>CM022396.1:50346421-52813489 GCA_011833715.1 Carcinoscorpius rotundicauda | reverse complement strand
GCCGTCCCTAATTTAGCAGTGTAAGACTAGAGGGAAGGCAGCTAGTCATCACCAACTCTTGGGCTACTCTTTTACCAACGAATAGTGGAATTGACCGTCACATTATACACCCCCACGGCTGGGAGGGCGAGCATGTTTAGCGTGACGCGGGCGCGAACCAACGACCTTCGGATTACGAGTGCACGCCTTAACGCGCTCGGCCATGCCAGGCCTGTAAGGTAATTAACTGTTTAGAGATATAAGTGGTATTTTGTACGAAGTTGTGTTATAGTAATAAATAGCACTATATACATGTGTGTATGTATAGGTTTTTTTCTTTAAATAATTGTGAATTATAAGATAAACCTGCAAAGAATTGAACTCATTTATACTTGTACACACACTATGTGTGCCGTTGTGAAGTTCCCATTTAATTTTAGATGTGAACTTCTGTAATACACAGGCTGAAGCAAAACTAGTCCTTACTTTGGATTCTAATCAGTTTTAACTCCACAATAATGTTCACATTTTACAAGCAAAACACTTGTTAATGAAATACTTCTCTCAATTTGTTTTTGTGATTGATATTTAAATTTTAACGGTTATCAGTACGATATTGTGTACTCTACGTTTTTGATATAACACTTTCTGTGATTCAGAATAACTTAAATCTAATTAAATTAAATAGTGTTGCAAATTCATAAAGATTGATAAATATTTTTTTTTCTCTAGAAAGTTCAAGAATGAAATCAACCCTCGAGAAATTGGAAGATAAAGAATCACTTCTACGATCTCGTATTTTATGCAGCGTAAATTTGTACTTTTGACACCTGTGGAAAGTCATAGACAAGTAATTTCATCTTGGTAGCGAAGAAAGGCTTAGTTTTTGTCTAGTGAATAAGAAGTTTGTTTATCCATATTATTTTTGGAAATCTTGAAATTCGTGAGCGTTCGTATAGTACGGAATAAGAATCATGTCTTCAGCCTGGAGTCAACTAGAACAGCTTCTCACTTGCGCGATCTGTTTGGACAGATATAGAAATCCCAAACTACTTCCATGTCAACATACATTCTGTACAGACCCGTGTTTGGAGGGTCTTATAGATTATGGCCGCCGGCAGATAAAATGCCCAGAGTGCAGAGCGGAGCATCGAATCCCCTATCAGGGAGTTCAGACATATCCTACAAACGTGACTTTAGTGAGGTTTTTGGAGCTCCATAGAGACGTCACTGGGGAAGAACCAGAACCTCCACTATCCATGATGGAACGCTGCACCATATGCAGCGAAAAGGCTTACGTTGTTAAATGTGCTCATTGTGATAAAAAAATATGCGATGAATGTCGAGAGGCTCACACAGATATCCTTCGTCGGGAAATCGGTCGAATTAACAACCAGGTCAGAAGAGGTCTTCAAAGGCTATCTGAATGCTTGGTGACTACCCAAAACAATACAGAAAAACTTAAGCAAAACTGTAATAAGGTTAAGGATGAAATAGAAGAACTGGTTCGTCGCTGTACTAAAGATTTAAAAGATTCGGAAGACAAACTCCTTCTGGAGCTAGACGAGTACTTGCAGTCTGAGTCGTGCCAGATGAAACAGTTGAAAAGTCATCTGGATGTTGAGGTGGAAAATTTTAACAGTAACTGTGAACTTGTAGATAAATATGTCAGTGAAGATATGGAGTGGACAGACGTCGAACTTGTCCAGTACAAAGAAATATTACTGAAAACTTTGGAATTCATTCGAAACTTCGAAAGTGATCCTTCAGATTTTTCTCGTCGCGTTAGATTTCACACCCGAACTGATTCCGACGTTCTACATCGAATGTTGATAGATTTAGGAGAGTTAAATATTTCTTCATTAATTGCAAAACCTTCAGTTACTATATCCACACCACCATCTAATGCTCTGATGAGGAGTCAGAGTGACCATCGGTTAGCCAGTCAATTTCAGCGTCGTCAAGAAGGGAGAACACAGCTTGACCTTAACAGAATGTTGGGAAGTCATACCAGTGAGTTAGAGCGAGAAAGCAGTTCCACTGGCTTTGCCCGAAACTGGCGAGAAGTTGGAGAGGGAAATAGTTACAAGCGTTTTGGAGAGCGAAGAGATAATGACATATCTGATAGAGAAAGAGGAAGAAGTAGATTTTTAAAGGACGAAAATGGAGCTTTAACGTACAGAAACTGGCGAGACGTAGATGCTGACACATCTTTCTACCGGTCTCGGTTTACTAGAGATCATTCTGATGAGAGTCAAGAACAAGAAGTAAATATTGGGCGAAGTGTCCGTTTCGAGGAGCCCCCTGAGAAACAAGAGAATTTATTTAAAACAAGTGATGCCACTAAGGGTCCTTTGAGTGGAGTCGTGAAACTAATAGATTCTCCGTACTTCATGGAAAGACTTCACCAGAACGAGGTTCGTCAGAAACAACAGCAATTAGAAAAAGAACAGCAGGAGAAAGAACAATCTAATCCTATACCTCCCACTTCTGTTCCTGTTCTTCCACGACAACATATGAACCGTCAACTTAGTGAAGATGAAATAGAAAAACAAAAGAAGCAAAACAAAGCAGCAGTTGCTGCAACTGTTTCCTCAAATGCATCTACACCTGAGGTCAGCCCGCTACCCACTCCAAACACTGATTCCTCAAACCGTCCTCTAACCAGAAGAGTTTCAGCTCTACAAAAATCTGATGATTCTACAGCTAAACGTAAGAGCCTCGATCTCTCACAGAACACCCAAAAATCAGTGGAATCTCCTGGGGCATCATCTTCCTCATCTCCTGTATCAAGTCCACCTCCCACTCCTACTAACCTCGAATCATCAGCACGTCCGCTTACCAGAAGAGTATCAGAACTGCAGAAATTATATGAGTCAACAGCAAAGACAAAAACTCCCGAATCATCAAAACGCACTTATAAATCAGGAACATCTTCTTCAGATGGTTCTACAGAAAGCAGGATATCATCAAGACGGAGTTCTCAACAAGACGATGTTCCAGATACCTCAGTTCTTCGTCTAGCAAAAAAGCACGAAGGAAATTCGTCAAATGAGCCAGAACCTGAAAAAACAAGTGCTGCACGTACATCAGAAGTATCACACTCCATACGAGAAGATGACAGGCCAAAGTCAAGGCAAGTATCTGAAAATAATGGGTTAGTAGATTCTACCGAACTATTTGCTTTCAGTCCTAGTCACGAAATAGTTGGAGCTATGTCTCACATCCAAGACACAAGAACCTTAGAAAATAAGGAGAAGCCAAGTGCAACAACTTCATTAGCTGCATCCCCTCGCCGTCCTTCCTGGAGGGAGAGAAAATATTAAAAAATTACGATTTTTAAAACTTACTTTGAATCAACAATTAGTAGCTACAAACCCGATTTCATACCACTGAAAAATCTTGTCATCAGTAATATTATCATATTTCATCCAACAGCGAACTTGTACTCGAGATCAATGCTAATCAACCAACCTTGAACGAATATATCTACTACGATGCCTAAAGAGTTAAATGAGCAACAATATTGTATCCAAATCAAAAAGGCTACTCTAACCCCTTCCTCTCAAGAATCTCCTTTAACCAGAGTTTCATAAAATCCACCATAAAGGACAGTTCGTCAAGATGGCCGTCTTCATAGTTTTATTTATTCTGTAACTAGTACAAATTATTCTTACGAATTTTATTTGAATACTCATAGTTCCTGTTGCCGTTGTAAGTAACCAAAATATATATTCAAACGTGACACTGTTTGTTTCCTTCCTATAGGTTTATCCGTTCCTCACTGGGGAAGACTCAATCGGCAGAAGCGGATGGTAAGCAAGGCAGTCCTCCTGTGACCAGTCCCACCTCTCGCAGAAATGATAGTTCATTAGGGAGAAACTCGTCACAAGTTAAGGAAAGTGACGAGAAAAAGACACCAGTTCAGTCTTCCTTTTACGGAAGACTTCTTGGCCAACAAGCAGCCTCCAAGACTCCAGTTGAAGAAGAGGAGAGCGAAACCGAGAGTGAAAGCGAGGTCAGCAGTACGGAAACCGAAAGTGAAGAACCAGAGGAACCTAAAAATCTCAATATTAGCGTGAATAGTCCTGCTGTCACAACCACACTGTCTCGAAGAGCACAAAATTCCCGACAAAGTACTGATTTATCTGGAAAGGATGCTTATCCTTCCACGGGATCCCGTCCTTCTCACTACGATACAGCTAGAGAAGAGACCAAGAACCGGTCAGCTACAAGAAGTAGTTTGATTCGTGACGAGGAACCTCACTATCCAAGCAGACATGACAGCTCTATCCGAAGAGCACCACTTGAGGACGATACCAAAGACAGTACATCTGCTTATAAACGCTACCTGGCACGTAGCCGTAGCTCAGCAGGCCTAGGTAGACTGTCCACTAACCTCGATGATAGGCCTGAAGATCTTTACAGGGGTGCTTCAGACCGGTACCGATATGACACAAGTGTTGGAAGTAATCTCCGCCGTACTAGAGTGTCCCGCAGTAAAAGCTCGGCTGATATTCTTGCAGGCGAAGAAAGTCCAGATGATGATTTAACATCACATCGACGTAGGAAGAGCTACACTTTTAAGTCCAGTAGAGATGATAGCCCTGACGATTCAGCACCCACCGGATCGAGATCTTGGGCGCAATATATACGAGATAAGTATGGATCTCGTTCGTCTACAGGTCTTGGTAGTTCTGGACTTCGCACTCGTACTTCTCGTGGTCTTTATTCTAAAAGTGATAGTGATGACAGCTCAGATGACGAATCTCCTAAAGGACGCAGCTCAGAATCTCCATCTTCCAGACGTTCCCGAAGCCAGTCCTATTCATTTAATTATCCAAGAATTTCTTACATGCATAAACGAAAATGTATTATGAAATTGGGCGTTAGGGGGAGTGAACCATCATGTTTTACATGGCCCAGAGGAGTCTGTGTAGGACCAGACAATACCATTGTTGTGGCGGATAGTAGCAACCACAGAGTCCAGGTAACAGTTGTATTTTGAAACAAGTGATCCATGATGTTGTCTTACTTCAACAGTCCTCTGGGTTAAGAGTGATTTCGAATTTAGATAACTTCATTTTCTATAAACAATGCCCCCAGTGGCTAAGCGGTATGTTTGCGGACTTATAACGCTAAAAATCGGGTTTCGATACCCGTAGTAGGCAGAGCACAGATAGCCCATTGAGTAGCTTTGTGCTTAATTCAAAACAACAACAACTATAAACAATAACTGGCTACTGCCGTTACTTATCCATAATTAATTTCGATAAAAGGCCCGGTATGGCCAGATGGGTTAAGGCGTTCGACTCGTAATCTGAGGGTCGCGGGTTCGAATCCCCGTGGAACCAAACATGCTTGCCCATTCAGCTGTGAGGACGTTATAATGTGAGAGTCAATACCACTATTCGTTGGTAAAAGAGTAGCCCAAGAGTTAGCGATGGGTGGTGATGACTAGCTACCTTCCTTCTAATTTTACGCTGCTAAATTAGGGATGGCTAGCGCTGATAGTCATCGAGTAGCTTTGCACGAAATTCAAAAACAAACAAACAAAGAAAACTCTAGTGTTACACTGCTAAATTAGGGACGGTTAACGCAGATAGTTTTTAGTAGCTTTGCTCGAAGTTCAAAACAAACAAAAAATAAGCTTCGATAGGAAAAAGTTACGTACTGACATCAGAACAAAAGATGACGTCGATAATGAGTATAGCTAATTAAATATACTTTTCTTACATTATTAATTCTAAAGGTTAAATGGAATTATTTATGTTTCATAATTTAGGTATTTTCGGTGTTAATAATTATATATATATAATACTGAGATAGACCTTAGTGTTGACGAGAATGCTGTCTAACCTATATAAAAACCAATGTGTGTCATGTTATGTCTTACTTGATTTTTCGAAATAGGAGTAATGATAAAAGCCAAAATGCATTTATACAGATAGAATAGTTCGATTACTGTCTATTTCTTACAATTTTAATGACGAAAGTGTAAGGGGGCCGTGAGGGGTGTGTATGTGTGTCGTGAAACTTTATAAGTGTATTAAGTGTTGATATAATAGCTTGGTTTTACATAATTTATTTATTTCAATTAACAGTAAAATATGAGGTTAAGTAATTGTATGGGTTAGGGCTGATGGTGTTGACGGGCTATACACTAGTTCATAAATAAAATATACTCAGGTTGTTATAAAGCGACATCTATCATTCCGAACTAGTATTATATCAAATAGTGAAAATATACAGATATTCATTCAGTAGATATAAGCGGTTTAACTCAATCTGATTCATTGTTAGATTCATTTAGTAGAAACCATCAACTAATTTGAACAAGCGTGTTTAAAACAAGCACACAAGAAACTTAAATTTTAGAATCTAAGAAATGGTAACACAATGTAACACTTTTTTTCCAGGATTGTATGTGTTATTTTTCTATTGCTTATGTTGTAAAAGTACAAAAAATGGCCATTATTTCCTTCAAACTTTGCTTTTATGGCCTGGATAATTAAAATTAAAAATTAACCTATTTTCTATGTTAAAACGGGCAAATTTGCACATTTTCGTTCACATAATCTCTAAATAAAACAACATATGAATCAAGATTTACATGTATTTATACTACAGTTATACAAAAATGAACAAAAATGTTTCGAAGTGAGTAGTTTTTTTTCGAGATTTGCGACTATAATGTAAATCATTTTCATGTATCAGCCTCCAAATACAGTCTTACGTCATGTTTTCGTCATATATGGAGTTCAAAATCTAGTGGAAGCGTTCGCTTTGCTTCTCTGAGTATGCTCCCATGTTCTCCTTGAATTTATCAAAATGAGCGTCAAGGAAATGGATTTTCAGGGACATCCTGCAGCCCATTTTGCCGTAGTTCTTCACCAGAGTCTCAACCAGTTCCACATAATTTTCAGCCTTGTGATTGCCTGAGAAGCCTCGAATCACTGCGACAAAGCTGACCCAAGCTTTTTTTCTTTCCTACTGAGCTTCTTGAGGAATTCTGTGCACTCCAGGATCTTATTTATTTGTGGTCCACAGAAGACACCAGCTTTGACCTTTGCTTCAGACAGCTTAAGGAAGAAGTCTCGAAGGTAGTTCAAGGCTGCAGATTCCTTATCAAGAGCTGTGACAAATTGCTTCATAAGAACCAATTTAATGTGCATAGGTGGGAACAACACGTTCTAGAGGTTCACTAGTGGCTCATACTTGATATTGTGCCTCCCCACAGAGAACGCGGTTCGTTGTGGCCCGTGCTTCCTGTTGTAGTGCACTACGGTGTCTCTGCTGTCCCAAAGGCAAAGATAACAAAGAAACTTGGTAAAGCCTCCTTGGAGACCCAACAGGAATGCCACCATTTTGAAGTCTCCGATAACCTCCAAGCCATACTCATCATACTTCAAGGCTTCTAGCAAGGTCTTGACACTGTTGTATTCCTTATTGAGATGCACCGAATGAGCCAGAGGAAGAGACAGATACTTATTCCCGTTATGGAGAAGTACAGCTTTGAGGTTTCTGGATGAGCTACCAATGTATTGGCGCTACGCGTTCGGATTACAGGCACTTCCAATTGTCTCACACAGACCGGATACATTAAGGCAGAATCTGAGTGAAGAAGCTTGAAAAATGTTGGTGACACTTTCTCTGACTTGGAACATTCGAAAAAGTTTGAGAAACGTCTCTATCAGCTACTCAGCACTGAACATATCTGGAATATTCTGGAAAATGGGTAAATTTGAAAATTTCGTTACCTAGGTCACAAAAACAAAGTTTGAAGAAGAAAATATGTTTTTTTTTCCATTTACTTTAGGCATAAGCAAAAGGGAAATAACACTTTTTGCCCAGGAAAAAGAAAAAGTAAAAATTTTGTTACATATTATTATAGAAACCTCTCCTTGCATCTAATGTTCTGTATTAACATTAATGAGAAATAAATGTAATCACTTCCTGCTCTTTACATTACGACTTTATTTTTAGTTAATGTATTTTAACCTTATGTGCTATATAAGAAAGAAAACTGTTTCAGTGTCTCTGATATAAGTGTCAAACTACATATGTGTTATTAAAAATATTTTTAGGTATCAAGTTTCAAACTTTATGAAAGATATCTTATAACTTCATTTTACATGCTGATATTGGTATCACGTGGTAAACTATTGTATGCCTGTTAAACACAAAATTTTTGTACATTGAATGAGATGCGATAACTTACTAATTACGATAGCAACAGTTCGCAACAGTTGAATCTTAGAAATTACTTGCTCCAACCTCTTTGATGTTTTACTGCATTTATTTATTATCTCGAGATAAATTTCATTTTAAACACTTTGTTGTTCATGTATTATATGTAGGCTTAGGTTATTTTTTGGACAAGTTCAGTCAAACCCAATGTGAACATGTGGAAGAAAAGGTATTAAATCAATAAACAGTCCCTTGTTGGTAGAGCTGTAAGTCTACGGCTTTACAACGCTTAAATCAGGGGTTCGATACCCCTCGGTGGACTCAGCAGATGGTCCGATGTGGCTTTGCTATGAGAAAAACGCGCGCATACACACAACATTCAATAAACATGGAATTTTGATATTCAAGATTTAAATTATGCAATGTTTAAAAGAGTCTGACATAATTTGATAGGTATAACAGTCGACTAGCAAGTTTAAATCTTTTATACTGAACATGCTCGTTCTTTCAGACGTGGAGGCGTTATAATGACGCAGTCAATCCCACAATTAGTTGATGAAAGTTATCTCCAAAGTTGGTAACAGGGTGTAGTGAGTACTTGCCTTCCTTCCAGTTTATTGCTAGTAATGTAATGGACGGCTAGTACTGATAGGCCTTGTGTAACTTTACGTGAAATTCAAAACAAATCAAATAGAATTTTAAATAAATATTACATTTTTACCTATTTGACTCTTAGGGTTTTTAAATACACCCGTTCTACGTATGGGGAAAACACGCTGATTCTTAGAGGTGACATGTTCCAACTGTGTCGGTAATTGGGTATTGATGTTAAATACCCAGGAGGGTCAGGTACATTTGACCTCTTCCTCCTTCCCGAACGTTTATAGCGTCTGTCTTTAGGTGTTGTTTTTTTTATAGCTTTGGGCCAGAGTAAAAGTATAACTTCATGCTCAGGCCCATTTCAGGGCTCAGTCCATGCATGGACGAACAAGAAGTTTTTTTTTTCCTTCATTTTTTTTTTGTTATATTTTCTCCCTTTTTTTTCTTCATAGAAAGAATGCTACTACTACTAGTAGCACGCACACACACACAAAAAAAGAAAGTAATAATAATTATTATTATTATTCAATAATTGAATAATAAATAATCAAGGACTATGTGTCTAGTGCATAGTGGCCAGCTTGTGTTACATTTCTTAAATATATGTTACAAGGGGAGAGGTATTTAGAACTATTTACATCATGTACGTGATATCTGTCGAGATCACACATTAATTCATTTTTATGCCAATTCTTATTGAAGTATTTTAGAGTGTTATGCAGGAGTCTTTCAGATATTGTGTCTATGTTTGCATACTTGTGCAAGAATGTGGTACTTTAAAATGCTGAAGTTAGTACTGAATTTTGTATACGTTGAAGTTTCTGTATATGTGTAGGTGCTATGTTAACCATGCAGGTGATGTATATTCTATTGTTGGTCTAATGTACGTTTTGTAGATTTTAAGTATGTTTGCTGGTGATGTTCCTTGGTTTTTACCTGAAAGACTTCTTACATAATTTGCTCTTTTCCAGATTCGTGTCAGTACATTTTTGATATGTGGTATTCACGTTAATTTTGAATCATAGGTTAGACCTAGAAATTTAGCAGAAGTAGCAGTCAGCAAAAGTGATCCACTCATATATAGTTTTTTTTGGTGGATCTTTTTTCAGCTTATTCAGTCTGCTGAATAATATGACTTGGGTTTTTGGAATAT
The DNA here is from genome assembly GCA_011833715.1 of Carcinoscorpius rotundicauda. Lineage (NCBI taxonomy): Eukaryota > Metazoa > Arthropoda > Merostomata > Xiphosura > Limulidae > Carcinoscorpius > Carcinoscorpius rotundicauda. Next base: position 52,803,567 of record CM022396.1, on the reverse strand, counting down.
TGATTTTGATTCTGTATTTCTGGCAGGAGGTGACATGGGGATTGTTTGTTCGTTCTTTTTAATTTTCGCGGAAAGCTACACGAGAGATACGTATCTGTGCTAGCCGTCTCTAATTTAGCAGTGTAAGACTAGAACGTAGATAGCTAGTCATTACCACCCACCACCAATTTATGGGCTACTTTTTTAACCAACGAATAATGGGATTGACCGTACTTATAATGCCCCACCGGCTGAAAGGACGAGCATGTTTTTGTATGACGGTGATTGCCAAATAATGTTTGATATAATTAACAAGATCTATTGATATTCATTTATAGCCCATTTACTCAGATTAGCTATCGTATAATAACATGACTAGATCTGATGTTTTTACTTAACCAAATTTTATTATTTTACAAATCCTTTGTTTAATTAACTTACCCCCCAGTGGCTCAGCGGTATGTCTGCGGACTTACACGCTAAAATCCGGGTTTCGATACCCGTGGTGGGCAGAGCACAGATAGCCCATTGTGTAGCTTTGTGCTTAATTCAAAACAACAACAACAATTAACTTAAGTTTACAGACTCTTAATGTTTTAATAATTCTAAATAAAAAAGCTATACATTTTGATTTTTAAATTGTAACACTACAAGTGTGCGAAATTAAAATCGCCTTTCCGTGCGTTTTCGTTGGTTAATTCGCAGTTTTATTCCTGTATGTTCGTCTCTTTCGTGGGGCTGATAGGTGCTTTTCCCTCTCACAGCAGCTATTCTTTCTGCCTTTCAGTAATAAACAGTCACAAAGTTACGAAATTTATAATTCTGAAATGGTTGAAGTAAAAACAGTGATACAATTAATGTTCTTACATTAAATTGTTCATGCCATATCTTGCAGTCAATATATTTGATTCTTAATATTTTAAATATCAGGCAACCTGAGCTTCAAGCATAGCTTTTTTTATTTCTAATTGCTTATATGGTTACTTTTAATCGAACAGCGAGATTGACTATTACTTTTATAACGCTTTCATAGCTAAAAATCAAGAGCGTACTCAGAGACGTCTTGCGCTTGAACCGTGGACCTTTCGATTCCGATCTACTGAACACTAGGCCACGCTTGTCTTATTTTTACTAATAAATCGACACACACTAGTCATTTTTTGGTGTTAGATTCTTACAGTCGAAGTATTTGATCAATGGTTGCGTGCATATCATATATTTCGTTATGCTCAGATAATTAGGTAACCTTGTATTTTGTTTTCTGCCAAAAGGTTTTTGACTCTAGCGGAAAGTTTTTACAAAAATTCGGTACCTATGGAAGTGCAGAGGGAGAGTTCGACTGTCTAGCTGGCATAGCCGTCAACAGGATAGGGCAATTTATCGTCTCTGATCGTTACAACCACCGTATTCAAATATTTGACTCCTCGGGCAAGTTCTTGAGGGTCTTCGGCAGTGAGGGTCGTCTTGATGGAAGATTTAATTATCCCTGGGGAATTACTACTGACAGTCTGGGTTTCATCTATGTCTGTGACAAAGAAAACCATAGAATTCAGGTAAGCTAACTTGACTTGGAATCAGACTTTGTATTGAATATCATCTCAATGTTTACATCTTGAATTTTTAACGCCTGTAAAATATATCATCATACACTTTACGTTTTTTTTAGCTTGCTTTTATGCAGTAATATATTGTTGTATTTTTAACTTATTGTTAGATTAAAAAATGTGTTTATAAATAGCGCAGGAATGCGTTGTATATAATACTGGCTTTTGGGTTCACTAACACAAGTAGTAGCAACGGCTAGGTGACCATATGTGGAAAATTAAAATAGAAGGCACTTGGAGAAATATTTAAACCTGTAGTCACCATGATTCCACATGCAGGAAGGACTGAAAAAGCTTGCTGTGTAGTTACAGTTATATTTATTTTCCTGATAGAAATGTCTGTTTAATGATTTTATTGTCCCGAAATAGAACGTGACTCTGATTGCATCAGTATCGTCACGTTACGATGCTATAAAATTATGACAATAATTAGCCAAGTCTTTATTTATAAAATGTTAAACACATATTCAGTTTGTTTTTTTTGGGAACAACGTGTCACTTTCGAGGACTGTTCTAGTAAATTGTGGTTGTATATTCATTTCATTATGACTAGAAATTTCAAATGGAATTATAAAAGATCCACCTTATATAAAAGCTCTTGGGTTTCCAAGCTTCTTTAATCGTGACGTATTTGACCTCATCATGTTCGTATCTACTGTCCCCAAATTTCTTACCATTATTACATTCTATGCGATGTTGATTTTCCATTTTTGTTATTAATTCATTTGTGAGTTGTTTACGTAATTTTCCTTAGGAATATCTTCATATACGGTTGTTTTCTTACAATCCGGTACACAATATGGCTTATTGATTTTTCATTATTGGACTACAGGTCTTCCAGTCCGACGGTACCTTCGTGGGGAAGTTCGGTACTTTTGGAACCCGCCCGGGCCATCTTGAACATCCACATTACATAGCTGTCAGTAATACTAATCGAGTCGTTGTGAGCGATACCAACAACCATCGCATCCAGATCTTCGATGTTAATGGCCGTAGCTTATCTACTATAGGAAATGAAGGATCAGAAGAGGGACAGTTTAAGTTTCCTCGAGGAGTTGCTGTTGATGACCAGGGTTACATCATCGTAGGGGACAGTGGAAATAATCGTATCCAGATCTTTCACCCTGATGGCACTTTTCTAAGGACATTTGGAAGTTGGGGAGCTGGAGACGGAGAGTTTAAGGGGTTGGAAGGTATAGCTGTTACGTCAAACGGATGTATCCTCGTTTGTGACAGGGAAAACCATCGCATCCAAATGTTTTAAAGCAGTAAGTATGAATTCTAAACAACTGGTTAACATGTCCAGAAATATATCAAGGGTTCTCTAATAATTACCATTCACAAAAAATGATATATTTGTAATATATAGAATAGATCAAGGGTTCTCTAACAAGGGTTGTTTAACAATTATCACGTACAAGAAATGAAATATTTTGTGCTATTTAGCAAGTTATCCCCAGTGGTTCAGCGGTATGTCTGCAGACTTAGAACGCTAAAAGCCGGGTTTCGATACCCGTGGTGGGCAGAGCACAGATAGCCCATTGTGTAAATTTGTGCTTAATTCAAAACAACAACAACAATTTAACAAATTACTCCAACCAAAAAATACAAATAAGCAGAAATATGTGCAGTTATATGAAAAATCTGTCTGGTAAAAAGACTTATTTAGTTATCGAATGAGAAGGATATATAGCAGTGTAGACATCCACAGTTAACTAACTTGTCATCCTTGTGAAGGGAGGACTGACCGAAATTCTGTAAAATTTCCCCACTAGTGCTGGAGTTTGCTTTACTGTTATTTAACTTTTCATTCTGTTTTCATGACAATAATAAAGATATTGAGAATGACGTTATTAACATGAGAATTTTGACATTTTTTTATCAAAAAGATTAGAAAAGCTTTCGTCACAGGTAGTAATAAAAACGTCTGTGGAATAATTGCAAATATACCTCAAAATGTTATCGACATAATTCCGTAATATAACATTATGCACATGTGTACGTAATGTAACAGCATTATTGAGCAATAAAGATGCGTATGTAATTGGTTTTATTTTCAATTTCCGAAAACTCGGCTCAACAGAATTATGACCCTTCAGAATTGTAGCTCTAATCCTTGCAAGAAGGCATTGACAGTGACGTCATGAGTCACTCAGATGAGAAAAAATATTCAAATATTTAATGCGTTATCCTAGAAATAATACACCAATGGCTAGTTAACCAACAAGTTATTTCGAAATGAAGCCACTGACAACAACCAATTATGTGGCGCGGATTGAAATCCGCGACCCTCAGGTTACGAGTCGAGTGCCTTAACCACCTGGCCATGCCAGGCTTATTGTCATTGAAAGCTAGTGCAAAAGATATTGGGTTGGAAGAATGATAACCATTTGCGAGAAAATGGTTGAGATAATGATAATTTAGTTTAAAACACAGTTTAGTGTGTACTTGTGAAAAGTTATCGTAATTTGTAAACCTTCAGTAATAACTGTGTTAATTACGAAGTATAAAGAAGTAGCTGATAAATTACGAAGTTCAAGTAAGATATAAAATGTCTGAAAGTAGATAAAAACTCTAAATCAATACGTCATGAAAAAATATTTCTATTAAGTTGTGTTTTTTTAAAATGTTGTCTTATCAAGAAACAAACATACCGAGTTTCCGATTAAAAGAAGTACTTTAAATTTACCTTCTCACACACTAGTACAGTGGTAAGTCTCCGGATTTACAACGCTAAAATCAGGGGTTTGATTCCCCTCGGTGGGCTCAACAGATAGTCTGATGTGGCTTTGCTGTAAGAAAAACACACACAAATATCCTTTTAATATAGTGTGATGGATTTTAGTTTTGCCCCCCGCTAGTATAGCGGTATGTCTCCGGATTTACAACGCTAAAATCAGGGGTTCGATTCCCCTCGGTGAGCTGAGCAGGTAAGATAGCCCTTTGTGGCTTTGCTATACGAAAAACACAAGCACACGGTTTTAGTTTTCACTTAAATCCAGAATTTCGGTTTTATGTAGATTAGTATTCCTGTCTCTTTGAAGCATTCTGTGTCGAACAATATGTATGTGTATGAGTGAAATTTTTGTGTTTTGGAACGTTAAAGACAAAATGTTTTTTTTATAAACAAGATGAAAGTCCTAGCAAAATGTTTCTTATATTTCAACGTTTATTATTAATGTGAATGTATATCTATCTACTTTTTATTAATGTGAATGTATACCTATCTGTTTTTGGTAATTATGATTGTTAATTTTATTCCTTTTTTACCCTTACTGATAAATTTTGTTTTTTGTTTTTGCAGATGGATTCATCTTGAGAAATATTTTAGAATCCATTGATTGATCAAAAACGTTCCTCTTTATAAGCAGTTATTTTCTCTTCATTATCAGAGTTAAAAAGACCCTCATTTTAACCACTTACCTCTCTATCATCAGAATTACAAAGAATTTTCTCAGTAGCTTCTTGTTTTTGTCGTGGTAGTTAGAAAAGTCTTTACTTTAACAGTGTATTTATTTCATCGTTGTCAGAGTTAAAACAAAAGACCCTCACTTTAACGTTTTGCTTATCCGTCAGAGAGTGTGATAACTTTGTCACCAACAGTTTGTTCATCTTCCTGTCACATGAGTTAATTTTTGAAGCGACTCATTTCTTTGAAAAGCATTCCGTGTATGAGTCAGGCATATGCAAAAACGCATGCACTGAGAGATTTTTTTTTTGTCAGCTAATGAGTTTCCATTACTTATTCTCAAAGGTCTTTCGGATGTTTTTTGTTTTACGTAGAAATCATTCGCGTCAGACAAAACTATACGTCAGCCTTTTTTTCTCTTTCAAATATTTAAATTTATATTGAAAGGAGTTTCCTTCAGATTTGTCAGGTGTATTTTTCATGTATCTTTTTCTCAATGAATCATAATTTAGTGTTAGTCATCTCCAGTATAAAGAACTTCTAGTGATTTTGAACATTTCTTTATGGATTAGTAATTAAAGAAATTCGTAACTTCACATCTTTGGACTTCTTTCATTTCAGCCATCTGGGTGTAGCACAGATTTCTATTAATCTGTACTACACTTTCTTCACAGTTCAAGAAACAGCCAAATAACTTGAATGGTGCAGGAATAACTATCACAGCGTTGCTGATGAAAATCGTTTTTATTAATTCACTGAGTAAGGTTTTTATACAAAGAACTAGTTGAGGCGGATAGATCGATTCGTGCAAAATAGGATTAACCAACGGTATTCGAAAGCTGATTATGTGTGAAAATGGACCGAGTTATCGCTCAAAATATCATCTTGAAATGATGATTACTTCTGATTCGTTTTCTGTTTTTAAATATTATTAATACTGAGAAACATTTAGGCCACAACTTGAAAAGTTTACAATTCTTCAGTGTTATTAGAATTAAGTTATATTTTCACACGTTTTCTGTGACATGTTTGTGACTGGAACGAATATTAGAGAAATATACGAATTTATCGAGAAAAATGAGATATAACGAATCAGGGGCATTTCTTTTGTTAATTTCGTTTCTGACATTTTAAATATATACGAGTTTCTATGTAAGTGTAAATGTTATTGTTATATGTTTGTATGAAGGCTGAGTTTTGTAACTTGCTCCTGTTTATAAATAGTAGTTCTCACTACTTTGTCTGTAAAAGTCAGTTGAGGATTAACTAAAGTAACTATTGGTTTTACAAAGAGTTTTGTGGTTTATTTCGCCAAAATAAATTGTCCATATAACTTTCGTATTTTATTACGCCTTGTTTAAACGCGTGATGTATTAAAATCACTGAAAAAGTAGAATATTTCGGTTTTACTAAAGAACGTCTGCGTTTTCATATTATTTTACTTTTTTTAACAAAATGTTGTAGTAGACTGTTGTACCTTAGTTATCATCTACATCCCTGTTCACTTATAAAAATTTCAATGTTCCATCTTGAAGCCCCCCAGTGGCTCAGCGGTTTGTCTTCGGACTTACACTCTAAAATCCGGGTTTCGATACCCGTGGTGGGCAGAGCACAGATAGCCCATTGTTTAGCTTTGTGCTTAATTCAAAACAACACCCATCTTGAAATTACGTAATCAAAGCTCAATTTTGACTCATTGGTTTTTATTTTGTATCATGAATTCTGTTTATCATATTTTATCATGCATTCTTGTTGAGTGCTTTTGTGATTCTTTCTTTGCAACATATGAAAACTGAATGATAATCCTTGAATTACGGTCCGATATTTTTTTACAGTAGACATACACAAAGGTTAAAGGCACGTAATTAAACATTTTTGTGAAATGTGTCAAACTGGAGGCTACTTAGCTAAACTTGCAGTCAAATTTTGTCTGTAACTTTAGAGCAGTGGTTTCCAGGTTATGTCGCGGCAAGCTGGTGGTGGTAATGCAAGAATTTCACAGAACAAGGCGTAAAAAACATGTCACAAAAATATTGCATGCGGCAACAGGTGTGGTGCAAATTAAGGTAAGTTGGTTAAGGTGTCATCAGTGAAAAATGCTTTAGAGAAAATTTCCTATGATACCTAAATTCAAAATGTTAAACCACTGAGCTCAAATAAACGCATAACTCAACGAATCGTAGTAGGAAGTGAACTAGAACTATGTATGCACGTGGCGAATAATCAGAAATAACGCGAACGAATTCTTCTTCCTCTACCCATGTGAAACAGGGTTTCTGTTGCTAAAAATACCACGTGCTCATTTCTCCATATGTTTACCACAGCATCCTCTTAGAGGCCTTGGGAGACATTTTACAGTTTTATCTTAACGTAGCCTAATTACATCTGTGATGTACATAATTATAAGGCTCATTTGCTTATCATATCCTTAGTACAATAAAAAAATGTGTATGAATTTTATACACCACAGAAATGTTCACATGCATGCTCGATTACATTTCTAAACGAAAGTGACTAAAGTATTGTTAAGTAATGTAACTTTATCTGTGTTTGGATAATGTTTCACGAGAAGTATGTGCTTTTCCATGAAATACACACTACTATAAATTTTAAAGTATTCATACGCGACTCTTTGGGATTACAAGCCCCCCAGTGGCTCAGCGGTATGTCTGCGGACTTACACGCTAAAATCCGGGTTTCGATACCCGTGGTGGGCAGAGCACAGGTAGCCCATTGTGTAGCTTTATGCTTAATTCAAAACAACAACAACGTTTAGGATTACAAATATTAGAATATTTACAGGGACTGATATACCTTTCTCAATTATTAAATTGAGCAGGTTGGTAAAACAAGATCTCAGAGCTGTGCCAACTTTATTAAGAAAAACGTAAGTTTGCAGATCAGCTTAAAGATGCTGTAACTAGTCTTAGATATGAATGAGGCTCACAACGAACAACACAATGTTCTTTAAAAGCAGATGAATTGAGAGGAGAAATATAATTATCATAAAAACATTTTAATATATTTCAACCATTTCGTTTGAAATGTATTTGAGGAGGAAGTTTTGTTGCGCTAGCCCTAGTTTTCCAATCAGCTTTTACAGGTAAACTTAGCAAAGTTCGATAAAAGAAACGAAATTAAGGTGTTAAAATTAGTCCCACCGTGAAAGAGCGGTAAGTTTACGAACTTACATTACTTAACTCCGAGGTTTGATTCCTTGTGCTGGACACAGCAGATAGCTCAATGCGGCTTCATTCTAAAAAAAACAGTGTAAGACGTGTTACGTAATAAATGGCTTCAGAAAAAAAGAAAGGCTTTCTTAATTCTCTGATTTATTTTTGTTGTGTTCTTTTAACACCATTGAAAACTGTATTATAATAAGGCTTTTAATATTTTTATTTGGTTATTTGGAGACTTACTTTTGTAGCATTCAATACGAAAAAGTCGCATTGTAGCTATTTGACTTTGTGGTTGATATCAAAAGTTTATTAAGAAAATTACAAGAAGAAGAAACTGTAAAATTAAACAATTTGGAATTTGTTTTGTACCATACCAAACCCTAAAAAAACACCTTTAGAAACTTCTATATCCTACTAGAAAAACAATGAGATGTTTTAAGATGTGTTTAACAGTATTTTTATATCGTCAAATTGATATGCAAACATGCACACAGTTATTAATAGTTCTCACTCATATGGAATTCTTGCATAACTTACACAGGGAATGTCTTAATTTTAGAGAAGTTACTAAGAGTAGCTGTCACCGTACCTAATTTATTACTATTGACTAGAAATGGGCAGGCATTCAACAACACCCTACCGCCCCCAAAACACGCTAAGAATCTGACTGTCACTCTTATAACTCACTCACAACTTACATCGTGTGGAATATTTCAGACCGGCCCCCAACACAAATCCGGTTTGCTAGCTATGAAGTCCAGGCTTACACCACAGGACAAACACCTTCCTTAATTTTAGGAAGATGTTTTTATTATTTGGTTTTCTGAACTGATCAGATATCGGGTACTAACTGTATGGAGGGGCACTACTGACAGACGTCAGACATATATGTAATCAAGCAATAGGTGCACAATATGTATAAAGAAACCACAGTTGTTGGTAGCTAAAACGTCATCAATCGTTAATATAAATTAACAAATAATCAGAAAATAAAAGCAAGTATAACAAACACAAAGTTTTCAATTCTACCTCTGGTAAATAAAAACAGCATATAAACGTAATCATCACAATGACTGCCGAAACTATTTCCAAGGTATCTGACTCTTCCTTATATATATGTACTATTAATATAATTTATTTTACAAATAATGTTTAGTGAAATGTGTATAAGTATGAATACAATTGTTTAGCCAGGGTGATAGCCTTATAAAAATGTTGTTTTTTTTAAATATGGGATATCTTTTCCCAGATAATGTTTCAGCCACGTAGATGCACTTATGGAGTTAATGTTTTGACAGAGTGATTTTTGTGGTTACATGATTTTATTCTAATGGTTTTAGTACAGCTCTGGCTTTCAAATGTTTGCCTTATTTTCTATAAAACATTTATTCCCTCTGAGAAATAAAAATAACCTACATAATCAAACTCAAACTGGCTATAACGACAGTTCTATCAACATCTCTTGTCACTGAGAGACATAAAAGCTGAGCAAAATTCAACACGTAATAAATTTGAAAAATAGAAACCATCCTATCAGTATCACTTGTCATTCAGAAAATACACACACAGTAAGCCTAACGGAATACTTCCGTTAACATGTCTGTTCAGGTTGGAACAATAAAGTTCTGCAGGTTACAATACATGGAAAAACTATTAAAATACTGTTCTATCAGTATTTCTCGTCACTTAGAAACAAAGGTAAAACTAAAACACAGTCCTATCAGTATTGCTCGTCACTTAGAAACAAAGTATTTTAGTTTTACCTTGTTTCTGAGTGAAAACAAGGTAAAACTAAAACACTGTCCTATCAGTATTTCCCGTCACTTAGAAACAAAAGTAAAACTAAAACACAGTTCTATCAGTATTGCTCGTCACTTAGAAACAAAGTGTTTTAGTTTTACCTTGTTTCTGAGTGAAAACAAGGTAAAACTAAAACACTGTCCTATCAGTATTTCTCGTCACTTAGAAACAAAAGTAAAACTAAAACACAGTCCTATTAGTATTGCTTGTCACTTAGAAACAAAGTATTTCTCGTCAACTAGAAATAATATCACCTAGCCAAGAAAAGCAAAAAGTGTGGAATTAATATATATTTTCTTTACTTACCTTTATCACAATGTATTAATTTTTACTAGTATTCAAATATATATGAAGAGTTATGTCGCTAGAAGACCATTAGCACAAATCAGATAAGAAACTCTCCCATCTCTTGTAAGGCAGCTTGTCTATATATGAGGGATCGGCGAAACTTTTGGGTTTGTCGTTTAATAAGTAATTAAACTTATTCATTTCTTGTCACTCAGACTCATAAAAGTTTTGAAGACAGACACTAGATATGAAATTTCCTGAAACTAAACGTGAGTTAATAAATATACATTTTATCCAGTAGGAGGCACGTATCTTCCTACTACTTGAACATAGGCTGCTTCTGTACCATTAAATATTCTTTACATTTTGAAGTGACAAATAGATATTACTTGTTAAAAAAAATAAGTTCATGTTGTTCACATCGTTTCTCTAGGTTAACACCGTACTAGCATGTGAGATACAAGAACTGAGGCTTTCTAATACCTAATAACTTAATTTACTCTGTAATAATAAAAATGCATTGTTTCTTTAGTACTAAACGTGTTACTCTCATGGTAGCAAATAGGCTCATTTCCCTACAGTGTCAGCGATAAGTTCTGAAGGCTTATAACGCTAAAAATCAGGTTTAAATATCCATGTTGAGTAGAGCACATATCGCACGTTGTGTATCTTCGTGTCTAATATCAAAGAAACAAAATGTAAATATGCATTATTTCTGTAGTCTGAACTAATTACTTTCATAAAAAGAAACTAAAGGTGTAAAAGTTTGAGTGCATTAGTATCTTCTTTGTTTAAAGCACAAAAATTATCTGTTTGTCCGTTAGTTAACCTCTCCTATGTTGATAGGCCAACCTTAAAAGATAATTTATAGGATGATAGCTTGTTCCAAGAGGCATGCTATTGGAGGTTCACAAACATCCTCCAACCCAGTTATTACTGTAATTGAGTATTTATTATTTTTGATGTAAGTTAACACCAACTAAATTCATAGATGGCACTACATCCTTAAATAAACTATTAAATATTCTGTAACGCAACATACGCATATATATCTCTACGAGTACAGTAGCACTTTCCATGGAAAAATGCAAAGAAAAAGAAAGGCCGCGATTTGCAATGCTACATAAAATCAGCTGAAGCTTCTAATCTAATGGACACCATAAGGTTCATATGAAGAGCTTTTTTCTTGAGTTATATGTATACACCCACTTTATACTTTGACCTGTGACCTTACAACTTACATCTCGCAGAAAAATATTGCAGCCAATGCCCGTCAATTAATTAATAACGTGAAACACTGTGAAAGGGCATTGAGAGCTGGGTGTTGGAAGTGGGTAACAGAAACACTCCTACCGTCACTGCTTTGGTTGTTACCTCTTTGTACAAAGACACCCTGAACATTGTCCAGTGTACCATGTTTTAAGTGTATACATATAGAGCTATTATAGCTTATACAAAAGTTTGGTGATATAATAATGGCTACTGTAATAATACATCATGTTATAAATAAACTGTGTGAACGTTAGAATTTTTATGTTATTTATAATATTATCCATCCACACTTTTTGTAAGTTCGTAACGTGGACAAAAGGCAGGTACCTCACCTTGTATTATATAAAAATAAACAGAATTAATCTTATTGTGTTAAACATAAATGACCTCTAAACACATATTTTTGCCGTGTTTACAATGTTTTATAGTTGTTACCTTGGAAATTACTAATCACATACCAAATGGGTGCCATTTCGACACATTTGGGGAATTTTTTTTATGAGGGATAATCATAAGGCAGTTGATATATAAATAATTTGATCTACTGTTTTAGACTTATAATCATAAAAATGCAATCAACGTTACATATTCATATAAAATGAGCAGAACAATTCTATAGTGTACATTTTAGGTAATTTTAATAGAAAAAAAGGCATGATATAAAATTTAAACAAAAATCGCTGTAATGGGTATTGTTTAATATTAATTATTAGAAACTCAAACGCTTCGTCATCATATAATGTGGACTAGTGTTCTTGTTTCCTTCTTGCTTACTGAATGTTGCACTGTTACATGAAAAATACTTCGCACGTCTTTTAATACTGGGTATCTACAACTTTGAGATGACTTACAGCACCTTTAACTCGTGTATCAATTGGTTGGACCAATTCACAGCTTCCTTGGTCACGTAAATCAAAGATAACTTTTCTCATATTCTTTGTTTGCCATTTTACATTTCACTTCACGATCTGGATGACGTGGATCAGGTTTGGAAAAGTAATAAGATGATCCACTTCTACATAGAAAAGACAGAGCTGCTTAAAGTCAAACGATGGAGCACTTCTCTATAGAAAAAGCAGATTTTCCTAAAGTAATAATATGGTGCAATTCTGCATAGAAAAAGCAGCGTTTCCTAAAGTAATAAGATGGTGCACTTCTACATAGTAAAAGCAGCGTTACCTGGAGTAATAAGATGGTGCATTTGTCTATAACAGAGGCAGCGTTCACTGAAATAAAAAATAATGCACATTTCACAGAAAAGATAGTGTTCCCTAAAATCATAAGATTTTGTTTCCTGGTTTAACAGCAGGTTCGTACAATGTAGCCTTGCCTTTGGGAGTACATTTAGATGCACAGTTTTTGTTGTTTTTTTAGTATATGCAATAGAGTTAATTCTTTGTGGCTCAACATACATTAGGCTGGAGTTATCTGTGCCACAGTTCAGAGCAGTTTGTAAGTAACACTTGTGTTGATCATAGGATACCTGTCCCTTGCTGGGACAACGATAAAACTTCGGATTTACAACGCTAAAATAAGGGGTTCAATTACCCTTGGTAAACAAAGCAGATAGCCCGATGTAGTTTTGCAATAAGCAACACATACTCATAAGATGCCACAGAAACCTGAACACGAAAAATACAGTTATTAGAACCTCCCCATTATATGACACAAACATAATGTAAATAATATATTACGTACAAGTACGTCGTATTGTTATGTAAATCTAATGGCCATATTTTCTTTAAAATAGTGTAATTTAATCTTGTTATCTAGAAAATTCCAGCAATTGAAATCGCATTTATATGTTTGTGTGTGTGCGTGTGTGTTTCTTATAGAAAAGCTACATCGAGCTATCTGCTGAGCCCACCGAGGAGAATCGAACTTTTCATACTTTTGTACTTAAAATTTAATGTTCCAGTAACATGCATCGTATTTCAGACTTTTAAAATTGTTTGTTATTCATTTAATTTCAAAAATGCTGTAGTTGGATTACGAATGATGATTTTAACACAGTAAACATACGTATAGTTTAATAAAGGTTTGATCTTTATCAATAAAAAGTATAATAAAACATCTACACTTGCCTGAATAGTGTGTGGATAGATTATGTACTGGCCCGGCATGGCCATGTGGGTTAAGGCGTTCGACTCGTAACATGATGGTCGCGGGTTCAAATCCCGTTTCCACCAAACATGCTCGCCCTTTCAGCCATGGTGGCGTTATAATGTACGGTCAATCCCACTATTCGTTGGTAAAAGAGTAGCCCAAGAGTTAGCGGTGGATGGTGATGACTAGCTGCCTTCCCTCTGGTCTTACAATGCTAAATTAGGGACGACACGACTAGCACAGATAGCCCTCGAGTAGCTTTGCACAAAATTCAAAAACAAACAAACAGATTATGTACTCCAGGCATATTTTTAATCATCATTTCTATTGCTTTTGTCCGAAAATGTTGAGTGTATTGTATTTTATTTTAAGTGCTTATACGACTAATAAATTTCTTCCCATTCAAATATCTGCTTTTTATTGCTATATATATATATATATTCAGAATTTTTATTTCTGGGTTGTTCTCTCGGGCCCCCCCAGTGGCTCAGCGGTATGTCTGCGGACTTACACGCTAAAATCCGGGTTTCGATACCCGTGGTGGGCAGAGCACAGGTAGCCCATTGTGTAGCTTTGTGCTTAATTCAAAATAACAACAACAAATGTTCTTTCGGCTGCCGGTCATTTTGATTTTTTTCCTCATTTTATCACTCTTTCATATAAAATTCATTCCTCTCGAGGGAACAGAGAGTAAAAACACCAAGATATTTTTTGCTATAACTGATAGGAAATACAAATTGTCATAGTGATACAAAAACCTGCGGACTCCATTGGCAGTTATTTTGAATTTTCACTTGGGTGCCAAAGTGACATCTGACTGAAATATGATAAACATAATCCACTCACATTGAAACAGCAATAAAATTGCAGGTGTTCTAAAATACTTTTTATCATGGTAGTCAGTCTATTGTCTTGTCACTAAAAGCAGCGTCGAAACCAAATAGTTACAGTTTATAGTATAAAAGTCATTTCCGTTCGTGTTGTAGTCGGAAGATTTTTTTCCTTTTCTTTTCGAGTTTAGCTTAATTTAGTTAGAACGAGGTCGGTGATCTCTAGCTTCTGTTTTTCCCTTTAAATAAAAAAACGAGAATTTTGGGTTATTTTTACTCTTAAATGGGACTAAAAATATTCAAGTCAAGAATAAAATACATAATCAAATTAAAGTTTATTCAAACATCTGCTCTGGACACCTTTTTTTTTCCTTAGCTGTAGCTCTCTTATTTTAGCCCCCCCCATAATAAAACTAGCATCATGTCCACTTGGGAGTTTAGTTTCTGCGTGGTATGTTGACGAGGCCCGAGGATCGAGAGTTCGAATCCCGGTCGCATCAAACATGCTCGCCCTTTCAGCTGTGGAAGCGTTATAATGTGACGGTTAACCCCACTATTTGTTGGTAAAAGAGTAGCCCAAGAGTTGGCGGTGGGTGGTGATGACTAGCTACCTTCCCTCTAGTCTTACACTGCTAAATTAGGGGCGGCTAGCGTAGATAGCCCTCTAGTAGCTTTGCCGAAATTCAAAAAACAAACAACAGTACGTTGATGGGAAAGACAATCGATCTCTAGAAAGATAACTTTCTACCAGTGACGCAGTAAGCAACAAATGTATGTGGATGCATACATATGAATCCCTGGGGGACAAGTCGTTATAATTACAGATATAAATATTGAAGTAAATTTTGAGTGAACGAATGGGAAGAAGTTACCTTTATAGTTTCTCATATTTTATATTTATAAATTAAATTTGATTTTACATCTTTGAAAAATAAAGATTTTGAAAATGATGCGTAAGGTAGCTACACTGCTGCCTGTTGTAGTTTATATCTGATCATCCATCTTTATTTTAATTTTATAGAAAAGTAGCATTCAAGCTTGGCCTGAAACATAGATTTTATTTCACTTTAACCATACAAACTATTATTAAATGAAATTCCTTGCCGTTGAGAGATTAGCGAGATTTGGTTGTCACTCTTAAAATGCACCCACAGCCCCAAAGTGGACACCGCTTTTTAGTTAGTTTTGTTGTTGTAATAAGTCGCAATTCTATGATTCTCAAAAACACTTTGACGCTTCACTTTGAAGTGTTTAGAATAATAATACAGTACTTATAAAATTATACTTTTTCCACATCTTCTTTTAATCAGTCCTACATAACCTGAATTTATTACATATTCGAAGAATCATATTATACTGCTACAGTCATGGGTGAGTTTATACACCTACCTCATTTTTACCCAACTTAAAATCATGGGTGAGTTTATACATTTATCTCAGTTTTACCCAACATAAAATCATGGGTGAGAGTATACACTAACTTCAGTTTTACTCAACATAAAGTCACGGGTGAGATGATAAACTTATCTCAGTTTTGCCCAACATAAAATCACGAGGGAGTTTATAAACTTACCTCAGTTTCACCCAACTTAAAATCACGGGGGAGTTTATAAACTTACCTCAGTTTTACCCAACATAAAATCATGGGTGTGTTTATACACTTACCTTAGTTTTAAGTAACATACTTATACTTATTGTTAATTTATTATAGCCTTATTAAGGCTACCTGTCATTACCATCATGTAATAAAACTACATTCATCAATAAGTATTTCATTTTATATCAGTTATAATATTATTTATAATAAGCTTGTCATATATAAGTCATTTAATAATATGTCGCACACTTTTTGAGTTTCTCTAAATTAGAAACTATTTCTATGTAATTTCTAAAGCAAATATTTCATTTACGTAAGCGGATTACTTCTAAGGATTAATATGTGACATTGCCTGTGGTGATTTTTTTATAAAGGACGACATTCTTTTCAAGCTGGCAAGAAAAACATCACGTTTTCAAAGAAATATATAGCACCATCTATGTGCAAACATAAAAACTAAACTTAATAAAATTTGTACAATGCTCGACAAGTTTAATTTGTTGAACATAGGTGGATAATACTTGTTATTGGATGTTTATATTTTAAACGTAAATACAGAGCAGTTTGTTACTCTGCGACGTTTTATAAACGTGACCAGTTTTCGTTACGATGGCTTCTAAACAGAAATATAGTTGCAATACTTCGATAATTTTAGTCGATAGATAGCAATATCTGAAGTCGAAAGCTGGTAAATTATTGTTATTTCATTAACCAAATATCTACGAGAAAAAAAAATCACTTTATTGGATATCTTTCTTTTTAACATTAATCTGTATCTGTCAATTAAAATATCAAACCAGAGATATGTCCATAGAAGTCAGCCTTCGCTTTTTGATGATTCCAGGTTTATGTTTGTGAATACTGATTGAATATTTAAATTTTTTGGTTAGAAATAATTTACCACAAATTAGTAGCTTGATAATCAGGATGGACGTAAAGACAGATTTCACTTGTTCATATAACAAACACTATGTAACACAAATGTTGTTCCTGAATAGTATGTGTTATTTCTTAATTGCTTATGTTGTAAAAGTAAAAAAAAAATGACCATTATTTCCTTTAAATTTTGCTTTTGTGACCTGGATAATGAAATTTGGAATTTAACCTATTTTCTATGTAAAAACGGGCAAATTTTCACATTTTTATTTACACAAAGTCTGAATAAAACTATATATGAATCAAGTTTACATGTATTTATACTGAAATTAAACATAAATGTTTAGAAGTGAGTAGTTTTTTTTCCAGATTTGCGACTGTAGTGTAAATCACTTTCACGTATCAGCCCCGAAATATAGTGTCCCATCATGTCTTCGCTGTACGCTTCTTGATAGCGGCGTTCAAAATCCAGTATATCTTGGTGGAAGCGCTCGTCTTGCTTTTTCTGAGTATGCTGACATGTTCTCCTTGAATTTATCCAGATGAGACAAGGATATGGACTTTCAGGGACATTCTGCAGCCCATTTTGTCGCAGTTCTTCATCAGAGTCTCAACCAGTTCCACATAATTTTCAGCCTTGTGATTGCCTGAGAAGCCTCAGATCACTGCGACAAAGCTGACTTAAGCATTTTTTCTTTCCTTCTGAGCTTCTTGAGGAATTCTGTGCACTCCAGGATCTTATTTATTTGTGGTCCAAAGAAGATACCAGCTTTGACCTTTGCTTCAGACAGCTTAAGGAAGAAGTCTCGAACGTACTTGAAGGCTGCAGATTCCTTATCAAGAGCTGTGACAAATTGCTTCATAAGAACCAATTTAATGGGCAATGGTGGGAACAACACCTTCTAGAGATCCACTAGTGGCTCGTACTTGATATTGTGCCTCCCCACAGAGAAGGCGGTTCGTTGTAGCCAGTGCTTCCTGTTGTAGTGCGATGCTGTGTCTCTGCTGTCCCAAAGGCAAAGATAACAAAGAAACTTGGTAAAGCCTCCTTGGAGATCCAGATTTCTGATGAAGTCATTGAGGTATCTTTGGTTGGGGTAGTATGGGTTTCTATTACCAGCTGCACCTCTGAAATTGTGATCTGGATTTTTAACGTCTTTCTCCTCTTCTGATTTGCTGCTCTCTTCTGAGGATGGTTATTTTCTCTCTGGTAGAGTGGGTACAGGGAGCTCGGGGCAGTGTGGTACTGGGACGATGGATGATAGAAGATTCTGATAAATGATAACAAATGCATTCTTGCTAGCCCGACGTTAGGAAGGGTCCACCATGCAGAAGTAGCAATTGCTTAAGTGGTCAGTGGGTTCACGCCAAATTCTTGGAATAGCGAACTTCATGGCTCTCTTTTTCCCTCTGTATCATCCTGCGAAAGAGCAAAATAAAATTATAATGAAGAATAAATTTATTTCATCCACAACTAATGTGTAAGAGGTTCATGCAAAATATCTTATATGTGATATTTTTACTACACAATTGGAAATTTAAAAAATAAATAAATTAAAAGATATCTAAATTTTAAAAGGTCTAAAATTTATATAATATAAAATCTTACTATTCAAGCAAACAAAATTGTCCGTCTTACCTTCTAGAGTGTTTTTGCAGTGCTCGCAGGTAAAATGAGGTGCGCAGGGTTTATCTTGATCCCCGACAGGCATACCGAAATATGTCTTGTGGGCTTCACACATTTTAGCAGATGCTGTCACAGAGTACTTTTTCGCTTTTGTCTTAATAAATTTGCCACATACATAGCAGAATATGTCTGGAGAATGCTTGCAGCTTCTTGATGTCATCTCTGATAAAATCAGATAGGTGTTCACTTAGGCAGCTATAACTAAACTGAAGTGGTGAATGGTGAGACCCTGAATATATGTATTACTATGGAAAGTTCTAAAAAATTCTCAAAAGTTCTACAAAATTCTAGAAAGTTCTTGAAAATCATTGTAAGTTCGAGAAAGTTCTATATTCGCTATTTGGCACTGAATCTACCTGGAATGTTCTGGAAAATGGGTATATTTGAACATTTTATTACCCAAGTCACAAAAGCAAAGTTTGAAGAGGAAAATATGTCTTTTCCATTTACTTTAGGCATAAGCAAAAGGGAAGTAACACTTTCTGTCCAAAAACAAGAAAAAACAAAAATTTTGTTACATAATGTAATTGTTCTGTGTATTCCACAGTTGTACTTCTGTTTGTATTTCCTAGTCTGATGTGAACAAGCTTCTTCGCAACCTGCTTTGAACAAACTATTAAAGTTTTACAAACTTACAAACAGTATTGAGTTTTATATCTGCTCTGGAACTGAATATTTTATCGACAGTTAACGATGAGCGAATTACTTTCGAGTTGATATCATGCAAGTGCACTTAACAGGTAGTTATGTACCTCTTCACATATGAGTTTTTCTACTAAAGTTATGCAATGTATTCGTAGAAATATAACGTATGAAGTTAATTTACCGTAGTTAAACGGTTTATAGTGTTCGAAATCTATAAGCATTCGTGGTCAAATATCTGTCGTTTTCTAATTATTAAACGTTTATCACAATTATAGCTTTTGAGGTTTATAGTACAGTAAATGTGACAAACCAACAATATAAAATTGTCAACAATACTGCTATTTTACAACATACATATTTATATTGTTGATTCTTACACTAGAGAACATTCTACAAATTTAGGAAATAGGTGGTATTTTCGCAATAAACATTTAACAGTGTAAGTTACACGCACTTCTGAATATATACTTAACTAAAACAAACGTCGATATTAAAATAAATATATTATAGTAAATCCGATACAATTATTTTCAAATTATTAAATCAGGTTCAATATACATAATCAGAACCAAAACTGCATAGTAACCAAATAACATAAAACTAAAGTGAAACTGTAGTAGTTAACGATTGTTCACCCAGTCAAGTCCAACAGCTTAGCCTGTTCTTGAGTGTTAATATCAGTGCCATCTCTACCTCAACTTCAAGTCAAGCATCTTTCTTTCCTTGTAAGAAAATATCTTACAAACTATAAAAATATGTGAATCATTGAGTGTTATTCCTTTAAAACAAGAGCTAATATAATTGACATTCCTTTATTTATATGTAGATATCTCAAGTTGCTGATCTGTGTGGTAACGTCACTGACTGCTTATCCTGGTGTTTTATAAATACTATTTGTAATGTGATAACCATCTCATTGTCGTCTTTGTTATACTCCGCGGGTTCATTAATATCACTACAGACATGTGGTTAAAGAAACAATTTAACTTATCAATCCCATCAGTTTTACCTAATTATAGTGTTAACGTAACAAACTGAGTTATTAGATTCATTAGTTTTAGAAAAAAATTGATGATAATGCAATAATGTGACTTTGAGTGGCTATTAGTCTCATTGAAATTAATTTCATTTTGTCCATTGTCTTCATAGAAATAGCAGTGTTAAGGAAACTAGCTAACTTGCCACATCCATTAGTTTCAACACGTATATGTTGGCTGTTTGGCGTTTTACGTCGCAAAGCAACTAGGCTACCTACGCCAAACAACCGGAAAAATAAAGTAAAATTATTAAAATTCTCAAAAAGGAATCATGTTAAAAAACAAAGTTCACTTTTGAATTGAAAACTTGAATAGCTTTAAAAAGGCCGATGGTCCTTAAAATACTAAAAACATTTGTATGGTTGACAGTGTTACTATCGCCGATGACATTGTCTAGCGTCAGGGGTAAAACTGTGGAAAAAATATGTCTAAAATGGTGCCTTCGTTGAGAGTCGTAACAACAGTATGACAGTAAAATGTGGAATATTGTGACCTAAGTGTTACACAGACCTCACATTAGTGCACCAGTCCAAGATAAAAGAAAACGATAAGTTAAGAAACTGACCAATTCATGGTCTGGTTAGAACAACTTCTTTCCGATCCTTATAGAAACAAAACGGCCAAAGTCCAACAGAGGGTTTTATATGGGAAAGCTTGTTATTATGTTGCTCATTCTAAATCGACTATCAACTAGCATGGAGCTGATCCTTGAATACAGGACCATAGTTCGTGTGTTTAGCAGTGATAGTGTTAAAGCAGACAGACTTAGCTGCGGTGTCAGCGAGCTCATTCCCGCGAATAACAACGTGGCTTGATATCCAGAAGAACTGGATAAAAGTAGATATTCAAAACCGATTGGCCCATTTCTTTTGGATATCTACTTCTATCCAGTTCTTCTGGAATACCAGGCCACGTTGGTATTCGCGGGAACAAGATGAGAACAAACGTGAAGCAATTCCATGATAAGTAGAAAGCTAAGCGAGTTGGTATAAATAATGCAATTCGGGTACCGCATAGCTTCTGTGAGATTCTGTTACAAACTCTGGACTGGGGAAGTGTAGAAAGTCCCCGTGCAGAGTCAAAGCTTTTGATGATGAATGGGGTCCAGAATCTCTAAGACCGAGGTCCTGACAGAGGAATAGACCAGAGACTCATACTCCAGCTTCAATCGAATGAGAGAAGTATACATCTTTAGCATACAATATCGATCTGCGGAGGATGTTCAGTGTACTTGTACACTTGATTCGTAGTTGCTTGGTGTGTGATATAAAGGTAAACTTATAGTCAAAAATAAGCTCCAAGAACTTTGCTTCAGGAACCACATTTTACCGACACAGAGTTTAGGATCAAGGTGAATAACCCGTTGGCGGCAAAAGTGCATCCAAAAGGTTTTAGAGAAAGAAAAATTAAAACTCTTTGCTGTGATCCACATCAGTAAATGATCGAGGATAGTCTGTAGCTACCACTCAATAAACCTCATGTTTGACGACTAAAACGAGATGTGGAAGTCATCGACATAGAACCTGTTGCAAGGGTAAGAGGGAATTGTCCAGTGATGGAATAAATCTTTACACTAAAAAGTGTGACGCTCAAATACAGCTCTCAGGTCCTCTAAGCTCCCGTAGGAAAGAACGGGAAAGTGTTGGACTCACACTAACTTGGAATTCCCTGTTCCCTGTTTTTACAGGAACAGATTGTTAAAGCAATTGGACAGTAGTTTGGAGGAATCTTGGGGTCCTTTGCGGGCTTAGAGAAAGGTATGACAATGTCCTGGCACCACATCTCAGAGACAACATTCTTTTGTCAGATCCGGCTATAAACAACAAGAAGAATAGCAAGAGAAGAGAAAGATTGCACAGAAGATCGTGGGGTATATTATCAAGTCCAATCGATGTACTGCAAGACTGATGAAAATCCAGTTTTATCAGCTTAAAGCAGCGAGTATGGTCACAGAGACTATCAGCCCAAAAGGAACTCGCTCTGCTCAAGTCTTGATGGTTGAGAAGGTGGAAGATGAAGCAGAAGTGCTAGATACCCAGCAAAAGCTTTCGCAGAGAGTAGCGTCGATGCTCTGGACATCTGCAACTTCCTCACCATCAGAGACCAAAATCGTAATTGGACAGGATTACATTAACCACTGACCTTCCAAATCTTGACCCATATGACTTTGGAACTGGTTGTAGAAAAGATGCTAGTTGTGAATTTAGTCCAAGATTCCTTCTGGTTATGATGTCTTACCTGCCAAGCATGTCATGTGCAAGGGTACGTTGAAAAGCTTGCGGGATATTTACAGAAAGTATTCCAGGCCCATTTTTAAGCCTTCCGTTTCACGTGGCAGGCAGCATTTCACTATGGACAAGGATACTGGGAAAAACGTATCGAGGTTTTAGAAATGTATTGATAATACAGTTGGTCACTGCTGCCATGTAGTCATCTATCGAGGGCTTACAGACGACGGCAGGATATAGTTCCACGAGAGCAGGAAAAGAGGGTCAACTGGTGTGATCCAGCTTTCACCGGGGCACACGGGTTGGGTGACATTGACTACGGCCAATCTCACTCAAAATGATAAAAAGATGATCACTACCCCGTGTGTTACTGTCAACCCTCTATGAAAAGTGGAAGAATAATGAAAGAATGTAGACTGAGAGATCAATAGCAATAAAAGACAGACTGGGTGCATGAAAATAAGTATAAGGACCAGTACTGAAAAGAGAAACGTTGTGACCTGAGAGCATACTCTCTATGGAGTGATCCCTCCCATCAATATCAGCATCTCCCCAGAGGGGATTATGTCCGTTAAAGTCTCCCAGGATTGAAAAGGGAGATGACAACTGTTCAACGAGAGCAACAATGTCTGATTGATCATGGGTCTCTCCAGGAGACAGATAGAGAGAACAAACAGTAATGGCACAACCCTGAGAAAAACAGATGGCTACGACCTCCAAGGGTGGGCACATGCTGATCGACCAGCAGTTGCCACCCCTCCATGAAATCGTCCATCACAAAATGTCTCATTTCTGATGTCATCCAAATTATAATGTAAACCTAGATATTTCCACCTTACGAAAGTGACCATTTTTACTTATCTGTAGGCGAATTGAGTAAAGATTCCTTTTGTTTTCAACCATGTCTTTTTTCTTTATTTTCTTTATTCGAAGAAGGTCTATCGACCTCCATGAATCCTGCCCTGAATCGATTGGGTAAATCTCTGTGGTTCGGAGAAACTTCCAGCGACTGAGGGCGTGAACAAATGATCGTTCTGCATCTCTTGGCCAGCGAAGAAGATGGACCTGAGGAAATACTCTTACCCAGAACCAAAGGAAGTGTATTCAGGGACCTGTTGGAAGGAATGGTAGGGACAGAAATGGGTGTTGATGTTGATTCACCAACTTTAATAACTATGGAGAGCAAAAGACATTTCACCTAGTTTGAGAACGATTCTTTCAGAGGCACGGAGAGATACGTCTGCTCGCTCACTGTAGCAGTAGAATGAAATGCAGCAGCATATGTCCGAGATGGTGTGATGGACAGTAGCTTCCGAGCATCGAGATCAGAAACGTTGTGAATCGTTTTCAAACTCTGTACCTCTTTTTCTTCCACCAACCTAGGGCATGAACGAAAGTAAGATGGGTAAGAGCCACTACAGTTAACACAATAAGGATCTATTTCACACTTATAGGCATCGTGGTTCCTTCCAATACAACTATCACACGTCAAAGAAGCACGACATGATGCCTTTCAGTGACCGAAACACTGACATTGGAAACATCTGAGAGGGTTCAGAATATATGGCCGTACCTTGCAGTTAAGATAACCTGCCTTGACGATGACAGGCGGACGTGGTGATGTAAACGTTAAAATAAGGACATTGGTCAGCATCATAATTTCATTTTTTCGAGTGGAGACACGCCTCACTATTGAAGCTCCTTGGGTGGAGAAACCAGCGAGAATCCCTTACGCGGGAATGTTCTTCAAATCTATGTCAACAATAACTTCTCATGTCGAATTCAAATTAACATCTCCAATGTCCTTCAAATGCAAGAGGAGTTCACTATGTTTAGGAGTAGATGCTTCCACCAATATGTGACCAGAACGAAGCTTTATGACTGACTTAGGAGAGCCAGCAAGTCATTCTAGTTCCACTGAATAACAAAGGAAGACATTTGTCCCAATTTTTATTTAATAAATAATGTACTATCAGAAAATGAGGTACAGGTGTTGAAGAAGTTGTAGATTGCTGACCAGAATCTTCAAGACGTAGTCGTGTACTAATAGTCTGTTTTCACTGATCTTTTTTAATTTGATCAGGGGGATCCGTAATAAAGAAAGAATGTTTTGTTGTTCACTGACCACACCCACCATGGAACCCTCATAGAGGATTTGTCTTTGTTTATTTTATAACTATTGTAGTTAAAGAAAAACTAGTTTGTATGGTAAATAATTTCCTGACAGTCATTGGCTTAAAGAAACATACTGACTTGTCATCATTTCCATAAATATAATAGCGTTAAAGGAATGAGAGAGTTGTCTGGTCTTTCAATCGCGTAATAGTCAAGGCATTAAAGAAACAACTCGAACTGTCTAATCAACTGGTTTCTTGACAATCGTACCATAGAAAAATGAACTGATTTGTCTGTTCCATTAGCTAGATTTATACCAATCGTGGTGTTGAAATACAAGATGACATATCAAATAAATTAGGTTAATAACCATTGAAGCTAAAGAAACAATATAACTTGTCTGGTCCTGCAGTTTTGTCGTAGTTAAGATGTTAAATAAAGAAGATGGCTTCTCTAGTATATTTGCTCTATGCTGTTATAGCTAAGAAACAATTTAATACGTGTAGCAAATAACTCTATAACAATGGTGTGCTTTAGAAAACAAACTGGTTCATTTTGTTTTTAAGTTCCATAAAATTCTGAATTTTAACTAGACAAACCTACTTGTCTAGTCTGTTAGTTTTATGAAAGTAATGACTTTAAAGAAACAAACTGGGTTATACACTCTTCAAGTTTCGTAAGAATAGTTGAGTTAAACAAGAAAATGCTGAGTTGTCCGTCCTTTAGTTTCATTAGAATAACTGAGTTAAGTAAAAAGAAACTACTGTGGTTGGTCCTTGTTTTTCTAAATTATTTCCTGGATAGCACGTTAAAACCCAAATTATTATTATATTAAAAAACTAAGATAATAAGTATTTATTTAGGCAAAATTGATATCTTATACATGGTATTCGAGTCCAGATTGACAGACCGTTCCCTTACATCCGTCAAAATTACGTGAACTCGCTTTCTGCAAGTTTTGGTCATATGATTATATTTTCCTAATTATTTCCTGTTGATTTTTCTAATGAAAGACAACTCAAGTTATATATATATATTACCGAGTTTTAAACTTAATACAACTTGGATACTTATATGTATACGGATTAGGCAGTCAGACTAGAATGGCCTAAGTTTTGGCAATGGATGCGGTTAACTAGTTGCCTTCTGTTATGTTTATCAAATTATGAACGGCCATGCACACACGATCTTTACCTAAGCTTTAATAAAAATGATAAAAACAAATAAACAAGAACTTCGACATTGTAAAAGAACCTTAGTAATTATTATCTACTTCTAAAAACTACAGTCAGATTTAGGTTAACTTTGGCATTGTGACAGAACCTTAGTAATTATTATCTACTTCTAAACACTACAGTAAGGTATGGTTTAACTTTGACATTCTGAAAGAATCTTAGTAATTATTGTTTGTTTGCCTTTTCCCCTCGTCAGTACAGCGGTAAGTCTACGGATTTATAACGCTAAAATCAGGAGTTTAATTCCCCCTTGGTGCACTCAGCAGATAGCCTGATGTGTCTTTGCTATAAAAAAAACTCACTCACTCACTTGTTTGCTTTTGAATTTCGCGCAAAGCTACACGAAGGCTATCTACGCTAGTTATCCCTAATTTAACAGTGTAAGACGAGAGGGAAGGTAGCTAGTCCACAGCCAACTCTTGAGCTACTCTTTTACCAATGAATAGTGGAACTGGCCGTAAGCTTATAACGCTCCCACAGCTGAAAGGACAAGCATGTTTGGTGCAGTCTAATGGGTAAACGTTGACATATATTAAAAATTCTGAGAGTATATTAATGATATGCTACTTAGTTTATTGAAATTGTTCTTAATTATGCCCACAAAAAAGCATTAAACGATATTATAAGCTAGATAAGTTAAAGTACATGTTGCTTGAAAGCAATACAACTAGTACACACAACTTGAATTATGATTTTCCCATAATGACGTTATATATCCATACCATCAAAACGTACACACCTAAAGACGGGTTTTCTTGAATAACTAAGCAAATTAGCAAAGACTTACAAACTCACTTGTTTTCTCTGGTAACGTTCAGTTTTGTAGTTTGACAAACACATACATAAAAACTTGTAGTTTTATAAAAAAAATACACACTTGTACTTTGACAAACAATTATATTAACGCATTTAATTTCATAAACAAACACATACTTGTATTTTGAAAAGCAGTTGGATAATTACTTGTAATTTTGTAAGCAAGTATATACTTGTAGTTTGATAAACACATATATACATACTTGTAATTTTATAAACAAATACCTATTTGTAGGTTGACGAATACAAACGTAACTACTTGAATTTAACAAAAAAAATACACACTTGTAGTTTTCCAAGCTCATAGATAAACCCTTTTAACTTTTCAAATACAAATATACTTGTAGTTTGACAAACGCGTAAATACCTCTAACTTTATAAACATATAAATTATTCTTGTCTAAAGTAACGTTTTCTTTGCATGTGGTTTCTGACTGGAGTAGTGGTCACTTTTTTCAGTGTCACTTTGCGTAAAAAGGTTAGGACAAGCCTTTTATCACTAGCGTCATTTTCTTACAGTTGTGTCGAGCACCATTCTGACATGCTAGCATAATATTATCAGTACACAAGTAACTGATTTTTACGTTGACAAGTCCTTCAAATGATATCTCATAAAGGTGGGTCAACAGCCCCAAACAACGAGATAGTATTTTCTTCTTTTTTTTTAGTTTACAGATCCCCAGTAATCAGAGGCAGCAACGAAGTGGTAAGGCGCCGGGGTGTCGGTGTTCCTTGGCTTTATTCCTTCCAAACACGAACGTTTCCTGACGACACAGGTAATCCACAAAGGTTCACAGCCCAATGAACTCATCTAGCCGATGCCGTCTGGTGGCGTCGGTTTTTACTCGTAAAGATGGAAGATAAGGTCAGTTTCTCTTAACGTGGTGTCAGTGAGCTATCACATTAGAGTTAAGAAAGTATAAAAGTACAATAGGCACAGAAAAGTCACACGTGGATCTTACAGAATCCTTCATTTTTGAAGCTTCTAATTACAATTATATATTTTTTCTGTAAAACTCCGGCTTTTTCGAATTGTATGATCTAACCGAATAAATTGAAGCCTTAAAGTGACATATGAATTATTTTAGTCTAAAGCAATCGTGCTCTTTAACAACGTGTAAAATTTGTTATTGTTAATCTAACTTATTCGTATCAACACAATTTGTTTCTAATAACGTTATGTAAACAGTAAAACTGGTAACACGCATGCAAAAAAAACAACAACAACCTTTTGTATTCATACTTTGGCGTATTGAGTTCTATCATAGGTTTTTAGTTGCATTATTAGTACATGTCAAACAAACCCTACCTTTTACATTTTGAATTTACCGAGTTTTACTATACATCTTATATTTTATTATGTATTGCTGGCATACATCAGAACAAATACCGTTGGTATAATTAACAAGTAAATATTGTTCTGCATACGTATTATCAGAAATATGGGTATCCCTGATGATTTGTATTGTAACAATAAGAAACCTACTGCATAAATAATAAAAAAGTTTAAATGATTTTATAATTACATAGCAACGTGTAAAGTTAAAACATTATATATATATATATATATATATATAATTCTATTTGAACGTTTTAAAGGCAAGTGCAGAACATTACGATTAATTATAATTATTCCGAAGCGAAGCATAAATATTTTAGAAAACTAGTGTCACTTTCCCCTAATGTACACACTCACACATTAGGCTAAGTTTATAGAGGCTGGGACTTCGTGATATTTAACGTTGGATCTTTTATGCGGATGCAAAATTCTAAACAATTGCAATATTCTAAATAGCAGTAACGCATTTGTTACTAGAAGAACAAGAACTGGTGGTTGGTGATGATGACTAGCTGCTTTCCCTTTAGTCTTAAACTGCTAAATTAGGGACAGCTAGCGCAGATATCCCTCGTATAGACTTGTGCGAAATTCAAAACAAGCAAACTACAATGGGCTATCTGTGCTCTGCCCACCGCAAGTAACAAAACCCCATTATTAACGTTATAAGTCTATTAACGTACTGCCGAACCACCTGGGGAGGAATTTAAGATTGTGTTTGTATTTTTATTTAACGCAAAGTTGCGAAGTCTATATAGGTCCATCTCTAATTTCGCAATACACACCAATGAAAAACAGCCAATTAGTGACACCCTCCTACTCACCCCTCATATAATGTGTTTTAAGTCCTTAGACATTCCGCTGTACCACTAGGAGACTGTACGTTAGGATTTGTTTTGAATTTCGCACAAAGCTACTCGAGGGCTATCTGCGCTAGCCATCCCTAATTTAGCAGTGTAAGACAAGAGAGAAGGCAGCTAGTCATCACCACCCACCGCCAATTCTGGGGCTACTCTTTTACCAAGGAATACTGAGATTGACCGTCACATTATAATGCCCCCACGGCTAAAAAGGGCATGTCTGGCGCCAAGGGGATGTGTACCCGGGACCATCGGATTACGAGTCACACGCCTTTCCCCACCAGACTATGCCGGGCCGGCTGTACGTTAGAAACATTATGTTTTATATTTGTTTTCAACCGTGGTAATAGAAACAAGCTATTTTATAACATTTCAAAGATATTAGAGCTTAAGTTTGTCGTTTATGTCATAACCAAGACATCATAACTTTAATATCTTATTTATCTTCCAAGAGGAAAAAAAAAATACAACTTAATGTTTCATTATGTTAAATGAAAAACAGAAGGTTGTTTTTAATTTAAGAGGTCACGAGAAATATCGGTGGTATATCAATTTCCTTATAAACACAGTGAAGCTCCACGTGTTATATTAATACTCTTTCAGAATAATCTTGAAAACCAAAATATTTCATAAATTATTCTCCCAAAAATAAAAATAAAAGTTAGGATTTTACGGTTCTTGTTTTTCAGTTGGGATACTATGAAGTAAATATGATATATATATGGATTAGTTGTTATTTCAAAGATTCCAACTGTAGCATTAGGATCTGCTAAAGTTGTGAATTCTGTAACTTATTTGTGTTACTTATTTTTAGGGCTAGATGATATTCGAAGTTGGTGACCTAAGTTTGAAACTATGCGTTGTTATAAAACGTTCTCTGCATTATATGAGCGGTATGTAGAACGGTGTTACTGCTTAACAACAAACAAATCTAATGTACAGTTGTTTGAAATTTCATGCGCTATTTTTCATTAAATAGCCAAATGTAGCTTTGCTATAAAAACATTTTCCTGCCATACTGCTCTTTAATATAATATAACGTCACAAAATTAACACAAATTTAAGGTTTCGCAATGACGATATATGTATATATACTATTTAGTATTTGGCTGTCACCGTAGTAACCCACTGTCACTTATTAACGTAATATTCTATTGTTTGATGTTTTAAGCGATATGTTGAACGAAAAAAAAGTCGAAGGTAAGGTATGTGAAAGTCAGTGGAAAGACAAGAGAAAATAACCATGAAATCACTAATGACATAAAAACTTCAAGTTGGCCCTGACAACTTCCTCTCGCTTTAACCCGCCCCTCCTATCAGTTATTCAACTCGAAAACCAATCATAGCTTTCTACTTATCCGACGCACGCGAGATCTTGGGAAGGTAGACACCTGATAAGACTCAGTAGATGTCGATGTAACATGGACTATGGCAGTTGTAAAGGTAACGTCCTATCTACTGACCATACTGACCAGCGCTTCAATTCTAGTCTTCTTCCACTTCTCTAACGGTAGGTGGTGCTTCAAAGATAAAGACATAAAATATTTGGCACCATATGTGTGTGTGTGTGTGTGACGAATTCTTTTTTCTTTTTGTAAAATATGTTAGAAAATTTTGGTTATTACAATTTTTGTTTCTTTCTAATTTAATGTTTGTATTTTCTTGAATATGATTACTTACTTTACTACGGACTTGTAAAAGTTTTAGAGCTAAATAAAATATTGTCTCAGTGTCAAATGTTAAAGATGACACGTGTGTTCTATAAAACCTGGTTTGTTTCGGACATTCGCGCAGCGCTGGTTACAGTCCCAATTTGTGAACTGATAGAGGGAAAATAGCTAGTGAACAGCATACATCGCTATTAACCCTCATACTATGGACCACAAACCTGCGCTCCTCAGTCAAGCATGATTAACACTACGCCATGGTCGGACTACGTAAACCCATACTTTAGCAACGAAATTCTGAATTTGTTGGTGCTAGTTGTTTAACCTATATACTTATGTAAACGAGCAACCCAAAGAACTAAACCTGATAGCCAACAGAAAGTAGTTTGTATCATAAATCATGACACTCTGTATTGAGTTTGAACTGTATTAAATATCCTAATGGCTTCGTGGCATCGTTTAAAAGAAAATATTTAGTTTAATATCTGAATATTAAATACAGAAGATATAACTTAAAAAGAAAACATCTCTCAATGATATATATTAGAAGTAAAGATTTAAGGATTAATTGAACAGTGAGTATTCCAAGTGTTACGTCTGAATTACAGTGTTTATACACGTGAGGTTTTCTTCTTTACACTTTGCGTCTTCTCTTGACAAACTTGTAGGTGAGAGGGTTATTAATCCTTACACTACCGCTGCTCACCCTCAGGCGTGTAAAATTATTTCGCGATTAGCGAATGAAATGTTGCTATGAATGGTCTGTGAGGGAAGTGTTCGCTGGTCATATGGTAACAACGAAAACAAAATATTCAGCTGTGTGAACCTTGATGACTTTCAAAATCCGGACCAAGCCAGAGTATCAAGGCATGGGCAAGCTTTTCTTTCCTTTTCCTTAATTAAAGTTAAAACTATAATAGCATTACTTTTTCGTGTTTGTTTAGGATATACGTAATTGGCTGACTGCCCGTAGTTGTCCCTAACGTTTGAAGTGATAAATTAGAGGAAAAACAGCTAGTCAACAACAAACAGCCATTCAGCTAGTGTGGTTCGACTCAACAGTGGGACTTTACTGTCACTCTTTAAACACACCCGCGGTCTCAAAACGCCCAAAGTGCTTTTGCAAAAGTGGGGATATAAGACCAAAAACATTATTAATTAATACCGATCTCTGAATAGAATACTTTTCTTACTTTGGCCCAATAAAAACGTTTTTAATTAATACCAAACGTCGATTGGTATACTTGTCTGATGTTGGCTTAATAAAAATGTCATTAATTAATATTAGTAGTCAATTGGTATACTTGCTTCACGTTGGCCTAATATAAACGTCATTATTTAATGCCGATCGTCCACTGGCATACAGATCAGAAACTTTGTTTGTTTGTTTGTTTTGAAATTTCGCACAAAGCTACTCGAGGGCTATCTGTGCTAGCCGTCCCTAATTTTGCAGTGTAAGACTAGAGGGAAGGCAGCTAGTCATCACCACCCACCGCCAACTCTTGGGCTACTCTTTTACCAACGAATAGTGGGATTGACCGTCATATTATACGCCCCCACGGCTGGGAGGGCGAGCATGTTTAGCGCGACGCGGGCACGAACCCGCGACCCTCGGATTACGAGTTACACACCTTACGCGCTTGGCCATGCCAGGCCAAAAAATAAGTTGTGTTTTTTTCGTATAGCAAAGCCACAAAGGGCTATCTGCTCAGCCTACCGAGGGGAACCGAACCCCTGATTGTAAATCCGCTGTACTTGCGGGGGGCAAATTTTAAACCTTGCTTTTTTTTAATTAAGCACAAAGCTACACAATGGGCTATTTGTGCTCTGCCCACCGCGGGTATCGAAACCCGGATTTTAACGTGTAAGTCCGCAGACATACCGCTGAGCCACTGGGGGGGCTTAGATCTGAGACGAATCGACTGTGTGAGCTTTAACTGAGAAAAATATTTTCTATATCATAGAATTTTTTAAAAGAAAATCCAAAAGTTCTTACACAATTTTAATGAGGTTTTATGCAGTATTCGTTTGTTTGTTTGTTTGAAGGTAACTACAAAGTTCTACAACGGAGCCATCTAGTGACTATATTTTATAATCTTCTCATGATCCACGTATTACGAAATGTTTAGAAGTAGACGTAACGAGTGGTCTTTTAAGTAAGAATACGCCTTATAAAGGTGTTTTTACCACTAACAAAAACTCAGTGAAGATTAACAAGGCATAATGATTGTTTTCTGAATAATATGATGGATTAAGTTGTTTAGATCAACTAACCAACAGAGGTAATAAGTGGTTGAAGATTGACTTCACTCAGGTCTCCAATGGGTAAAATATATGTAAAAAATTATTTTCATTTTGCTGTTGTTCAAAGTCAAAAGTAGTTTCATTTCTTGTCTTGTATTAGCAACCTTTTATTTATCATATTTTATCCTACGTTTTGGCCGCGATAATATATAGCTGTCTTTAGGGATATTTTGTTTTGGAAGTATCCGGATTGAATCCTGGGTCTTCTTGGCGGAAGTCTTTGTAACTTTTCCTTTCGACCTCAGTTTTAGGCATAGGTGACCGTAAAATCTACCATCAATGACAATATTGGTATCCGATCAATACAACCTGATTGTAAGTACTTTCACTATCACGTTTACGGATAGTTGAATTTCTCAGTGCCAAATTTATTTTTATGTAAATAATTTTAAAAAACAACAACAAAAAGACTCTTTGGGAACATTTCAGAGGAATACTCTTTCTTTATAATGGTATAAAATTCTGAATTCACAAGAATGATTTAACTAACGTTTTTTAAACAATAATGCGAATAACAAAAATCAGGATTCATAATATAAACATGATAAACATGTGGCTCAAAACCGAATATGTAGGTATATACACATTTGGGTTAATATCATTCCTTCACCCCTCGCCTCCCATAATGACATTGCAGAAAGTTTCCAGTGAACACAGCACAAACAGTCATTGCAAAATGCAGGCCGCACACACAAACCGCATGGTCAGGTGGTTAAAGCATCCGACTCTTAATCCAAGGGTCGTGTTTTCGAATCCCCGTTACACCTAACGTGCTCGCCCTTTCGAACGTGGGGAAGTTATAATGTGATGGTAAATTCCACTATTCGTTGGTAAAAGAGTAGCCCAAGAGTTGGCGGTGGGTTGTGATGACTTGCTGCCTTCCTTCTTGTTTTACACTGTTAAATTAGGGACGGCTAGCGCAGATAACCCTCGGGTAGTTTTGCGCGAAATTCAAAACAAACCACACCAAACCACACGGCTCAAAATCAAACATGTTTGTATATCTAAATATGAGGAGGACATACTCGTATCCACAGCAGTGAAAAATGAAAATAATTTAAGAAATAAATTTACCCTCAGAATTTTCAGTTCTTTATTTTTTTTTAATTTCGCACAAAGCCAATTTAAAAGTGTAAGACTAAAAGTAAGGCAATTAATCATCCACACCCACCGCTGACTTTTGCGCTACTCTTTTGTCAATAAATAACGGGACTAACCTTCACAATATTATAACGCCCTCACGTCTGAAAGGACGAGCATGTTTAGTATGACAGGAATCGAACCTGAGACCCTCAGATTACTAATCAAGCGCCCTGACAGGTTTGTTTTATTTTATCTTATACGTCAGTGAAACATTGCTAAATGCTAAATTTAAACAAAAAATTGCATTTATTTCATAAAGAACAGAAAAATTCTGTTGAGTGTGTTGAAAGCCGAGGTCGTTCTCCCCTACGAAAAAAACAACTCTTTTTACTAAGCAACCTTCTCAAACTTTAAATTTATACTTTTAACCCGAATGAATTTATGTACTGGGCATGTAAAATTGAGTTAGTTATTCCATGGCAAAAATATTTTATTTTGGTTTATTTAAACTTTTAATCTTGTCATATTTATATCAGAAATGGTATTAATGGTGTTATCAACGTTATCCAGTTTGGAAATATGCAAAATAACATCGTGTTTAAGCTCAAATATAATTATGTTGCTAATCGAATCAACGATTGGTTTCGAACTACATAACGTTTACTTTCACGGTGATTTAATGATTGATTGGTTACTGGTTGTTTTGAATTTCACGCAAAGATACTCGACGGGCTATGTGCGCTAGCCATCCCTAATTTATCAATGAAGACTGGAGGAAAAGCAACTAGTCGTCAGTCGCCACCCACTGCCAACTCCTCGGCTACTCTTTTAACCAACGAATAGTGGGATTGACCGTAAGATTATAACATTCCCACTGTTGAAAGAGCGAGCATGTTTGGTACGACGGTGATTCCAACCCGCGACCCTTAGTTTAGGAGTCGAAGTGCCCTAACCACCTGATTATGTCGGGCCTACTAAGTAATGAAATATATGTTTTTTTATTAGAGGGAAGGCAGCTGGTCATCACCACTCACCGCCAACGCTTGGGCTATTCTCTTATGAAAGAATAATGGGACTGACCGTAACGTTATAACGTTTCCCAAGGCTGAAAAGACGAGGTTATATTGTAAGACGGGGATTCGAATCCACGACTCTCAGATTACAAGTCCACCTCTCTAACCATGTTGCCATGCCAGACCGCGATTTAAGGACAAAGTGTCTGATTTTTTTGTTTTTAAAAGTTAGTTTGATTAATAAAAAAACAGTAAATTAGTCTCTATTATCTTATTCATTCAAGCTCTCGGCAATGCCACACAAACTGTTATTAACTTATAATGTATTATCAAAGTTCAAGGCTTTTGTGTGAATATAATTTTTGACAGTACTTTAACTCTTAGCACCTAACAGAAGAATTTTTATAACATACGGATTCTCATAGATGGGGTAACCAGAGAGCAGGACGAGAATTATATTCCTCACCCTCGTCTACGCCTGAGGGGTAGGGGGGTAGGTTAATTATTATTAATATTTCTTTGGCTACTATACACTGCTTGTATATGTTTTACGATGCAAATTCTATAAATGCTATATTTTGGGGAGTCGTTCCTACTGTTCCCCATTAGAATTATCATTCTTACTCTTCAAATGCACTTCTCTTCCCGCTTACACTATGTTTCTCCAACAATGTATTTTCTTGTTTCACTGTACTTTATTCGTATGATTGATAGTTGACTGGAAATGGATGATTTGCTATTTAAACTAGTGTTTAGTAAAACTATGTGAAATATAGCTCTGTGTGAAACTAGTATTTTACTCTACTGTATTGATACTGATGTGTTTAACTGGACTATATAATTACTCTTTGAAAGTGGAGTTTAACTGAAGAGTAAAGATATTGTTTGTTTAACGTTGCTGTTTAACTGGACTTATCGATATTGTTGTTCAAACTATGTATTTAACTGAATCCGTATTGTTGTTTGAAAACTGTTTAACTGGATTGCATCTATATTCCTGTTTGAAATGGGTATTTAAATGGACCGTATCCATTTCTTTGTTTTAACTTAATATTTTGATAGACTCTATCAATATTGTTGTTTGACATCTGTGTTTAACTGAACTGTATTTATATCATTGTTTTAAATCACTGTTTAAGTGGATTATATTAATATTGTTATCCAAACTTTGTGTTTAATTTGACCGTATCAATATTGTTGTTTGAAATCTGTGTTTAACTGAACAATGTCGATGATATTTTGTTGTTTGAAATTGGTGTTTAACATGGTTATGTTAATTTGGCCGCTTGATATCGATGTTAATCTGGATTGTGTTGGTGTGATTTCTTGGAATCTTTGTTTTACTGAATTGTTTTTATAATATTATTTGAAATCCGTGTTTAACTAAATTGTTTTGATGTGTTGAACAGAAATGTGCTGATGAGATTGTTCGAAGTCTACGCTGAGTTTCGTTATGTAAGTTAATGTGATTCTTTAACTGGACTGCGTTCATCTGAGGATGTTTAAAATATAATGTTTCATTACCTGTTCTGGTTCAATCGGTATTTGGTAGATTTTGCTTTCTATGATTGATGTTTCATGACCTTAATGGAGTAGTGGGTTGCTGTCCTGGTCATCTTCTAAAAGCATTTTAGTCATCGGATATTTCTGATGTTAAACGTTTATATTTTATTTGACGTTTTAAAACATTAGTCTCCTTTATATATTTCATAATTATAGCATTTTTAAAGTTTTAGTTGATTATTTTGTTTATGACATAATAAATAACTTTTTATAAGCTTTAAGCCTTGATGATGTCTATTACTTAAAAGAGAAAACAGATGGCGCTCTCGTATATACAAATACCCCAGTAAAATTAAGGTCGTTTATGCTACATGCTTCGGCAAGAAAGTGGTACATCTTTGGATTTACAACGATAAAATCAAGGGCTTGATTCCTGTCGATGGCCATAACAGATGGCCCAATGTGGCTTTGCTGAGCGAAAACACAGACACTCGCAAGTTTACGTTGTAACGGTCCCTCCTAATACAGCAGCAAGTCTATGGATTTACAACGCTAAATTCAGGGGTTCGATTCCCCTCGGTGGACTCAACAGATAGCCTGAAGTAGCTTTGCTATAAGAAAACACACATACGTTGTAACGGTTTTCGAATATGAAACTCTTGCGAAAGAACGTGAAAACCGCGCAAACTGCAAAAAATTGCAGTGCTAAGGCATTTATACAAAGCAAAACATATTCCACAAATCTACACTGTCAAAAGTATACTTTATTTTTTGTTTAGAACAGTCAACATTGTTTCGTTAATCATTCTTTCCCCCTTCCTCCCCAGTTAAATTATCAACCTTTGAATCAACAAAATATTACTTACTAAGAGTTGTATACAAGATTTGATGTTGTTACTTATTCCATTTAATCTTTGAAATGTTCATGATGAGGGCATTTCCCTCTGTCACGTGAAGATAGTTATGAGTCTGTCGCTATTAGGATGTCCTTATATGACCATAAAACAAGAGAAGCGCCATAGACGCACACACGCGCATGCTGGAACGCAAGTAGTCAACAATTTTTCAGCGTCCTCTTCTGCTATTGTTTGCCGAGCTTGAAGAATGACTATCGTCAAATGCCTAGGGCAAAGGGATTTATATCAGCCAATTATCTTAGGACGATATAGATGATCACAGCTCACCTTTCTTGGCAAAACTGGGGTGTACTAATTGAGACAGCAAACTGACAGCAAAAAAAACTTCTTTCGTTATCCACGATGTACTTCGGATAAACTTGAGACGTAAATATCCATAAGAAATACTTGGACTAATCCGTTTGTGTCATTAATGATGTCGAAGAAAAGGTAAAACGTGGCATTTGTTGTACATACTGATATCCTTTATTGTTATTGAATGTATTTGTAAAAAAAAAGAATGCTAGTATAGGTTTTAATGGCTTGTGAGAATATTAATCGTAATTTTATTTTCATTTGTTAATACAGAATTCATAATATGATTAATTTATATTTATATACTAAATCGAAATACAATATTTTTAAAGTGTATATCAGAAGTGTTTGTCGGTATTGCAATCCTAGAAATATACATCTATTGAGTCAGCAGCTATCTGGCTATCGAAAATGGACGGCGTAATTCAATGTTTAGCGTGCTGGATTGTGAATTTGGGAGGTTCGTAGATACGTTCAAGTTGCCGTTGGTGCGTTAGAGGAGTGACAATCAGATCCCATTATTTGATTAAAGTTGTTGACAGATTGACGATGAGTGATGTTTACCAGAGCTTTCCGTCTAATTAATAAGTTCCAAATTGGAAATGGCTAGTGAAGGTAGCTCTCGTGTAGGATTTTGTGTATTTTCGAAACAAACAAATCTCGAAGAAATGTAACTTCAAGTGGAAATTAGTAATTACTGCGTATATAACACTGTTATGCTATGTTGTTCCGTCAACATTTTCCCAACCAAATAATCTGTATGGCTTTTGATTTAAGTGCTGAGAAGTTTAAGTGGCACAGCGGTATATCTGCAAACTTACGACGCTAAAAACCGGGCTTCAATACCCGTAGTGGGCAGAGCATCAATAGCTCATTGTGTAGCTTTGTGTTTAATTAGAAACAATCAAACAAATTATCATTCGTATTATATTTCTTGAAATTAAAACCAATAAAGAAACTTAAAAAACAAAAATCTAACAACATAAAATATAAGTGTTTGATTAACATAAGTTGACAGGCATTCTGCTTTGGTTTCTATTTGATATCACTTAATGCGATTTGAACTTGAACATATTGTCTCCGGGATCCCATTGTGAGGACTCAGTGAAGTTTATATACGTATATACACACACACAAACAAATGAAACGTGATTGATCGACCTTAAGTGGCAGAGGATGCGTATTATGGCACTTGGGTAAATATAATTTGGTTATTTATTATTCATTGTTTCGCCGGCTTAATAAGTTGAAAGTTTGAGGCAATCACTTAGCTAAACATTTCACTTAATTATACTTTGTACTTTGCTTTATAAAACAAACAAATTTGTTCTGAACAACAATGTATGTGAAAAAACAATATTTTACTTATTAACATTACAAAAACTAATCTCAAGCAAGGCGGCTTTGTCATAAAAGTAATATTATATATGGGATAACTGGGAGATTGTGACTTCAAAAAGATACCTAAAACAATGAAATGCCTAAGATTTCGTGTTCAAAATTCTGAAGAGAATGGATGCCTTCGTTTTCTAGTCTGTATAGAAATTTTGTACATGTTATTAATGTTTGTTTTTTGAATTTCCCGCAGAGCTACGCGAGGGCTATCCCCGCTAGCAACCCCTAATTTAGCAGTGTGAGACTAGAAAGAAGGCAGCTAGTCATCACCACCCACCGCCAACTCTTGGGCTACTCTTTTACCAACGAATAGTAGGATTGATTGACCGTCACATCTTAGGAAGCGTATTTCGTGATTGTTCTAAAACCGCACATATAATATAGTCATCATGCAATGAAAACATTCCAAAATTGTCGAAAAACTGTGACAAAGAAATTCAACATTAAACATTCGTCTGTTGTCACAAAAGGCTTCGTGGAACAAAGGTCGATCATTCGATAATTGGATTCGAACCCACGTGAGGCTGACTAAGAGTCCTAATTACTAAACTATGGCAAGCTGGCAATATAATAAAACAATGGGGTGTTTTCGTTTTTCTTCTGGGCAACATCAAAAGAACGAATAATAAATATTTTCTTGACCAACGTTTCCTTAAATGGCATAAACAGAGCTGGGGAAACAGGACGAATTAGTTAGTGTAAAATTGCTTTCCATTGTCAGTCTTTAAACCTTGGAAAACATTTAGCTTGTACAACATGAACAATATTAGAAAGAATATCATTGGTTCTTAATAATATTCCAAATAACAAGAAGGCTTAGACCGCCAGAAATGGTACGCGCTGACCTTTTATTTTATTGGTTTGTTTTGCTTGTTTGTTTTGGAATTTCGCACAAAGCTCTTTGAGGGCTATCTGTGTTAGCCGTCCCTAATTTAGCAGTGTAAGACTAGAGGGAAGGCAGTTAGTCATCACCACCCACCGCCAACTCTTGGGCTACTCTTTTACCAACGAATAGTGGGATTGACCGTCACATTATAACGCCCCTACGGCTGAAAGGGCGAGCATTTTTGGCGCGACTCGGGCGTGAACCCGCGACCCTCAGATTACGAAGCGCACGTCTTAACGCACTAGGCCATCCCGAGCCCTTTATTTTACTGTATTATCTTGTGTGTGTGTGTGTGCAAAAACTATTAAAATGTAAAGAAGTGATTTAAATATTCTACAAAACATGCAGAGTTAAGTTTGAATGCCTCAGCCCTCTACATCCTATTATCTAAAGAAACAATTAGTTTTAACTGAAATCATATTAGTGTGGAGCAAGAATCGTTTGAAGTTACAGTCTTATACCTATTTAAAAACCAAATCACATTACATCGAAGAAACACAAGCCTTCGTTACAATTTTCTGGTGTTTTCATAATGATGTCTTTAATGTAGTGTAAATTATCCTTGACGAGTTTGAGATTTATTATGTTTGCATTACGATTTGAAATAACTGGAAATGTATCAAATTTAGTATAAATTTTATTGGTATTTGTACACTAAAATATATTTAGTAAGACTGACACACAGTTTTTTGCTTAATGCAAATATATTTTAGTATACAAGCAACAATACAATTTATAATAACGGTTATTACAAATAACAATTTATATACAAAAATTTCACAAATTTGCAAAGAATACTGAGTCTTCTGTCTGGTCTGAAACTGAATATTTTATCGACGTTTCAGGATGAGCGAATTAATTTGGAGTTGTTATTGTTTAACTGATTAAGTGCTAACCAGCTGCCTCCCTATTCCTGGCTGGCCTCACGCCGTTTACAAACTGACGTTTCTCCGACGAAGATATCTAGCATTCAAAGTTACTTCATTGAAGATAAACGATTTGTAATATTCAAAATTTATAAATGTTTCTGGTCAGATATCTGTAGTTTCTCAATTAATAAGTGTTTAACGCAGTTACAGCTTCCGAGGTTTCGAGTATATTGGGTGTAGCAAACCACCAATATAAAAACTGTTTCCCCGTGTTGCGTTGGTTACCTTTTATAAACTTGAGGGGCACTTTTCTAGAAATTTCGTCTTAGGAAACAATACTGGATTTTGCATACATACATAACACGTTGTTGATTCTTACACTCTAGAATCTTCTACAAAGAATAGGCGGGAATTTCACAATACACATTTAAAATCACAAGTTACACCCATTTCTAAATATATATCTAACTGAAAAAAACATTAGTATTTAAATAGATAATAGTAAATTTTTTACATGTCTAAGTCCATAAATCAAATGTATTTATTTGTATTAATATCTAAATTAGAGCATGATGGAAAGAAAAACAACGTAATTTACTTGATGAAGTAAAGGAAGGAGGCTTTTTCTTCACATATTTTGTTATAAATATTTTAAATTAAAGCATGGTTAGTAACTATAAAACAACGTTGTTATTTTACTAAACATTAAGTTTTTTGTAATACGTCTCGCTCTCTGAGTGGTGTGTCTGTAAATAAACAGATTCAGTAGAAAACAACGAGAATATAACAGTGGCATACAGGGTCATCAAAAACCCATTTTAGTGGTGACATAGTTTCGATACAAAATCACAGCCATGAAACCACTTCTATTTTTTTGTATGCTTGAAAGCATATTTGACCTTGAGGTAATCTGAGTCTCTAATTATTTTCTATGCCATCAAAGAAGTTCCGTGGAATGGTCTGTCGTCGAAAAGCTCTGTATATGATTAAGGCGGGCTGTGCCTCTAGCTTCTCGGGGAGTTTTGCTGAAGTTAATACGTTATCATAAT
This sequence comes from Carcinoscorpius rotundicauda, assembly GCA_011833715.1. NCBI lineage: Eukaryota > Metazoa > Arthropoda > Merostomata > Xiphosura > Limulidae > Carcinoscorpius > Carcinoscorpius rotundicauda. Next base: position 52,761,688 of record CM022396.1, on the reverse strand, counting down.
TTTTTTATCTTTTTTGGGGGGGTGTAATGTTTCTCTGGTGAAACTCTTAGAACACAAATATGTCCATTTCGTCGGCAACATGCAGCCGCATATGTTGTTAATTTTCACTGATAAACTCGGGCCCCTCGGCAGCAGTGCCATCTCTGTGGAATTTAGAAGGTCACCTGGATCCAAAAATTCTTGAAATACTTGACATTCTGCATTCTAATTTTCTCACACAAATATCTGATGCTGCTGTAGTTACAAACAAATTAGTAGCGAGCTGTAATAATTGAAATCCCAACTAGGTTTTGAAATTCTATGTACATCACTCTTAACACTTTTAGCCTTTGCTAGAAAAAAAATTAAGTAAATTATAAAGTTCTGTTCCATAAAATTCCAAAACGTAGGTAAAACTTACAATTTATATGAAAATTATTATTTTAACCTCCATCAAAGACCCGGCATGGCCAGTTGTGAAAGCACTCGTCTCGTATCCGAGGGTCGCGGGCTCGATCTTCGTCACACTAAATATGTTCGCCTTTTCAGTCGTGGTGGCGTCATAATTTTACGGTCAATCACACCATTCGTTGGTAAACGACTAGCCCAAAAGTTGGTGGCGAATGGTGATGACTAGCTGTCTTCCCTCTACTCTTACACTGCTAAATTAGGGACGGCTAGCCCAAATAGTCCTCGTGTAGCCTTGCGCGAAATTCAAACCAAACCTTTATCAGTATACTGATGCACGTCTACAAAAACTCTTATTAGAGTAAAAAGAAAGAGCTTAGATCTGCACATAATAATATGAAGACTCCAATAACGAAGTTTATTTTACGATAACTTATATCTTTGCATCAATAAATCGTTATCGTGTGTCATTAATTTTAACTGGTAGGTAAATAACTGGTATGGAGTTATGATGTACAACTAAGAAGCTTGCTAATTTTTATTTGTTCTATCATAAATTATATAAACCTAACCTTATGTATTTATCCAATATACTGTCTTTAATAACTGTCGATTTTATGAAGTGAATGTCTGACTAACTGAACCAGCATGATTAATAAACTTTATCTGATTCAGTCTGATGATTTTGCAATAAACAGTTTTTGATTGGATTTAAATGACCTGGTAAATTTTCAAGAAGTTCAAGTTAATTAGTTTAAAGTGTCAGGACTTCTTGTGATTTGTTCTCATATAAAACTGAAAGTCAGTGTGAACTTGAATGATACTGATTTAGTGTTTTCATTCATCCGCACAATCTTCTTGTGTATAAAATACTACAAACAACATTGGTATTCACGGTGGATTGTAATTGAAACGACTACAGAACACATGGAACAAAGGGCTACTCTATAAACATAACTATTTATTTCAGTGACTACCTAATAAAAAAATCAAGATATTTCAAGATCTACTTTTTTAATCTGCGGTTAACGCAGTCACGGGTTAAATGTGCTTGTAAAAAAAATGTTTGTTTGATTTTGTTCGTTTGAAATTTTGCGCAAAGCAATGCTACTTGAGAACTATCTGTGCTAGTCGTCCCTAATTTTGCAGTGTAAGACTAGAGGAAAGGCAGCTAGTCACCACTACCCCCCGCCAACTCTTGGGCAGCTCTTTTACCAACGAATAATGGGACTGACCGTAACATTATAACCTCCCCCACAACTGAAAGGGCACGTTATATATGCGCTATTGTTTATTTTTAGTTATGACACACACTCTTTAATATCTCATCGCTAAGTTTTGTATCAAATAAGAAAGCATACTTTGGAATACTACCAACATTGAGGCTATTTCTGTAATAAGAATTGGTTCGTTGATTGGCATTTTATGGAGCAAGAGAAGTAGGCTATCTGCGCCAAAAAACCCGGTAAAAAATTAAAAATAAAGCGAAATTATTAAAATTTGTAAAAATAAATCACGTTAAAACAAAACAAAATTCAGTTCTTGATTAACAACTTAATTGGAGTTAAAAACGCTAGTAACCCTTAAAAACTAAACATGTCTAACATAACGCAGTCGTTGAGAGTCGTTACGGCAGCATGACAGTAAAATGTGGACTATTGTGACCTGAGTGTTACGCAGGTCACACATTGGTAAATCAATCTCAGATAAAAGAAAACGATGAGTTAAGAAACTGACCAATTCATAGTTTAGTTAGAACAACTTCTTATTTCAAATTCTTATAGAAGCAAGACGGCCAATGTCCAATAGATGGTTTTACCTGTGAAAGCTTGTTATCATGTTGCTCATTCCAAGGCAACTGGCATGGAGCCGACCCTTGAATGTATGGAACAGCCACAGCAGTGATAGTGGTAGAACAAACAGTTTTGTTTTTGAATTTCGTGCAAAGCTACTCGAGGGCTATCTGTTAGTCGTCCCTAATTTAGCAGTGTAAGACTATAGGAAAGGCAGCTAGTCATCACCACCCACCACCAACTCTTGGGCTACTCTCTTACCAAAGAATAGGGATTGGCCGTAACATTATAACGCTCCCACGGCTGGGTGGGCAAGCATGATTGGTGAGACCAGGATTCGAACCCGCGACCCTCGGATTACGAGTCGAACGTCTTAATACGCTTTGCCATGCCGAGCCAGAGCAGACAGACTTAGCTACGGTGTAGAAGTAGATATTCAAAACCGATTTGCCCATTTCTCTTGAATATCTACTTCTATCCAGTTCTTCTTGATACCAGGCAACGTTGATATTCGCGGAAACAAGATAAGAACAAACGTGAAGCAATTCTTGGGCCAAGAGAGAGCTAAGCGAGTTGGTATAAATAATGCAATTCGGGTACTACATAGCTTTTATGAAATTCAGGGCAAGAGAAATGGCGTACAGGGAACACAGAAACTGTAGAGGGGATTCTGTGTGCAAACATGGAAACACAACAAACCATGGCAGAGCACACAGAGTCGCCTCATTTCAAACCACCCGTATAAGTTGGAATGGAAGGATGGTTTGAAAGATGTTCACCAAATAAAAGATGGTACTTCCAATCGGCAGTATCCGCTTTTCTCTGATGACGCAAAATGAAGTCACACTTGAGGATGGTAATAAGTCATATTGGGATGGACTGACCGGCGGATACAGCAGTGTAATCCAAGGACAAACTCACTTCATCCAACTGCGCCTGGATAGGAAGACCAAAAGGAACAATGACTGATCGTCTGTTCTGAAAAAAAAAGAGGAAGGAAAACACAACTTCATGTAGGATGCTGTAGTAGTGTTTGAAGTTTTGAAGCATACAGTACGGACAGTTGCAAACGGCAAAGGTATAGAGGAAGGTCACGAGTGTCAGTGTACAAACTCTGGATTGGAGAAGTGCAGAGAGTCCACATGCAAAACTGAAGACCCTGATGACGAATGGGGTCCAGCATCTTCAAGGCTGAGGTCTTAGCAGAGCCATAAACATGAAACCCATAGTTCAATTTTGATCAAATGAGAGCATGATATAGTTTTAGCATAGAACACTGATTCTCTCCTAAAGAGATGGAAGAGAGGAAATTAGAAAAAGAAAAGAAAAAAGATTTCAAATGTTTTTAAATGTTATTAAACCAATAACGTATGTTCCTGGTCATGAGAGAGCAAGATCAAAATGGGGACAGAATTATACTGTCCACTGACTTTCCGAATTTTGTCCAGTATGACTTTAGAACTGGCTGGTTGTGAATTTAATTCAAGATTCCTTCTGGCTTTGAGGTCTTACCTGCCAACCATGTGCATGAGTCTGCTGAAAAGTGATGTGGTTTGAAAGTGTGGGATACCTACAAAAGGTATTCCAGGCCCGTTTTTGAACCCTCCATTCCACGTGGCAAGCAAGATCGCACCACAGACGAGGATTCTGTGGGAAACGTGCCGAGGTTCAGGGAATACATTGAGCAGCTGCCTGAATTATACAATCAGTCACTGCTGCCACGCAACTGTTAATCGATGGCTTACAGACGACGGCAGATCAAGTTTCATGACAGCTGTGTAATAGGGCCGGTTGTCTTAATCCAGCTTCCACTAGAGAGCAAGCAGGTCAGGTGGCAAAATGATAGGAAAATAGCCATTGCCCCATTGATTACTGTAAACTTTCCATGAAAAGTGAGATAGTAGTTTAAAGGAGCAAACTGAGAGATCAACAGCAGTATAAAACTGACTAGGTTCATGGAAATAAGTAGAAGAACCAGTATTGAAAAGGGAAAGGTTGTGACCTGAGAGCATACTCTTTACAGAGCGACCCCTCCCATTAATATCAGCACCTTCCCAGAGGGGATTATGCTTATTATAGCCCCTCAGAATTATATTTGAAAATGACAACTGCTTTACAAGGGCATCAAGGTCTGATTGATCAAAGGTCTCTTCAAGAGACAGGTTGAGAGAGAAAATAGTGATGATATGACCTGAGAAAACACAGATGGCTACTGCCTCCAAGTGTGTGTCGAGTGGCAAAGACAAGATGGGCACATGCAGATCAACCAGCAGTGTCACCCCTCCATGCATTCGTCCATCACACAACCTGTCATTTCTGTACAAAGACAACTGCCAAAATGTGATTGTATCAGTAGGTTTTAGAAATGTTTCCTGAAAGAAAAGACAGACAGAATGGTAAGAATCAATCAGATTAAAACATAAATCTCGACAGTTCCATTGTATCAAAGTGGCCATTTATACTTACGTACAAGCAAATTCGGTAGAGAGTCCTTCTGTTTTGGCAGGTCTTATTTTTTATGTTCTTTATTCGTAGATGATCTATTGACCTTTATGGATCCTATTTTGGGTAGATTTGGCAGGTCATTGGAAGAAGATTTCAGCGAATGAGGATGTGAACAAATGATCATTTTGCATCTCTGGGTCAGAGAAGGTGGATCTGAGGAAACACCCTTACCCAGAACTAAAGGAAGTGGATTCAGAGATGTGTTGGAAGGAATTGCAGGGACATAGAGGGTGTTAACGTTGATTCATCAACTTTATTGACTATGGAGAGCAAAAGACATTTCACCTGGTTTGAGAACGATTCTTTCAGAGGCACGGAGAGATACGTCTGCTCGCTCACTGTAGCAGAAGAATGAAATGCAGCAACATATGTTCGAGATGGTGTGATGGACAGTAGCTTGCGAGCATCGAGATCAGAAACGTTGTGAACCATTTTCAAACTCTGTACCTTTTTTTCTTTCACCCACGTAGGGCATGAACGAAAGTAAGATGGGTAAGAGCCACTACAGTTAACACAATAAGGATCTATTTCGCACTCATAGGCATCGTAGTTCCTTCCGATACAACGAGCACACGTCAAAAAACCACAACATGATGCCTTTCAGTGACCGAAACACTGACATTGGAAACATCTGAGAGGGTTTAGAATATATGGCCGTACCTTGCAGTTAAGATAACCTGCCTTGATGATAGCAGGTGGATGTGTTAATGTAAACGTCAAAATTAGGATGTTGGTCGGTATCATAATTCCATTTTGGGTGAAGAAACCAGCGAGAATCCCTAACTCGGAGATGTTCTTTCAAATCCATGTCAACAATAACTCCTCATGTCAAATTCAAATTAACATGGGGAGTGATCTCAATGGGAAAAAACCCCAATGTCCGTCGAATGCAAGAGGAGTTCACTATGTTTAGGAGTGGATGTTTCCACCCATATGTTACCAGAATGATGCTTTATTACTGACTTAGGAGAGCCACCAAGTTCTTCTGGTCCCTCTGAGTAAAATAAAAGAACAGAACCTTCTTTGGAAGGTCTCCTCACCACTCATAGGAATCCACACCGAGGAGTAAAACTTTTATATTGATACCTACAGTGGACAGAGCAAGGATATTCCATAGTGTAACCTGTAGTTCAGCTGTAAATGTAAAGAATTAGATTTTGTAGTTTTTGCTTAACAGTAAACAAGTAATAAAATATAGGTGACCTCTTTCAGTTATTGCTATTTAAGTTCATTTCACTAGATGGCAAGATGGTTTCCCATAAAACTCAGTATTTCCTTTTTGTGTTACAACATAAGGCCATTTCAGACACAAATAAATTGCCTGATAGTTAGAACATTCTAAATTGCACAACGCGGGTTTGTATCTGTAGTACCTAAATTACTTCTTTTCCTTGTTAACTTCACAATCACAGTAACGTTAAAGTATGCTACGTTACTGGCACCACCACCGTAGGTAAACATACACCCATTTCCCATGAAGCATGTTTGTGTGCGAATTAAAGTTAGTGTAAGCTAGAACATATCCTTAGTAACATCAGTGTTGTATACAAATACACTTGCCTGTCTTTCTAGGTAGACGCATCACCTGCCTATGTACTACTAGTCAATGCCAACAAGAACACCACAGTACCTGTAACACGAGCAGCGTGTGTTACACGCAGTTCCTGGACCGAAAAGACGGCTCCAGTCCTTTGGTTCGAGGGTGCATCATCACCAAGACACCCCTTTTATGTGAAAATCGTAGACCGGCTATAGTTAGTAACTGGCCAATCCTCAAGTGCTGTTCAACAAACTTCTGTAATGAAGAAACAGTACCAACATCTACAGCCTGGATTATGTCAAAACTTCCAAATACATCCATTAAAGTTTCTCCAATTCAAGGTTCGAGTTCTTCGTTTTATTTTCGTTAGTTTTTCTACATATTGATAATATTGGTATGAAACATTTAAAATTTGTCAATTACCAACATGGGGAAAATTCACCTATTTTGAAGTATTACTTTAGAATTAGTGTCTGCTCGTGCACAAAATATAATTTTTAGATCTATTTTCTGAACAAAATAGCTGACTGAAACCATTTTGATTTACAAGTTTATCTACATAGTCAAGAAGTGATAACTGTTTTTGTTGTTATTTTTCTGTTGATTTCAGAATTCTGTACTACTGTGTGTATTTACAAACATTTTATCTAAAGTTAATTTTTAATCCAGCTCTGGTTTTATTATTAATTCATTTAAATTATTGCTTACTTCAGTAAATACAACCAGATTTCTGGCATCGTCATCAGAAGATCAGAAGCTAAAGAATCGAGAACATCAGGAAGAAGGCAATTCCATTCTTGATAGCAGCGCCACTAGTGGTGCTACTCCTAACTCTAGATCTCATGTTTTCAGCCCTGTTTTTGTCGATATGCTCACTCTAGGAATGTTTTGTGTTTGCGTTATCGGTTTTGCAGGCATCTTCATTTATCGACGATATGATCAAGTTTTAGGAGATGATTTGAGCACAACTCAGTGTTTTCATTATGACAACCAGGCGACAAGGGAAGATTTACAAGAGATTCCTCTGTCAAGAGATGCCAATAGTGTGTTCGATAACAATATTAGACAAGATACGTAGCATTAAATATGCAAGTGATAAAAACACTTTAACACACACGTGTGTAAACGTCTGAGATGTTTCCTGTGACTGGTACAAAATTCCATTATAGAGCATAGTGGCAGAATATTCATATAGTAAGTTCAAAACGACTCCGAACTGGAGCTGATTGTGATGATCTGTACCCTGACAGATTTTCTGTTTATGACTCACGTGAAAACATTTAAATATATCAACAAAAGCGTGAGAGTCTTAAAATTTCTAGAAGTTCATTCAGCAATTGAAACTGTTGCTAATAAAACTGGCTTTTCAGGAAACTTCGACGAAACTATTCTTGAAAAGTTGTTGCCAGATGGCGCTACTGTGCATATGATTTACCTCTTTTTGTCCATGTATGACAATATGCTCCAGAGTAATGTAAAGTGTCGGAATGGCTTCTTGCAGTTGCTGTTGCAAATGGGTAAAGAGTGACAGGTATTGAAACTACCACCGAAATAAAATGCGATGTGATATACCAGTTGGTACGAAATGCTCAAATTTGGTATAAAATTAACATAATGTTTTTTCTTCGCACAATCGGAAACATGAGACGGTCGCAGAAAAATGAGTTAATTGTCATATTTATTAAGGCAGCTAAAAGAATAAGTCAAAGTGAAGTGACATCTTAACTATGAGCTTAGTCCTAAATCAAAGATTATTTAATACTAGTCCTGACAGTTAAGTTACGGATTAACAAAATCTAAGAATATCCTTCACAAACGAGACTTAATATTGAGGAGTGTCTAACAAATCTGACACAAAGTATATTATTTGTTTTCCCAGTGTCACATTGTACGGAGGTTTACCGTTCGTTTGTGAACGTTAAAGACTATGTAACCAGTGGATCAGTTATGATTTGGAAAGCAAGACTGTTACCTTGTAAGTTGGTTAGGGTTATTCTAACAAATTAGATCATTCTGAGCCTTTTCTTATATACCATAATTTCTCATAGTTTTGCATTTCCTAATGGTTAGATAATTTGATTCACAATAGGCGGGTCGCAGGTTCGAATCCTACCACTGAACATACTCGTTGATCCATAATAAAGTTATAACGATCGGTAAATCCTACGATCGGAAATTGGTGGCATGTGGCATTGACTAGTTACATTCCCTCTAGTCAGAAACTTGAGGTTCTAAAGGGTTCATCCTGAAAAAATGAACCAGCTGTTACTCATTCGAAAAGGATACGACTTTTATTCCATCCAAAATCTTTTCAAACACAATTTGGAAGTTTGGTGTTTCTGAACTGTACTTCATTAGACAACATTTCTTTGGGCTGGTTATCTAAGGCTTCTAGACAATTCTAGAAAACGTTTAATGAAATATTTTATCTAGGCGTGTGCAATGACCAGCTTTCTACTCAAATCGTTCCGTCTTAAAATTTCCATTTTTAAATACTACTAAATGAGTATTTTGTGCTAGTCCATTATGGTCAGAAAGCTGACGTTTTATTATATAAAAGTTATCGTTGTGTAAGACACGCCTAGATGGCGCGCTGTTCAATCTCCAACACTTTTATGTTGTTTTGAATTAAGCACAAAGCTACACAACGGGCTATCAGTGTCCTGCCCAACATAGGTATCGAAACCCAATGTTTAGCGTTGTAAGTCCGCAGACATACCGCTTAGCGACTGGGGGACATGCTATTGTGACTGCATTTATAAAATGTCCGGTGAAGTAGATGCAACTGAATAAATATTTTGTGCTAGTCCATGTGCTTCATTACATCAAAATTGTCATTGTACAATACATATGTAGAGTTCACTGTCATATTATATTGTTGTGAATGTATGTATACTAAACTCGTGAATTAAATAAAACTAAATAAACATTTTGTGCTGATTCATGTGTTTTTATTACACACTATTTGCCGTCGTACAATGCACATCAAGATGGCTTGTATTTTGTGTTCGTGATATATCTTCGTGAATGAATATTAAACTGGTAAATTTAATGCAAAAGGAAAGAAATATATGGATATTTTGTGCTAATTTTTTGAGTTACATGCAAAATTGTCGTCCCACAATGCGCACCGAGATAAAGTACGGTACAAGCTGCCATTACATCGTCATTAACTAATCTGATGAAATAACAAGCACTTCGTTAAAAACAAATGCACTAACATGAAGGACCAAACACGATCTAAATACAACGCGAACCTTTCGTGTTGAGATTTTTTTTCGTCTTCGTTATGTGGACTGAACGCAACAGAAAGACACAGATAGCAGCTTGTATAATTTATTATAATTATCTACTTATGTGATAGACACAAAATAAATCATCCAATGGCAATAACAGATATCCAGTTTCAACCATCAAAACAACTTACAGTACAAAAAGTACTGGCCTGTGCTTAATAATATGATCCAGGATAAGTGTCCAAATCCGAAATCCAAAGTTCTAATCTAGGCATTGAATTCAGTCCCACGGAGAAATTTTTGAAGTTTGAATGGGTAATTTCAAACAAAAGTCACAGTCCAATTCCCATTGACTTTCGATATAATCCGTAATCCGACTGAATTGTAAAGGTTGACGGAATAAAATTTTTCACCGCTTTAGTCGATCTAGCTCTATTCACAAATTCAGTTTAAACTTTCTCAAACAAGACAAACTTCCTGATCCGAGTAAAAATGGATGATTCACTTCTCTCTCGCATCGCCATCTTTTTATATACTATATCGCGTAATCTCCCAGAATTCCACAGCACAAACACCAGGCCAATACAAGTGATCAATCTATTTAGTTTTAAAAATTTCTAAATGAATTTTAATTAATTCTAAAATGTTACTTTAAATTTCACCGATTTAAACCTCGAAACAATAATATAAATATAGAATTATAAATAATAAGTATGGGAATTCAAATACGACGTTATATGATATTTACATGACATTTACATAACACTCGACATGGTTGTCGTTTACATAACATTTACATAACACTCTCGACAACATTTATATGATATTTACATAATAATGACCTGAAGACTGAAGGCGGAAAACTTTCAAAACGTCATTTTTTACACGTATGTTTCAATTACAAACAGTTGCCGTTCATTCAACTATGTTTCATCACGAATACTCTGCCTTAAGAATCTATCAAATAATATTGTTCGTTCCAAATGTTAAGTATCTTCAAACCTAGACTTTTGTTTTGTTCAGTCCAAAGAAGTTGTGTAAAAAAAATACATATCTGAAACGGGGGTTGGTGAACCAACTAAGTGGAGAGCAGAATACCAATATGATTTAGTATTTTTAATGTGCTCTGATAAAATTGTGCTCGTATATTTTATAATATGCGAGGGAACTCGCCAAAGCAACACATTCAAAATAAAACTTTAAGAATTCAAGATAAGAAAAAAACTTAATGTTTACAGTAAGTCATAAAACGTGATCAAGTCAATAAACTTTAAAACTATAATAATCTTAGGTAAATGAACCGTGATATTAAAAATAGGTCTTAAAAACATTGAACTCTGTGAAGATAAAGATATAATTTTTAGATGGCACTGAAGTGTTTGAAAATAAAATCTGGACAACATTAAGCTGTGTGAAGATGAGAGTAAAATGTGGAAGGTGTTGCACTGTGTGAAAGTGAGAGTAAAACGCGGAAGGTGTTGAAATAAGTCAAGAAAGCATTGAACTGCATAGGAATAAATATAATGTTTGTGCGAAGATAAAGGTAAAATCGGGTAGGCATTGCCTGTAATGAAGATGATAAACTAAGATCTGGCAGAAACTGAACTGTGTAGACATAAAGTCCGGAAATATCTGTAATAGATACAAAAAAGACATTTAGAAGTACTAAAGACATAACAATTCAAAGAACACTTTCTTACTAACAAGAATCAATTATTTTCACTTACATCGAATTCTCTCTACGTTTAGCATTTTGTTCAAGAAAGTTTTAATCCTGATCAGAACATTTTAAAATCATATTTATATATTTTTCCATGCAAAATGAAATTGCTTTTACTTGTCTTATTTCTCTTTCTCAACAGTGCGATGATAATGATTATAACAAATATGTATTTCATTGTTCGAGATACCTAAGATCTACGAACATTGGTTGGGAATTGCGATAATTTAAAATCCCCTTGTGCAATGTTCAAATCTTCGTAAATAAGGCTTATGAAACAAGATAATTATTTAGAATAAGTAGGTTTCAAAATAAAACCAGTTTAAATACAGATTTTTCTTTATAATCACACATAACTACGAAACATATACAAGATATATTTTCATACAACTACGAAATAGCTACGTATTTTTTACGCTTCTACTTCGATTATTTTGACCAATGAGATTTGTTGGTTTGGAATGTAAGAAAATAATACCCACATACGCCGCTGGAAGTCGGGTCAGTGAATTTACTTGTTTTTTGCAACTTTTTTAATATGATGTTACATGAGAAGTTTGCTGCGATTGGAAGTCATTTCAATTAAATTAAAACAAAATATGTTTCGTGGACAAGTATCTTGCTTACGATCCTTCTTCGGTTCCAAAATAGAGCAACACCAATCACAAGACTAAAAACCTGAACCTTTCCTGGAAGAAACGACACTTTAGCTTTGTACTCTTAAACGACCCACTTACTGATGTAAGTTAACATAACTTCTTATACTCACTACAATTACATGTTGGTGTTTTACAACTTACTAGTGTTACCAAAACGTTAGGTATTTCGCTGTTAAAAATTTTTCATTTGACGTGCAATGTCTTATATTATTTGTTGTTGTTTTTTAATTTCGCGCAAAGCTACACCAGGACTATCAGCGCTAGCCGTACCTAATTTAGCAGTGGGAAGGCAGGTAGTTATCACCACCCACCGCCAACTCTTGGGCTACTCTTTTACCAACGAACAGTAGGATTGACCGTTATATTTTAACACCCTCACGGCCTAAAGGAGGATTTGACCCTGCGACCCTTAGATTGCGAGTCAAGCGTCCTAACCACTTTGTCAATCTTATTTCAAGAACGTTTGTTTAAACTATTCCGCCTTTCTGTTAGATATCTATATTTATTGATTAATAATACAAGATTGACCAGGTGGTATATTTCGTATACTGTTCACCAATATTCTGTATAGAAAATCTTCAGTTCGTGATACAAACACGATAACATATTTTAGCGTTGCTTAAATTCGGTTGAACATTCGAAACTGACTCCGAAACTTTGTACGTAATGTTTGAAGATATTTTATGTAGTTTAATTTAGATAACTTCAGATGAAGTAGTAACATGGAACACAAGTCACTTGGTTCGTGTTCTTTCTCAGGCTTTCTGTTTTTCAGAATAAAAGTTGTAATCCGTTGTCATTCACAATAACCTTAGCACGAAAATTATATTCACTGGTGTTTACAACATAGATCTTACACTTGTTGCATTCAGTCAGTTTGTTCCTACTGATTGTTCTCTTAGTCACAAACAAGCTAATACGCATACTGAAACAATAAACATCTAAGTTCTTGTTGGCTAGCGCTTGACAGAATAATTTGTTTTTTGTAACGCAAATTTTAGGAGAGCGCTGGTTATTTAACTATTATACATTGTAGCTTAGCGTATGTATTTATGTGGTTATTTTTTTTCTCTCATTTTTCTGAAGTGCATGCCTTACACTTTGGGAGAACCATTAAATTGATTAGAAGATACACTTAGGTGCCAAAATATTGGTTTGCCAGAGGCTCTTTAACCTGTTATCAAGGAATGTTTTGGACAAGAAAGAATTTTAATCAGAAGTAAAGGAAATACAACTATATTCCACGTGCCAAGCATCGTAATTGGTTTGTTTGGTGCTTATAAACTATTATTAGCATAACATCAATCACATGATGGAATTTTATCTAGAAGATTACAATAAACCAATAACTTCAGCTATATAGTAACATTTAACAAATATTTTATGTTGCAACTGAGCGGTTTTAGTTTCCTCTCACACAGTGATAAGGGGATGGGGGTATCAATCATATTATCAATTGTTATTTTAATTTTGGTAAATACAGTTTTACCGTAATTTATTTGGAATAGATTCAAGGAAGACCTCTGGTTAATCAGACAGGAACAAAACAATTTTGATTCATTATCAATGTTTTTATAAATTTCAACAACGATTATTTTATTATTATTTTGAGCCTGGCATGGCCTAGCACGTTAAGGAGGCGTGGAGGCGTTATAATGTGACGATCAATCCCACTATTCGTTGGTAAAAGAGTAGCTCAAGAGTTGGCGGTGGGTAGTGATGACTAGGTGCCTTCCCTCTAGTCTTACACTGCTAAATTAGGGACGGCTAGCACAGATAGCCCTCGAGTAACTTTGTGCGAAATTCAAAAACAAAACAAACAAATTATTACTTTGCCTATAATAAGACTACTTTACTGGTAAAAAACACCGGATAACTTATGTAAAACTACCACAAGTTTTGCGTCATTTTTTTGAGACCACATCAGAATGTCCTGTGATTGATTTGTTTACAATAGCTGTAAACAGAGGGCGAAGAGGACACTATATTAGTGTAAGTAAAATTATTCAGTTTAATCTCAATTAAAATGATTTAATAACGAATGTATTAACATTTTGCCAGTTCTTGAAGGAGTAATAATATTTCTTAAACTATTCCATAGAAATGATCTACTTACAGATCACTATCTTGTATTTAAATAATTTCAGGGAAAAACCAATGCGCATGCCAACTGCTTCTCCTAATTTATTAGTTAGTGTGGTTATTAATTCTTGGAAGGCAGCCTGCAGTACTATGCCAAGATGTTTACATCTGAGCCTGTGCTGTCCTTAGAAAGACTAAAGGTTGTGTAAACTAATGCTAATGACTTCGCAGAAGAATGTTCTGCTTTACCCAAATCAGACGAACCAGTTCATGTTCTATCAGAAAGAAACAGATTCGTTTAATATATGTAACATTTCATTTTAAAACCCTTACTATTTTATTAGCATGTGACACTTCCTGTGTTGTATCTTTGTTGTTGTTTTTTTTACATAAATACTTCTCTGGTTAGATCTTGCTTAGTGGTAGACGAGACAGCTCTGAATATTTTTTTCATTTCGTACATAATTTTACGTTGACTGCTGTAAATAAGGTATATTTACCGTTATGCTTCAAGATAAATCTTATTACGTAACGGACAAAGTTTGTTACAGAATGTATTTTTTGAAAATTTGATTCAGTAAATGTTTTCGGAGAAAAGTGAGGGATTTTAACAGAAGCTAAATGTAACGGAAATTTTTCGTCTAGTTAAAGTTCCACATTATAAATCTGAGGGTTCGTTGCTCACTTCTCGTCATACAAACGAGTCTGCCATGGTTGTGTTATAGAAGCGACAGTAAAATACCATTATTCAATTTGTGTAGTCCAGGAGTTGTTATTGGGTGCTATAGATTAACTAATTTCCATCTAGTCTTATAACCTCTAGATTAACCCCAGAAAAATAAATGTTACGTACGATAGACGATTCATCATTTTGATAATTTAAACTTTGAATGACATACACTTGGCATTAAAATATATATTGATAATGTTCAATAAGATCTTTCAGAGACTGTTAACACGTGCTAGTAAAAGATATTAGATTTTCTGGACACAGATAGACTTAAATATAAAAAATATTTTTAGAGGCTAAACACAGTTAATATAATAATTTTAATGTACGTAAGACACGTCTTAAACTGCACCTCAAGTATATCATAAGAGCGAATTTTAGGAACCTTGATAACATGTATAAAAAGTTTTGTTTACAGCCACTTCCAATATTACAAAAACTAGATTTAGAATATATTAGATAAATAAATGTACATAAGTGATATTTTTGTCTCCAGAAAGAAAGTATTCGCGATGCGTACATTACACGATGTGCTCTAATTGGCTATTTTGAAACTATGTCTCTTCAGTCTAAATAGTTGGCAACAGAATTTCCATAGGACAAAACTCTATTAAAGATCGATTTGTTTGGATTCGCCCTATTGTTATTACAGTCCTTTAATGGTACATTCAGAATTCGAAAGTTATTCTCATCAGACACAGTTTTGAGTATTTCGAAACTTACAAAAATACTACGACTAGTGAATTAGTATATATATTTAGGGGTATGTACTAGTCGTATATTGATATCAGTCACTTTCTTCATTTTGAAGTGGTTGTTGATTTGAACTTGTCGTATCGAAAGATTTATTTAATACACAATAGTCCGGAATAAACGTTACATTTACGTATAGTGTGTTGTTTTCTCTTGTACTTCAAATCTATAGAAGTCAGCCTAGCGTGCGAGATATTCCTGTTGGTTCAAAGTACAACGGCTTCACGTACAATGTGCAGAATAAGGTAAGAATAACAGCACTGATATTTGTTCTGTGACAAGTAACAAATAATGAGAGCTATTGCTTTATTGCTGTTTAGTCTATGCTGTGACATGCCAAGATTTCAGGCTTCAATATAGAGCGATAATTGTTTAAATATAACAAAAAGGAATTGTCTTGAAGTCCAAAGAATTCCCTCTTGTGCATTAGCTACAGAAATAAAATGCTCCTAAAATACAAGGAGTTTCCCATTATGCATCAGGTCTATAATACAGGATTCTCTGAAGCATAAAGAATTACTTCTCGTATATTACTTTTATAATGGAAGTTTCATAATGATTGAGTCTAAAAATCCAAGAGCGTAGGCTTTGTGACAAGATCGCTTTTCCTTCTAAAGAAATCCTAAAATTTTAAAACCCGTCCAGAATTCCGATACTACTCTGAATTTTGCAGTTGCTAACGCAGATTGCCCTTGTGTAGTTTTCCTCAAATATGCGAAAAAAAACTTACCAACTTAGAGTGTTAACATACTTTCCTTTATATATATATATATATATTCTATGACGGATGATTATATTTATTCTTTTTACGAATAAATCATAGAAACATTGCAGTGACTACTACTGAATCTGCTGAGCATGTTGTTAATATTCAATTATGCTGCCATCTCCGCATGTCCAGGTAGGTTAAGGCGTTCGACTCGTAATCTGAGAGTCATGGGTTCGAATCCCATTCGCACCCAACATAATGTTGGGTGTTATAATGTGATGGTCAATCCCACTATTCGTTGGTAAAAGAGTAGCTGAAGAGTTGACGGTGGGTGGTAATAACACTGCTAAATTAGGGACGGCTAGCGCAGTTATCCCTCTCTAGTACCTTTACGCGAAATTCAAAACAAACAAACTATTATGCTGAAACAAGAAATGGGTGTGAATAGCGTTGACATATTTTTTTCATGCTAAAACGTCATTCCAGATGACAGTAATGGATTGACATATCACGATGTATAATTCAATTCATGACCGTTACTTATACATTTTATTCCAGGCTCATATCGTGGGTAAGGAATTAATTATGACAAAAAAAACAACACTGACAAGAGAAAACATCACTTTGAACCTGAAAAAAACTGCATTACAGTTCCTGCATCAAGTATAAATAAATAAAGCTGTGACCCATTGAGTCTCTTGAGTCTTTTTTTTAACCATTTAAACAAATATAATTTTTGAAATGTTTTGTAAAAAATGCTTTTTTACAGCCTACGTTTCTCAACTTAATAAATCCTCTATCTCTAAAAATGTCTTAAGCTGTTACTTGTGACAAAAGATTGTGTTTGTGCTTTCTTATAGTAAAGCCACATTGAGCTATCTACTGAGCCCACCGAGGGAAATCGAACCTCTGATTTTAGGGTTGTAAATCCGTAGACATACCGCTGTACTAGCGGGGGACGTGACAAAAGAAAACTACTTAAGTTGTTGTTGTTGTTTAGAATTAAGCGCAAAGCTAACCAATGGGTTATATGTGCTCTGCCCACCACGGGTATCAAAGTCCGGTTTCTAGCGTTGCAAGTTCGTAGACATACTACTGTGCCACTGGGGAAGAGGGCAAATTGATAACTTAAATAAAGTGAGCATAAAATTTAGACAAAAATCTCAAGAGAAACAGAACAAGATATCATAAAGAGTATGAAAGTCTTCCGACAAAATGGTATTCTGATAATAAAGTATTTTCTCCATATAAAAATTAGAAACATTCCTTTTAGTACCACACTACTGTTACGTACTCGGTAACTTTTCAGAAGTAAACGACAAATAAACCTCAAGCACTATTTTATGCAATACAACACCATGTAACCATAATGTAATCCTGATAATCCTGTCCTCGTTGTGTATTTCATGGATTGGGTTCTTTCTCGTGATTTTGGTTGTCTTCCTTGATGTACTGTTGCAGGACAAAGAATGCTCATAAACACGGATGACCATATTCTATACACAACGGACAGTGTAATTTTCTTTCTTATGGTAAATATTTATTTGCTGTACTTATGTCATTTTTCAAAAGGTACTGTGACTTTATACTGAAGCTGTCTTCTATTTATCAAGGACTGTACTTTTGTACAAAGTGACAAAATACACGGTCTTCATTTAAATAAGCTAGTAATCTTGTGGATAATTTACAGTGTTTTCAATTTTCCACCATTCATGTACACAAAGAAAAGAGTTCTTTTGCTATTTACATATATTCTATTGTTTTTACAGCTGCCTATATTCTAATATAGAGCGAAAGTATATTGTTTTCACAGCTGCCTGTATTCTCATATAGAGCGAAAGTATTTGTTTTTTGCATCAACTGACACTCTCTTGCATGGTGGACACAGGTATATACATGCTATTTTTCTTATGCAACACACAAAGTATTTGTTCTATTCATACTGACAAAACTATATTTAGCTTGTAAATTAATAGTTTGTAATCTATGTATGATAAATATATTCTTGTATTTTTTTAAGTTATTTATTTACAAAGTTTCTCCTCTAGTAACGCCCCCTGCTAGTACAGGGGAAAGTCTACAGATTTACCATGCTAAAATCAGGGGTTCGATTTCCCTCTGTGGGCTCAACAGATAGCTTCTTGTGGCTTTGCTATAAGAAAATGCAGAAACAAGCATCTCTAGTAGTGGTTCATGATCATGTACAGCATTTAAGATACAAGTGCATTAAACTTACAAATACACTCAGTCCAGTAATTTGTTTTACGATAATAGCTCCCTCTGGTTTTAAATTTAATTAACTTAATACAAATACAATGATACTGCTGATGGCTTATTAAGTGTTAGGTTTTAATTGTTCAATTTCTAGGGTTTCTACACTTTATTTATTTAAGCTTTTTTTCCATATGTATATTACGTATGTATATAGGGTGGTAAAAATATATACTTCCTTTCTTTACATATACACAGCCAAAATCTAATGTTAGAGACATTAACTATAATTTAGCAAAAATTAACAGCATTTTATAAAATGTAACTAGTACTTTTATGATACATAACAAAGAAGAAATCAAAAATACGTTTGCACACAATAAATTCATTTTTGCACGTCTTTGTTCAAGTTAATATTTTTATATAAAAAGACATCATGTATTTACAGCAAACAGTGCAAAATCGAACGCTTTATATACCACACAGGTTGTGTAACCTGTTTGATTAATGATATTAGTGTATTTGTATACAAAACACGTGTGCTCAGATATGTTTGTTTTTTCTTGAATATTTTGCACCATACGTTGTTAACTTGCTTTATTACTGCTCCAAATAAAGCAGTTCTATCAGCCTGTACAGTGGACTTCGAATGGTTGTAATACCGTGGTTAGTCGGGACACAGCGCAGACATATTTCGAGAGCACAGCAACAAGTTCCGAAAGGCAGTAACGTCTTATCTCTTACCCGCCACGCAGACCAGGCGTGTATCATGGCTAACCTTGGGCCCAGCTGTCAGCAGAAAGTTTATTAAAGACTAGGTATGCCGCTTGGCGATTCTTGTTTGACTTGGCGACCATTAGCGACCATAGTGCCGCAGGCCAAGGGCTAGGGAAGGGCAAAACGGTTGGAATGAGGCTTTAAACAAACATCAGAAGTCATGCTTGTTAGACGTGGTCTGGCAGAGAATTAAGACTATCTATCATCGACCCCCTCCCCCAGAAAATCCAGCTTGCTTTAGAGATAAGTAGGATGGCTTCCTTAAAACAACAAAATATACTAAGTCATACAACGGAGACACAGAACACTATCATTATGAACACGTAACAAATACACGAAACTCGAGTAACACAAATATTTACGTCAGCAGCTAATCGATTTTATTACACAACTCAACTTTGTCAGGCGTGTTGTAACTTGATGGACTTCTGATACATTTATACTTTAAAATTTATTATCATTAGTGTTCGTATTATTTAACGATTTAACATTCAAGATAAAAACACGGCAGAATTGGTAATCAAATCTTAATCTGTTTGTTTGTCTTAGAGCAAAACCACTTCCAGCTATATGCCGTTTACACCGCTGGAATCGAACAGCGAATTTCAGCGTTATACTTCCTTTAATTTACAGTTGTCCCTCCGAAGGACTTTAATTCTTCGAAGATTACACGTGCTGACAACCTACTAAGTCTATTAATATTCTATTCAGTTATAGGTGAGCACGGCATGGCCAAGCGTGTTAAGGCGTTCGACTCGTAATCCGAGAGTGGCGGGTTCGAATCCCGGTCGCACTAAACATGCTTGCCCTTTCAGCCGTGAGGGAGTTATAATGTGATGGTCAATCCCACTATTCGTTGGTAAAAGAGTAGCCCAAGAGTTGGCGGTGGGTGGTGATGACTAGCTGCCTTCCCTCCAGTCTTACATTGCTAAATTTGGGACGGCTAGCGTAGATAGCCGTCGAGTAGCTTTGTGCGAAATTCAAAGCAAACAAACAGTTATGTGTAAAAATGTTTTTGTTGTGTTTGCATAGATTCAGCTATTATTTATTCTTTCATACGTTTTAATAATTTGTGCAAAACTAAAAGGAGATTGTCCGCAGCTAGTTGTCCTTAATTCGGAAATGATACATTATAAAAAAAGACAACAACTCAACAAGACCCTCCACCAAGTCTTATGATAATTTTATTTGAGTCAGTTTTCACCGTTAGAGCGAACCACAGCAATAAAACGTATGCTTTTCAGACAACGAGTGACGAGCCATAAATCTTTGGTTTCACAGCCTGGGCATGCCACGATTATGAATACCCGGGTTCACTTATTTATTTATAGTTCAAAACAATATTTAATACTGTATAATTATCTAGCGTCACACAATAATTATTTCTATATGTTTAGTTTGTTTTGAATTTCGAGCAAAGCTATGTGCGCTAGTCTTCCCTATTTTGTAGTGTAAGACGAGAGGGAAGGTAGCTAGCTAGTCATCACAACCAACCGCCAACTCTTGGGCTACTCTTACCAATAATGAGACTGTAGAGTTGACCGTCACATTATGACGATACCACGGCTGAAAGCGCAGGCGTGTTTGGCGTGACAGAGATTCGAACCCGCGCCCCTCAGATTACGAGTCGAGCGCCTTAACTATCCGACCATGCCTGGCATACATCTATATGTGTAAATTTGGTGGTTGTAAGTAATATAATAATCCGTGAAAGTTATCTAAACTTGAAAATCCGTTTTTTATAATATCGTCGTTTCGTTTAGGTTTCGGTGACTAAGTAATTCCCTACCATCAACGGCACGAGATCAACAACTTCAGTTCAGTTATATATAAAACAATGTTAACTTTCATGCCAGCATTACAATAACGACTTTATTTAGTTGCAAGGTATTACTTTCATACATATCATTTTATAATTTAGATAAGTGTATTATTATTCACAAAACGACTACAAATCAAACAATAATGTTTGGAATAGTAAAACAAAGAAAAACAACAGACCGACCATAGCTAAATTGAAATAAACCTCAATTTGACAAAACACGTGAAGTCAACTTCCTCGTTACTATTGAATGTGAGATATGACTCGTTTAACTGAGCACCGGCATAGACACGTGGTTAAGGCACTCAACTCGTAACCTGAGGGCGGGTTCAAATCCCCGTCACACCAAACATGCTCGCCCTTTCATCCGCGGGGGCGTTATAACGTGAGGATCAATCCCACTATTCGTTAGTAAAAGAGTAGCCGAAGAGTTGGCGGTGGGTAGTGATGACTAGCAGCCTTCCCTCTAGTCCTAAACTGCTAACTTAGGGACGGCTAGCGCAGATAGCCCTCGTGCAGCTAGTCTTCCTTAAGTTAGCACTTTAAGACCAGAGGGAAGGCTGGTAGTCATTACCACCCACCGCCAACTCTTCGGCTACTCTTTTACTCACGAATAATGAGATTGACCGTCACATTATAACACCTCCACGGTTGAAAGAGCAAACAAGTTTGTTGTAACGGGGATTCGAACCCGTGAATTTTGATTACGAATCCAGTGTCTTAACCACCTGACCATGCCGGGCCTTTCAGCGAAACACAAATTGATCTCGTTGTTCATTAGCGCTGGAGACCACGAGGTTGTTAAATTTAAAGTAAATGATAGACGTTTCTAGGAGAATTTACTCATATCAAAGGTGTTACATAGGTGTGAGAATGATAGCAGTAATTACTGCTCTAGGGTGAAGACGTATATTAATGTGCCTCAAACAGCTACCAGTAAGCCTAAATAAAGAATACAGTTTAAAATATTTAGTGGTTTCAGGATTCCTCTGTTTCTGATTTAATTTTCATTCAAACTAAAATTGTTTATTGTGAACATTTTTTTTTGCTTTCTTACTTATTTAATATATTAACCTACAAATAACGTGAAGGCCCAACATGACCAGGTGATTAAGGCACTCGACTCGCAATGTGAAGGTCGCGGGTTCGAATTTCCGTCACACCAAAGTGCTCGCCCTTTCAGCCGTGGGGGCATAATAATGTGACGTTCAATTCCAGTGTTCTTTAGCAAAAGAGTAAATTACTGGCTCTATCTTTTTTGTCGAGTCGACAAGACATAACTGGAATTAATTGGTTCTGAGCTACTAAGCAACTTAAACATATCCTTTGGGAAATCAAGAACACGATATTTTGAAAAGAAAATTTTTTTTTTTCTATAAAAAGAAAGAACTAGCGCAGCAGAATGTTAAGAACAGCAACAGAGTGACAACCGCACCCTAAGTCGGTCAATACGAACATTCTTATCCAATAAAAAAAAGTTATATTCATAAGAAAGGTAACCCGAACATTTGGAATCGTAGTAGTTCCATTCTAACAGATACTTGATAACTTCTCCAGTGCAACTCTAATGGATTACTAAGCACTTGAATGTGGTCCTGGGTGCTTACGTTCATGTGTACTGAAAAATTGTAAAACACTTAGCAATAAGCATGAAATACGGTTGATTTTACCATTATTTATTGAATCGTGTTACAATAAACACTGTGAGTTCGAGCAAAAGTGCAGAATAATGTTCATTACAATGAGCATGATCCTTAATGGATGAAAGCAGCTTTAAGGGCAACGCATGACTCCAGACATGATTTCTATAAAGCACAATTAATGATTTTTACAACAACAACAAAATCTACCTATTGCTGCATCTAGAAAGATCCAGAAGTGTGAATCATAAAGTTTATAAAATAATATATACTAGATGTAACATAATTTTCATATACTACATCACTCAAGAGTCGTTCCGCCGAATGCAATTCTGGGGACATGGAAAATTCACCAAGCTCAGACATGAACACAAAGATAAAGGACACTCAGTATTTTCAAGGGTGCTGTGGAATTACGGGGTGTCAAAGGTACGTTGATACCAATTATGTTCACTCTTGGCCAGGTGGTTAAGGCTCTCGTCTCTAATCTAAGGGTTGAGGGTTTGTATCCTCATCACACCAAATATTCTCACCCTTTCAGCCGCGGAGACGTTATAAGGAGCGATCAATCCCACTATGCATTAGTAAAAGAGTAGCCCAGGAGTTGGTTGCGGTTTGTGATAACCAGCAGCCTTTCTTCTAGTCTTATACTGATAAGTTTGTTTGTTTGTTTTTAAATTTCGCAGAAAGCTACACGAGAGCTATCTGCGCTAGGTGTCCCTAATCTAGCAGTGTAAGACTAGATGGAAGGCAGCTGGTCATCGCCACCCACCGCCAACTCTTGAGCTATTCTTTTACTAACGAATAGTGGGACTGACTGTCACATTATAACGCCCCCACGGATGAAAAGGCGAGCATGTTTGTGTGCGACGGGGATTCGAACCCACGACCCTCAGATTACGAGTCGAACGCCTTAACCCACCTGGCCATGCTGGGCCCACTGCTAAGTTAGGGACGGCTAGCGCAGACAGCCCTCGTATAGCTGTTTTGTTATTTATATAATTTAAAACTGTTGCATATTATTACTTCCACATCCAAGTAGTGTTTTGTTATTACATTAATAAAAAAATTTGCACATTACTTGCTACTTTAGAATCCAAGTACTATTTCGGTTTGAAACAATTGTTTTTGAGATTTGTAAGAGCGTATTGTTAATATTGCAGTATTTCGAATGAAGGTATTTTTATTAGATTTAGCTCTGATGATCATATCAACTTACTTGATACAAGAATAATGAGTTTTATTTTTTTCTTGCAATTTTAATATATACAATTTTAATTGCAAGCTATTGGAATAAACATTACTTGATTTATTACAAAATTAGCACCGTTACTGTTTATAATTAAGTACATACACAAGGAGCTATCTGTGCTTTGACAATCGCGGATATTGAAATCCAATTTCTAGAATTGCAAATCGGAAGACACACCGCTGTGCCACTGTGGAATAAGTTAGTATTTCTGAAATATTTGCATAATTAAACATATATGGTCAGATACTTAAGATCTAAACTGTCTTATTAAACTAAACAAAAGTAAAAGGCCCGGGATGGCCAGGTGGTTAAGGCACTCGATTTGTAATTCGAGGGCCCTGAGTTTAAATCCCCATCACACCAAACATGCTTACCCTTTCAGCCGTGGTAACGTTATATTGTGAGAGTCAATCTCACTGTTTGTTAGTAAAACAATTGGCAGTAGGTGGTGATGACTACCTACTTTCCCTCTAGTCTTATTTTTGTTGTTGTTGTTTAGAATTAAGCACAAAGCTGCACAATGGGCTATCTGTGATCTGCCCATCACGGGTATCGAAACCCGGATTTTAGCGTGTAGGTCCGCAGACATACCGCGTCATTACCACCCACCACCAACTCTTGGACTACTCTTTTACCACCGAATAGTGGGATTGACTGTCCCATTATAACGTCCCTACGGCTGAAAGGGCAAAGATGTTTAGTGTGATGGGTATTCAAACCCGCGACCCTCAGTCGAGCAAGCACAGACGTTAGTGATTCAAACTATGACAGGTTGATATATTTTCTCATAACTGTTTTTTTGTTGTTGTTGTTGCTTTGAATTAAGCACAAAGCTACAAAATGGGTTATCTGTGCTCTGCCCGTCACGGGTATCGAAACCCGGTTTTTAGCGTTGTAAGTCCGCAGGCATATCGCTGAACCACTGGGGGGGAGCTTTCTCATAGCAACAACGTGGTTAAATCTTCTAAAATTTCTAGTTTTAAAGTGATTAGTTTTCATTATTTCTCCATTAAAGTGTTTTGAATTGTCTTTATTTCGGAAGTAGGAGACTTAATTTTTTATTCCTAATACATATTTAAGCGCAAAGCAGTACAATGTGATGTTTCTGTTGTGTCTTCAACATTAAACATTGGGTATCCAGTGACGTAAACGTAAGAATCCTATTTACATATTCCCTTAGGTTGACTTAATCTCTCTTTTAGACTTTTAGATTTTAAGAATCGGTTACGTGAAGTGGTTTTAACTATTGACCACTTCACAATCAGGACGCATAGCGGTATAAACATGTAAGACACACGAAAACGTATCTGGAAAAGTATTCGTTCAATAACGAGTAATACCTTGAATATCTAATAACTTGTAGTCCTGTTTTTTGTTTCCTTTATGGTCAAAAGGCAGGTGAACTTTTCACAGTGTTTGACTTTGAAAACTTGTGTGTGAAGTTGAAGACAAGTTGCCTTTAAGAATGTCATTTTAAAGGTGCGTCAAGAATGAAATAAATTGCGCCAGTGATGTTAAATGTATCACGTGGTGACCGTTAGCAATAATAACGCTTGTAAAAGAAAAATAAGTTACCGCACAAAATTGAAAAGTACTCAATAATTTTATTTCGTTCCTACAATGTATCAGGTTAATGTTATTACAATAAGAAGAATGGTAAATATGTATTTGTGTCCACGCGTCTTCACAAATTTACCATTAACGTTTATATTCGGTTTCAGGTTTTACTGACATATAACAAACTTTAACGTCACATGAGTGGAAGATGAAGTTATTTTAATTTATATTTCTACGTTTAATCCACGTTCTTGGAATAAACTTAATGAGGAGAAAGCTAAAACATATTCGGTAAACATCTTTAACATATTTAACAAATACGCTTTTAGTGATAAAATTGGGTGACTTTATTGAAATAAACACCAGTTAGAATAACGTACAGAGACCCGACACAAATTTGTTTGTTTTTTGTTTTTAAAAATTCACACAAAGCTACATGAGGGCTATCTGCACTAGCCGTTCTTAATTTAGCAGTTTAAGACTAGAGAGAAGAAAGCTAGTCATCACCACCTTCTACCAACTCTTGGACTACTCTTTTACTAACGGATAGTGGGAGTGACCGTCACATTATAACGCCTCTACGGCTGAAATAGCGATCATATTTGGTGTGATGGGGATTTGAACCCGCGACCTTCAGATTACGAGTCGAGTGCCTTAACCACCTGGCCATGCCAGACTCCCGATACAAGTAAACAGACATTCAAGTCAGAAAAACAACAACAACAAACAGTTTATTTTTGAATTTGTCAAAAATGATTGGTTGCTGCTGTTTAAGTAGAATCGATCTGTGAAGTTGTATTTACGTTCTTATTAAGTGTGTCGAAGACTAAAATGTCCGTGAATAAGTTAAAATGAGCTTTTTCAGTGTAATCTGATACTTCAGACGATAACGTGTTTACCAGGAAAAAATGACAGACAATAAGTTTTTAGTGATAAAACAAGACCTCGTGATTCTGTGAGTCAGAACTAAAATGGCAATCTGTCAATGTTTGACAACTGACGAATTCACTTTTTTTACTTAAGTTCAATAAACTTGTAGTCCTATTTGTTTTGTACTTTCTTGTACGAAATAAAAAACACGAATATAATTTTTTTTATAACTTGTTCATAAATTCGTACATAATTTGTCATTTGTACGAATGGACTTTATTATTCGCGAAACAAGATTTCTTCTCTTCCTTCCCAGACCATTAAGGATGACGTCATTTTTAGCCGAACATAAGACCAATATTATGATACTGGTGGCGCCAATACCGTCGTCACGCTGGCAACGTTGAAAAGCTCTAAACTCATTATTGTCGCCACTGGCCATTTACATACAATTGTCTTCTGTTTATCATAGGCTGATATAGCTGGTCGCACGGGAAAATTGCTTGCAAGTTTCTGCAGTTAATCATAAAAAAATGTCTGCTCTGATCAGCCCCTGGTGGTGCATCAGAGTTCCTACCGCTCTCAGATTAATTGCTATAGTCAGTTTCTTATAACGTAACAGTGAAGAAAAACACGAAAATAAACACATGATCTGGACCTACTGGAGCTGTTCAAGCTTAGAATCAAATTAGAGAAAGAGATATATCTGTTTATGGAAATTAAGAGTGAGCAGTATGTTTCTATACATCGGAAAGATATTTGTAAAAATGCATTGATATGAAAAGAACAAGACAAGGTTCTATATAAAATGTCATTTAGAGAAGCACACAAGGATGAAACTGGTTATCAGTCTAGTAAACTGCTTAAACACATGAAGAGAACTGATTAGCAATTGCATCAACTGTTTAACTACGTAAACACTCTTTAAGAGAACTGATTATCACTTTAGTAAACGTTTACTAAATGATATACGTCTTCTAATATACTTATCACAACAAGATAAATAGTTTAAACTCATTTAAACAGGTACATTTAATAGATTTATAAAAATATCATCTCGCTGTTAAAAGATGTCAACAAGTGAAGCAATAAGCGCACCTCTGAAGTGCAAACTGTGCTACTTTTGAGAGTTAAGGTTTGTTCTGTATACATTTTATTGAAGAATAACTATTTTATGTGCAAAACTATAAATTACTCTGAAAAAAAAAGTTTCATCCTTGAATATTGAAGAAACTGAAGAATAGAACACGTGCTTTTTAAATTACAGTATTACATAAATATTTTTCCCCAGTTCATACTACCGAAGTCTCCAGTAACATATTCGACTTATTAGAACATTCTTATAAACTAAGTAATTGTTTTGTAATTATTAAAACAAAATAATCATTTATTTTTTGACACCTATTCCTGTTTATCGTGAGACGAATGCATCTCTAATACGCAAGTGAAACAGGCGAAATCAAGACTTGCATTTGTGTCTTCTAGGATGCAAGTAACATGGCAGTTACAATCGTACTTCTTGGTGAAAGAACGTACTCGAATTACATTTACTTTTAAAAGTTAAATAAATATACTCTTTTTACCTTCCTATTCTTAACTTACACAACGCATTGTTTCATTAGCTGGGTTTGTTTGTTTGTTTGTTTTGGAATTTCGCACAAAGCTACTCGAGGGCTATCTCTGCTAGCCGTCCCTAAATTAACAGTGTAAGACTAGAGGGAAGGCAGCTAGTCATCACCACCCACCGTCAACTCTTGAGCTACTCTTTTACCAACGAATAGTGGGATTGACCGTCACATTATACGCCCTTGCGGCTGGGAGGGCGAGCATGTTTAGCGCGACCCTTGGATTACGAGTCACACGCCTTCATGTTAACCACAATAACTACATAACGGGCTATCTGTGCCACTTGCAAGACCATCAGGTTAGTATGATTAAAACCATTTAGAAACAATTCTGTTTATGTCGACTATGACTTAATGAATTAAAAATAACAACCTTCAGAGTCATTTAGCCTCTATAATTCAGTTTTGATTTACAGCTCTATTCTTGGTTTATTTGTTAATGTTATTAATTTTTGAAATGAATGACGTGTTGAAAAGGGAAAGTATTAATAATGTATTAATGAAAGAAAAAATATTTTATCCGTCTCACCATTTTAAAATTTGAATAATAGAGTTCGCGAAGTCAGTTATGACGCAAATATTCCCAAATTTGTACTTGTGAAAGTAACTAGTACAACTTCTGCCGGATCCATCCGATATCCTCAACCTGGTTTAGATTTTTTAAACAAAAAATCTAAAGGCAGAAACTCTATACTGAATCAATTGCATTGTCAATTTACGTTTAGCTGACATGATTAACGACATAAATTCCTTCCAGCTCTATATCAAATGTTTGCCTTAATAATGTGTAAATTGTTATTTTCCAAAACTCAAAATCCATCCTCATTCGTCATCAGGGATTTGGTACCTTGTTGCTTAAAAATTAATTAATTGCTACTTAATCACAATATTTTACTCACTTCAGATAAATTTCACCTGGAAGGCGTAGCAAGGACGATCTATAGTGATAATACGTTTCTGATTTATAAATAAGATGTATTATAGAAGAAATATTCCGATGATTTTGTTACTACTTTCGCCCCCCGCTAGTACAGCGGTAAGTTTACGGATTTACAATGCTAAGATTACGGGTTCGATTCCCATTGGTGGGCTCAGCAGACAGCCCAATGTGGCTTTGCTATAAGAAAACACACACACACACACACAAACTGCTTTCGATATGTGATGCCCTCTTCTTTAGGGCTTATTTTTCCACGAGGTGGCTCTGCGGTAGATTTGAAGCTTTATAACGCTAAAATTTCGAGTTCATATCACGTATTGCCACAGCAGAACAATATACATAAATATATTCGTAAAAATCCACGCTGAATGAAGCTTATATACATGTTTATTTAGAATATTTCCCAAAAGCATTTACTAGAAGAGATAGCCTTTCATAGGTATTGGATACAGAACCGAATGGAAATTATTTCATTTGTCTTTAAATACGTGTACTTTAATCAAACTAATTTCAAGTTTTAATTAGATTATCCTCTTTTCTAACCTTCTTATTGATTGGCTAGTTCTTTTACTTTTTGTTGAAATGCTTTCAAAGGAAGAATAAAAAAGTCACGTGATACAAGGAAAAAATCCTCCCCCATTTAGGAATTAAAAGAAGGAATTCAAATCCCCGAAATACTACATAACATTTAAAGTAGCAATAATTTGTTGATTTTGAGAGAATTTGTACCGAATCCTCGAAATATTCAAACGTGTTGGCAATAAAGTAACAACGACCTCTTTCCAAATAATAAGAACTTTTTATTTTTCGTAATCCCAGGGTCGGAGGTTCGAATCACTAGTACATCAAACATGCTCGTCCTTTTAGCCGTGGGGATGTTATAATGTGCGGTCAATCCCACAAAACGTTGGTAAAAAAGTAGCCTAAGAGTTGGCGGTGGGTAGTGATGACTAACTGCTTTCCCTCTAGTCTTACACTGCTAACTTATGGACTGACCGTGACATTGTAATGCCCCCACGACTGACAGGGCCAACATGTTTGGTGTTATAAGAATTCGAACCCACGACCCTCGAATTATGAGTCAAGTGCCTTAACCACATGGTCATGCCAGGCTTAGGATGTAGCTGAAAATAAAAGCTTATCACTACATTTTCTGTAGCTTAACGGTACGCTTGAGGGACAGTTTTGCCAAAATTTTGGATTTTAATCTGTGGATGGGCTTGAAGGTTCGTTGCGCTAGCATTCGAGCTTCGATCTTTGGATGAGCATAGTACAAATAGCTTTGAGGTCACCAACAAAGAAATGATAATGTAAAAATAATTATGAAAAAATATTTTTGTTTGTTTTCTATCATGTTGAACACAAAGCTACACAGACTATACACGCTTTTCCCATCGCAGGTATTGAACTCTAGTGTTCAGCGTTTTAAAGGTTGTCTTAACACTGAGTCATCCAGAAGGTGAAATTATTATTTATGAGAATCTATTAGTTGCAGTAATAACCGATTACCGAAATATGAAGAAGTTCCCCAGACTAGAGTTTTGGATTCATATATGTTTCTTATTCAGAAAAAAAATCACACGTTGCAATTTATTTGGGATTTATGGAACCTAGTTTAATTCAATATCGCCAAACATAGTAAATCATAGCTTGTTAAATATAATTATATATCATATAATTTTAAAACTTAATAGATCTTAATTTCTTTATAATTTCATTTTAATATAATATTTACTTTAATGTTATTACATTCAAATTATATTTCTCTGACTTTTGGACAGTAAAAAAGACAGAAACTAAAGATATTTTCTATGCGCCATCTGGTGAACGAATGTTGCTCCGCCTTACTCCTCCCGCCTCAAGGTTCGGACGTTTCCTTAACTCTCATTCCGTGCAGTTCGCGTCTGTTTAGAGTTGAAACCTTTAAGCGCATGCGCATAACTTATCCCCCTCCCTCCCCAACACTCGTGCAGGGGCAACAGTTTAAAGATCTTGAGGCGTAAGGTTGGGGTTTCAGTCGTAACGTGCGCGGCGAGTAGCTAGAAAAAGTTCAAGTGACGTGGCTATTATTACTCTGGGAAATGTAGCCAAACTGAAAATTTAACATGACTTTTCTACTAACGTGATCGAGTTGGACCAGTAATTATTTCTTGTTCCACCGATAATATTTAAGTTATTGTGGGTGAGCACTTATAGTTCAGACATGATGAAACCGAAAGAAACAAGCGAAGGTCTTTTTAACCTAGTTTGTCGCTCAACTCTGACACTTGTGGTTCTATTTCTAGCACCAGTTCCTAAAGTTGAAGGTAAGTATCTTTTCTTGATTTCATTCGGTTTACGCCACGTGAGTTGTATTTAAACGTTACATTGGCTTTTTGTATCCTGAAGATTGGAAGTTCTCCTAAAGCATTTCTTTTGTGATTACGTTTTTGCATGCAATACTCTATAGTTTGTAAACCGAATCCTGTATTGTCTATTGCCATTAGAATTCTGAGAACTTTAAAAGAGGCATATTTTTTTTTTTTTTTCGTGTGTAACTTAAACAATGTCATGAAAGTTAACTTTAAAAATTATTTTAACTACTTTGGTTATCAGATATCTTGTTAGTTTATTCGTGAACCAACTTCCCCCGACTCTATGTTTCCCTTCCCTTTCTGGCCGTGTGAGGGGATCAGGCGCCGCGGGGTCTCGGGCTTGGCCACTTCATGGAAATCAATAATTGTCAACAGCTTGAAGTAGAACTGTAGTTTTTTGCTTGTTTGTTTGTTGATTTTTTCTCGCAAAGATTCTAGCTACAAATAGGAAAGATGGAAACCTAGTTTATTAAAAGATACAAACTTTCTAAAACACTGGGTCTCTGTGTTGCCATTATTCAAGTATTAACAAGTGATTTAGGATATCATAATCTCCAGGAGGTCTTTGGACCTAAATGCTTCTCGCGTGGCGCTGTGACAGAAAGGGCGGGTTGTTGGTTTTTCAGAAATCTGAGTGGCGACGTCATGGCGCGTGGAACAACACGTGGCACACATGCAATGATGAAAAGCTCCTGTGAAATAACAGTTCTAGAGTTTAGTATAAATCATGTTGCGACGAACCTGTATACAATATGAACTAGAACAAGGTTAATATAAGAACCAATACATAGACATAAAAAGCAACCCAAATATCAAAATAGCTTAAATCCTTGATCAACTTAACGAAAGGTAAACATAAAATAAAGAGAGAAACACCTAGGCACTTTTTCATAACAAGTATATTACGGAATAACAATAAGACCAAAAATGTAATGGAGAAGTTTGAAGAGAGTTTAAACCTTAGGAATAAACAATGTATTTAATGTTAATACAACAGTAACAGTTCAGTTGGCTGTTCCTCGAAATTTTATTTTATAAAATGCTTTCGAATTGTGAGATATTACTTTGGGTAATTGAAGTGTGGCATTATTCTAAATACTTTCGAATTATGAGATATTACTTTGGGTAATTGAAGTGTGGCATTATTCTAAGTACTGTTTGAATATTTTCAGTTAGACATTTTCATATTTAAGTTTTTAACATCCCACACTCTTGTAAAACTGACAATTACGTGTTGAACAATTAAAAACAACCTTTCGTCTCAATAAGGCAGGTTTGAGCACCACCTGAATTCTTCCTAGGTGTTTACAATTCCTCCTATTTCATTAGTTAAGTACTTAACACTTAACAATTGACCACAGAAGCACAGCAGTAAGTCTATAAGCTTAACAAACTGGGGTTAGATACCTGTGGTAGATACGGAACATATAATAACTCATTGTGTAGATTTAGGTTTAATTACATAAAAACTTAACACCCCATCCCCTCTTATCCATGTTTGGATATTTTCTGTTGTTCCACAAAAAGTTAAACATTTACTGTTGGCAAAACTTAGGTTTCCCGTTGATGTCGCAACCTTGTATCTTTCAAATGCTCATTTTTTTTACAGTTTGGATATCGTGGAACTAGCGATCGACTCTTGTCTCGTTTGGTCATAATAAACGTAGATCTTATTAGTGTTAGAAACTGCGATGTTAATTTGGTATGATACAAGTGCTTACAAGTTAGGCCTAAATTTACATATCCTAAACTGGTAAACGTCTGGATTTATCGAAATATCCAAAGATGTATTCCTTTCTTTCTACTATATTGTTACTGCTTGTTTAAAAAACTTATTTGATAAGAGTTGAAATTCATTCTCCCTCTTCCTCTTCTTCAAACTTTTGTGAAAGTTTCATCATCGCGAGTTTCAATTTTCCAAGAGGCAACTAAATATCATCCTATGTAACAGTTTTACTCCAGATGGTAGAATGACCATTTTAACTTGTATAATACAGAATTGTGTACAAGTTAAAGATAAAATTTGCAAACGCAAAGCCTTTGGATTTTAATTCTTATTTCGTCTGAACATGCTGAGCTTTAACGCTTTGGCGGGCCCGGCATGGCCAAGTGTGTTAAGACGTTCGACTCCTAATCTGAGGGTCGAGGGTTCGAATCCCGGTCGCACCAAACATGCTCGCATTTTCAGCCGTGGGGCGTTATAATGGGTCGATCAATCCCACTATTCGTTGGTAAAAGAGGAGCCCAAGAGTTGGCGGTGGGTGGTAATCACTAGTCTTGCACTGCTAAATTAGGGAGGGCTAGAGCAGATAGCCCTCGAGTAGCTTTGCGCGAAATTCACAAAACAAACAAAATTTAAAGCTTTGGAAGTTAAACTTATTAAGAATTACATTAAAAAAACAAATAGTGATATAATGCATACACAAAGTTTTTATCTCAAATTACACTTATCGGTACTACAAAAACCTCATTGTAATACTAAATCTATGGTTTGTATATACGTTTCTGTTAAAATAACTACTACTCGGTGCTAACAAACGTCATTCGTCACTCAAAGACTCTCAGTATTAAGGATATGGGTCGTGAAACTGTAAGTACTTCGTCAGGGTATTGATGATGATGCTCTGCACGTGACAAATCAAAAATGTTTAACTTCTTTCATCAAAGTATACAAGTTTGTTACCTTAAAAAAATAAGCCGAAATAAAAATAAATTAGACAAAAACGCTGCAGTAATTGAGAAGATCCCAGGGTATAAACTATAATGTGGGATTATAAAATGTACCCTAAGTTTTGGAGGTGACTTGGGAGGTAGGACCCACCTTGCGGTGGGGATACACCGTCTATCAGTCTTAACGTCCATTTACCAGTTTCACATAAGAAATAAGAGTAACAACAGATGTCGAAATTAAGAGAGTGAGATGTGGGTGCTCAAGCCCTCAACGTCCGACATCAGTATCACCCTTCAATTCCTGCAGACAGTTGTGGGAAGTTAACTGTTCTCCAAAGTACGAAAACTAACTGAAATAAGAATGAGAAAATAAGATACTACCATTTGGGGGTAAGTAAGTTAAAAACTTACCTCTTGAAGTTAGCATTCCAGCCCCCAATATGGTAGAAAGGCGCTAACTAATAACACAAGAGTAATTATACTATCTGTGAAGCGTCCCATCCAGATACTTAAATAACTTAGTATAGTTTCCAACCACTACCCATTTATTACGCATACTGTGATTATCGTGCTTTAAACAAGCCTTTATAATGTGGCAAGGGGTACATCCGCATAAAGTAGTGCCAAGTTGTTAAATGATCTTATTAATAACCAATAATAGTTATTAGTAATTTTTATTTCTTTGTTTATTTAACACACTATTATATTTGTTACATAATACTTTAATAATTATTTTATTTAAAGTTTTTGTACTAAATCCATTAACTATTAATTTTTGCATCAATATTTCAACGTTAGTGATAAAATATTGTAATTTATTACAAATTTTATAATAATCTGAACACCTGCGAAATCATAATGCTTATAACAGAATGGTATGGTATATTACTATTAAATGAGGGTATGTCATAATTTGGAAAAGCAAAATATTTTCTTTTATCAAAATTATTTATATTGATGTGTGTTTTTCTTCTAGCAAAGCCACATTGGGCTATCGAGCCCCTGATTTTAGCATTGTAAATCCGTAGACATACTGCTGTACTAGCGGGCGGCATTTATATTGATATGATATCCTGGTCAATTATTTTAATTTGTACATTTAAATAATATATTTCTGTATTAGACGATTTACAAAGCTAAAATCAGGGGTTCGATTCCCCTCGGTGGGCTGAGCAGGTACCCCTTTGTGGCTTTGCAATACGAAAAATCACACACAAACATAGACATTGAAGTATTTTTGTTTTTGGAATTTCGCACAAAGCTACTCGAGGGCTATCTATGCTAGCCGTCCCTAATTTAGCAGTGTAAGACTAGAGGGAAGGCAGCTAGTCATCACCACCCACCGCCAACTCTTGGGCTACTCTTTTACCAACGAATATATGGGATTGACTGTCATATTATACACCCCCACGGCTGGGAAGGCGAGCATGTTTAGCGCGAACCTGCGACCCTCGGATTACGAGTCACACACCTTACGCGCTCGGCCATGCCAGGCCTGAAGTATTTTTAATTCTGTTGAATAAATGGTGTGAATAACATTATATATTTCAGAATTAATTATGCTAATTAAATCATCAGTATATCTGTAAGTCAAAGTAAAAATATCTGAAGTCGCATAGTTTTCAATAAATGTATTTTCATAATAGTATAAATATAAATTTGCTACACGAATTGTATAGTTAGCTCCGATTGGAACTCCCATCACTTGTTTAAAAACCTGTTTATTGGAGAATGTATAATTATTTTAAATACAGAAACTTATTTTATGTTTTTGGAGTTAAATTTTTTTCCAGTTCCATAGAAGTATAACGGAGAGGTTTTTTTTAATGAATATAAAACAAAGGTTAAATCTTTTAATGGTATTATGGTGTACAATGTGGTCTAATCAAATGTTTAAATATTTATTTGTTCACAGTTTTTAGATGTCTTAAAAAAGTTATTATTTTTAATTATCCAAAAATATGTTGTTGTTTTATTATTAATATTTACATTTTTAATTTTCTCCAGTAAAATATTGAGTAATTTGTTCGATAATTTTGCCTATTTAATTATAAATAAATCTAGATTTAAATATCTGTTTGTTAATTTTGTATGATTCAAAGCGTATATAAATGTGATTTGAGCGTGGTTCACAGGTTATTGAAGTCATTAATAATTTTATGCTGAAATTTAGTACAGGTCGCATCATGAGTAAATTAGGCAGTGCACTTTGACCAGTATCTTGTTTTCAGAAGCCTTCCGTTGGTCTAAATGTGGAGGGAATTCGTAGGGACCCGAACAGTTTGAACCCTGTCGTTGTCTGCAAATAGCGTAGCTCACGCGCCTTCGGTCTCCTTGGTGGAGAAGTAGTTGAATTACAGGGGTCACTATCAGTTCAGTAATTATGTGACCCCTCCAGCGTTTGAATAATGAAATGAGCCAGAACCAATGTGTCAATATTTCTTTGTAAGGGCCTGCTGGGCTCAGCGTGTGACAGTTCTCATGCTTCTAGTAAATAGATTGTTGCGATACGGGTAGGAGAGAAAAAAAATAAAAAAATAAACCAAAATCAGCAGTCTGGTTGTGATTGACGACTGCTACACATGTCATTTATTTGTGGCTGTTAAAACATAGTTGACCCTATCACTTAAATCCATACTCAGATTAAACATCTTTATTCTGTTAAGTAACATTATAGTTATCGACTGCATATACACGACTATAGCTTATTAGTGCGAAACTAACAATGGGTGTTTGTGTGTGCTTATAGCAAAGTCACATCGGGCTATCTTCTGTATCCATTGATAGGAGTCGAACCTCTGACTTTAGCGTTTCGTATCCGCAGACTTATCGCTATCCCACCAGGGGACAGTTGATACTGAAGGTAAGAGCTGAACATTAAAATAAAAGAATCGTATTTTATTCTATCGTGAAGGCTATTGATGCGATAATATAACATTCTGATAGTGAATGTTTACTGTTAGTTATAAATAAGTGCTCCTAAAGTCGTAAGTTCTTGTACGTATGACTAATAACATACTTTGTAAAAAATAAATAAATTGCGAGCAACAACAAAAAGTGGCGTATGCGAAGGATGCTTTATAAACGCTTATTTGTGTCACCAGTGTTGATAATTGTCATCTATAACAGTGATGCGCCTACTTTCTTATGGAATCTCCTTTCTGAAACATTGTTTTTGTTGCATCCCCACGCACTCTGTATAATTTATTTACTTGTATACTGTGCATTTACTTTTCTCAGGTTAATTGCAATTACTATATTATTTATTATAGTAATATTTATATTGCGCTTTCTAAAACTTTCCTTATTTTTAAATTTGGTCTTTCGGATGTAACTAGTATGCATCAGTAGCCGCAGATGTGCTTCTCATAGACTTCTCACGCCACGTGGGTGAGAAACCCCACGGATCTAAACAGACTGTTAATAAGTATATAACAAATACAATGTCGCCCTCTCACATTTTGGTCTATTTAAGAAAACAGTCATCTAGCCACGTATTTTCTGAATATTTCATTTTCACAGAAATTGTCGTCAGTGCCTAAACTTGAAACAGAGTATAGAAAACTGGGCTAATACGTATATGTTTTTCCTTTTCATATTAGTTATTTTCAGAGTTTCGATAATTTTTAAAGTGTGCTAAGACGTGCACTTCCTGGTTCGCAATGTAACTTGAGATAGCTAAGAGCAGTATACTGAGATTAGTTCTCAACAGCCTTGGTATTGACGAAAGGCAATCTCGCCACTGGACGTTGCAAAATTTCGTTATCAGATGTATATTACGTTTGGTTAAAATAGTAATTAAATTTTAAACGTGTGTGACTTTTTTATAACAAAGCCACATCGGGCTATCTGCTGAACCAACTAAGGGGATTGGAGCCCCTGATTTTAGCGTTGTAAATCCGCTGTACTAGCGGGGATGGTCAAATTTTAAATCCTAATGATATTTATTACAGTGTTATAGATTAGAATTTCGATAGTAATTTTACTATACACGTTGAAGTTGAATGGTGTTGAACCTTTTTTATTTTTAAATATTTATTTCTTTTAATGTGTAAATTAATAGATATTTACTTATGTTCCTTAAAATATAACTAAGACTATTTTTGTATCTTGTTTTACGTCAGCAGAATTCGTAGCAAGCAAGAAAACTATACATTCCTACAATAAAAAAATAATTATTGAGGACGTTTTCCATGCAGTTAAGTAAATGTTGGATTTTTTCTCCCCATTTCTGTACATATATCAAAATGAGTTGTAAGCTTATATATCATGAAAACTGGAACATTCCAGTGTATTAACTTCGTGAAAGAATTCTTTGTTAATTTGAGAAAGGACTATAACCAGATAAATATTCCGACAGAAGTTTCGTATTGCTCGTGCCACTATCATCATTGAAGTATTTTAAGTATTTACAAGTGTGCGTGTGAAGAGTTTTAAAGTTACAAAAGTATTTACAGTGTGCGTTTGAAGAGTTTTTAAAGTTACTATGATGAATTTAAAGCTTTTCCTATAACTAAAATCGTTGACTGTAACTTTGATCTTTAAAAAGTGTGTCAGTTATAAGATAACATTTATTTTTGCTGGACAAGAGCCGTTGAAACCTTCAAAATGACGGATATCTAGGTCACGTACAGACGTATATGAGGGGTCGCTGTTACTCCACGCTTGCGGTATCACAACGTGTTCTCCTTTATCAAAATGCAGTAAACGTACCACATAAAAACAAACAAAAAGAAACACGCTGGTTTGTAAGTTCGGAATGTAGATACGAGTTGAAACTGTTTTAAAATGTTGGTTATGTAATTCTTATTTTCCTTCAGGATTATTTGAACACTTCCCCCCGCGTGGCTCAGCGACAAATTCTAAAACTTATAACGCTAAAAACCGGGTTTCGATACCCACGTTGGTTACAGAATAGATAACCCATTGTGCTTGGTATACAATAAACACACAGACTGCTAGCATTAGCAAATACTTTTTACAACTAACTTCAGTGATGAGCATATCGTTTTCAATTCGTAAGGCTTAATTTCTCCAATTTTGCAACTGATTATAGGAGCGCACGCACGCAACGTGTTCTTTCATATTAACATATAATAGTACCGCACACCTTATCCGAGCAGCAAAACGTGGGAATTTGTTATAGTAGAAGTATGACATTTTAGAATTGCATTCCGTAGGTCAATTAAAATTCAATTAGGCATGAGCACAGACTTAAAATTATAATCAACAATCCATTAAAAGACAAAAAAAGAAATTCGTAAAATAAGTTGATTGAATTTTGATTTTAAGCAGGATGAAATCTCGTAAAGATGAACTCCTACAAAAAGCTTACAAATGAACATATTGTAAGTTGTGTGGATTTAAGAAGGACCAAATCCTCTAATAATATTTTTATTTTTAGTTGTAATTTTCATTAACAGCATTGGTAACACTGCTTAGGTTTTTCTGTGTTGGTTTCTACACTTTTCTATTGGGTTTTTGTATTATTAGCTCAGTAGAAAGGCTTAAATGATTAGAGCCTATGCCAAATACTATTTGGATTAAGACCAAAAGTTTGTACGTACAGAGAACTTCAGTGCATTTTGGATTGGTGTAAAATGTTTGTTTTCTTTCACATTGATTCATAACATTACACATTTAAGTTTGTTATAGAGTTAAGGTTTAAACGCCGAGATTCAGCGAATCCAATAGGCCTGAAAATTGCTATAAAGTGTTGACTTTATTATCTATCAGTTATCTTTTAATTTCGGTCGATATAGTTAGCTTCTTATCAGAAATTCTTACAAGTTGGCCATCTGTCAAGGCGAGCGGAGTTCAGTCTCCCATTGGCTTTATTCAAAAATCAGAATTATGTGGCGTAAATTCATGATTTTACCATTTTAATTCAATTGAAAATTTCTCATAAAATATGTAGATCAGTCAGTTAAACTAATGAACGTGAAGAAGTTGGTGTCACAAATGAGTAGCTTTGATTATTTTATTGTCTTGTGTGTTTTACATAATGTTTTGTGAACGATTACTTATGTCGAGTTTCATAGTTTGATTTTTTTTCTGACTAATTACCTTTGTACAAAGCGGGCTGCCTGCGCAGACTTACTCGTACCCGCATGGCATGACGTTGACTAAAATAATCGCTGTTTGTACAAACATCTAATTGTAACTTTGAACAACTTGGCGTCTCTCATCCTCGTCTGATTACGTCATTTAGTGGAAGGGTTTGGTCATGTGCATACTTGTTTATTATACAACGTGCTGATTATGAACTATTATAGGAAAAATGAAAAACAGGTTAAATTATGGCTTTTATACGGTTCTAATAGTGAGATAAACTCTAATCAGGTTGAAATATTTCTCTATGAAATCTGCGAAGCAATTTGACGAGTACGAACTATAAATAAGATAAAAGTATATACATTCAGCTGCAGGTTATGGATCGTATATTCTTATAGCTCGTACCGGAAGTGATATCAGTCCACATTATCGGTTTAAACAGCGGGATTGTTGTAGGTGGTATCGTCAATTCAAGATGGCCGCGTTTAAGGTTTAAAAGGTAAATTTAATGTGTAGGTATGAAAATAAGTAAGATAATGCTGTAAGATAAACCAATTGTAAATAGACGATCAATTTGGTACCCTATGACAATATTGAAATTAATACTGATCAAAACGTTCACAGTGAGACTAAAAACAATACGAAATAATTTGTTCCGTAACCAGTCTTTGTAATCATAAATGTTGAGTTACTGTTCCTGTCAAGGGCTAGTTAAGGAACAAATATTTTTGAGCTTTTTAGTATAAGTGTGAACGTTTGGATTTATGTCTATTATATATATGTAGAGAGAGACCTACAGTCTGGTTCCATTGCATCATAAAATTTGTGGTGAAACTACTGAAAGAGCAAACTACTTTGCTAGTTTCATCCTAGTTTTGTTTTGAATTAGATGATTTGAAAGAATAATTACACCCACATACATTTACCTTATGTGCACATCCATAATGACCATATGTTAGGGTTGAAAGATATATCAAAGGTGAGCTCATACAGTATTTCAGGGATAATACAATTTACAGAACATGTACAATGCATATTTATTAGATTTAAAAAAATCATGAAATTGACGAAAGATTTGACATAATTATTACCTGATACCAACAATATCTCGTACCACGTTGTTGCAACAATATATTTGAGTGTCAG
Organism: Carcinoscorpius rotundicauda; assembly: GCA_011833715.1. Taxonomy (NCBI): domain Eukaryota; kingdom Metazoa; phylum Arthropoda; class Merostomata; order Xiphosura; family Limulidae; genus Carcinoscorpius; species Carcinoscorpius rotundicauda. The sequence continues at coordinate 52,720,656 of CM022396.1, read as the reverse complement.
ATGTCATCAGTTCTCAGGTTATATTAAGTCAGATAAATCATACTTAAATCATAATCGCAAATCTCGTCATATTCCATAAAAAATATGATTAAAAACTAAATATGCCAGAAAACTGTTTCAAGACTGATTAAGTTCCGGAAATCGGATTTTTTTTTCATATTATCGGAAGAAAATACTGTACAAGCGTTTAACATTTATGTTTGATTGTACTTTTTAAGTAATCGTTTTAATGTTCGAAGTTTGACCTTCTAGTGGTCCCAATAACTTGTCATTTACCATTCTACCCCACACCCAAAGTATACTTGGGTGATATCGAATAAACTCGTAAGTTGTTGAAATTTTAATGAAGCAAACTAATAAGCCATCTTCAATGATTACACCAGCAAGTCGTGTTTAAAATCTAAGTTGACGAACTAGTGAGCCTTTGTTAAATTCTTAATTTGGTGAACTAGTAAGCTGTTCTTGTAATGTTAATTTTCGCTTTTTCTTTATGAATTATAACGGGTAGGAACGGAACTGGTTAAGGATAACAGTTGTTATTTATGTAATCTGTAACCAAGCAGTTTAAAGATGTTAAAACATTGTCTATTAGTATTTATTTTGGTGACCTTTAATGTTTTACGCAGTTAATATTGACAGTAATTAAACATGTTAATTACTATTTCTCAGACATTTCGATTCTTGCGTAATGAAACCTATTTGAATTATTTTCTTTCTGTGGTTGTAGGTGGCGTGTTTGTTTGTAACCCCTATCTTTGTCTGTAAGTATTTTTGTTTTAGAATTTCGCTCAAAGCTTACGAGGGTTATCTGGGCCAGCCGCCTCTAATTTAGTAGTGCAAGACTAGAGAGAAGGCAGCTAGGCATTACTACCTATTGCCAACTCTTTAACCAACAAATAGCGAGATTCGCTGCGGCATTATAATGGCCGCCCGGCTGAAAAGGCGAGCATGTTTGGTGTGACAGGGATTCGAACCCGCGACCCGCAGATTACGAGTCAAGTGCCTTAATCACTACCTTGCCATGCCGGGCGTGTCTCTGTAAGTATGATCGTTTTTCGCTGGAGTGGTAAATAAGTTAAAGTGTAAGCTCGACTGGGGTGGGTTAAGTTACAAAACTATATTTCTTCTTTTTTTTTTCTTTTAGAAAATGTTTGAAAGGTAAAATATACAAAGCCTGCGACCCCCTTACTTTGGAACCTCTGGGTAATCGACAAAATTGTGTGAATATAAATAAATGTTTGAAGGGTGAAAAGAATGCTTGGTAATCATTCTTAACGTATGCTTAGGTTGACGTTTTCTGGTTAAATTTCGTACTGCATATTTTTTCATTAGAATGTTAAATCTTTAATATAATAATGAAACACCTATTATCTACGAAACTTGATAAAAGTAAAATACAATTATTAATGTTTCCTGAAAATGTGAGAGCTGGTGTTGTTCACTGCACACCTCGTTCTGTTGGAGTTAGTAATAGTAAAAAGTTAAAATATTATTTAATGGAAAATGTTTACCGAATCCATAACTATGCGATCTGTTCAGTACCATTGCCATACAGTAATTTTGCCACTTGCATAACTTAACTAGAAGGTTGGAAACAAAGATAACCAAGTAGTAAATTTAAAACAAGTAACTATCTGGAAGTATATGGATTAAATATAACAATGATTTTAGAATATCATTATTGTTATGTAGAATGGTAGGTTCGTCCAGCACAAAGCTATATTTTGGTCGAAGTAATTTGTGTTGTAAGATAATATTTCATTAAAAGGGTTAGAGTAAGAATGTTACAGTGTGTAAGTAATGTTTTAAAATGACCTACGTTACAGTTTTAGTTTTATAATCGTATAGTTATATCGATTCACCACCGCTCTTTTTAAATAACCAAGTTTTTAATAATTTCAGATATGGATCTATCAATATTCGAGCACTATTTTTAGGTCATCTTTCAAAATAGATGATTTGTTCGCAGTTCTGTATTTTCTAAGGTCCTATAGAGTGACCTCTGGTATATTTTTCGGAATTAATTTTTTTCCTTTTTAAATTTCTCACAGACTCCCTGAACCAATTTTCTCAGGTTCTATTTAACTCTTATATTATTGACTGGCTTGTATACTGGTGAGGTCCACTTATTACATCATGTGGAGTACATTTAGATTTGTTTGGCTGTTCCAACACTCGTTTGTTATTTATGTCTTACCAACGATGCTACAGATCCACAAACAGTGTGGAGCGTTAATAATGTATAAAAACGTGTCTATAAAGCCAATGAGTTTTCACATATACATTGATTTTTCCCGAAAGTCGCCTGAAAGGACCACCTGTTTTAACCTCTGACACCATTATATAGTAGTGCGTTATCTGTTAGTCCGTCAGTAGACACTAAAATGACGTTACATAGTGAAGTTTAACATTGTAATTTGTAATGTCGCGATGTCAGTAAAACGTGCGCATGCCATGAATCACGAAAAGAATTATGCACCGTGTAGGTTACAACGTAGTATGACATATGAACCTCAAAAACAAGAGATAAAAATATTTCTTACTTTTAGTTTTATTTACTCTTTAAACAGAACACTTTCTTGGACTCTGTGGAAGCACATCTATTTTTAAGAGTTAAGATGTTTCCTATCTAATATCTTAATCGTCTTAATTACATTACTCTCCACATATCGCTCATAAAGAACATACGAAGTTCGTGAAACAATACATTATAATCATCGTAACTGAGAGCTGTATTATAAATTGCTTTTATTCTGTATAGGTTGTTTTTAGTTCTGATCCGAGTAGGCAGGTCGTCTTAATCGGAAGTTTTCAACATAAAATAAAAATTATTCCATTTGTATCTCGTACTTTTGTGAGGAACATAATTTTCGTTTCACAAGAAACCATATCCCTCATATTTTACAAAGAAAAGTAAACTTTAGAACATTTCACAAACAGACTAACTCGGCAGCTTACCCACTCTTTATACATTACATTCAAAGTCACGTGACAATCAAAACTAACGTAAAGTCGTTATGGAATAGAATACAATAGAAATACAGAAATGTTTATATCGAGGAAGGAATTAATTAATTCTGAAGAAGGGAATATCCCTCGTATTTCATGACATTGGAAACAGAAATATGGATCAACTTGGGATGCCAAGACCTCACAGAAAGAGATAAACAACAAGTATTTTCCCAGGCGTGAAATAGTCAGTGGCAAAAGCCATCAAAGTGTTTCAAGCAATAGTATGAAACTTGATATGAGGGAAACAGGGTATGGATTGACAAAGATGATTATTCCACTGATACTTCCCGTTGAGCTATCGAATACCTCAAACAGCTGGAGAAAATGAAACAAGGTATTCATGTTATTTCATAGGAAGACACAGAAGTCGCTGGGCCCAATCTATCGATTTCTATGAGATTGTACTTTTAAAATGGGAGTGGTAAGTTGTTTCCTTGCACACTAGATGTAATGTGCGAAGTTTGCAACTTGAAGGTGTATACGTATGAAACGACAATTTTTAAGACGAAGCCTTTTATAATTGGAAGTTCACTGCAGAACTACCATTAATATGCACGGTTTTCAGACAAGGAATGACTATACATGACAACATGTAATGACTTGATGAGGCATTAAAGTAGTTTTAATATAACGTACTCAACATTCTTTAATTGGTTTAAATTACTCTAGAGCTTTGAAGGAAATTAAATATTAAATCATATATCTCACTGTTTTAATAACAATACAAATGCGTGAACTTAAAAGATAAGGTGAGGCTTTACACGAATACCGATACACAATGGGGAAACAATCGCACATATTAGCAAAACTTGTGTTTTTGGTAATCATGTCCCTAATGTTATTCAGTAATTTAATAAAGAGAACCTTTGAAAATTCACGTGTTTCAGATGTTTAAACAATATAATACCCGAGTAAACTAGTGGAATCAAGAGTTGTTTTTTTCTGCTTACTGAATGTGGAATGTCTTCTCGTTTTAATGCTTGTGAATAAATTAGTTTAGCGACTCGCACAGTGTTTGATCAGGTTGTGCTTTCATGGAAGATTTTTGTGGATAAATTATGCTTTTTGACATAGCTTAAAATTCTATTCAAGGTGTGTGCCGCCATAGAAAATGTATATGCAGATCTGAACACAACTTGGTTATTACACGATGTTAAAGTTTTAAGTCTCGTTGTTATAAAAGTTATAGGTGTGTGTTTCCGGATATTAATATGCAGAAATTTCCCGTGATGCACTACTGATACTGTTTCGTCTCGGACTTATTCCCAGTTCACGGGATGGGGTGAGACTTGATGCTAGGGCTATACCCTATTATTATGTCTACGTCCTAGAGTTCAACAAATTACAGAAAATCATAGCTTACTAGAACATACACGCACAGAAACGAAGTAACAGAGAGATAAACACAACATTTAATTTTCAGCTCTGTTATTCTCTGTTATATTCTACTGAATGTAAAACAACGAGCAGTATTCTTTCCTTCCCAGCTCTAACTACCATGTTAGATTTTTAAACGGTCTATTAGAAAACTTAAATTTTGATAGTAAATTTCCTTTGTTAACATGTGATGTGGTGAGGAAAAGAAAATTCGTTTTGACTTTTTGTACTGGTTACTCTGACACAAAATAACGTATGATGATTAGGTTATATGCATAAGGATGTCTCAATAAAATGTGAGTCGTAGATCTTGACTTAGGCTCTGCTTTATTAATGACATCTGGCGAGACACTTATCGACAAACTGCATAATCGACCACTGACGCACCACCTGTCTGGCAAGTTTCCTGATCGAGTTGTTTTCAGAAAGCAAATATCTTCCCATTTAAATGATTTCCTGTTTTGGCGACGTTAGTTTTAGAAATCAAAGTATGTAGAAGAAACGAATTGCAACGTCGTTAGATGCGACTTTCAACAAGTACGTCCAATCACCGCACCAGAGGATACACACATAACTCTTTATCTTGGTGTTAATCAGGAATGTTTGTCGAGGGAGAAGTAGGCCTAGAGATGAAGTAGAAAGGATTCCTTGTCTGATTGCTCCAGTCTTTCCTGCCAGGGATTTAATGCGCTGTTCTAGTCGAAAGCTTTCTGCCATACAAGATAAAGGGAAGACTTTTGGATAAATTTAAGACAGTGCAAAAAACATTGAAGTGCATGGTTTACTCAGATGACAGATGATGTAATCATTTAAGAGCTGTATTTCCAAAATGGTATTTTAATTCGTTTTTTCCATGGATAACAGAGATTAGATTTCTGAAATGTTTTAATTTTTCCCGAGTTTTAGCAGTAGGTTATTTTGAACACAATACTAGTGAGATGCATATTGATTTTTGAATTTCGTTTCAAATTGACCATGCAGGCCTTTACATTCATCTATGTATTCTTATGTTTATATGTGCTTTGTTTTCGATTATAATAAATAGTAAACTGAAATGAATAGCACTTAACGCCTTTTTGAGGCCGTTTCCCTAACAGGTTTTAGCTGATATAACTGATTAAAATTCCTATATAGTATTCTGATGGTAACCTCCGGCTATTAGAATGCAAAAAGTAGGCTCAACTAAACTTTATTCGGTTTTCTTTTCTTTTCAACGAGATGAATTTGTCCTAATTTTTCATTTGTCAATGAGTATTTTTACAGAATACAGAACTTTGGTAATTAAAATACTCTGCTTTGCTGTAGTTGAATCACAAACTTGCTAATCCTTGTTTATTTGTTTTTTGAACTTTTGCGCAAAGCTACACAAGGGCTATCTGCGCTAGCCTTCTCTAATTTAGCAGTGTAAGGCAGCTAGTCATCACCACTTACCGCCAACTCTTGGGCTACCCTTATACCAACGAATAGTGGGATTGACAGTCACATTATAACGCTTCTACGGCTGAAAGGGCCGAGTAGGTTTGGTGCAAAGAGGATTTGAACCCGCGCCCCTCAGATTACGAGTCGAACGCCTTAACCCACCTGGCCATGCCAGTTCTAAACTTGCTAATAGTCTACACTGAATATAGTTATTTGAAAAACAACTAACTATATTTTGACTAGTTAAAGACGTCTAGATTTTCTTGAATTAAACTTCATAAATAAATATTTTTGAGTTTCACCATTTTTTATCAGCTCTGTCATTTCCTTAAGGGAAAATTACTAATGTTGTCAGTTGAAATTAATCCAATGACGTAAAAATAATACAATAGTAGTTTGTGATAGTCAGTGGAGAAATGTTTTTCCAGTTAATGTGATATTGATTACGTAAAGCGTTATAATGGCTGTATTCAAATTTCATTCTAACTTGTAGGATTTCTAAATCCCGATTTAGAATGTCGCTCACTTGTGCAAACTAACTTTCCTGCTGTTCACCATTTATTAATCTAATCACTTAGTGTCGTCACCTTGTTTTAACAAGCCCGCCCAAGCTGTTTCGTTGGTTCACTTAAATTCAAATTGTTCTTGTTCACATGCTTCGTCCAATCGAAACACGATTGCTGCTTCTACTTTCCACGTCAGTCATTTACTTTTCAATATTTTTTAAACTTCAGAGTTTTATGTGAGGCCTGCTAATATACAACTTTCTATCTCTCTCTCTCTTACACACACACTTGTATGCTATTATTTATATCCACTATAGCAAAATTGAAATGTGTATTTCATTGTGAGCTCACCTCTGAAACAGGACTGAGTTATAGTTGTTTTAATAGAATAAAAAAATGTTTCTTCTGCATAAACTGTACTACTTCTGCTGGGTGTTTATTGGTCGCTTGTAGATGGCAAGAAACAAATGTCACTTCGTTAGTGAAGGAACAACAGCAAAAACTGTTAAAATCGTTGAGTGTGCATGATGATTATGGTGACGTTACCATCTGCTGGTTGGAACAATCGCAGAAAGCAGCCCGTAATCAGAACTTAATGTTTCAGCATTGAAGGCATGCGTGGTTGCAGCTCATCACCCGCGGCTAGATGGAACATGCGCAGACTGTGTTACCTCGTTACACCTGCGGCTTTGTGTTCGAACCAAGCTTTGAACTCTGTTGTTCTTTGTACCTCACTGCTTAATCAGAAGCTGTTATTTCGAATTCTTGTTGAGGGGGGGGGGAGCTCGGCGCCGAACTGACAAAGTAGCATTAGCATTTCGGGTTTCAGCTTGGACTGGGTACGTTGCACGAAACGTCGAAACCGTTGTATCAATTAACGTCAAGATAATTTTTTTGTATAATTGTTTGGCTTACTTGTGATTGATATGTTTGCTCAAATGAGAAGACGCTATATTCACATTTCAGAAATAAGAACCCATAAAATTTCAACATAACATCTCTTGCGCAACGAGTTACCTACAAAAAATATTTTCTTAATACAAAAATATTGGTATTAAATTAAATTTAGTGATAATTTTTACTGACATTGCCGAAACAGAACTGCAAAATAGACTGTAAAAATCTTTATTTTAAGAAATCAACGAGTTTCAAGTATACCGTGCTGGCATTACGCAGCATTGCTGTTGTATTAACACAATCCGTTTGTAGATTATCTTAATTAATGCGCATTCAGATGTTGGATTAGTAGTTTTCTTTCAGTTTTAAACTTCATAGTTTAGAGCCAAATATTCACATGGTTTTATACTATCTATGAAAGAGGAATGTATAGACGTTCCAATGGGTTTTTCTTCGATCAGGTTTTAGATCGCGCCTGAAATTCAATCCTAATAAAACATGTTCCATGGTTTCTCAACAATAAATGTGAGAGCTTATAACGCTAATAGAATTGCAAGTATTAATTTTCGCAGCGCAATTAGTTTATTGAGTTTCTTTGCGCTAAAATATACAGTAAAATGAAAAAATGCAACTGTTTTCAGTGATAAAACTCCTCACAATAATTAGTTTATTGTTTGACGTTCTTTATAGACAGATTGAGTCTTTGAATTACTATCAGTATAATATCAGAAGCAGTGGTGGAGAACATACAGCGATGACACTGTATCAGTAAACTTGATAAAGTTATTGACTTTTATTCCAGTTAACCATTAAACTCATAAGCATTTAGAAGAGAAACTTGCATTGTTCCTTTGTTTCCAATTATTGCACGAGAGAGAACATAAACGACTCAAATATTCATGGTTACAAACCGCAAATAGATCAAAGCTACTGTGAAATTTTTTTCTAACATTGGTATTGTTTTGAAGAAATAAATCTATATTTGGTAGTGTGCAGAGAGGTTAATAGTATGTTTCTTTTATCCAGACTCTCGCGACTCCCAGACCACGAGTTTGTGTGTGTGTTTTTATTATAGCAAAGCCACTTTGAGCTATCTGCTGAGCCCACAGAAAGGAATCGAACCCCTGATTTTAGCGTTGTAAATTCGTAGACTTATCACTGTACCAGTGGGAGACCCCAGATCACGAGGTTTGGGTTAAAGACAAATCACAAAACTACTCCGAGGTTCAAAGCCATCTTAAATTTTTGTTTGAAATTAAGTATAAAGCTACACAACGGGCTTGGCTATCTGTACTATGCCCACCACGGGTATCGAAATCCGGTTTATAGCGGTGTGAGTCTGCAGATACACCGCTGTGCCATTGGGAGCGCCATCTTAAAACGGACTCGTATTTTTACCCATTTTTTTTAAAGGAAGAATACAGTGTTTTCTATTTTATTTTTGTGAAAAAAGTGAAAGAGGAATAAATATGAACTTGTAGATTTTTCAGGAGTTATTACACGTTTAAATAATATTAAATGTAATAGTATAATAACAACAATAATAATGATAATAATAATAAAAAGATTCAATTTCAAGAAAATGGTCGTCAATCATATTTTAGTTAGGATACGAATTAGTGAAAATGTTTGTGTACAAAAGGCAAAGAAGAAAATCTTTTTTTTGTTTTCAAATTAATGACTTCATCTTCCTTCAAAACAATACTTTGGTTTCATTTGGTCTTCAGTTATTCGATAATTTAAGAGAACAAGGGTATAACGTTCGAAAATATTCCCATTAATAATCAAAATGCTGAGTTATTGACTGTTTTTTGACGTTAATAATATTTTAACGAATTACTTTGAATAAAGCATTGTTAAGAGTATCATCCTTTATGTAACTTATTGTTTTGCAAGTTTATTTAGAATGTATATGATGTTTTAAGAATACCTTCCAGCCTTTCTAAGATGAGTCTTTCGAAATTCTGTGTAATTTGTCTTAGGTTTATTTGCACGATGAAATCCAATACAAGCTCTGTGTTTAACAAAACAAACTCTAACACATGTACACGCGTACCGACCGACCAAAGCTCCATGGTGTAATTAAGAAAAACTTAGGGAATATTTCCCAGACAGAAGATGGCGCCTTTCTTATCGCTGCCCGTCTCTAGTCCGGAGGACGCTAATGAACGACCTACTGTCATCGACTCATGCAGCTATCTTAGCTTTTAGAAAACAGGGAAAGAGCTAGACAAGTCAGACTTCGTCAACACTCCACTTCACTGTCGAAAGTAGACCGTTATCAAGAAATCAAACGCTAGGAGTCTTTTTTTTTTTTTCATTCTCTGATGGAAGACGTTGATAAACATTGACTAGAAAAAACAAAGATATTCTGGAGCATAAGTTATATTCTACTAAAAAATTTAACGAACAATTTCTTAATTGTATCCGGATAACTAGACACATTTTTAGTTCTGTATTCATTGTTAAAAGATCAATTATTGTATCTACAGGGAAAATATAACTTTATTATATACCCAAAGATGGCGCTATAGAAATTATTGTTAAATGAAGGGTAGCGTTTGTTGTTGTTGTTGTTTTGAATTAAGCACAAAGCTACACAATGGGCTATCTGTGCTCTGCCCACTACGGGTATCGAAACCCGGATTTTAGCGTGTCAGTCCGCAGACATACCGCTGAGCCAGTGGGGGATAGCGTTTGGCTTTCTTAGTATTGTTCACCAAAAAGGGGATCATCGAAAATTGTCGCACATATATTAAGTTCTCTATCTTTGTGTAATTAAACAATTAATTTTTTTATTTCTATAATTAAGCTCATTTCATCACTTCCTGTAATTGTTTTATTAGGCAAAGTACTTAAGGTTTGTATCTAACAAATAAAGTAGATGTTATACGCCTTGTTGATATATTTTATGTGTGCTCCTATTGAAGAAAGTGTCATGAATGCTTCAAACACAAACGCTACAAAACTACACATTTCTAAATTCACGTTCTATATACATCTCACTCAAAGAATGACCCTGCGTTCAGTAACTTTCTGCTCTATAAAATATTTTAAGACTTGCAGAATATAATATTGGACGTATGCTTTCCTGATACAGATTTTAAGGTATAATTATTTTATTTTATGTATTTTTTTCATATAATAGAGGCAGAAATAACGCGTGTAATTCTAACATTTAAGACTTCGTTGAAGTCTAGTACACACAAAACAAAGTTAGTATTATAACTTACGTTCTTTTAAGTTGCTCCTTTGTGCTTAATTACATACAAACAAACCTTTTTAAGATATATTAAATAACAGTGTGAAAACAGTCAATTTACGGTGTCTTATTCCTGTGTTTATTAAAATTGTCAGTTTTCTCTTACACAGACATGTAACTTATTATACAAGTAACAAATAGTTATTATTACGAACATTTTAATATAGTATTTCAAAGTTTGTTTAGGCTAAATTCTCATTCGTACTGACGTTACTGTTTCATCTAGATATTTTTTCATTGTTGACTTAGTCATAAAAATATTCATAGGTACATATAAAGGAGATGTGGTGTGTCAAAGCATTATTTTATTTTCAGCTGAAAAGGGCACTTAACAAAAAATAAAACCAAAATAAATCTTGTTTTACAGAGTAATAATAATTTAGTATGATTAACTAACGGTAGAGGGCTTTATCACATTTCACAATTTTCAACAATTCAAGTATCACCCTCTGAGATTACGAATTCCCTACAAATTCAATAACGAAAAAATTCTGGCTTTTCGCTCTTTTGAGTTTCCTTGATGCACTTAAGGTGTGGAAAAGTAAAATTATTCTTAATGAATAAATTGTTTCTGGTTTTTCTTATTGCTTTTTTTTTCAAACCATTACTGTAGTGTCATTGTTCTCATTTCAGTTTAAGATTGAAAAAAATTCATCTCTTTTTCTTCCTCTTTCTTTCATGCGTGGTTTTTTTGCCCCTTTATTTTATTTGCCCTAATTTTCGTGTGTTTTTTTCACCTGTATAGTTTCATGCAAGGGTATTTTGTAACTTTCAGTTGAGATTTTGACAAGATGTATGTTTTTGTTTGCGTTTGGAAAAAAGGCCTGGCATGGGCGAGCGCGTTAAGGCGTGCGCTCGTAATTTAAGGGACGCGGGTTCGCGCCCGCGTCGCGCTAAACATGCTCGCCCTCCCAGCCGTGGGGGTGTATAATGTGACGGTCAATCCCACTATTCGTTGGTAAAAGAGTAGCCCAAGAGTTGGCGGTGGGTGGTGATGACTAGCTGCCTTCCCTCTAGTCTTACACTGTAAGACGGCTAGCACGGATAGCCCTCCAGTAGCTATGTGCGAAATTCCAAAACAAACAAACAAGCTTTTGGAAAAATTGTTCATGTATTTTATCTCTTATGCTTTTAAGACATTTGGTTTTCTAATCAGTAATTAATTAAATGGATAAAAAGGAAATTAGAGTAAGCCTACGAGAATATATTTATTAAATATGTGTCGACACTACTGAAGAATTATTGTATAGCTAAAGGCTTGAGTTTATTCTTAAAGCACTAATTAAAAGTACAAATGCATCTGTTACAAGTTGCTTGACATGCACGTGGACATTTAAACACTACATTCTATATCAGAAAAATGACTTTCCACATTGTTGAGCTGTATTGTGTATATAAATTTCAGAACACACTGAGCGCACAATTAGGTCTTGCCTCTCCCATCAGCGACACGGTGGTCAATAAAAAACAAGGTCAATACCCGAGGTTGGCTCAAAATAGGTAGCGCATTGTGTAGCTTTGTACCTAACTACAAAGAAAATATACCAAATAACTCGTCTTACACTTTAGTGTTTATTTCATGAAATGTACAGCGGTATGTCTCCAGATTTACAACGCTAAAATCAGGGGTTCGATTCCCTTCGGTGGGCTGAGCAGGTAACCCTTTGTGGCTTTGGTATACGAAAAACACAAACACACTTTCCAATCCTACAGGATTTACACATTTCTGAGAGTTAGTTAACATTTTTTTCGTCCTTCCCTGAAATTAAACAAAGTATTTTTTATCATTTTTATTAGTTTCAGCTTCTGCGGACCCCCAGTGGCTCAGCGGTATGTCTGCGGACTTACACGCTAAAATCCGGGTTTCGATACCCGTGGTGGGCAGAGCACAGATAGCCCATTGTGTAGCTTTGTGCTTAATTAAAAAAAACAATTCAGCTTCTGCATATTTTATAATTTTATAAATTTTCGTACTTTGTTGCAATCCAACATATGCAAGATTTCCTACGACAGTGACTGTACACTTCGTTAGGCATTAGAAACATTTTAAAGCGTGCCTTTCATTAAGGGATTATGGGTACAGAGAAAACTTTGAAAAACACAAACAGAAAAGTGACAGGAATCGTACTAGAGGTGAAATTTACAAAACAAGTGAATTTTGTTTTCCCGCATTATAGCAACTACACAGACCACAGTGAAAAGACATCGTTTTAAATATTCTGAAATATTCTTATGCAGTAAAAAATAAATTTTGAAGTGTTTATTACATTAATTTTCATATGTATTTATTTTTTCTTTTTCTAGCTGAAATTCGATGTTACTGTAATCTCCCGTCTTGTGTCAATACAGGCTACATGTGCAAGTCAGCTCACAATTTGTGTTTCTCAGATAATGAGAATGGTGGGTACAGTAACGACCTCTTTCGGTCGCGTCATGGCTGTCTAGAATATTTGAATGATCAGAAAAGGGCACTGTGTCGGGTTAAGGGTCGTTCACTTAGACTTTCTTCCAGGACACCATTCAAAGTATTTTGTTGTGAAGAAGATATGTGTAATTATGGGAACAGTGTGGACGTTAATATTCAAGTTCATACAAGAGATAACCACAGTTTTCCTGAAGGTAAATATATGGTCATGCTTAATGGATTTTAAATAAAAATATCTTTTAACAAAATAATTTTAATTATTTTGAAATCATATCCTTTAATATGCAAGAATCACTAAGTTTTAAATAATTGTATTTCAAAATTGCGAGAAGAAACTTTTTTTTCCATAGTGGTTTTGCTTATGTAATATGTCAGGCCAATTTTTTTGAGTTCATTTTCAAGAAAATACGACACCAACAAAAAGTGCTGATGTCTGAAAATCTGTTTCCGTTGTATGAAATGCAGCATTACTCACAAGAAACGAATATCAATTTATGAGGATAACAGTTGTATTATTTTTTTAGGTATTTATGACTACGATGATGAATATTTCATCAATTCGAACAATGTACGAGAGGGGTCGCTAGAAGGTGGTCTCTGGTTTCGAGCTGCTGTGATAGCTGTACCTATAGCGGGAAGTTGTATTCTGGTCATACTGATTCTTTTGGCAGTGCGAATGCTTAGAAAAGATTCCAGACGACAGCAACAACTCCTAGAACTTAGGCAGCAGAGACATTTTAAGGCGTGTCTTTTATTAGGGGATTATGGGTACAGAGAAGACTTTGATAAACAGAAAAGTGACAAGAATGGTAATAGAGGTGAAATTTACAGAAACGTGAATTTTGTTTTATCACACGATAACTGCTATACAGACCACAGTGAAAAAAACTTTGTTTTTGACAAGCATTTAAATAATTATGCTTCCATTTCATGGTTGAATTGGAGATTATTTAAGCCTAATCCTGCAACTATTGTGTAGTTTCAATTTCTTGTAATGCAATGTATGATACCATAATAGGCCTATGATTGTACATCTTTGCCATTTGCATTTCTACAAAAGTTCATCTTTCATACCAGTAGCAAATTTGAATATTAGTAGAAGAAAGTTTTTTCCACGTATAATATTCCTAAATTGTAATATAGAGGAAAAGGTAGGACACAATAAATTCCATTATGTTTAGCTAAGAAATTCAAAGTCCTAGCTTATAAGATTTAGACATAGATAGTCAATACTTGATATTTTTCTACGATCTGTTAAATAAAACTATTTTCATATTAAAATCGTTAATTATTCAAGTTTATTGAACAAGAAAAAAAGTAAAGTTTTATTTTGCCGTACAAAGTTAACTATTACAAAAATAATTTAAAATATTAATAGTTTTTGATAAATCTAACAATGTTTTTTAAATTTTTTATAATCAATTTACAATAATTTTGCTAAAAACAATGATGTAATCACAGTTTAGCGGCTTATTTTTCATATTAGATTTTCGGTCATATATTTACAATTTTACCTTGATTTTTACTACATGTGATTGATTAAAAAGTAACGTAACTAATGTTTGAGGTCAGATAGCCAATGGAAATAAAATTTGATTGGCTTAAGTTGACTGTACACTCAAACCTTCATTTACAAACAGCAGATAAACCTCACAAAAATCATAGAACAGATTGACTAGTGATTTTTGTTCTCCATAAAAAGAAAACTGTAAAATTTTAATAAACAAAATAAGTGCTTTAATTCACTGTCATTGAAGTTTTTTGTAACACTATAAATATAAGTTTCGTTTGGGTGATGAGATTTGTCCTCGATTAAAAAAAAAGGAATGTAAGGCATGTAACTGCAGTTTTAGTAAAACGAGCATACGGTGCTGGAAGTTGCGATTTTGTTAAACAGTGATTCAGAATTCTGTTTTTACGTGTTTTCATATTCTTCTGGTGAGTTTGTTGCATTTGCGTAGCTGAGACTTTATGTTCTTGTCGTTTGGATCGTGGAAATATTCGCTAATATGCTAAATAATATATTTAACGTGTCAGCTGTTAAGATTTCTAACTAGTTAAACAAAAAACATCTTTTTTAAATACAAGTTTCGAAGGAAAAATAGTGTTTCTAATATAATCTTTTCACCGTATCCAAGTTTAGTCTTTACTTTTATATATGTACTCTATTATTTGAATAGTTTACTATATATGGTATCTTAAGGAATTTGTTCAAAACTGCTATATTATAAAAAAAAATTAACAAGTATAGATTGTGTAGTAATGATATGCATAATATATATAGGAGACAAAGTTCGGTGTTTTAGCCGTTTAATTTAACATTCTAAATTAAACAGGAATAGTGTAAGATTTGTTACTTAATTTTATGAAACTAAACGTGACGATATGACGAACGTTTAGATCTCTCTGGATCGGATAGCTTTATGAACAAACATTACTCAGAGTAAAATACCCCATCTAAAAGTATCCAAGTTTAATTTTCCAGCATGGTTTTCTACTGACGTAGCTGCTTAGATGAGATATTAATACGTTCGAAAACTGCAGACTTTAAAATAATTATGATAAAATTTGTTTCCGGTATTTTCTTGATGAAAACGTATTTGATTGGTAATGGTATAGGTTTTGTATTTATCAAAAGTTTAATTGTAGTCAGCTTGCTTACAGGTTATCTTTGACACTTAGAAGAATTCTAATTTATGGAAACATGAGCTATCATTAACGTTATTTTTATGTAGACATAAACTTCGGTATCACGGAAAACTTTGAACGTTACAAAGTTGTACACGAAGTTAAAATGTAATCTATTTATTTTAAATAGACCAATTCAAGGAAATAAAAATAGATTGATGTAACAGATACATCTACTTAATGAAAGTTTGAGTTTAAAAATATAATTTTTCAAGTTACAATGGAAATATTATCTCAAAAGCAAAACTCAGTTAATAATATTTACTGGTCTGTTTCAGCTAATTATCTCTTAAAGATCTGACTTTGTAGCGTATATGAAATTTTTCCACGCAAATTTGCACATTTGAGTTTGTGCTTAGGTATTTGTTTCAGTTATAGACTCTAATTGTTTGTTTAAATTAGAATTTTTGTTAATAAAGTAATAGTTTCTAATAAGTTTGAGATAATAAAAAATATTACATTTAAAATTTGATTTTCAAACGAATTAAAAATTAAGAAATAGAGCTCTGATGTCCCCAAACATTAAAAACAGATGTATATTTTGACCTGCAGATTATTGCTTTTTCTACATCGTAAAAAATTCATAACAATAATGAAAAATACCTCATGTTTGTTTGCTTTGGTATAAATATAGAAACAATGTGTTTATAATTAAGATATGAAGGCAAGAAAATTACCAGTGGTATATCTTATCTTACAAACTGCTAGACTGTTATATAGATACACATTCATACTTTTACCTTTTTGCAATTTCAGCCGTTAAACTACAGCCCATAATAGAAAGGTGTTTTCAGAGCAAACATGTTTGTATTATGAACTTGCATTAAAATTTGATTAATTTCCATATGTTTAATTTATAATGTTAATTACTGTATAAATAAGCATGCTAAATATTTAACATATAGAAATTTAAAAGAAAATCTTCAGTTTATTGCAAATAAGAAAATATATTATTTAAAAACTAAAGTCTTCTACTGTAGTTTCTAAAAGAATGTGTAGTGTGGAGGCATAATAATTGAAAATGAATCATAAATTAGCACTAACTTAAAATGTGCTTTTGTACATAATTGTATAAAATGTTTATGACGTTTAAGACAACAATTAGCGTATATTCTGTATATTGTTATTTATTAAAGAATTCCTTTTACTAAAAGTGTGCAAAAATGTTTGTTTCTTCTTTAACATTAGTTGTGTTACTCCGTAATATGCTTTAACCAAATTAGCGTAGCTTTAAAGGTGAAAACTTTAGTTTGAACATACAAATGATAATTGGAAATAAATATTTTAAAGAGTTAATGGTGAGTTTGATCAGCTATATACCTGCCTTCGCTCCATACTTTCAAAATTAGAAATGGCTATGTATAGATAGCCCCTTTTGTAGCTTTGAGATTGAAATTCTGAAACAAAGAAACAAACTGAATGTTTGTTCATCCTATTTCTTTTTCAGTCGTTTGAATCAATGGAAATATAAATAATTTTATTTTTTATAGGAGATAAAGCCTCAAAGATCAAAGAGTAAATGAAATAAATTATGCTTCTTCTTCGAGAGTGAGACGTTTGTATCTACAATTACACTATTTTAGCAGGTATTAGAAAAAGGTTTACTTGGATTCAAACAAACCTGTGTGGTTTGTAAGGACTTCAGTAAATTAACTTATTTCTTTCTTTCACTTTTACAGAATGCCTGGTTGCAATAGAGGTAATAAGGAACAAGTGTTTCCACATAAACAGGTTACTTTATCATTTTTACATCTACAAAAACATGTTTTATTTTTCTAAATTCTCAAATTTATGATTTTTTTTTTTTTATGGTAGAAGAAACTGACTAGTCTTTCCAAAAATTATTTGAATTTATTTCTAGTCCATCTTATGTAAGTAAACTAAAACAGATTATTATATACAGACAAATATTTAAAACAATGTTTCTATAGTATGTTCTTATCGTTAGATGACATGTTACTTATTACAAATGTCTTCATAAACAAATATGTGGATTAATTCCAAAACACAGAAATGTTACTATTTCTCATTATCTCTTTACAAATCTGTTCATTGAATTCGAACATCTTTATGTGTATTTAATTACAATCACTTTTCATACATTTGAATAAATAATCTTTTATACATCCTCTCAAATTTGAAATATTATGACTTGTAGATGTTCAGTTCACAGGTCAATTTATTTTAAAAAAAACCAAGTTAAATTTAAGGCATCATTAACAGTACTTTTAACCAGGAACAGATCAGAAAATTCTAGTAATTATTATTAACTTCTGGTCAAACGTGAGCTGTTTTAGATCAGAACTAAGAATCGATTTATGAACTGACGAAGCCAATTTTATATAACGGTTTGAAAGAACTATGTAATCTCGAAAGAAGTAGAAAATAAAACTTATCGTGATTTAGAATAGTCTTAAAATCTGTGATAAAAATCACTTTCACTGCAGATGTAGTTTTTCTATATTCCTCCTAATTTTTCTGTTGTGATTTCCTAATTAGAGGCTCGTAAAAATAGTATTTCGAAACTATCGTTTGTCTCTCGTCACTTCTTAATGATAAAAAATAATGAAATGTAAATAACAATAATAAAAAGGTTTGTACATTCTTTACTTCACTTATATTCGAAATACCAAACTTTTCAAGAGGAATAATCATAAGCCAATAGTTAATAAGGCACTTAGGAAAAGACCTACAATTTATACATCCATACACAAAAAGAAAACCGGTTGGAATGTACTATAACTGTATCATTCACAGAATTCTGATTCGTCTCTCCTTCTTATGATAAAAAAAAAAAATCGAAATATTCTTTAAGCCTCGATTAATTAATTACAAAGCTTTAGAAAGCAAACACACGAATTTCAAATGTATTTTTTTTTACCAAACTCTTATGTAATACGTGACATAAAATATAATTTCAATAATTTTCTTTGTGTGTATATATGCGTATGAAATGTTTATTGTCACATTTATTTCTACAACACATTGGTTGCCATAATATTGCCTTAACGTTCTCCAGTTTTTTTCAGCTAGTGACTAAATTAATAAAATTGTTACTTTTCAACAAAAGTACACATCTGAAACATACGACTAAAGTATCCGTGCCTTTCACTCGATAGAATTTTGTTTTTGTTTCTGTATAAAGAATGAAACATTATATTGAAGCGTAATATTGCCTCAGTTGTATTGCAAATTGATATTGGTTGATTATTAATCTATTTCAACCAAATCCCGATACTAGTCTCAATAAAGCTTTATTTTTTTTTCAAATCAAAAATTCCCTTCGATCTGCATACACATCCGTCTAATGGGATGTAGTACGATTTTGTTAGAAATTAAGTAAAGTTTAAAAATTATTTTATTTACTTCAAATGAATTCCGCTCTAAGAGTACAAAAAAGATTGATCTGTGATAAGAATCCATTTCTCTTTTGCTTTTGATAAAATGTCTTAAGCGACGGAATAATTCGATGTTTTCGTAACTGTATCTTTACATGCAGTTACAAATACTCTCACCATACCATGTGCTCTGACACAGAAAACGCATAGCACAGTAAGAAAACTGGTTTCTTGAGGTCGTGTATACTTAGTATTAACACACGCAGTCCAATAAAAGAAGAGTTTCGAGAGTTGTTATGAATTGTTTCAATGGATGATTGGGTGACCATAAGTAGAAAACAAAAATTAATGGCACTTATGTGAATCACGTGACATTACGTAGCCGGGTGGTAAAGTGAGATCAGTACAAGATGTAGCTGCACGAACTGTTGTTATGGTAATCGGTTGAGATGGCTGATAGGCTGGTGTTAGTGGTCGTATTGGTGTTGTTAACCGTAAGGGGGCGCTACGGGTTGTAGATACAGTAGCGCATTCCTCTTTGATTGGTGGTCGCTGATAAAATGTAACATCTGGTTGGATTATACCGTGAGAATCCTGGGCTGAATAAACAATAAACGTTTAGCTTAGTATGACAAACAAGACTTCGTACTGGATCAAGAAAAAATCCAACTAAAGATAAAGTTAAAATTCGCTTTTCAAGCGTATTTGTATCAACATCACTTCAATAAGCAATTTGGACAGTCGTAAACATGAAGCTTAAAGTAATTCATAATAAGAATTAGATGCTATAGGTCTTAAATTTAAATTTGCTTAATCCAGCTTATTATATCGTTCTATAAAGAGTCAGTTACTCCCGAATCTTCCACAAAATATAAAATATTAAGTAAATAATACACAGAAAAATCCCAATCTGAAATTTTATTCGGCCCAAAAGACAAACGACAAGAAATGTTGAATTTTTTGTATTGGAGTTAATTTTTTTCTTATATCAGTATCTCTTAGTAAATATTTGCTGATAATACTATTTTGTTTTTTTAAAAATTTTACTTTGAATTAAGTGAAAGTTTCATAAATGATTTACTTTAATTACAAGAATTAACACAAATATACTTCGATCGGAATCACCGAGACTCGTAACATGTTATTGTATTATTTATTACAATCTATTTAAAAGAATAGTACTTTAATATTCCAAAATAACAAGCCCAGCATGGCCATATTATTAAGGAACTCTACTCGTAATCCCAGGGTCGCAAATTCGAAACCTCGTAACACCAAACACCTCCTTTTAGCTGTGAGGGCGTTTTAATGTTACGATCAAATTTGCTATTCATTGGTAAAAGAGCTGGCGGTGGGTGGTGATAACTGGTTGCCTTCCCTCTTGTCTCACAATGCTAAATTAGGTACGACTAGCGCAGATAGCCCTCGTGTATCTTTGCGCGAAACTGAAACCAACATAAGTAAATTTTAACAATGTGGTAAAAACATGGATTACTATTAATTAATACGTAATTATTATTAATACTTTACTATATCTGAAGTTATATATACACTGCTGGCCAAAATCTTAAGGCCAATGAACATAAAGAAAAAATATTCATTTTGCGTTGTTGAGAGTAAACCACTCATTTGAGTAGAGCTTCGAAAGATGACAATAAGAAAAGGGAAAATAAAAAAAAACTTTTTCAGCATGTAATAGGGAAATGGTGAACAGTATGATATCGGCCTAAATACGAGCTGGTCAAAAGTTTAAGACCATACCAAAAAGAAGTCCTAAACGGGGTAGGAAATGTCAAACAAGAGGTCTCAGTAGTGAGTTGCACAGCTGTCATTGCGAATAATTTCAACATTCGCTTTAGCATGGTCGATGCCAAAGGCTGACTGGAATGTTATTCCAAGTGGTGAAGATGATTTCACGAAGATCATGCACTGTTTTGAACTGACGTCTATTTCTATAGACTTTCCTTGCCATCCACCCAAAAAAATTTCAATGGGGTTCAGTTCTGGCAAATACTATGGATGGTT
The DNA here is from genome assembly GCA_011833715.1 of Carcinoscorpius rotundicauda. NCBI lineage: Eukaryota > Metazoa > Arthropoda > Merostomata > Xiphosura > Limulidae > Carcinoscorpius > Carcinoscorpius rotundicauda. Next base: position 52,699,707 of record CM022396.1, on the reverse strand, counting down.
CAAAAGAAACAGTTCCTTGTCCTGCGGACATTGTGAATTTAAGCGTTGTCCTGCTAAAAAATTCAGTTATTTCTATACAAATGAGGGCTTTCAGTCAAGAAGGATGCTCTCTCCAACAAGCCAATGTAGTCAGCTGCTGTTTGACGCCCCTGCATAACTTGAAGCTCCATTATTCCATGGAAAGTGAAAGCACCCAAGATCATGATGGAACCTCCTCCACTGTGTCGTGTAGAAAATGTCTCTGGTGGGATATCCTTATCGTGCTAGTAATGTTGGAAGCCATCTGAATCGTCCAGGTTGAATTTTTTCGCATCAGAGAACAAAACCTTCTTCCACTTTTTTACGTCCCATGTTTGGTGCTTCACAGCAAAGTTTAACCGAGCAGTTTCGTTGTGTGGTAAGAGGAGTGGCCTTTGAATGGTTTTTAAAGCCTTTCTTTCGTAGATGCCGTCTTATTGTACTTGAGCTGCATTCTGCGTCCGTAATTTGGTTCGACGATTGGCTGGTGTTTTGACGGACAACCCGTCGAATCCTCCTGCTCAACGCCGGTGAAATTTTTTGGGCCGACCACTTGAAATTCTTGTTTCGTATCCCTCAGGATCTTTTAAGACATTTGCAACAGCAGCTTTACTACGCCCAATCTCACCAGCGATGACACATTGAGAGAGACCTTGCTTTTGAAGCTCGACAACTCTACCACGTTCAAAATCTGTCAATTTTTTAGCCTTTGCCATGTTTTTACTCAATTTAACACAGGAGATCTCAGTGGGAGATGTTGACAACGCTAAAGCTTGAACACAAATGACTAAATTTCGTTACGTGTTTCCCGATTAACGCTTTGTTTAAGTATGATCTCAAACTTCTGACCAGTTAGTATTTAGGCTAATTTTATCGTGTTCACATTTTCCCTATTAAATACTAAAAAAAAAAAAATTATGTGCCTTTTCTTATTTTCATCTTTCGAAGCTCTACTCGAATAAATGGTTGAGTCTTACAACGCAATATGCATACTTTTTCTTTATGTTCATTGGCCTTAAGATTTTGTACAGCAGTGTATATAACTGAAGCTTCAGGTAAAACGTTTCTGTTAAACTGTCAGAAAATGTTCAAAATCTAATAGTGTTCCCATATAAATTATCTTTTGAGAGCCTGAATTTAGCAGAATGATACACGTATCAATGAAACTAAAATTATCAAGTAAAATAAATGTTTAACTTTTATTTTATTTAAGAAACAAAAACATACCAACGTGTATTTAAATGTTACTGAAATTTGTATTACGTTATATGAATGTTAGCGTTCCAAGTAACTTTTTATAAATTTCAAATTACTAAAAAACCGCGAAGTTAAATGCTTTGAAAAAATCATTGACAATAAAATATAATTCTTTATCGTTTGTTTTTTAATTTCTTTAAGCTACAATTTAATGTTTTTTTTGCTTGTTTAGAATTAAGCACAAAGCTAAACAATGGGCTATCTCTTCTCTGCTCACCATGAGTATCGAAACCTGGTTTCTAGCGGCGTGAGTCCGCAGACATCTATTGTGCCACTAGGGGTACAATTTAATGAAGTAAGATAGGTCTCTGCTGCACGTTTATTTCAGACATAAAAGCAAAGATAAGTTCTAAACGGTTTCTTATGTTTTCTTAGAATTACAGATCTAACTGTATAGTTGTGGAATCACACGGATCTCCACCCAAGTTTACAGTGTTACAGTTACATGGATCATGGGCCAAGAAATACGTATTTGATGATGTAGTGCTACAGACACACTGATGGTTTATTTGTTTTTTGCATTTCGACAAAAGCTACACGAAGGTCGGCTGCGCTAGTCCTCTCTAATTTAGCCATATAAAACTAGAGGAAAGTCAGCTAGTCATCACCACTCACTGCCAACGCTTTGGCTACTCTTTTCCCAACGAATAGTAGAATTGACCGTCACATTATAACATCCCCAAGGCTGAAAGAACGAGCATGTTTGGTGTGACAGGGATTCGAACTCACGACCCTCAGATTGCGTATCGAACGCCCTATCCACCTGTCCACCGATTTGAGGGAACAGTCTTCAATTTTTGGCTTATCGCCGGAAGCAAATCGTCTCGTGACCTCGGCTAGTCAGAATTGAAGCTCTGGAAACCTTTTGTAGAATGATTCAAAACTAATGTTCATTTTCAAACAAAATTACCTAACGGTTAATTGGTTAAAGAATTGATACAATTCATTCAAGTTACCTGTTGAAAGAACTATTGAAAAATATAATAGCTTAATTTTAACTTGAAATGTATTTCTTATTCTTCTTGTGAACCGAATGACACGCATCAAAATAGTTTGCAAATAATCTGACATTTTTTAAAAGTACGGCGTTATATTAAAATCGAACTTTTAATGCCCTAATTAGTTGTTGCAAAAATCAACTGTTGGAATGGACTGCCCAATAATAAATTATTTACTCTGAAGACGATATAATATATAATTAACTTTTTCTAATTAAGATGTTCAACATGTGTCATATGTATCTGACATTTTCAGCTAACTATGAAATAACAGTTTAATTAAATAAACGTTTAAACCTAATAAGTTATGGAAATGGCCTGTGGGTGTATCTCCCGTTTGCTCTAAGAGCAAAATAGGATTCACACAGATCGGTGTTCGTAAGAAGTTATATCTTACCTGTTCGAAGCACTGCATTAGGTACTGACTGTGCAAGTCTGATCAGTACGTCTTTTCGGTTCTTCTTACAACATAAAATACATGCAACAGCCATAGAAACGGTTAAACAAGCAACGATGAATATAGCAACCCTAGAGGTAAAAAATTAACACCGATTACTGGAGAGTCGCTTTTCCATTTAACGGTAACTTTGAAAAATGAGAGTTTTAATCAGTAGTTAATTAGAAGTTGTTATTTTTTAAAACAGAGAGTAGTATTTCACATTTTAATTTAGACTTTAAATTATTATTATTTAGAAAGGTAATGGAAAAATATTACTATAATAGTTCAAGTAAGTTATGCATGAGCCACTTTTATTTTTAGAACTGGAAAAGAAACGTTTACACGTTACTCGCAAAAACGCGAATGCTTACCAGAAGTACCACGCAGAGTAGAGTGGCGCCACCTTTGTTGGAGGAGCGCTACAACATTGGTCTCCACAACAAAAATATTCGTTTCCAGGGCAACTAGACAACCAAAAGGAAAGAATATGGAACATTAACAGCAGTTACGTGCTCGGAGTGAAAAAAACAACAACACAAAAACATAAGGAAAACTTTTGACGTTCAAATACAAAGAAAGCATAAATTGAAAGATATTACTAGAGTTTCTTAGAAACTGAAGTCATGGTAAAAGACAGAGAAACATTATCAAAATGTATTTATATGACAGATGGTAATACAAGTAGGCGTAATTATCTCAAAAAATCAACACAGTCTAGAAAAGTTTCACTGTTTACAAACCACGATGATATACAAATCCAGTAAACCTTGAAAATATCGCTCCCTTCTGTTAATGCAATAATAATAGAATACCAATGTTCGATATAAATAATCATAGAATACCTATGTTCGATATAAATAATTATAGAATACCTATGTTCGATATAAATGATTACAGAATACCTATGTTCGATATAAATGATTACAGAATACCTATGTTCGATATAAATAATTATAGAATACCTATGTTCGATATAAATGATTACAGAATACCTATGTTCGATATAAATGATTATAGAATACCTATGTTAGATATAAATGAACTTTATAAATAAAGATAAAAAACACAAACATGGCTGGACTTACTGTTGTTTTGTCTGCACGAACAGTGAAAACTCTAACAATAATCTGGGTAATGGATTTTCATTTCAGATTATTAAATTATTTTGAAAGGATAACTACAAAATGTAGTCGTGTTAAAATGTCTAGCAATTTAACATTCGGTACGAAATATTCCGTATGTATTTTTTGTATGTGTGTGTCTGTTAATGTTCAACACGTTTTTGTTTTGTAGCAATAAATATATTACTGGAGAAGTTACCTTAGATATTTTTCATTAAGACTTTTTCTTTGCCTTTAAATTTCTATTCCATTTAATTAGGGTTGAGGTTGAGTTTCTTTGTCTTTCTTTATATTTTAAATTTAGTGTTATACTATACATTAATTTGATATATTTAAAAAAAATGTTTGTCAATTATAATAATTCATTAGTAAAAATAAAGAATAATTGTATACTATGTCAACCAGAGTCAACGACGTCTTTCGCCAATACCAGGGTTCCTTAGGTTGAGTTTCTACAGCTGTAGTGGTGGTCAAGACTGTATATATTTCACTTCTCTGCCTTGTGGTAATAATGTCTTCTTTACAGACTTATTTATTTGGTAATTAAGATATTGTATCACTAAGTGCGAAATTTGTACGGTGATTATATCGAAGATTATGCTTTTGTTTGTTTTAGTGCAAAGCCACTTTGGGCTGTGTCTGTCATTTGAAACGGACCCTGGATTTAGCGTTGTAAGTCCATATAATTATAACGCTTTTCTAACGGAAATGGAAAAGATATGCATTAAACAAGTATTTGGGAAGGATGTGGCACAATGTTTAGCGAATCCGGACTGTGAGTTAGATTCTTCCAGGTTCGCGTCCTGTTGTCGCAAAAACGCGTTTTGTACTTTAGACCATGGATGTGCAATAAAAGTATCGATTAAATCGTACTATTCGGTCGGACGAAATTAGTCCAGCTTTAAGCTTCTTATATAATCTAGTCTATCATTTAAAATTAAAGACTATTATATGCAGATGGATATTGTGAAGTTTATGCGAATTTTTAAAAAAGTAACACGAGAGGATTGGTTTGTTTTAAATTTCGCGCAAACCTACATGAGGGCTATCTGCGCTAGCTGCTCCTAATTTAGCAGTTTAAAACTAGAGAGAAGGCAGCTAGTCATCACCACCCACCTACTTCTACCAACGAATAGTGAGATTAACCTAACATTGTACACCCTCACAGCTGAAAGAGCGAGCATGTTTCGTGCGACGGAGATTTGAATCCGCGACCCTCAGATTACGAGTCGAACGCCTTAACCACGTGGCTATGACAGGCCAACATGGAATGAAACTACATGTGTTTGTTGTTTTCTTTTGCAATGTTCAACTACTTTTGTTAAAATTAAAAACTAACACTAAATATATGGATTTGGATTTAAAATAGAACATTAGTTAATTATTAACGAATTTAAAACTTTTTATTATGTGCTCCTAAGCTAAGCTCAAAATTTTATGTAACAACACTCTAAAATTAATCTAGGACCTCGATAGTAAGATCTTTACGTTGTAAATGCGATTAAAGTTTTAAATTAGACATTTAATGCTCGATTTAAGCCATTAAATACAATTTTTGCCATGCGAATTAAAATATTATTTTATATCTTCTTAGAAGGTCCAGCATGGCCAGCTGGTTAAGGGAATCGACGCGTAATCCGAAGGTCGCGGGTTCGAATCTCTGTTACATCAAACATGCTCGCCCTTTGAGCTGTGGGAGTGTTATAATGTAACGGTCAATCCCACTATTCGTTGGTAAAAGAGTGGTCCAAGAGTTAGCGGTGAGTGTTGACGATTAGCTGCCAATTTCAAATTGCGACATTATACATTTCTAAATTAATTTCAAAGTCTCATATTAGACATTTCTAGAGGAACATCAAGGTCTGGCATTAGATACTCTAAGAATGACTTGAAGGTCTGACCTTAGATATTTAGAGAGCAAATTCTAAATACAGGGTGGTCGCTAGAAAAGCGGAAAATTTGAGGGTCAGATGAGATCATGAATAAAATGCGTGCTTACTCATTTCTATTTTGATTTCTTTACATCATGAATAAAATGCATGATTTTAATATCATAAAATGCATTTTGAGCATCTATGAGTGTAATATAACATATGCCTTTAAAAACTTTGTAAAAGTTATTCTTTGTAAAAATAAATAGCTGTTTGACAAATTTTCCGCTTTTCTAGCGACCACCCTGTATTTCATTAGATGTTTCTGAAGGCAATTCGAATTTTATTATTAGACCTACTAAAGTTAGTTCAAGATATTGAAGTAGCTGCTTCGCACGTGCGCTTGAGTACAGAAAACAGGAGCTTTGTAAAGATTAAATCTTATATTACATGTTCTTAATGTCGCTTGAAGGTAGTGTGTTAAACATACATACATAATAATTTCAACGTGATCCTTCGTATTTCTTAAAGTTCACGTCATTTGTTCTGTGTTTCACACATTAATTGAAAATCTTTTTCAGGGCTTTGAAGTCTCGAATTTGTTGGTTCATATAAGATTTTAATGTCTTAAATTAGACATATTTTATGTACTCTTAATCTTACAAGATGTTTCCAGAGGTATATCAAAATATTTTAATGAATATTGGTTTTAGACTGGATGCTTCTTAGAAAAATATAGCATTTTGAACGAAATGTCTTTCAGAATTAGATGAGAATTTTATATTAAATAGATACTTCTTAAACAAATACAGCATCTTACATTAAATATCTTCTAAGTTGAGTGACTTACACTAGATAGATTGGCATTGTTGTTGAAACGGGTTTTCACTTACCAACTTCAGTATATAAGCTTTATTTAGGATCTCCAGCTATGGAACTAGAATAACTTATATAATAATCAAGTTTTGTATTTATTATTTTTCATTTTATTCGACCCAAATTACCTTTCCTAGTGGTTTCTGCAGTCAGCTAATGGTAATTTAGATATGAGACATTGTGGATTTTAACATTCATAACTACTACTACTCTTAGTACTAAGTTTAATCCATATGAAGCTTAAAAACGTATCCAGAATCAGTAATACAACATATCATGATCATCGTGTACATATCACTTCAGCAGCCTCTTCTTCACAGTGGGTTATATTTTATTTTTAAGTTAGGTTCTTAGATTGAAACAATGTTGGAGCTTTATCATGTCGTTACAGTCAGAGTCATCATGTGTGGCCATGTTTTACCTCATGATATGCACCTTTACAATAGCCCTGAGGCATACTATCTGTTGCAAAAGGCTTTCGTCTTGAAAACACACCACTCCTTCAGAGATGTCAACCATTACGATTTTGGTGTATACATTAAAACTATACGCTCAAACAGACAAATACTATGACTTGTTGCAACTTCCAAATTACTATATATTATATAGGCCTACATAATAAAGTGATAAATTGTTCCTCCAGAACTTGAAAGGGATGAAAAGAAAATTTCTAGTGAGATACAAATAGATTTTGATAATAAATAAAAGACTGTCCAAATGGCTACTTGCGATAATCATGTTTGTGCTTGAAATAGTAAAAAATATTTGTTATCTCCGACGTCTACCAATAGTTTGAGTGCGGTCCTTTTCCATACTGCTCTACGCTTCTTCACAGACAGGTATCCTGTCCTTGTCCATACACATGACAAGTTGGAAGGGCAAAATTTGAACTATCACATTGACACTTTCTCAGAAACTGTCCTTCATTTGAATGTTGACAAATTTTGGGTTCAGCTGTCTAGAGTTAAGGATGGAAATGGGAACCACAAGTATGACATTCTGTGTAGGGTTATGCCTGGAATTCTTACAATCTTCCATTTTAATGCTGAGAGTGAAAGAATATTTAGTTTAGTGACTAAAAACAAAGCAAGTTCGGACCAAACTTGAGCACCTCAGTTTTGAGCAGTATTATAACACACAAGATGTGTATGCAGTCAAATGAAAAATGTTGTTATAACTCCCAACCATCCAGAGACATTCTCATAAAAGCAAAGGCTGCAATAGCTGCAAAACTATTACAGTAAGTGTCATAAACATGATATTTATTTCTTTTATATCTTTACGTAGGTGTTTTTTTTTCATGAAAGAATGTGAGCTATAATTTGTGAGGATTGTTTGTTTGATTTCGCGCAAAGCTACACGAGGTTTATCTGTGCTAGCCGTCCCGAATTTAGCAGTGTAAGACTAGAGGGAAGGCTGCTAGTCGTCACCACCCACCGCCAACTCTTGGGCTACTCTTTTACTAACGAATAGTGGGATTGACCATCACATTGTAACGCCCCCATGGTTGAAAAGGCGAGCATGTTTCGAACCCGCAACCCTCGGATTACGAGTCGAACGTCTTAACCCACCTGGCCATTTGTGGGGATCTTATATAACTGTTTAGATCAGCATATTTGTATACGGTTTAGCAGTTGTTCCATTTAGGTGTTTGTGTAGGACTTTTGGAGGAGCACGTACTGCGGTGTCAATAGCAAGGTTTTGTATGAGATTTCACTGAATAAGTTTAGATCGTTAACGAAGTGAAGATAGAGAAGGGGTGACACAGAGTCTTGAGGTACTCCGGCAGACAGAAGGAAATTTTACGAATTTGCTGTTTAAGAAATCGAAGATTTATCGAAGGAACATTCAAGGAATTTTAAATTTGCTAATTTACATGTTAAACCGTTGTATTAAACTGAGTCAAACGTTTTTTTAAACATCAAGAAATTCAGCCATTTTGTAGCAATTAATACTTATGTTTTCCGCTATATTTTCAACGATTGTTGTTGTTGTTTTGAGTTAAGCACAAAGCTACACAATGGGCTATCTGTGCTCTGCCCACCACGGGTATCGAAACCCGGATTTTAGCGTGTAAGTCCGCAGACATACCACTGAGCCACTGGGGGGCATTTTCAACGAACATGATTCAAATTGATCTATTATTTGTCTCTGTTTTTCTGAACCTGTTTTATACTTATGGGAATAAACCTGAAAGGAAACATATATAAAAAATATTATATTTATGATGAAAGCTAATGATGAAAGTCTGTTTATTTTCAAGAAAATTATGGACGATTATCATTAGTATTGTCATCAACTAAAGCATATATTAGTTATATTGAAGTCCGCGTACAACTAATGAGTCCCATTAAGAACTGGTTCGGTATTTGGCAGTATTTATTCAGAAGAATAAATTGTATCAATGTATTTATTGACGTTTCGACTCAACAAACTAAATGGGTCATATATATACAAATATATATAGATAAGTAAAATTAAGCAAATATTAAATATAAAAACGAATTAACTCTATGATGCATAGTACAAATAATATCTTTATGAATGTTACATTTAAACAGTTCTTCGTGTTTTCTCTTTGCTGAGAAACTTAATGTAAAATATATCAATATGACTATAAAAATGATTAAAATCTTATGCTTATGAGTATAATAAAAGTCATTAAATGAAAAAAATGTATACATATAACGGAGACGGCTAACGAGGGACCCACCTGAAGTAAAGATATATACACATCGTAGAAACGGCTAACGTGGGGCTTAATTGAAGGAAATATATAAACATATAGCATACAAGGCATACAAAGAACCCACTTGAAAAAAAAACAATATATATATACATGTGTGTGTGTGTTTGTGTACTGTGTATTTTTGTAAATTGTAAATTTCAACTATAAACGTTATCCCATCGCTAAACACACCAAACAGAGGGATCATTTAAAAAACAAAGAACGTAAATCACAAAATTACCAAGAGAAGAAATTATATTTACATTATTAAACAGCGCCACAACAAACAGTTAATCCTTAATTTTGTGAAAGTAAAATTACCAAAATCTGAATAAATTTACAAGTATTATCCATAACTAACAGAAAAAAACTGCTAAAGGCTATATCAAATACAAAAATCTAATGACCTGCAAATAAAACAACAAAAAGTGAATTTAGACCACGAACTAGTTTGTTGCATGAAATCAGAAATGTAAGAACTCGTACAACGTAGTATAAACCAAATGAAATAACACGGAAAACAAAGGAAAGAGAACCCACTGTAATAAGAAAGTTAAACAATTAAGCGACCAATAGAAGAAAGGATATCAACGCCACAAGCCACCAACCAACTTTATAATCAACGGATCTGATCTAAAATCAAACAGTAAAGAAATACATTTTGTGAACAAAGAACTCAACTTTGCTGTTACCCACAAAAATATTTCAAGCATTGAAACGAAAACATTCCTAGAACATCTGGCAAAAAGACAGGTGATACATTCCATGCGGACAGAAAACACAACCAAAAGTACAGTAAACAGCCATAAAAAATAACAAGGCAACATTGATGCCGATTCTGTAAAAAATGAACAAATCGTCTTTACAGGTAAAAAACCAAAAAAAAAAAAATCCCCAAAATAACCAAATATTGTATTTTAAACAACTTTATCAGAGAATTCTCAAACAAAATTACCTACATAATTTCTCAAAAAGAAACAGTTAAAAGAAACCAATCGAACATGGATATTCAATGCATTAATAATTTCAAACAATACAGTAAAATCAAAATATTAAAAGTAGATAAGGGCATTAGCTTCGTAATCATGAATGCTCATAAGCACAATGAAAAAAATGAATGCTACCTTATGAGATACAAATAAATTAAGTCAGTACCCACAAATCCAACACCAAGAAAAAAGAAAAACACACATGAAATACGACTAAACAAATGTTATTACGATTAAAAAAACAAACACAGGTTCTGGAAACTTTTACACCTGCATACATAAGACCGAATGCAACACGCCACAGCTATATAAATCACCCAAACCACCACAGAAAACAGATCGCCTGCCAAGACCCATAATGTCAACCTATGAATCATTTAACTACAACATAAATAAATACATATATAGCGTTGGCATTTTCCACATATATAAGATCAGCAGGCTCCTTTTCCAAAGACGCCTTCAATTTTAGAACTGTACTAGACCAACTGAACTCCTAAACCTTAATGGCAATTTCAACGTAGTCTCTCTTTTCATTGAAGTTTACTCCACAGAACCCTGTAGCATAATATTAAAGCTTTACATCAAAGGCCACAACTCTCTCATACACATATCCAGAAACCACTTAGCAACTTAATTCATGTTCAACAACCAAAACTACATACAAACAAATGTTTTAAGTATGGGCAATGTGATGTCACCAGTCCAAGATTTTTATGATATACTGAGTCTCGAGCCATCAGTTGAGCTTTACGTCCACCAAAATGCTGGTGCAGGTATGTAGATGACAGATTTACCGTATTCACATCTACAGAATATACATAAAGCTTTTTCAAACACACTAACTCAAACTCTCAGACAAAAAAATTCATCAGTGAATACGAAAATAAAAAATCAACAGCTAGCATTTCTAATCCTTAACGAGTCGAGTTCTAGAAAATGCACAGTTCATTGTGAACGATTTCTCTGTGGGTGCTCGTTTTAAACTGTGTATTTATGAACACGAGTGAATATCCTACAAAAACTGTAAAACAGGACTTTATGAGCACGAGTGAATACTGTACAAATACTGTAAAACAGGTCTTTATGAGCATGAGTAAATATCCTACATAAACTGTCGAAATAATTATTCGCCGAAACCACAATCAACAATCCAAAAGGCAATGAAACAACTAACAACAAAACACTGTGTTGTTGTGTACCATACATTCCGGATACCTACGACAAAATAACAAATTCAGTAACCAGGCACGAAATTAAAATCTATATCACGTAAAAACTTCTCTGGCCAACATGATACAACGTCATATGACAGACAATGCAACAACAGCCATAATTTCTATAGAGGAGAAACAAGACAAAAAAAATGGAAACCAGATCCAACGAACAGAAAAAAATCACACCCCCGTATTTTTCAACATTGTATCTCAAATAACCACAGTATAACCAGAGAAAACATTAACACGTTAAGTAAAGAAACTAACCTCAACGAACGATAAATTAAAGATGTAAGCTGTGAATAAAGCAGTGAACTAAGCCTTAATAAATTTATATGTTTGAGAAAGCTTTGGGTTTTTCAAGCAGCACTTAATAATTACAACCTTTAGATTTGCTAATATGTTTTCTAAATCAATAAATCCACAATATTTTATCTAACGAAAATATTTCTTTGATACTTTTTTTTCTGTATCTTAAACCTGTCCCATTTTATATCAGATATATGAAATAATGAGAATTTTAAAACTTATTTCTATAAAACATTTTCCAACATTTCGTTCTCGTATATTCACATAAAACACATATTCTTCATTAAAACTCACACACGTAGCGATCCATTTCAAGAATGTACGCCCCCTAGTGGAACAACGGCATGTCTGCGGACACACTCCACAAAAAACCGGGTTTCGATACCCATGTCTGGCATAGCACAGACAGCCCATTGTGTAGCTACGTGCTTTATTCCAGACAAACAAATAATTAAGAATGCACATAGTTTTCACCCATGATAACCAAGCGCATAGACGATTGACTAATCTTTTTAATCTTAGCTTTCAGCGTTTCATTTTGCTCCTTAGTGTGTGCAATGATTAGTTAACTTAATGTATAATTCATACCACTTTCACTATCCATTACAAAATACACGGTAATAGTTATATTCCAGGGACAAAAAATGTAAATTCTCAAATTTACAAAACAGGAAAGATATTGTTATGCTTGGAGCTTAGTGTGTGTGTGTGTATTTTTTTTTCTTATGGCAAAGCCACATCGAGCTATCTACTAAAGTCCACCGAGTGGAATCGAACTGCTGGTTTTAGCCTTGTAAATCCGTAAACTTACCGCTGTATTACCGGGGGAGGTGGTTAGTTTGTAACATTGGTTTGGTTTGTTTCGAATTTCGTGCAAAGGTATATAATGGGAGCGTTATAATGTGACGGTCAATCCCACTATTCATTGGTAAAAGAGTAGCCCAAGAGTTGGCGGTGGATGGTGATGACTAGCTGCCTTTCCTCTAGTCTTACACTGCTAAATTAGGGACGGCTAGCACAGATAACCTTCGAGTAGCTTTAAGCGAAATTCAAAACAAACAGACACTTTCTTCAGTTTTAGCTTACGTATTCTGACTTTTTTATCATCTTGACAACACACTATATATTTAATTAGTCCAGTACCAACGAGGCTTTTCGTCTAATATCAGGGTTCATCAAGCCGGCTGGGATACGGTAAACATAGTAATGGCCAAGACGCTGTTTAAATCATCAGTTTGTTTGTTTTTATTGAATTTCGCGCTGGCTGTTCCTAATTTAGCAAATTAGATTAGTATTCCTCGACTGCTCTCTTATCAACGAATATCAGGATTAACCGAAACTTATAACGCCTCCACGGCTGAAAGGGTAAGCATGTTTGGTTTGACGGGGATTCGAACGCAGGACTCTCAAATTACGAGTTGAGTGTCCCTAACCACTTGGCTATGCCCCGTCTACGTATCATAAGAAGAAGTTATAATTTCTATATTTGTTAATGTGTAATTTTTTTCCCATTTAATGTCGGGAACTATGTTATAGATCTCAAAGAGCACATTGAGACACTAAATATATTTTTTTAAATGTATTTGTTTCATATTAACAAACATTAATGAGAATATGATAGAACAGATGACTTCAGATTTTGTTTAATTTCACGCGATAGTATCAGATAAGTTACAATAGATCTAGTTCAGTTTTACATGCTAAAAAACAAAACATTTCAGACTGGTATTAATATTCATATAACGCTGTCGAAGAGAATATTCCGGGTTGACATGTGAATTTTTGGTCAAACGTTTCGATAAAAGTAGTCAAAATGAGAGTATTAGCGGTCAATTTCTTACGACAGAGCTGAACTAAGCTTTTGCTACTTCGTAATAAAAAATCATTTGTTTGTTTTGGTTAATAAGCTCAAAGCTAAACTAAGGGGCCCTGTGTGCGGTGTTAATCAAGAGTGTAGAAGCCCGGTTTTCAGCTGTGTGGTCCCTCAGATGCACAGCTGAGACACTGGAAAGCTTGTAAAGCTTACTTGAATAACGCAGTAAATTATACTAATATAAGTTGTCAAACAACAATCTAAAGCGTTATAAAGTGATTTATTTCGGGCGGGGGAAATATATATTAAATACAGACCAACGCTCTGTCAAAAGATGTATGTTTCCCCAAATATTAATCATTTTATTATGCTTATAAATTTGTTTGCCAACTTATTAATGTAAAACATACTCCAAACAATATCCGCTGTGCTTCCATTGTTATCAAAGCCAACTAATGGAGTCTGATGTCTTATTTACTTTCCTGGTTTATAATGTCCTTTACACGGGTACAACACAGTCAATGATGTACTGTTTATTCGCCTGCTTTCGAAAATACATTCCACTGTTGCATCAAAATTGCTTAAGAAGCTCTTGTCATTCAACAGAAATTCAGACTAATGTCAGGATTTATGTACATACTGGCTTTATATCAGTCAAAACGTACCTGATCTTTGTTGGGGGACGGTGGTCTGTTGAAAAAGTTTTACAAAGAGTCCACACAGGGACGACACGCCGCACAAACCTTATAGATAGTTTTATCGCTTTCAACCACTTCAAATGATTTTAAGATCTCACATTTAAAACTTTTGATGTGATGTAACTATTTCTTGTATCAATTTTCTATACTTGTTAGGCCCGGTGGGTAAAAGCGGGCGACTCGTAATCTGAGGGTTGCGAGTTCGCATCCCCTTCGCATCATTCATGCTCGCCCTTTCAGCCGTGGGGGCGTTATAATATGACGGTCAATCCAACTATTCGTTGGTAAAAGAGTACTCTAAGAGTTGGCGGTGGGTGGTTGTGACTAGCTGCCTTCCCTGTAGTCTTACACTGCTAAATTAGGGACGGCTAGCGCAGATAGCCCTCGAGTAGCTTTGTGCAAAATTCAAAAACAAACAAACAATCTATACATGTTATTTTTAAACAACTCAGTTTTGTTTTGTTTTTTGAATTTTGCGAGGGCAGCTTGTCATCACCACCCACCGCCAATTCTTGGGCTACTCTTTTACTAACAAATAATGGGATTGTGCATGTAAAAACGGCTTGTTTGGATTGAGAAAATATTTTACGTAGAGGAGCGAACAACGTTTCGACCTTTTTCGGTCATCGTCAGGTTCACAAAGAAAGGAAGAGGTAACTGAGTGTCGGAATGTAGAGGATGGTGTTAGATGTTTAAATATATAATTTTATATTATTTATTTTATTGTTTTTAATACAGGTATAAAGGTGTTCCTTTGTATTGGTTTATTTTGGGTTTACGTTGTTGTATAAGTAAGACTTCTTTAATTTTGCGTTTGTTTATGTTTGTTTCTTTATTTAGTATTGAGTGTTTTCTATGGTTATGTTGTGTTTATTAGACATGCAGTGTTCGAAAACTTGTCAAGGTGACTTTTTATGTTCTTTGAATCTGGTAGCAAAGACAAAGACGCACGAAACGCAACTAAACAAAATACTACTAAAAATTAAAAAAGCCAACACAATTTCACAAACGCTTTATTCCTACCTACACAAGACCGACTCAGGCACACCACAAATATACGGCATCTCCAAACTTCATAAATCAGATTGTCCACTACGACCAATAATGTCCACATATAATTCGTTTAATTAAATCTTGGTAAATACATAGCATGGGCATTCTCCAAATATGTAACATCAGCTAGCTCATTCATAAAGACTTTTTAAATTTTAAGTCTAATCTATATCAACTCAATTATAAAGCCTTAATGGCCAGTTTCAATGTTATATCCCTCTTTACAGAAGTTCCAACCACTGAAGCCTGCAAGATAGCCTTAGAATACTATATCCGAGACCATAACACATGTATAGACATTCCCAGCAACCAATTTGGAACCCTTATATAATTGACCACGATGAAGACAAACTTCATGTTCAGCAACCACAACTACATACAAACAAATGGCCTAAGCATGGGCAACCCAGTATCACTAGTTCTAGCCAATATTTTTGTGACACAAGCTATTAACACAGCATTACATCCACCACTATACTGGTACAGATATATAAATGATACGGTTGCGGGATTCAAATCTACAGAACACATACTTAATTTTTCAATCACATTAACTCTATACATCCCAACATTAACTTCACATGTGAACAGGAAGAAAGCAATCAAATATCATTTCTTAACATCAAAATTACCAGAACCGATACACAATGTAAAACAGTAATCTACCGAAAAATCTCCCATACTAGACAATACATTCCTTGGGGTTCAGCACATGAAACAAAACAAAAACTCAACATACTAAGAAACCAAATAAATAGAGCCATAAAACTGTGCTCACAAGATAAAATTAACAATGAATTAGACAAAATAAAACAATATTTCATCAATATCAACAAGTTTCCTCCACAAACCGTAGAAAACATTATATGCACACACCTAGACAGAAAACAAAATCAACCAACAAAAGTAAATATATCTCACGAATCAAAAAATCACGAAACTATATACTGCTGTATACCATATATTCCTGACATCAGCAAACAAATAACCAACATTTGGCAAAAACTAGTAACGAAATATGATATTCCAGTTAATACCAAATTTATTCAAAAACCAGGCACAAAACTGAGGTCTATACTATGTAAATACTACACTGACAAACACCACACCAACATTACTTATTAATTACAATGTGATAACTCCCACGACTTCTATATTGGAGAAACAAGTAGAAAAATGGAAACCAGAGGATCGCGGGTTCGAATCCCTGTCACACCAAACAAACTCGCCCTTTGAGCTATGGGGACGTTATAATGCGACGGTCAATCTCACTATTCGTTAGTAAAAGAGCAGCCTAAGAGTTGGCGGTGGGTGGTGATGACTACCTGCCTTTCCTCTAGCCTTACACTGCTAAATTAGGTACGGCTAGCGCAGATAGTCCTCGTGTAGCTTTTCGTGAAATTCAAAACAAACCAAATCTAATTATATATCTTTTTTGGTATTTTTTTTTAATTAATGCGATTACATTGATTCTTCAATACGCAGTTAAACCAAGTATTAAAGTTAATTAACATTTTAATCAGTGGCCAGTAATATCAGTAAGCTCATCTGTGTTAAGGTATTACAACAGTTACTTATTATATGTTTGAATAATAAAAAGAGTTACTCACATTATTAAATTTCCCCTATAGGGGTCTCTGCACTGTTGCTTACCCTCCGTCTTTTGGACCTACAAAAAATATAACATCCAACTGAAACATACACTCTTATATACTTTAACTATATATGGAAGTTTCATGGATAATATTTATACATGTATTAGTTTTAGTAAAAATAGGTAAAGAGAAAGGTTTTACATATAATATAAATTTACGTAGACCTTGATATATTAAAATAGTGAAGTGAAAACAATAACAAAAAAGGTATTTCTTGCATTATGAGCAGATGCACCTTTACTAATATTAAAATATTTTAAATACATTTATTAATAATTACATCGTAATATATGCAGTCATGAAAACATATACACATATATTTTCCTAAACTTAAAAGAGATGAAAGAAACAACTTTAGGTTTAAATTAAGTTATCGATTTTAACTGATTTAACTTAAAAAAGTTAACCGTGAAAACAGTTTTCTCCAAAGCTAAAAAAATAAAAGTTCATAGTATTTGACTTTCTGCAAAAACTATTCGAGCACTTTGTTGAGAGTAGGTGTAAAACAGGGTGTGAGATAGTCCGACAAGGTATACCTGATTTTACTAATCTAGAGTAACAAATTTCTAGTCACCTCATTGTGACAGAAAATTTAAAAAACAGAAGATCTTCTCGAGGTGTATGAAAACAGTCCCTTGCTTAGTGATACACTTCTCTAAATATTGGTGCCCTACGCTATAGTGTAACAAATTACAAGCATAAGCGTCTACGTCACTTTCGTTGTCATGGTTGCATATTGTAGGTTTCCACGACTTTACGTTGCTAAGGGCGTTTTGACCAATATTAAATTTGTTAAAGGTTTCGTTTAACTTTACTGTTCAAGGTAGATGTTCAGGTAGATACGTTTTTGAATTAAGGATTTTTACTGCAAATAAAACAAAAAAGAAAAACGAGTTCGACTTGTAAGTATATTCGCTTAATGTTTTCAAAACAACTTTGTCAAACTTACCACGTTTAAGTACATAATATCTCATTCCTATATCATGCACGTGCACGTCGTTCCTGCATAGTAACAGATATTTAAAATGTTCCTGAAAAATTGGAAGAAGGTATTTATTCATCTTGAGTAAGTGGTAACTCAGCTTTAAATGCTTGTACATTCTAGCCCCCCAGTGGCTCAGCGGTGTCTTCGGACTAAGAACGCTAAAAACCGGGTGTCGATACCCGCGGTGGGCAGAGCACAGATAGCCCATTGTGTAGCTTTGTGCTTAATTCAAAACAACAACGACAATTGTACATTTTAAATAAACTGGCGTTCTAGCATTTGTCTGGTGGTCTTGAATTTTACTGTTCACCCTAATTTCATCGCTCCAATTAACTTATTAACTGCACGCATTCTCGACATTCTTTCGCTCTCACGCAAAGGTTGTACAAACACATTTTTTTTTAAACTGAAATGTTAGAGTTGACCTGCTTAAATTTGTTTGTTTGTTTTGAATTTCGCGCAAAGCTATTCGGGGACTATCTGCGTTAGTCGTCCCTAATTTAGCAGTGTGAGACAAGAGGGAAGGCAGCCAGTGATTACCATCGAACGCCAACTCTTGGGTTCCTCTTTTACCAAGGGATAGTGGAATTGACCGTCACATTATAACGCTACCACGGCTGAAAGGACGAGCATGTTTGGTATGAGGAGAATTCGAACCCGCGACCCTCGGATTACGAGTGGAATGCCGACTTGCTTAGGAGAGTCGGCAAGATATCATTGGTTTGTCTTCAGTCTGATATTGGAAAAGACTATTCAGACTGTGTTTTGATAATTCGATCAGTCCTGAATCTAGTCGTGCTTTTAAAGAGGAAGAATTCACGATCAAACATGATAGCGCATGTCTAAAATCTTCGTTAAAATTATACGTTATTTCATAATTTAAAAAAAAAATAAGATGTTGAATATATACTCATGAAAAAAAGAAACGCAAAAGGCAAAATTTGAGACATATTGTTAACAAGTTTATTCTGGGTAGTTCTGTATGACATGTGTGAAACTTTGCACATTCACTGATGAACATCCAAAGTCTGAAAAGGCGAAGTCCACGCTCACTAGTTGAAGTTTAACGTCACTCAACGTCAATAACGAGTATGGCCCCCGTGAGTATCAATAACTGCTTGGCATCTCCTACCTATGGAAGCGATGATGACGAATCACATCCTGTGGAATGGCTGTCCACTCAGCCTACAAAGCTGCTGCAAGCTGAGGTGGAGTCTGCGGTTGAGGTTGTCACCCGCAGACGTCGGTTTAACTCGTCCCAAAGATATTCGATGGGGTTTTAATCTGGTGATCTGGAGGGCCAGGGAAGAACGTTGATGTTGTGGTGTCTCAAGAAGAAAGTGTTGAGTCGGGCTGTGTGAGAACGGGCGTTGTCATGTTGAAAAACGTCGTTGACGTTCACCATGATGGGTTGCACATGGGGCCTAAGAATCTCGTCGACGGTTACGTACGGTCTGATCGGAAATCCTACGCAGCCCTGGTATGTTTGAAGCAGTAGACGTCACAGTGGTGGTCCTATCCTGAAGGTGACGTAACCGCACGTAGCGATCTTGTGTGCTAGATCGTGAATGGTCACGAGTTGATCCATGTTGTTGGTGACGATTCCATAGCCTTGTGATGGTACTTGGGTGGACATTCACAGCTCTGGCAACATCTGATCTAGATTCGCCTGCTTCCCATCGACCAATGGCGTTGTTGCGTTGTGCTTTAGTCAGTCTTGGCGTAACTGTATTGCGTGTCGGTGGCTTAACACTGAGCTATGGAAACCGAGAACCCGTAACTTTTATAGGCATTTTGCACATGTTACACTTGCAGAAGATGCAGATCTCTCAAACAAATTTATTGGACATGAATGTGTTTTGGCGAAAAATCCGATGTTTTCCTTTCAAAGTGCACAACTTTTATTGTCATTTTGGTCTAACAATCAGTGCCTTAACACGTGTAACATCACATATTCTGAGCTTGTAACGTTATTACATATATTTCTTTTTAAAATAACAAAAAATATCCCTTTTGCGTTTCTCTTTTTGAATAGTATATATTGATTAATTAATTTAAAATATTTACATGAGTATCAGTTAGGAGACGGACAGTTGTCAATATAACATGTATAATGACTCTACAGTGGCGTAGCTAGGGGGGAAGTGGGACATCTGTCCCTGGACGCAACATCTGGGATGGGCGACGCCAAAATGATGTTGCATAATTAGGAAAATTGTGTAACGAGGGGCGCGAAAATAGATTTTGTCCCCGGGCGCTGAAAACCCTAGCTACGCCTCTGTGGCTCTCTTCTAAAAAATTGGTTAAACTGTAATTAAAATACATTTTTGTGGGAAAAAAGGTGTATTTTATTGCCTCGGTTTGTGCATTTCATTTTAGGACACTATTGCCATGTTAAATACGCATAGCTTAAAAACCATATATTGTACTTCTAGTACACAATAAACAATTTTTACATAAATATTTCCGCTTAACAGATTTTGTGCAACTGAAAATTGACCAAAAGGACCAATTTTCTTTACGAAATAAAGAATAATTGATAAAAATGAACATTATATCACACAAAAATTTTCACTTTCTAACTACAGTGTAGTTGCAGTATACTACGACCATAATGTCATAGCTCGTGCCGTAGGTATGTTGAATCATCATATCTCGACTGTGATTTTATAAATGATCCTTTTACTGACAAATCTAATTCTTGGTTTACAGCAAGAACTTGTATTTGTAACAAAATTTTACTACTATTTTTTGTCTTAAACTGCTATTAGCATGCTTTATTGATTCAATACTAACAAATTAAAAGACGATTACAAGTAACAATATATAAAATACTTGTCTGAAGGCAATAGTTTGCAATATATTAGTAAATACAATAAACAACAGTGAAGCTTACGGAAAATGGTTCAAAATATTATAAAACAACACAATAGAAATTACATCTTAACTAGTTGATTGTGAATTTCCAATAAGAAAAATACATTAAACTTATTTATTTTGATTTCATTAGAATTCGTTGGTAAAAGTAAAACATTAATTTTAATAGAAAGCGCACTTATAAATTAACTGATCGCCAGCATAAGGTATTAAGTATTTTGGTCCGACATGACAACGCTCGACTCCTGATCTGAGGATTACGTGTTCGAATCTCCGTTACACCAAACATGCTCGCCATTCCAGCCGTGGGGGCGTTATATTGTAACGGTCAATCCCACTATTCGTTGGTAAAAGAGTAGCTCAAGAGTTTACGGTGGGTGGTGATGACTAGCTGCCTTCTATTTAGTCTTAGACTGCTAAATTAGGGACTGATAGCCGAGATAGTCCAAGGTAACTATACGCGAAATTCGAAATAAACAAACAAATAAATATAAGTGTTATTTGTGTGTTTTGTTGTTCGCCATAAAGCGGCACAACAGAACATCTGTGTTATGTCCACTACAGGTATCGAAGTTTAATATTTAGCGATATAAGTCTTTAGGCTTCAAGTTGAACCACTGGTGAGGAGGAACGGTTATAGGTATATCACTGTTTCAAGTTTAAAGTTCACACATCACAAAAGTGAAATAATAACCTGAGATGTCGCAAAATGTACAGTGTATTCAAAAATTATGTGGCATGTTACAAACTCGATATCACAAAATCAATGTCAAATTTTCATGAAATGCATTGCACTTAATTAGGTTATCTGCCTCTTTAGTATATGTTACATGTTATTTGTTTAGTATCAGTATCTAAAATATTCACATGAGTATCAGTTAGGAGACGGACAGTTGTCAATAAAACATGTATAATGGCTCTACAGTGGCGTGGCTAGGGGGGGAGGGGAAATACCTGGTGTATTTCCTTGTTTTTAGAGACACGACGTAAAAACCTAAGAAATGTCCGATTAAAATTTGTTTACAAGGTGGAGTGTATGTGTGTATTTATTTTAGAGCAAAGCCACATCGGGCTGTCTGGTGAGCCCAACGAGGGGAATCGAACCGCTGATTTTAGCTTTATAAATCCGAAGACTTACCACTGTACTAGCGGGGAACTATTTGGTGTGTTTTTGTGCACATGTATACATAGATATGTGTATATTATACATTAGTTCAGCTTGTAGCTTCGTATGTATGTATATCCTGTTAACACTTCCCAGAGTTCTGAAGTTAAAAAAATCAGGTAGGTTTGGAATACTTCGAGGAGGGGGGGCTATGTTATTATTAACTTTGTCATAGTTCTTCTAACAAAGGAGTACCAAAAGTAGATCATATACTTCCTAATAGACTATCCAGACATGACAGTGTCTAACAGTTGGTTTTCAGGGTCCCTTAACCCATACATGATCTCGAGGTTTTTATTTTCGGATTCACGTTATTATCCTGGGGATTTCCACGTCTAGATTTGCTCGTACAGAAGTGGAAACAGAGGGTAAAGTGAGCACATGATGCAACTTGCACACGATAAAATAAAACCTTCAAAATGAAACGTTGTCTAATGTGGTGTTATATTGACATAGCAACGTTAATGAGCGTCACGCAACTAATCTGACAGTGCTATGTCAGTTCAAGGCTTAATTATGTATTGATTACAGAGTTTTAAACCTGTGTTGAGCATGGTGACTCCTGAAAAGGACATTATATCGATAATCACATAAAAATCAAAAGTTTAGATAAAGAATGCAACTCGACTCCACGTTTCACCCATTGCAATATTTGAGAGACTTTGAAGATGGTTCGTGGAACTGGTGCTTTTGACAAAAATATTATTCAGTGGAAAAAACTCAAACTCTTCAAAAGTGATGTACAATTACACAGAGCAAACACCCTACGTTATAGGCGATGATCTAATAGATATTGCAAATGATCTTGCTAAAAATGCAGATGTATCATAGATTTTTTTCATGAATAGTAAGAAATATCCTATTTTTAAATTTGTCTTAGTGAACGTGATTTGCTTAGAAACTTGAGAAGAAGCCAAAAAAAACCAACAACAAACCCACGGAAATTGAGATGCAAAATAGAATTGTAACAGTGGAATGGCCCCCCAGTTGCACAGTGGTATGACTTCAGACGTACACACTAAAAACTGGGTTTTGATACCCGTGGTGGGCAGAGCACAGATAGCCCATTGTGTAGCTTTGTGCTTAATTCAAAACAAACAGACAAACAGTGATAAGCTGTCTCGGAATGTGAAAGCACGCTATCGAGTTCTATATAAAGCAACTGGCTCACACACCAAATATTAACAATTTGAATAATGCATTTCGTTATCTTTATCATAACACATTATGCCTTTCTTTGTGCACATTTGTTCATTGCTTTCATATTAATTTTCAGGTGCATGCTGGCTGAATATTTATATAATATGTCTACTTTATCCTTTGTTTTTGTATTTGTTTCCAATACCAATTTTTGTTTTGTTTGCAATTAAGCACAAAGTTACACAATATCTGAGCTCTACTCACCACAGGTATCAAAACTCGAATTCATAATATATGTAGATATATCGCTGAGCCACTGGGAGGTTCCAGTTTGTGCCTCTATACCTTTGTCTAACTAGACCTTATTGTTTTGGAGCTAAGAGGACCAAACTTAGTTTATTAAGAGTGTACCTGGGAAATCTAAGCGCCCTTTAGAAGGTTACTTAGTAATCACGAGGGACTTAAAATAGGGTTCCAGGGTTGTTGAACCCGAATATAGGCCTGAAAGTTTGTTTTCGTGGCCGCATCAATATCTTGGTGATGTCATTTTTGAAACTATATCCACTTCCCATTTACAAGCTAACGAAATCATAAGTGACACATATTCAGGTACCACGAGCAGACTCTCTAAAGGGTTAGTTTCTAGTATGCACTCCTTTGGCGTAAATACAAATATTGAAGATAATGGAAAAGCTTTTTTGATACATTAGGACATCTGTGAATCGTT
Organism: Carcinoscorpius rotundicauda; assembly: GCA_011833715.1. NCBI lineage: Eukaryota > Metazoa > Arthropoda > Merostomata > Xiphosura > Limulidae > Carcinoscorpius > Carcinoscorpius rotundicauda. The sequence continues at coordinate 52,675,771 of CM022396.1, read as the reverse complement.
GAGTGGCTTTGTACCAAGCAGGAGAGCACTAGTATTTTATCCTAGTACATATAAAAATATTGGGCACAGCTGCAGTACTCTTATTGTAACTACAGTGAAGTGAATGCCAGTAATAGAAACAACTCACAGCTTAATCTACATATTTCACATGATAAGCCAGCTAACCACGTGTGAAGTTTACACATTTTCCCAAAGGTGTAAGGCTCGGTACAGCCAGATCATTAAAGCAATCGACTCGCAATCCGAGAGTAGCGACTTCAAATCTACGTCACATCAAACATGTTCGCCCTTTCAGCCATGTTGACGCTATAATGTTACGGTCAATCCCACCATTCGTTGGTGAAAGAGTACCCCAAAAGTTGGTGGTGGGTGATGATGACTATTTACCCTTCTTCTAGTCATACACTGCTAAATTATGGACGGCTAGCGCAGATAGTGCTCTTGTAGCTTTGTGCGAAATTCAAAACCAAACTCACACGTGTAATCTATTGGACACGCTGTAACTTATGATAAAATCAGAAAACATACTTTGCCGTATATGCGATAGGCTTACTTTGACACCATTTATTCGCTCGTCTATTTCTAATTGAAATAAAATTATATTTGAAAACACAATGATGGCAGCGCCGTCTTGTCTAGAAGCGTGTTATTAATATCATTTGAACATGCAGACGTCACAGAAACTGGTCTTTAGAAACTTTTATCAAATATTTACAAACAGAATGCTTTTCTGAAAGAGTTCCATACGTTTCAATCTCACACTAAAAATCGCTAACGGTATAATGCCTACTTCATTTGTCTAGACATTGATTGAGTTGTATGCGTTTTCATTTATGTACTAGTTTACGTGTTTGTTTTTTGAATTTTGCGCAAAGCTACATGAGGGTTATCTGCGCTAGCCCTCCTTAATTTAACAATGTAAGGCTAGAGGGAAGGCAGCAGGTCATCACCACTCACCACCAATTCTTGGACTACTCTTTTACCAAGGAATAGTGGGATTGACCGTAACATTATAACGCCCAATTGGCCGAAAGGCGGAGCATGTTTAAAGTAACGGGAATTCGAACCTGCGACCTTCGGATTACGAGTCGAACTTTTTAGTCACCTGGTCATGCCGGGCCATTAGGTTGTGATTACAGCTGCATAAAAATAATATATTAAACCTAATTTCATAAGACTCCTTTCATAACAACATGTCAATACAAGCAACAGATTCATATAAATAAATGCAAGTTAGGACATTATACAAATTTCTTGCTTGCTTACATGAAATTAAGCACAAAGCTGGACAATAGCTAGCTTTGCTGTGCCCAATGCAGGATTCGAACCCTGAATTTTAAGGTTGAGCTCTCAAGCCTATCATTGAGCCATATTGGTGTTGATGATGTAACGAAACATTATTTACCTATATTCCTTAATTCTATACATTATGCTTTATCCATTTTACAGTTTAAATTTATAGTATTAGATTGGATCAAAAGGTCCAAGGTTAAAACCAGCGATGTGTCGACAAATGCATTCCATAATTTCAACTATGGGTGCGTTATAAAAGTAATAGTCTCTCAGATAGTACAGATAAGAGCGGGTAAACGGCTGATTATCTTTCATTCGTCTAGCTACAATTTTAAAATTAGAGACAGCTGTGCGTGGACCTTGGTGTCTCTAAACAGACTGTTTAGTCCATGTGTTGTATGTAGGATGCAATTTAGACTGAGAAACCGTATCTGGTGTATTGGTATGGTAATACTTCATTGTAATCTCCAATAATAAACTATTTCAACAAAGAAAAGTAGAATACTCAAGTAAGGAAGAACAAAGCTAAAAGAATAGATTAAATACAAATATAATTAAAATAATGAAACCTATTTAATATAAAAATTAAAACTAAAAGACAAATAAATACAAATAACTTTTAAAAGGTTACAGTCATCGATTGTTTATGTTTGAGTACTGTTATGGTGTACACGACGAATAAAAATATTTCGGTTGATTTTGTTGGAATTAATTGCATTTGGACATTTTAATTGTGGTCACGAAGAATTTACTGGAAACTTAATCAAGTAAAAGTTTTAAAATATTGATTTTGAACTTTACGCCATCATTCTGCGAATACATATTGAGTGGAAGTCCGGGACCTGATGTGCGTGTGTTCTATTGTATGAAAGCCACACAACACGCTATCTGCTGTGTCCACCGAAAGGAATCAAACCCCTGATTTTAACTTTGTAAGCCTGAAAACTTATCGGTGTCCTACCGGGGGACTCGAAGCCTTCTGAGCAAAAATAGATATGAGTAGAACTAAAAACATTGAGAGTTCTGTTTAACAGAAATGCTCTGTATAGATACGAGTACCATAAGCTCTATGTAGATACGAGTACCATAAGCTCTATATAGATACGAGTACTATAAGCTCTATGTAGATACGAGTACCATAAGCTCTATATAGATACGAGTACTATAAGCTCTATATAGATATGAGACTATAAGATAGACCTACATCTAGAGGAGCGACAGTGACTCGAACGAATTTAGAAGGTAAACTACTACTATCGTGAGTCTTTGTACAGAACCTAATTTTTGATTAAATTTGAGTTAATATTGTCATAGCTGTACCAAATGTTATAATTCCATCATTCTTATGCTTCTAAATATATCTTACGTGACACACAAAAACTGAAACCTTACTGTCTTAGATTAGCAGAAATAAGCATCTAAATAGATCTGGTTATTCATCTTTGTTCGAATGTTGAAGAGGCAAACATACAGTAAACCAAAGAGGACCCCACGAAACAAAATTTCACTCGTTGCTTTTAACGATATAAACTAGGGATTGTTCACAGTTGTAGCACATATGTGAACATTTCTGTCATTGTTGTTGTTTCTGAATTTCGCGAAGTCTACAAGAGGACTATCTACGCTAGCCGTCCATAATTTAGCAGTGTAAGACAAGAGGGAAGGCAAATAGTTATCACCACCCACCTCCAACTCTTGAGCTACTCTTTTATCAACGAATAGTGGAATTGACCGTCACATATAACGCTGAAAGGACGAGCATGGTTGGTGCGAAGGGGATTTAAACCCGCGACCCTCAGATTACGAGTCGAACGCCTTAACCCACCTGGCCATGCCGGCCTCATGAACATTTTTTAGGAATGTTTTCTTTTAATATCTTAAACAATGAATGGCTCTCTACAGCGCCTACGTTGAAACTGGTGACTTAAGGTTACTTGGAAACCCTGAGAAAGTGATATAATTCATAGATATCGCTTTTGTAGGCTTCACTTCAAAACTGAGGTTCCAATTTCATTTCATATAGAATAGTATTTTTAATTAATTATAAAACCATAAACCATATTAAAATGTATTATATCTGTTACAAATTAATATTAGAAATAAATATTGAAAAATGGTGAAACAATGCACTATATTTTGCTCTTTTACATTTTGAGTATCAAATTCATTAAATGAACAAATACATTGCATTTAGGTTTAAATGAGATAAAACTAATGCTCATTATTCCATAAAATAGTTTAGTTAAATAAACAACACATGTAGCATATGAGTTTTGTCATTTTGCATGAAGTGTGTTTTATCAGTTTAAACATACAACATTATTACAGTTATTTCAACAGACCTTGTAAATGGACAAAACTTACCAGTTTCAATGTTGTGAATATCTAGATAAATAAACTTCTGTTTCACAAAGTGAGCATCTATGACATCTGTAAAGTAATAGAGCTGAGGGATATTGCTTTTCAAATCAGGAGTTAGTGATATCTGATAAAAATGTTTCACACATACCAAAGAAGTTAATGTTACAATGAGAGAGTTAGCCGTATAAGACGTGATATGTATATAAAAAGGTTCAAATATAGAAACGATGAGTATGCTATATTTAAATAAATCGTGCCTTTATAGCATGTGTTGCTAAGTCTAGTCACAGCCTATCTAACGATCGTGACGCTTGACTATAGTCCTGCAACGTAGTTTTCACGTCTATAATACTTCACTCCTACCTGCTAAGGTTCTCAGTGTTAATTTCAATAGTCTTAGTGGACAGGAATCAAGAAACACCGCTTCTGGCGAACAGGTATGTTTTCTTAGAAACAGCATGACTAAGAATTACAGGTCAGAGTACTTTCAGTATGTTACGGTTGAATGGATATGTTCGGAAAGCAGCTTGTGTCGTTTTTGAAAATGGTTATTTTACTTGATTATGTTATTTCATTGTGCCTGTGACTTATATGTGCTCTTTGCTACAAATATTTGTATTAATGGACATTCCACTGTTACAAGAGACCACATTTTGTTTACTATTATTGGGGTATGATTTGTTGTAGGTCTCTTTCAAAATGCTCCTGGTGCTCAAAGTTCATCAATATTCGTTTTTTTTCCAATACCATTAAATAATAAAGTGTATCTCCATCCTGGAAATTCAAATTCTTGACATAAATACACATTTATGATGTGAGAATGTGAATATTTTAGGCCAGAAAAGCCTGTTACAAGCCCTTTCCAAAATAGATAAAACTTTGGTTTGTTTGATTGTTTTTTAATTTCGCGCAGGCTACTCGAGGGCTATCTGCGCTAGCCGTCCCTACTTTGGCAGTGTAAGACTAGATAGAGGGAAGGCAACTAGTTATCACCACCCAACACTAAATCTTGGGCTTCTTTTTTATCAACGAATAGTGGGATTGATTGCACATTATAACGCCCCCATGGTTGAAAAGACGAGCATGTATAGTGCGACCGGGATTCGAACCCGCGACCAAATTTTTGGTAACCTCAGGAACGTCAAACAACGTCAGATTGTAGTTTTGATACAACTATTCCTCCGTAAATCTGGCCCAGCATGGCCAGGTGGTTAGGGCACTCGACTAGTAATCTGAGGGTCGTGGGTTAGAATTTCGTCGTACCAAACATACCCACTCTTTTAGCTGTGGGGACATAATAATGTGATGGTTAATCCCACTATTCGTTGGTAAAAGAGTACCCCAAGAGTTGGTGGTGGGTAGTGATGACTAGCTACCTTCCCTCTAATCTTACACTGCTAAATTAGGGACGGCTAGCGCAGTTAGGTCTCATGTAGCTTCGCGCAAAATTCAACAAAAAACAACCAAACCGTAAATCTATATCAGTTGTAGTTGTTAAGTGCTAGGTCCGGTTGCATATTCCAAATCGTTTTAATATATTGTATTCAACCTCTTATATATATATTAAACTACTAAGATGTGATGTAAAAGTGATTAAGGTAAACGAGAACAATAAAGATGACCCATTTTTACGTTCTTGTTCACTGTTTGTTCTATTTACAATAAAAAGAGGGGCCCCCCAGTGGCTCAGCGGTATGTCTGCGGACTTACACGCTAAAATCCGGGTTCCGATACCCGTGGTGGGCAGAGCACAGATAGCCCATTGTGTAGCTTTGTGCTTAATTTAAGAAAACAAACAAATAAAAAGAGGGAAGACAAATTTTTCTCCACTTTTTTTTTTAACTCCCCAACTTTTACACAACATAGGCCTTTTTTGGCTTTCATACCATATACATTTCTCTTTTAATAACGTTATACCATACAATGTGATTGGATAACTTAAAGGTCATTATCCTTCAGATCATTACTCTGTCGTGGGCTTGGCATGGTCAGGTGGTTAAGGCACTCGACTTTGCGTGAAAATTCACAAAAAACTCTATCGTAAATAGAAAAGTTTTTCTTTGTTTGAAGAGTAAAGATTTTTCAGATAGTCTTTTTTTTTTTATTTTGAAAGCACGATAAATCAATATCGAAAACTAAAAATCAAAATTAGTGAGTACCAATACATTCTTACCATTCTTTAGAGTTTACTTATTAAATGACATTGGTAATGTGAAATTTTCAATTGATTTTGACATCGACCAATTTGTTTGTATTAATGAAAGGCTCTAAAACGAAATGAGCACTTAAATTTTAACCCTAGAATTACATATAACGTATTCTACCGTATTGCTTGTTGGTTAAAGGATTATTAATAACGTAAGTGTTGCATGTTCAAATGTAACACAAAATGTGGTTAATATTCCAAGCTAACCTTATCAATTACCGCTGAATTTCTTATGCGTTTTACCTGGAAATGAATGGTTTTATTCAAAAATTAACAAGCCGTAAATGGTAAAGGTAAAACGGGGAATTGGTGTTTCTTTTTAATCTCTTTGATATAGTGCTAATTCGTAACTGGTAACGGTGAAGCAATGAGTTGGCGTATCTTTCATCTCTTCAACAAAGAACAAACTGTAACTGGTAATGTTGAGGAAAGGAGATGATGTATTTTTTTCATCTCTTGAACAGAATACAAACTCTGAACAATATTGGTGAAGCAAGGAATTAGTGTATCTTTTGATCTGTTAGATATAGTACTAATCCGTAACAGTTAATAATGAGGTACAGGTTGATTTTCCTTTCCATTTCTTCAATAGAATAGAAACCGTAACTGTTAACAGGGAGGCACAGGGTTGGTGTCCTTTTCCATCTCTTCTGTGTTGTGTATGAAACAAATAACTACACGTATTAGTGTGTAAAAACTCCACTGGGCGGTCTTTTCTATTATCGACCTATCTAAACTGGTTAAACCTGGTTTTGTTTAAAATAGCAGTTTTCAACTAGTGAGGATATGGATTGTTTAGAGAGAGAAACTAATGTATGTTTTCATTTTTGTACCTCAATAATTTTTTTTAATATATGACGACAAGACTTACATTGAAGGGTAACTGGATATATAATTGAACAGAAAATGTTTAAATATTCATTGAAAAAAACAGTGTAGGTACATTGCAGTATGTTAACATTTACATCTTTATACCAAATATATCATTCGTAATTATTCTTGAGCAAGTTACTAAGAATAGCATTCTACACGCAATATCTAAGTTTCTAAACAAACACTTTATTTTAAACATTTTTTGATTGGCCAAGCTTAACCAAGAAGTTTGAAGCTCAGAAATAAAGACATTGTTATTTTACGTAAACAAATAATGATGTGAATGCCGGTTGAAAATGAAATTTAATCCTTATCAAGTAACAACTTCGATGCCATCCAACAAGACGTCATAACCAGAGTAAACGATGGGATACATAGAATGAACTACATAGTTCTGTATTTATGAGCTGCAAAGTAACATTCGTTGAATTACAGTAAAATTTAACTGGTGCCATAACAACGAATCATTCATACAAACGTGGAATGTAGAAAGATATTTTCCCGGAAAATCAATTACAACAAAAATCAAACATGAAGGAGCTTTATATTTAACAGTGAGCAGTTGATATGCTGTAAAAAGATAGCTTGAGTAGAAAATTCTTCCTGGGCTGGTATTTATCACTTTGAAATTCAAAAATGAAGTTCCAGTCTTGCCGTTAGTTGTAGAAGAAACTCGTTTTTATAGTATTAATTACAACAAACGTATTAAAGGTGCTGAGGCCTTTCCTGCTCATTTTCTTTCGAACTCTGGCTTTTTTTTCTTTTTTTTTACATTGCACAAGTGGAAACGTACAGGGAATTTTTTCAGAAAATAACCCAATCACATGTCTTATAAACTTCTAACATAATCCATTCAGCAACTAGGAATTTATGATAATTGTACGACGCTTCTTGCATATTACAATATTTTGACTCCCCCAAAACAAAACAGGTAAAGGACCAAGAATAGTCTAACTTTTTAAAAAGTTATTTGTTTATAATTTTTGTTTTAGCACCAAGCTCTGTCTAACACAGAAAATCGAATCCCGGATTTTAACGTTGTGAATCCTTAAACTTTCCAATGACGATTCAAACGGGGACGAATTAATTATTCAATAATTTACATGGTATTACAACTGATAAGATTGTTTATGCATCAGAAAACATACGTTTCAATAGTTTTGATTTGATTAGTTCATCACAGAACAGTGCAGCACTTTAGCTGCTCAGGGCGTATTGTTCACCATAAACAAACAACTTTCACATTTGAGAAAAAGGTTTTATTATGATTCACATTGCAAATAATAGAAGTAAAAATTGAACAGGACATATTGGTTGTTTTATTTTTGCAATTAAAATATGATTGCAAATCTTTGAGTTGTGCCATTTACAACCCAACTAAAACCCGGCATGGCCAAGCGCGTAAGGCGCGCGACTCGTAATCCGAGGGGCGCGGGTTCGCGCCCGCGTAGCGCCAAACATGCTCGTCCTCCCAGCCGTAGGGGCGTTATAATGTTCTGTCAATCCCACTATTCGTTGGTAAAAGAGTAGCACAAGAGTTGGCTGTGGGGGGTGATGACTAGCTGCCTTCCCTTTAGTCTTACACTGCTAAATTAGGGACGGCTGGCACAGATAGCCCTCGAGTAGCTTTGTGCGAAATTCCAAAAACAAACAAACTAACAAGCTTCACTGCTAGTGCTAACAAAATAATAATTTAACCTGCATTCTTAACCGTGTATAATCTCAGCAGAAAACAATATGTACAGTTCAACAAAATGTATCCCTTTTGTTTGTCTTTCAAAACGAGACAAAATGTCAATAATTCTATTTTAGCCACTAATGAAGTATTTAAGGTTTGATAACTTGTACAGCACTGTAATTGTTGAGGGCATTTTTATACACAAAATTCAGTACTGCTGGTATGGGTATTAACACTTTTATTAGTAAGATTTGTTTGTTTGTTTTGAATTTCGCGCAAAACTACTTGAGGGCTATTCGCATTAGCCGTCACTAATTTAGCAGTGTAAGACTAGCGGGAAGGCAGCTAGTCATTACCATCCACCGCCAACTCTTGGGCTATTCTTTTACCAACGAATAGTGAGATTAACCTAACACATTATAATGGTCTCACGGCTGAAAGGGTGAGCACGTTTGGTGCGACCGGGATTCGAGCCCGCGTCTGTCAGATTACGAGTCGCACGCTTTAACACGCTTCGCCATGCCGGGCCTTATTAGTAAGAAGAGAACAAAGTTTTGACCTTCCTTGGTCCTGTTTGACAGAATTTCAATTTGAGGGTAGGCTTATAAAAATCCTGATGTGTAATTAAAGCGAATTGGTATTGCTGACGCACAAAAATGTAGGCCTCACAGATTAATTTATTTAATCTTATCTTAAAAGATTTCAGTTGTTGCGACTGTTTAAGTCTTTGTAGCATACACGTACAAAACAATATTATCAGCTTTAGTTTCTATTTTGTTAACTTAAGAGGAGCCATAGTTTAATTTTTTAATACAAAACTCAATTCAGTGCTTTAATAATTGGGGAGCTTCGTATATCATACATAACATTTGTCCCTCATAACAATTCATGTAGTCTTATAATAGAGGTTTAGGACATTTTGCTAGACAAAACTCATTTCAGTGTTCTAACTAATGAAAAGATTTGTATATCATATATAGCAACATTTGTCTCTCATAACAAGCCACACAATCTTATACTAGGTGTTGAGGACATTTTTATACACAAAACTCAACCCGGTATTCTGGTAGTTGTAGGGATTTTTATATCATATACACGAAATAATGACTTATTTTCTCTCTCTATTCTACTTCATGAAGCCCCCCAGTGGCTCAGCGGACTTACACGCTAAAATCCGGGTTTCGATACCCGTGGTGGGCAGAGCACAGATAGCCCATTGTGTAGCTTTGTGCTTAATTCAAAACAACAACAACAACTAATTCATGAATCCAATTTGTTTATAAGGTCATAAATACACTTGAATCCTAATACAGTATTTAGACGCCATGGAGCTTGTGTTAATATGATACAAACCCCCCGTTAGTACAGCGGTTTGTTTATGGATTTACAATGCTAAAATCAGGGGTTCGATTCCCCTCGAAGAGGTTCAGCAGATAGCCCGATATGGCTTTGCTATAAGAAAACACACATAATATTATAGAAATAAAAAAAACATGGTAATTAAACAACAGTTCACTTTTTTCTATTTCTTCCACCACTTCTTTACACTAAATACAACAATTTTTGTTTTACATTATAAGAGCACACAGAATTTTAATAACAACAGCAACAATCTCTTCCAAATCACTAGTGGTGATCAGTATACTTTTATTTATGGCACAGCAACCCAAGTCTGAGGGTCTCGAAAGAGAGTTACAGTTTGAGAAGTAGTAGTGTTTGTTGGATAGGATTACCGACCGAAAATAAAATAGCACAAGATGGTTTTCCATACGATGTAAAATGATATGTGTAGCGTCTGATATTATCAACCTGAATGGTACAAGAAAAGTCCGTGAATTTACGGTGGTTGGTGTTGGATAGCCCTCCCACTAATCTGACAAGTTAGGGCCGGCCAGCACAGATAGCCCGAACCACATTTATAGAATACCTCATTTCTTTGCACACACAAGATATTGACTAATCACGTGATATGTCAATCGTTTGCTCAAGTTTTATAAATTGACATATATGTTAACATAATTACTTCTCTGCAATTTAGTGTGTTAGAGAAACAATCTCTTTGACTTTTAAAAGGACACGACAGTACTCTTTTTTTTTTTTAGCATGAATACAGTAATTAAGAACAATTCCTTTAAAGTTCAAAGAGTGTACATTTGTTGTTTAAAACAACGCTGGTGACAGACCGGAAGAAATGAAAAATGGACAGTCCTTTAAAGTACAATAGTCTCAATTGGGTAGTTCCCTTAATGATCATTGTTCATAGTAAATTACCAAGTATGTTATAAAACAGTCAATAGCTATTCTAAAAACTGTTTATGTGAAATGCGAAGGAAAAACAACAACATGGTTTTGTTAAAGTTTATGGCGTATACATGAATAATAAATGCCTTAAACTGTGTGGTATAGCCTGATGAACTACGTAATACGCTTTTTGTACTAATTGGTAGGTAGAGTGAATATGCCTAGAAAACCACAGGAAGTATTTTGATGATACAACAGTGAAAGCGGCTTAAGGCTGTGTGAATGGTGTATGAACGATCTTCTGAAACGGACCGAGTTCTTTGATTCCTTTAGAAAGGGCTAAATAACGTCCAAATATACCTGCAGGTTATTTCCGATCATGTTTCCTGATGGACAAAATCTTTAAAAATGATAATGCAGCAAGTGTCTTAAGTTATATGGCATTGGTCAAAAGGGCACAACACTGACACCTGTCACTTCCTTTCACCAACACCGTCATTGGAGCTCATTCTAATTGCAAAATCTGAACCTTTGAAATCATTTTTACCTTTTGTAAATTCTTTGATAGATTGTTTCTGTAGAGTATTGGAGGCATTTGCCGTCCTTTCTAGAAAGTTTCATTCGTTCAGCATTTGTAAACTAATTGCAAATTATAATCCGCATGATATCGGCTATAATAGAACAAGACGTTTCCCAAAATCTTATGGAGCCTATAGTTTTACCAAGTCCAGGATAAATCTTGGAGAAAAGTAAATCTAATTATATCTGGGTGACATAATAATGTAGCAACAACATTTTACGAAACCGATAAATAATCATAATGCCTTTTGCTGTATCATTCAGAAAGGAAGTGTGAAATGCTGTTATTGTTTTTAAGTGATATGAACAATGTTTTTGTGCTTTGTTGTATTTGATCATAAGTTTTGTTTGTTTGGTTGTAATTAAGCAGAAAGCTACAACATTGGATATCTGTATTCGGGTCACCACCGCTATTGAAACCCGATTTCTAGAGTTGTAAGTTTGTTTGTTTGTTTGTTTGTTTTGGAATTTCGCACAAAGCTACTCGAGGGCTATCTGTGCTAGCCGTCCCTAATTTTGCAGTGTAAGACTAGAGGGAAGGCAGCTAGTCATCACCACCCACCGCCAACTCTTGGGCTACTCTTTTACCAACGAAAAGTGGGATTGACCGTCACATTATACACCCCCACGGCTGGGAGGGCGAGCATGTTTAGCGCGAAGCGGGCGCGAACCCGCGACCCTCGGATTACGAGTGCACGCCTTAACCCGCTCGGCCATGCCAGGCCTTGTAAGTTTGAAGAAGCTTAGATGTGCCACTGGGGTATTAAACATAAGTATAAAAAATTTGTTCAGTTCCAAGTTTGTTTATGTTTGTTTCAAATAAACACCAAAATACAGTTCTGCTAATCTCTAATTTATACTACACTTAGTTTCAATATGCCCCCCAGTGGCTCAGCGGAATGTCTGCGGACTTACACGTTAAAATCCGGGTTTCGATACCCGTGGTGGGCAGAGCACAGATAGCCCATTGTGTAGCTTTGTGCTTAATTCAAAACAACCACAACCACAAGTTTCAATATGCATCTTACTATTACTACATAATAAGTAACATTTTACTTACCTCGGATTGGCTAGGTATGACCAGGTGTTTAGAGGGTTCGATTCGTAACACGAGGGTCGCGGGTTCGAGTCCTCATTACACCAAACGCGCCAGCCGTGAAGGAATTATAATGTTACGGTCACTCCCACTGTCCGTTAGTAAAATAATACCCCAAGAGTTGGAGGTAGGGGTGATGACTAGCTGCTTTACTCCTAGTCGTACACTATAAATTAGGGACGGCTAGCGCAAATAGCCCTCGTGTAGCTTTTCGCGAAATTCACAAAACAAACAAACAGAACTTGCTCCAAATATACACCGTATTCAAAAGCCCGAAATAATTTATTGTCATGCTCCTATAACTACATTTGAAGTATGTAATAATTATGCAATGGGAGTCACATACAGGTTAAAGCCAGATTCTGTAATTAACACACAAACAAAATTAATCAAGAACTCACCAGTAATGAATTTTTTTCTACTCTTAACTGATGGTTTGATTTTTCTATCCAAAAAAAAAAAGAAAAGAAAAGAGAACACTCACACAGTGTAATGTTTGTTTTACCTTATTTTTCTTGAAACAATAAACAAAAGTTTATTGCTGTCTTTAATTTTGAGCTAGTTACCAGCATCCGCCGTCATCTTTCGAGCTACACTCTTGTCCGAACAAATTCTGGGATTTGATCCTTTGTTTTACAGCTCACTTATGCCCCAAACTACGGGGTATTTCGCAGCAATGTAGTACAAACATGAACCCTCAGATTCTTAGTCCTAGCTTAACTACTGGTACCATAAGACATTAAAAAGAACTACACGATACATTTTGTGTACATAAATACTGCAGCGTCATTGAATTTGCACAGTTTTCATGTATAATGTTGACAAAACAAGAAACCATTCATGTTAATTTAACTATAAAATTTCGCCACTGCGCTCTTCTTATTTTATCAGTATAATTACTTCTTATATATGATTATCCTAAATGAACGAATTACCTCTCTTTTTAAAACTTTATTATATCTTAAGGACATTGTTGAATACAAGATTCGCTGATTGAACTCTGCATTATATAGAGGGTTGAATACGTTAAATAACTCTGAATGTGAAAATCAGCAAGTCACGTGATAACTACAGCCTCTATAAAGTCGTGGCAGAACAAGATGTATCAAAACTACATTTTGTTATTATTTGTTGTTTTTTTAAATATTGTGGAACCTCCGAAAGATGATCGTTTTTGGGATGGTGTATAAAAGCCCTTCCGACATGCAATGTTCATAAACTGCTATGATTTATTCAGATCATAAAGATGTGCCCAAAACGGGGAGTTAGGATTTCTTATATGCTGATAACTATTGTGCTTAGAGACATCGGAAAACAAAAGAATATGGATCAACTTTGGGTTCCAAGACCAATATAAAAGAGACCTACAACAAGTCATATATTATACATGGTAACCAAAGTGTGATGTCTTGTAACAGGTGAAAATCCACGAATACGAAGATCAGCAGCAAACGCCATCCACGTGTCTCAGTCAACCGTATGTAGCATAATCAAGAATGTTCTTTCTGAAAAAGTGACACAGATCTGATGTATTCAAGCAGCTTCTACAACATATTGTATATTTCAAAGAACTGGATAATGAAGAGAATATCAACACTATTCCATAAAAACAGACAAAAGAAAACACATATATATTTAGTCTCTGAAACTTCTGTGCGATTGGACTGTTGAAATGGTTGCTAGGACGCCATTGTCTCAGTTCGTACATTGATGGCTTATAAAAAGCCAGAATGTAGGAGGGATGTGCTTTGGACATTATAACCTTGCGACGGGACGTTTTATTTTAATAATTACGCTGCGAGATTATTTCCAAGATGCACATTTATAAGACTGAAAATTACCCGACGTCCTGGTATCGTTGCGAAGCTGTATTTATATAGCGCACTGAATCTCAGTATCTTTACATACAAAAAAATTAGCTTAGTTATACAAGTGTATGTCTAGAGGTCGCATCAGGCAGAACGTACAACAAATAACTGCGAAAGAAGTAAGAAAAGTTTAATGAAATCGAGGTACAGTATAATATCTAACGACATAAAAAGTGACAGTTCTGAATAAAATCACTTTGTAAAGAAATGAGATGGTCATTATATATGTCCGGAGTTTCAAAACTATTAACTATTTGGAAACATTTGTTGTTGATAAATATAGGTCTCATAAAGTTAATACAAGCTAGATGCACGATACTAATCGTTAGGGTTGTGACGCAAGTGCTTTGTCCTATATGCATAAAATATGTTCTATTAACACACTCTGAACCAAGTACTTCATGCTATATACATAAATGATGTATAATACTATTAACGCATACCGAAGCATATCTGTCTTATTCACGCAGTTGTTAGTAGGTGTATTCGTAGGAATGAGGCTATTTTATTAATTACGAATAACATGCCACCAACGTACATAAAATATTCATTACGAAATGTAACAGTCATGACTGGGGTGAGATCCATATCAATAAGGAGGTTGACAAAATACCTAAAATCAAGTACTGAACGTATACAGGAAGAGTGTAGATATACAGTGAAAGTTTTATTATCGATTACAAAAGCGTTTTCCTTACATGAGATATTCTATATTAAATATTTTAATACCTTGCTAATGTCTTAAAATTTAGTATTTTTTACATCGTCCATACAATAACAGTTTTAAACAATAATTTATCTAAACAAAGAAAATTGCATGAACAGCAATCTTGTTGACAAATATCATAAAATTTAATGTACATTGACATTTAATTAACTTTAAGATTAGAATTAGAATTTCCAGCTCTTTGAAATCGTAATACATTAACATATGTAATAATTCCAAGACTCATCCAAGATAAATTATGATTATAATACGTAAGAAATGTTTTCGACAGAAATACGGAAATACATCGTATTTACAGGATACAAAATATGGGCTCATAGGGCAAAGAATTTGGAAGCAGGTTTTTTCTAATTGTAGACCGGCATGGCCGGGTGGTTAGGGCGCTCAAACCGTAATCTGAGGGTCAGGGGTTCGAATCTCCGTCACACCAAACATGCTCGCTCTTTCAGCCGTTGGAGCATTATAAAGTTTTACTACTATTCGTTGATAAAAGAGTAGTATAAGAGTTTGGGGTGGGTGGTAATGACTGGCTGCCTTCCCTCTAGTCTCACGCTGCTAAATTGGGGACGGCTAGCGCAGATAGCCCTCGTGTAGCTTTGCGCAAAATTTCAAAACAGACAATATGTATTGATTCATCATCTCATTAAAGAAAAAGAAAACATTCAGTAAACTATAACTTCGACCAATGAAGAGACAACAGATACGTTATAATAATAACAAACTATTTGTTTTACGGTTTTAAAATAATTCATAAAGTACAGTTTAAACTGTTCCGATGCTATGCGGTTGATTCTATCTTTATGTTTTATAACTAATTTAAAAATATCAGAACTTTTATTATTGTTTAGACATGTGTTCAACAAGTACAATGATTTACTTGAGGATTTCTCTTGGTTGTGAGGATATATTACAAGCTTCATTCTGAATGTAAATTCTGAAAAATCGTCCCATCATCTCTGGGTTGTTCTTCACAATTCTTTTTTTTTTTTTTTTAGTTTCACGCAAATCTACACGAGGGATATCAGCACTAGCTGTCACTAATTCAGAAGTGTGAGGCAAAAGAAAGGCAGCTAGTTATAACCACCTGCCGTCAAATCTAGGGCTACGTTTTTTACTAACAGTTTACGAGTCAAGCGTTTTAACCACCTTCCCATTCCAGGCCGTATACTTTTTATTATAAGACTTAATGTTGTGTATCGTACTGAGCAATACCGACTACTATTCATTATGTGGAAAATTTGTTTGTTACTTTACAAGTTATCGTGCAGATAATAGTATTTGTTACTTTACAAGTTATTGTGTAGGCAAATGTATTTGTTATCTTACATATTATTGTGTAGACAAATGTGTTGATTACCTTACAAGTCACTGCGAAGACAGATGTAGTTGTTACCTTATAAGTTATTATCTAGACAAATGTACTTGTTATTTTACAAGTCATTATGTGTGTCGTTCACAGTAAAGTTATTAGTAATTTTGTTTAACCTCATCAGAATGATATTTCATAAAACACATTTCAGCTTTATCAAAAACATCAGTTATCAAAATTATTCTCAAACTTTTCACTACTTTATGATTTCAAATGTGGCTAACGTGCTATTACAAGATTAAGTAAAGAATACTTTAGTGAATTATTTACTATATTCTCAAAACATTAAAGTTTTATTTATTACTTAGGATTTTATATAGTTTACAAAAGTTTTGTAGGCTGAGTGGACAGCCATTCCACAGGATGTGATTCGTCATCTCATCGCTTCCATAGGCAGGAGATGCCAAGCAGTTATTGATACTCACGGGGGGCATACTCGTTATTGACGTTGAGTAACGTTAAACTTCAACTAGTGAGCGCGGACTTCGCCTTTGCAGACTCTGGATGTGCATCAGTGAATGTGGAAAGTTTCACACATGTCATACAGAACTACCCAGAATAAACTTGTTAACAATGTGTCTCAAATTTTGCCTTTTGCGTTTCTTTTTTTGAAGAGTATATATAATATTTTCTATAACACAACATAACAAACTCTAACTGTTCTTTATTCAACTGTATAAAGACTTCACGAAACTTTTCAAATCACGACACTACCTATTCCACTGGTAGCTATTTCGCAAACGATTTCAACATATGACCTAACATTATTCTCTTGATATTTATTTTATATAATTTGTTTTTCGAACCTTGAAATTATGCTATTTTGTTACATAATAATTTCACAACTCGTAACTCTGATTTCTTTCTTCTAATTAATAAAAACATAATACACCTACATTTCACAGAACAGCCATAACAGAACGTCAATAATTACACAATACATTAATAACACAACATGCAATCAAATATTTACTTTTGCTGTCATTGGTACACATGTATAACTTTACACATGTTACCAGCCAGTTACCGTTTTTTGTTATATAGTCCATCGTGTTTTTGCTCACTTGAACGCAGGACGAAATTCAGTTCACTGTACAAACTTCCCATCCGTTATGTTACGCCCCCCAGTGGCTCAGCGGTATGTCTGCGGACTTACACGCTAAAATCTGGGTTTCGATACCCGTGGTGGGCAGAGCACAGATAGCCCATTGTGTATCTTTGTACTTAATTCAAAAAACAACAAACAAACAAACAACCGTTATGTTACAGTACCTGAAACCATGATCAATATAGAATACGCTGAATAAATTAATGAATCATCACTGTTTCGTACACGTGACACTTCACAACACACAGTAGAATGTGTTGATTATTAGTTACTGTGTTTTGTGTTGTTGCTGTTTTTACAAGTGACCACTGGACATTACTTAAGTTATGTCTGAATACATATGGTCACTGATCAATGAAAAACACATTGTAAATTTCACTTATCGATTTTGTTTTCACACTAAAAGGATGAATGGATTCAGTTCGTTGCCGGTTGATTAGATTATTTGTGACAGCTTTCTAACGCATATTACGCTACAAATGTTACAACAAGACCTTCTCTGACACATGAAATATTTTGATAATTTAAATTAAAAGTAACAATTAAACTAGATTACGTCACTTTTGTGTGGATCGCGTTTTTGGTGTCACAACAAATTACATTTTCTTAAACGTTACAATCTTTAAACCAAATGTAATATATCCTTCCAAAAATAATTAGATAAATAATTTTACGCACATAAAAACATATATCTCAATACCGGCCTAATAAAATTTATAATTTAACATAATTAAAGTTTCTAGATTCTAAATGGTAAGCTGTCCAAGAAAAAATAATAGGGTTAACTTTGTTTTATTTGTTCACACGTTTTCTGTTTGTCAGATTTATCTGAAGAAATATTTCTGTTTATTTATAAAAGTATCAATGAAACTTTGCTTCTTGTTTACAGGTAATATGTTTTGTTTTGAATTTCGCGCAAAGCTGCTGGAGGGCCATCTGGGCAAGCCGTTCCTAATTTAGCAGTTCAAGACTAAAGAGAAGGCAGCTCGTCATCAACCACCCATCGCAAACTCTTGGGCCACTCTTTTACCAACGAATAGTAGGTCTGACCGTCACATTATAACCCCCCCACGGCTGAAAGGGCGAGCATGTTTGGTGCGATTGGGATTCGAACCCACCACTCTATGATTATGAGTCCGACTCCTTAATACGCTTGGCTATGCCGGGCCTCAGGGAATGTGTAGAATAGAAGTTAATATATTAAATTTAATTTTAAGTTTAAACTTAAAAAAAAAGATTCCAACAACTTTCATTGTAATTATATAAATCTAGGGTACTTTGCAAACCAAAAATTAGTTTAAAGTTTGTATAGAAGCAAGATATTTAAACGAAGGACAAATTCTCATTAAGTACAAAGATACAGAATGAGCTATCTTGTACTCCGCCCACTAAGGGTATCAGATATAGGGCTGTGCCACTGAGGGGCTTATATATGTGCGTGTTTTCTGACAGCAGAGCCACATCGGGCTATCTGCTGAGCCCACCTCGGGGAATCGATTTTATCGTTGTAAATCCGTAGACTTACCGCTGGACCAGCGGGGAGCTGAGGGGCTTAGATTTTGTATAGAATCAAAAGCCTTTACAAACAAACACTAAATAGGAAAAAAACGCTTTTCTAACATGTTTTACTGAAGTAAAAACACGTTTAATTTTTCATCCATAGTTAAGGTAGTTTATAAACTGAGTAAACATGATTGGATGTTTTTGTTCAAGATAAATATTGACAGATTAAGAAGCAATTTGATATTTTCTGTAGAACCAAGTCAGGGGCGTAGATTTTTTACATCCGATGTGGGGGGAATGATTTTTACAATCACTTATGAGAACTGTTCGATTTGCAAATTGGTAATCTCTGATTACGTGAACCTGAAAGCTGTAAATATGCAGTCACAGAGTAATCTTGTTGCCAAGATACTTGCATGTATACTTAGGCCTACTGACTGATACTTAACAAACTATCGTTAAGATCGAAAAGCTTAGAAGCATGCCTATATTAAAGATGTACATTTCGGCTACTGAAAAAGCCTACATCTAGGCCTAATTATGTAATTCAATTGGTAAGAACACGAGAATCACAAGAACAAACACACAGTTTGTAGGCCTATGATGCAATAAAACAATTCAAAAGATAAAAATGCAGGGGGATGATTGTTTGCACCATACCCCCACCTGAAATGAAGGGGGAATGTATACCCTCTATCCCTCAAGATCTACGCCCCTGAACCAAGCAATATCGCAAAGTAAAAAAAAAACAGTTAATATTTTTGTATTGAACAAGGATACTTTAAAACGGGTTTAAATTCTTGCACAAGGTTAAGACACAATACAAATTAATGAAACTATTTAATATTCGTACCGGACCAAGTTGCTTTACAAATACATACGAAACACGATAATTCACAAGCTAAAACTAGTTTACTTTCTTGTAGAGAATTAAATACTTCACGAAATAAAGTTTAAATTCTTGTACACGCTCAAATTTTTTTCATAGCTAAGACTGCTTTACAGTTTGTATCAAACTAATGCACTTTAAAAATGTGTTGTTTTTTTTCTAGTGGAAGGCTACACAGAAGATTATCTGTATCTTATCTGCTGGAGAATGTCGAAACCTACATTTTAGGGGGCGTAAGTTCGGAATCTTATTGCTGACCAACCAGGTGACTTAAAAATAAACAAAATAGGAATTTATAGTTTCGTGTATAACCAAGGTATGTAAGAAATAAGGATGAAGTTTAATTTATTTACCAGATTAAAGTACATTAAAACCCCTTTATGTATAGAACCATCATACAAATTATTCCTCCTAGTGAATGTATATGTCATAATTATATCTCAAATATAAAAATGAACTGGAAATTTTTAAATAACAAACACAGTTCTGAGAACATGAAGCAAACTTACCTGAAGAACTAACAATGAGACAATATTCAAGGTGGCAGCTCTCTTGCACCAGTAGGACATATTTTTATCCTTAGTGGAAACACGCGAATTCCTCTCCAAGGATATAAAACCCCTGGAAGGTGTTTCTTCTGTGAATATATCCTTTCTGACATACGTTATTTGTCATCGACCACGAAGGTAGAATTTAAGAAGTTCAATTAATTAACTTATACATTATTAGCAACCTCTAATAGAGGGACAGCGTGAAATTTGCTATACTGATTGTTGGGAACTTTTATATCAAGTGCTTTATTACGTTCAGCTAAATTCTAAACTAGCATAAAAGCGTGTTGTTGCCATGTCCTTCCCTGGCACGCAAACTAACAGCGCCCTCTATGAAAGTAAAATGCATATAATTATTAATCAGCCAAAAAAAGTCATCGCTGATCTAAACTTCTATCGATAATAATTTATCAATACAAAAATATTTTTATCATTAATTTTAATCTAAAACTTTCGATAAAATGTTTTGTTGATATATTAAACAAACTAGTTGGGTATACCAACATACTTGTCTGTTGACATATCTGCGTTACTATGGTAACCAATCTTAGAAGAAGAATGTGATTCAGTTGAATATTGCCGCACGCTTGCATAAATCAAACTGTTATACGGATTCTGATTTTGCCGGATATAAACTCGCTCACACGAAGCCAAGCCAGAGAGGACTGTGGCACTAATAAACTCCATAAAATCCTTACTGTGAAAAAACAAACAAGCATACAGACTGAGACAATGTTCAGGTGTTCTCCATAGTCGATAGTTTCACCCGCTTTACACTTATCGGGTACTTAAGTACCTCTGTTAAATTAGTTACTCATCTAACTCGCCAACTGATTCATGTTATTTTTAACTGTCTCATTTTTTTTCAAAACCTGTGCCAACTTTTTGTATTTATGCAATACATAATATCATATGTTGCTTTCTTTGTGTATTATACAACGTGTTCAACCCATTAATTTACTTGCACATATTCAGTCAGTTCAGGAAAATTTTGAATTATTTTGTACTGTACCTGGCTGGATATCTGTTTGTACTGTACCTGGCTGGATATCTGTTTGTACTGTACCTGGCTGGATATATATTTGTACTGTACCTAGCTGAATATCTGTTTGTACTGTACCTAGCTGAATATCTGTTTGTACTGTACCTAGCTGAATATCTGTTTGTACTGTACCTAGCTGAATATCTGTTTGTACTGTACCTAGCTGAATATCTGTTGTAAAGCGGAGCTACCTTATTTATTGTTTCGAGAAATCAGTTTCAAATGAAAATACCCCATGCATGCTCGAACTGAGCGTCGAGATCAGAAGCCCTTGTGTTCAAGTGGTCTTGAAATTCGAACTACTCACCAGATAGAAGACAACTAGAAAAGCATCTATCTGTACGTGCTGTCACAAGAGTTTTGTCATTAAGTTCCAGTGACGAAAAAAGTGTGGAAGCGTCTCCTACCTTCCCACATTTTTCATTATGTGCTAATAAAATACATCAAAATTAAGCAATATATTCCCAAGAAAACTGGAAAAAGGCATAAAAATTTTAATCCAGATCCCAAGAGTTTCCTGGGCTTTAAAGTTACCCCTGGATGGTCGGTCAAGTAAACTTTGGGCCCCTCAATTTTAAGTTGTTTCATACATCTATGATTCATATTTAAGATGCTCGTTCTGTACCTTATTTAAGATTTCGTATTATATTTATTTGATACAGTGCCTTAAGTGCTAAAACAATAAATAAAAGTTCCAACGAGAAACTGTTGTTATGTAAAGTGAATACCGTGGTCGAACATCGTAAGAACACGCTTTCATGCCAGTTTAGTTGTTGTTGTTGTTTTGAATTAAGCACAAAGCTACACCACGGGTATCGAAACCCGGATTTTAGCGTGTAAGTCCGCAGACATACCGCTGAGCTACTGGGGGCAAAAAGATATGTGTCGCGGGGCGGGCAGGGAGCCCAGGTTTCCTGGGTTTGTGCCAAGTTTCCCCAGGTCTACTAGCCAGTTTAGACTTTAGTTGAACTTGGCCTAAAAGTTCTTAACAATCAGTTCCGCAAATGTTATGACGTCCTCTATTTTTGCGTTGCTAAGAATGTTATCACTTCAGTGATTTGACGATTTTGTAAAAACCTTGCTTAAACATATAACTGTCGAGTGAAACGGTCTTTAATATTTTCGTATACACAAATGGTCAGCAGTCCTGTTTAGTTTTTCGTTATTTTACATAAAGGAGTAACTGCCATATCCATGATCTAATCTTTTATTCTGCTATTTCTTTATTGTGAAGCCTTATAACAATATAGCAGCTTGTTCCTGTTCAGAATTTTAAAAGTAAGTAATAAACCAAAGTTCGATGTGAATGACTAACTGTGTAAGATTACGTCTTGTAAGAAAAATAAACCGCGTTAACTATCCGGTACAGAACATATTTTTCTTGCTTTTTCTTATAACTACTACGTGCGCTACATCACGTCATGAGCCTGGACAACAAACAAGAAAGCTCTGTGAAAATGTCTTCAAGGAGGCATGATATGTACATTCTAGACTTGAGGCCAGATTGTCGGGTGTGGAAAGGTTGAGTAAAAAGATATTCATATTGGGGACTTTTTGAGTATCAATATAACGTTTCTGTTAAGCATGTTTAATTAGTAATTCATCGCTTATGATTATGATTATTCATTAAAATTCATTTCGCTAATTCCTATTACTTTGGCTTTTCTATGACGAACCTCCTGCAGAGTAGTTGTAATGTACTTTATAAACTAAGCAAAGATGCCCATTTGAGCCGCTTCAATCGAACAGAGTTGATTACCTTCGTGTTTCTTATGTTAATACGCCTGTATTACTTTTACCAAACGTTCATAACTAGAATACGATTTTCATAAGGTTAGATAGGAACACAAATCTACTTTTATAAAATATAATACCACCTACTCTGGGTGGATGCGCGGTATTAACAAATGAATTTTTAAAGAAATTTCTTTCTTTGGCGTTGCTAATATTTAAAATATTTTAGACGTTTCGATCATGGACGTTTCACTTTATATAATGACAGTTTTTCGTTGGCACGTTTTTTTATTGTTTTAGCTCATTTTGATTTTACGTTCCAATTTTTCACATACATTAGAAGAGCTGTGCTAGAGAACTGGTAACCTACTTTTGAAAGCTCAAAATTTTATTTCTTAATTAATTACAAGAAATAACTTTATCTGTAATTAGATATGATATAAGAAAAAAATCAGGTAATCACTTAAATTGTTGTTTTGAATTAAGCACAAAGCTACACGAGGGCTTTCTGCACTAGTCGTCCCTAATATAGCAGTGTATACTAGAGGGAATGCAGCTAGTCATCACCACCCACTACCAATTCTTGGACTGTTCTTTTACCAACGAATACTGGGATTGAAAGTCACATTATAACACCCCCACGACTGAAAGAGCGAGCATGTTTGGTGATTAGAACCCGTGACTGTCAGATTATAAGTCGAGCTCTGTAACAACGTGACCATGCAGCGCCGTCATAAAGAAGATAGTGGAAAAACCTATTTGAATTTTTCACCTAGAAAGCAAAATAACAGGTCACATTAATTGATTAATCTGTAATAGGTAACTTTGAGGTAAGGAGATAATGATGACCGAAGAACAGTCATATAAATTGCCGTACGTATAATACGCACGTGCGTAGGCGTTTCGCCCGAGAAAAGTTTTCAAATCAAACGAAATCAAAGAAACATCAGAAAACCCAGAAACGAATAAGGAAATAACGAGTTTCAAACGTGAGTAATTAAGAATTTTCCTTGTAACTGGTCTATTTTATAGGGATGGGTAGTATAAGGCCCCCATGAGGATCGTCCGTGCGTAGGGTTGTTTATTCTCTGCCAATACCCCCACGCACACGTATTATTTAAGTAGTAAAAATGAGGTCTTTTTCGTTTTCCTGGAATTCACAAGGATAAAGAACTTACTTAGATGGAAATCAAGTATTGGTACCAAACAAAAAATGTAACAAGTCTAAAATTAAAAACTGCTCTAAATATTACAGGTTACAACCTATTCCTAGAACTCAAGTTTATTATTATTCCGCAGTCTTAAGGAAAATTCATTTGTTATAAACAGTAAATCGTTTTAGACTATTTTACTCTTCACTTTTTTAGAAATTACAAGTTTCAAACGTGCTAATAACAACTGGCATCACTTTTGTTTGGTACTGCATAGTATAAAATGTTTTCTTTTTTCATCATTTAACCTATTGCGTGTGTGTGTGTGCTTCATTTAGCAAAGCCACATTGGGGTATCTGGTGAGCCTACCGAGGGGAATCGAACCCCTGATTTTATTGTTATAAAGCCGTAGACTTACCACTGTACTAGCGAGGAACTACCCCATTCCTATAAAACTAAAAATCAGTGTAACGTTGTGCAGTTTTTACATACTGCGAAATCAGGTCAGAGATGACCAGTTAGTTAGAGCGCTCGATTCCCAAGTTGAGAGACGCGGGTTCGAATCCTCCTCATACCAAACGTGCTCACCTTTCAGCCGTGGGGGCGTTGTAACGTTACGGTTAATCGTTGGTAAAAGAGTAACCTAAGAGTTGATAGTGGGTGGTGATGACTAACTGCCTTCCCTCTAGTTTTACACTGCAAAATTAGGGACGGCTAGCGCAGATAGCTATCGTGTAGCTTTGCGCGAAATTAAAAAAACAAAACAAAAACAAACAAAATTTAGAAATAGTCTCTTTATTCACTACTAATAGCTACTTCATTGTTAAAACAAAATAATTGTTCTTAATAATATTAATTTTAGAAAGTATCTAACAATTTCTTTCAATTAGCTGCTTTATTCTTACACCTAAAATATATTGAGAATAATAATTTTTATAATTTTTTTTTGTGATTTCTGGTTTATTGTTGAAGTGAAACATCTTTACCAATAACATTTGAAAAACATGTATATTTTATGCTAATTTTTTTCCAAGAAAACAACGTTTTTTAAAGTTAATTTTAGAAATGTTTTTTTTAGTTTTGTGTTACTACTCAACTGCTTTATTTTTTAAACAAATAAGCTTTTATGAAGAATACTTTGGAAAGTGTTCTAAATATGGTGAACATTTAATTTCGATGGGTTTTTTTCCTTTATGTTTTCTGCTAATTACTAAACAGATCAAAATTTGTTATATGCTATTTAGCTGCGTTATTATAAAAGGCTTTCTATATGCTAAGCTCAGAAGAGACGTTTAAAATGAAAAAATTATTAATATTTTTAATTATCTAGTTTTATTAGCTGAAAACTGTATACGCCTTAATGGTAGATATATAATTATGTCCATCCGATATTTTGTGTAAATGAAATAATACGCACTCATAAAATTTTATTGTACGCACATTGCTGTTCAGAGAGATCGAGTTAGTTGATATTACAGCTAATTCACTTCTGATTGGCTGTTTTAAAACTGACGTTGTATGTTTCGGAGTTGACTTTCGGAATGAATAGCTGGGGAACTCGCGGACTGACTGGTTTATTTATGTTGAGAACCGTAGGTCATTGTCGACATATAAATCTTGTAGTTGCTTTAAGCACATTTAAGTATTGTTAAATGTAACAGGTTAGAGAAACGATCCAACAAAGAGTAGATAGTTTTTTTTTTGGTTTGCACTAAAATTCAATAATTTAATAAGTTGTTTAAGTTTGTATTTAAATGATGAGAACAAACTGGTCTAATTTCCCTTTAAGTACCAATATTACCAGTAGTTATCGTGGTGACAAAGAGTTAGGAGCCAAAGAAAATAACGAAGAGCCTTTACATTATAACGGATGGACCAATTCTACTAGTCACAATGGAACACGTGCGTTTTCCATGAAGGACCTGTGTTACTTACAATACAGAGATAAGAAGTTAAATGAAGGTATAATATTTATATCTATTTAAGAACTAAAACAAAATATTCTTTGTTTCGATTGATCTTAAATTTTGTAAGCTAATGAATATAGTAAGAAAAACATTTTTTCAATGTATTATATATTTCTACTTTCTAAAGTAAAACAACACAACAAAAACGTCCTATTTCTGCAAATATCTTTGCTATTTAAAATATTTAGATTAACCACTAGATCTATAAGTCTTACAAATGCTTTTATCGTTCTCCCATACGTGAAACGAGTTCAAAACAGTAAAAAATACATGAAAATATCCTTGAGAGGTGTTAACATCACTGTAAAGCGGAAGTTCTTATATGCGGAAGTATTTATATGCATTTTGTGGGGGAGTGGGGATTAATATCATTCCAGTTAGATTCTCAAAAGGATCCGTTATCCCCCCCAAAAGATTAAATAACGTTTTTGTAAAGAATATATTTCTTTATCAAGATCAGTGTAATTTTATAGCATAATTATATCGTGTCGTTGGTCCTCTCACAATACCGTTAGAGTAAAAACTACTAAACGTGGCTGATCAAGCTCTTACCATGCACTCTGATTCTTCAAACATTTACCATGCATTCTGATTCTTCAAACATTTACCATGCATTCTGATTCTTCAAACTTTTACCATGCATTCTGATTCTTCAAACTCTTACCATGCACTTTGATTCTTCAAACATTTACCATACACTCTAATTCTTCAAACACTTACCATACACTCTGATTCTTCAAACTCTTACCATGCATTCTGATACTTCAAACTCTTACCATGCACTCTTATTTTTCAAATACTTACAATACACTCTGATACTTCAAACTGTTATCATGCACTCTAATTCTTCAAACTCTTACTATGCACTCTGATTCTTCAAACTCTTACCATGCACTTTGATTCTTCAAACATTTACCATACACTCTAATTCTTCAAACACTTACCATACACTCTGATTTTTCAAACTCTTACCATGCATTCTGATACTTCAAACTCTTACCATGCACTCTAATTCTTCAAACTCTTACTATGCACTCTGATTCTTCAAACTCTTACCATGCACTTTGATTCTTCAAACATTTACCATACACTCTAATTCTTCAAACACTTACCATACACTCTGATTCTTCAAACTCTTACCATGCATTCTGATTCTTCAAACTCTTACCATGCATTCTGATTCTTCAAACTCTTACCATGCACTTTGATTCTTCAAACTTTTATCATGCACTCTGATTCTTCAAACACTTACCATGCATGCTCTCTGATTCTTCAAACTCTTACTATGCACTCTGATTCTTCAAACTCTTACCATGCACTCTGATTCTTCAAACTTTTACCATGCATTCTGATTCTTCAAACATTTATCATGCACTCTGATTCTTCAAACACTAACCATGCACTCTGATTCTTCGTTAAAAATGAAGTATTCCAGTGATATCTTGTATTAAGTATTTGATATTGTATTTCAATTGGAAGCAGTTTAACTTGAGCCGAGACATGTAAACAGTTAGGACCAGGCATATGTGGAAAATGTCATCTAGAAACCTGTTCCGAATGCATTAACTATGTGACTCCGATGACGTAGAGGGAAAATAATTCTTATTATGTGTCATAGTACAAAAGGTGGGTCTGAAAACTAAGATCTTCTGAATATTTAGTCCTCTGAGTCCGTTGAAGATTTTGACAAATATGCCAGTGCAACGTGGCCATTTCCTTTATCAAAAACTAGATTTTCCATTTATTTAATAAATATATTAAAAGTAAAAAGAAAACACAGCGTTTATAACACTAGTAATAAACGACCTTTTAACATGAAAACATTTCGGTGTCACAAGATCTTTGATTTTCAGTATTGATACGTCTTTTGAACACCAATATACACCACACAAATTTAAAAGGAAGTTTTTCTGGCTAAACTTTTTATCGCTTGTTTTATTCGAATAGTTTCGATAACACAGTTACGTCATCAGTGCTTTTATCTGCGGTGATGAAGGTAACGTGTAACCGAAACTGCAACAAGTCGTTTAACGTTTCTTCTGCCAAAACACGTCTTTGTTTTTAGCGCAGTTTCCCTGAAACGAAATTCATTTCAGGAAAATCCCACCTTGTTGGCTTAATTTCATATTTGTGAATATTTGGTACTTTACAATATAACAATTTTTTTGTAAAAGTTTCTTGTCGTATGTAAGTCACTTCCAATGAAAGCAACAGAACACTGTGTTCATACTGAACGAATGATAATAATAAAAGACTTTACGCGCGTTGCATCAAGACGCGAGACCTTTTCTCTATCTAGAACTAAATGAACATTACAGCTTTATCAAAGCGAAGAATTTATGTGGTTGTAAATTTCCCAGAAACTAATTCTGCTGGAAAATGTTTTGTTTTTCTAACAATCGTATATCTCCTTCTATACGCCCCAAATTCTATATTATTTTATCCTCTTGATTTTTCTATAAGCAGCCTTTCTAACACAACACTTTTTGGCCCGATATCACCATGTAGTTAGGGTGCTGTACTCGTAATCTGATGGTCGCAGATTTGAATCCGTGTCACACCAAACATGCTCTACTTATCAATCGTAGGAGCGTTACATGTGTCTGTCAATCCCATTATCTGTTAATAAAAGAGTAACTCAAGAGTTTGTGGTGACGATTTCCTGCTTTCCCTCTGGTCTTACACTGTATAATAAGGAATTGCTAGCACAGATAGCCATCATGTAGCTTTGCACGAAATTAAAAACCACACAAACAGACAAACACTTTTATTTTTTTTATGAGCTTCGATGTGGCTTTGCTATAAGAAAACACATACACAAGTCATTTAAAAACATTAGAAAACTTCGTTAGGGCTTTGAACATGTATATGGCTTGCTCTAAGAAATAATGTGCATAGTTACTTTAAATTATTGTGTACATTGTTACTTTAAAATATTTGCATGGGTTATTACTTTAAATTATTTATGTACGTTGTTACTATAAACTATTTGAATAATCACTGGTTTGAAATGTTACATTTTTACTGATTATTACGGTGAATGAAAAAATGAACGCAATTAGCCTAATAGCCTTCTGCCCTCTTGTTCTTTCTTACGTTTCATTTTCTTGTATTTCCCAGAAAGTATATATTATTCATCTAATGCTCCCCGTTGTTCTATAAGATACATATATCTTCCAGTATTGGTTATCCATCCCAATTTCGTTTTGTTGGCTAACTAAATTGGATATCATCAGAAAGTATATGCGATCCATTTGTTACTTCCACTCTCTTAACGTCTGCAGATGGTGTTTTGGGTTATAATTATAACACGACGTATCAATGTTTCCGCGTGAATTACTCATAAACATACAGTTTTAACTGCTATGAAGGCAACGAACTCATAGTGCTTCATTGTTTATTTTAAGACTGGTATAATATTACATTTCTCTGAATACAATAACCTCACTGTTATCATTGATGTTAAAAGTAATGATAATGCGTATTCTGTTTAACACAACTTTAATCATCATTAGCATTGGAGGCTTTTTAATTTCTTAAAATAGTCCTGAATAGTGTCATTCAGAGATTCACCTAAATAGATCACGGCATTCCATCATTCGAATGTTCTTATGTCCCTGATGTCACAGATTTACAAGAAACATACTGGTGGTAATAATACGCTTTATAATATTAAATTGCTCTGATTTGTACTTTGTAAGGTGGAGAATAACCTGGTGAAGAGAACCAATATGTTTTCACAACAACTACGACTAACGCTTCATTTTGTAGATGGATATAAATACGCATCTTTGCAGTGACTACGTCAGATTATCCAGTGTTATAAAAGTGATTGCAATCATGCCTCAAACCTAACGTAACAACCATTCAAAACGAGAACTACTGGTATAATATCACAAATAGATCGATTCCAATCACTTTTATAACAAGTAAAGAAAACGGATAGGAATGAAAACACGACAAAATATGGATAAAAAACTTTCAAAATGACGAATCTTGGAAATTTTATGTTGGTTTGCAACTTTTCCAACATCTTGTACAAAAACGATATATTTTTATTATTTAAGATTATGCACAATATAAAAAACGTTGGGCTAGAGAACAATCCAACTTAATTTATTTTGTTTATTCAGTCTTTCTCACTTTATTGTAAATTTTCATTAGAACATCCAGCTATTTCTTAAATTATCCAAAAACGAGCATGTTCCTTACTCTGGACTTTTTATGCTTGTATTGTTTGTATTTTAATCTCTCTTCAGGGTATATAATCTTTAGTCGTAGGTTGTTGTTTTTCTCTACTCATCGAATACGTAATATATTATATTGTCTAATTGAGTCTCTCATCAGCAACCCAGAAGAGACATACAAGTAAAAAATTCAAAGGGACATACGTGTCTTCAGATAATAGAGAAAACATTCCCTTTGCAATAATGTTATTAAACAAATATACATATTTAGTTTTCAGCTAGCGAGAAACGTCTTCCTATTTTGCTTAAATAACTTATCTTGAAAAATGTCTTCTGGTGGTTTAGCAATAAATTTATGGACTAACAATGGTAAATTCTGTTGTTCGATTCCATGTGGTTGATAAAGTAAAAGTAATCCATTCTGTAACTTTGTACTTAAATTACACACAATTTGTCGAGTCTCCAGCTGTCATTGTATCCCACTTACCATTAAGTTACAACCTGAATGTAACATGAAATTACACCACATTTGCTTATATTATTGAAATAGTGTACACTTTCGTGTATTATATATATATTAGCTCTTTGAAAGATTCTTGTGATTCATTTATTATGAAACACGAGCAAGTATCAACTAATTTATTACTTTGCATAACATAATTTTTCTGTATGATCTCCCTTAGAATATTCGGGCACTCACACCCTCCATAATAAACTAGCTTTTAATAAAGAAACAACGTGATTTTATGCAATCCTTAGATAATCATTTGGATTTTAACAAAACCGGTGATTATATTTAATAAATTAAACACGAAATATTTTCTACTTTTCTTATGAACGTTAATGTTAGATATACATCTCAGTGGGGACTTAGATATTTATAAAGAGTGTTATATTTAATATTTTTAGAACTGTTAACACAGGCCTACGAATTTGAACTTCATAAAAGTTATTTTGGCTTTAGTAACAGTATTTTCCACAACAGAGCTAAGCAGCTTTCGAAAATAATACCTTTTTTTTTCTATCATGTAAAGATTTTTTTTTAAAAAATCAGAATGATAAAACTCTTACTTAGATCAAATTTACAACAAATATAACGAAATATTTATACAACCTCTTATTGCCACAAAAAGGAATAAATAATAATGAAAAGAAAAAAAGTCAGTGTGCTGGCACAAACAAATATTATCCAGAAATTACACGTCATACGAGTTCTAGAATGATCAATAAGACTTTGAAGTCGCAATTGACTTATAGAAATCTAAAGCCAGTGGTTAGCAACATTTTAAGCACACAAAAGGTGACGAAACTTCAATAAAAATTATTCACTTATGTAAAAATACATAAGTTTCGTTAAAAGTATGAACATGATAGAAAACATGTAGGCTAGTCTGATAGACGGTATATCCCCACCGCAATGTGGGTCTTAATTCGGGAATTACCTCCAAAACCTAAGGTACATTTTATATTTTACATTAAACTTGTTCTTTTTAATTCGTGCATGGTTTTGTTTGTTATTTTTAATATATATATAGCTGACCAAGTTAAGAAATGTTAAGCTAATGAAAGTAAGACTAAATGTGTAATTAGACTGCGTGTGAGTTTAACCGCTGTGGGCCATTTCTAAATTAAACTTTTATAACTTGTATCGTATTAACAGAGAAACAAGAGAATAATTTGTCTATGTCAATGGTGTTTCAAAGTAATTGAGCCCGTCTGTGTGGACTTTGACGAAAAGAAGAAAATTATTTAAAGCTTTGGATAAAACTGTAATAACTAACATTTATAGTTGTAATTTTTAACGTGAATATCACAGTCTTGTATTGTAATAATATAATAGAGGTGAAAATTTTTGTCTTGTCAAAGAGTGTTTATTCTAAGATAATTGAATCCATATACATATATATATATATATGATAACAAAAACAAAATATACAACTAAAATGATTTTTCTGTGTGTGTTTTAAATGCAAAACTACGCAACTATTTAACTGAACTGTGTTAGTTGAGGAAATTCGAATCTCGAATTTTACCGTTACAAGTTCCGAAACTTAACACTGACCGACCCAAAGACGATGGAATAATTTAGAATGCGGATGAAATTAAGTAAAACTTTATAAAAATATAAAGTTAACCTACATGGATTGGCCACTTTATGACATATCAATTGTAATTATATAGGTTTACAGAGAAAAACTTACCAAATATATAAACTTGTACGATATATTTTGAGCAATGAGAATTTTTCTGCATTAGTAGGGTTATGCTTACATTTTGCCCCCTCTGTGATGGTATTGATACTAATTTGGACAGTTGCATGCACTTTACTCGTGGCATGTGACCTTTTGGTTAACTCTGCCACTTATACTGTGGTCTTTGTACTGCTTGCTATTATGTCGTTGGAGTTTGTGTCTGAACTATAATTTAGGCCTGGCATAGCCAAGCGCGTTAGGCGTGCGACTCGTAATCCGAGGGTCGCGGGTTTGCGCCCGCATCGCGCTAAACATGCTCGCCCTCCCAGCCGTGGGGGCGTATAATGTTAGGTCAATCCCACTATTTGTTGGTAAAAGAGTAGCCCAAGAGTTGGCGGTGGGTGGTGATGACTAGCTGCCTTCCCTCTAGTCTTACACTGCAAAATTGGGGACGGCTAGCACAGATAGCCCTCGAGTAGCTTTGTGCGAAATTCCAAAACAAACAAACAAACAAATACTATACAATTTAATATGTTCATTTAGCCTGACTGCAATGTCACCACTCCTTAAGAGCAGATTTTAGAGTCAATCAGAAACAAAGGATACCTGGGTCAAATGCATGAATGATGTATCCTTACCATGGTTCGAGCTGACTTGTTTTGGGTTTGACCGTTACGTAGCAAGCACGAGTAATGTTTATCTTGCGTAACTCTGAGGTTAGTCCCTGCTTCCAATGGCTTAGCGATAAGCCTGCATGCTTACGACGGTAAAACTTATTATTGTATAGCTTTGCGCTTAACAATAATCAAATCAACCAACAACGAAAGGCTATCTCCTTTTCTTTCAAGATACTGACCATGATAGAGATGATGGACGCCTAAATCTTAGAAGTGGTTGTTATAACTGCCAATTTAGTCAGTGCTTCAGCTGAACCAAAATTGTTTACTAAATAATAAACCTCCTTACTAATAATGTAATAATGGTGTGGGTTTAATGTTTAAAAAAGGGTCTGTCAGTGTCACTTCGTCTAACAAGATGACAACAGCGAATTGGCTGCGTTATTACGGTAAAGATATTGTTTTATCTTGTGATTGTTGAAAATACAATGATGAATATTCAATGCTATTGCGTTCATATTACATCTCTCCAATCCCCGTATTTATTTTGTGTAATTTTCATTAACCTTCAGAGCCACTAAGTGTTTCTACAACGTGAAAATAAAATATGAGAAATTCAAATAAACGCGCCCCTAATGGCACAGTGGTGTGATAATACTTCTTATTAATTACCAGTAATAAACGGAGAAGCCCCCAGTAACACAGTAGGATGTCTGCAGGCTTGCACCGTTAGAAAGTGGGTTTGATTCTCCTGGTGGGCAGAGCACAGGTAGCCCTTTGAGCTTAATAACAATCAACATCAACAACAAATATACAATTCAGGCTCAATATACAAGGACTTTTTCGGCAAATACGTTGGTAACGCATTTGTTTACTTACATAACTGATACATATTAAGCTTCATATAAGTTCACATTTACTTGCTGCGCCCCCACTAATAGACATTCCCAAAAATCCAATTTTAATCTCTTCTTCCATTTTCTAGGTCTGTTGTCTTAAGCATAACATATTCTACAAGGTAAAGATTTGTGTCAACCCTTATAGTCCCCTATTGGTATTAGGGAATCTGATACATGTTGTCATTCTTAACCATCACTTGGGGTGGCATGCACACAAATTAGTTATGTTTATTTTATATGTACGTCTATTCAACTGATCCAAGTTGTAGAAAACTGCGTATTTTATGTTGATACGATAAAAACATTTCTTTAGATAAAGCTTAAAATGTATTCAGAAAAGCAATGTGTTTCAAACAGAAGTGTATTCAGAAAAGCAAAGTGTTTCAGACAAAAGTGTATTCAGCAAAGCAGTGTTTCAAAGAGAAGTGTATCTTTTGAGCTTTTAAAATATGTCAATCCAAGTCTCTATCTCAGATACAAGTACAACATGTATATACAGCATCAGTAAAAGTCTAAGTATCAGTGTATTTACTAAAATAAATGACGTTATGTCCAACCTTCTTCACTTACTTATTCCTGTCATCACATTACAAGACTCTAATTTAATAGAATAAACATATTAACGTCTTTCAATTTTTTCGATTGAAAATGAAAAAAAAAATTTGCAAAAATGTTTCTCAAGATTTGAAGAATTTTTAGATAAAATTCAAATTATTTCCAGTGATGCGTTTCTATCTTCTGTGGAATGAATCTATGGATGGCCCTTTAAGAAGATGGTATAAATGTCCCTAATAAATTAATATTGAGACCACAGTGATGTTAATAGCACATTGCTGCCATCTATGTAAACCTGTGAAATATATAAAACTTTCTTCAACAAATAAATAATACAAGAATGAATAACATCGCATGAAATACAACAGTAGACATTCATCGCTAAAGGGAAAACTAATCATTTTTATCGATGTACACCACTAACTACAGGTATTTGTAATCTATACATTAAATGTTTTGTTTTACTATAGTTGAGTTTCATCATAAAGTCAAACTATACGTGTATACACACGAACGCAGGCACACATCGTGTTCGTTTGTTTGTTTTGAATTTCACGCAAAGCTACTCGAGGGCTATCTGCGCTACCCGTCCCTAATTTAGCAGTGTAAGACTAGAGGAAAGACAGCTAGTCATCACCGCCCACCGCCAACTCTTGGGCTACTCTTTTACCAACGTATAGTGGAATTGACCGAGAGATTATAACGTCCCCACGGCTGAAAGAATCGAGTATGTTTAATACAACGAGGATTTGAACCCGTGACCCTCAGATTACGAGTTGAACGTCTTAATCCACCTGGCCATGCCGGGTCCGTGTTGGTTTGTCAACTGATTTAAAAGATACTTAATAAGCGGAAGTTTTCGTTTCTTCTAATATACTTAGCCTTTCAACTGTGTACTATCTGGAAAAGGTTTTCAAACAGTTCACAGTGTCTCTCTTTATGGAGTCGATATAGAATCACATAATCTTCACATTACGAGAAGAAGTTGGCGATACAAAGTCTTAACAGTGATTAAATCGCTGAATTTGTCGTGAAGAAGAGGTCATTGAATTTGTGGCTTCATTAAATACACATACTAGGTATCTGTATGTGACACCAGAGGAATTTTTTTTAAATTGGCTGTCCGACTCAGTAAAAAATGTGGACGTATTCTGAGGGCTTCTTTGTAAGTTTAATCTCCCTGAACGTAACATAATTTACTCGAAAATCTTTAACGACAGTTGGCTGTTGTTCAAGAAGATGACGTCACTGCCATTGAAATATTTAATATTTTCAACCGCCGCTACACTTCTCTCTGAAACACATTTTATTGTAAACTTGACTAGGAGTTACTTAATTATACAGCGTTATAAAGATATAGTAGTTGCACTCACTGAATCTATTGTTTTGGCCAGGTTACTTATTGTAAATTATAAAATTGATTAAATAAATAAATTAGTTCCAACATCGTGATGTTGATTAATTTTTTCATTTTCAAATACTCCTTACATGTAACATCCAGGATCTGTTTACTTGGCCTTTTCGAGACTTATAATTCATAGATTTCACTGGAAATAAATGTTATTAATGATTAACTCTATGCCAACAAACAAGGTTACGTTTTAGCCTTTTCAACACATCAACTCACAAACATTCTCGAGGACAATTCTAAGTTTATGACGCAGTCTTTTCTGCATCCAGTCAAAAGCTATCACAAAGTTAGTTTTCTTCGAATTGTTTTTAAATTACAAAGTGTGGAAAGTCAACTGCGGTGAAGTTTGTATTTCTCAAGAAACTATAGTTTCCAGGAGTACTGAGAGATGGTACTGAGCCTTATCTATTCTGGAAGATGACAATTGTTGGCCAAAATAAAATACAACGAAGAAAGGTTATTTTATGGAATGACAGTTAATGAATAAAAATAAGTGTAATAACGTTTCTTTCTATTAGTGGTAAGACAGTTACTGACTAACATCATACAGCTCTCTTTTACTGAATGGAACTGCTGACCAGTGAAGTGTGACAGTGTCTCCTTCTTTCTTGTAACAACTGTTGATTCAAATTATCGAAAATTAATTATATTTCTGTTAATGGATGATATTTTCTGATTAAAATAATCTTTGACGAGTATCTTTATCTTGTGAATGATAATTTTGGCTAAAGTTATATGAAATCAATTGTACTTTCTTGCTGAATGGCAGTTGTTAGTCTGTCAACACTAATGAAGGCGCGCCCTCTACTGGATCACAGCTGCTAACCGAAGTCGAATACAGTGAAGTCCCTTTCTTATAACAACTGGTGACTGAAATAGTCTGTGAAACGTCATTTTCTCGTAAAGGTTTAAAGTAGTTGCAAAGCAAAATCGATTGTAATTCCATTTTCTAATTATAAAATTATATCTAAAAAAACGCTGTTTTTGTTTCCAACAAATAACATTATAGACATAAATAATGAAATAAAATATTCTTAAAAAGTGAATATCGGTGACTAAAAATTGCATCTGACAGTATTAATCCTCATCAGTAAATGAAGTTCAACACGAAAAAAAAAAAATATAAATAGAAAATTCTCAACAAGTGGGTTTCTCGACATTAGTGACGAAACAAAAATGTTCACAATGTATTCAATTAACTACGTGATTTTACACAGTTATGTAGCAATACGCACGTTGAATTTCCATGGTAGTAGAGGGCTAGTTTTGCAACAGTGATGAATTATTAAAGTTTTGAATTTCAGGCGAGAGAAAAGACATTCATCTACAAAAAGTTTAATAACGTATATATCAGAACAAAAAGAAATCATTCCGAGAGTTTTCAATGTGTGACAGATTACATCATCCTCAGTTTCCATTGCGTAATTTTACCCTAATGAGAATAACTGTTATTCATGATAACGTGATAAAAATTGTTATTTTTTATTTACGTACATTTTGCCGAATCTCGTTTTTGATATAGAACTAACGAAGAATAAAAACCTTTATATTAAGGCGACTGAAAGCTGCATTCGTGTGAGCATCTCTTGGTCACATACCGACAAACAAGGGTTTCAGTGTAAAATGTGAAACGTTAACTTGAGAACAGAAGTCGAATAGTCGTTCCGTGTGTTTTTTTGTGTTTAACACATTATTCACACGTTAACAGCATTGCATCAGAGTTATAAACTTGAGCAACCATTTTGTTAGGAAAAACAAATAATATCTTCTATTAGTGTTTAACGAACAGAAGTAAAAGTCAAGTACGTGAATATTATCAGTCTTACATAAGTTTAAAAAGAAATTCGTAAATTAAAGTAAGCATTAAGAGTTAGCAAATATCACGGTGTTTAAAATGCTTTCGATGACAAGTTTTAAAACTGCCAATAGAAAGTTCATAACCATCGCTGTTAATGATTGAAATTTCTTATTGCTTAATGAAAACAGTTTAAAAAACTAAACTACGCGTTTTTCTTGTGGTAAAATTGGTTTGTTTGTAGTCGAACAGAAAGCTACACAGCAGGCTATTTGTGCACGGGTATTGAATCCCGATTTACAGAGATGCAAGTCTACAGACATGCATCTGTGTTACTGGGTGGGTGGTTGGATGGGGAGATTCTGATAAAATCGAATCAGTTGATACTTCCTTATAGGTAAAAGTGTACTCTACCAAAAGTACTCGCAAGTTGACAAACAGTTATACCACTGAATATCCGATACGATCAAATCTGGTGCTGCAACATTCAGCACTTACTAACTTAGTTAATAAATGTGGGTTCTTGATTAGAGTGCTGTTTACAATACTTTAACTCTTTATCGAAATTAAAGATTGATTAGACGGGCTGCCACCTTTCAGCTAATATTACTCAACTGACTGAAATACATCAATCTGTTAAGTGTTCTCGTTGGAGCAAAGGCACATTGAGCTATCTGTTATGTCCGTCCCGGCAAATCGAATTCTGAATTGTAGCGTTGTTAAGTCCGTAATGTTATCGCTTTTCACACCGCGGAACA
Organism: Carcinoscorpius rotundicauda; assembly: GCA_011833715.1. Classification (NCBI taxonomy): domain Eukaryota; kingdom Metazoa; phylum Arthropoda; class Merostomata; order Xiphosura; family Limulidae; genus Carcinoscorpius; species Carcinoscorpius rotundicauda. The sequence goes on along the minus strand of CM022396.1, from coordinate 52,637,120 downwards.
AACGAACTACGAGCTAGAAATACCAGTGAGATATAACAGTTTTTAATCAAAGCATTTCAAGTTAATGTACAGTATGTTAAATGATTTAGAGTAAATGTGTTGTATGATAAAATATTGCATTGTTACTTGTGTATTATCAACAAAAGATGATTTATATATAAATTCCAGAATATTATACACCTATAGAACAGGTCTCCAGAATTTCATCCTCCAGTTTTACCTATTTTGATTATAGCCACGTGAAAACGGGTTTGTTTGTTTTGAATTTCGCGCAAAGCTACAAGTCTTAACCCTAATTTAATAATGTAAAGCTAAAGGAAAGACAGCTAGTCATCACCACCCACCGCCAACTCTTGGACTACTCTTTTAACAACAAATAGTTGGATTGACTCTCATATTATAACGCCCCTACAGCTGAAAGAGCGAACGTGTTTGGTGTGATGGGGATTCGAACTAGAGACCCGATGCTGGACTTAACTCTTGCAAAGCGAGTACCTAGAGATCACGGCCAGCGGAATCTTATCTTACTTTATCTTTCGCGCATTTTGCGATATATACTAATCCTTGTGCTAATGGCGTTAAGCGATAAATCCCATCTACTTCTACTTGGATGAGTTAATGATGTACATACTTGTCTTTAGTTGTAGACAAATATTTATTCTTAAATGCATAACACATTGATAGTAAATAAGAAAAAAACATAGACTAATATAAATAATATAATGTAATATAAATACAGATTAGCCTATTTTGCTTCATCCGGTCACTCTCATTTCCAGAGTTTATTTCTTTCTGCTCAGATTATAATGCCATGAAACGATACAACAAATTAAATTTCTAGGTGAGTTTGCACATTAAAAACCATCTCCCTGTACTGGAGAAGGGCCCGGCATGGCCTAGCGCGTTAAGGCGTGCGCTTCGTAATCTGAGGGTCGTGGGTTCGAATCCCCATCACATCAAACATGCTCGCCCTCCCAGCCGTGTGGGTGTATAATGTGACGGTCAATCCCACTTTTCGTTGGTAAAAGAGTAGCCCAAGAGTTGGCGGTGGGTGGTGATGACTAGCTGCCTTCCCTCTAATCTTACACTGCTAAATTAAAGACGGCTAGCACAGATAGCCCTCGAGTAGCTTTGTGCGAAATTTAAAAAAAAAAATATCTCTCTGTACTGGAGAATATATATTTAAAAACGCTGTGAATTAAATGATCAGGGTTTCTCGAAACTGAAAAACTACTTGTGACAAATATACGAAGTGCTTGAATTATATTGTACAACCACAAGAAAAGTGTTTATATATACATAGGAATTTGAAGAATAACTAACATTAATGCCACTACTTTTTTGTACTACGTTCTTCAGTGGAAAAGCTATCTAAAGTAAATAGTTTTTGAGCACAAATTTTAAAATTGTCATATCACATAGCATTCTTATTTAATTTTTTCACACATTTATGTTTGTATTTATTCAATCGCATCTTGTATAGTTAACCTTAGTCTGTTTTAGTGAAAACCTACAAGGACTACATATTATTTTCATCTGTAGAATAGAATGCAAAAATTATTTGGCAGAACAAGATTGTTTAGTACTTATATATTTTCTTACATATTTATATGTTATAAAATATTGAAAAATAGAATATTTTATGCGTTGCTGATGTTATAGTAATTTTCTAGCTAACTAATTCTTATCTGTTTCTCTCATTTAATTTTTGATTTGATTGAATTTTATAAATAAACAAAAAATATTTTTTGTAGGTGTTTATTGTGACGCCATCTGGGATTCATTTTATTGTTGGCCAACGACACCTGCAGGAAAAGTAGCAGTACGATCATGCTCAGAAATCTTCATTCGTAATCAAGTTCCTATAAGTGTGGAGACGATAGATAAGGGTAACACAATTTAAAACAATTATATTTTGTTCCTTGAATTTCGAGCAAAGCTACACGAGGGCTATCTGCGCTAGCCACCCCTAATTTAGCAGTGTCAGACTACAGGGAAAGCAGCTAGTCATCACCACCCACCAACAACTCTTAGACTACTCTTTTACCAACGAATAGTGGGATTGATCATAACATTATAATTCTCCACGCCTGAAAGGGTGAGCATGTTTGGTGTGATGGGGATTCGAACCCACGACCCTCGGATTACGACTCTAACGCCTTAACCCACTTGGACAGAGGATTATATAATTGTAGACTTTGAATAATATATTATTTGATACAATAAATACACGCACTAGTATAAACAAATTTATCACGAGTTTATGTAATATTTTTTTAAACAAAGTGACACTAAACATTTGAATTAAATTAAACATTTCGATGAAATATTTAATAAGATATACCATCTGTTACTGTGATTTCTCGTCTCTACCATTATAGTCAATGTTTTGTAATGCTTAGTCAGTTAACAGAATATCAAAATTAGGATACATATTTTTTTTTCATATATTTTGTGCTTTCGTCCATTTTACAAGATTAATTTGTATTATTCATTCCACTGAGACAACCATACATTCTGTCTTTTGTTAGCTCACGCTTATCGAGTTTGTAGCGAGAGTGGTGATTGGTTATGGGGTGAGTGGACGAATTACACGGAATGTCTTGAGCTGCTGAATCAGGTGAGAAGGGTTTTAAAAATGTTGAAGAGTTATGAATAATAGAAACAGTGGATTTATTTTTTCTATTTTCTGTTAAAAATGCAACCGGAAAAACCAATAGTACAAATAGTTCAGTATATATTTGTTAGTATCAAAGATGTTTATGATTCACTTCATGGTTGCAATGTATTTTTCTTAATATTCTGGATTTCAGTGGATCAAATGAAAATGATGTAGTTGTGGACTTTTCGCATTAAGAACTTAAATTATTTAGTGGATCTGTAAACAAAAAGGGAGAAAAACAAATGGACATTGTAACTTGACTCAACATGTTGAATGAAATTTTGTTGTCCATATCTTTCAGTTACAAGTATAAACAATACGCATTAATGAATCTACTTAAATGCTCAGTACAATTAGTGTCGTGAAAAAATATTAAAGATCCTCCAAACAGTGTTTCACATTACTGGAGTTCCTCCAACTCGTGTTTCACATTGCCCAGAGTTCCTCAAAACTGCGTTTTACGTTCAAACAATATGTGTTAACGAATCTTCTTAAATGCTCAGTACAATTAGTGTCATGAAAAAAATATTGAAATCCCTCAAAACTGTGCCCCACATTACTGGACTTCAATTACTCCAAACGGTGTTTCACATAATAGGAGCTCTTCAAACTGTGTTTCACATTACTGGAGTTTCTCCAATCCGTGTCTCACATTACTAGAATTTCTACACGCTGTGTTCCACATTAACGGAGTTCCTCCAAATTGTATTTCTAATAATTGAGTTTAATATTAATAAAGCATAAATTTTTGTGCAAACGGATGCCACATTAAACAAAATGTAGTTAAAGTATTCTATTATTTTCATAACAGGGTTTTGAAATGACTTCACATTGGAAAATACGACTAGCAAAATAAGATTTAGATGAGAATGCTTCTTAGCGTAGGTTTAAATGTAAAAAGATTAAAATGAGGTCAAGAAAAAGAGAACAAAGGGTAAAATAATCGTGAAAACAGCAACCTGTGGGTTGTGTGTTTAAAGAAGTGATCAGCATAAGGTGAAGTAATGAAATTAAAAATCATGTGCTGCATGCTATACTTAATCGTTTTACATTTCAGGACAATTTTTCCTCTGACCAAATCGCCGTGACGTACATTTTATTCGTTGGATCGCTTGTATCTCTTTTAGCCCTCATTTTAACATTATTCATTTTCTGTTATTTCAAGTAAGTTATTATTTATTTGTAACTCGAAATTTTTTGTGTAACTCATTTTTTACTGTAACAGAGAATATTTTTTATCTTTCTTCCATGTTACATGTAAAACTTAGTCATTCAGTATGTAGCAAAACGGTTCTTGTTTGGTTGGTTCAGTTATAAGTTATGTTATATTTAATTTTTTTCGTGCAAAGCTACGCAATAGGCTAGCTGCGATCTGGCTTATGCAAAAACTAAACTCTTAATTTTAGCACCGTAAATCTGAAGTAAACAGCTGTTTAAAACAACGAATAAATTATCCTATTGAATTCCTCTTAGTTTTCTTTGAGCTAGTTGAGTCTGCTTTATTACAAAATATATGTGTATTATGTAGATACGTAAATATAGATTAAAAGTGTTTCTAGTTTTGTTTTAGAGTTTTTGGGGAAAGCCATAAAAGTTATTTTGGTATATCCATTCTGATTTCTAACTGATAGGCTAATGAAAAAGCAGCTAGCCAACAACGCCCACCATTAGTTTTCGGGCTACTCTTATCTGATTGAATGGTCGGATTTGACCGTTATTATTATAAGGAAACCACGGCCTCACACACCTACATGTTTTTTGCCTGAGCATGCTAACTACTAGTCTGTACCTGGCCTCATTAAAGGTGCGTTTATTACATTTCCCGAAGTTTTAGGCTACTTCAAAGCACTGTGCTGTAACATAAGGCAAGATACGTTTAATTTTATAATCTACGTGACGTAACTCTGTTTTGATCCTCATTTGAATTGAGCCAGTCAAAGAAAAGGTGTACAGAGAATTCTTTGTTATCTAAATAATGGCAAGCGGTGTAAAATCTGGTAATCACCTATTTTGGTTTTATACAAGAGCAAAGCTTCATGATGGAATCTCTGCACCTGGTGCAACTCAGAAGTCAAGTCTTAAATTTTAATCTGATAAGCCTTCAAGCTTAACGTTGAGTTATTGTTTTTTCTTTGTTTTTGTTTGGTTTGTTTCGAATTTCGCACAAGACTACACATAGCCTATTTGCGTTAGCCATCCCTAATTTAGCAGTATAAGACTAAAGGGAATGCAGCTAGTCATCACTACCCACCAGCAACTCTTGGGATACTCTTTTACCAACAAATATTGGGATTAACTATCACACAATAACGTCTCCACGGCTAAAAGGGCGAGCATAGTTTGGTATGACAGGGATTCGAACCTGCGATTCTCAGATTACGAGTCGAGCTCTCTAATTTCCGGACCATGTCGGATCATTGAGTCATTGTGTGTGTGTAGAAAAGGAGGAGTGTGGCGGATCACAAGAATAAAGTGTTTATTGCGAGCATAACTTAACTTCTGTCACACGAGCCACCCTAACATATTTTTGTACTGAACCTAAGATGGTCAACATGATGGTCATTCCAGTCACCAGTAATTTACGATTATTTTGATTAATCTCAATGAACAAAGCTTAGCACAGCTTTCAAGACGAAAAAAATTAAAAACAAAATTGATGAAAATATATATGACATGACGAAACCTATATAGATAATACTATGGTGGTACCATAGTGGGTGTTATGCCTTCTAATATTTATTCTTCATAACAGGCATGGCATTTTTAGTTTGAACATCGCTAAGAAAATCATCTGCTAATGCATTGCACATCTGCTTCAACTTTAAACTAAATTTGGGGTCTGCTGTGCCATTAGTTTCACCAATATTGAAACTAACGGTTTCTTATATGTGATTCTAATGACACCTTTTGAAGAGAGTGATAATACTGTACTAATTTTTATATATTCTTCGTTGTCAATGAAGTAACCAATTGACGAATTTCCAATTCAAATAGTACGTAAAATCGATTGAAACATCCTGGAATTAATTCCTCCCTTATCTTACTCCTTCCAAAGGTTTAGCTTAATCGCTAACACTTAAACCATCACATTCATAACCACATCTAGAACATTTCAAGAATATTGTATTGCTATATCATTTAATTTATATTTACAAGTTAATTTCTCCATGTTGGCTCTCATGGTTTCAACAATACCAGAAGTCCTTGTGTTTTGTCTGATCAAAAATCCAAATCTCTCCAGGATGACTCTCTTTGTTTTTTGTTTTTTGTTTTTTTTATCCACATCAAGATGCCTGGCTTGCTTGTGTAACAGGCTTTTAAAATGAAGCGCTCTAGCTGTCTCATTGTCAAAATTTCTGGTCATCGAGAAAATTAACTGAAGAATTACGGGTTAATATTATTGTTGTAATCTGTTAATCACAATGATTTGTTGGCGATATTTCCATACTTTATCTACAGGTTATAAATACATACTAACTGGAAGTTCTGTGATTACATAAGCTAATTATAGGTGTATTTTATTCTTTAAATAATAAGCAAATAATGCAGTATTTTTTATCTTAGGTCTCTTCATTGTCCAAGACTCCACGTGCACCAGAATCTAGTTATCGCATTGATCATACATTCTCTTCTTCTATTTGTCATCTCTACCCCTGGTGTGTTTAAAGATCCAACAGTTTTTTACAGAAATGCCGTAAGCATTATTATTTTTTAATGATTTAGCATTTCGGACGTAGAAGGTATTGTATTTCTTTTAACGTAACGCATCTTTAGTGCGCGAAAATATACTGAAGCCCACCTTACGACTGTCTTTTCGACACGTTTTTAGAATACTTTTATTTGCATTGTAAAAGACAGGTTGACCATATTATGCATCAAATTGTTTAAGTTCTATATCTTATTATTCTTCAAATGAATATGTAAAACAGATCTCATTAATATTAAAAACGACATGACGGTAATTGTCGTTGTTGTATTGAATTAAGCACAAAGCTACACAATGGGCTGTCTGTGCTCTGCCCACTACGGGTATCGAAACCCGGATTTTAGCGTGCAAGTCCGCAGACATACCGCTGAGCCACTGACCAGTTGTTAAACGAAATTCGCTGTCACAGTCTATTAACACTGGAATTCGAAAGTTGAAATGTTTGTGCTATTAATTGAGTAAAACTGTGATCTACCAAGTCGCTGATGGCATTCCAAGGGGGAAAGAAATATTGGGATAGACATACGAGCAACATGTTTTAAACAACTAATTTATTTAACTGTGACCAGGATTCAGTAGTCTCTAATTACGGGATGCTAAAATATGTTATAAAGACTGTCATTCGTGATGAAAAAAAAACCCACTTGAAGTAAAAGTATTTCTAAAGACAACTGGTATGGGTATTGAGACTATAATTAAAGTAAAGTAGAGAACAACGTTTCGACCTTCTCAGTTCATCTTCAGGTTAACAAAGGCTGTCATATGTCAGTTGAAAATAAATTACAAAGTGCTTTTCTTAGTTTCGAAGAAGAAAAAAAGTTTCCGTAACATTAAGACAATGAATAACTGGAAGCATATAAATTAGTTTCATGGATTATGTTTCATCATTTTGTGTACTGAATCATAGGGTAAAAACACAGAGAAAATTACACGAGGCACTTCACACAATTAGTTTGTTCAAGTAACTCAATGTACTGGTGTAAGGATGTGAAAAAGTAGTTGTTTGTTAATTTTCAGAGCAAAACTGCATTAGGGCTGTCTACTGTATTCACCGTAAGAAATAAAACTCCAGATGTTAGGGTTTTAAGTCCATAGATATAGCACTGTTACACCGGGGAATAGTGTGAGAAAGATTATAGCAGTAGGAAATGCATCTATTTATCATTTTAGTTTAACATTGTAAAATACACAAACTTTGTCGTTGATTGTCATACTTCCAAGTTATCACATTAGTGGACAAAGCAACGATACAACAATAACAATGTTATTCCAAGTTTTTCGATGATTATTGGAGTGACATCTTGCCAAACTGAGTGTCATTTGAATGTCACATTTGGTGTAATAATCCTTTGCCAACATCTGTGAATCAACCGCAGTTACTAATAGGTTATAATAAAATAAGTCACATTCTGACACACGGTGATATCTTTGCCAAGATAAAAACAACAACGACAAAAAACATGGCTGCTAACTAGATGTGGTTTTATAAAATGTAATAGTGTTTTAAAAAAATCCTAATTTCGCGCCTGAGTATTAGATATTGGATTATTGTCTACTTTGCAATATACGTCCCTATGTTAACTGTATCGAATCTGTATATCAAAACATATCCAATTTAATCAAATTAATATCCAGGTCTGACAGTACGACTAGATTTTATGACTTTTTTATGTTGTTAATATCCACAGGACAGAATGCACGAAATGTTTCGATGATTTTAGTCAATTAAAGTGTTATTATAAAAAGGAACTTCTGTTAAAAACATTTTAATAATTTTTATTTAATATGTACGTTACTGCAGAGAAATGAAATATAATTTTTTCTAGGTAATTAAGTGTTTGTACTGTTTATTACCACAAGAAATGGTAATAATCAAATAATTTTGAATTAATAATTAATTGAATATTGCTTATACATATATTGCTAATTACAAAAAAATCTTGCCCATTTTTAATAATTATATATATTATTAGTGTTTACATAAGTGTTAATTAAACGTTACTAACAACCAGTTAACTGGCTGATTAAAATTTGGTATTTAAGTATTAATTAATTGGATCTTGTCAATATCCACAAAATTAGTTCATAAATTTATTTTTTATTCCATACTAGAAGGCTGAACTTTAACCCATAAGTATAGTTGAATGATCTCTTATTATTTTTATCGAGTTGACAAATTAATTATTGTTAACACCCACAAGACAGGTTGTACTGAATGGTTCTGTCGATTTTGTCCATTTCTCCTAGGAATGGTTGTGCAAAACTATTCTGTCAGTAAAAATGTATGCAGCTATGGCCAGTATTAACTGGATGTTCGTCGAGGGATTACTGCTCCACAGTCGCATCACTGTATCCATCTTCAACATGGACACGCCTTTTAAACTCTATTATTTCATTGGCTGGGGTAAGTTGTACATTACTTTATCGCTTATAAATATTTTGTTAAAGACCTCATAAGAACAATGGCACTTAAAACTGTTTGGTTTGATAAAGTTAAAGCAAATATTTTTCGATACTTGGCATATTATTACTCACATTCCATGTGGAAGCAAAGCTTGTATGACCTTTGACATGCCACTGATTCAGATCTCAACAAAATCGTGATGATTATGACGCTTGAGATACCAACTACAAAAATCACTTTTGAGTAAACCACTCAGCAATCGGCCTGACATACCATCATCAACTGTGGAGACCGATTCGTACAACATTCCTGTATATTCTTTGTTGGTAGTTCCAGCCTTTAGTTTATTTCGTGTTAAACACAAAGCTCCAAGATGGTTTCTTCGTTTTAATTTATTACTGCACGAAAGGTTATGCACGCTCCGTTATACACTGGAAGTCGGATACCGAAATTTAGCACTTTGACCTGTTGACTGGCAAATATCTCAGTTGCTACAATACAACTCTAATGCTCCTTTATTTTGTAACTTTTTTCGTGACGCTATTTTGGATCGAAAGTGAAACAATTTATAAGTAGATCAAATGCATGTATGGTGCTCATATCTAGCGTTGAAGTTAGGTATTATTGAAAACAAATTAACTCGTCCGCGGGACTGTGTTACCGATCGGCTCGCACGAGTTATCTCGTCTACGACACTGAACAGGTTAAGCCTTCAAACTTATTGCTGAGCTATTGAGACCACAACCTTCGGAATTTGTATATACAGGCTTCTCTTATTTAGAGCGCTTTCTATTAGTGCATTTTCGTTTTTCAAAAAAGTTTTCTCATCAAGGAACATTTTTTGATTAGCGCAACCAGTCGCAATAGCAATTTTCGATTTAACGTATTTTTGAAACTCCTGGTAACCTCGCGGTAGCATAATTTTTTTCGGTGATATTATGCCCTAGGTTCAGGTTTATTTAATGTCTTGTATACTTCTTTAAATTGGTTACCTAATTAGTATTGTAAAACACGTTTAGAAGTTTCAATATACAGAAAATATTCATTTGGGAACGCAATTACATGTATTTCTATTAATAAGGGCCCGACATGGCTAGGTAGGTTTAGACGTTCGACTCGTAATCGGAGGGTCACGGGTTCGAATTCCAGTTGCAATAACCATACTCGCTCTTTCATCCGTGGAGGCATTATAACATGACGGTCAATCCCACTATTCTTCGGTAAAAGAGTAGCTCAAGAGTTTGCAGTAGGTGGTGATGACTAGCTGCTTTCCCTCTGGTCTTACACTGTTAAATTAAGGAGGGCTAGCGCAGGTCGACCTTGTGTAGCTTTGCGTGAAATTAAAAAAAACAAACAAAAACAAACCTATAGATAATCGATTTTTGTTTAGCACAGTATTGTTTAGGAACGAATCAACTTCACCAAACGGGAGATGTTGATATTTATATCGCCAAATTCCCGATTAAATTTTTCAAAGGTACTGGTTAAGAGTATTAAAAAGAAGTAACATTTGCGTACCAGTGTGTACCAATTGTTATAAAATACATAACTTAATAGTTTATTCTATAACTAGCTGGAGTACCAGCCCCATGGCCGGAAGTTATGTAAGTTCATGATTAATGAAAGGTTATTTTAGAACATGAAAAGCTGCTTCCTTTATATGTAATTGTAAAAACGTTGTTGTTTTGAATTAAGCACAAAGCTAAACAATGGGCTATCTGTGCTCTGCCCACCACGAGTATCGAAACCCAGTTTTTAGCGTCGTAAGTCTGCAAACATACTGTTGAGCCACTGGGGGCACTGTAAAAACGTAAAACGCCTATAAAAACTTCAAAAAACAAAGTGAAGCTAAAAATGTGTTTGTATTTCGCTATGAAATCAACGAACTTCCTTATCAAATTTGGTGAAAGTCTTCTTAAAAGGTGAGAAGCAATGATAAAAACCACAAAATCTGCAAAATCTAAAACTCAAAATATCTATCTTCCCATGGATCTTATGAATCTCCATGCCAATTTTTGTGAATATTCATCTAAACCCTGACAAGTAGTTACCCGGATGTACAACAGACAATTATTATATTTATATAGATGCTACAGCCGATATTAATTCCTACAGTTTTTACAAGGTTCGTGCCCAAAATACTGAACATCCGTGGTATATTTGTAACGACCTAGTTCTACGATCTAGTAATAATTATCGTTCACCATTGTTGTTTATTATTAAGCACAAAGCTACATAAAGGGCTATATGTGCTCTGCCCACCACTGGTATCGAGATCTGGTTTCTAATGGTATAAAGTTTACTGGATCTGTTAATACCAGTGATTATATGTCATTCATGATTCTAAACGTACCATCGGTTTTAGTGAAGGATTATAAATCTTCAGTTTGAGCAGAAAATTAGTTACAAACTTATACTCATAATACGAACCAGACTTGACCTTGGTGGATAGCACGTGTGAACTACAAATTTGAAAAACCTCTGTCCGTACTTTGAAGGCCTTGAGTGCATTATAAAATCGACGGTCAAATCCTATCAGTTATTCTTACAAAAATGGCTCAAGTTGGCTAGCTGTTTTCTATTTCTAATCCATCGGTTCATGATTAGATAGGTTAAGTTCGGATAGCCCTTGTGTACCAGTAAATCTGGTTCGCACTGCTTTCTAGCAGTTTCGTACTCGTGGTAGGCATAGCAAGGAAAGCTTACTATGCTGCTTTGAAGTTTACCACAAATAAATCTTTGTATATCTTTCTAAACAAACTCGTAATAATACAATCGATGTTTGTAACGTTATAAGGTATTTTTATCTCTTAAATCGGTTAAAACTGACAACATATATATATATTCTCTACAAATTATTAAGTAGTGAATGAAGTACCTGTGTGAATAAACTGTAAAGACCGGTCTCAAAAATAGTAACCATTAGATTTCTGAAATATTTACACAACGTCTGATGAAGCAAAAGGTTAAACACTTTGTCTTAACAATAAAAAATCTGTTAACCATTTTGTAATGTTTCTCGGAATATATGTGTTCTTCACCCTGCCATTGTAAGTATTGTATTGCTACTGATATGAAAATTTATTGTTTTAATAAGGAACAGTAAAATAAAAAATATTGTGTTCTCGCAATTAGTTATATTTTTAAAAGTTTTGTATTTCAAATACATGTGTAGAAACAGTTTATTTTTCTAATAAACACCCAAACAATTGCACACTTGTGTGATTGTTCTGTATAGCCTTAACACTTATATGAAGTTTTGATGTTTACATTTATGTATAAGTTGTTTGTTTAATGTACAAAATGATCCTTTCATCATTAAATGGTATTTCCATTTTTGGCTCTCTGTACGCTTTGTGTTTGTTTCAAAGCTGTACCTATGGCAAATTATATCATGGAAAATAACCATTAACGTTTAATATGTGCATTTAAAAATTTGGTTTGTTTCTTATTGTTGAAGTCTCTTGGTTGTTGTTGTTTTGAATTAAGCACAAAGCTACACAATGGGCTTTCTGTGCTCTGCCCACCACGGGTACCGAAAACCGGATTTTAGCGTGTAAATCCGTAGACATACCGCTGAGCCACTGGAGGGCAAAATCTTTCTTTTGTTAAATAGTAAATGTTGATTCTTGTGGGCCAGTTGTGGTCGAGTGATTAGCATTTCCGCCAATGGGTCAAAAGTCCGGAATTCGAAACAAAATGTCACTAAAAATGTGAAAATGTGGAACATTTTTAGTGGTCGCAATCTGTTCAGTCATGTGACATTCAGGAAATTTCACAAAATTCTTTAGGTGGCGGGCACTGCTGTTTAGCTATCTTCCCTCTGGTCAACAGCTCAAAATTAGGGATAGCTGTACCTAAATCCCGAGAGTCGCTCAGCCATCTGCGCATTATGCCATTTTGAAAATTCCAAATCATATTTGCACTTCCTTTAAAGCAGTTTAAAAATCAGCATTCAACTACGAACAAAGATTAAAAGACGCGTTACAAACAACATCCACAATTTTGTGTCAAAGTAAACAAGAAAATGATAACAGTTAAAACAATTTATTTTTCAATTATCGTCAAAAGCTACAGAAGTTTAAGTGATTTGCTTTGGTTCGAATTCTACGTAAAGCTACACGAGGGCTATCTGATATTGCTGTCTGAAATATAGCATTGAGAAAATAGAGGGAAAGTGGCTTGTCAACACCACCCACCGCCAACCCTTAGGCTACTTTTTACCGACGAATAGTGGGAATGATCTTCACTTTATAACGCTCTCATGGCTGAAAATGTGATCATGTTCGAATCCGCGATCCTCATATTGCGAGACGAGCGAACTAAGAACCAAGTAGATAAAAGAAGAATAAAAACAAAAAGAACAACAACAAACAATTACTATTATTATAGTTATATTATTATAGGTCTGCATCCAAGCGAGCAATGCTGAACCTCGAATTTCAATTATTTTATAATTTTCCTTCTTATAAAAGTGGCATTAATGTTTGGCACTGATATTTTACTTATTCCTCATACTAACTTCTTTGTTCAGGATTACCGACAGTCTTCATTACATCTTGGGCAGCAATAACTTCACAGGTTCAAGATACTTTCTGTTGGCACGGTTACGGCAAGTCACATAACATATGGCTGATATCTGGGCCGATGCTATTAGCTCTTGTGGTAAGTAATTATCATATATATATATATAGGAATACAATAAATAGTTTTATCGATGAACGGGACCTTTCATGAGCTCAGATTTAAATTTAATATTTTATTACTCCGAGTAATAGCATAATATTACCTAATTTTTGAAGGCATACACATATATTGATACTTTTATACTGACTATTCATAGCACAACCAATTTCACAAAAAATAATGCCAAAGAACTACATTTCAAAGACGTAATACACTTGGTTTGTAGAGTACTTCATTAGTAGCACTTTTAACGTGTTTTATAATAATAATAAATTATTAACACTTATTAACATATTAATGCAAGTATCCAAAATTAATTCAGCTTCGATGTTTTTAATATCCATTTAAAGTTTCTTGGCAAATTAATCGATAAAGTAATATTTTTATTACACAATTTTCTAACCATGTTCTTTAAACTGTCTGAATACTAAGACTTTTTATTGTATTATTCTGTATTATTTGTCTTTTCATCAAATAAAACGGCAGAAATTTTTAACAACTTGAAATCCATCTCTATTTGGAACAAGTTAACAACAAGACTGTAATAACATATCTTACACACAAAATCACAGAGCACTATCAACTCAGTCAGTCGATTAAATAACTTTTTAAAACTACTGGTTTTGTGTAGTTTCATTAAAACTTACATTTGCCGCCATAGATATCAACAAGTTAATTCTTAAAAAAAATAATAAAATTGTTAGTAAACTTAAATGGAAAAATTACCATGAAATAACAACAACTCATTTCATTTAGATTTTTTTTTTATCTTTTCAGATCAACACTTTTTTCCTTGTGAACATTGTTCGTATCTTGGTCACAAAACTAAAAATGAGTGCATCTTTAGAGATAACCCAAGTAAGGTAAAATCTATGTTAAGACAAAGTTATTTCATTATTTAGTACATGCCTCTGATGGTTTCGTAATCAGTTTAAGGGCTTATAACGTTAAAAACCGTATTTCGATACCAGCGACGAGCAGAGTGCAGATGAGCAATTGTATAGCTTTGTGTTTGTTTGTATTTAAGCACAAAACTACACAATGGGCTATCTATGATCTGCATTGTAAGTCCAATGACAAACCACTGAGGAGTAACAGGTTTGTGTTTAAGAACAATCAAACAAACAATTAAACATGTATTTCTAATACAACAGCAAAATAATAGAATGCGCGCACTCATAAAAACAAGCTATTGTTTCTTATATTTTATTTATTATCTAATATAATATGTTATTCGGTGGGTAAACTGTAAGCTTACCATTAATTTCTGTTATATGAAATTTTAGAAAACTTGTTTAAAAATCACATATTGCAGAACTTACTATTTCAAATTCAAAACCATATACAGATATAATATATCTTTATTATTATTATTATTATTTGTTTATTTAAACAAATTAGAACAATTAGTACATCTGTAAGTTAAAATTAATACACCTTAAATTGATCGTTTTAACCATATAAATACATAAAAACAATTTTAAAATATTTTATGGCTGAAATTCACTCGAATTTGTGTATTAGGTCAACGCAAAACCGATCACTGGTTTTATTTACATTACTTTAATTATTTTGGACAGAAAAGCCATTAAGGCCACAGCCCTTTTGTTCCCTCTACTGGGCATCACCCATCTTTTGTTCTGTATTAATCCTCGAGACGACGCCCATCTCGAGATGGCCTACATGATCATCAACGCTTTCCTCCAATCCTGGCAAGTTAGTATAACTTTTTTTCTCAGTTTATAAACTCCAAAAATAGCTTGTAACTAAAGATTCATGAACAATTTGTTCTCAATGAGAGATGATCTATTTTCAGTTTTCGTCTTATATAAAAATATACAAATAGGTTCTGTTGATAGACCCCCAGTGCACAGCGGTATGTCTGCTGACTCACACCACTAGAAACTGAGTTTTGATAGCGTATTGTGTAAATTTGTACTTAATTACAAACACACAAACAAATACTTTTGATAGTAATATTACTATATTGGTAAAGCTAGCTCCACTCTGGAAATATTTTTTTTATAAATATTGAAATTTACTTGGAAAACATTTGACTATAACATGTTAATATGCAGAGAAAGACCATGAATCTGGCCTGAACAACAATAACAAAAAAAAGAGATAAAAATTACTTCAATTACTTCAGATAAGCTTAAAACCCTTATTGCTTTAGTAGCTTGTGTATTCAATATCAGTGTGTTAAGTACCTTGTATCAAATACAAATATCAAACGATATACTTTGCTGTTTTAGGTTTAGCCCAACTAATAAGCTCCACATCTTCACCAGTAGTGCAATATTGTCGGTTGACCTAACTGTTTGCATGTACTTTGGACATTACATTATTCTAATATCATGCGTGAAAATCATTTATTAATCTTTAAAACAAAGCAAAATAATATTCACAAGGCCTTGCGGTTACTATTTATAAAAATGTTTAATATGAAAACTAAGCCTTCTTAGCAAACAGTATAACTAACAAAAGAATTCTTATTCTTGCAGGGAGTGTTTGTTGCTGTGTTGTACTGTTTCACAAACTCTGAGGTAAGACTTACAACATACGAACAAAAACACGTTTTTCAACGTGTTTGATTATCATATTTTCAGTTTTATAATTAAGTGAAATGTTTGTATGTTATATAGGAATTTTCTATCAAGTTTGTAATTTATTTTGTTTCATATCTATATTATTTATTTGTGATTTAATGTAAGCTTATTATTTAGATCTGTATTTAGATCAATAACACTATATATGTTCTATATTGAACAATTAGATTAATGAGCACTGGACTCTGGTTTCAAATCCCATTACGGTTCCTTCAGTAATGAGGGCATTATAAAGTGAAAGTCTATTCCACCTTTGTATTGCTAAAGAGAAATCGAAAAAGTTGGCTCTTGGTGTCACTAGGTGACGTTAGAAATCTGCCTTCCCTTCATTCTTTCTCCTAAATTAAGGACGTATTTCATAAATAGCCCTCTAGTAGGTTTTCGCAAAATTTAAACAAACAAGTAATTGAAAAATGACTACTTTTACTTCGTCCGTCGTATATAAACATATATAATATCAACACTTACAGAATCGAAGAAACACGAACATAATTAAACGACTATACAGGAAGGAGAAAGAGGTAAAAAATGTCTCTGACCCTTCTTCACCCTAAAGGTCAAGACCAAAAGAAAAACCGACGAATACCCTGACGTGATGGTATCTTTCACGCTACCCCACATTAGTGCGTCTCATTATTCTATCAACTGCTTCATTGTCAGAAGTTAAGAAACAGTCCTAACGTTTCTAAAAGCTGTGCTTTAATATCTGGTTATCCTTATAGGTTCAAGCAGCCATACGGACTGCTTATCTTCGGAGGCACCAGAACTGGTTTCACATGCACAGGAAGTACTTTTCTCAAACATCTTCTACCTACATGTCAAACCTTGAGGCTTCAGTGAGTGAAAATTCTAACCAGAAAGAGCTTCCAGAAACAAAATCTTTCCTTCAGAACAAAACCGATATAAAATGAATAATGTTTTGAGAATTCTCACTGTGATCCTTTAAATCTTTGTGTTTATGTTACCAAACGATACAGGAAATTATTTGTAAAATTAAGATATTGTGTTAATTGGTTGATCTTGAACTTTAGGAAAGCCTCTACTTAATAAAAAGAAAATTGACAATTTTAGTGATTTTTGCTATATTATATGATCATAGCTGTGCTACTGGAAAAAAAACAACAACAGATAAATTATTGTTATTGTTACGAGTTTTGAATAACCATATTTTAACAGAGGGTCATTTGACGCTTAATTTTTAACCTCCATAATTAAACGCCGTTCATAAACAACAAGTGTCAATCTTACGTTACAATACCTGAAACTAGATCGATTTTTTTATTTTATAAAGAAAGCGTACAGAGGATTAAAACACAAATGGCTATATATGTATATATATATTGCAAGTTAAGAGTCAAATATTAAAGTTTTGTGTCATCGACACTGATAAATATCATACTAATGATATATCTACGCTATAAGATGGCTTTCATCTGATTATGAGTTCGTACGGAAACTTTTCCAGCTCCTTGATCTTTGATCATCATGAAGCTTTCAGGGGTTCTTGAGTAGATGCCACAGGGATCGTGAAATCCCTTAGATCATTCATTTTCTCTTTCTTACAAATTTGACAACCAATAAATGTGTGTTCTTACTACTACTGCTGCTCGGAAACTGTTAGCTAATGATACGCTCGTCACCCGTGTGAAGCTAACTAAATAAATGCCGCACCTGATACAGACGTGTTTATTAAAAATAAAGAGTGTAACATTGAATTTTCGGAAGTTTCGTGAACCATTCGGTAGTAAGACAAGATGTGTGGCTCATTCTTTGACAAAACCTATTCTGTCGCCCGGTAGAAAACGTTCTGTAGAATTGTATGCCAGCTTGAGAATCTTAATTTTGGAAATGCAGAAAAAAACTCGATTTAGATTCGTATGAGAGTTAAGACGTAAACAAAACTAACTTTGCATTACGTGGTTTATGTTTATGTTAGCCCTGTTATCAATGAAAAAACAAAAAAAGTCTGTATAATTTTTAAAAAGTAGTGTTTATTCTGCACGTGATCTGGTTTTAATTATTATAGATATATCAATGTAATCTTATGAGTATTATTCAGTTATTAAATGTTTTGTAGCTAGTCATTGTACCCTGTTTGTGTTTTCTTTACATGATGCGGTGAAGGTTTAATTATTCGTTTCTAAAAAATGAAGTAGTTTAAATGCGTATTTGTATATATTCTAAAACACGTGCAGTATACGTCCCTTTAAAAAGTTCAGTGTTTTGACCAAAACAGCAAAAACAATGGACTGTTCCTTACTTCTAGTGATCATATCATTCTCTTTAAATATTTTATCTGTATATCAATGTAGGTTTTATTGGAAAATATTTCTACACGAAAAAATGAGTAAAAACCACCTACATATGCAGTATTTCTGGGTCTATTTCTCTATAACAACGAACTAAATATGTGTACATCTTTCCAAGTATGTTTTCAACTGTTTAATGTATTTAAATTCAAAATCAAGAAATCTTAGGTGAATCAATAAATAAGTTGAGTCGTTTATTCGTGTGTGTATACAATATGTCTTTCTTTTGTGTTGTATGCCTTACTAATTGCGAATTTGTGGTTCAGCCGCAAATCTAAAGACTTATAACACTAAACATCGAGTTTCAATACCCGCGGTAGGCTGAACAAAGATATTCCGTTGTGTAGCTTTCTGTTTAATAAGAAAACAGATAAACAAATGGTTTGTTAATTAAAATTTATTTTTTTCACCCATTTATTCACTGACATGTATGCGTATATTACCTGAAACTACACGTTTCAACAGAATGTGACCCGAGCAGCATGACTCAAATTTCTCTAAGTTTATTCGCATAGCTTTATATTGTCGTCAGCTGAAATAATGTGTTTCATATTTATAGTTTACATTTTTCTATAAACACACTACATGCTATACCTGAAGAAGACAGACCAACATTCCTCTTAAATACATAACATGTTTTCTCAAAATAAAACCACTTCGTTGTACTTATAAAATATTGTTTCTCAATTTCTTATTAATCTGTATGACTGCTTAAAATATTTCTATACAGAAAATGTGCGTGTGCTAAGCTAATCATTGGTGTGGTTTTCTGCTATGTCCACAGGAATCGAATTTTTAATTTTAAAGTTGTAAACCCAAAGACTTACCGCTGTCCCACCGGGGAAAGCTAATGATAGATAACTGTAAAGAAGTCTTTGTTTAGACAAGTTGAGCTTGATCTAATAATTAGTACGCTGGTCTATGGAACTGCGAGTCCAGCATTCGCGTCCCCTTACCTTTATAGCAAAAAACATCGCATTACGATGCTTGGTACCATGAGTACGTTATAAGAGTGTCAATCAAATCCCACAATTCGGTAAGACAAGAGTAACCTAAGAGTTGGTGATAGCTGCTGTTAAGTAACTGCCTTTCATTTAGTTTCTCAGCTCGAATTTAAAAACTGTATCTCAAGACGGCTGGTATGGATGGGTATTAACATTTTTACCAAAATAAAGCAGAAAATAACGTTAAGACGTTCCTGACCATTCTGAGATACATTTTTACTTCAAGTTGGTTTCTCGTCATCGCGAAATTTAAAAACAGTTGAAGAAGATGGCCTTGGGGTAACTTTGTGCGAATACCCGAAGACAAACAAACAATTAATCGACCTTAACTGATGCCAACTCGTGACAACTGCTTTCCTACAAACAGAATGATTTCTTTGTACTTATAAATCATGTCTGAAATTAAAGTGTTCGACCTGAAGACTCCGTTTTTTATAATAGATATGAAACCTTTTTGTGTGTATGTGCCAAATGGCTAAGAGATATATTTCGCGAGTGAACAATGGGTCCTATTAGCGAGAGCAAATTTAACTGAATTGTGAAGCATAATGGTTTCCTATAAAATTGATTTATCAGCGGCAAAAACAATTATGTACCTTGACTTCGTACACTCCCTAACACAATAATGGAAGATCAACTGAATATAAACATAAAACCACTCCAAAAGAATTAAAATATTAAAACTGTCAAAGTTTTCTTTCTTAAGTTGCGTTATACCATCCCAGTGTGAACACCTAGTCAA
The DNA here is from genome assembly GCA_011833715.1 of Carcinoscorpius rotundicauda. Classification (NCBI taxonomy): domain Eukaryota; kingdom Metazoa; phylum Arthropoda; class Merostomata; order Xiphosura; family Limulidae; genus Carcinoscorpius; species Carcinoscorpius rotundicauda. The sequence continues at coordinate 52,616,998 of CM022396.1, read as the reverse complement.
ACCAATGTATAAATACAGGATCTTCTTCAGAAAATAAAATATTTTAAAGTGTTTAAGATGTCTAGAGCCATAGGTAGTTCAACGAATTATACAGATTATATTCTGCGTGCTGTCCTAGCAACTTGAAACAAGTTTAGATTAGCAGTGGATTAACTCAAACGTCTCATAGTTTAACAGCACTGTATCAGTCACGCACCTGAAATTAAGAAGAGTTGTAAATCATCTATGGTTTCAGATTTTTCGCACACCCTGCGTTGTAAGAACCATTAAAGCGTGAGATAATACAGGATAATAAACCGAAGAAACGAATTATAACTCATGTTACAGAATAAATAAAAACTAAGATGTCGTTAAGGTTTTATAGGTGAACGAGAATCTACTTTACGGCCTCGAATATAAAGTGCTAGTGTATGTTATAAAAGGCTTAACTCTACCACAGAATTTCATATTGGAATCGAAGTTTTGATTCAAAGAATCTGAAAAAGTCTAATAAGTGAATGGTCTTTGTAACTACTGTGTTTAGAGTTTTATGACATGACCGAAACGATGTTTTACATAGAGAAAAAATCTTAAAGAAAATGTTGCACGTATCAATAACGTACGTTTGTTTTTGTTTGTTTGAATTTTGCTATGTGCGCTAGCCGGCCCTCATTTAGCGATGTAAGATTAGAGAGAAGGCAGCTAGTCATTACCACACACCGCCAACTCTTGGGTTACTCATTTACATACGATTAATGGGATTTACCTGATATTATAACGCCCCCACGGCTGAAAGAGCGAACATGTTTGGTGCGACAGGAATTGGAGCCCGCTACCATCGAATTACGAATCGAATGCCTTAACCCATCTGGCCATGTCGGGTAAATATTATACGTATTGAAAAAAAAAGGTCTATAGGGCTAACTAGTTACTAAATACAATGAATTTCGTTTAATGTGTAGTATTGTTTAATAAAATATTGATATGAAACAAATGAAGATAAACAATAACATTTTACATGTACTAAAATCCATCTTTCGAAATACGTTTATGAACTTAGTTACAGTTAAAATTATTAGACGTTTAATATATTTTCAAGGGAAAAAATTCAACAAGCAGGAATTATTCCCAAGTTCTTAGAAGTTTTTTTTACATTACCTTGCATTTTCGCAACTTCTCACGCTGGAACAACAGCAATATATTTGGAATATTTTAGTGCTTTAAGAGGGCCCCCCAGTGGCTCAGCGGTATGTCTGCGAACTTACATGCTAAAATCCGGGTTTCGATACCCGTGGTGTACAGAGCACAGATAGCCCATCGTGTAGCTTTGTGCTTAATTCAAAACAACAACAAAGTGATTTAAGATGTTCATTGCGGAAAAATAAAACCTGATTTATTATTACATTATAAACTATGTACATCTAGCAAATTTTGCTTAAACCCGATTAATGATATACTCTATCTCTAACACCTTTTACACTTGTTTCATATCTCTAGAAATAAACAACCTTGTCAAAATTATTCAACTTCCTTATTTTTTCATGCTGTATCATAACACAGTTTCCAACGGTACTAGCCTCTTCACGCCCTCTATTGGGCACAGAAAACAACAATGTTACACAACATGATTAAAAAGTTTTCGACACCGCATACACACCAGATAAATGTTAGAAGTATCAAATGTATCTGTAACTGAGACGAGCGTGGCTTCAAAAATTGCGTTAGTTGCAATTAATATACAGTAATATTTTGCTAACTTTCAGTAATGCTAACTAATTCTACGTTTTTCTTGTTTCGTTCTTCTACATTTCAAACGGACTTCATTTTTTCCTTATGATTATATTTCACGTAATAAATTTTACACTCGATTATACGATAATTCTTCAAATAATAACATGTTATGGTTCACTTACGTATTGATAAACCTGCCTCACAAACAAATGAAACTCATATACCTTTTTACATCTATTTCAATTCATTAAATTTTCTTTTCCAAAGGAGCTCTTGCAACGAAGTTATTTATAGACTGATGATTTGTTGTTGTTTTCTTTAATTTGAACAGTTAACAAGGGTCGAATACATCAGTTAGTTATATATTACAGCTGACACTTATAAATGAAAGTTAGATGTTATCGAATTTATCAACGTGCATTTTCTTCATCATACGAAACTGTTGGGAGTACGGCTCCGCGTCATTATGTGAAGGTCGACTCTAAGTAAAACCGTTTTGCAAATGGTATTAAGTAACCATCCTTAACATACTATGCATGCGTTAATAGAATAGTAAATTGTATTTACAGACTTTTATGTGACCAAATGTTACTTGCACAGTTATTAAAGTTACATTTCTATGAAAAAGGGATTTTGACAGACTAGTGTCTCGGTGTGATTTGATTTAGAACTGAATTCCATTGGTTACTATACACCAGATTTTCATTGGAAAATGGCTACCGAAACAAACTGAAGTACTAGACAAAGGGGACACTTAAATACTTTACTGCTACTTTACTGTTTTCTTAAGTCAGGGATTATTACTAGAGATATGTTAATCATACTCTTAAGGTATTATTTATTTTCAGCAACTTTTCTAAGGGTTAATTGTTGTTTCTGCGGATTCAATAATCGCTTACATAGTAAGTGTTTCCCAGCCATATAGGTTTCTGTCAAATATGATATTATAAAATCGCAGCTGGTTTAGTATAATAATCATCTTTCTCGTAAAAAACGGCCATCATCGAGAACTACCTAAATCTTTTACATTAATATTCGGTTTTTGTTTGTCCTGAAAATGTTCTTGCCCTTTACTATGTAAATGCGCATGTGCGCGAATTTTATTCAACGGAGATAAATATAGCAAAAATAATCAACGAATAATTTACAAGTATTTTAATCATTTTTTTTTTGTAAATTAATTTACGACAGCAACATACTTTGTGACAATTTGTAATTAATCCACTAACTCATCCGTGACGAGTGTGTTTACATCAATTTCAATTTATAAATTGAAATTGTGGTAAAAGTGTGTTCAAGATGGCTGGTATAGGTATTAAAATAAAGTGGAGAACAACGTTTCGACATTCTTAGATCATCTGTAGGTTGACAAAGAGAGAGATTGCAACTGACCGTTTCCTGGCACATGTTTCAGGGAGAGTGTAAACGTGTACGAGATTGTAGGTGGCGTTACAATTAGATGTTAGGTTAGTAATTATTGTTGTTATTTTGAATAAAGCACAAAGCTACACAATGAGCTATCTGTGCTCTGCCCACCACGGGCATCGAAACCCGGTGTTTAGCGTTGTAAGTCCGCAGATATACCGCTGAGTCACTAGGGAGGCAGGTTAATAATTAGTATAAGTATAAAGGTGTTTTTTATTTTGGTTTAATATTAGTTTTAGTAGTTGTATAAGCAGAGGTTCTTTGATTTTGCGTTTGGTTGTATTTGTTTCTCTATTTAGTATCTATGTGCTTCCTATGGTTACGTTGTATCAATTTGATTTGCAGTGTTCAAAAACGTGTGAAGGTGTTTTTTTTCTGTTCTTTGAATCTGGTTTCCATTTTCTGCTTGTTTCTCCAATATAGTAGTCGTGGCAGTTGTTGCATTGTATTTTATAAATAATGTTGTTGTTGTTTTTGTAATTTTTTACATGGTATGGACTTGTAAATGGTTTTTGAATAAATTTGATGTGTACTGGAATGTTTATTTTTATAACTTTTTTCCCAAATGTTGGTTATTTTTTCGCTGATGTTGGGAAAATATAGTGTGCAGCAATGTAAGGGTTTGTAGTTTGTTGTATCTTGGGATTTATTGTTGTTTGTGTTATTGACCTAGTTGTGTGTCTATAATTTTTTCAATGGTTTTTGGAGGAAATTTGTTGATGTTGATGAAGTGTTGTTTTGTTAATTTCATCGTTAATTTTATAAGGTGAACATAGTTTTGTTGCTGTGTTTATTTGGTTTCTTAATATGTTGAATTTTTGTTTTGTTTCATGTGCTGAGTCCCAGGAAATGTATAGTTCTGTATGAATACTCTCTTTGCTAACGTGTAAATGACCAAAGAAGGTTGAAACGTTGTTCGGTTGGTTGTTTAGAATTAAGCACAAAGCTACACAATGGGCTATCTGTGCTCTGCCCACCACGGGTATCGAAACCCGGATTTTAGCGTGTAAGTCCGTAGACATACCGCTGAGCCACTGGGGGGCGAAACGTTGTTCTCTACTTTGTATTAATACCCATATCAGACGTGTTGAGATACAATAACTTATCATTATTCGTTACTTCTAATTTACGTAATTTTGATCAAAAGTTATTTAGAAGTTCTAACCAAATCATCCATTTTTAGAGAAGATAAATGTTAATATTGAATTCACCTCTGGCAGGAAAAAATAAAAAATAATCAAATTAACCAAATTCGATTAGTGTATTAACATACCCCTGCTGAATTCCTCTAAGAATGATAGAAACCGCTCAATATCTTAGCCAGACGTTATAAACAAAAAATAAAAATGATAAAATAATGAAATATTAGAAGTATACTTGGAATTTTTCAAAGGGTGTAATCACTTGGATCATTCTACGCTTACAAAAGTACAATAGAGGTTTGAAATAATTTGTAAAAATATTTGTTATATGGTCATACAATATCAAAAACATTTAAAAACTAACAACAACAAATAAATAATGACTGTTGTTTTGCCTAGAAAAATCCCGTATCCATTTTGAGGTTTCGTTTTTGATAGTTTTTATCTCCAGCTAGAAATTTTCACGCAATAGAATTGTCTCTTCCCTCAAATAAAGATTAATTTCCTCATTTTGCAACTCCCATCCTTTAGTTACCTTAAGCCATACTATCATAACATTAGCTCCCCAGTGACATGTTTGCGGACTTACACACTAAAAATCGGGTTTCGATACTTATGGTGGGCAAAGCACAGATAGCCCATTGTGTTCTTTTGTGCTTAATTTAAAATAAACAAACAATCATAACAATAAAAATCAAACAAAACTTTTATGGAAAATATTTTTAAAACGTATGTAAAAATTATTTTTAAACATTCTTTTAGTTTTGAACATATAACCGTCTTCGATTCCCCTCGGTGGGCTCAGCAGACAGCTTGATGTGGCTTTGCTATAAGAAAAACACACACACACAAAACACACATATATAGCCGTATCAGTATAGAGTTACCTGTTGTGTCTACTCCTGTGAGGCGAACTCGGATTTTAGAGTTCTAAGGGCGTAGACTTACCGCTATCCTACAGAGAAACATAAACATCTGATGGATAAATGTTACAAGCATTTATAATACATTTAAACACACACACACACTTATTGGCTTAGTGGCACGTCTGATGACTTGTAACACTAAAATTCGAGGTTTAGTATCCATAGCGGATATAACACAGATACCTAGGTCATTATATACATATACCTATGCGTACATTCATGATAAAAATAAACAATAAATATTTCTGTTTCTTATAGGCTTTGTATTAACTCAGAAATTGGACTTAAATACATTACTACCGTTTATAAAAAAAAAAGCCGAAATTACATGTTATTCACTACCATATTAAAATATGCACACTATAAAAGTAAGGGTCAAATTCAATTGGACGACCTTGCTTAGATTTACTTAGTTTCTATCTGTATCCAGCCATAATTACCTGTATGTGCAGTTTACTTTCATCTATTTCAGATAACACAATAATCTTGTTGTCACTTCTGACTGACAATCCTTACCTATAGCCAGACTTAATTTATTGGCTTTTCCAAAATTGGTCTAAATAGTTAAAAATAAAAAAGGATTTTCCCGGACTCAGTTGAAGAAGTCATGAAGTCATTTCATGTTTTCGCTGTTCTATAGATGAAGCTAAATTTCCTAATATTTAATATAGTCCTCCCTCTTTCAACGATATAGATTTATGCCAAAAGTTATTTATTTATTTCTAAAAAGTTTTCTATCACAACATTTGGTAGATATTCTTAATTATTTTAAAAATTCACTAATATCTTCTCTTCATATTTTGAACAAATATGTACAATATTATCCACTTAAGTACGCGGAAATCGTCTGGTAGTATGCGTGGAAGCTTTGAAAAAAGATAAAAAATGTTTGTTTGTTTTGGAATTTCGCACAAAGCTACTCGAGGGCTATCTGTGCTAGCCGTCCCTAATTTTGCAGTGTAAGACTAGAGGGAAGGCAGCTAGTCATCACCACCCACCGCCAACTCTTGGGCTACTCTTTTACCAACGAATAGCGCGATTGACCGTCACATTATACACCCCCACGGCTGGGAGGGCGAGCATGTTTAGCTGGACTCGGGCGCGAACCCGCGATCCTCGGATTACGAGCGCACGCCTTAACGCGCTCGGCCATGCCAGGCCTGATATAAAATGAATCCCTCGCGTAAACGTTTGAGGGAAGCCTTCATGCATTACCAACGTATTCTATATCGATCACTAAATGCTCATGTATTGTAACTCACCCTTATTTTGTTACTTTAGATATACTTTTTTTTTATTAATATAAACCAATTTTAATTTTTTACGAATTACACGTGTCAAGGGTATGATGTTAACTTAAAGGTCTAACTTGGTATTAAAAGTTTGGAATGATTCTTATATACTATAATATTGGTAGATTTAAGCTAATAAATCGTTATTTGTAATTCATATCTTTTAAAATTGATAATTAATTTATTTCTCTTTATAGCACATTTTCAATTATTTCAATATCATTTTTATACGACGACCAAACGCTTGCTGAAATATAGGGTCTGACGAGACTAGTCCAAACAGCTGAAGGTGAGTTTTGTTGGTTAATACTTTCACTAACCTAAAAGTTTGGGGGCAGATAGACTTCACACATCTTTGCACAAAATTCTTTAAAAAAAACAACTTAATTTACCAGTGTAGCGTCATCATGTGGTAATTTGAAACACGATGACTCCCCCTCACGTGATAAACAACAACGAATCCGCTTGCGATACACATTTTGCGGTCTCCATTTTGACGTGGCGAGGTTTAGAAATTGTTTTCATTGTCCGCCATTTTGTGCTTTTATTTTGCTGTAGTGAAGGTATTTTAAATAAAGGGAAGTGAAGAGATTAATGATAAGTTGCACTAACGTAAAAGGTCTTTAACGTTGTTAGTCGTGTAAACATTAACAGTACTTTAAGTTATTGATAATTGGTAACAGTATAGGGCTACGGTTATGCGACTAACGACGTGACTTCGAATTGAAAGTTGAAACTAAAAGTTAGTATCTGACGTTCCTCAACTTATAAATTATTGTAAAGGGAAAAGCGATTCAGTGTTCTTGGAAGGTGGTCCATTCATTAGGACTAAGAAAGAAAGGTATTTTTTAGCAAAGCTAGTATTATATTAATACTTCAACCTGTCGATATGTGGTTCGTTGAATCTAGATAGTTCACTATTGTACCACTGATTATTCAGTTTGTTAGTAATACTAATATGCTAGTACTGACAGTACTAGTATCAACCATGTTAGTATTAGCTGTAGTATTAGTGTGAATTAGTTCCACAGTTAACTTTTCATTCTTGTTTTCCATCCATCCTGAAGACAGTAGAGTATAAAAACGTACAGTGAAATATATTTCACTATTTGTCTCTTGAGTATTTCATTTTTCATTCGGGTAGTCTGTTTGTAATTTTTATTTAGGTACAGATTTCTAAAATCCTTTCGAATCATACATAGTTGTATCTTGAGATGTAACAAGTTATGTACAGACGCGAAGAATTATTGTGCATGTATATATGTACCTATGATATATGAATTTCTAATTACTTCAGTATACATATACATATATTACATTGCTTTAGTTATAATTAGCTTTATACTGAAATTGTAGCAACATATGCATATATAGTAGTATTGTATAAATTTCAGGTCATGATTTCTTATCATATAATGTGTGAATATTTCTTTTTAAAGACCAAGCTACACAAATGAGCTATGTGTGCTTTAACTCTGTACTAATACACATGCCCTATTCAGACGTATGTGACACTGACAGCCCATTGCAAAGACAATTTCATTCAGTTTTTCAAAAAAACTAAAATAAAATGAACAAAACACATTTCTAATAAAAACATAAAGCTAGGCAGCCAAGTTGTCTACATAGTGGTGATAAAACAAAGTCTGCAACTTGAGCCTCAGTGTTTAAATCCTATAAAATCTGAAGTATGACTTGTATATAACACATCTTGATAGAGCAATTGAAAATAACCAGTATAAATACTGCTTTTCTGGAGGTATGAACCAAACACCGTAGAATGTAGATGAATAACTTGGTGTAATGGAGTATGCTATTTTTGGTGTTTGTTTTGGACATAAGTTTTGCTGTGTTGATTCTGTATGGCTGGTTTCAGGGTAACTGTATTCACATTAGTTATAAATTGACTTTAAAAAATCTCTGTGGTAGCTAAGACTGCCCTCCAACTTTTGATAGCAGCCAGTGAATAAATGTTAAAATCAAAAACTATGTTGGTTCCAGTAGGCTATAGCAATGAGGATCAACATCAACTGATAGCTCTGGCAGGTTTCTGTAGATTCAGTAGAATTTACTGTTTGAAGACACACTACTAAAACTTTAAAACTATTTAGAATTCTTTGAAGTATTTAATTTATAGAAACAAGGTTATACAATAAACTTTGTGTTGTATATTACATAGTATATGGACTAATGCATAGATATCTGTCTAAATTGAACTGAAACAGGTCACAAAATTACGAATGGAGATTGTAAATGCCTTGTACATTGTCCTAGTAGCAATGCCCCCTATAATATTGTTCCCATTTATACTCCCCTCCCTGGGACACCTGTTTGTCAAGGGTCACATTTAAACTCTTTCTTAACCTGAAGATGACCTTGGAAGGTCAAAACATTGTTTTCTCCTCATGAATAAAAGTGATAATACCTATACCAACCATTCTTAGATGCATTTTTATTTCAAGTGAATTTCTCATCATCAAGTGTGAGTCATTGTTGGTGTGGCTACAGAGAATGTCTGATATAATAATCCATGATAGAAATGATATGAATGATACATCAATTACATCATGACATGATGTACAGTTGATAGAGGTTACTACTGTCAATCATAGTATTTCAAGTTTACAACCAGTGTGATTACCATATCTCTTCTATATTTTCATAGATACATAGGTATGATCATTCTTCATTATTAACATTTGATTATTCACAGTTTTTCTTTATTCATATAATATGAATACATGTGTATGAGTTTGAAATTAATTGGGACTATTTTATCTTACCATGACACGGGTGTCATGCAGTATCAAGAAAGTAAGTAAAATAATAAATTTATATCAGTTATTTATGTTTTATTAATGTTGTTTCAATGGGCTGGTTGCATGGAGCAAAAGAATGATATACAGGTATTATTTTGTTTGAAGATTTTCTTTAATTATTAACTACATAATTGAACTTGCAGTGTAAATCAATTGATTTGGGACTGTGAAATCCAATTGTGTGTGAAGATTTTATTTTCCTTATTTAAAGTGCAGAGAATTAGTACAGTAAATGCTTTTTTTGTTGTTTGTTTTGGGGGTGGATGGATACAATAATTTACAGACTTCTCTAGTCAGGAACTATAATTCTCTGGGATCTGCTAGTTATGGTGACGTTTGAATAAACTGTGTATTCTATGAATAAAAACAAGTTAAGCATAAATGGTATAGCAGTAGAGATGCAGTTGGAATTTGGTTGCTTGATGTTATAATGTAGTTTACTTTTGTAATCTGATACATACTAATAGTAAATAATTGTTTTGTAATAATATAAAAATATCACTCTTTTTCTCATCTAGTTGGAAAAAATTGTAGTTTTGGTGTTGCCTAGTAAGGTATCTCTAATTCCCTTCTTACTTGTAGGATAGTATCTTAATATATCTGTTGTATTTATGAAACAAATGATGTTCTGTGTATATAGTTTATTAACAATTGCGTACTTAATTCCTAAATATTATCTCTTGTCGATTTAGTAACTGTCTTTTTTGCACATGCTCAATAAAACAGTACTAATACAGGTTATTTTCAGCTGTTGTTTTAAGATATCTGTTGTATAAAAGTTACATTTCAAGTAGTATGATATTTAGTATGGAGGTTCGTGCATTTAAGACCTTTTGTTACAAAAATGAGTCAACTCAGATGTACAAGTTTATATTCATGATGAAGATGTGTTTTTGAACTTATTTTAATATTTGTTGAAATATTAAGGGTAATTGTCTTTGCAATAGGCTGTTGCCCAAATCTGAAGAGGACATGTATAGAGATGATTTACTTATTAGTCTTCAGCCTACTTAAAGCTGAATTTTAGTATTTGTCTTTTACATTGACTTATGGCAGGTGGAGGCAGTACAGGTGTACGAATACACACACGATTATTCTCATTGTAGATTTCGCACTTCCTATTTCTTGTGAAATGTGCATTGTGTTGCACGTTTTCATCATTAAACTACATATTGAGTCTTAATTTTTGGATGAAGGAAAAGTATTATTAAACCCAACTAAAATTCTGTAGATGTGATATTTTGTTAAACATTACTGTGCCTTTGGTTTAATTGTTCTGGTTTTGCTTTCCAAGTACTGTAACTCGGCTCACAGCATCAAGAGGTCTGATAAAGAAGGAAATAAATGATTTTGTCATAAACAATTAAGGGTGTAGCTAATTTGAAAATGAAGTTATTGAAACTTGCAAATTCAATCAATATAAACTTTTCAGACAGTTGATAGAGAATGTGCTTACCAGATGATATAAATGAGTTGAAAGTTATATACATGTTTTTTATTGTTTTATGTGGTGTCAGTAAATGCTTAACTGTTAGCTTTGGCTTGAGGTAATTTGGATTTTTTTTTATGACTAGTATTGTTCAGTAGAACTGGATAATTAGTAAAATTTTGTAATTAATTAATCTTTAAATTCGATAATTGATTATTCTCACATAACACTTTAGTAGTTGAAAAAGGTTAAATAGAAATAACGTGAAATACTAATTTAAGTTTGAGTTGTGACACTCAGTAAACTGAATAACTTTTGAAAAAATAAGAATTCATAATGGTAATAATTGGAAATCAGATTCAGTTAGTTGACTGTTTTTGTAACATTAATCAATTGGAAAGTAATTTTGATTAATCACTTATTTTACATAACTAATAGTCGTAATCAATACCTTTAGGTAGTCAATTATACAAGTCAATCAGCTTTGTCATGCTAATGTAAATAAGGCTGGCGAGACCTTGTTTTGAGTATTAAATATGTTTGGGGTTAGTTTATTTTGGGAAGGATACCTTCCTACACATCAGAATTCTGAGGTGTACTAGGTCAATGTTTAAGGTACTTCAAGATATAAAAGAGGTTTGAATTTGTGTGTTGGTTTTCTGTAGATAGATGTTTCTGAAACTGATCTTAGTTGGTTTTGCAAGGGTACTCCAGGTAAACTGCAAGTCATTGTCCAAAATTTCATAAAAATATTTTTGAAATGTATGGTATCTGTTATGTAAATGACAACCATGTTGAGAGTGTTATGTAAATGTTGTGTAAACGACAACTATGTCATGTCGTGTTTGCATTCCCATATCTATTATATTTCCATATTTATATTATTTTTTCAGAGTTTAAACCAAAAAAATGTTATTCATTTAAAATAATATTTAGAATTCATTTAGAATTATTCATGTAGAAATTTCTAGAACTAGGTAGATTGATCACTTGTATTGGCCTGGTGTTTGTACTGTGGAATTCTGGGAAGTTATGCAATTGGTATATAAACAGACGGCGATGCGAGGGAAGTAAGTCATCCATTTTTACTCGGGTCAAGAAGTGAGTCATCCGTTTTTTTTCTCGGGTCAAGAAGTTGGTTTCGTTTGAGAAAGTTTAAACGTTTGCCGTGTGATTATTCAAATTGAATTTGTGAATAGAGCTAGATCAACTAAAGCGGTATATTTATTTTATTCTGTTAATCTTTACAATTCAGTTGGATTACGGATTATACCGAAAGTCAATACGAATTGGACTGTGAATTTTTTTTTTAAAATACCCGTTCAAACTTTGTAAATTTCTCCGTGGGACTAAATTCCCCGCCTAGATTGGAACTTTGGATTTCGGATTTGGACAGTCATTCTGGATCATATTATTAAGCACAGGCCAGTACCTTTTTGTGTTATAAGTGGTTTTGAAGGTTGAAACTGAATATCTGTTATTGCTATTGGATAATTTATTTTGTGTCTATCACATAAGTAGATCATCGTAATAAAATTATACAAGCTGCTATCTGTGTATTTCTGTTGCGTTCAGTCCACATAAAAAACGTAACAGAAAATTGGGGGCTCGTCCGGGATTTCGAACAAACAGTTTAATCTTATTCCAATATTGGATTTATATTCTATACAGATAGACAGTTTATGTATTTAAAATGGCATTCCCACTTGCAGATTTTATTGACAAATTTAATCAGAATCCCTCTTTGGAATTGATCAGTGAATTAAGAAAATCTGAATTGCTTGATGTTGGAAAACATTTCAATTTGGAAGTAAAACAAGCAATGAAGAAAACAGATATCAAAAGAATTGTTGTTGAACATTTGGTCAACAAAAAAATTTTACCTCAAAAAGTTGTACAACAATTGCCTGCCTCTCATTTTGACCCAGATTTTGAATTAAAAAGAATGGAAATGAAATTTCGTTTAGAAATTGAAACCAAATGACTTGAGGCAGAACAAAAACGTATTGAGGCACAACAGGAAAACAGACGCCTTGATGCCAAAATACAAATAGAACACATTAAAGCTGAGAAGAAAATCAGTCTGAGAAAGGCACAGACAGAAGAAAAGGTTGTCCAAATGCAGTTGGATAATTTTGATGCCTCCAAACAAATTCGTTTAGTGCCTCCATTCAATGAGAAGACTGTGGATAGATATTTTCAACAATTTGAAAAATTGAATATTGGACAGTATTACTTCAGAGTGTTCTCAAAGGTAAAGCTCAGGAAGTATTTTCCCAACTCACAGCTGAGCAAAGTTATGATTACGAGCACGTCAAAAAATGCATTTTGAATGCTTATGAATTAGTGCCAGAGGCATACAGACAAAAATTTCGTGATTACAAAAAGTTTGACAGCCAAACTTGTGTCGAATTTGCTCGCGAAAAAGAAACTGTTTGATAGGTGGTGTGATTCCAAAGAAATCAAAGATGATTACACAAAACTCAGAGAACTCATTTTAGTTGAAGAGTTTAAAAGATGTATTCCCGTAGAGCTTAAAACTTATATTGATGAACAAAAAGCTTCCAAAATTCATGATGCTGCTGTCTTGGCAGACGAGTATGCTTTGACTCACAAAGATTTCTCATACAAGAGCAAAACAAATCACACAGCAAAGAAACCCAATGTCTCATTCAAGCATTATGCAAATGTCAATAAAGACAAAAAAGAGCAAACTTCTAATTCTCAAACAAAGATTCCATCTCATTCTATAAGCTCATCATCTATTAAAAACGTGTCATTCTCATCCAAAACATGCTTATTGTAGGAAACGTGGCCATCTGATTTCTGAGTGCTATAAGTTCAAAAACAAGCCATCACCCAATAGTTTCATTTCACCCTCGTTGGATACATCATTGGTTCCCAGTGATTTTGACCCTGTCCAGTCCACTGTAGATTCTAAGCCCAATATTCTTGATGTACCTGAAGATCTTGTTGAGGACAAATTTAAGCCTTTCATCACTGAAGGTTTTGATTCTTTTGTTGGCGATTCACATCTACAACCAATTAAAATCCTGTGGGATACTGGAGCTTTTCAGAGTTTGATTTTGGAAAGTGTACTTCCGTTTTCTGAAAAGTCATCCGTTGGGGCCAATGTGCTCATTTCTGGTGTAGAAGGTGGCGTCGTTTCTATTCCTCTTCATAGATTAGATTTGCATTTGGGCCCAGTGACTGTGGGTATTAAATCTTCATTACCTGTTGAAGGTGTGTCTATGCTTTTGGGAAATGATTTGGCTGGTATTAAGGTGGTACCAGAGGTTCATGTTGTTGAAGCACCTGTTATTACTTCCAGTACAGAGCAACTCGTTGAAGAGTTTCCTGATGTTTTTCCCACCTGTGCTGTTACTCGTTCTCAAACACGTTTTCAGGAGTCCAAAGAGGATTTCCCTTTATCTGATACGTTCATGTCTAGCATCGATGAGATTTCTGACTCAACTTCGAGTTCTACTGATGACTCCAAGTTATTTTTGAACTCTCTTCATCGTAACAAACTTGTTGAGGAACAGGACAATGATCCTGAAACTTGTTCTCTTCTACAACTGGCCGTTGATGAAAATTAAATAGGAACTGTCCCTATTTGTTACTACCAGAAGTCAGGTGTGTTAATGAGAAAATACAGACCTCCTGACGTTGCTGCTGATGAAGAGTGGAATGTTATTCACCAAATCGTCATTCCAAAATACTATCGGAATGATATTCTTAGTCTTGCTCATGATCATGTGTTGTCAGGACACTTGGGTATAAGAAAGACCCTAGATCGTATCTGACGACATTTCTATTGGCCAAAGATGCGAAAAGATGTTGTTGACTATTGTAAGACATGCCATTCTTGCCAAATGACTGGAAAACCAAATCAGGGGATTCCCAAAGCACCACAGCAGCCTATTCCTGCTTTTGAAGAACTGTTCTCAGGGGTCATTATCGACTGTGTTGGCCTAATGCCAAAAAACAAAGCAAGAAATGAATACCTCTTGGCAATCATGTGTGCTTCTACACGTTTCCCTGAGGCAATCCCTTTGAGAAAAATCACTGCTCCCAGGATTTTCAAGGCTCTTGTCAAATTCTTTACAATGTTCGGGATCCCAAAATTTGTACAATCAGATCAAGACTCAAATTTTTTATGTCCAAGCTATTTCAACAAACCATGCATGAACTAAACATCCATCAAGTTTCATCCAGTGCATACCATCCTGAATCACAAGGTGTCCTTGAACGTTTCCACCAAAGAACAAATGAAAACTATGTTGTAGGTTGTTGATGTTTACTTAATAAAATGTTAAAACATAATCCTTTTGTTTAATGAAATATTCAGCTACTATGAAAACTTGATACTTTTTATAACAAGTTAACCAAAATTCATATAATGTAATTATGACTTAAAGTTATAAGAAGATAATCTACATTCTTTCGATGGTGATTAACATTTGTTTGGTTAATCCTTGTTATATAATTTATGAATTATCAAACTTGCTCTGTTCAAAGTTCCATAAGTATTCATTTCTTTCTTTTTTTTTGAGTTTGCTCCTTAAAGTATTTTGGGCTGGGCCTAATATTGCATTATGTTTTAATAGTTTCTTTTGTAATTATTAACTTCAAAATTACTGATGCACATTTACATTGATTAATTTAATCTTTATTGAAAAAATGAATCTCAGAAAATGTCATGAGTGAACAGTAATAGAAATAAGACTAATTAACTGATATTTTTCTTGGGTATTATATATGCTTGTACTCACCTAAATAATTTTCTTGTTTCTAGACCTCAAAGTGAGTAAGGCCACTAACTACAGTCATGGGGAATATCTTTGCTTCACTTTTAAAGGGGCTCTTTGGAAAAAAGGAGATGCGAATATTGATGGTAGGACTTGATGCTGCAGGAAAAACAACAATTCTGTATAAACTCAAGTTAGGAGAAATTGTTACTACTATTCCTACCATAGGTAATTAACATATCGAATCTTAATATATTTCGATGAGTTTGTTCTATAAAACAATGCAAGAATAATACCAAAACATTATACAATGTTTATCTACTTAATTTTAAAAACATGTCTGAATTATCATTTATGTAATATCTGTAACACACTGAAGTGCAAATGATACATTTTTCTGTTTTTTGTGATACGATTAATTATATGGTCTTAAACTTTGTAAATTTATGAGGTAGATTGTTTTTCAGTCTCCTAAAGGCAGTGTGTGCCAAATAATATTGTTGGTTGAACTTGTATGGAAGGTCTTGTGAAATGGACGTGTGTATAAGGTTTGAAAACGTATTCTAGTTAAAACCATTAAAAAAGAGAAGTGATTATAAGAGGGAAACAAGTTAATCATTATTTTACAACATTTGTTCTTGTTTTGTTTTTAATCTGAAATAGTAGTATCTTGATGTTGCACTTGAAGGTTGAACTCTTTTTGGAAATGGTTCCCAGCTAGTATTAGAGGTCTAATATTTTGTGATGTTTTTCATTGCTTATGATGAAGTATTACATTATATTCATTTTAAAAGTGAAAATATATTTTTCTATAACAGGAATTCAGGTTAAGATATTTATTGGTATAAAAACTTTCTGAGGGTAATTGAAGAATATTAATCATGTTTTTTCTGGAAAAAAAAAGGAACATTTAAGAAACTTGTTTTATCATCACTTTGCTCAACATCATTTTAGAACATAAAACAAGAATTGATGATGCATTCTTTGCCTTATATAAAAAATAACATCTGATTTGTTTTATTTATTTACATCAGGCATATCCTGTGTCCTATCCAGTTACGTAATTAGTTGAGCTTGAACAAGGAAAGTAAAGAATGTAAATATGAGTAAATGTAACACCACAAGTTTTTTTTTAAATAATTCAAGATGTGAAATGTAGCATTAAGAACAGAAAACATTTTACTTTTTCTGTTTTTATATATGCCAGTAATTGTATGTAAATTTCTATGAATTTTGTATGGTGTTGAAATAATAATTGTTTGTGGTTTTATAGGAAGAAATAGATATTGGATATACTTCCTAGGACTGTTTGTCATCAATTTTCAAAACGAGGAACCTACTTTGACAGTGGATTAGTATATACACACCACACACACTTATATTAGCAACTAAGGAATTTCAAACATTGCAAAGCAAAATAAATATTTAACATTGTAGTATTTAATAAAGTCTGACATATATTGTTGGGTTTGTGTACACATACACATAAATGCACTATTAATTTTCAATATAATAAATTGTGATGCAAACTAATTGTACTATTTTTTTTGAGAATTTTTACGTTTGCAGTTATTGTTGATGATAAATCCGTATATATTACAAAGTGACTATCTTGGCTATGTTTTATTGGTGGACAAGTAATAGGTAATATACAGTCATATTTCAGTTATTATACATTATATATGTGGATAGATTATTAGTATTTAAAAACAAGTTTTTAAAATTGTCTTTTGTAGAATATAGGACAGTAAATAATGAAGTAAAGCAAACAATTATCTCTTCAAGTTACAACCTTTGAACTCAGTTGATGGTAGATGTAGGTTGCTAAGTCTTTAAAACTTTTGCACATACAAGATATGAAACAAAATATATTTTTTAGGTTTTATGTGTACATTTCAATAACCAAAAACTAAAATTACTATATTAATACTACAGAATTTCACTGTAATTTGTCAAGCTTAGCAACTAAGCTGTATTTAGGTCTAGAAAGGAATATGAAATTTTAACCAGACTAAAGGCACAACCTAACTCCTTTAAATCCTGGTTTGAAAGAACATGATAGCCTTTTAAGAGACTGAAATTGGTGAGAAAACAAATTGGACATTATAAGTTGTCAGTTGGTCATTCATGTGTCATATATTGAAGTAATTGTATATAAGGGACCATTTCCAAAAATTGAAAGAGACGAACCAAGCCACTGTGTTTGATTTAGTACATGAATCATATCTCAATAAATAAAAAGATAGGTTCTTATTTTATGTTCTAGCCTATCAGTATTGGTAATTTGAATTCTTAAATTGTACAAAATCTATACCCTTAGTACTTTGACATTACAAACATTGTAAATTAACCAATGTATAATAATAAATTTTGAATTATAATTTACAATTTAGTACCAAACTTATTAACATACAATCATGAAATTGTAGTTCAATAGAATTTTGAATGCAAGTCAGCATATGTGATGAAATAACCTTTCATCCACTGCAATAAGGTTAATGAGTGCATGAAATAAAGGCTGATTATTAAATTTAACAAGAATACCTCAAATGCTCTAGTTTGTATTTTCATACTTTTTATTGTTCCACTCAAAACATTTTCACTTTATCTGAGCCTTCAGTATAATAAACTTAATTTACTCATCTTTCATTTACTACTTTTGTAAACACTTCTTCATTGTAGACACAATATCTTAAACACTTCCTTTAACAGTTACCTCCAATCCTTAAAACATATCATGTTGAATGAGTACAAGTATCAATTTCCTGCATGCTGAAAATAGTCTAAACAGTTTACACACACCTGATGCAGTAAAATGAGAAGTGGAAACAATGCATACTGATTCATGAAATTTTAACTATTTTCAAACATGAACCAGTGCACTTCTCTTGTAAGTCTACCCTATTGTTTAGCTGTCTTACTGTAGTTAGCTCAATGTGTGCATGTCATAACATTTTAGAGAGTTACAATTAAAAGTTAAATTACTGTATTATCATTGTATGTGAGTAAACTTAGCATTAAAACATATTTAGTAAATCAAATATTAATATTATATGTTTTAAGTTCTTAATTTCATGAAGTATTTAAGATAAGATTCTCAATATCTCCTAGTACAAGAATTGTAACATTTTCTAAAAATTCTTCCCTCTTTTCTCATTAATTTACTACCCCTCTGGGAAGTACAGAATTTAATAGAGATATGAAAGAAGGCAAAATATAATTTTCCTGGCATTCAATCTTATTTATGAAGTCATAAACTAGAGAGTCACTTGTCACATTCTCTCTTTCAAAGATTGCCAGTATTTCTTTCTGGTATTTAATACTATATTATTTATAACCAACAGAAAGCTAAGGGTTAAATTTATCAAATTATGTTTTCAGTATGGGGTATTGTTCATTTTGTCTTTAGGTTGAAAATCTCTTGAGCAAGGTTTAGATTGATGAGCTTGGCTAAGTTTTTAAAGGCTCATGCCATAATTAGAAACTAAGTTAAATTATGATAGTTATAGGATATTGGTTTCTTTGTGCATGTTATTATTCTGTATTTTTAGGTGCATATTTTAAGTAAATGAAAACTACTTTGTGCTAGTACAATTAGTATTAAAAATAGTTGGCTTAAATTTCATTGACAACTGACAGTGACAAAAAAAATGAGGTACAAGTAAATGATATACTTTTTGTTTTTGTGTACATTCATATTATAAATATAACCAAAATTTAAAAGTTAGAAATAAGGCTTGATAAGGTAACATAATGAAAAAACATAATATGAGTTTTGCTTGTGAGCAACTTGTGTATTATGTTATTCAACACAGTAATGTGAGAAGTGTTTGCTGGATGATTTACCACTTGTAGTGGGATTATTAGTTAGGCATAGGTCAAAGGGAAGTAAAATTAAGAATAAGTGGATGTATACTGTTTCGAACTTTAAGTTATTTGAGACAAACTGTTGTAATTTTATGTCATAGTTTGCAATTTTTTTAGAAAGAAAAAAGTAATTTTGGTTTATGTTGCATGTTTGGTAGTGGGTACTAGGTCAGTTAAGTTGATCAAATGTATATAAGTAGAGAAAAATAGGCTTTGGAAATTATGTAAATGAAATTTGAAAATTAGTTTGCATTTGGAATAGTTAACACTGACTGTGCATTTATGAACATACTTTTGGTTAAGTACTTAATTAAAAATTGATTTTTGTGTGCAAAAGACTTGTAATGTTTATTGAAATCTTGGTTAATTTTGTTAAGATACACAAAAACATCTTAAAAGTTGTATGGAAACTGATAAGTACATTAGGGTTAGAATTTTGGTCACATTGATTGAGCCCGTGGCAAGAGGGTTAACAGACACATCTAATGTTATTACTGGGATGTTAGCTTGTTGGTCAGGTTACTCAACTCACAATCTCCTGGGCCTGAGTTCAAATTCCCTCTTCATATATGCTTATCTTTTCATCTGTGAGATGGTGAATCCCATTTTTGTTAATGGAATAATAACTCAAAAATTACTGATAATTGCTTGGCTGCTTTCTGTCTAGTTTATTACTTCAAGAATCGGGATTGCTGGTAAGACAGCTGTCAAGTAGTGTTTTTTCCATGGAAACTGAAGTACGTTGTTAAACAAAATTTTCTGCATTTGAGCTTCATACATTTTTGAATTGGTGTAATTTTAAATATTCTCTTGTACTACATGTTTTAATAATAATACACAAGCTCTACCTTTTCAGTTTGTGCTCTCACAAATGCAGCTTTAACTGCATCACTCTGTATGTCAGATTCCAAGAAATAGGAACTGGTATGATCAGCTATGTAGGAAACTGAAGTCAGCTGTAACCCATATCACTGTGTACTCTTCATTACATTCAAGCCACAGTCTTGTAACTATTTAATCTGAGCAACATATTTTTTTTCATACTTACTTTTTTCCATATTGGATATTCACTTACAGCAGATGTTCGTTGGTTTCTGTCAGAGCAGTAACTAGCTTGATTTACAAAAGCAGTTTAAATTTATTTTACAGCTTTGGTTTTAGAAAAAAAATTTAAGTCAGTAATTTTATTTGGGCCTCCACTGATTATTTGAAAGAGACAGTTTAACAAAATTAAAATATTAGTTGTACTTATTAGATTTCTTACCTAATGTGATGATATATTTGTTTTTCAGGTTTCAATGTGGAAACAGTAGAGTATAAAAACATCAGTTTTACAGTATGGGATGTTGGAGGTCAGGATAAAATCAGGCCATTGTGGCGTCATTATTTCCAGAATACTCAAGGTAGATTTGTTTTGTCCCTTTATTAACATATATTAATAAATTTTTATATTGGTGTGTGAAATAAACAAAATTACTCTTTCTCTTGGATAAATTGTGTGAAAGCTTTTATATGAAAGCCAAGGTTGCAGAATTTGTGGATTTGGGTTTTTTTTCTCTTTTTTTTGCTTTAATATTTGATATTGCTGTGTGTTACTATCTTTTTCTGTGCATGTCATGAGGGTTCAGTAAGTTATATTAAATCTTAAACTACTGTCTTTTCATGGTATACCAATAAATACAGCTTAATCATATAGCCACTACTCGTATTCTAAAAGTATATAAATTTTACATTATTAGATTTATAAGATAATACTTCAGAAAATACAGAAGTTCCCTAGTGTGAAAATTGCAATGTTAGCTTCTATAGGAATACCAACCTCCAATTTATTACCACTACAAGGTGAACAACTTATATTATTGACATTGTCCAGGCAAAGCTCAAGTTTCATAGCCTTTAATCTTATTTAGTTCCATGAAATCTTCAACCAAACCCTGATTATCATACCCATTTATCACGTGGTTTCTTTTTAAAATTGTCAGTAGTTCTTTTAGTACTGTGCTATTCATAACAGATAGAGAGCTAAAGTTTTCATCCATCAAGTGATGTGTATGTGTTATATTCCTTGCATCTTCTCACAAAATAGCGTTTCTTAAATAGTGCTGCCATCTATTGGTAATATTTTTTAAAATTTCCACTAGCTTTCCACCTACTGCTGCTCATCCACATGAAGCAACCCTCAACCAATAGGAACATAACACAATCCCTATTGTAACCAGTTCCCTCTTCATATTTGCAAATTAATTGCTTCTTGTTTGGTAGTAGTACTATACAGATATGCTGGTTTTTGCTTGTAGATTTATAGATATTTTCCTTTATTATTACATTTTTTGCATTTTGGAAGGTTGCTTTTACTGAACTTTTCTTACTTTTTCAAGGGCCCTTTTGTTCAATGTGTTGTGGATCCCACTCTGTGGCAAGTGTTCTGATATCAGATTTTGTTTTGTTTGAAAATGTGCACTATTCACCTATGTGACCATGCTCAGTGTCAATTATATTATAGCCCTTTTTCCCATGGGCCTGATGTATAGTTCCAAGTGCTGCCTGGTGTTGTTTGTGTATTTCTGTTCTATTGTCATCTGTGTGTAAAACAATAAATCACGAGACTGGGTTATGCACACAGTAAAGATGGGTCTTCTGTAGGACTGTTAGTTGTTATTTGCTTCTTACCACAGATCTGATGTTCATTTCCAAATCCTGCTAGAGTTTGGTTGAACAGCTTTTTGATGTGGTAGCTCTGATTTTCAAAACAGAAAATTACAATCAACTGTTACACTGTATCCAGTGATGTGGTCCTTCAAACACTGATGCATTCCTTCTTTTCCTTATGTGGAGTGTAGGGGTCCTTACCACTTACCATTTGCTGGTATGGTGGACCATGGGGCTTGTAATCCTCCATGATGAATCATACCACTTGGTCGAGAATAGGGTAGGGCAGTGGAATTCTATAGGCGTCGATGGTGTACAGCAGTTTTTGCTGCAGACCTATTGTTCAGTTTCAGATGCTGCTAGGTTTTGGTTTAGCACCACACCATATTACTGTATATTAGTATAAAAAATAGCAAAAACATTCTGGTATTTTTTTTCTTGCTTCTTATATGTATTCTTCATGTATTATTGTAAAAGGAAATTAAAGGTAAAAATATGAAGCTAGGAACAGTATGACCAAGAGGGTTTTCATAAATGAAAATAATCTTTCTTAATAGCAAGACAAAAATTACGTACAAAAAAGATTTACAGTTGATAATAAATTAACATGTAGATTATAATATAAATCAGATAAAGCCATATTCATTCAAGCAAAAATGGGTATTCTTTTAATAAAAGATAAAATAGTGTTTTACAGAAAAAAGTTTGAAATTTATTTAGGAGATTTTAGAAATTATACAGATAAAATATGAATTTTTTTGAGATGAAGAAAAGTATTTTTAATCTTAATGTGGAATTCACTTAGTATTTGGTCTGGTTGTAGAAATACCGTATGTATGGAAACATCTTTAGCGAATGTAGTTCATTAAAGAAAACTTTTTTGTTTTTGTTTACCAGAGACTTGTATTGGTTGCTAATAGTGAAATTTTATGAATATACACAAAATTAAAAGTTATTGTACTGAAAATCAACTAACTTGGTAGTGAGAGAGTTATTGATGGTTAGTTAAGGATTGGTATGGTTTGAGAGCAAGTTGAGCTTGTTTTTACTGTAACTATAGTGAAAGTTCTTATTATGTTTGCTTATCTTAAATTACTATGTTATACTAATTTATAATGAGGACAACTTGCACAGTGAAACCTTTGGTAATTCAGTTACGTTGTACATTGACTTGAGCTATTCTTTGTTTTTTTGAGGAATAGGTAACGTTATAAGCTTTACTTGTAATTCTTTAATTAATTTAACAGAATTCAAGGTTATAAATTATTTAATTAAATTTTAAATGTAAGTCTAAATATGTCAAGATTGATATATTCTTTGACTCACCTGAAAGGATGTTACATATCTTCTAAGTTCATTTACAGTTTGCCACTGTATTACTTTGATTCAAAAGAAACCTTTGTGTCACTTGCAAAGTGATGAAAGTTTATATCAGTATCCAGTAATTAATAATATCAGCCTAAATATCAAGAGAAAAATGAAGGTGCATAAATGTGTGTATTATATGACTCATTGTTTCTAAAAGCAGGAAACTGATGGAATTATTTTGTATTTCTTTTTATTGCAACTTAAAGAGGTAAAATGTGATAATTGAAACAAAACTTTTAGACCACAAGTTAACTATGAAAATGTGATATGTCAAAATATACTTCTTTACTTTCAGTGACATTTTCTTTAATTCTAAGTCTTTGCCACTCAAGTTAAAACTTTCAGGTCAATTAGAACATCAGATGGAAATTATTACTGAATAATACGATGCTATTACTTGTTTCATTGCAGCAGTAAAAAGCATAAAGTAAATTATCACAAAAAATAAGTATAATATATGTGTGGTTTACAAACTGTGCTTTGAGGAAACCAACCAGACAACTCTAGTATTTGTTCTGCTGTAACATTTTTCTACTTTTGTAGTTGTTTTTCTTAAACACATTCACGTTGAAGGATATATTCACATTTGATTGCAAACTACTAACTCCACAGAGATCCCCATAGAGTATGTATTTTCTCTGGCTTCAGGAGTAGAAAAATCCTATTCCTGACATACCAAACATGCCCTTTCAGCTGTGGGTTGTTGTAATGTATGGTCAATCCCATTATTCATTGGTAAAAGAATAGGCCAAGAGTTGACAGTGGGTGGTGATGACTAGCTGCCTTCCCTCTAGTCTTACTGTTAAATTAGGGATGGCTACTGCAGATAGCCCTTGAGTAATTTCGCATGAAATTCAAAACAAACCAAACAAAAATCTTAAATCCTACATAATACACATGTGGCAGTGTTGGAAACTTTGCTTCTCAATTCCACATGAAGCATGATGTAAAGCAGGAGTTCTCATACAGTGTCGGGTATCACACTGGAAGAACTATCTATCATTGCCAAATAATTTTTTGTATTCCTTTACGTCACTGCATGATCACATAATTTATTTAGAGGAAATTATCCAGTAATTTATTTCAGAGAAATTTCAAAGTGAATTTATGAGCAACTTGATGGCTAACGTAGGTAGTGGCTTTTTCATTTTTGATCCAGAGCAAAGAAATTAGTTGTAATACCTTGTGTTAGCTTATTTATTACTCTAACAGTTACCTGTCATGTGCAGTCTCTATATGCTAGTTGCACAGAAATTTGGTGGTTTCAGTCACGACCTGAGCTAAGCTTTTGTAACTTAAGGACTGGAATTCAGTCATTTGATATGGAGAATGATCAGATATGTGTTTGGAGAGCTGGAATGATGTTTGGAAATTTCTGGGAGCTTTGTTATTTGTTTAACTGATAGAATGATAGGTTATTAAGATAAAAAAAATAAGTTTACTTATGATAGTCTTAAGACAGTATAATAAATTTAAGCCTAAGCTTGGGTAGATTATAATTATGACCCTGTAGTGGTTCATTTGTGGTACCCATGGATTACTTCAAACCCAACTTCACTGATTTTTGTTTTTTATTTCTGGATTAATGTAGCATGGAGACTATTAATAACTAGGGAATTATAATAAAATACATCAGTAAAGTATAACATTCACAAATAAAACTTTAAACAGACAAGACTATGGTCAGAGGCACATGATGAATGAACAAAGAGGCAATTTTGAAAGTTTTAGAAGAAAAGTACTTATCACTGACAATGTACACTGATATTACATAAGATGGGGTTGCATCAAGCTTTACAGGAAAGACCAGTGGTGCAGGTGCTGTCTTACAAGAAGCTTTAGGACCCATATCATCATGCATTGTCATGACCACCATTTGTCTTTGTTCTGTTGAGACACATTTTAAAGTTGCCAAAGGTATCATAGGGTTAGATGCCTTGTACATGTACTTGAATTTAAGTGAGAAGACTAATAATAAAATTCTTGTAAAACTTATTCAAGATGAATCTATTCTACAGTTAAATAATAAGACTCAGGTGATTATAAGGTTCCTAACCATGAAAATGACTGATATCTGATTACTACCATCTTAGTATAAGTACTTTTAAGAATTATACTCTAAAACATGATTAGGTTGTGGTAGTAATAATATGCACTAAAGAACTTTGTAGCATAATAAGTTATCAGCTTGGCAGAAAAGAGTGTCTTTGCTTAGATAAAATTAAATACAACTTTGAGAAGTTAGGCTAAATATACATTCTTCTGTTTTTACCCATAAATATCATTAAGAAGTGTGATTTTTAGAGCCAAAGAAATTATTTGAAGTAGTTCATCTGTATCAGAAAGCATCATTGATTCTGAAACATCAAAATTTTGTCTTTGTTAAATCTCTCTTGAACTTGAACTTCATTATTCCTGATATTGTAAAAGACTTGAATTGTGTTATTTCCCACAATGTTTATTTCTTTCCTAAATTTGTTTTGTGTTTTTCTAGGGCTAATATTTGTAGTGGATAGTAATGACAGAGAAAGAATTGGTGAAGCAAGAGAAGAGCTCATGCGCATGCTAGGAGAAGATGAGCTAAGAGATGCTGTCCTATTGATCTTTGCAAACAAACAGGTATTTAGGTGTTCGTAATGAATGAATAGATTGTTTTTTTAAAGCTGTTGAGAGTCTGTAAATGCAGCTTTTAATGGATTTTAAAACACTGCATAGTTTATTTGATTCTAAAATGGCTCACTTGTGCAATATATATCATAATGGACTGGACTGGATGCTATACAAAAATACTAAATTCCATGTGAGAACTAACATTATATCACTGAATGACATTTCTTATTGACTTTTATGCTCTATGTGAGGATATTTTGAAATATTGTAAAAAGGAAGGGGGATAGTAATGTATTAGGTTGTCCAGAAATAAATGTTGTTTTTGAAGTGTAAAATTTGAAAAAGTATGAACTAGTGTTGTAAAACATGCTTTAATCAAAGTAAGCACCATTTGCTTCAACACACTTTTACCAACATGTAACAATGCTGTTTATGTCACTACTGTAGAAATCAGAGTTTCTATGGTCAGTGAACTTCCTGAAAGTTTTTTCTGCAGCTGCCAGGTGTTAAAAATGTTTATTGTTCAATAAAGTTCTCAAAGTGTTTGAGGCAGAACCACAATTCTTTCAGATTTTGGAGTGTCATCCTTGACAGGTCTTATGATGATGATTTTGTTGATCTTTAGTCAGCTTATGCAGAACCCACTTGTACAACTTTTTCATTTTTCCAATCACACTCAGGTGGTTGGCAACGCTTGATTTGCTTGTGTCTAGCTTTTCTGCTAGCGCACATACTGTTGTGCAAGGGTCTGTCTCAACTGTTTCCCTTAACATGTTGTCATCTAAGGAAGGCTTCTTTCCACAACCTTTGTGGTCTTTGAGACTTTCATCTCCATGTCGAAATCTTTGCAACCAACGCTGAACTGTACATTCAGTAACGGATCCATGGCCAAAATGCCTGGTTGATGTTCCTTGTAGTTTCAGTAGCTTTTCATCCAAGTTTGAAGTCATAGATGAAAATTGGACAAAAGTTCTTGTTCATGCTGCTTTGGGGGTTGTGAAACTTATTCTGAGTAGAGTTGAAACAGCAGACAATTAAGACACCTTGTAAGTGACAAACATTGGATTAAACCAACCAACTAATGACAAGTTACTCAATATTAAGCTTCAAATGTCATCTTGAGAATTACAACATTTATTTCTTGACAACCTAATATTTGGAAAAATCTACCTGCTATGAACATTGTACTGCCTAAGGATAGTTTGTAACCAAAGACGTATCACAAAGAACGTGATGAGGATGAAAGAAAGGGTCATAAAGTCTAGAAACTCATTCTAATCTGAACATTCCTTTGTACAAGTTTGAACTTGTATTTTTATGGGTTGTTAGTTTGGATTGAACATGATAAATCGATGTACTTTTTAAAGCTAATCACAGTTATTTTTTTCTTCAGGACTTGCCAAATGCTATGAATGCAGCAGAAATAACGGATAAACTGGGACTCCATTCATTACGAAATAGGAATTGGTACATCCAGGCCACATGTGCAACCAGTGGGGATGGTCTCTATGAAGGTCTGGACTGGCTATCAAGCCAGCTGCGAAATCAGAAATAATGAATCTAAATTGTTATTCTAATGTAGTTACACATTTTATTTTATTTTTCAACTGTTTGCTGTTATCATCATGATATCCTACTATATTACTATTTTTTTCATCCACATTAGAAATAATTTAAACAAATCTGCTCCAACCAGATAACAGCCACATTTTTTAATATTTTTCTTGAAGTAACTTAAGTTTAATGGTCGGTTTATCACCATTTACCATTAGGGTTAATTTTGTGATGTTTTGATAAGAAAATGTGAAATTATATTTTATAAAATGTTTTTCTTGTACTGTAAAGAAATTTGTATTTTTTTCTGTAGCTCCATTCATTATATTTAGCACATATTTACTGCTTTAGCCAAGTTAAAAAAATATAAACTTTTATGTTCCAGGAACAAAACTGTACAGAATCTGGAAAAAACCTAGTATTAAACATCAATTATGTAAATACTATTTGTTGCTTTTTATTTTTCACTACTTTACGTTTATGAGTAATTATCTCATTACTGAAAGCCCATAATATAAAGGTGTGGGGCATGTTGACAAAAAACCACCCCTTGTAGGATACCAAGGGAGATAGAAAGTTAGGTTTAGGTTTTGATATTCCACCAAGTCAAATTGTGGGGCAGTATAACACTAATCTGTACTTGAAAACTTGTTTTTCAGAAAAATAAAGCATTTGTTCTTGTGTGTGTTGTGATGGTGTTGTTTCAGAACTGCGGGTTTGGGGTCAGTGTTTCTCACAGTTTCTTTTTGTTAAGATAAATAAAAAATGAACCCTTCATAGAAATATTTTCTTTTCTCACTTGTCATTTACAACAGAAGTAATTTTTATCTTATTTTGCTGTGTTTTGTTATGGTTAACATAAAAATGCTAGAAGAACACATGTAACTTTAAGTTTTTACTAGGTCAGTAGTTATTAATATTACGAATATGTGTGGTTTATTTTAGTAGTTAATTAATAGTCATCATTCAAACTGTAAAATCATATATCCCTCCCCTAAACCACACATTTTATGTGTGGGTGAAAAGGGTTTGTTTTTCACACAAAAAGGTATATACTCTGTTTATCTGAGCATTTAGTAGAAAAGTGATATTTAATCAGTATTTAATATGTGAAATTAGCATAAAAATAAAATATTTTTATTTTGAAATAGACTTTTTCAAGTTATTACAATATTTATATAAAATATGAAATTCATATTTATGCTATATTTTCTGGGTGTTAATAAATTATTAGTGTGTAAAATCAAAATATAAAAGTTGCATTTTTGAACTTTCATTACATCAATCATTATTGATGTAAATAGTAGAGTTGAATGAAATTGTTTGCAATGAAGGAGTGGTAGTAAGAGTGTTGCTTCCTATTAAATTATATTGTTCTAGTAATGATTTATGAATTTTTTTTTTTTCTGTATACTTGAACATTTTGTGAGAAACTATTTTTTCATTCTTCTAAAGTAAATATTCTCAAAGAAATGTTGCAATTAAATATAGTATTTTAATAAGTTATTAAATATAACATATAGTTAAACATGTGTAAGGGTGGTTAAAAGCTCAAAAGATATTAAATGTTCTCTTTTTGTTTTCAAGTTTTCTTTATTTTTGGGTCAAGCTTGTTCTAATGACAAGCATATGAGACTGTAGATCTAAGTTGTCTTCATGATTCAAGTCCTGTCTCCTCAAAATTTCACTGTGCACTTGAGATCATGGGTATAGTAAGAGTGATAGTCAAGTTATATTTTGATTAGAGTAGTTCAAAAGTTTTTGTTGAGTAATACTGACTAGTTGCATTATTTCTTGTCTTATGAAAATTAGGGATACCTAGCTCAGATAGCAAATATTGCTTTGTTGAAATTCAGAATTAGGGATCCCTTTCTCAAATAGGTAATATTGCTTTGTTCAAACTCAGAATTAGGGATGCCTAGCTGAAATAGTTAATATTTCTTTGTTCAAATTCAGAATTAAGGATGCCTAGCTGAAGTAGTTAATATTTCTTTGTTCAAATTCAGAATTAGGGATGCCTAGCTGAAATAGTTAATATTTCTTTGTTCAAATTCAGAATTAAGGATGCCTAGCTCAAATAGTTGATATAGTTTTGTTCAGATTCCCAGACAAGTAAAACTTAACATTTCATAATCAGTAATCAGTCTTGCTTTGTACAGTTTAAAGCTGTTGACATTTCTATAACTAAAGGTCTTTATAGATACCCCCACACTTGCAGGTATGTAGTGTAATATTTGCATATTAAGAGCTTTATTTTCATTTATTTATAGACTTTTTTAATATAAGCTGTTATGTATGTCTTAAGTTGCTTTAACTACAAAAAACAGCAATAAATACCATATAATTGATGAAGGGTTTTGGTGGATAACCAGCTAGTGGAAAAATAGAGGGAAGATTCGACTATTAATGTGTGAATCGTTACTTCCTTACTTTTAAGAGAGTGATAATTTAATGTGGTGAGATACGTTTGTATCAGTGCCACAGGTAATTTTTTTTTCTATATTATTTTTTGTACACTTTGTAAGATTATGAAACAATTTATATAGCTGCCAGAATGAGCAATATGCACATTATAATGGAGTTTGTTTAACATTTTGTTAGCCTTACCATTGTAAGATTAAACATGAGACCTAACATTTATACATTTAGATTTAATAAAGTATAAATTGAAAGTGAGCAACTTATTATGGTGCATTTCTATATTACTGTTTTTATAATAATGTATTAGTTGTTTTTTTTTATTTCAACATGGATATGTAATGTGCATATGAATATCAAGTAGCATATAATAACTTGAAGGCCCAACATGGCCAGGTGGTTAAGTGGTTCGACTCGTAATTCGAGAGTTGCCGGTTCGAATCCCTGTCATACCAAACATGCTCTCTTTATCAGCCACAGGGGCGTTACAATGTGATTGTCAATCTCACTATTCGTTGGTCAAAGAGTAGCCCAGGAGTTAGTGGTTGGTGGTGATGACTAGCTGCCTTCTCTGTAATTTTACATTGCTAAATTAGGGATGGTTAGTGCAGGTAGCCCTCGCGTAGCTTTGCGTGAAGCTCAAAAACAAAACAAAAACAATAACTTCATTAGAATTATGCTGATAGATAATCATAATTTATTGAAACGTGTGATTTATAGATTTATTCAATATATAAAATAGAACGAAGTGAAATAGTTGACTCTTACAAAACGAATTGTACCTTAACTTTCAAACAATAATTGATCATGGTAATCACATTAGCCGAATCTAAGGTACTTAAAGTGCCAAGTTTTCCTTAAAATGCATTGTGCGTATTGAAAACAATATACTGTTATATGCTTAACGCCTGTGTTGCGTTGTGCCACTTACAGAGATGGGGATGGAACCATTTAAAGCACTGTTGAGTGTCAACTGTTACTTCAGTACACTTTGAACAGTTATGAGTAAGTTGGAATAAGAATTGAACCTTCATTATGAGAATTATTAAGCTTGTTGAGCAGCTGATAGAGCATTTCTCTGTTGTTCCACATACTGTAAGTAATACTGGAGGTCATTACAATAAGTTCAACAGTCATTGGCAAATTTCGATAGTATCTTTGTTTACATTTGACTGTCGCGAGCAAGTGGTGATGCTATCAAATGATTCTGATCGTCACCATGTTCAGGAACTTACGTAGTTTTGGAGACCAGCATTTTTCAAGAGTGTTTCGTGCAAGAATCTTGGCTGATATCCTGAAACAAACATTGAAATTACGTAAATAAGTACGTTAACTATACTTAGTGTCGCGAGCAGAGTAAGCGTCACTTCTTTTAATAGTTTATTATATGACCAATAGTACATGTTATTTCGTCTAGTTTCAGAAACTCGTGGACAAGGACTTTATATTACGAGCGAATCCTCTGTTTCTAAACTCCCTGTGTGTGGACTATACACAACACCATCTGGCTTGAAACAGCCAATTGAGATGTCCAATTGACTGTAGTGTTAGAAACATTTTGACATTTTTTTAGCATTATTATGACTGAAAATTTCAAGGATGTAACTTCCCAAACTGTCTTTAACTAAATACTGTACGTTATGTAAGTGTGCATGGTAATCTTAAAACCAGCAAAACACTTCATCCTCCCTATTACAAAAGCTTTTTAACTGGCTGTGACTTCTTTTCCACTTCAAGTGCATCAGACAGCGTGATCTAGGTTAGGAACTCAATCACTTTGTATATTTTCAGAGTTCTTTCAGCCAAGTCTTAATTCCTTGTTAGAGGTTGTAAGGACTTTGCTAAGGGGAGTTTTATTTCATCTTAATTTTGAGTTTTTTTTTTTTTACTTGAGTGGTAAGATAATATATTAAAATTACGATGTAGCTTTTCCATCGAAAATTTAATGGTATAGTTGTATAATTGCAATATTGAATTACGTATGGTTGGCATCGTTATTTGACTTTGAAAGTTCTATCTGCGAAAGTCATGTATGACTCAACCTCATAATCTACTGATAGAACAGTACCACAAGTATGGTAATGGTTACCTCAACCAAAAAGTTCATCTAAGTACTGTATTAGTTCATCTGTACCTATGAGTGCTTAATGGTGTACACAAGTAATGTGATGCTGTTATTGAACTGATACAATAATGTCTTATAAAATGAACTTTGTTTCAGTTAGGGTAAGGTAACTTGATCAGTGTCTTCATGGTGACATGATCCTTTTTCTAACCTGTATTGCGGGTAGTTCAGTGACTTAATGCATTAATCTTAGTAGTCAGTTGTCGAGTACTAAGACACAAAGCTTTAATAGTACATCGCGCAAGTTCTCATTAAATATATTTTTGCTAAACCTCGTTTTTATTAGGATATGAGACCAAAATGTTTGTTTGTTTTAACGCATTAACCTTACACTCTTAAAATCGGATAACAGAACAAAATAGTTATCTAGGCTAATGGGATAAAGCTTCATATTACAACATCATCAGCAAAGGAATCAATGAGTGGAATACGATTGCAGTTGTTGGAAAAAAAGAAAACGAAAGAACAGTGTATGGGACATGCATAAATAACAATGAAGGTGTCTAAAAGACAGCCATAAAGATACGGGGTTATGGATGTATACAACTTATCGTGGAAAGTACAAAAATTTATATACAATGTATTAAAAAAGAATAACTGTGTTTTTTGCCTTTGCCAGCATCGATGAGGTGAAACATGTCGATTGCAGGAGGGACTAGAACCAGATGCAAGTTCGTCATTACTTCCAGGGTGGTTCTTTACCATCTTCAAGCATACATGTTGGAAGTCTTTCAGCTTCTGAGAAGGCCGAAACACTTGGTCCTATGGGGACAGAAATGAAAAACGGAGGCACATTGTAGACGAATCTGTATTTCATATGTAGTAACGTAATAAACAATATACGTGCAACTTGGATTTGACTGCGTTTTTTTTAATTTCCCTCAAAGCTACACAGTTTGACTGTGTACTTCATATTTCACTTATCACGTACATAACTGTTAACAGATAATAGCTGGTAAACATGTAAGCACGTCTCGTCCTCACTGAGTTAAGATAATTTGTTAGAAGCAGTGATGTTCAATCAATGCACGCTGCTAGGTGTGAATATGCATTATAATAGGCGAGATTTGCTTACAAAGACATGCGTATAGTTATCATACGAACGGTTTGTTTTGATTTTCGCGTAAAACTACATGAGGGCTATCTGCAGTGTGAGACTAAATGGAAGACAGTTAGTCATTACCACTTACCGTCAACTCTTGGGCTACTATTTTACCAACGAATAGTGGGATTGAGCTTTACGTTATAAGGCCAAACGGCTGAAGGGGCCGACATGTTTGGAGTTATGGGGATTCGAACCCGTAACCCTCAAATTACGAGTCGAGGACTTTAACCACCTGACCATGTTGGGCACCGTTGGAAAAACTGTAATCCTTACTGTGATATACTTTAGAGAAAAGCCACCGGGAAATGAACACAAAAAATTACAAGAACATGTACGTATTGTGTATGAACTACACCGTTGTACCTTAACATTTCTAATAATTTGTTTTGCGAGATTTACTGATTAATACTTATTTTATAATTGGACATTGGTTTGAATGCTATTTATATTTTTTTTAACTTTGTTTTGTTTTACTTTAATTTCCTTTTATGAATTTTAATAATTTTACTTCAATTTTAACTTTCTACGGATGTTTGGCGCAGATAGCCAAACTGCTTTGTGTCATGAAACACCAAACCAACTAACCAACCATTTTATAATTATGATTAAGAATATTTTTCATGCTGGTAAACACAGGGTCCAAATATCTAAGTCGTGAACTAGCTATCATAATATCAGGGCAGTCTATTCTAGTTGTTAGCATGATTGCCTATGTTTGTTTAGTTTTTTTAAAATTCGCGAAATGCTATACAAGGGCTATCAGCGCTAGTCGTCTTTAATTTAGTAGTGTAAGACAAGATAGGAAGCAGCTAGTCATTACTACCCACCGCCAACTCTTTGGGCTACTCTTTAACCAACGAATAATGGGATTGGACGTGACGTTACAACTTTCCCACGGCTGAAAGGGCAAGCATGTTTGGTGTGACGGGAATTTGAACCTCTGAATACGAGTCGAGTGCCTTAACCACCTGGTCATACCGGGCAGAGTGGCTACGTACTTAAGTGTTCAAGAATCACTTGCAGCATGTCATTCAACAAGTTTCGCTCCTTTAGCCATAAGGATTGTTGCAGTTATGACAGTCGCTATCGTTATTCGGTTATCGGTAACCATATAGACAGCCTGTGCTGCTAACTAGTTGTCCCTTATCTAGTTGACAGTTATGTATAAAAAAACTAATTCTGGGCCTTAAGGACCTCTACAACTGGCTATTTAAACAACGTTTCTCAACAGTGCTATTTATATTGAAAGTACCAAATCTAACCTGGCATTAACTATAATTATCATAGGTTTAATGCTCTCTCTCATATACATATATAACACCCGACGTCGAACATGGTAGTTTTTTCTCGGTCGTGAGGGCATTATTATAATGTGACGACCAATCCCACTGTGTGTTGGGAAACGTGTTACCCAAAAGTTGGAGGTATGTGATGTGGATCAGTTGCTTTTCCTCTAGTGTTTCACCTCCAAATTAGGAACAGCTAGCACATATCATCCTCCAATAGCTTTGAACGAAATTCAAACCATACTTTATATAAATATAATTCTATATAAACTAATGAATTTGTACACAAGTGCAAGGGATACTAAATATTGTATATTTTGAGTATTTCTGTCTAAAAAGGTACCTACTTAACTAACAATATTAATTGTAACATTAGCTGTATGTGAGATAATAGATTTATGTACAACGTTTCGTCTATAACAACGTACATGTAATTTGGCTTTTTAACAAGCCACAAAAAGAAACAGTGGTCAAAATATACATATTTTATGAAGCCAGACATAATTGGGTATTTTACACCACTTTGGTTGTTTTAGAGCAAAGCCACATTGGACTATCTGCTGTGTCTATCACAGAGAATAGAAACCCGTATTTTAGCGTTTTAACTACTTACACTTACGTTTATTCCACCGGAGGACTTGACACCAATAACGCATTATAAAAACAGACTGTTTTTATTCCGATAATCGTGGAACATCATTCCAAGTCCCCATTCCACCAAACATGTCCGCCCTTTCAGCGATGGCCGGTTTATAATGTGACAGTTCAACTATTCGTTGGTAAAAGATTTACCCAAGAGTTAATGGTGATTGGTGATGACTAGTTATCTTCTTCTAGTCTCTCACTGCTAGAATAGTTACGACTAGTGCAGAGAGCTCTCATGTAGCTCTGCGTGAAATTTCGAGACAAACTATTAGGTGATAAGAGAGCCAATTAACAATAAGACACATCACTACTATCAGCCATGTTTACACTTACATTGTTTAGCATCAAATTTTGTGGTTATGAAGTGTCAACGTATTCTACTAAGAGCTTACTTTGGAAATAATTTCCAAGTAAGTTGAAGACCATTGTTTATTAAAGCGACCTCGATAAACATAAACATGTTGCCCAATTTAGTTTGAAATCTGCTTATGAAAGGTAATATTAATTTGACATAAACTACAGAGGACAATGAATTGCTTTTTTATGGAAGAAAAGTAACATAACTTGTTGATCTTTTGAATTTCTATTTATAATAATTTTTATTTTCATTTCTAGTATAACATTTATGAAAATGATTATCTCATGAACTTTTAAGAAAGTGGTTGCAGAATATTTTAAATATATTTTCTACAAAGAAATTCATAAGGAGATGCTAACGATAGCGCTGTGTAATTTAAAAAGAGATTCCTGAAAAGCCAGTGCTGGCTTTATTTTCTGCCCATCATTTACCTGGTGTAGACACTACCAACTTCTTATTACAACTTTAATTCTTTTCTACTCGTGGCCAGGTGGTTAGGATCCTTGACTCGTAATCTGAGAGTTGCGAAGGATAAGAGATGGTCTCTGTTTCTCTCGTACGTAAAACGTATGTATTGCAGCAGGATAAGAGTGAATATCCGTTTCTCTGAGACTTAAAACATCTGTATTGTGACAGGATAAGAATGGATCTCTTATATTTTTTCTTGTAAGCTATATCAGAGTCTTTTGTTTTTATCACAGTGTCATTATTATGAACTTTGACTTCAGAATTAAACCTTAAGACAAATAACTTTTGATGTATTATTTGATTTGCTATAGGAAAGAATGATACAGATTTTTGTGTTTCATCGTTTGTTGAATTTCGCTCAACACAACCTGAAAATAACATGTCTAATTTATAAATAATAGACTAATCAGTACCACCAGCTATCTATTCATGGGCTGCTCTTATCAGACCGAAAAGTGTGATTTGACCATTACTTTTATGACATGTTCACAGCCTGAAATGGGGAGCTCGATATGTTTGACGGTAACTACATGCTTATCAGGATATCAAAGTTCCAGATAGGCTCTGGGCCGGGCTTGGCTCAACACAAATATAAGAAAGTTTGTTTGCATTAAAATTTCTTGTTTAGACGACATTATGGAAGTTGACTGAAATTAGAAATGTTTCTTTATTTTACGTTACAAGATTTTCCGTGAAGGTAGGATAATTTGATCAAAGCCAGTTAATATTCACAAATATTTATAGTTCATCATTAATTTTCAAGCGCTGTTGATGGTGACTATGTTAGAGAAAAATGTATCTTTAATTATACCGAAAAATGTTTTTGTTTCGTTTATAGCCTTAATATTTATATTACAGCATTGTTTAATTATTTAGAAAGAAACCAAACCAGTCCAATTTAAAATAGTTAAAAGTTCTACTTTATTTTTTAATGTAAAGTCGTATATATTTCTCTAGCTTTCTCAAACAGAATATTTTTCGTCCATAATTATTTTGTTTGTTTGTTTGTTTTTTGAATTAAGCACAAAGCTACACAAAGGGCTATCTGTGCTCTGCCCACCACGGGTATCGAAACCCGGATTTTAGCGTGTAAGTCCGCAGACATAACGCTGAGCCACTGGGGGACCCATAATTATTTTAGCTAAAGAAATAAAACAGTTTAAGGGGCATCTACTGTGGGCCTATTTTTAACTCAGGTGAGATAAATTCACCATCACATTATTTGAACTTGAAAACGTTTTTCTCGGTGTCTAAATGTGTAATTTAGATTCCTTGGTCGATTTCTATTTTTTTACAAAAATCAGAATATTTTCACTGTTATATTGCAGAAATATTGACACGCAATGTTCTTGGGGTTAGAAAAACACGTAGGTTCAAGAAGTCTTGAGAGAAATGAATAAAAACTATATAACCAGAGCGCTTTCTTTCACCTTCAGGGGCAAATTGGAAATCTCGAACAAGCAGTGTCGTTTTTTTAATACACGACTGTATCGGAACAAACATAAAACTGTACTTAGTTTCAATAATACTTTATATTAATAAATAGAATTCAGAAAAGTGTATAATATTTATGTTGTTGA
Source organism: Carcinoscorpius rotundicauda (assembly GCA_011833715.1). NCBI lineage: Eukaryota > Metazoa > Arthropoda > Merostomata > Xiphosura > Limulidae > Carcinoscorpius > Carcinoscorpius rotundicauda. The sequence goes on along the minus strand of CM022396.1, from coordinate 52,579,471 downwards.
ATTAAAGAGTCATTATATAATATATGGAATTTTTGATCATGAGAAACCCACTCGAAATAAAAATGTATCTCTTAACCTGAAGATAACATAGACCTAGGAAGGTGGAATGGGGTGTCTAAGTCCTGCTTACAAGAAGTCCCGAAACCCAGTTTTTAACTTTATAAGTTTGCAGACATACCGCTGTACTAGTGGTGAAGATAGCAGTGGCGAAATCAATGGCGATATAAATCAAATTGCTGGCTAAGTTCGAGTATTATTCAAATACGAATAATGAATGCTACTCAAACTAACGTAGATTATTGAATGATAACAAAAGATTAGGAATACTACTCGTAAAGACACAACAAAATTATTTTCGAAATGATTGACAAGGGCACAAAGATCAGTTTCATTGTTTAAGTTCAGTACTGTGTCAGTTGCAATCTGTTTGTTATTTTACACAGAGATTTTATAACGTGACGGTTCATCCCACCTTTCACTGATAGAGTGAACCAAAAATCGGCTAGCACACAGAACACTAGAATATATAGCTTTGCGGAAAAAGTAGATGAGCAAACAAACACATATATAATGTGCAAACATGTCCACACCCATACTCATAGCTAAGACAATAATCTGGTAAATTAAAAATTGTAAATTTAACGATGGATCCATGTTTTATAATGAGAATGCTGTTACATTAAAAGACGTTTTAATAAAACAAAATCAGAGTCAGCACATGTTTATCTATTTAAGTAATAAAAATATATTTAACCATAATACTTGATATAATGCTTACAGCAGGTTTACTATAAAATGTTGAAAGCAAACAAACATATAAGTAAAATAGGCTGCTCGATACTATGTGCTTCTTAACTTTAACACTGGAGGCAAACATTTCCAGAAGTTGCTGACGCCCTATTTTCTGATAATGAACTACTGCTCACCAGTGACACAGCTGTATATCTGCGAAGTTAGAATGCTAGAAACCGACCTCCAATACCCGTTTTTGGCAGAGCACAAACAATCCATGTTGGAGATTTGCACTTATCTTCAAATAAACAATGAACTACTAATAAATATAAATCAACGAAATTTAAAGACAAATGAAAAAACAACTCATACGGATAGATATAGACATCATGTACAAACAGTGCAAAATTGCTGTTTTTCAACCACAACTACCAGATGTGCGGAACCTCTAGTTCTTCACTGCAAACATAGATATCGTTTACAAACAGTTCAAATTAATACTGTTCTTCAACCACAACCACCAGATGTGTGGAATCTCTAGTTCCTGTGCTATTGATTCTAATAATTATAACTTTTGTTTAATGATATTTATTTCCTAATAAGACTGGTATATTAAATTAGGTACTTTATTTACTTAGTTTATATCTAGTACTGATTTATTTAGCCAGCTTGTTTTGAGCATATGTTACTAATAATCCATCATCTTGGTAGCATGCTGTTGCTTATTGATGTGGAATGTAGTAGTAATGATTAACACTGAATTGACAGAACTAATATCTGTCGTCAGTTCTCTGAGTAAGGATACCTCTTGAGCATTCCACAGGTAAAAGGGTTGTGACATTGTGTGCTCTTCCGCAAAATAAAAGTTCTGGTAAAAACGGTAACTGACGTTGAACATTGACTATGGATAGCTCCATAGTTGGTAAGGCCTGTTGTATTAATACATATGTGGATAGTGTGAAATGTATTTCAGTTATATTTACACAATAGTGAGCAGTTTTGTTTGTTTGTTTGTTTTTGAATTTCGCACAAAGCTATTTGAAAGCTATCCGTGCTAGCCGTCCCTAATTTAGACATGTATGACTAGAGGGAAGGCAGTTAGTCATCACCACCCACCGCCAACTCTTGAGGTACTGTTTTACCAACGAATAGCGGGATTGACCGTAACATTGTAATGCCCCCACGGCTGAAAGGTCGAGCATGTTTGGTGCGACCGGGATTCGAACCCGCGACTCTCAGATTATGAATCGAACATCTTAGCCCACCTGGCCATTAGTAAGCAGTAAGACAAAATAAACAGCTCATTTATTTCATGCGATAGCTAGTGGTAAATTATTGAAAAATATTACGCAGAACTCAGTACATTTGCCCTACGTATCTCCACCCTTCTTTAGTTAAGCACACACAAATGGTTAGAGATTGGGAATGTTAGGGGCTTAATAAACAGTCTCCACCCTTGATTGGTGGGAATTAAACAGGAAGATATAAAAAAGGTTATCTCCGCTCTGTGGTCTGCCCACCACGGAGCTCGAAACCCGGTTTCTAGTGATGTGAGACCGCAGACATACCGCTGTGCCACTAGCGAGCTCTTAAGAGTGCAGCAAAGAAAGTAAAAGTTACGAATTTTAGACCTGTTTTTTTTGGTTTTTTTTTACATAACTTGTGTTATAACATTATATTTGTTACATAAAGCCGGGTATTTTATACTAAAACGAGTTACAATACGGAAACCAGCAAGTCACATGATAACTACCATCAGTGTAAAGTCGTGAAGGAGTTATACGTATTAAAACTTCATTCTAACAGCACTTTTTAGTTACATAGACAGTGTGATGCCAACAAAACCTCATCGTTTCAGGAAGAGTATGCAACAGCCTTTCTCGATACAAAATATTTTTACACTGAATTCATAAACATAGATGTCAGATCGAAAAAATATTGGAAGTTTAGTGTGAGACCTATACAATATGTTAATTATGTATAATGTCAAGACGTCTAGAAAATTCTTAAAAGAATTTTATTCGTGCATTGAGTGAAGGCGAAACAAGTTATCAAATGATTGATATTGAAAGAGAGATAATAAATCGTAATATTTTGTTGTTGTTCTGTTTTGTTTAGACTTTAAAATGGTTTCTTTTCCACCGATTCCACCTTAAGATTCATGTTTCGGTATCTATGGTGAACAAAAAACAGCTGGTCTAATGAAAATGATGCTAGCGATTACATAATTTTAAATAATAGATGCTAATTTATTGTTTAATAGGACATAAATTGTTCGTTATTTCTATTACATAGCACAGATAGCCCTCGAGTAGCTTTGTGCGAATTTCAAAAACAATTCTTTTACGGAGTCAAACATTGAAATTTAGAGTTTGCTGTTGAGCTACTAGCAGATATGTATTGATAGAAATAAGTTGATGTGTTAACTCTGTAAAGAAAAAGACTTAAAATGAATATAATTTCTATATGTAATGCATATAAGTCAAGTTCTATGTTTAGTATTTTTTTCTTTGTTTCTATTTTGTGGTGTTATTTCGGTTTTTGTGTCCAGATTTGTCGACTTACTTTGTACGAAAATTCACTTTCCTTACAATGCATTTTGCATTTATTCTTTAACCAGGTTTTTGTAGGAAATTCTAAATTGTTATGTTTAATTTTTTTGAACATTTAGAAAAATTTCAAGGTTTTAAATAAAGTTCAATAGTTCAAAAATGTTTACTTATTTTTGTATTTATTATTTTGCATCTGAAAAAAAGTGTGACAAAATCAATGACCAAAAGACAGTGTCAAAATTAGGTTTTAAGTGGTATATCATTCAGATACACAGGAAAATTTTGTTTTTGACAACAGTTCTGGACAGTTGTACTGTTATATCGAGGCCAAATTATAGTATTGTTAATCTATATACACTGCTGGTCAAAATCTTAAGGCCAATGAACATAATAAAAAAATATGCATTTTGCTTTGTTAGACTCAACCACATTTGTGAGTAGAGCTTTGAAAGATGAAATTAAAGAAAAGGGAATTTAAAAATAAATTTATGGCAAAGAAATAAAAGAGAAATTATTATTTATCGTCATGAAAGAATTTTAAGAAATAGGACAAGGACGTGCGTAAAATAACAAACTAAGCATATAGAGTTACATTTATGACATCAAAGATAACGAAATTCATTTCACACATTTGTGGTTAAAGATCAAGAAATCTGTAAAGTAGATAAATTTATCAGTGTGAAATTAGACTGTTTAAGAAGTGTTTTTATGTTCCTGGTATTTGACCCCAATTTGCTGACTCTTTTTGTCAATGAGGCCCGGCATGGCCAAGCGCGTTAAGGCATGCGACTGGTAATCTGAGGGTCGTGGGTTCAAATCCCCGTCGCACCAAACATACTCGTCTTTTCAGTCGTTGAGGCGTTATGATGTAATGGTCAATCCCACTATTCATTGGTAAAAGAGTAGAACAAGAGTTGGCGGTGGGTGGTGATGGCTAGCTGCCTTCTTTCTAGTCTTACACTACTAAATTAGGGACGGCTAGCACGGATATCCCTCGAGTAGCTTTGTGCGAAATTCAAAAAACAAACAAACTATCTTAAAATTTGTTCAAATACGCAGGACCACAGATATAACATTATGATAAATGTTGAAGAAATTCCAGTTTTATTTACTTTTTCACTCGTATATTTCATTTTTTGTAGTTTCGAAAATAACACTTTTAAAACTATAAATATTCAAATGAAATTATAATTTTCTTCTCCTTAGAATAATGAAACATGCTCAAATGGCTTTTTTATAGTAATGTTATTTGCTCATGTAAAAATATTTTTTTCAGCCAAAGTGTAAATATTCGTTTGTGCGTTGCGAAGCACAAAGTCAGGTAAAGTGCTATTTGTTATTGAGTATCGTAATTCGGTTTTTGGCCTTATAAACCTTCAGACGTAGCACTAAACCACAGAAGCAACACAAAATTTAAATGCCCATCATTTTGTTTCTTTTGATTCCATTATCCTGAAATAAACGTAAAAAAAACAATTGCTTTTTTCTCTATATATTTCATTCAGTTATAGGTGATTGCTAGCTTTGGTATTGACTTGCCAGTCATTTTAAACCGATTTAAATAAACGCTACTTTAGTGTTATCTTGTGTGATTTTTATGTCGTTTCTCTAAAAACGTTCAATATATAAGTCAAAAAATGAACATGCTTGAGACTTAAACAAGGAAAAATAGCCTAGAAAGGATAGTTTGATATAGCACTGTTTTATAGGGGAGCAATGGATACTTGTGATTCATAGCCAGATGATAATGCGAAAAAAATTGTGAAAGAGTATGATTTGCTAGTGATAAAAATTAAAATTCGAGTTAAACTTCACCAAAAAAGTTAGTTGAGCTTTTATAATTTTGTTTAGGTTATAAAACCATGAAATAATCTTGTCAAAAAAGTACTAATATTTATGGACGTTCAGAGGAATAAAGAAATTAATATTCATTAAAAGGGTGTAGAGTACAAAAGAATTCATTTTGACACAATTCCTTCAGTGTTGGGAGCCCAAACAAAATGTTGTTTAAACCTAAAGAGGAGCATAAATTAGTCTTAAAAAGAGATCGGTTGGTCTCAGAAAGGAATGTTACATTTATAATTATTACTTTCAAAGAAGAGTAAGTTTTTAATTTAAAGATAGGTATTTGTTAGATTTGTAGAGGAAATTGCTGGAGTTTTCAGAGGGTTAATGTATCGAAATACACATTTTGTTTATATTAACATGTCTCTACTTAAAATGTGGATGTTGCGTAAATTCCAAGATATTCAAAGCATAAAAAACAAAAAGGTTTAGACTCGAAGGCTGAATCATATGAAGAATGTTGCCAAAATTTAAAGACGGATGGTTGTTCAGCTTCAAAGAGATATTGTTTTGCTCAAGGAAAGACTGATATTTACGTTTAAAAAGTTAAAAAATGACTACAAGATAATTTCGTGTAATTTATTTACAGCATATGTGGAACGAGTATATCCTTTCACAGAACATACACCACATATACATATGTATATAAATAAGGTAGACTCGGTATAATGGAAAAAATATATATTGTGGTCACGTTTGTAGTTTTAATTGTATTTAAGCACAAAGTTACAGATTGGAGTGTCTATTTGCTCTGCAACCACCGCGAGTATTGAACCCAGATTGTTAGTGGTTTGGACGGCGTTAAGCTAAGGAACATCTTGATCCATTAATTTCAATAAAACTTGAAGTTTTCTCTGTCTAATATATTGGGTATACAAAGTATTATGGTTTTCATCCCCTCGGTTTCTAGACTAATACTACTAAAAACTGGGTTTCGATACTTCTGGTAGGCAGAACACAGATAGCCCTTGATGTAGCTTTGTGTTTAAAATGCAAAGCAAACTATCTTTTAACAAATCAATGAATAAATATCTTGTCACATATTTTAATACAAAGCTAGTTCTTATACTATTTTCAACTTAACCATTATATTATTGTTGTTTTCCAGGTCCTCAGTTTCGCATTTGTTGCTGTCATATTTTTTCTTTTGAGGTTTTCTGTAGTTGAATCAATAGGTAAGAAAAAACGTAGTTCCGATCGCTGTCGCATGGGGGTTCTACAGACCGTAAGTAAGCGTCTTGGGATATGTACTTTAGGTTATTGTTCATTTGATAATTAGAGCAAGTCACACCGTACACTTCACTGACTCCGTGAAATAAACGGAATGCCTGTCACTATCATATTCTTCAATTTTTATACGACCTAACAAAAATCGTTTAGCAATAAATGTGTACACATTTTACTTTTAACAGTAATCATTTATATGAAAATGATTTTTAAACATTATATCAAAGGCATTTTAAAAATTTCTTTTAATGTCAAATAGGTAAAAAAATAAATTGTTTGGTATAGTTTTATTTCTAAATGTCACACGACTTTGATAACTTTTTTGCATCCTTAACTCATGAAAACTTAGACAGTATGAATAAAACGGTTGTAGTAATTAAAAGTTTTTTATTTGTCTCTTTATACACGACGTTGTTTTGGAAATAGGATTTTTAAACTGTTTATTTTCAGTTATTTATTTAAATTTAATTTGTACACATCTAAGATTCAGGAACATAAGAAAGTATAAATAATAATGTTTTAATTAACAACATCAGGGCAAATTCCACAGATTAATTGTAATTTGACCTTCTTCGGATTCGGTGCCCTTCGACCCCCGCTAGTACAGCGGTATGTCCACGGATTTACAACGCTAAAATCAGTGGTTTGCTTCCCCTCGGTGAACTCAGCAGATAGCTAGATGTGGCTTTGCTATAAGACAAACACACACACTCGGTGCCCTTCTCATCTTATCTAGTACAATATACCTTTCGTGCAGCGAAACAAAAGATTGAAAAGGCTTAATGAGCTTTTCTTTTCTTTATGATGCAGCACCAAAAGTACCTGTTATTTGCCTCATAATACAGACTTTCTGTAAACATAGTAAGTTTTAATTTGTTTGCCTCATAATACAGACTTTCTGTAAACATAGTAAGTTTTAATTTGTTTTCCTTAGAAATAGATGAAAGAAACAAGCTTTATTGTAAAACATATTTCTTGACAACTTAATGATATATAACGTATACAGTTAAATGAAAGTTTTTTTTGTTGTTGTTGTTAAGCTACTCAACATTCATATAAAGAATTTAATGTACAACATTTCTAAACACGGTCTTCATGGTAACCTCGTGCTATGATACAAAATACTTTTCCTTCTTATTTCTCCAATTTGTTCCTATTTTTTCTCACTCTTTTTTATTTGAAAACTTCAGATGGTTTTGATCACGAAATCTTAGCTTAGAAACAACCAGTGTCCTTGGATTATCTACGTAAGGGTTGGCAGTATGATATCGCAGTAAATCACATTTTTTATCATTTTTTTCACCCTTTTGGCTTGTGTTTTAATTTTGCAAAGCATAATGACAAATGTAACAGATTTTCTGAGTTTACGTTTCAGTTATAACAAGAAATTACTTTAGTTTTCTATTTATTAGAACACAGGACCGAATTAACTCAGGAACCTTAGGGCCCCAAATTTATGGAGCCTTACAAAAATTCTACAGACTACAATTTATAAGAAAAAATATAAAAACTAGTGTCTGACATTATGGATCAAGGTAGAGCACTGCTGGTTTACCTTCAACTTTTATTGAAGGAGCAATTATAATCAAGACTTATGACGTATATATATATATATTTAACTTTTGGAGACTGTCTTCAGTTATGAGTGTGTACTTGTTTTTATATATGCACTTTGTTTGTCACTTTGATCCCAGTATGCTTGTACATATGTTTGTCTAAGTATTGTTTAGTGTAATATTGTATGGGTGGAGTATTACATTTGGATGCTTCGAGCTCTTGTAAATCATTTAGTTTAAAGTCTTGTTTCAACTGAACAAATAATATTCAGTGCTCTAATTTGAAATACAATTCATGTCAAAAACTAGACAGAGATATTAAGATGTTAAGTTTGTGAAGGGAAAAAAAATTAATATACATAGAGGGCCCTACAAAACTTAAGTCACGAAGCCAATATCAAATTTAATCCAGTCCTGAGAACGTAATACATGTTATATACATGGAAATCGCATATTTCAACAATTCTTTAAATTTACGTTTCGCTTACTTTTCGAATGGGGGTAAGTAAATATTTTCAGTGCATAATAAATTATTAATAACATTTGCAGTTTACATGACCTTCATTGCATGTATTACATGAGTGATTTCTTTAGCTTTGGCGTTTAAAGAGAAACTATTAAAAGTAAATTTACTTTTTATTTTACTTTAAAACAAAATGATTTTCTACAAAAAATCCTGTTCAAACTAGAAGCTTTTTATGCATATTAATTTTTATTATTATAAAATGTTTGAATACATATTTTATTATAATTCTAAACGTCACAGTTTTTTTGTATTTTACGAACAATGTCTTCATAGCTGTCGTCTCTTATTACGCTGTGTGCCACCTTGTTGGGCCAACTTGTGTTTCTGGCTGCTGTGGTAAACAGTTTGGACGTCTGCAAATTATCTGACTATACGTCTAGGGTACGGCAAAAAATAACATGTTTTTTATTGTTGGTATCTTAGAATTAGTAACTGTAGATTAGCGTTGAATAAAATATGTCTGTTATACAAATTCCATTTTGGATTTTGTTTAAATAATAGGTTTTTATTCTTGGAAAATATAATAAACCTTGTCTCCTAGAGGTTTCATAAAGGGCACGATTTACAGTTTCTTTAGGTTAATTAATCGACACACAAATCCTTGGGCAATGTATCGGAAAGTTTTCTTTTGGACTTAGAGGTTCGTTCTGAACCCAAAGTTAATTTCAAACTCCAGTGAGCTTTACGTACTCTCAACTCTTTGTCAGTCATGAAATGAAATACCTTTGGAATGTACATTAATGTGTCTTAAATTTTGGAATATAATAGAAATAAGAATGAAATCTTATGAACTTTTTAAGGTAAAAAAACAAAAATGAAACACAAACTTACGTGAAACTAAAAAATGTCGAATTACTTTCTTTTCAGTGTTTATCCTTTACATCACTAATTTCTTGTCTGCATGAAAACTTCCAAGTCCAAAGTATCTTCATTCTCCATCTGTTTGTATTTGGTTCTAAACTATTAATGTGACTCAAAAGAAGCTAACATAACTCGAATCCCAGGTAACTGATATAATATAACTCTGTTTATTAACTTCAAACAAACTTAATCTTATATAAAACTGAAAGTGACTTATTTAATAATTTTAAAGAAAAATAGAGGAAATGGTTTGTTTGGTTTTGGTTTCTTTTTGAATTTCACTCAAAGCTACACTAGAGTTATCTGCGTCAGCCGTTCCAAATTTAAGAGTGTAAGACTCGAAGGAAGTCAACTAGTCATCACCACCCATCGAATGGTGGGATTTTAATGCCACATTATAACGCTACCACGGCTGAAAGGGCGAACATGTTTGGCGTGACGGGGTTTCATACCTGCGACCCTCAGATTACGAGCCTATTACCTTAACCACATAACCATGCCGGGCCCAGAGGAAAGGGATATTTCGAAATTAGCCCAATTTGAGAAAAATACAAATCCGTTCCATCCTGAAAAAGCAGGCTTGTGATAAAGGGTTTCTAACCTTATTTTAGATATATTATCTGTAAAGTATGCATGAAGGAAGGATCATTTATCACTGTTAGCCAACCAAAGCTACTTATTTGTACATGTCTATTACATCGTTCGAGTCTCGTTTTAGTGTTTTTAATTATGTTTTAGCACATATTTTTGTACTTGTTGGCTGATCTTGATTGTGTGAATAATTAATATTAAGTACATCACATCTTCAACATTAGGAGGCTCTAGTAGAGAGACAGACGTAATTTTTGAAATTTCTCGTGAAACACATCGGCGCTTATCGCGAAAAGTATATTAAAGTACTAAACATTAAATATTTATATATATCGAAATACGTAGCGATAAATTATAATAGGAATGAAATCATTTTTAAAAAAATGTATCTGAGTTTTATTCAGTTTTTCGGGTCTTTGCATGGCCAGGTGGATTATGACGCTTGACTTGTAATCTGAGGGTTGCGGTTCGAATTCCAGTCGCACCAAACACGCTAGTCTTTTCAGCCCTCGGGGCGTTCTAATATAACAGCCAATCTCATTATTTGTTGGTAAAAGAGTAGCCCAAGAGTTGGGGGTGGGTGGTGATGACTGGTTGGCTTCCATGTAGTTTTACACTGCCAAATTAGGGACGGCTAGTGCAAATAGCTCGCGTGTAGCTTTGCGCGAAATTCAAAACAAACTTATTTCATTCTTATAAACTGTTTTTATTTTATTTTTATTACTTAAAGATTCATTGTTAATTTTCACCACTAGCATGTTTGTTTGTTGTTAAACGAAATATTACAGTTTTCTTCAAACTTCGGACACCGAAATCCATTTTTATCAGTATAAGTCCATAGACGTACCTTTGAGCCACTGGAGGGCTTCCTTACTGGTCAAGATATGATAATGTTCAACTTCACTTGCCTTAGGAAAACTAACAATTTCTAAAATACTTTTTAAAATCGTTTCTAAACTCAACCACATTACTCATCATATTATCTTACTTGTTAAATGCTCAACTGCCTAAGTTGATCGCCAAGTTAAAAAACAAACAAACTAATTCGATGTTATACGTTCATATTAAAGTATAAGAAGTAAAAAAAGCGATTTAAATTAGTGATGCACTTGCAAAATAAGAAATAAAATTATCACGTACCTGATTGTAAAGCGTAATAATGAGAAATAATTAATTTACTGTATTTGAATTGTTCAGTTAGAACTTTAAAACTTCTACTTGTGCGACGTCCTTTTTGGTGGCTAGAGTTCAATAGTGGTGACTACCTCAAGTGACTGTTTTCTGTTCAGATGTCAGTCTGGTGAGGTTAATTAGTATCAGTTTATTTTATTCACTTGTCATTCATGAATCGTCGCTACCGTAAATTAATAAAACTCACTGTTTTCTCAGGTTTGAAAACATAGCGTTAATTATATGAAAACACTAGAAGGTGGCTCAAATAACTCATCTTATCTTTTAACTTTAAAAACATCTTCTTTTTTTTTTCAAAAAAACGTCTCCTCTATGTAAGGTTAGGCTTAAAGAAATATTATGAAAAGAACTGAAAATATCTCAATTGCTACAGAAACCCGTTAATACGTATCTTATGAATAGTTCAGATGCAAAAATTTTGTGAAATTAGGTGCTAGTTACGTGAATTGTTGGCAGGAGGCAGAAACCATGCTGTCGAGTAACTGTGCGCAGCATGAGTCTTCTAATACACATTTACAATTCTTTCGGCACTTTGCCTCTTTATTTATCCTATCAACATGAAAATTATCCTTTTCTTGTGAATTAACCATTTCAATAGCTATGCTAACGTTTACAGATTTTACCTTTAAAAAAATATCACAACAAAGTCTTAGAAATTTCGAAATGCTACTTTAATTACAGGTACAGACTAATGTTTTGACAAACAAAAACGCACTGTTGTATTTATGAATGAAGTTCAGTTTAATTATTAGGTTATACTTGACTCAGAAACTTGATCGTGGGCAACGCCCAAATGGATTAATAGTTTCAAATTGTCTTAATTACGAGTGGTCTGTTCGGAGCGAGAAAATGCACAGCTATTAGCGCTACAGCAGCGCCACTCAGTTGTTAAAAGAAATTGATTTTGTATCAATATTTGGAGAAGGACAAGTAACATAAATAACGTTACCATTGAAGAAGAAAGTAAAGTTTCATGCGTAAAATATTACGTTTAAAGAGATTTGGATGTATTTTTTGTTCGTTTTGGTTTTATTTGTTTTGCAAGAATAATCATGAAAATCAAGATTTTCCGAAAGAACCGCCACCACCACCACAACAACAGCACAAACATACTTCATATTTAATTACTTAATAAGACAAGCATGGCCAGGTAGTGAGGGTCGCTGGTTCGAGTCCTCGTCACACCAAAAACTCTTGTTCTTTCAGTCATGGGGACGTTATTATGTGCCGGTCAATCCTACTACTCTTTGAAAAAAAACTAGCTGAAGAGGTTGTGATGAGTGGTTGCCTTCCCTCTGGTCTTACACTCCTAACTTCGGGACGGCTAGCGCTGAAGGTCCGGCATGGCCAAGTGTGTTAAGGCATTCGACTCGTAATCCGAGTGTCATGGGTTCGAATCCCCGTCGCACCAAACACGCTTGCCCTTTCAGCTGTGGGGGCATTATAATGTTAGGGTCAATCCTACTATTCACTGGTAAAAGAGTACTCCAAGGGTTGAAGGTGGGTGGTGATGACTAGCTACCTTCCCTTTTGTCTTACACTGCTAAATTAGGGACGGCTAACGCAGATAGCCTTTGAGAAAATTTGCGCGAAATTCAACAAAAAAAAAGCTAGCGCAGATAACCCTGGTGTAGCTTTGCGCGAAATTAAAAAAACAAACAAACATTACTTAGTAAGATATATTCTATTTATAACCATACTTAACTCATTATATATTTTAAGGATTACGGGTTATGTACGCTAGCTTTTGATTTCTCTATTTTTACTTGGTTATTGAAGTCAGTACTTACTTTTTATAGTTTATTTTATATTTCTTTTAACAGACACATAAGGAATAGCATATAGTCGGTAACACATCTAAGAGTTTCTTATGTTTTCATGGTTGTATTTGTTATGATTTTTCAATGACGTTAATACTCATACCCAGTATACGTATATGTGTACAATTTTTTCTTCCATGTTTATTGTATTTCAGCAGATAGCTATATGTGGCTTTGCTCTAAGAAAACACACATTCGCATTTCTGTTGACTTTTCTCTAAAGTATATTGTGAATCATATTCATTCCAGTGATAACTATGTACTACTATATTATTCATTATGCAAATCTCCTTTGACTAGCCCGTGCCGCTTCTTGCTATTACAACAATAAGGTGTATGCCCTCAATGACACAGTGGTATGTCTGCGGACTTATACAACTAGAAACCGGGTTTCGACACTCGTGATGGGCAGAACACAGATAGCCCTTTGTGCAGCTTTTTGCATGATAACAATAAAAAATAATTTATATTCATACCTGGTAGCAGGCATTGATTGACCATCGTCTTCTCGCGCACTGATTGACCATCATTTCCTTCTCTAAGAAGTTATCTTACTCAGTTAGTGAGTATTAGATGCTTTTATTTGTTTACCGGCTGTTGTTTATTAACAGTGATAAACGAAATATATATATATACACACACACACACAGTTATATAATTTATTCGTACATTGCTCGTTTATTTCGTTTCATGTAGACTTGTCCACAATGAGCTTTCGTTTGTTTTCCACGTCTATTCCCAAAGTATCAAGTGTTGAAGGATACAGTGTTTTGGACTTCTCAGAAGCTGAACAACTCTCAACAACACGTATGTGTGAAGATGGTAAAGAACCACTCCAGAAGTAACGACGAATTGTATCTGGTTCCAGTTCCTCCTGCAATCGACGTGTTTAACATAATCGATATCAGCAAATTAGATTTATGATATTTGGAACATTTATCTGGTGCTCAACAATAACATAGTTTTGAATTAAAGATGTGTTCTATATAAGTCCTGCACCGCCTCATTTTGTGAGAAAGATAAGGGCAAACGTCGGGTTTCACAATATCTTTTAATTTCAGAAACGTTTTTAAACCTTTCAGATCATATGAACCATTGATCACAGATACGTTTATATTATTCCACATCTTGGGCGCGGCAAGGCCTGGTGGTTTGGGCTATCGATATGTTTGCCCTGTATGATTGCCGATTGGGCCAGCCACCAGGATGTAAATATTATTGGCTTACAAAAATAATGGCAGATCTTAAACTACTTGGGATTAAGGTTGTAACGGAAAACAAACGAGTCATCTTGAAAATTTGTTTTTTTTTTCTCTTGTACAAAGTTTAGTGTTGCCTTGTACGTACACGTATAATCTTTTGGCTACAGCGATAAATAAAGCAAACACTTTCTGGTACTTCGTGAGTTGTATATTCATTTTTTTTGTAACGAAGTTGTTGAAAGTGCACCTTTGAAAATAGTGATAGGCAAGATGAAATACTGTGGAAGAAACAAACTGAAACAGAAAACAAACAGTAACAACAAAATGTTTGGTAAATGAGATGAAATGAAACGATAAAAACCTTAGAAATTTCAGCAGTTGCGACAGATAATTCACTGTTGTCCAATTTTATCTGGAATGATCAAAAACTGTTTCACCTAATTGTAAGTAGCTGAATTTAGAATTCCGTGTCTTTTCATGACATAGACGGTTATGATCGAGTTAGTTATTTCTAATATGGGTGTTTGGATGAATTTTATCATAGATTTAGGCTTACGTATACAGATACTTAGTTGCATGAAGAAATTTATTTGTTTCAAAGAAGTCACCCAGTGAGTGTCGCGATAAAAAAGCTGTGAGAAATGTATGGAATAGCATTATTATAATTATAATTATTATTCAAGAATGTGTGCACATGCTTCTATGTTTTTAAACTAATCGAACTGTACTTAATTTTATTGGGATTATGGCCGAAAATGTCGACAACAGCCAAAATGCTTAAATGATGATTCAATGCAAATTAAACCCTAAAAAATATTTATTTACTGTGTTTACTGTTTAATGCCAGTATAGCCCATCCACACATCGCTTGATGGTATGTACCTCTATAAGTCACGTTTTTACAGCTTATACTTTAATAAAATTCATACTTTGGACCTCAGGAACTCGAGTAAAACAATCAACAAGATGAGTAATTAATATATGATCGAGTAATCAGTGAGAAACTGCAACTTGATTAGTTGTATTTTATTTAATATAATACATATATTTTATTTAATACATATATATAGAGAGAGAAAGAGCAAAAGATATACTGTTTTTATTTGACTTGAAGAAAGTTTGTTGGTTTCTTACGATACTAATTCTGTTTTTACGTGACATGAAAGAAGCCACATTGCTATGTAATGTCTTCTAGCTACGTTTTTGCCCAAGTAGAGTAAACATCCATTTGCATCGGTTTCACTTTGTTTCCCAGTTTCAATCAGGTTGGCTGTGGATGCTGCTAACAAGTTATCTTCCACTTGTTAAGCAGTTCTAAATTAAGGATGACTTTCCCTGCGTCTAAAGGCGTAACTGACCATTTAGTTCAGTCCATGTTAATTAAAAGCACTAATTATCAGTTGAAACAGAAGTTGGAATAACGTCTGCATTAAAAAAGTGATGCTTCTTACACTGTTAATGTTGACATTTCATCTTAACCCCTTCTTAAAAGACGACTCTATTTAAAAAAATGATTTTCCTAAGACTACTACTGAATTTCATAAGTTATGTTTTTATAAAAAAATTGTAGGTCAAAATGCTAACGGAATAATAATATTATAATAAAATTCAAAAGGTGCTACCTGCTAAATATGTTTACTATCTAGTGCTCACTAAGTCACCTTAGTATTACTCATAGATAGATATCACACTTGCAGTTAATGAATATTTTATACTTTTGTCTTTAAATTATTCACCCTCTTACAATCCCTTATAAATTCTTTATTATGTGAGCTATCTTAAAATGGTTTGTGGCAATTAGTAACACAACTTAAATTTTTGTTTTGATTAAGTAAAGTACCACTGTAGTCAATAATTCAGTAACCTTCCGCCCTGATATTCTGCGTGCTACCAATTGAGCTTACATAACTTATATTGTAAAATATGTACTGCGGAATTCCCACTCATTCAATAAAGTTGTAGAAGATTCTCGAAAGTAAGAATCCACAATATAGTTATGTACGTAAACACTAGTGTATTGTTGTGTTGGCTGAAATTTATAGTAACTCTCCTTTCACACTTATAAATATAACCAACGCGACGCGCTAAGATACAGTATGTATTATTCGTTTACAATGATTTGTATACCATAAACCTCAGAAGCTAAATCTGTTATTAGCGCCTATTAATCTAGAATTACAGATATTTGACCAGGAACATTTACAGATGTCGAACATTATAAACCGTTTAACTTCAGTGGATTCATATTGGACTTTAGTATTTTTACAAAAACTCAATCGGTAGAAAACTCGATGAAAAGCTAGCAGGTTTTCCATTAAGTGAATTGTACCTATATCAACTCCAAAACTAGTTTGCTTATTGTGAGTCTCCGATTAGACGTCCAATTCCAGAGCAGACAAAAGACTCAATATTGTTTGTAAAACTTTGTATGTAAATCATTATTTGTAGTAACCGTTATCATAAATTTTATTTTTGCATATCAAAATATATTTATTTAAAGGAAGAAAACTGTGTATATTGATATTGTTGGAAAATATAATAAATTTAATTAACTTCTATATTTAAATCATCATTCAACTCAGTTTGAGTCTATTTCAAATTGTAATACATAACACCTGTGGTTGAAAATATAAACTTTCCATTCTTTGTATGAAATCCTGATTCCCATACAATGTGATATGACCGCACTTTTATACTTTTGACACGCTTCATTGAATCTTGACCACCATTTGCCAACCCAGGCCATTTCTGTGACCTGCCGTAGGGAGTTATCATGCAGATCGCGTGGAGGGGAGGAGCATGAAACTGTATACTAAGCAACTTGAACATGGTTATACTGTAGAATGTCATTGGTATGTCAGACGAAGGTGCAAGCTCCAGCAAGAGGTTGTAGAGAGAGTGGGATACAATCAGTCGACCATTATGAGATTGATTAAGCACCAAAGTTTGACAGACTTAGCTGATAAACGATAGCGACTAAGAGAGAGCCGTCCATTTGATGCACCTATGTGACAAATTCTAGACCGCACGCGATTGGCCAGGACTACTTAACCACTGTATAAGCAGTCCACTGTACGTCTTCACCAACGTCACGAAGGGGTTTGACATGTGTAGGCCTGTCAGAGGCCCAAACCTCATTCCACACATCGTTAATGGTCTGGAAAGCATGAGAGATGGACCTAAAGAGACTAGAATTCTTTTTGATAAGACAAAGTGAATGTTATGCCGACTGCTGCATCAGACACTCCAGTTACTGGGGTGGACCTTTTATGAATGTATGGGGAGGTATTTCAGGCAACTACAGGGCATATTTGGTAGTCACCGAAGGTAATTTGTAATGCACATTGTTTCGAATTTCCGTCAGTGAATATGTTATCATAGATGGTTAGAGATTAAATACCAGTTGAGATAGTTGGATGGGCGTGTGGGTGGGTGTCAAGAAACAGAATAAACGTGTCTGTTGTTGGAAAACGAGTAACAGTCTGAGACAATCTGACACTAAGTAAAACTATTGTGGAAGTTGTATTAGCGAGAAGTAATATAGCAGCAGATATGGCTACCTGAGGCATAGACACTTGATAAATTCATATGTTTTTTTCTTTCTGGTATAATAGATGTATTCGTCAGATTTTCTCCATTTTCTGATTCCATAAGACGAGAATGTGAATTTATAATTTACGTTCGAAAAGGGCAATAAGTAAATACGGAAGAGAGGGATTTACATTAAAAAATGACGAATAATACTGTGGAAATTTAACAAACTACAACTATTATGAGTGACCCGGCATGGCCAAGCGTGTTAATCTGAGGGTCGCGGGTTCGCATCCCGGTGGCGCCAAACATGCTTGCCCTTTCAGCCGTGGAGGCGTTATAATGTGACGGTCAATCTCATTATTCGTTGGTAAAAGAGTAGCCCAAGAGTTGGCGGTGGGTAGTGATGACTAGCTGCCTTCTCTCTAGTCTTACACTGCAAAATTAAGAACGGCTAGCACAGATAGACCTCGAGTAGCTTTGTGCGAAATTCCAAAACAAACTATTGTGAAAGAACCAAACATGGATTTAAAAACGGGAGGTCAAATATGTATTTAGCCTATTATCATAGTTTATAAACATCGTTTGGTTTATTAAACCAAACATTAGTTTAATTTGTGCACACGTAAAACTCTGGATGTATGAGTGTTACAAGGATTTTCTACATGTGACTAACAACGAATCGTTCTTAATATTAAATTCTTTGCTTGATTTATGCATTTTAATAACAAAAAGACAAATAAAGAACATAAATCACATTGTCATGGCCACAAACAAACGACTTTTTATGTTTTTTTTTATATATACACCAAAATTGTAAGCATTGTAAGGATTAACAATATATTACAAAGGCTTCGAATTAATAAGGTAATCACGATTTTAGGTTCATAATAGAATTAAGACTCAAGGTTAATAATACAATTAAGGCAACAGGTTAACAATATAATAAAGGCTTAAGGTTAACAGTATAATAAAGGCTTAAGGTTAACAGTGTAGCAAAGGCCATAGATTAATAACATAATGAAGGCTCAGGGATAACAATGTAATTAATGCAACACAGATTGTATCTTTCATTTATATTCTTAAATATATGATTATTGAAAATTAGGCTATCGAGAGTATGCAATCTAATATAAACATTTTACAATATTTTAACACTTGAATAAGTAGCCCCCCGTAATAAGTAGGCACGGTGGAATGTCTGCGGTGGGCAGAGCACAGATAGCCCATTGAGTAGCTTTGTGTTTAATTCTAAACAAACAAACAAACAATTTGAATAAGTAAATTTAATAATTAGATTCTCGTATACTGTATGTATAATTCAGTACGTTAAAGATATTCTATATCCCAAAATCAATGAGATATAAAAGTTTTGGTTTCTAATTGTGTTGCTGTGAATTCACTTTAATGGACATACCTATGAATTTAGTCAAGAACTGAACACTGTTATCAGTGCTTGCTATCAACCATTGCTTCATAATTGGTGGATAAAACTGCTGAACTTGCGAAGAAGCTGTCCTCAAAGTGGAAGTACAACATCCCCCAGTACAATTGAGTTTGGGTTCAGGTCAAGGGTTTGACTGATTGGAACAGGTTCTTTAGGCTATTCGTTTGGATGTGAGATATAACATAGCGTCATTTAATAACGATTACCAGTGGATTCATAAGAAATCAACTTAAACAATAACATTTCAACACTTCTCCAGATTGCTTACAAACAGAAACGTCCATAATAAACAACGAATAAAGCGAGCTTCTCCTTAACTTTGCATTGTTGATATTTATTAATGTGCTGGCAAACTGACTTAATTCCAGTTATATGGCTTTCTCTTCCATTATCAAATTCATATGAAATAATAGTGATAATTTTAGTTGGCAAAGTTAGCACTTTTCATTACCGTGATAAATCACTATAGCCTGAATATTTCAGACGCTTATGCTACCAATGCCGTATCTAACAACATTTCTATTTTGTAGGAATATAAATGAGTTCCTTTATTCGCAACATCTAAATAGTCATGAAAATTAATTATTCTATACAAAATATCTGTTATAATGGCACATTCTTTTTGACTTCTTAGCTAAGGTATCCAGAAAATACAACTTACTCTTACAGGTTTCAATAGAAGAATTATCTCAATATTTTAGAATAAAACGAAAATTACCCAAGTTTAAATCTCACTTCTACGCATAAACATTCATCAGTATCTGAAAGCCTATTCTTTTAGTCTCTTAGCTATCAAAATCTAATTTGTTTCTTATAATCCGCAACAGAACGTGCTAGGAAATATAGAAGTACTTTAAGCTTAAATCGATATCTCCATTATAGTTGAAATAGTTATTATTTAGTAATAAACACTTGAAAATTTTTGTTTTGTCTACGTTTCGCGTAACCCAGGATATGACAGATTAATTAAACCGTTTGTAAATTTCCAGATGTGAGTTGAAATCTTGGAAAGAAAATATGTACCATACCGCACATAATGTTTTATCATGTATTGAGGGTCTCTCCTAAATTGTTTGTTTGTTCGCTTTTGAATTTTGCGCAAAGTTACACGAGGGTTATCTGCACTAGTCGTCTCTAATTTAGCAGTGTAAGACTAAAGAAAAGGCAGCTAGTCATCACCATCCACAGCCAACTCTTGGACTACTCTTTTATCAACGAATAGTGGGATTGACCGTGGCAGTATAACGTCACCACGGCTGAAAGGACGAAAATGTTTGGTGTTATGGGGGAAAAACATTGTCATTAATGACTGAAATACAAAGCACATCCTGCATGATAAAACAACACCACGTGTATTTGTTCTGTATCGTGCGTAACCTCCTACAAGCTCAGTTATTAACAATGTTGAAGTAAATACTAAAATATAAAAAAAAGAGAGCTGGCGGTGGGTGTTTATGACTAGCCGCCTTTCCTCTAGTCTTACACTGCTAAATTAGGGGCGTTTAGTGCATGTAGCCCTCGTGTAGCTTTGTGCGAAATTCAAAACAAACCAAACCAAACATTTTTTTCTATAATGGCAATAGTTGCAAAGGTTAATTAGAGCTTCAGGGTAATTTATATTCTTAATGGTTATGGGTTTTGCTGTTTTTGGGTTTAATATTCTCGTTGATCTTATTCTTGCTTAAAGCTTCTCATTACTTGTCTGTGGGGATTTCATTAGTCGTTGTTGAATTCTTTGGTGACAGCAACAAACTAAAGTTAAATGCTTTTCGGGAAGTTCCACATCTGTCACGATGTTTCAGCCGGAAAAGTTAGAAAATTTCCATATTTTGTTACGCCAGACTAAGTTATATATTAAAACGCATTCAACGCTTTAATTGCAAAAAAAGAAGTTCCAAGTTCTGCTCTTTCTTTTTAATTTAATAAAGAGACTCCTCATCAATGAAAAATTGTTCATAGTTTTCAATACGTCGAAAAAACAAACAACAAAAATCATCGCAGAACACTCACCACAGAACACAAAATGTAATAAGGTCATGTAAAACCGAAACAACAACTGGAAATCCATAAAAAATAAAATATATACCTGAAAAATAAAAAGAGAAAATCTATACATAAACAAGAATAAAAGGAGAGATAGAAATGAAATTTGGAACGAAATTCTAAACTCGAGGAAAGAGAATTATTCTCGACTTTATACAACAAATTAATAGCAAGGAAAAATCAGGCATTCTTTATAAGGATCGTGCTCTAACACCATTCACCAACGGAACCAAAACATATAAAAATCACTAAACTCCCTTAAACTACTAGTTTGAACAGGAACAAATAATGACCAAATATGAAATTTTCAATAGTTATTGACAGTTTTCCAATTATACATTTCGACCAGTACGTAACTTTATATCAGAAAGTTCAAATCAGATGCCAGACTTTTAGCCGAAAAATCCAGAAGACTTTATCAGATTGGAATTTTCATTCACAACAACCCGAAGACTTGGTATACTTATGTTCCATCTGGAACTCCAAGTCACCAGTACAGCGCCATCTACCATTAGGTATTACTATCCTTTACAATATTTTCCTAAAGAACGAGAATTTGTGAATTACTTTCAGACAGGTCGTCGGAAAAGACGTATCTTACCAAATTTCCATAGTCCAGATGATCTTGTCCAGAAAACTTGAACGATTGTTCAATTCATGAATATAGTGTTGATTCCCGTTAGATAATGTTTTTTTTTCTGAAATACTTTCATTTTAGATCTAAGAAACCATTTCAGAAAAAAAATCCAACTTTCTAGGACAATATCCTTTAATTCCACGACACGCAAGCATACCTGTTCCAAAACTGCTTGAACCCAAGTTACAAATTAATCAAACCATCTTTACAGACTAAGAGACTTAAACCCTAACCAGAGAAGAAAATATCACTTTGATACCCACAAAAAACCCTGGATGAATCATTACGAATTGTTGACTGTGTAGCTCAGACAAGGCCTGGCATGGCCTAGCGCATTAAGGAGTGCACTTCGTAATCTGAGGGTCGCGAGTTCGCGCCCGAGTCGCGCCAAACATGCTCGCCCTCCCAGCCGTGGGGGCGTTATAATGTTACGGTCTATCCCACTTTTCGTTGGTAAAAGAGTAGCCCAAGAGTTGGCGGTGGGTGGTGATGACTAGCTGACTTTCCTCTAGTCTTACACTACTAAATTAGGGACGGCTAGTGCTGATAGCCCTTGAATAGCTTTGCGAGAAATTCAAAACAAACAAACAAACAAGCTCAGACAATCATACAAATAATTATTGCAGATCCAAATTCGCTATTTTTGTTTCTTGATGACTTTGTACAACTTTTTAAATATCATGCTGTTACCGTGTGCCTTGAGAATAATGTTCATTTTTAAAACCAAAATAGAATTCACGTCCCATTACACAGCTTGGATTGTCTTGTTATTCTTTTCTTTGAAATGCTATTGTTGTGACTGTAAAGCATGAAATTAATCAGGTTTGAAAGTTAACTGCTATTTGAAAGTGTTTTAAGGCCATCATCAGAATGAAGTAACCATGAAATATTCAGTTACATATATCTCATATAAAATGTAGTTGTATATATTCTTTGTGAGAACCTGGAATACTACTATGTGTCGTTTGAACAAGTTATTATTTTTCTTTAACTTTTACTCACATTTCAACAAAAAGAAAATTTAAAGAAATGTTATTCAGATACTGTCAGTTTTTATGTTAATAAACACGTTTCATAGAATGGGTTTTAAAAATGCAAATGCATGTATAATGTTTGATTTCACTTTGCTTATTGCATGTTGTTAATCTCAAAGAACTTTTATTAGAGATCCGAAATCGAAATATTAACTAGCTGTATATCTTAGTACTTTTTTCGAATTACTAATTTTGTAAAATTCTATGTAAATATTAATTAATTCAAAATTGTGTAAATTAAGTTAAGTACATTCAATTTCAGTACTTACTAAATAGGAACTTTTATGCCAGGCTCTTCAAAGGTGCTATCTACTGATGATCTGTCCAAAGCTAAACTGATTTGTTGTGTTTACAGAGGCGAATTAATATATGACATTTTAAGTGAAGTAAAACATTCAGCTATTCATAGTCTAACTATTTCCTAGTTCACAGTTCTAACTATTTCTATTAAAAATAAAATATATCAGTTAGTTTGTGTTTGTTCCCTTTATAGCTTATAAATATAAACATTTCTTAAATAATAATTTCATGATATATGAACGATGGAAATGCCTTTGAAATTTTACTAGATAATTTCGCTGTGTATTGTTCACTCAGTAACTTCCCTGTCTGTCAGTTACCTCATTGTTAGCCTATTACTCAGTAACCTTATTGTTTGCTGATTATAGAGTAATCTCATTCTTTGCTGATTATTCACTAACCTCGTTGTTTGCCATTTACTCACTAATCTTATTGTTTGCTGATTATTCAGGAACCTCATTGTTTGCCATTTACTCATTGATCTCATTGTTTGCCGATTACTTACTAACCTCACTATTTGAAGATGATTTACTAACTTCATTGTTTGCTGATTACACACTAGCCTCATTGTTTGCCGATTATCCAGTAATCTTATTGTTTCCTGATAATTAATAACCTCATTGTTTGCTGGTTACAAACTAACCTCATTGTTTGCCAATTGCTTAATACTTCACTGATTTCCGCCTACTCCCACAGTTTGTTGGTTTCTCTATAACTTACTGTGAGCCTAAACAATTATAAATGAAGGTTACCATCTGAAATCTGTTAAAGGAAACAAATATTTATTAAAGTTAAGTTTATACATGATAAGCTTTTTAAGTGGCATTTCTCATTTTTATTGACATAAATATTATAAATATTCTCACACTAAATTGTTGTAAAGGAAGGGGTTGCGTGGAAGACACATAACATGTTCACTGAAAGAAAACAGTGAGCAAATAAAGGTTTCAATGCGTTATTTAGCTTAGTTTTAGAAACTGTGACTTTAGCACTGTTTTGGGCAATGTGAAATATAACGGTCAGCAGAATAACTCTGTATCTTTGTTAACTAGAGTAGCAGGTAAAAATGTCGTCATTCAACTACATCAGTGATGAAAGTACACTATTTTTATTCATATTTTAGGAATATAGATACATAATCATTCTGTGTATTACAGCACCAAGCAAAGTACAGGATAACATAGTTTGAAATAGGTACATGTGTTGATCAGTGATAAAGTATTACATAGTGGAGTACTGCAGTTAGACGTGCTGATGATATAACTAATAATGCCTATGAAAGCCCACAGTTTTTCAGCTTTATTTGTCGAAACGTGATTTCTTTTTATAATAAATACTGTCGCATAGTGTATAATTATTCCTTGAATCATTTTACCAAGAAGTTATGATTAACTCTATTGTTCGTTTTTGTGGGACTAGGGAAGTCTTGCATGTATTTACCCTTGTATTTAATGTAATTACTTGTTTTGATTGTTGTAAAGCACAAAGCTACACAATGGATTGTCCGTGCTTAGACTACTATTGGTTAGTTTATTTTGAATTTCGGTAAAAGCTAAACGAAGGGTAGCTGAGATTATTACAAGCCCTAATTTAGCAGTGAAAGGTTAGAGATAAGGCAGCCAGTCATCACCATTTACCACCAACTCTTGGGCTACTGTTTTGCCAACGAATAGTGGGATTGTCCGTAACATTATAATGTACCTATAGCTGAAAAGGCGAGCATGTTTGGTAGGATGGGGATTCGAACCCGTGACCCTCAGATTGAGACTCAAGTACCTTAATCATCTTGCTACGCCCTTATTATTGATGTCGATACCAAATATTTAGCGTCGTAAGCCTGCAGGCTTGCTGATAACCTACTGGTGAGGCTAATGTATTTGTTTAAACATTATTTTTAAATAAGATAATATATGAAATTTCATACAGAATTGTCTTTTGTAACTAGATTTCTAGGTTGCATAATGATAATCTATATTTAATTATTTCGTAATTTCTTAACACATATTGTGACGTTTGTCGTTGCATAACGAAATCTTTATCACTGTTTTTTTTTCAACGAATCTCAGTTGATTAAAGCATAGATTGTCCATTTGGTATCTTTGTGTTCATCAACAGTAAAAAAAACGTGCAAAGCAGTATACATTAAAAATGTAGACTAAAATGAAAGTGAACGGGATCACTGCGAAATGTTAGCGAAAACAAATATTAAATATAATTCCAACGTGTTTACTCTTTAAATGCGACAGGAAACACATTGCTTTTGAATGGCTTTCCTTCAGAAGGAAGCGCTTGTGGTCTGAGGAAGTGGAATCAAAAGTCGCTACTGGCTGTAATCAAGATGATGTTTACCTGTTACCAGTTCGTAATGTTGCCTGTCATTATGATAAGTGTATACAAAATGTTCCTAGGACTACATGGTAAGTCGAAATTACTGAGCATTAAAAAAGTACTTTTGCTTTGAAACGAACGAGAGTTTTTGTATTTTTCTCTCCTTTTTTGCTACATTAAACACTGTGGATTGATCATGTTTTTTGTTTACATGACTATTGCAATACATCGTATAATATTCCAATAAATCGATTATTTCTGGCCAGGTAATTAGGGGCATGTGACTCGCAATCTGAGGGTTTGAATAATATTATACTAAATGTCATATGAGTTGTCAAAACGTGATTGATTACTTAAATGTCGTTGGATAGAAAACAACTTTCTCAAGACAGGAAAGTTTGCTATTGTCAAAAGATGTATTATTATCATTCCTAAGTAAATGCTTTAAGTAATGAGGACACTGCTAGATCCAAGAGAAACAACGAGTCTGTTTCCAGATATAAGTAATGATTATCGTTTTTAAGGTGAAATTTTATTCTGTTGTTTTATTTTAAAGCTTAAAATTACTCTTCCACGGGTATCGAAACCTGGTTTCTGGTAGTACAAGTCTGAAGGCATACGACTGTGTTGCTGGGGGTCTATTTCTTTTTCATAGTTATTTTGCTAGCAGTCTCTATGTCTCTCATTATGTTTCATGAAAGCTAATGCCTATTTACGTAGCCCGTTTTGAATTAAAATACTATTGTTGAAAACGTTTACCAAAATAAAATGTTATTAAGATTAGAAAAACATGTTACAAATGTCTTTTCAATTTCTCCAAAGATTACTTTACTGGTGATTGAAAAGGACTTAAAATTCACATTAATGTTATTGAAACTGCTTGATTAAAAAAAAACTAAACATTAAAGACCAAAACGAAAGATGAAAATGAGTTTATTCAAGAAACTCATGTTTGGTCATAAACTCATTAATTTCCTTCAATACAGCTCGTTGCAACATGAACTTTATTGTAAATTATTAACTGATATCAGATTAGGCCACAACCAAAATATGTTACAAATCGAATTTGTTTTTGATAACTGGTATAATAATGTAGTAGAAGCCATGCATCCTCTGACATTATCTATGATTGACTGGGTTTAATTGTGAGAAAGAATTGAGGCTTCTAATAAGATAGGGTGAATCCAATCTTAAGTCATGCATCTGGAAGTAACAAAGAGAAGAATAGTCTTCCATTGTTGTATGGGGTTTTAGTTTATTAATCACTTACGTTGTTGATTCGTATAAAATATAAAAACAAATAATTCACATACATTTGTTGGGAGAAATATAAAATACAAATTTTAATGTGGAATTGATATAAGTATGTTTGTGAGTTAATTCTATAATAAAACCACAATGGACCGAATCGTGTGTCCATCGAGGAGAAAATGAACCGTGGATTTTAGCGTTGTATGTCCTTAAACGTATTCAGCTGTTCCATTAGACGATGGTAAATTATTCATCAAATAAATTATTATTAATCTATATAAAAGGAAAACATAACTCTGTTTCTTTAAAGAATAAGATTTATATATAAATATTCCGTTTATCCTCTATTTTATTAATTTTTTTACAAACATTTCCATTAAATTAATTATATAAATAATTAGAGCTCTATCTAAAAGGAAAACATTACTTTGGTTCTTTAAAGAATAAGATTTATGTATAAACATTTCAATTTTCATGCTGTAAGTTTTGATATTATTATAACTTTTAATATAATTCAAACAGTATTTTTACAAAGATTGAAAACAAATTGACTGTAAGAAACAAAAGGGAATCCTCAACAGCTGCGGTGCATGAAATTCTTTTAGTTCAGAATTAGAAGTAATTCATCTCTCTTTTAAAAATACATTGTTTTTCAACTGTATATTTCTCTTTACTTTAATGTTTGTTTGTAATTAAGTACAGAGTTAAACAAAGGTACCTGTGCTCTGCCCACCATGGGTATCAAAACCCGATTTCCAGCTTTGTAAGTCCACAGACATTCTGTAGTGCCACTGACGGGGCGTTTTGGTTAAGGCGTTTGTTTTGTAATCTGTGGGTCGCGTGTTCGAATCTCAGTCGTACCAAACATGCTCACCATTTCAGTTGTGTGGACTTTATAATGTAACGGTCAATCCTACTATTTGTTAATAAAAAGTAGTCCAAGTGTTGACGGATGGTGGGTGATGGCTAGCTGCCTTCCCTCTTGTCTTACAATTTTTCATCAGAACCTTTACCAACTTACTCTCAAACTGAAACAGGATTAAATTAATTTGAGCTATGAGAAATTGTAATTAGATACTAAATCGATCAAGAGATGATGGAGATACGAACTTAAAGTTTGTACCTGAAAAACTCAGATCTGTAATGTAAGCTGTTATCACGTGGCTAAATATTCATCATAGCTTTTACATATTTTAACATGTTTATATGATATAGTCTATACATAAAACAACGTCTCTGTGAGTGTGACAAGTAATAAGAGAACCACAAATCTTAATGTCGAGAAACCCAGTTGAAGTAAAAATGTATCTTAGGGTGGCTGGTATGGATATTAACACTTTTACTATAAAGCAGAGAACAACGATTCGACCTTCTTAGATCATCTTCAGGTTAACAAAGGTCAAAACGATGTTCTTTGCTTTATAGTAAAAGTGTTAATACCCATACCAGCCGTTCTGAGACACAAAAGAACCACAAACTAAAAACAAAATGAAATATTACAAAAAAACTTCGAACTAAACAAGAAGTTATTTCACTTGTTTATTGTATAGATTATTGTTTTTATTGTGAGTGTTTGTAAAAAGAGTTAATTCTTTCGGAAGCATCATTTTTTAAACTTGTTGATGTTTTCCAAACATTTCAAACATCTAAGCAGTTCCTCTTGAAGCAAAGTAAAAGCCGAAGTTAGTAACAGTTAAACACAAAGCTGTCTCTCTATATATTTTAAATACCTTCACATCCTCAATCCTGAACATATTAATTTTAGTTAGCAAAGATTTCTTTTAATTAGCCCAGAACTCGCAGAAAACTAAACCCGTAATCTGAAGGTTGCATGTTCGAATCCCTGCCACACCAAACATGCTCGCACTTTCAACCATTGGTAAAATAGTAAATCAAGAATTGAATATGGGCGGTGATGACTAATTGCGCTCCCTTCAGTACTACACTACTAAATTATGGACAGCTAGTGCAGATAGCACATCTGTAGCTTTGTGCGGAATTCGAAAAACACAAACAGTTAACCTGGCCCCATTGGAGAACACGTGAGACTTGTATGTTAGATGAGATGGATTTAAATTGGGGACCGTCAGGTTAAGAGTTACTTCTTTCTCACGTTATTTTAAGTTGAAGATTATATTTGAAAAAAACAAATTTTACAACTTCAACAAGAAATGAGTTTCATTTCTGCACCCAGAGTGGATTTTAAACGTTATTTCTTTGGATTATGAAAAGGTATTTCAAGTGGTGGCCACAATCCACGAAACATAAACCATGTTAAATATTATTATATATCATGCCAACGCCATTTTGTGTTTCGGAAACACTGGTCATTTATATTAACTTCATCTTTAAAGATAACCATTACACCCTAGTGAGAGTAAACAAGGTTTCGACTCTCTTAACTAAAACTTGTTAGTTTGTTTTGGAATTTCGCACAAAGCTACTCGAGAGCTATCTGTGCTAGCCGTCCCTAATTTAGCAGTGTAAGACTAGAGGGAAGGCAGCTAGTCATCACCACCCACCGCCAACTCTTGGGCTACTCTCTTACCAAGGAAAAGTGGGATTGACCGTCACATTATACAACCCCACGGCTGGGAGGGCGAGCATGTTTTTGCGCGACTCGGGCGCGAACCCGCGACCCTCAGATTACGAAGCGCACGCCTTAACGCGCTAGGCCATGTCAGGCCTAACTAAAACTAAATTTATTCTTATTGTCTTATAACTGACTACACTATGTAACAAAATTTTTACTTTTTCTTGTTCCTGGGGAAAAAGTGTTATTTCCCAGTTGCTTATGCCTAATGTAAATGGAAAATACCTATTTTTTTCTTTAAACTTTGCTTTTGTGACCTGGGTAATGAAATTTTCAATCTTCAGGTAGATTCAGTGCAAAGTAGCTGACAGAGAATTTTTAAGAACTTTCTAGAATGTTGCAGAACTTAAAAGAATTTTCTAGAATATTCTAGAACTTACGAGAATTTTTAAGAACCTTTTAGAATTTTCAACAACTTTCCATAGTAATATATATATACGGGGCCTCACCACTCACCATTTCAGCTTAGTTCTAGCTGTCTAAGTGAACACATAGCCCTATGTGATTTTATCAGAGATGGCATTAAGAAGCTGCAAGCATCTTTTAGACGCATTCTGCTATGTATGTGGCCAATTTATCAAAACAAGAGCGAAAACGTACTCTGTGACAGCATCTGCTAAAATGTGTGAAGCCTCCAAGGTATATTTCGGCATGCCTGTCGGGGATCAAGACAAACCCTGGGCACCTTATTTTACCTGCTTAAATAGTAAGAGTTTATATTATACAAATTTTAGCCCTTTTAAATTTTAAATTTCTTTTTTTTTTAATTTCCAATAGTATAAAAATACTATATATAAAATATCTTGCATGGACCTCATCCACATGTAATGTGTAATAATTGTACAGAGGGGAAAAGATAGCCATGAAGTTTGCTATTTCAAGAATTTGGCGTGAATCCACTGACCACTCAAGCAATTGCGACTTCTGTATGGTAGATCCTTTAAAACGTTGGGCTGACAAGAATGCATTTCATATTTAATTTTGTGCAGGGATTTTTTTAAAGCATGAAAAATTTGTCAATATTTTAATTATCCAACTACTTTCAGACGCTTCTTTGTCGAACATATAATTGTATGAAAGTTTACGCACAAACTACACTCCTCAAAACAAGAAACGCAAAAGAGATATCTTTTTTATTTTGAAGAGAAATATGTGTAATAAAGTTACAAGCTCAGACTATGTGATGCTACACGTGTTAAGGCACTGATTGTCAGACCAAAATAACAATAAAAGTTGTGCACTTTGAAAATGGAGGAAAACATCGGATTTTTTGCCAAAACGCACGCGAGTCCAATACATTTGTTTGAGAGATTTGCATGTTCTGCAAGTGCAACATGTGCAAAATCCCTATAAAAGTGACGAGTTCTCGGTTTCCATAGCTCAGTGTTAAGCCACCGACAAGCAATACAGTTACGCCAAGACTGATTGAAGCACAACGCAACAACGCCATTGGTCGTTGGAAGCAGACGAATCTCGATCAGATGTTGCCAGAGCTGTGAATGACCACCCAAGCACCATTACAAGGCTATGAAATCGTCACCAACAACATGAATCAACTTGTGACTGTCCACGATCTGACAGACCTCGTGTGACCACGCCCGCACAAGATCGCTACATCCGGTTACGTCACCTTCGGCATAGGACCACCACAGCGACGTCTACTGCCTCAACCATACCAGGGCTGCGTAGGATTTCCGATCAGACCGTACGCAACCGTCTACGAGATGCAGGAATCTGACCTCGACGTCCAGTCAGAGGCGTCATCCTCAACCAGCAACATCATCAAGCACGGCTGCAGTGGACTCGGGTACATCGTGTATGGCCTTATCGACAATGGAGGTATGTTTTATGCTTCGTAGGCAGGATGGAAGGACCCGTGTTTACCGTCACCGAGGTGAACGTTTTGCAGCAAACTGTGTGCAGGAAGTTGACAGTTTTGGTGGTGGTAGTGTCATGATGTGGGCTGCCATCGCCTACAATGCCAGAACAAACCTTTTGTACACTCGAGGGAATCTTACGGCTCAACGATACATCGACAAGATTCTTAGGCTCCACGTGCAACCCATCATGGTGAACGTCAACAAGGTTTTTCAACATGACAACGCCTGTCCTGACACAGCCCGACTCACGACTGTCTTCTTGAGACACCACAACATCAACCTTCTTCCCTGGCCCTCCAGATAACCGGATTTAAACCCCATCAAACATTTTTAGGACGAGTTGGACTGACGTCTGCGAAGGCGACAACCTCAACCGCAGACTCTACCTCAGCTTGCAGCAGCTTTGCAGGCTGAGTGGACAGCCATTCCACAGGAATCGCTTCCAGGGCCAGGAGATGCCAAGCAGTTATTGATGCTCACGGGAAGAATACTCGTTGTTGACGTTGAGTGATGTTAAACGTCAACTAGTGAGCGTGAACTTCGCCTTTGCAGACTTTTGATGTTCAGCAGTGAATTTGCAAAGTTTCACAAATGTCATACAGAACTACCCGGAATAAACTTGTTAACAATGTGTCTCAAATTTTGCCTTTTGCGTTTCTTTTTCGAAGAGTTTATAATCCATATTCTTTTGTTAAAATGTTTTACAAAAGATTATCCGTTTCACATTTTGTTAACTCAAGATAAGAGAGAGTTGAAACCTAAATATTGAATCAATATAAGATGTAATAGAGACGTTTTGAATAAGTTTATCTAGTGAAATAAATATTAGAATATATTGTATGTATGTTACTCTATGTAACGTCTCTAATAGAGACGTTTTGAATAAGTTTATCTAGTGAAATAAATATTAGAATATATTGTATGTATGTTACTCTATGTATGGGATACTATGTCATTACTGAAAGAGAAATGCAGTATTATTTAGTATACGCTACTAATTTCGTTTTAGTCGGCTAACGGACTCATGAAAACGTAACATTTAATTTCGTCACAAACTGCGTTATCTTTAGTTATCAAAATCGGTTGTTAAATTCAACTGGAATATTTTTTATACTTGTTCTCAGCTTGCTCATAAAATCAAACAAATACTGATGTTTATATTTGTTCTTGATCCACTAAAGAACAAAGGAAAACGTTTTTATTTAACCGTAGTCAATATAAAAGTAATTATAGGAATTCTATGGCTCGTTCAATATTCTAATACAAATAAGAAAACGTCGAAACGGTTCAATGCGAATGATGATATTAAAAAAACTTCACCTTCATGAAGGTAAGGTACCACGTGTCAGGCCTTTAACTCAATGATTAAACCATCTGTTATTACTGATGAACAAACGTCTCATATGTGGGTTGAAAAAACGGCGAAATTATTTCGGTTATATTATATGATTCAAACTTTTAACAGATATAATGATGAAATAAATTTTCATCCGTTAAATTCCATATCAATGTGAGGAAAATAAATAATGGAATTTGCTTGAAGCTATATCTCTCTTACAAAGAACCTGAATAGCTAAGTAACAAACAGTTTGTTTGTTTTGGTTTTGAATTTCGAGCTAAGCTACTTGAGGGCTATCTTCGCTAGCCGTCCCTAATTTAGCAGTGCAAGACTGGAGGGAATGCAGCTAGTCATCATTACCCACCGCTAACTCTTGGGCTACTCTTTTACCAACGAATAGTTGGACTGACCGTCAAATTATAATGCCACCACGGTTGAAAGGGAGGGCATGTTTGGTGTACAGGGATTCGAACCCGCGACCCTCAGATTACGTGTCGCACGCCTTTAACCAAGTAAAGCATATTTCGTGAAAAAGTAAAACATTTTAAAATGAATCTTATTTTATTATAAACTGCGTTTATTATTAACACATAGATTTGACATAAACTTTTCAAATATTCAAAATGTTTGTTTTTAATGGCTGGAAGCCGTTTTACTTATAAGGTTGAATAAAACGGATCCCCCCAAATAGATTAAAATATATATCCCCCGGTAGTACAGCGGTAAGTCTATGGATTTACTTGCTTAAATCAGGGTTTTGATTCTCCTCGGTAGACTCTGCAGACAACGCAATGTGGCTTTACTATAACGAAAACAGACACACAAAAGGGTAAAATGTTTCTTTATAACAAATGTGTTTAAATTCTCTCAGTACATGGTGAAGTCTATACACAAGTTACACATTATCTAGGACAACAGAGAAAACGAGGTAGGGTCTAGGGCGAAGATATACATCACTGGTTGGGGTAAGATGCTTCCCCCCGCGGATAGAAGTATTTTGTTTTAATCCGCCTATCGTAATACAAATGCATGTTACACAAATCAGTGATGTTCGACTGTATTTCTATTACGGTATTTTTGGCTGAGTGTAAATTGTTATTGGTTGAAATCAACGAAATGAAATTATCTGAAATTTGTAACTTTCAACCATAAAAATTATCAACGTGCTTATCTTAGATCAAAGTTGTTCAAAAAGGAAAAAAAAAAAAGAGATTCAAGTAACTCCTGTCCGTCAATACGTTTACACCCTTGTGATGGTATAGCACTTCATAACTTATTCTATCCATGAAATGGCTGTTTTAACGAACAAAGTCGTTTTACTTTATTATTCCCTATCCAGTTTTTCACATCTCACTGTTTTGGACCTGATGCTCTTTCCAACCTGTTAGGTCATGTAACTCTTCTTAACAGTTAATTTAATTTAGCAGCAACACGTTCGCCGGGAAAAATCCGAGCTAACGTTTATGTTAATGTTCTCAAAGAAACATTCAAAACATTATTTACAACACGATCTGTGCTCAACTATCATCTATCTCTTACAGAACTTACTATGAGGTACTTAATATTATTTTTGGAAATGTTAGGTTTTCAACTTCTTTCACTTTTGTATTTTTTTATCAGTGCAATGTTCACGTAATATTATTGTAGCCTAGAAAACAGTTTCTAATTCAACACGGAGTTTTGATACAATATTTCGCTTAGGAAATCTGTGATCAGACAAAAAAAACAACAACAACGTTATTTAATGTTGTCACAAGAGACTTTAATTCTGTATTCTGGAACAGCTCATGTTTATTAGGATAAAGGAAAAACATTCTTTAAAAATTAACCTTTCTATATTCCTTTTTTTCCTCACTTTTCCACAGTTATTTCCACTACTTTATATCCTTAGTAAATGACTCTCTCACTTTTGAAACTTGCAGAATTATAAATTAAAGTTTTTAACAAAATATGTTAATTTAAGTTAATCTTAAAATTAGTTGGAATTCATTTATAATTAACGTTGTATAACCTTTTTTCCCACCTTTCTACAATTATGTCTAACAGTGTATATCCTTAACAAAGAGCTATCTAGTTGTTATAACTTGTGGAATTATAAATTAAAGAATGTTTTATTAAAATATGATAAAAACTTCTTGAGAATACTTTTATACAAGTTTTTAAAAGACGAGTAAATCATCAGTGGAAATTCTTACAATTTAGTGAAGTAACTTGGGTATTATTAGGCACCAAATGATCTCTCAGAATTATTATCAGGCGCACTTTGTTCCAGTCTTATTTTTACAACAAATAAAGTACGAGTTTTAATCTGTCGTTTATTATATACTGTTGAAACATATTTTATGTACTTTCATTTCAAAATTTTACACTCACGCTCATCCATAGAATATGAACACTCATTTTTACTACATCCAGTAACAAGATTTTATCCTCTATTTTAGTACCACATCTTTTATATCTAGTCACTGGATGTGATCCTACTTTCTGCTACATTTTATAACCACCCATTAAATCCGGGAATCCATTTTTAGGTTTTCATTTCATACGAATTTCAATAACGTAAGCCCAAAATCTGAGGATGCACGAACACTATAGTAAGTTGTTTTTATTATGCTTATTAAATCGAACATATGCATAATGAGGTGTTTGAAATTGACTCTATCGTTTAAGGACTTTTTAGCTCTTACATTGCCACTCTTATAGATAAACAAATTTCTCGATACCACGTTTATTACTAGAATCACATCGAACATATAAAACGTTATATTGTGACTTACTTCTGGTTCACCACTAGGGTAAGTTCGAGGGTTTATAACTTTAATTACCGAGTTTGTTCAGAACAAAGATGGTTTTTGTATGGCTTTGCGCTTAACAACAAACAACTTTAATACCTCTTATGTTAATACGAATTACCTCAGAGATAACTGCCTGAAATATTTCAGTAATTATTATATTCTGAGATCGCAATAAGTATTACATTGGATTTATTTCAAATATTTGAAATTAATATAAAACACGTATGATTGTTAATTAGGTATAAAAACACTGATTTTATTACATATTTATTACTCAGAATATTTACATAGAATCAAACTTTTAAGACATAAAAAAGGTATGTTTTGTTTCATTTATTTGCACACAACACTGAAAAAGTTAAAAAGAGCAAACATTGCCCTGTAAACCTACTGCCCTAATTCTTTTGAGTACTGAATGTTTTGTAGATTCATTTTATGAATATTTTTCTACGTGTTTAACTTCTATTAATGTGCTGGTCATTCACGATTTTTAATTCTTGTCTATTGAGTGCTCTGTAAGGCCACCCTCTGAACGAACCCACAATTCTCTATCTAAACGAGCTCACAGTGTATTCACATTTACAATTCTCTACATACTGGATGAACTAAAAATCTATTCATAGAGCTCACTAGCTGCTCAATATGTAACAATTTTTTATTGCTGAATATTTTAGGGCCAATTTTTAAACTGCATTACGTACTGTTTAACTTGTGTCATGATTATCTGACTATTGGATGCGCTGAAAATCTACTGTCATTATTTTCTGTTTGTCGAGTGCTTATATCTCTCGTAAGTGAATAAATTTCGCGTTCACACACATCCTTTCTTAATGATTGATTTCATAGTGCACTAATTCCTTTTAATTTTATGTAAAGCGTGTTGTATACCACTTTTATTTAGTTCGTGTTACGTATTTTTTAAATGTTTTAAGTTCTTCGTAGATTAAACGCAACAGAAAAACACAGATAACAGCTTGTATAATTTATTACACTAACCTATTAACAAATATGTCAGATATAACATAAATTATATAATAACAGTGACAGATATTAAGTTACAACATTCAAAATTAATTACAAAACAAAATAATATTAGTTTCAAACTTCAAAATAAATCACAATACAAAACGGTACTGGCCTGTATCTAATGTAATGATCTAAAATTAAAGTCTCAAATTTCAGTCTAGGGTGTGAATTTGGTCCCACGAAGAGATTCCGAAACAGTTCACAGTTCAATAAAATCGCCGTCTCTCAGCACAAGCGGTAATTCGGATGTATCGTAGAGATTGACGAAATAAATTCACAACTTCCGTAGATCTAACTTCAATCACAAATCCAAGTTGAATATTCACAGCAAACACTTAATCTTTCTCAAATAACTAAAACTGATGCCTGAATCTCACTCTTATTCTTCGAATAAAACTAATGACTGAATCTATCTTCTTTTTTCGAATAAAAACTGCTGCCTGAATCTCTCTCTTTTTCTTCGAATAAAACTGATGACTGAATATCTCTCACGTCACCGTCTTTTATACCGATAGGCCTACTTCTCGAACAATCTTGAAATTTCCATCCAACTCTAGAGCAATCCGTGCGTGTTCGTTCTTGTACGAGACTATACGTCTAGACACGAAGTCACCAGCACTCATTTACAAACATATGATTGGTTTACTTAATTCAAGAAAGTTCTAAATGTTACCCTAAATAAATAACAAAATATTAGTTTAAACTTCGAAACAATAATATCAATATGGAAAAATGAATAATAGAAATGAAAATTTAAACACAACACGACATGTTGTCGTTAACAAAATATTTACACATATACATAACATTCGTAATTGCTGGTTTCACTGAACACTATCTACTTAAATAAGTTAACTGCTGAGTTCGTTGTACATCTATTGCTGTAGCTCTCAGACAGTCAGATGCTGTACACATCTTCTTTAAGGATTCTTTGCCCATTGGATATACTGAAAGTAAACTCTATAAAGTTTCTGTTTAGAGAATGCGATGTAAATCTCTTTGTGTAATTCTGTGCTCAATTACAAACAAACTTCAAGGTAAAATGGAATATACAGTTTGTCTCTCTTGAATTTCGCGCAAAGCTACTCAAGGGCTACCTGCGCTAGCTGTCCCTAACTTAGCAGTGTAAGACTAGAGGGAAGGCAGCTAGTCATTACTACCCACCTCCAACTTTGGGATATTCTTTTACGGGCAAATAGTGGGATTAACTATAACATTATAATGCCTCGACGGCTGAAAGAGCGAGCATGTTTGGTGCGACGGGGATTCGAAGCCGCGACCCTCAGATTACGAGTCGAACGCCTTAACCCAACTGGCCATGCCGGGCCATATACATTTAAAAAAAGCGACATATTTTTACAAGAGGGATGAATCACTCTATTTTTGCCTCAGAGAATTTCATGCACCGCAGCTAATGAGGATTCCCTCTTGTTTCTTACAATCAATTCAATTTGTTTTCAATCGTCGTAAATAATATTTCAATTACGTTAAAAGTTATAACAATATTAAACTTCCAGCATGAAGATTGAAATGTTTGTAAAAAAATTAATAAAACAGAGGATAAACAGAATGTTTATATATAAATCTTATTCTTTAAAGAAACGAAGTAATATTTTCCTTTTATATAGTGTAATAATTATTTATTTGATGAATAATTTACCATCGTCTAATGGAACAGCTGAATACGTTTAAGGACATACAACGCTAAAATCCACGGTTCATTTTCTCCTCGATAGACACATGATGCGGTCCATTGTGGTTTTATTATAGAATTAACTTACAAACAAACTTATATCAATTTCACATTAAAATTTATATTTTATATTTCTCCCAACGAATGTATATGAATTATTTGTTTTTATATTTTATACGAATCAACAACGTAAGTGATTAATAAACTAAAACCCCATACAACAATGGAAGACTATTCTTCTCTTTGTTACTTCCAGATGCATGACTTAAGATTGGATTCACCCTATCTTATTAGAAGCCTCAATTCTTTCTCACAATCAAGCCCAGTCAATCATAGATAATGTCAGCGAATGCATGGCTTCTACTATATTATTATACCAGTTACCAAAAACAAATTCGTTTTGTAACATATTTTGGTTGTGCCCTAATCTGATATCAGTTAATAATTTACAATAAAGTAAATGAATAATTTTAATTTTATATGGAATTTTAAATATGCTTATAATTGTCATATACTTAATGCGAAGATATGTAATATTAAAGCTTTTGTAAGTTACGTTTATTTTTTATCATTTGTTTCTTTGTATTTTCTAATACAAACGCAGTAAATTAATAACTTATTTAAGTTGCCTCAGTATTTTAAATTATTATTATTTTTTTTATAAATACCAATCAGTAATTGGATACCTTTAACGAAGGCTTTACAGAAGCCCCATCTGTAAACTTCTCGTGTTGCAGCGAACTGTATTGAAGGAAATTAATAAGTGTATGAGCGAGCATGAGTTTCTGGAATAAATTCATTTTAATCTTTCGTTTTGAGCTTTAGTGTGTTGTTTTTTTTTATTTCAAGCAAAGCTACACAAAGGCTATCTGTGTTAGCCATCTCTAATTTAGCAGAGTAAGACTAGAAGGAAGGCAGCTAGTTATCACCGCCAACTCTTGGGCCACTTTTTTACCAACGATTAGTGGGATTGACCGTCACATTATAACGCCCCCACGGCTGAAAGAACGAGTATGTTTGTTGTGACGGAGATTTGGAATCGAACCCTCGACCTTCACAATACTAGTCGCGCGTCCTAATCACCCAGCCTTGTACGTCCAGTACTCGTGATCGTGATAAACAACCGTTCTCTTTGCTCCCTCAGTGCTTTCTGGTTATGTCGCACATCAACTCTTTGGACTTTGGTCACAACTTCTCTCAACCTTTTTTCTTTAATTTCCAGCAATCAAAAGAGACGTAATTTCTTTCTAACAGCATTTTAGCAACTGGGTGAGCTTAGCATTAAGTTTGTTTACTCCATTGTCGAAATCATCCGGGAATCTACTTCCTAAACGTCTTCATTGCTAAAGGAACTTAAGAGACCTCTATTAAATTTTTGACTTCGTAACCAAATGCATTAGATACTTTTTCTACTTACACCTACTCTTCTATGCGACCGACTAACAAAGACAAGGCCCAGCATGGCCAGCGTGTTAGGACGCTTGATTCGTATTCTGAGGAGCGGTGGTTCGAATCCCCATCACATCAAACATACTCGCTCTTTTCAAGAATGGAGGCGTTGTAAAGTTACGGTCAATCGCACTGTTCGTTGGTAGAGTAGTCCAAGAGTTGGTGGTGGGTGGTAAAGACTAGCTGCTTTCCTTCTAGTCTTACACTGCTAAATTAGGAACGGCTAGCACAGATAACCCTCGTAAAGCTTTACGCGAAATTCTAAAGAAACCCAAACCTTACTATAGAATGTGCTGAAGATTCACTCTTTTGACTTCCTGTCTGTAGGATGCATTTTACGTTTATTTGTTTAATTTCTACGCCGCTTCATACACCACGTATTAAATCTCTTTACAAAATACCCTGCAATTAACTTTGTAAAATCTGGAAATTGTTGAATATAATCTTAACTACTTTTTTAAATGGTTTACTCAGTCGTACCACTGTCACTTTTCTTAAGGCTGTTTAAAGAAAATTAATTCAGTTTAAAGAACTAACTTTACTAAATTAGTTAAAGGACTAAACTAGCGTGTTATAGTAGTTAGTCTGTTCAAGTAAATTGTTCGAATACTGACAGATTAAACAATTAGGACATCAAGAATAGTTAGTTCAATCATTGAAATCATTGACAAGTAATACTTAACAATTCAGTTAAATAAATCTTTGATAACAAAACATAACAATTGCTTTATCATATTTTGGCAACTAAATAGTTTATTCTTTGTCTGCCATGTCGTACATACAAGTTTCTTCATCGAAACATAATGATATTTTTCATTGACGGAGAAATATGGGAAAGTCTGATCTCTTAAAAGAGATGTTGGAAGAAAGTATTTGATTGTTAGTTTTAGGACATTTATAACCTCAAAATAAAGTAGTTTGAACTAATGAGAACAATGTGGGAGGCAGGTAAAAAAATCAGTTTTGTTCTAACGTAAACTATACCTGAGTATATTCTATGATGAATGGGTGGGGATTGGACATCATCAACTATAAAGTTGTGACGATGTCAAACTGTCGTAAAAGGCGTATTGATGAAGATTGAGAAGTTTAATATCTCCTCATGATGTCTTTAACTTTCATTGTGCCTTTAACTAACCTGTCTTACATCAGTGGAGCGAAAACACTGCATCAACCATCATTCGGTAAGAAAAACACTGTTGAACCATTGTTGACGTTTATAGCCTTACGTGTATTTTGCACCCAGATCGAGGTCTTACAACATGTCACGTTTTACAGCCTGTTTTGTTTCGTTTTTATTTATAAATACACTAGAGGTCTCATGTTTTTTATTAGTTTCTGTTTCCGCTGTTTAAAGATTTCATTAATCATAAAATCAACAAAGATGGCGATTTATCAACTTTAAAAGTTGTTATTGTTTCAAGATACTGAGTTTATTTTGACTGATCTATAACTCTTACTCAAGCCATAAGGGTAATAGAGTTAATATTTCTAACAAATGAGGATTTTTCAAGACTATCCAATGAATTTTCACTCAGAAAATAATAACAAAAGCAAAAAAAAACAAAAAAAACACGAAAAAAACAAACTAAACTGAACGAATTGTGAAAATCTTGGTACTGGAAAAACTAGTTATGTACCGCCTCCCACTCACACTGTCGTTTTATTGTATTACTTTATGAAGCTTTCGTTTGTTTCAGAATGCCGTCTAAAAATAAATGAAGGACTACTTGGACAAAGCCTTCTTTAATTTTGAACCGATAACCTAAAGGAAGGACAATATATATATATTTTTTTAATTTCGCACAAAGCTACTCGAGAGCTATCTGTGCTAGCCGTCCCTAACTTAGTAGTGTAAGACTAGAGGGAAGGCAGCTAGTCATCAGCTCCCACTGCCAACTCTTGGACTACTCTTTTTACCAACGAATAGTGGGATTGACCGTCACATTATAATGCCCCACGGCTAGGAGGGCGAGCATGTTTGGCGCGACGCGGATGCGAACCCGCGATCCTCGGATTACGAGTCGCACGCTTTACGCGCTCGGCCATGCCAGGCCTAGGAAGGACAAATAGTCAAAAGCAACCACAAACGCTTTGGCACCAGCTTTGTTTGATTAATCAAGGGAATTTGACCAACGCTCTTATAACACACCAAATCCTAAAAAGTACGGTGACAGGTATTATGAATCTTCAGATTCGCAGTTCGAGCACCCTAACCAGTAGCCCACATCTGAATACTTCATTATGCAAGAAACTATATACTTACCTTGACCACCAAAACACAATTAATGGGAACGATCAAGTTATTATTTACACAAACAAAGTAAGCAAGCAAGTGAACCAGTAGCAAAGTTTAATGAGAAAAAAATATATATTTGCTATAGAAGTGAAATTGATATTGTACCTATAAGAGTTTTCTCCAGAAAACAATCTCTTACGAAGTGTCATGTAATCTGCTACAGGCGAGGGCAATGGAAAATGTTTCTATTGTAAAATACTTTATTAAATTATCGTCTACGTATTAACCATGAAATGTTGAGATTATCAAAACATACCGTTGTAAGTGTATGTATGATTTTATTTACAACTAGCGATAATTTGACGATATTTAAATTTTTCCATTGAACATATTTGTCTGGAACTTACTTTTTAATTTTATATATTAATTTAAACATACGGATGTGCTGAGCTAAGAATTCCTCTGCAGTGGATGTCTGTCACTTTGCAATAAATTAGAAAATAAACGAAGAGCACACCTTCCACTTGTTTTTAAAATTATATATTTATTAGAAACAAGTTTAACGAGTAAAAGAAAATTATTTACACCGTGGAGATTATAGTTGTATTTTAAACACAATTACGGTTCTATTTTTGTCAAAAGACAAGCCGAACTATTTTTCCATTATATATTATTAGTTGTGGTATCCGTACATGGTTCACTTACGTTGCCACATGGACTATTACTTTTATATTCTATACTTTCATTATTGTCTGTTTTTTGTTGTTGTTCTTCTAAATAATCGTCTGTTTTTGCTCAACTCCACTCAGGCTGGTTCAGTTCCTTTATAATACTCTTTCTCTAGACATCATACTCTTTTCATCTCTTTCAAAATTGTTACTTTCAATCTAATATCTCAAGCCTTTCACTCCCACGGTTAACTTTTTTTTGACCAATCTTCTCTCTACTATGACTTTACCTTTTCTTTTTGTTTTCGCTCGTCTGGTTACTTTTATTTACACGTACGTTTACAATAATGACGTATGCGCAGAATTAAAAGAACTTACGTGCACTGTATTTGGAATGTTAAGCGTAAATTTTTTAAGCAAAGTTACATCTATTTCATATAAAAATACAAGTTATGAAAATATAACTACATACAAGTAATATTACAATTTAAACAAGAAACGGAAGATAGAAACATAGAGTAAATAAATACGCTCAACCCAGATGGTTGTAGAGAACCATATCAATCTTCTTTTGAGTCGTTCTCTTATGTCAATGTCTATTGGACCACTTATAAGTCCAAGGATCGAAAGGTTCTCAACTATATCATTGTTGATAGTGAAATTTGTGTCTATAAGTGTTTATTGGTTTGGTAATTTAACATGATTTAGATGTTGTTGTAGTCGGTCACAAAGTCGGCGACCTGTTTGTCCAATTATAATTTGTTGTATATTTTACCAGTTATGCAGTAAGTGATATATTCAGTGATACGTGTAAAGAAATTTCTTATGTTGGAAGTTGTGTTCTCTCCTCGTATTTGTGTGGTGCTGTTTATAGTGGGCATGTGACACATCTGTTCCGTTTATATGTGTGTATAGAGCATCGTTTCGTTTTTCTTTAAGGTTATTGTGCATCTGAATTTCTATTAGGTTTTTGTTGTTGTTGTTTTAAATTAAGCACAAAGCTACACAATGGGCTATCTGTGCTCTGCCCACCACGGGTATCGAAATCCATATTTTAGCGTGTAAGTCCGCAGACATACCGCTGAGCCACTGGGGGGCTTAGGTTTTTGTAAAAAAATAAACCTCTGTTATTTTGGCCTTCTAGAAATTTTGTTTGTTTTGGAATTTCGCACAAAGCTATTCGAGGGCTATCTGTGCTAGCCGTTCTTAATTTAGGAGTGTAAGACTAGAGGGAAGGCAGCTAGTTATCACCACCCACCGCCAACTCTTGGGCCACTCTTTTACCAACTACTAGTGGGATTGACCGTCACATTATAACGCCCCCACGGCTGAAAGGACGAGCGTGTTTGGCGCGACCGGGATGCGAACCCGCAACCCGCAAATTACGAGTCGCACGCCTTAACACGCTTGGCCATGTCGGGCCCCTTCTAGAAATCTCTATAGCCTCGACATCAATGGATTGTGTATAACACTCGACAGTCTCAATACCAGATAATAATATTATGCTAAAAAGTATTTTGTACTTGACAGTATTGTTCAGTTAATGAAAACAGTCAAACTTAAACACCATAACAAAGATCAATAAGAGTTAGGAAAATTTCTTACATTCTTGAAATAAAGCAGAATACGAAAAAAACTGAATTTTATAGATTCGTTTGAAGTCATTTGAATTTCGTTTTTCTTTTGTCTCCCGCTGGGGAAGCGATAAGTCTTCGGATATACAACGCCAAAGATCAGGGGTTTGCTTCCCTTCGGTGTACACAGCAGATGGCCCGATGTGGCTTTGCTATAAGAAAACACACTCTCTTTTTTTTGGGTATGTGTGTGTGTGTGTGTAGTTTTGCTCCTAACAGTTCTAATGTATTTGTAGTTAGATTAATTTGAGATTGTTATTTTATAGTATTTACAGCTGTCAAGGACTTCTAAATAACGTACTGATAAGGAAAATAAGAAATAATTATTTCAATCGTCTTTAAATCATTTTCTGAATTATCAAATCTTTCACTGCTTAGCCATTAAAGCTCTTTTTGTTCTGACATTTCTATTTGACGTGTTTGCCAGTACTGTTTATCGTTTTGCCGTTAAGTGTTTTATAGCTTGCCAATAGTTCTTAAACTTATCCAGGCTATTTAGTTTCTTTTATTACTTCCTCCTCTTATAATGCTTGAACTTGTAAGGGAGTTTGGTATAACTCTCTTCTCTAAGTATGTGTACTCCAGTTGTTATGTTTAAAACTCATTCTTTCAGTATTTTTTTTCCTAACTCTTCAGCTTACTTCCTTGCAAACAAACCAAATCAAATGCATATAAAACAAGAAACGTCTATTGATTTTTTCTATATCATAGTAAGTTACGCAAAGAATAAACTTTATAAAACCTACATAAAGAAGAACAGTTAATGCCAGTG
This sequence comes from Carcinoscorpius rotundicauda, assembly GCA_011833715.1. NCBI lineage: Eukaryota > Metazoa > Arthropoda > Merostomata > Xiphosura > Limulidae > Carcinoscorpius > Carcinoscorpius rotundicauda. The sequence goes on along the minus strand of CM022396.1, from coordinate 52,534,709 downwards.
AAACTGAATGTCTATTTTGAATATTTAAAACTACCTTAATCCACCGAAGACAGTTTGAGGACACGTTTCGGGCTGGTGGAATTAATTGTGTGGAGGTTAACTATGTTATATTAAAAATATTTTGGACCCTCACCATGTTACTAATTACAGTCCATGCTGCTTTGTGTAGTCAGATTCTACCTGGCGACCGTGCATTTTGACAATAGCCCTCCAGTGCATTTTATATTGCAAAAGGCTCCAACATAAGACCATCATTTCTGAAGCACATCATTATTTTTCCTCTCCCTCTCCATTTCCTCTCCATGAAGACGACAGTTTTTCAGTTCTCACTTCAACAGTCAGATTTCATATAAATCCACAGTAGCAGCGTCTAGCGACTTGATCGATATGTCTTTTTCTGGAATTACATGAATACCCGTTTCATTCTTCAGTTACTGAAGGTATGTGACGGTTGAACAGAAAGTGTGATTGGAAGTCATGCCACTGTGCAAAAATATCCTATTGGCCTCTTTTCCAGATGGAGATTTTTCTTGATTATGTTACGCACTGTTTTTTTGGGTACAACTTTTGCCACTGAATTTTTTGTTCCTAGAATAGCTACATTAACAAATCGCTGAACTTTTCTTACGAAGAAGATATAAAAGCTGTAGGCCTTTTTTATTTTTTTTAGATAGGAATGATTTCTTAAGTTACCCACATTATTGCTGTTCCACCTGGGTTCATTACGTTATAATTGGTTAATGTGTACAGTATATTTATATAAGCTAACCGATGTAGTTGATAAAAACACGAAAATGGAAAAGGAGTTAAGCTCCAAAGCGATCCCCTTTATGTAACTTCTTGACTAACTTAACGTTTCAGATATGACGATAATCGTTTCAACGATTCACAAGTTATATGTGGACACAATGGAAAGGAATTAAAGAGGAGCCTTACAGAGAGAAATAAATGTATATGAGCTACAAATCCGAAAGCTTATATCTCTTTCTTGAAAAGCTTTAAGTGTACATGAGTCAGTGATAATCAAAATTAAAACGTTAGAATTTGAGTTTCGATACTAAGGTGGGAAGAACACAGTTAGTCCAGTGTGTTACTTTGTTCTTAACTTAAACAAATAAACAAACAAGCTTTATATAAATGCCTGGTCAAGTTCCGTAAATGAGAAAACTTACCACAACTACAACTATAAAATATTTTTCCCGATCACAGACTTGTAAGAATTATAATTCGATTGAGCGATCGATATAAACACACACGCTTTACGTGATATCGAACGAATATTCTTACAAATGTTCATGTAACACTTTCGAACCGACCAGAGTCTGTAATTTATTAACTCGTGAGACAACGTCTAGAGCTAAGATTCATTACAGATGTTCCCAAAAGCCTACTTTTAACATTTACAATTGACTAAGCGTGATTTTGTAGCAAATAGTACTCCGTAAATTTAAGGGTACATGGTTCAAATCTCTTTGCAATAAAATTGACTTCCCTTCTTTGGGACTGTAGGTGGGTTATAACTGTTACAGTTGTACCCTATTCTTCGATTAGCTTTCTTCTATTAGATACCTTTTGTGTAGCTTTGAACGAATACCCTAAATGAACAATCAAATATGACAATTATAAAACAAAATCATATTTCCTAGCAAGTTGAACATTAAAATGAAAATGGAAATGGAAAATACAAATAAAAAGAAAGAGTTTCTTGTCTTGCAATTATGTCTTGAAAAGAAAACCTTCAGTGGCTCAGAGGTACGTCTGCCGGCGTACAATGTTAAAAATCAGGTATCGATGTCCGTGGTGGATAGGACGCAGCCCATGGTGTAGTTGTGTGCTTAACTAAAATTAAACCGTTATGTGTTTTTTAAAAAAAGATTATTGATTACAATGTTTGACTTATATGACAGGCTTTACTGAACATTCTCCATGAATATAAGATGGCCCAGTCTAGGTCATTATCACTGTAATATCTCAAAATTATAAAACATTAATTCTAATTCGAGTTAACAACTCTAGACTGTAATTTCAATATCAAACACGAATTTAACATTCAATTAATTAAGTGTTGCAGCTAATATATTTAACCAAAAAGTAATGTTAGAAGTCTGAAAATATTACATTGGCAAATATTTCTAGACTTTAACTCGAGATCGCTATTAAACCGTAAAACGAAACATTCTGTTGTATGTTTTAGAAATAAATATTAAATTATTATTTACCATTAAAAAAAAACTTCTCACGTAAATAGTTTTCAACATATACCATGTAGTCTTTTCTTTCTGACACACGCGTATCTGAAAATACGCGCTATTTGTAAAGTGAGGCCTAATATTTGTGCTTTTATAGACAGCCACAAGTAATCTTCTTTCACGAAAATATAAAACTTTTTTTTTACTTCAAGAGCTATTTTAATGAGTAGACTTTCCTTCATTAACGAGTTGTATAAATCCACATAAATCCTCGCTATGTCCAAGTTATAGGGATTAACTTTCTCCCATAAGCTTAAGTACTAATCCTGGAAATCCGGCATTGGGATAAGAACTTCGATCAATTACTACGAAAACAACAACGCTAAATTCCAGCTTAAATCTCTAGAACCTCTTATCTGGACTTCTTCCAGGTGGACTATTGTGAAAGCGAATCACTGCATTTTGTATTTCCTTCGTTTTTTACATCACATGCGTTTTGCTCATTTATAAGTGTAATTAGTTGAAGAAGTAGAAATTATTTGTTTTACCCTAAATTTAAATGTATAATCGTGTTATTATTTTTCGTATTTTATCCAATATGCACTAAAATTCGGAAATAATCTATTGAATTTCCCTTTGATTTATTGTGACACAACAATAAATAACCCTTTTTAAAGCAAATTTTTATGATGTATGGAAAGAAATATAGAGTATGACAAAGTGATAACAGCGCATAAAGAAACTAAGCCAAATATGTTTATCCGAGCCCACCGAGGGGAAACGAGCTCTTGATTTGTAAATCCGTAAACGTATCCCCGGAGTACTAGTGGGGGGTGAACGTTGCAAGGGTAATTTTCATGTATGGAAATAACAACTTTGACCTGGTCAACCAACGGCAAGTCTTCAAAGCATTCTAAAATAAACAACGTTACTAAATATCAGGTCTTAGTTTATCTATGTACGGATTCTTCATAGAGTGTTAAGATGTGTGACTATCATAAAAATCAACTACCGTTTTTACAGGAAATTCTTTCACTAACAATATTTATGATTCGTGATTTAAAAAAAAAAGGAAAATAAGGAAATTGTATATTTTGAAAGATTTTAAACTTCCTACTGTTTTAAAAAAAATTTTCTTTGTTTTTAGAATTTGGTCGATAGCTAAACAAAGAGATATCTGACAGAACCGTCTACAGTTTTGAATTTTAAACAAGTGGGGAGGCAAAATGACAACCAGTTCAAAACCAGAGACAGCTAGCTCAGATTTGTGTGTGTATGTATTTTTCTTACAGCAAAGCCGCATCGGCTTATTTGCTATGATCACCGATGGGAATCAAACCCCTTATTTTAGCGTTGTAAAATCGTAGACTTATCTCTGTCGCAGCCCAGCGGGTACCAGATGTAATCATGATGGTAAATCTTTCGCTTGAATGGCCAGGTAGCGGCAAAAAAAATTTAGCAGTTTTGTGGTTTCCGCTTTTTAATAGAGGATGAGATTACCACAAATCATATTAAAATAAGTTAAATGTCCAAATAATGTTGATGGAGAGAGATTGAAGTTACCGAAGCTTGGCTGGTGAAAAGGCTGATTGAATCCCAGAAAACGCTAAAACGAGCACACTGAAGGGTGCACCAAAATAGCATTTGAAGAGGTCTTAAGGATTTGGTTACAAGTAGTGTGACTCGAACAAAAGTTGGCGAACTGTACAGTGACTTATAATTGAAATGCACTACGATAATGCTTTCGATAGATATGCAAACGCTGTATAGTTTAATTCCTATTGTATTCTATCGAAAATCGTGCTCTTGCAATACCACGAAATAGTCTCTGTACTTTAGTCAGTGGGTACGTCATAAAAGTGAAAATCAATCCCTTATCATAAACTGTAAGTGGTAGGGTGTTGCCTGATTGGGTGCCTTACACCTGGTCTGTAGATCTGACTAAGAGACTGCGACAAAGTAAGCTACAAAGTAGTCCATCGAAAAATAATTTTTAAATTAAACTGAGTTGGCAATAAATTATCATGTGTCTCTAATCTAAAATCTGTACTACGTGTGCTAAGTATATCATTTAAGGCTGATTTTAACTATATCTTTTCTTTTGCTTTGATAAGCTGTTTTGAATTGTATGAGATTGAGAAAATATTTTCCTTTGTTGCACACACACACGTACACCTATATGGTAGGAAGTCATGCTAACTAGATATATACTTCTTGGATCAAGAGTTGTATTTGATAACATAATTGAAATTTACACCCCCATTAACTACGTTACATAGATAGAAATGCACAGTCTAAATTTTCTGGAAATTTTTAAAAACGTGAATCTTTGCATGACCTGCTGGCTAGGACGCTCGACTGCTATCTGCAGATACATTGATTGAAACTACCTTACAGCCATGGGGGCTTTATGATGTGATAGTAAATATTTCTATTTTATGGTAAGATAATAGCAATGAGAGATGGCGGACAGAAGATTATGTTGAACAGGTGCTTTCCCTTTGGTCACTCACTATAAGAATCTAGCCCAGTATGACCAGGTGGGTTAAGACGTTCGACTCGTAATCTCAGGGTCATGGGTTTGAATCCTCGTCACATTAAACATACTCAACTCTTTCAGCCATGAAGACGTCATAATGTGAGGGTCAATCCCACTATTTATTGGTAAGGGAGTAGGCCAAGAGTTGGTGGTGGGTGGTGATGACTAGCTGCCTTCCCTCTTGTCTTACACTGCTAAATTAGGGACGGCTAGTGAAGATAGCCTTCATGTAGCTTTGCGCAAAATTCAAACACAAACAAACAAATACTTCAAAATTAGAAATGGTTAACACAGATAGCCTTCGCATATCCTTGTGTGACGATAGACAAATATATATATAAACGTAACATTTAATACCAAAAATGTACGTTATCTTTCCCCAGTTCTTTTTCTTGAACCATAAAATCAATTTAATATAGAACCGGAGTTGAGCGAGTTTTCCAAATTTAAAATTTACCACAATTAGTTGAGATTCAGTAAAAATATAATTGTATTCCAATGAATCTACAGTACGAGTTACCCCGTAACTGCACGCACTGCAACCAGAGGGCGTCAAAAAGTGTGGACCTCAGGCAATGGGGCGGAGGAAAAAAGAAGTAGAAACTGTGATATTATATTTCTGAAAAGTATCACCAGAGGACGCAGAATATTAAAAGGTGGTAAAGGAGATGATGCCATAATAATTACACAAAGTGCAACCAAAGGGTACGTTGTTAGACTGGTATGGCAGGTTGACTTGGTGCCAGATACAATGACCTCCATAAAGTGGATCTGTTTGTCTCCACATATAAGCAATGGCTAGATTTAATTATGATCTAAAATTACTCTCTGTATAAAATACTAATTTGTTAGTTTTATATTTTGATCTTTTTTCTTGCTTTTTCCTGACCTTTTATATGTATAAAAAATTAAATTACTATTATCCTGAAAAGAACATTTATCTAACATGGAAACTCACGACTTTTTTGCTGTTTACTTTACTATAATTTACCAGTTTGTTGTTATCCATATAATTGTGTTCTTGAGAAAATATTGTTTTTTACAATAAAGGACAAGAAAATACACAACACATTTTAATTTAGGGCAATGATTACTTTCTATCACTTTTTAGTTTCCATGTTTTTAAGTACACTTTTTCACAATTATTGTCCTAAAAATAACACAAACACTTATTTAAAATAGATAACTATTACAACATACATATTATTCTTTATTTGAATAGCTCTCTAGTGGTACATTTGTATGTTTGTGAGCTCACACTGCTGGAAACCGTATTTTGATACCGTAATAGGCAGAGAACAGATAGCCAATCTTGTAGCTTTGTGCTTAATACCAATCAATTATTTGAATAAGGCAGTTATTATAGCAAATGATTCACTTTACATACTTTTACATCCTGAAAAGGATGATTATTTAATTCTCTATATAACTTAACCTGTTGTTTCTCTCTATAAGTATATATTTATATGGCTCTGTGCATGTACACTATAATGCATGCTATAATGTTCTGTGAATAATTTCATTTTGCTACAACTAAAAATAATAAATGAATGGATTACAGTTTATCCATTTATTTCCTTGCAGATTAAAATTTCATACAACTTTGAGACTGTGTAACTGATAAGACACTGTTTGTTAGGAGGTCTACACAGACATATAAATGGTGTGGGCTCTAATGTCAAGCTAAATAAACTTTGACTGTTAGGAAATGCAAAGGTCATCATGTAGTGACATGCATATAGGTGATGTCTCAATGTGTCAACAATATCTAAATTTAATTAAATGTAAAATTATTATTTGTTTAATGTAATAAAAGTTCTGTGTACAATATTTCTCTTTAAGAACCTTATTAATGTTATCATAATAAAGATTTTGCAATCTAATTTACATAAAAGAGATGGTTATTAAGGTCATATTTAAATAAAAAACCTTTTGTGACAAAATCATGAACAAATATTATATACGCAACAAATCTTTAGATACAATAAGAATTATTGTTTATAATTTTATTGATATATATAATTAGGTTTCATATAAATAATGTTCATTTCAACTCAGTATAAAGGATATTATAGAGCTTATAAAGAATAATGAACAATTGCTCAAAAGCTCAGTACACTTATGTTATAATTTACATAGATTTGTAATGTGTAGTTTATAGATGTGAATCAGTGATACACTAACAGCGAAAAATCAGTGTTGCTATTTGTCACACAAGATGTTCTTGAAAGGATGTTTGCTTTCATCTTTAGCTTTTCAAGTCAGTTGAGTTTAAAGGATTTACATAAATAACAAAAATTGTTGACACCTCTTTGCATAGTAGAATTTTTTCATATTAAGCGTATATAATCTCTTACAGTCTATTTCTAACACTAGTTACCATAGCAGTTTCAAAATTTATTTGAGGAAATATCTTCTTTGAAGTAATCATTAAACAAGTTTTTCTAAACTTACTAACAACAGATATTATATACAGTTAGTAAGTTACAAGCGCTATTAGACAAAGAGATAACAACAATAATTGTTATTTTTTAGGTCCTTTGAATTCAATTGAATTATACAGCTAAACATAAAAATAAATGTCCTTTTCGGGAAAATATCATCTGATATATAGCAACATTGATTTGTTTTCGCTAAATATATTTACTGAACGTATGTAAAGTATGACATAAGATAATTAAATAGAACTTTTGACCAATTGTTTAATATCGTTTATAAACTATATAAAATATCATATACTGAGTTAGAATGAATATAATTTGTATGGAAGTTAATTTGATAAAATTATAAACTATGATGCTTATAGTACATAAAACTTTGTTAAGTATGTAATTATATTACCAATATTGTTGAAAAACATCTTTTCATGAAGATAAAATTGCAATATCTTTGTTGTGAGAAAATTAATGAATCATAACAAGAAATATTGTATGTATAACTTTTAATTATGTTAAATTACTGATAGTTTTAAGTAAATCTAAATATTGTTGATACGCTCAGACAATGAACTCGTCATCCTCTATTTATAGAAACACTGTTTCTACGTGTGTGATCACATGACAGCCTTTGTATTTCCTAATAGTCAAAGTTCATCGAGCTTGACGTCAGTAACCCATACTATTTGCAAATGTGTGATGACCTCTTAAAACAGTGTATTACTGATTAGGCATTTTTAAAGTTTTATTACATTTTAATTTTCAAGAGAGTTTGTTTATTTGTAAGTTAGTTATCAATTTTGCGCATAGCTACTCGAGAGCTGTCTGCGCTAGCAGTCCATAATTTAGCAGTGTAAGACTAAAGGGATGGCAGCTGGTCATGGCCACCCACCGCCAACTCTTGGGCCACTCTTTTACCAATGAATAGGGGGATTGATCGTACCATTATAACGTCCCCCACGGCTGAAAAAGCGAGCATGTTATGTGCGACGGGGATGCGAACCCGTGACGCTTGGATTACGAGTCGCACGCCTTTAACTACCTGGCCATCCCGGGAGATTTTCAAGAGAATGGATAGATAAACAATATGCCATTCATTTCTTATTTCTAGTTGTAGTAAAATGTAAGTAAGCAAAGGATATGTAAAGTATGTTATTGATTATAATAGCCACCTCATTTAAATAATGGATAATATCTATTTTATAACAGTTGTCTCACTGAAATAAGAATTTATGCATCGTTTTTAGGACACTAATTGTAAAAAGTATATTTGAGTATAGAAAGTAAAACTACAAGAATGTTGAATCAAAATCGGTTGTGTATTTTCTTGTTCTTCATTGTAATAAACAATATTTTGTCGAGAACATAGTTATATGAATAAAGATAAACTAATAAATTATAATAAAACAGTAAGGTTGTCGTAAATGGGATTGTTAAATAAGGACATAAAGTGATTTACATATAAACGGTTAGTAAATGCAAGAAGCATGATTGAATGTAGAACTAATGATTTAGTGTTTTATTACAGAAAGAGGCTGTAAATTATTGTTAAATGTATCCATTGCTTACTTGTTACGTCATATCAGTTCACTTCCTGGATGTCACTGTCTCTGATGACATAGCAGCCTAGCAATGTCTGGCAACAAGTCCTTCTGATGGCACTTTCATTGTCATTTCATCGTCATTGGTGGCATTTTTGTCTTTATCCCTACCATATAAAGTGACATCTGGTGACACTTTGCTGAACTATTAGATCATTGTCTCTGATGACATCATAATATTTGTCCCTGTGTATTGCCTGAAATCAACATAATTGGTGGCTAAGCGCGTGGGTGACGAGGTAACTACCGTTGGCATATGGTGACGTAAAATACCTTTTAAGGATTTTCTCCAGAATTCTGTGCAATGCTTTTTTCTTCGTCGGGAGTTACTTTAATACTTTGTGAATAATCTGCTTAAGACTGACTCTAATAATATAGTTGACTTACGACCGTGAATAACAATAATACTTGAGCTAAAGAACTCATTTCTTTCAAAAGAAAATACAATAACCAGAGTATTCTTCCCAGTAAAAAAAACATTTTATACATTCGAACTGCTTTGTCTATTTGGAATAAATTTTCATAAAGTGAAATAGTAATCGATACAAACTATTTTCTTACTGTAAATAACCGTATAAAAATATAATAAATTTCAAGATAAGAAAATTTAAACTTAACAGAAATGAAAAGTAATATATATTTCATATTATTGCTGAAACTGGAAAAAAATGGAGAAAGAAACTAAAACATGCCTCAAGGATTTTGTTTCATATATTTTTTTCCACATTTATATCGAATCAAAACATTTGATGGCTATAGTAAAAGTTTCTGTTTTCTTACTATTATATACGTAATTTTTGCATTCACGGTATCAGTACCACTTTCGTTATGTATAATGGTATTAACACTGTAATAACGTGAATTTATAAGCCACTTTTGTGTTTTTTGCCCAAGTATTGTATTATTGTAGATGCTGGAAAAATCATAATGTACTGTAAACAGTATATTTCATGTCTATATTTATAACAGCAATACCTCATCAAAATGTGTTAAGTTTATATACAAAGTACCTGAACAACTTGTAATTTATGACTTATGAAACAACTATAACCTCAGATAGTTTTGCCTACAGTTTCAAAAATCTGTTCATTTACTTATGGCTCAAAAAAAATAAAAGGAATAAGATGATAAAAATGGAAAGATTGAATCTTGAAGCTGAGTACTCTTCCAAAATAACAAATTTTATTAATGCTTATCTGGCTAAGTATTTGCTCATCTTTATATTTCATAATCTCGTTAAAGCTTAGCTTTCCTCTTACTTTTGCTGGAATTTTCAACATTAGGTTGTTTATTTTTTGTTTCCAATATTAAATACGAAGCAGTATTTTTGTATTCAACTATGTAATTTATTGATTTTGAGACGTGATTGTTGTCTCAATTAGATTAGCTTTAAAGAGTTTTAAAAAGCTTGACCAAACGGGATATCGCCCTTGGCTAGATTTTACCATAATGTAAGCGAGCAAAGCACACATATTGATACATTTAGATAAGTCCAGAAATTCATTTGTGATAAAATCCTACTAAGTCTTTAATATCATAATATTTTTTCTTTCCACACACAGCAGCAGAAGTTGAAAAATTTAAGCATGCATACCCGATTTTACCAGGATCACTTAAACATACTTATCTGTACACGACTGTATCCCATGTTTGAAAACCTGGATAACGTGTCAGCAAAAGACGATATTCGAGTTCTGATAGACTAAATTCAAAAGGTTGGTTTTGTGTATTAATCATGATGTGTCTTTCTTTTTCCACATTGATGATGAAGACCGTCGTTCTCTTAAAGTCCTATTTAGAATCAGAATGTACAGAATATACAGTGGGCATCAGGGAAAGAAAAAACTGTTTTCACAAACTAACACATGTGGCCAGTAACACAGTAATTCTTCATTTCAAACAACCTACGTCTGTCCGATTGAAAGCTCAGAATGAATAATGAATTTTTATCTGAAATGTTTATTTGAAACTTAGGAAAAATAAATTTGTAATCGGGATATTTTCACTTGATCCGAAAGATACGCGACTTATGATACTGGTGAAATTCTATCCTGATTCTAAACATACTAACTGTACAAATTAATAATAACGTTATTATGCTTGAGTTCAAATACGTGGATTATAAATCCCCTGTTATTTTTGTAACGATTACTTGGAAAAATGAAATTCTAAACCTTCTTATATATTTTTTAAGCTCTATAACCGTAATCTGCATATGAGATAAAAGCGATATTGGTATCAGCTTTGCAAAAGAGGAACTAGTATTATAGAAAGAAAAAATAACATTTGTCTTAAAGACAGAACTAGGAAGAAACTTCAATATATAACCACCATTATCTTTGTTTTTTGAATAGAATGGGTCTTGAAAAATAAATGGAACATTTTCTCCCTATAAAAACTTGCTGCCAACGAGCGATAATTTTAATAGGTTTGTACCCGTCTTCTCTACCGACGTCCTTGTTATTATGTTTTTACGATAGGTGGCGTGCAACATAATAACGAAGTGACAGCTGCAAGTGACATCGACTTTGAAAAAGGTATTGTAATCAAGATTTTAACTAAAGAAGTTGAAAAGACTATACGCATTCACTACGTCACAACTTGTTCTCTATTTTTATGCAACAAACGTTTCAACATCAAAATTGGAAACGTTTTTCTCTAAAGCAATAACACCAGGATTCATATTTCTTGTTGTGTTAATGACTGAAGCTCAGAAGTTTGAAAAGCCATACCTCACCCATCTCTCACATAATTCTGATTTAGCAACGAGTGTATTCCATCATTTTCACTCACTTAATTTTCATACGCATAATTATTACTTTTACACAATAAATTTTTTTCAGCAATTGTACGCTTAACACGAGACTTCAGTTTTACCAAACTGGTGTGGTAACTCTCATGGAATAATCAAGGAAATGTGTCTATCCTATTCAACAAGGACTATATTAAAACACGATATCTGTTTTTCAATGCTCCCAACACTATTAGTGTACATTTGTGGGTTATAATCTAATAATATTAGCCTGGAGAAAATAAAACCCATCTTTTAAATTACCATTACCTTGTATATTCATTTTATTTATTGTTCAATAACCCTCATCCTAGAAAATGTTGCCATTTCTGTATCTTTGTTTCAAAGGATAAAGACCTAAGGAAACAAAATTACTTTTTGTGAAGAGATTTGAGTTTGAAAAACTACTGAAATATATTTTATACCAAAATGTATATGCAATTAGAAGGCAATGTAAGACATACGATTAATACTTCATTTTCGTGGTAAGGACAATAGATACTCCAATTTTTATGCAATTGAATAGAAATTCTGAATTTTTCTGACCTTTGATGAATCTGAGGGTTTAATAATAATCCTTCAATGACAATACTTAATTAATCTCTTTTGTAATATGTTGATTCGTATTTTCCATTTATTAGTTGTTGTTTGTTGTTGTTTAGTAGTTAAAAACAGGCTATCTGTGCTCTGCCCACGACGGTTATCGAAACTCCGATTCTAGCGTTGCAAGTCCTTTAGACATACCACTATCTCCGATTCTAGGGTTGCAAGTTCTTCAGACGTACCGCTATCTCTGATTCTAGGGTTGTAAGTCCTTCAGGCATACTGTTGTCCCTGATTCTAGGGTTGTTAAGTCCTTTAGACGTACCGCTGTCTCTGACTCTAGGGTTGTAAGTCCTTTAGACATACCGCTGTCTCTAATTCTAGGGTTGTAAGCCCTTCAGACATACCGCTGTGTCTGATTCTAGGGTTGTAAGTCCTTCAGACATACCACTCTACAACTGGGAGTACTCAGTTTATTTTATTTTAGTCAGATTTTGAGTTACATAAATATAAACAAAAACATAGGAAAAATACAAGTTTAAGCAGAATTTAAAATAATATATATTTTAAATAATTTGGAAAAATTAAAGTAATCAAAGTATTGTAAAATTTTTAGAAAAACTTACTTCATTACTGACAAAGAGAAGCAAAACCGTCTAACGAGCTGTCAGAATATACCATGTTTTTTTTCTTATTAATCGTTTTTAACCTGGCATGGCCTAGCGCGTTAAGGCGTGCGCTTCGTAATCTGAGGGTCGCAGGTTCGCGCCCGCGTCGCGCCAAACATGCTCGCCCTCCCAGCCGTGGGGGCGTTATAATTTGCGGTCAATCCCACTATTCGTTGGTTAAAGAGTAGCCCAAGAGTTGGCGGTGAGTGGTGATGACTAGCTGCCTTCCCTCTAGTCTAAAACTGCTAAATTAGGGACGGCTAGCACAGATAGCCCTCGAGTAGTTTTGTGCGAAATTCAAAAGCAAGCAAACAAGCAAACAAATAAAATACTAAATAAGGTCGTCAAGTTGTTGAAAAGTTAACTTGTTTCTTTTATATTTTGCATAAGCTAGAAACATCATAATTCTAGATGGTCTGGAATGGCCAGGTGGTTTCGACTCGTAGTTTGAGGGTCGTGAGTTCGAATCCCCGTCGCACCAAACATGCTCGCCCTTTTAGCCTTGAGAGCGTTATAATGTTACGGTTAATCCCACTATTCGTTGGTAAAAGGGTAGCCCAAGTGTTGGCGGTGGGTGGTGATGACTAGCTGCCTTCTCTCTAGTCTTACACTGCTAAATTAGGGACGGCCAGCACAGATACCCCTCGAGTAGCTTTGTGCGAAATTCAAAAAACAATAATAATTTTAGTGTTAGTTTTCCATAAACACGTAGCATTCCTTCATAAAGCTTAACTATAGGCTGAAATAGGAATTACCAGCAAATAATAGATGAACATTAGATAACATGTTGACAAACTATACAATCAGTGTCTTTATGGAACAAACTGCTATATTATATATAAAGTGAAGGAGTAAAACAAAAATCAACAGATATAATACTATATCTTATTACACACAATTGTAGAATAATTATGTTAAAACACATGAAGAGCTATTTAAAGCAATGGTATATTTGAAAAGGCTGCTTTCTTGTTGTTAAAAATGTTATACGTGGTTGTGTCATAGTCTAGGCATATATTTGTTACATAGAATCTATAAGTGCTCACTATATTCTTAAATAAAGCTCCATGACAATCTCCAGCTGCAGCTTAGCATTTAACATCTCAAAGTAATGTGATCAACTAGTCAGTAACTGTAGTAAATCAACAAGATAAACACCAAATTGTGAATTTAAAAACCTGCAAATAGTGATGGTACAAAATGTAAGCAAACAAGGCTGGAGATACTGTAGACATTATTTACTCAAACTACAATTGCCTATTTTGACTCTACTAAATATAATTCTAGATAACAACATAGAGCCAAAATAGAGGATTATAGTTTGAGTAAATAAAACCTACGGTATTTCCAACTTTGTTGTTTTTAGTTTTTATCATTCTTATTTACAGTTTTTAAAATTCATATTCTTATTATTATAGCAATATAATTGACGTTTATCGTACCTGAGATTTGCCCTGAAGTAATATAACTCACTTAGTCACTGATATATCCTACAAGTATTCCAAAAACGTTTGAACCGCATCTGTTTAAACAAAGTTTTTAACCTAACAATATTTATCTGTTTATCTTCTCATTGTTGTTAGATGTGGATAACATAATAATACATTTTACAGCTTCCTTTTGAACGAATAAAATGAGATAGGAATTTACCAGGAGCAACGTCTTCTCTATAAGTGGCAAATCTCTTATTATGGTAACGAAAGGTTATAAGAATAAAAATGTGAAATTTTTAATACTGTATCGATCCGATAATGCAAGATTCATTTGTGCTCCTTGATATCTAATAAGCCTTTCAGTGGCTCAGCGGTACGTCTGCGGACTTACACGCTAAAATCCGGGTTTCGATACCCGTGGCGGTTAGAGCACAGATAGCCCATTGTGTAGCTTTGTGCTTAATTCAAAACAAACAAACAAATGATATCTAATAAATAACCAGCCACCTCTAGTAACCTTTAGTCAGTTTTTGGATTATTCTCAAAGGCAGTAAATAACTACTAAGTGTTTGGTTTCACCTAAACAGAATGACGGATGAAAATACGTTTTTTTAATAGATACTTCAATTTATAATGGTTAAAAATGCCTTTTTAGCGCATGTTATTTGTAACATTTTCTTCTTGTTACTAGGAAATCTTTTACTAAACTTTAATTAAACTACGCATAAACCACATATTTCTAAAGGCTTTTCTTCGTGAATAAAACTTTTTTAAACACTATCTACTGAAGGGTCTCACATCGCCTTCTGGTTAAGGTACTCAATGGCCCTTACTGAACTAACTTATTCTTTAAGCCATGGAGGCAATATAATATGATGGTCAATGCCATTTTTCGTTGGTTAAGAGAAGTCCAACAGTTGGAAGAAAGTGGATGATGTTGATAAGATGCCTCTCCTCCAGCCTATTAAAGAACCTTTGTTAACCTGAAGATGACCTGAGAAGGTCGAAACGTTGTTCTGTATTTTATTTTTATCAATGTTTTAATATCCATACTAGCTCTCTTGAGAATACGATTATAGAGTTTGATGAGTATATTGTGTTTCTTTTGAACCCAGTAGGGGGCGCGGATGTCTTATGCTGGTGGTGGCGCTGCTATGATAACCCCTGAATTTAATAATTCATAATTTAAAATTAAAATGCGTTAAATGCAATCGTACAAAGTCAAAAATAAAAATACATTTACAAGTAATCGGAGAACTGAAGATATGAAAGAGAAATATCTTGAGTTATCATGGTGTAACGATTTTACATGAATATCTGATATCACCTTACACCTTTTTCTTTTACTCATATGATTATTATTTTGTTTTGAGTATATTTACTCAGTTGATTTAAGTTTCCTGCTATTGGAAAATTATACTCAAAACAAAACTCGACATGAAAGTGCATAGTTCATTGAATTTCTTAACGTAAAATTTGATGTATTTTCCAGTTGCTCCGTTTTATTCCATTTTTATAAAAAACTTATTTCAACGATACTCAGTGATGGATGGAATTAAATTCTGCGAAAGTAGATCGAAATGTCTGATCCTTCTGGAACAATAAAAGCAACCACGTGTACCTGTACACGAGTTACTTCTCTTCTATACGCGATCTAAAAAGGAACCAAGCGATCTATCAACCCCGTGTTTCGTTACGTTAAACTTACGCGATACGTTATAAAAGCTTTTGTTTATGTTTAGCACAAAACTACACAGTCTATCTGTGTTATGCTCATTATGAGTGTCGAAACTCGGTTGTTGAAGTTATAAACCTTTAGGGTTGTATTTGAGCCGTTGGGAGGCATTTTATCGAAGCATATAGGAAATGTGTTATTTTATATCGGTAATTTATTGGGTAGATTCGTTCAATCACTTATAAATATGATGGACATCGAGAATTTTGTCATAATCATCCATTCAGTAACACGCATATATCTGTAATTTCAAACAAATGAAAACTCCAATTTCGTTAAAAAAAGTAAAATAGTTTCGTAAAACTGTGTGACAAAAATGCGTGTGAAGCTAAATTATCACCTGTTATCATTTCGAGAAATAAGACAAATGTGCATGTTCTGCATTGAGGACTCTGATTTTCGAAAGGCTGTATGAGTACATATTATCCAGTCATTGTGAGTTAAGATGTGTCGGTAAATCTGTCTTTATTTTATTTGGGACGCTCCTGTGACATTGTGATAAATAAGTAAGCTTATAACGCTAAAAACTGGATTTTAATACTCGTAGTAGGCACATCACAAATATTCCATTGTATAGCTTTGTGCTTAACACCAAATAAACAGATTTATACTTGAAATAATAAAAAACTCTGTGTGTTTTTTAAATCTTATGTTTAACCAATTCAAAGGTTTTATGTATTGATCACTCCACACTTAGTAAAATTAAGTATCAAGGACCCAAATGAACATGTTTCAAGATATGTTTCAATAACGTTAATAATCTGTATTTAAAAAGGGACCTAAGGGCTATTTTAACCAAAATAAAATAGAATATTTTGAAAGCTTTTATTTCATTATTTTCGCGCAGGTCTACATAAAGCGCTAACTATGTATAGCCGTCACTAATATTGAACTGAGACATTAAAGATATTTCCAGCTAATGAAGAGCATCTGCTGTTAAATCTTGTGTTGTTTGGTTGATTATTGAAACTTGATCGTCACTCTTAAATTTTCAGCCCTCCGAAAGTGCAGAGCATGTTTCTGTGGCAACATGCCGGGAAATATGAACCTTTGGTTTCATAGTTCGGCCATACTATCCACTTAGCTACGCCCTGGCTATTTTGGTGAGTATATTCTTCTTCGTTTAGTGAACAAAGATTAGAGGACTTTTCACCCTTTATCGATATTTATTGTCTTTTTACTAGAAAGTTCTCTTCAGTTAAGTGGTCGAGGAAGATCATACAGCTATACATCCATGGTAGTAACATGAAAGTGACCTGGACGGGAAATTCGGGCACTTCAACTACTTTACTTCCTTCTGGTGAAGTCTTATTTCAAGTCTTCTTGTTGGCTTCTTCCTGCCTTCGTAATTCCAATTGTAATCATGATGGATGACGACCTTTGATTTAAACCACTCGTCTCCAGTTTGCTATCTTACACTTTAGGCTCGTTTTCTTCAATATTTTGTATTTTTGTCTCTGGAAGTTTAACCTCTGCGGCTGTAATTATTGTGTAGTGCAAAAGAGATTCCTTAATAATATTCCGTGAAACTTTCTGAACTTCAAACCTTTGTTCCGCATGAAGACAGTTACATTCTTCCTATGAGCCAAATTATCAACACATCATATCTTATAGGGAAACTCCCATAGTAAGGATTGTTCCCACCTTTTCTCTTGCTGGAACTTCATGATCACTTTCTATTTATATCAATTCAACTCTTTATTTCATATCTGTTGGTAATATCCTTGCTTTTATAATTAGATCCGATCGAATAATTGAATTTGTTGGACTGGTTTCAATCAACATGTTAAAAGGCGATATCTCTATTGGTTAAAATAAACATTTGGAAAGTAGATAATTATATTTAAAAAACATTGTTCTATTTCATTAGGCATAAAAGTTATGACATTAATTTATGCTTTATTGTTTAAGATTTAACCAGAAATGTTGGTTAAGTTCATTACTAACTTCAACTCAAATGTGTACAATGAAGTATCTCAACCCCATTTGTCTGCCACAAGCCTTTCGTCATGAAGCCTTTGTTGCTATATCAGATATCATCAGCTAAGCCAAAAAGAAGCATTATTTCAAATAAAAGAAAAAAAACAACTCAATGTTGTGGTACAAATCATCTTAGCTGGCGAAATACGGATAGCATAGTTAAACCTAACATCACGCATGATTATGAATGTCATATTGTCACATTTTTTAATATGTCTAGTTTGGTTTATTGTGTTCGTTTAAATCGACATCTTAGATATTTTAAACCAAGACAAATATTTTATTTTAAAAAATGTTTTACTGTGACAGCACAAACAAAAAATAAAAACAAATATAATAAAATACATTTCCAACTTATTCAAATAAAATTTCTCACTGAAAGCTAGATTTTATTTTTGACGGAATAACATTATAGTTATAACGCAATATGAATATCTTCTCCAGTTGTTCAGAGAGATGTGTGATTTAATAAAGATCTGGTTTGAATTTCGCGCAAAGCTAAAACAGGGCTATTTGTGCTAGCCATCCCTTATTTAGTAGTGTAAGACTAGACGGAAGACAGTTAGTCATTACCACCCGTCGCCAACTCTTAGGCCAACTTTTATCAACAAATAATAAGATTGACCGTAACGTTATAATGTCCCTACAGCTGAAAGGGCGAGTATGTTTAGTGTGACAGGGATTCGAAACCGCGACTCTCATATTATGAGATAAATGTCTTAACCACATGGCTATGCCGGGCTGACTAAGAAGGAATAATGATCTTATTATAAAATAGTATATTTATGTCTAGTGCCTTGAAAACATCATTAACAACGCCTCTTAAACTACAACGAATAGTAAGTATATCTATAACTGTCTCTATAATTCAAAAGAATTATTTTTATAATATTATAGAATAAACGTGAAGAATCAGAGAGAAGCATCAATTTCGTTACAACATATATTACACTGATTAGGAAGATATTACCTAAAGTCTGTTATTATAAACTCAACAATCGTCAAGAAATAGTTGACTAATCAAAACAATTCTTCTAGTTTGTGGGTTTTCTTATAGCAAAGCCACTTCGAGCTATCTGCTAAGTCCACTGAGGGAAATCAAACACCAGATTTTAGTGTTGTAAGTCAGAAGACTTACCGCTGTACTAACAACGAAAATTATTAGCATTGATTTATTAAAGTATGTTAGAAGTTCCTTGCAATTAGATTAGCGGAAGTGTAAAGAAAAAAACATATGGTAAAAACATCTTAACAAGTTACATGTAATTAATAAATATGGTAAAAACTTATGTAGTTCTCGTGAAAACAAGAAAGCTTTTATCAAGTAAGAAAATCTCTTTTTAATACACCTTTTATAGGTTTCTGAATCATCATCTTTTTTCCTATTTTTCGATGAGAGATTCGATTTCTTGTTGGGTTTTTTTGTCGAGTATTGTGATTAGGTTTCATTACTGATACGTCTCGCTTTATATTTTTCAGTTATGTTTCATTTTTTCTTTGTTATTACTTGCTGAAGTGTAAGAATACATGAGTCAAGAACAAAATACTCTACACACCTATTTTCACACGAGTCATGGTTTATATTGTGCAGTTGAGGGCTTGAGAACAGTATTTATTACTTGTTTGTCTGGAAGAAGCTAAGAATCAACGCACGACTAAGCATCTGTAAGTCAGAGATAGGAAACATAGCTTACATTTCTTGTCATCAATCATATCTAAGATCCATTCATAAAGTAAACAAATAAAAACTTCCAGCTAATAATTCAGAAAACCAAGTAAAATATTCACTTCTTAAAGTTTCTTTGTATATTAAGATAAAAAATAATTGCAAAGATTTATTTATGTTTAGATACAGACAATTTTATCCTGTCGAAATAATAGAATAGGCTTAAAAAGTAAATAATCTAACAATATTTTGAACGAATATTGCTGTTTTAAATATAACGTGTTGCATACGTTCACTTCTCATTAATTCAAGGCCTGGCATGGCGTGTGACTCGTAATCCGAGGGTCGCGCTAAACATGCTCGCCCTCCCAGCCGTGTGGGTGTATAATGTGACGGTCAATCCCACTATTCGTTGGTAAAAGAGTAGCCCAAGAGTTGACGGTGGGTGGTGATGACTAGCCGCCTTCTCTCTAGTCTTACACTGCTAAATTAGGGACGGCTAGCACAGATAGCCCTCGAGTAGCTTTGTGCGAAATTCCAAAACAAACATTAATTCAGTACAACCAACAATCATGTATCTCTAGTGCCACTCTACACAACGGTATGTAATAATATATATATATACTCCAGACATCTACTTTAAAATTCAAAGAATTGTTAACTCATAACAAATTACAATTATATAAACTTATCAAAATTTCACGTTTAAGACAAAATATTAACTTTGTTAATAAAGTACTTTAATGTGTGAGTATATAATATATTGCACACATGAATTGTGAGTTACTTTACGTCTAGTTTAGAAACAGGAGAAATAATTTACTATTTTGTCATTTTTAATAGATGGCGCTATAAATTATTACAACGTTATCTTTAAACAACTAAGTTCTAAACTCGTTAATATAAACTAAACAACATAGATTACTTGTCTATCTGTTTGCAAATTTAATTTTCAGAATAGTAAAAGAATGATCGAATTTATTGCGTTAAAGAAATAGTTAAATTCAAAACAGTTTGGTATTGTCGGTATACATGGATATATACAAACAGTTGTTTTTTTATTAAATTGATGCGCATTTACAGGAAGTAACAAAAACTGAGTTATAAGTATAAGAAAGAGGTTTATTGGTGATGACTCATACTAGATGTTCAGAAGACATATGGATGTTTTATCAAAACATTTAGTATGTTCAAACATATGTTCTTATGCATATACATTGCTGTTTGTCAACCTGTTATTATATTAGCATAATATGCGTCCTTATACAAGTAGCAAAGCATTTTATATCAAACGTAAGAATTTATTTAAAACTGTTTTGGGCAGTGACTGTATTTACACTTATTATTAGTGTAAAATTGCGGATGTCGATCAGCATCAAGTTTATCAGTTTCTTGTTTAACGGGTGAATGTTTTCTCTTTTCAGCTTTGAAAGCAAATAACATTTACCAATATTTCATTATCGGATTCAGTATCCATAGAAAGCTTTGAACACATGAATACAAATCTTAGACATAGAGAGTACACAAAAAGTCAGTTGCAGTAAATATAAATTTAGTGTGACGTAATATAAAAGGAAATCCCACTATTCGTTGGTAAAAGAGTAGCCCAAGAGTTGGCGGTGGGTGGTGATGACTAGCCGCCTTCTATCTAGTCTTACACTGCTAAATTAGGGAGGGCTAGCACAGATAGCCCTCGAGTAGCTTTGTGCGAAATTCCAAAACAAACATTAATTCAGTATGAGGGACTACAACCAACAATCATGTATCTGTAGTGCTACTCTACAGACGAAGGTCTGTTCGTTTCAGAATTTCGCGCTAGGACTACATGCGAATAGGTCTAAACTGTGAACTCACAGGTTAAATGGAAAGGACACATCGGCCATATCGAGTACCAACTCTTTAAATAATGCTGTCGGATAAAACGGTAAAACTATATCATTGTTCTTTAAGTTGAATCACGACTCTTATGTGGCAATGGTTATGAACCATAAATCCTGAAATGCGTTTTATGAGTGATGAAGCCATTAAGTCACACCATGCCTCATGTGAATTCGAGGTACGTTAAGACGAGGTATATTGTATAAATTCTAAGCGTAGTGAGACGTGATTGCGAAAGACAAAAAATATGCTCTTGTGACGGAAGTTGTGCAAACAGCAAAATCGAGTAATCTTATCTGACATGTGCCCAAAGAGCACATCAGAGGTCCCTAAGTTTTAACTGTATCTGTCTCTAATTTTGAATTATTGACCGGAGGGAAGACAGTAGCACGTTTTATCGCTGGGGTTTGGTTTGTTGTGAATTTCACGCAAAGCTACATGGAGGCTTTATGAGCTATCCGTCCCTAATTTATCAGTGTAAGAGTAGCGGGAAGGCAGCTAGTCATCAACACACACCAACAACTCTTGGGCTACTCTTTTACCAACGAATAATGGGATTTACCGTCACATTATAATGCCCTCAGAACTGAAAGGGCGAGCATGTTTGGTGTGACGGGGATTCAAACCAGCGACTTTTGGATTGTGAGTCGAGTTCCTTAACCACCTGGCCATGCCAGGTTACCACAAAGGATATGTCCGGCTCTGAAAGTAATGACGAGATTGACTCTCACTTCTATAACGCTCCCAAGTCTGAAAGCGCACAGTAATATCACATGTATAACTCGTCCATCTTTCTAGTATTTTGTTTTTTTGAATTTGAAATAACAATTCAAAGTAGTTGACCTATGACTTCTGAAATTTTCGGTCTGTTTTCCTGTGTGTTTGAGTCCTGAAATATTTTCCATATCTATAAGTATTTTTACAGATTTATTTCATCAAATTTTATGAAAACGTAGCAAGACTGCATAACTTATCTGTTGCTTTTAAACGCTTCTTATACATTTACGTCAAGGAACACGACATCAGACAGGGAAGCAATATACTGAGTTTATTAAATAGTAACCTGTAACTTAGATATTCGGTAATGCTTTTAAACCGCTCATTAGATATTGTTTAGCCACTGAATGTAACATAAAGTTCACTGTGCAATTTTGTGTCTTCTACGAACACTTGAAGTTCATTAATAATTTATGGTTCATTGATGTATGATGGTGAATTATTGTTCCCTATTACTCTTCATAAGCCTTTTACTTTCATACATTGTTTAAATACATTTGTGAAATGCTTGGGACCAATGTCTTGCTAGATGACATTTTCTGTTCCTTAAGAAATGACATAATAGATAAAAACCTGCTTGTACCTGCCAACAGTTGTGGTGCCATAAATATTGTATAAATCTGTGAAACCAATGTCAGACATGCAGTTCACACTTATACCAATCTCTCATCATACTCCATTATAATGGTTGTATGTTTGTTCGCTGTTTTCTTTTTCTGCAATCGAACAAAGTATTATTCAATGTTACCAAATGATTTTTATTTTGATTCTTATACAAAGACCCCTCTTTTCCAGTTCTTTTTATTACATAGCTTGTATCAAGATACCTCTTTCAGCCTTTTTGTTTGATTAACTCTCTCAAGCAGTGATCATTGAGGTTATTGGACTATCTGGTATTATGTGGAGAGCATACTTATTAAACATAATGGATTAACATTTTAGCCTTTCTATCTTGATCACTTGTGTCGACAATACAACTTGTTTAATGTACCACCTTCAGAGTTTTAATGTAAGTCCAATTGAAAATGAAATTTCATCTCAGTTTATTGTGAGGATTAGCCTTCACTAGACTAAAATTTGATGTTACACATTTGCCATGTGTCGTTTCTGTCGTGTGACCCACTTAGCACATTATTACTCATAGTATCACGACTACCTACCTGTACTTTTTTGGATATTATGTTCATATGACGCTTGGCTGTTTTCAGCTAATTGCAACGTGTAAGCTATCATCACGCGACTGTACTTTACGTATATAGAGTGGGTGCATGTTCATTGTGGTAATATTTTACACTAATTTTATTCCTTATATATTATATGTATACTATTTATAAATATCAAAAGTAAACTACAAATACATCGTTCGTGCTTTTATATTTAACTATAGTTATATTGCATTTTGTTTCTGCCCGTAGTGTTGTAGTTTGGTTTGGTTGAATATAATAAGCACAAAGAAAGTATTTGTAGTTTTTGTGTATTTTTAATTCGTGAAAAGCTACACGAGGGCTAGCTGTCGCTAATTTAGCAGTTATAGAAACTGCATGTTTTTTTTATAGCAAAGCCACAATGGGCCACCTGCTGTGCCCAACGAAGACAATTGAACTCCTTATTTTAGCGTTGTAAATCTGTATGCTTACCGCTATACCAGCGGTATATATAATAGGGATAAAAGCAGCTAGTCAACACCACCTAGCGTAAACTCTTGTGCTATTTTTTACCAACGAATAGTGGAATTGACTGTCACATATAATTCTTTCATGGCTAAAAAGGCAAGTTTGTTCAAGAAATCCAATCTCTTAATATATTGTTGTTAATGTAAAGTGAAAAAAATAATTTCTAAAAGTCATCATTATTTTCGTTATTCTCTTTTATTGAAAAAGTGCAACTTTTAATTTTCAACTCGGAAGCTTCTCTGTTAAATTTTGGTTTTCAAATTGTTTTAGCTAAACTTGTTTCATAACATCTCACCCAAAGTAAATAATGATTACAAGAAATTCTAACTCCACCTACTTGAAATTAACGTAACAAAACAATCAAAGAATAATAAATAGTTGGCTGAGTTTTAAAAATACAGTTACCGTTATTGTATCTAAAAACGTGATCATTGATACCAGACTAGAAATTTATTATTGTAAAAAATAAATAGTGCTACAGCTAATGTTTATCACTTCACGAAAACCTTTTAAATAAATGCTATCGGAGTAACTTTTTTTCAGTAAATGTAATGGTATGAGCTTAAAAATTGAAGAGCTTAAAGAAACCTCTACGCTCCCTAGTGGCACAGCGCCATGTCTGCAGACTCACACCGCTAGAAATCAGGTTTTCATGCTTGTTGAGGATAGAGCACAGATAGCCCATTGTGTAGCTTTGTGCTTAATTTCAAAGATACAAAACCTGTATATTTTAAATTAACTAATTAAAAGCAGTTTCATAAACATTTCTAAGTTATTCACGTATCACTAAACACTATCTATGAATTACCTTTACAGCTAGAAGCCCACGAATGGCCATCTCTGAAAAGTGATGAAATTGAAAATAATAGCTTTAGAGGACTACATTATATATAATTTTTCTAGGTTTTTATGAATATAAATTGATATATTCAAACAAAGCAGACCTTCTAATGCAATATTTAGGCTAATTTCCGTTGCTCGTGCTAGTTCGTGTTTCAAATGTTCTTATGATTTTAGAACATTAGGAAAAAATTTTCACATTAGGATATATAAAATTCGTGGTAGGAAATGTGAAGGTTCGTTTTAAGTGCGCCAAAACTTGTTTTTAAGCAAGAAAGTACAGATTAGATAAGTTGAAAGAAAAGTTTAGTTTTCATGTTTCACACTGACCTAAAGAATGTAATAGCGAATAGACTGTTTGTTTGTTTTTGAAATTCGCACAAAGCTACTCGAGAGCTATCTGTGCTAGCCGTCCCTAACTTAGCTGTGTAAGACTAGAGGGAAGGCAGCTAATCATCATCATCCACCGCCAACTCTTGGGCTACTCTTTTACCAACGAAAAGTGGGATTGGCCGTCAAATTATAACGCCCCCACGGCTGGGTGGGCGAGCATGTCTGGCGCGAACCCGCGACCTCAGATTACGAAGCGCACTCCTTAACGCGCTAGGCCATACCGGGCAACAAATAGACTGACTACAATTTTGAATTTCGCGGTATACTTCAATTTGTTAGGCGTTTTTCTATAATTGTATTTTTTATTTTTATTTGTGTAGCACCATTTTAAAATCATCTTTATTAATATGGCGAATTTGAAAAGTTCCTTTGAAATTTGGGAATTCTTAGCTATTCTGTAGCTTATCAGCATTTTTTTAGAATGTTATTTTCGCAGACCAGATGAAAAACGTCCACGTTTTTCATGCCTAGCATTTGTAATTGCATGAAAGATCATAACGGCATCGATTTGTATAAACTTTGTTGATTCATTTAAATCCTAATCAGAGTGTTATAACTTACAGATGTACCAAACAATAAAATAGACGTATCTGGGTCTACATCACGTATGTTGACTGTAAGAAGAAATGCACATTGATAGATACGAGAAATCTTTATATTGGCTGAAATAAGAAATGTTCATTGGTAAACTGGGTAAATATAAATATTAAAAGATAAATTACAATTAAAATTACATAAATAAATGTGTAAAATCAATTTTGGATATGATCAACATATTTGAAAAGAAGTAGTGAAGCAGATTTAATTTTTTATTCTATTAACATATTTTGTTCAGAGCAGTTGATTTTCTGGTTGTTTCAACAAAAGAAAAATTGTTGAAATCTTGAAAAATAGCATAAGTATTCTTTTAAACCACTGATAAGGAACATGTTTTTAGTTGCATTTATCATCCATTATAAAGTCTAACTTTGAAGATCCAACAACAAAAGTTCATAATCTATGTTTGAGGTTTAAGATCATGTTCTTAATGCCAAAACTTAAATTGATGTTCCATTTTTACAATTTCCAAAATGTTCGATACTTCATGATTAGTTTATGCACTAACCGTTAATTACCTAAGAAATGTGAATCGTAATGTAAGTTGTGAAGAGAGTGACTCAAAGCATAGAGCACTTATCACATCTAAGCGACTATTTCAATCCTCAATGTAACAATGCCTTTGAGCTTACTGTAAATTACTGTAATTCTAAAAGTGCATACAGAAGTTTAAACATTCATAGGAACGTCGTACAAAGCTGATTAATTATTTGTTTAAGTGTTTCAAAATTGTTCCGTAAATACTTAGCAATAATGCATGGTTTATAGATCCGAAACTCTTAAACAAGTACACAAAGTTACCTATTATTATTATTGAAATTTCATGAAAAAAGATCACGCCTTATTTAATGTCAGCAATATATATAACTCTCTGTTACGTTTGTATGTCGTTTTGTTTAAATTTTGTACAAAGTTACAAGATGGATATGTTTAGCAGTTTAAGACTAGAGAAAAGATAGACAATCACCGCCACCCAACGATAAACTCTTAGGTTACTCTTTTACCAACTAATAATGAAATTGATTGCAACGCTCCTACGGCTGAAAGGGTAAATATTTTTGGTGTGACGAAAATTCGAACCCGTGATCCTCAGCCCCCTAACAATCTGGTTATGCGGACTCGCTCTTCTATTATGAATATATATTTATTGAGACTAGATAATTTTAAAATGAAATCATTGCACTAAAGAAAATAGATTAGTTACAGCTGAAGGAAGCTGACGTAAAAGTTAAGAACTATTAAAATTATCCCTTGGTAACATGTTAAAAAATATAGGATTGTTACTCCATTGTGTTAAAATATTTTATATCGTGTGTGAAACTAAAATGTTTCAAGTAAAAATAAAATATAGGTTGTAAAATGTAATGAAGGAAAATATTAGTCAGGCTTACGTTGCATTTGAAAATATATTATCCCAAATAACTGAGGAATTAGAAAAGATATAAAACCACCAAGTTATATTCAAATAAATAATAACTTCGATTACGTTAAAATTTAGAAAAATCAAGACATTATGTAAGAAGTGAGAAAATATATCTATAATAACAGATAAAAGAGGATTTTAAGAAATATACTATTTTTTAAAAAATGTTAAATATGAATATATTAAAAACAGTTTATTGTATATAATAAGGAAATTAGAGGATTGTGGATAACAAAGAAATTTCTAGATTTCTCACTTACTTTATTTATTATAACCATTGTTTTGCCCTTAAAGGCATCGTGAAATACAGCATGAAACGGCTTGCCAATATGTTTGGTTTGTTTGCTTTGAATTTCGCGCAAAACTACACTAGGGCTATCAGCGCTAACCGTCCCCAATTTAGCAGTGTAAGATTAGAGGGAAGGCAGCTAGTCATCATCACCCATCGCTAACTCTCGGGCTACTCTTTTACCAACGAATAGTGGAATTGATCGAAACTTTATAACGTCCCCACAGCAACCTTCGGATTACGAGTTAGACACCTGGCCACACCGAGCCCAAAAAGTGTATGCCTTTATTTATGTTAATATTTATATTTCAAAAATATAATATTTTCGTTTTCACCGTACTGCTTAATAATCTTACTAAACGTATTTCGTCAATTTAGAAGAACGATGAGATTATCCGGTTTGGCTTCGTCTGATGATTAATGGGTTCCACTCTCTATCTGAAGGTTGCAAGTTCAAATCCCCGTCAACGAATATTTTTGACCTGAATATAAAAAAATTTGGCTTACAAAAATTCCGAGTGAACCATAATTCGCTGGGTCTGATGTCCAAAATTATTATTAAGTTCACGTTTGAAGCTTGTAATATCACAAATACTGTACCAATATTTGACAAATTGTATATTATTTTCTTCTCTAGGTAAATTCTTCTGTGATTGTTATCTGCAAATGTTGAGTTTACAACAGCACAATAAAACTAACAAAATAAATTTACAACCAAATCCAATATGGTTAAGCCCAAAATACGATGAGCTAGATACTTTGAGCACACCGAGAATGTGAATAACTGTTGTAAAGAATCTTAATGAACACGTCTATACCAGGTATCACTTGGATAATGAGCTAGAATTATTTATTGATGAGACTCTAAATGTAATTTCGTGATCGTCTAATGCTGCAGAGAAGTTGTTGTTTAAATATTGAAACAAAGTCATAGATGTGACACAGGTTGTGAAAGCCAACCTTATTCGAAACAGCGAGCCTTTTGTTTGGAATATAAAGTTTACCTTTTCCCTACTTCAGATATAGAGACGTACAGCAGAAATTAATTTAGGTAACTTTCAATGACTATTAATTAGATTGTTCATGATTGTGGCGCTAAGATATTTATTTTTGTTTTTATGTCGTACGAGTGGTGTAGTTATCCAGGGCCTGGCATGGCCAGGTGGTTAAGGCATTCGAGTCGTGTTATAGGGGTCGCGGTTTCGAATCCCAGTTGCACCAAAGATGCTCGTCTTTTTAGCCTTGGGGGTCAATCCCATTATTCGTCAGTAAAAGGGTAGTCAAAGGGTTGGCGGTGGGTGGGAATGACTAATATTTAGTCTTTCACTGCTAAATGAGGAACAGCTAGCGCAGATAGTCCTCGTCTAGCCTTGTGCAAAATTCAAAACCAAGTCATTTATTCCAGTATCACGCTTATAATTATCACATAAGATAATAAGGTAATAACCTACAATTAGTTCAAACAAGTAACGAAGATAAATTCGTATGCTAACAAAAAAAATTACACAAGCTTGCGAATTTAAATTTCATAAAAGTTATTTTGGTTTTAATGATGAATTTTCCAGCTACGCCGATTAAAAAAAAAATTCGTAAAGACTTTTTATACAAATCGGGAAGACAAAAACCTTACTTAGATCAAACTATTATTTTTTATACCGCAAATAGAACATATTTGGGTCATTTACACAACCACTTGTTGCCACAGCTGTAAATAAATAATTCTGTAAAGAAAGAAATAATATCGAAGTGCACGCCCAAATAAATACTATACAAAAATAACACGTCATGCGAAATGTTATTCGTTTATACACTAGCGGTGTGTTTCTTGCGAGTTCTAGAACGATCCATAAGACTGTAACGTCGCGATTGGTCCAGAGAAATCTATAGCCAGTGGTTTTCAACATTTTTAACATAACAGAATTTAACCTGGTTCGATTAAAATGATTCACTTATGTAAAAGCACATAAAGTGTTTCGTGAAAAGTCTATACGTAATGGAAAAAAACTTATATCATATTTTAGATTCAGCGTACAGAATTTACTCAAGGACCATCGCTGGTCTGTGTTATTATTATCGAAAATTTTGTACATATTAATTAACTATTTATTTTTAATATCACGCTACATTACAGTCATTTCATCTATACGAAAAGGGTTGTCACATGTT
The DNA here is from genome assembly GCA_011833715.1 of Carcinoscorpius rotundicauda. NCBI lineage: Eukaryota > Metazoa > Arthropoda > Merostomata > Xiphosura > Limulidae > Carcinoscorpius > Carcinoscorpius rotundicauda. The sequence goes on along the minus strand of CM022396.1, from coordinate 52,505,093 downwards.
ATTCATTACAAACAGCTGAGTTATAATCTAAGGTAACTTACCAAGATGTAATTGGTACTCGAAAACATTTTCAAAATAAAGATAAATGTTATATAGTATTTCTTCGCATGTGACAAGTAAGGTTTCTATTAGGTTAATAGTATTTTTTTGCGTGTGACAAGTGAGGTTTATATTAGGTTAAAAGTTCAAGAATAGGTTGAAATATTAAACTTTCATTATGTTTAATAGACACGTTTATTTGGTCTCAGTTATTACGGTATGATTGATGGGTAAGTTTTGAGCTTCGAAAGAACTTTTGCGAACCACAACATCCACAGTTTTGTTGCAATATTTCTTCCGTTACTTTCTGTAATATTCTCTTATACTTTATAGGAATGAACATCATTTTTTATCTGTAAACCAGAGCTTGAAGTCATGTCGAATGTACCGTATCATCAATCAACTATGTGATTTTGTTACTGAAATACGGGGGATGTAAGACACGTTAATAAACAAAAACAACTAACATAGACAAGTATTATTTGTTTTGGAGAGCTTTTTGCTGTATAGCTGAGTTGATTTTTAGAAAGGGAATGAAACGATTGTTGACAAGAAAACCATCTAAAAATACTTATCCAAAATAAATATATAGAAGAAGAATAAAGATATAAAACAACAACCAACGAAATAACCTAGAAAGTACTCGTATGTTTCTCACTACTCAAACCCCCTGCTAGTACAGCGGTATGTCTCCGGATTTACAACGCTAAAATCAGGGGTTTGATTTCCCTCGGTGGGCTCAGCAAATAACCCAATGTGGTTTTGCTATAAGATAAACACACACACTCAATACTTAAAATAAATAATTAAGTTCTAATGTGGATAACAGTAAAATTTTAATGTTATTATACATAATTAATCAAACTATAGGGTTAAGGTAACATGCTTTAATTCCAATAAACGCAAATAATTATATTAATAATAATGTTTATATATATTGATTTTTAATTACAAGTAGTTTTTGTCTATCTAATATCATGCTGGGACTAAGATGATATAAAAACCAGTTCTCGCTAGTACAGCGCTATGTCAACGCTAAAATCAAGGGTTTGATTCACCTTGGTGGGCTCAGCAAATAGTTCGTTGTGGCTTTGCTATCATAAAACACACATACAAAAAACTAGCAGCTGACTACGAGCACCTCTTTCTATTGATGTCCATGTTTATTGTTAAATGAGCAGTAATTATAAAATAATATTTACCTATTTAACTAGTCTATTGGCCAGGCGGTTAAGTCACTCCACTCGGTATCCGTTGGTCCGCGAGTTCGAATCCTTTTCACACCTAAAATGCTGGCCTTCTTAACCATAGGTACGTTACAATGTTACCGTCAATTCCCTTATTCTTTGGTAAAAAGTTGGCGGAAGGTGGTGATAACTCGCTGCCTTCCCTCTAGTCTTACACTGCTAAATTAGGGACGGCTTGCGCAGATAGCTCGTGTGTAGCTTTGTGCGAAATTCAAAACAAACCAAATCTTTTTCTATCTGTCAATTTGTGTGTCTGTCCTTCCATCCATTTATTTAGCTAGTTGTCCACCTAATTATCTGTTAGATAAACATCATCTTTTATGTCATCTTATTTACTCCTTGTTTTCCAAGCTTTAGTCGTTTGTGTGCATTCTGTTTTCCAACACACACGTGTTATTATACCGAAACCACGTTTTTAACTGCTCAAGAGTTGATTTCACTATGCTATGCCAGATTTACCTTATTTTATCCTAAGAATTACCGTTTAGTTTACTTACAGTTTACTCTATATATTAAAAGAACTGAGTTTGATGATACTGATACCAAAAATTGATGAAATAAAAATGAAAGAAGAATTCTGTTTTTACAAATGTGCAAAAGTAGACGAAAAGTTCAGAAAACACCAGGATTCATTTGCGGTTTTCATTTTAGCATTTCAGCCAATAGCTGACGCAGACCAAAGAACATGACATTGAATTTTTCAAGACAATTACGTTTTTTGGTTGTTGTTGTTGTTTTTGAATTAAGCACAAAGCTACACAATGGGCTATCTGTGCTCTGCCCACCACGGGTATCAAAACCCGGATTTTAGCGTGCAAGTCCGCAGACATACCGCTGAGCCACTGGGGGGCACGTTTTTTGGAGATTATTAACAGGATAAATGCTCAAAAGCAGCGATGCTTCTGAAAACGTAATAACTAGCAAGAAATTACCTACCCAAACACTTCCTGTAATGTAATACGTCTCAGACATTTTTTATGACACATTCAACACATGTACAATATTTCCTATATTCAGAGTTACCGAGTTATTAATTTTAGCCTATTCGTACTTACAACATTTCTTATGAAACGTTTTGTGATATCCAGTTTCACAGTTATTGCTCACATTATATCAAAGTAAATATATTTAATGTTTTTGGAAGTAAAATTTAGTTTTATTTTGCCATATATTTATAAATATATTAATTCCAGTGATGACCGAAGAACGGAAACCTTAACCAAGGAACACAACAAACACATCTCAGAAAAGTATTTTTTTAGTGTCTTTAATCGTTACAGGTTACAAAATCGAAAGGTTTGGTAAAACGACAATAGCAAAACAAAAATACATTTATCTAAATTGTTTCTGGTTTTCCTTAAAAATAAGCTTTACAATACTACCTGCACACCAACTTCTCTATCTTATAGAAAGTCGTACCGCTTAGTGATACAGAAGCATTTCTGCGAACTTAGAACGCTAGAAACCGGTTTGATAATCCTAGCGGGTTTAGCACAGATAGCCTGTTTTGTAGCTCTGTGCTTAACTTCAAACAAACAGAAACTCGTTTCATCCTGCAATAGAGTGCAGCGTTTTGTTTTGTTTTATCTTTGTATCAAATATTATTATTTGCAGGTTTTTTCTTTCTAAAATCCATACTTCAGACTTTAAAATAATAGTTTATATTCGTTGCTATAATTTCTGAAGCCACAGCAAGAACGTCGAATTATATGGATGAAACTACGAATTTCAAAATAAAAATAATTTTTAATGAATATTTGAACTGAAACTTCGTAACTGGATATTCGAGGGTTCGTGTCGTAAACAATGAGGACGTCAGTTCAACCCTTGAATAAAAAACTCAAGACATTTTTATTTGAGTTTATCCATCATCATAACAATAAACAACAATATTAAACAATGAAACTAACTCAAGTTGAACGTTTACTGCAACACAAAACGTTTATAGTTCGGAACGGTGTGGTCATAATGTTTTACACTGTGATTAAAATCGGATATTTTTTACCAGAGCTCATTGCGCTCCTATCAATATGGTGAGTGTGTGAAACATATTTAACTCTGGGATATTCATATCGGATGAAATATTTTTAGGTAGAAGAACTCGAATTACGTGACAGGCGCAAATACATTTTAAAACTTTTTACTGTATTTCAACCTATTAATAAAAATTAATGATGTAAAAATAAATAAATAAATGTATGCGGTAATTAAGGTACAATAAATTTACAAAAAGATGTTTAGTAATTATATTGTCAAGTAATATTACACATGCACCTTACTCTCTAGTTATTCTATGCAGGGCCAGGTGGTTAAGGCACTTAACTCCTAATTTGAGGGTCGCTGGTTCGAATCCCCGTCACACCAAACATGCTCGCCATTTCTGCTGTGAGGGCGTTAGAATATTACAGTCAATCATATTATTCGTTGATAAAAGAGTAGCCCAAGAGTTTACGGTGATGATTAGCCACCTTTCCTCTATCCTTACACTGCTAAATTAGGGACAGCTAGCGCATATAGTCCATTGAGTGACTTTGAGCGTAACTACAAACAAAAAATATTATTTGCGCGCTCTGGTTCCTCTTACGAAACCTTCATCTGACAATACTCTAAACTAAAAATAACGTAGTTTATTTGGCTTTGTTTGTTTTTGAATTTTGCAAAAAGCAACTCGAGGGTTATCTCTCCTACCTGTCACTAATTTAGCAGTCTAAGACTACATGAAAGGCAGCTAGTTATAACCACCCACGCCAACACTTGGGCTACTCTTTTACCAACGAATAGTGGGATTGACGGTACATTATAATGCCCCCACGGCTGAAAGGGCAAGCATGTTTGGTGCGACCGATATTCGAACTCGCGACCCTCAGATTACGAGGCTTAACCCACCTGGCCATGCATGGCCTATTTATTTTTAAATTTCTCGCGAAGCTACACAATGGGCTATCTCTGATCTGCCCATCACGAGAATCAAAACCCTGTTTCTAGTATTATGAGTCCCACTGGGAAGGGGGGGTGCAAAGTATGTTTATTTTGAACTTTTGTACAAAACTACACGAAGGCTGTCTGTGCTAGTCGCCCCTAATTTAGCAGAGTAAAGTTAGAAGAAAGGCAGCAAGTCATCACCGCCCACCTCCAACTCTTGAAATGTTCTTTTACCAACAAATAATAGTATAGTATGTAATATCATAACGCCCCCACGGCTGAAAATGTGCGAAGTTAAGCACAAAGATGCATAATGGGCTATCTGTGCTCTGCCCATTTGTAAGTGAGGAGACATAACGTGTGCCACTAGTGGGCGAAAATCACTACTCTTTTCAGCTTATCGAAATCTTAACATAATTGAATTATTCAAACAATAGTATTTTAGATAAAAATAATTTGTAACTTTTAAGTTATTATCACTCTGCGCCTCTGTGCATTTGAACATATAAATTTTAAAGTATTATGAAGAGTAACACCTGTCAAAAGCGTTTTTTTTCTCCAGAAAAGTAAATCGTTAAGAAATTTGTCACACTAGTGTTGTAAACAAACATATAGCAGCAAGAAACATACAACAGAAGAACCTAACATCTATATAATAATACGCCTGCGCATGTGTCTGTTACGGAAATGACACATGTACGCATGCGTATTTAGATAGTAAGGCATGCGCGCATATTATCATAACAGGCAAAAATCTATTATTATAATAGACGTTTGCGCTCAGATTAGAGTACTTAAAGTGCTTATTTAAATACAAGATTACAAGAATATTACAAATTATTTCTAATTTTACACACCTAAATGTTGTTACACTATAATTCTTGCATCAATACGCTTTATAAACATGCACAGTAAGAATTTCACTTGAAAAACAATGCACACACCTATTTGCGCCAGACAGATGAAAAGTTCAACAAACAAGCTATTAGAATTGCTCTATGAATAAAGAAATAACAAAAAAGATAGATGTAAATATTCTTTTTAGTCATTCAATACAAAAGTTTTCAAAAAGGTCTGATGTTAGGTTCCAGAATAGCACAATAATTTGATTTATTGATGGTATTACCACAAGTACAGTGTATCTTAGTACCAACCTAGCTAATGTAAAGAACAAACTTAGTACCATGTTAAATTACTTCTTTGTAGACTTTATGCCTAACATTAGTTAAGATTTTGTAAATTATGGCTTAAATACAAACGGGATTACACATTTCGATGTCTGCAATTACATTTCATTTATATCATTCTATATATCTTCCATGATGACGAGAAAACCAACTTGTAGAGAAAAATTATATATTAAAAACGGCTGGTATGGGTAGAGAAGGCACTAATAGAATAGCGAACAACGTTTCGACCTTCTTCGGTCATTGTCAGGTTCACAAAGAAAAAAAGGGTTACTGACCTGTAACTGACCATATGTTTGAAGGCGGTTGTGTAATTGAGTGTAAGAATGTTAAAACAAACAAATTTAAACCAATAAACACAAATCCATATAAGACACACGAAATGCAACTAAAGAAAATACTACTAAAAATGAAAAAAAACAGTTTCAAAAACACTTTATTCCTACCTACGCAAGACCGACTCACGCACACTACAAATATACGGCATTCACAAACCTCATAAACCAGATTGTCCATATATGAATCTTTTAATTACAATCTTGGTAAATACATAGCATGGGCATTCTCCAAATATGTAACATCAGCCAGCTCATTCATAAAGACTTTCTTAATTTTAAGTCTAATCTATATCAACTTAATCATAAAGCCTCAATGGCCAGTTTCAATGTTATATCCCTCTTTACAAAAGTTCCAACCACTGAAGCCTGCAAGATAGCCTTAGAACTCTATATCCGAGACCCTAACCCATGTATATACATTCCCAGCAACCAATTAGCAACCCTTATATAATTGACCACGATGAAGACAAACTTCATGTTCAACAACCACAACTTCATACAAACAAATAGCCTAAGCATGGGCAACCCAGTATTACCAGTTCTAGCCAATATTTTTATGAAAAAAGTTGAAACACAAGCAATTAACACAGCATTACATCCACCACTATACTGGTACAGATATGTAGACGACATGATTGCGGGATTCACATTTACAGAACACACACTTAATTTTTTCAGTCACATTAACTCTATACATCCCAACATTAACTTCACATGTGAACAGGGAGAAAGCAATCAAATATCATTTCTTAACATAAAACCGATACACAATGTAAAACAGGAATCTACCGAAAAATCTCCCATACTGGACAATACATTCCTCCGGGCTGTGCACATGAAACAAAACAAAAACTCAACATACTAAGAAACCAAATAAATACAGCCATAAAACTATGCTCACCAAATAAAATTAACGATGAATTAAACAAAATAAAACAATACTTTATCAACATTAACAAGTTTCCTCCACAAACCGTAGAAAACATTATACGCACACACCTAGACAGAAAACAAAATCAACCAACAAAAGTAAATATATATGACGAATCAAAAAATCACGAAACCATATACTGCTGCATACCATATATTCCCGACATCAGCAGAAAAATAACCAACATTTGACAAAAACTTGTAACAAAATATGATATTCCAGTTAATACCAAATTTATTCAAAAACCAGGCACAAAACTGAGGTCTATACCATGTAATAAATACACTTACAAACACAACACCAACATTATTTATAAAATACAATGTGATAACTGCCACGACTTCTGTATTGAAGAAACAAGTAAAAAAATATAAATCAGATTCAAAGAACACAAAAGGTCACCTTCACACGTTTTTGAACACTGCAAATCAAATAAACACAACATAACAACAGACAACACCCAAATAACAAATAAAGAAACAAACATAAACAAACGCAAAATTAAAGAAGTCTTACTTATGCAAAAACTCAAGCCCAAAATAAACCAATATAAAGAAACCTTTATACCTGTATTAATAAATCTGCCCCCCAGTGGCTCAGCGGTATGTCTGCGGACTTACATGCTAAAATTCGGGTTTCGATACCCGTGGTGGGCAGAGCACAGATAGCCCATTGTGTAGCTTTGTGCTTAATTCAAAATAATAAATAACAATTAATAAATCTAAGCACGCCCTCTACATTCCTACATTCAATTACACAACCGCTTTCAAGCATGTACTCAGCTTCCGGTCAGCAACTCTTTCTTTCTTTGTGAACTCGACGATGACCGATGAAGGTCGAAACGTTGTTTGCTCCTCTATTAGCCCCTTTTTTTTTATCCATACCAGCTGTTTTTGAATACATAATTCTTTAGATCTTGTATTTAAAGAAAGACTGTTGTTGAAATAAAAATACTTTTATGATGGCACAGGTTTTACGGATTTTTTCTAGTTATGTATATTTGGGCGAAAGCTGTAAGAATTCTCAAACCGATGAAGTCAAAATATATATGTAGAAGATTTGAACAACGTAACTAACTATTGTAATTTACAATACAAATAACAATGTTTGAATTTGTGTAAATTCTGAAATGCTACAAAGTATCAATGTCCTCTTTTAATAAAAAGAAATGAGGAGAAAGATAAGTTAGAGATAAATATTAATGCGCTTTAAACAATTAATTACCATTATAAATATTTTGTTTAATGCACCGAGTCAGCCTGAGCAAATCAAAAAAGTATTTTTGTGAATCTTGTAAATTTAGTTCAATACATATATTTATTTTAAGAGTGGTGTTTTTATAATTATTACAATACTACAACTACTATATGAAGAGAAACCCAAAACAGAAAATTAGCAACAAAAATTAATAACTCGTTTGCTTTCAGGTTTAATAACGTCGTTGATACGGCGTTCAATACCCTAACTGGTCTGAGTAAACTGCTCAGTCACAGACGTCAACCGCAATGTTCACCGGTAGCAAAGTTCTTTTCATAATAAAATTTGTAATGAGATGTCTTCTCTTTGTCGTACCAGCAAAACTTTGTAATATTATTGGCATCAACCATTATCGATCTGCTTGTGAATGTCATACAACTTTAGATAAAAGAAATATCCATGCAAAAATATGTTTATCAGGCTACAGACACGCTGTAGAAGTCTCAGCTTGATAAAGTAATGTACGTTATTATAAGTTACATATTTACTCCGACGTATTTTTAGTGTATTGAAAATTATAATAAATAATTGTTTTTGGTCTTAATTGGATTAAAGCAATTATATATAATAGCAGAATTTTAAATATAGAGACAATAGAATAAGAAAAACAAAGTGACCTTCTGATCTTGGACAGTCAACATACAAGGTTGTTGGAGTTATTTGTTTGTTTATTTCAGAGCAAAGCTGTATTGAGCTATCTACTGTGTCCACCTCGGGGGAATCGAGCACTAGATTTTAGCATTGTACGTTCGTAAACTTACCGCTATTGTGTATCACGCTTGTATGCTGTATAGAATTTTACAGTAAAGCAATACGAAGGGCTCCTGAGAATAGCCATTCACAATTTTCAACTGACCGACTACATTGTTTGTTTGTTTGAATTTCTCGCAAAGCTACTCAAAGGCTATCTGTGCTAGCCGTCCCTAATTTTGCAGTGTAAGACTAGAGGGAAGGCAGTTAGTCATTATCACTCACCGCCAACTCTTGGCTATTCTTTTACAAACGAATAGTGTGATTGATCGTCACATTGTAACGCCCCCACAGCTGAAATGGTGAGCATGTTTGGTACAACGGGGATTAGAACCCACGACCCTCCGATTACGAGTCGAACGCCTTAATTCACTTGGCCATGCCGGGCCCCAACAGACCACGTAGAAGGCAATTACTTAACAGTACCCACCACCAATTCTTCAACTACTTTTCTATGACTGATAAGTGAGATTTTTTCGTTATTCTTACAGAACACCAAAGTCCCCAAAATGCGGAGTTAATTTTTCTGGCACGGAGATACGAACCTTGAAATTTCGGATTCATAGTGCAAGTACTCCAAATACTAGGCCACGCTCGAATCAGGCATCCACCTTAACTCAAGTTTTATATTCGTTTTTGTCACAGCTGCATTTTCGTTTATATTATTTTATGAAATTTCAATGCAAAGTAAACATTTTTCTTGACTTTGTCGGAACGCCACGAAGTATGTATATACACAGTAGATGAAATAATCAACAGGCAGTTGTTAGTCATATTGAAAATGCTCAAAAGTAAATTTTTAAAATTATACATATTGTTAGGTCTTCTGCATGTACTTTGTTTGTAAAATTGAAATAAGCTTGTTGAGTATCGAAACCTGATTCATAAGCATTACACTTCTTTATAAACTGATTAGTATATAGTTTTCACATAATTTTATATCTTGCTTAACCGAAATGGTATTTTATTTATCGCTTTCAAGGTCAGTTTTTGTCTACGAACCATGTATATTGTGATGTCGTCTTGAATTATTTCCGTGATCTTAAGTCACCCGCATTTCTGAAGCATCTAAGTGGTGTGATGTTTTTCATTTCACTTGTGAAAAATATGTAACTTAGACGGTTATGTCTTAACAAGTTCAGATGAGTAAATATTTTCAAGATGACGTATCAGTTAGTTAAAAATCCATGTCACGTAGTAAGATTTTCAACACCATTGTAGTTTGAAAAGTGTCAAGTGAAACAGATCGCATCAAACAACAAATATGAACTTAGGCTAGATTTCGCGATATAAAATTTATAAATACATATTTTCTTAATTTATAGTTAAAAGCAAAATAATCTAAGAAAAGAGAAAGCAGTACCAAACCTAATTTAATTTTCGTTAATTTAAAATATTTCTACTTATAATGACGCGTCTGTCAATTTTCTAACACATATACTCATTGAGCTTTTGGGTTTATAAAAAGTGTTTTCCTCAATTATTTCTCTTAATAATAAGATGCTTAAAACTATTAAATTAAAATAAATAAACAACATCTCTGTTTCTTTAATAGTTTTTAAATGATTTTTTATACCGTCAGTCTCTAACCAACCACATAATATTTACCTATAATTAGCCAGATACCTATATAATTCGCTATTTTTATTAATAAACATCTCAAGAGGTCGGAGGTGGGTGCAGTTCACCAGCTATTTTTCCTCTTGTCTGTCAGTTCAAATTATGGACTGCTATGTGCAGATAGTCCTTTGTGTAGCTTTACGTCGGAAAGAGCTCTTACACGTCCTTCCCCAAAGCGATCAATTTTTATTGGCATCGCACTACCTCCAGACCTCCAGATAATGTCAAAATGTTGACTAGCTGCCTTTTCTCTAGCCTATCGCTTCATATTATGGAGGGCTATGCGCAAATATTTCTTTTTGTAGTCTTGCGCAAAATGTCTGAAACAAACAAATAAAATCAGTCTTGAGCTATCGCTCTAAAAGCTAGATATTTGCAGTCAAGTGTTTATGTTTCCATAAATGCATACATAATTTTTAAAATTCACTTAAAAATGTATGAAATGACAAAAATAACTAATTAATTTTTTCCTATATTAATTAAAATCCAATAAAGATCATCTATGCTTAAGTTCTAATGAAAATTTCAATTTTTATCCAATTATTGTTTCAAAGAAGTTAACTAGATTCTAAGACTAATATGAACAAAATAGGACATTTCAACTGCAGTGGTTGGTAAGACGTCCAACAAAGTATCATCCTGCGTTTAACTGGAAGTTAGACATTCTACATAAAACATTCTTCAATACCTCTTCGTAATCGCATCGCCAACTGATATAACTCTAAATACTTGACCTACAATGTGAAGTTTACAGTGAACAAAACCTTTTTTTTTTTCAAACAAAAAACATTTAGTGGTTGTAAGTTAGGTGCTATCAAAGACATGGCACACTGATTACAATTTATGAAAACTTTTCAAACCTATTTGAAGCGAAAATTAAACTCGCTGGACTTTATATCTTCCAATTAGTGGTTGATATCAACACATCTTCAAAAATATGCTTGTTTTCTTTAACGTCACGCTCCCTAGTGGCCCAGAGATAAGTTTGCGGACATAAAACGCTAGAAATCTGGTTTTGATCCCCTTGGTTGGCAGAGTACAGACAGCCCATTGTATAGTTTTATGCTAATATTGAAACAGATAAACTGAAACGTCAACTAATGTACATATATTGGCGTTTTTCGTATTCTATTATTTCAATTTACTCAGATTTTATTTTTTTTACTACAAAACCCTAGAGCAATTCTTATACACCAAACAAGAAGCCGAACTCTTTTGAAAAGTCAGGAGTGAAATCAATAACCAACCCTTTAATTAGCATTTTTAATTTCATTGGATTCTGTTTTCTTATCAAGACAAACCGAGTTAGAGTATGGACACTGATCACTCAACAAGTTCACATAACATTTGATCAAACAAATGCGCTAGCAAGAAAGATCTGAAACCCTCCAACCATTACTCTTTATTTAAGTTTTTCATTTAATTAAAGCGTACTTGTGTGAGCCACGGGGTTCCTTTGTAAATTAGTTTTTAATTATTTTGACAACATGTCTACTGTTCCCGTAATGACTCTGGTAAATCATGCTAATTCCCAATGTCTTCAAGATTTCTTATTTGGATTCTTTGGCGATAAAGTTTAAACCATCAGTTAACATCTCTATATAAACTAGACAGTTATTTATTTTTATCCTTCAAATATGTGAGTCTTTCGTAACCAGCTACACCAGTGTAAAAATATGACATTAAATAAGTGGATGCTTAGAATATTTTTTTTTATTTTTGTTAAACTAATCTACGCCTTTTCAAATGTTTGTTACTGTTAAATACAGTAGACAAACTCAGTTGAATAGATAATTTATTGTGAAAAGCACGTTTCATTAAAAAAAATGTGTAAAAACCAGTACATTAAATCTGAATAAGTGATTTTTCATGGCCATCCATTGACAATGAACAGTATTTTATAAAATTATTATCATAGAATAATTATAAATTTATGACCAAATTTGAAGAAAGAAAATGATGAAATATAGACAGAAGCCAGAGATGCTATGTAGTTTCAGACTTATCTCCTAAGTTCTACCAGATTATACTCTTTAATAAACTTGTTGTTTTTTGTTGTTTTGAATTAAGCACAAAGCTACACAATGAGTTATCTGTACTCTGCCCATTACGGGTATCGAAACCCGGTTTTTAGCGTTGTAAGTCCGCAGACATACCGCTGAGCCACTGATGGGGCTTTAATAAACTTAGAATATTTACTGCAATTCAAGCGAAACGTGTTAGTGGCCTGGCATGGCCAGGTGGTTAAGGCATTCGACTCGTAATTTGAGGGTCGAGGGTTCGAATACCTGTCACACAAAACATGCTTGCCCTTTCAGTCGTGAGGGCATTATAATATTATGGTCAATCCCACTATTCGTTTGTAAAATAGTAGTCCTAGAGTTGGCGGTGTATGGTGATGACTGTCTTCCCTCCAGTTTTACATTTTTAAATTACGGACGGATAGTGCAGATAGCCTTCGTGTTGCTTTGATCGAAATTCAAAATCAAACAAACAAACGTGTTATATCTCAAAACAGTTTTCAGAATGTTGTCACTAAGTCTCAGTTATGAGGTGCACAGATTCCAGTGCACTATTTTTTTATCAGGTTAGAGTACTCTATGGTTGATACCAATGCTGTTAAATAAAATTCGTCACATAATTACCAGTTCATAATGTCCTCCGCTGGTAGAGCAGTATGTTTACAGATTTACAACGCTAAAATCAACGGTTCGATTCCTTTCGGTGGACTTAGCAGATAACTCGATGTGGTTTTGCTATAAAAAACACACACCAGTTCCTAAAATGTTACTTTAACATCAAAACACTATTTTTATGAAACTAGAGTACTCCATGATTGATACTAAAGTTATTGAGTAATATTCATCACATAGTAACAAATTTTTAAAATGCTACTTTAACATCAAAACAATATTTTACGAGATTCCATCATTTGAAAACTTCGAGTTTTTCTAAGATCAATTATTTACTATTTGTGATTATGAAGAATATATATATATATATATATATACACACACACAAACACACACAGAAAAATTGTATACAAAGCATAGCTGTTCGTCTGTCTATCTATCTGATGTCGTACAAAAGTGGCTGGACCAATGTTTTTGCCTTTTGCTGGAATATCTCAAATAGACTTCATAAAGTTCCAATTTGAATGTATAACAATTAAGGAGTATTTTGAGTTTTGTAACCGTTTCAATCTTGTTGCTTTAATACAATGAATGGCGGCTCATCCGAGTGATGAGTTTGAAACAAAATGCGTGAAGTACGTGCCAAACGTAAATGAAGCTCAACAAGAATGAAATAAAAAAAACATATTTTAATCCTCAAATATTTAACTTGTTAAATATGAATGGGGTCCATGCACTCCATCATACTTTAGTCTACAAACAGAAGACATTTTAATGTTTTATTCACAACCAGATTACTTCCCATATTCCTTTATATTGTACTTTTTAAATAACGACTTTTTAACGTATCGTTTTGTAATAACGTGGTCTACAAACTTAATCTTACCTAATCCTCAAACAATGATGTTTTAGCATATCATTCACCACCAATGTAGTCCAAAGATGCAATCATATTGAAGTATTTTATTTTTAATTTAGCCTATTATATAGGAATTATATTTAAGAAACCGTATTATTATTTAGTGAGATTAACTTAAATATCGAGTGCACTTTTGTTTCCTTCTTATGTGAGTCATACGTTATAAGGGGTCTTGTAATCAGAGTTATGACCCAACAAACGATTTTATGCTCACGTAGTTTAGATGAAAATATGATAATCCAAATGCATAAACCATAAATGAAAATGCTGTATTACGAGGTTAACAAAATTTAATGTTAAGTTCCGATGGTCTATGTTAGGCTTCACACTTAACAATTTTTAAATGTAGGTGGATTATTTCTACATTAACTTTAACATTTTGGATTTTTGATCTTTTTTATTTATAACAAATTATCATTAGTCAGAGGTCTGGATTTCCTGTTTTCAAAGCAGTCCTTCCTTTGGATTTTGTTTTATTTCACTCAATTGTTCAGTATTAATATTAATATGTTACAACTATATATAGCCTCACGACCTTTCTCCATGCGCTCTATCCAACGGACGCGTATTCGTGTCAGTTTATCACAGTATATATAGTAGAACTTATTCCGCTAATGTACGGAAGTTTTGCAGTTTTAGTTATTTTTGCAGCACATTTGGGAATTTTTTTTATCAATAAGTGAGCTTCTACTAACTTCACGTGTTTCTGTTTTTGTGTGTGTTTGTTTGATAACTACTTGTAGCTTATATATATATGTTTATATATTTAAGCCAGGGCAACAGAGTAATAGAGTAAATGTACGCGATTTTCTAAATTATGCAATACTCAAAGTTTAAGGAACCTTGCCAAAAAATTTGCAATAAGGCCTAAGATGTATTTTCTTGATTTTCAGATCCTGAGAATATGAACCTTGAATGTAAACAGCCATCATCACCTTCTTATAACTTTTCGTGATGTTAAAGAAAAACTCATGAGGACGTGCGAATAACAATGTTTGGACGCTAAACAGCTCGTTGTTTCAGATGTAACATTCAAATTTATAAATGTTTCACGAAAGATCTAAATGATATGGTATCGTCGTACAATAATAACTTCCCCATGTATTAGGGTTAATCTTTAGGCGTTTAGTGTCGAATGTAACTAAAATATTGCACGTAGAAAAGTCTGTTTCAGATCTCTGGATAAGCTAACTTGAAGAGAAAAAAAATAGCGCAATGTTAACGATTTTTCAATCAACGAACACATTTTCTGTAGATCTGATGTAATCCGTTTCATAGTATCCTAAAACATTACGTGATCTTGATCCTCTGAAACCACTTTTAGCGATTTTCAGGGTAATTTCTGAAGCGCAAAAATTAAAACGTCCAAGTGTCTCAACGTATAATGACTGTAGATAATACGAAAGCTGACTAAATCCAACAGTTAATTAAACAACGAAAATGTGGACCTCTTGATGCAACGTTTACTTAACAGAACTTCTAACTAATCATCCATACTTTAGCAGACTACAGATACTGGTAGTTCAGAACTTCAATGAGTATATAAGTACACTATATAATTATCGACTCTGTGTACAGAAATCTATCCCTTTGTCTCTGTTAATTAAACTTCGGAAGCACCAGGACACGTGTGAACACGCAAAACAATGTTAAGAGAAATTACAGCCTGCACAAGAAGATGATGAATTCATATATACCTTCTTCATATTCTCTATACACCCTGTGAATGTATACACCCAAGGCTTTGTGCTAAATATATGTACACTTGTACATTGAAAGATAACAATATATATATACACACGTATACGTCAAAATATATCAGTATACGTATACATTAATGCGTACCTATATATTCATTTCTATAACTATTTCACAGTTGTTGTAATTTAAAAGCTCGGCTAAGATCACTGTATTATTGTTAAGCGATGTCTTATTCATATATATATATATTATACATGATAATACTACTGATTTCATTACATTAGTGTACCGATATTCGTCTCTTATATGGCATTCACCTCAATATTTATTTCACAATCTTTTAATACAAAAAATAATAACTGATGTTTTTCTATCTCCGTTAGTTCTAGCTTCTGGGAAAACAAAAGGTTAAAAACATTAGACAACGAACAACTAAATATCCAGGTTATAAAAGTAGATGTACAGGATACCCCAGAAGTCTGGATCCATAGGAAGAATCATGTTCTTAAAGTTAAACAAACAATTTATAATGTTAGAAAATAAAATAATGTGTCATCAGGGTATCATATTTGTGAAGTTGTTAACTGTATACAATTTGAATCTATATAAATATCATAGTTTTGTATATTGTCTGTCCATATAACGGCAGGATTGGTATGGAGATTCAACGTATTCATGCGGGTATGCATGCAAGTTTTCAAGTTTGCATTTCGTTTATTACTTTATGTCCCGTTACGGATCCTCACGAAATTTGGCATGAATGTTTGTTGGAACCACGCTGAAATAATGCAAATTCGGGGTTTCATATTTCGTATTTTTCTGTTTGTATGGGAGTTTTGGTGATCCTTTTCACAATTAAATATAAGAAAAGTAACTTTTCATGTCTTAAGATGACCTTTCATTAGTCACGAATTTACAAAGGTTACGTCCAGCATAAATAAATAAATGTTGTTGTTGTTGTTTTGAATTAAGCACAAAGCTACACAATGGACTATCTTTGCTCTGCCCACCACAGGTATTGAAACCCTGATTTTAACGTTATAAGTCCGCAGACATACCGCTGAGCCACTGGGGGGCAAATAAATGACAGACAAATTGTATATATTTACCTATTGATCCAGACTTCTGTGTTACCCTTGTTACATGTTAAAATATACCCCAGACAACTCCGATGTATTTTATTATGTATTATGGTTTCAAATAGCCGGAAGTTTTAATTTTAATTTAGAAGTTAATTAAATGTCAATGTGTATCAACTTTACGATATCTGCCAACAAGACTGATACGTACAGATTTCTGTATATTTTAATAAACAAATAACAGCACAATTTATGAGAACAGTTATTACAAATAATGACTTACATGCAAAAGTCTTATTAACTTACAAACAGTATTGAGTCTTCTACCTAGCCTAGAACTAAATATTTTGTGTGAATTATTTTCGAATTGATATCAGCACAGCTCACTTAATGGCTAGCTAGCTCGCTCTCTCTTCTTGGCTGGTCTCAAGCTATTCATAAGCTGATTTCCTACTGACGAAGATGTATAATATACTCGCAGAAATACTAACCACCGATGTTAATCTGGTGAAGTTAAATGGTTTATAATGTTTGAAATCTATAAACGTACCTGGTTAAGTATTTGTAGTTTCCTGATTAATAAGCGTTACTCACAGTTAATCATTTCTCCTTTTATAGCATGCTAACAATATAAATAATTATTTCTTGAAGCGTCGTTTATAAACTTTAGGTCAGGTTTTTGAAAGTTAAGTTGACAAAAATAATGACAATCACTGATATTTTATGTACACTCATAGTACATTGTTGATTCTCATACTAGAGAATCTTCTACAAATTTAGGAAATAGGCGGGAATTTTATAATATTCACTTAATATCATATACGTATAATAATTCCTCGCTCTAATGTGAATACTGCATGTAATTGTGCGATAGACCTTCTTGGTTGTAGGTGTCATAGAAACAAACAGAATAGACTAGAATAAAAGATTCAGCCATTTGAAGGTGAGTTTATAACTAAAAATACCCAATTTAGAAAAAAAAACGTTAGCTATATAAAGATGTGTTTATAATTAGAAATAGCCAAGATAGAATAAAAGGGTGTTTAAGTAGCAAAGTTAGAATAAAAGAAAAACCTTGTAAAGATATACAAATATGTAGTTTAAAATAACAAACTAAAATACCTCTTATGTATTCGTGTTGGTGTTTGTTCCATCTGCAATAAAAATATGGGACCGTTTTAAATATCTATAGCAATGCCTCACTCCAATGTAATTTCTGTTAATATTATAGACTTCCATATTTCTCTTTCACGATACATCGTATATTTTAATGTTTTAAATATCCTATTAAATATATA
The DNA here is from genome assembly GCA_011833715.1 of Carcinoscorpius rotundicauda. Taxonomy (NCBI): domain Eukaryota; kingdom Metazoa; phylum Arthropoda; class Merostomata; order Xiphosura; family Limulidae; genus Carcinoscorpius; species Carcinoscorpius rotundicauda. The sequence continues at coordinate 52,487,172 of CM022396.1, read as the reverse complement.
TATATATAAAAATACAGAAATTTTGTGCTAACCATTGTACTAAAATTTCCTGAAAGTATATGGTTACGTAAGAATTATAAGAACAGTCTTGTGATTTTTAGTACCCTAAAGCAACAGTAATAAAAATAAAGTTACTGCAGAAACACGTTTACAAATCTTTTGTATCTTTCTGCACTCCTACGAGTCGATAACAGCCCAGTGGCTAGAAGACTGTGGATCTGAGGTTTTCTTGGTACGCGCTCCGTGCTTTGGGACCATTACAGCATGATGTTCTGTTAAAAGTATCGGTCATTTCCTACTATTCGATTATACTAGCTCGAAAGGTGGCAATGGGTGGGCTTTATTAAGCGCCCTCCTTCCTGATTATCACTTGAAAATTAGAGATCACTAGCGCAAGTAGCCACTGAGCGCCTTTATGCAAAATTGTACAAAAAAAACTGCATTTCCACACGAAGATATGTTTCAAGAAAAAAAAATGTATCGACACTTTCAAAATAATTAGAATTGTTCATTTTTTGGGACACAACAACAGTAAAAGCACCTAGATACTTGGCGAATAAATGTACGCTGCTGTTTTGAAAGGAAAGACATATGCGGTTGAACTATGTCTTACGTTCAAGAGAATTAGATTATGACAAGAACATCCACATCAAAGCTCTTTTAAAATCGATGTTGAGTAAAACTTTTGTATTTGAAGTTCTGGAACAAATAACAGAAGAGAACCTATCCAAACAAATATTCGTTACTTTTCAGTACGATAGTGAGAATACTTGTGTGTTACTCTCAAGACCACTGACATGGATATTAAACTTTAACTAAAGTTCTAGCCCCAAAGCAGCCATCTTGAGAATACATTTTTACTTCAAGTGGGTTTCTCGTCATTACGAACTGCGCTTCTATCGACTGTACGTGAGATAAAGCCATACGCAGTTTTTTTCTTCCGTAGAGCCAAGAATTATCTTCCACAGCTGACTCCAAACTGTACCATCATCAAATAGGTTTATTATTTTATACTTCCTATTTTTTTTCGCAAAACCATATCATTTACTGGTTATTTCTTAAAGAAGGATGCCCTAAAACGACAGTATAATGGGATAAAACCTTTTTTGTTATAAATAAAATCACCTAGCAACTAAAAAAGGAAGCACTTCTTGAAATAAGACTCTCAGACGAAACATATGATTTAAAATTAACTGAAAAACTTCACACGTAGGTGATGCGTTGCATGTAATAAACGCATACTGGCAATTAATTCTTAGCAAGAAGGCTTAGGTAAGACCAGAAAGTTAGAACAAGCAAAAATAATAAAAATAACTAAGAATTCAAAAGAGTTGAACCTACTTGATTGTAAAAAAGTAGTTCAAAACCAATTACTGTTTACTTAATTATAAATTCAAATGATTGTAAAATAATGTGTCAGGGAAATAGCTGAACTCAGCAAATAGTGTAAAAGTTAAGTATAGCAAATGGTGGTGAAACAGTTGAACCAATATGAGTTGAATTATTTAAACTCAACAAGCAGTGAAGAAAAGAGCCAATCACATAATGCAGCATTTAAATGAAGCATACTGATAAAACATTTGTATGAGAAATTCAATAAGCATAAAGCTTTTGCAACTGATCTAGGGAAACGTACTTGTTTTGGTATAACATTATGTTTCGTACCAATTCTTTAATACTTTTTTTATAGGCTACATACTCTAAGTATGAACCATTTTAATAGCAAGAGCTCTAAAATGTTTAAAACTCACTTTAAAAGCTAAGAGATTGGCATAAACTGTCTGTATGCAGTTTTTAAAGGACCGTAAATAGGAGAACAGAGATAACAACCATTAAGAAACTTTGGTTCACTGTAGTGCTTCATAAGTAGTGATGGAGATGATAAAACTTTAAGAGATCACAGGTAAGATATGCAGTAGAAGATCTTACAGAAAAACTCTGAATCGTGTCCAGATTTTAAAATGTGCTAACCTCGTTCATTTTCTTTTTTTTCTGAATATCAGGTTTCTAATTAGAAACGAAAGAGGAAATTAGTAGGTTAACAATCAGTCTTTGATCACAGTAAAGATCAAAGAACAGGAGCAAGTGTGATCAACAAGCGAAGTCCTACCGAAGAAAGTGAAACGATCACGTATAACCTGCACAGGACTAGGTTTTAATGAGGAAATATGCGTTATGCTCTATAATTGTCTATAAGAGAATGCCTGAAAATTACAAATAAGATATACGGTCTCATTCAAGCAAGCCACCTTCATCACTACTGATGTATTAAAACCCAAAACCATTAATATACAGAAGATTTATTGAAAATAAAATCGATTGCTCTGTCGAATGATATGCAAAAAGAAAAGGCAAAATAGTTTATATATATAAGTATTTTTTATTACTATTTACAATGTCTGTATTGCACCATACCTTAAACATATAGCAGTGAGAAACAAGCTTAAATAATTTAAGTGGTTGGAGCCAGACTGGGAGACCGTTTTAGTTGTAGTAGAGACCGATTTGGTTGTCGTAACAAAGAACAATCGATTTGACTGTAGCAAAATAAGGCAGTTGAGCTTGAATACAGTTGGGGACAAGTTCAGGGTAAAAATATGCAAAATTTAAGGTTTATATCAGGCTTCAAAAACCAAAACTAAACTCAGCTCACTCTACTGGACAAAATGCCCATTAATTCTTATATCCTTATTCGCTTATTGTTTCCAAAGATAAAAGTTCTTTTTCTTTGACAATGATTTATTTCTGAGTTGTTTTAAGACTGTATTTGGCAGTATATTACTTCACGATCTTTCAGACATGTCTGTATTTTATCTTAATGTTTCTTAAACATTCGTATATTTGGTATTTGCGAACAAATTCTTCCATATAATCTGGCGCTCTTTTCAGGCGATGTTTCATTTTTTAACGAATATTTACGTCTTCCACCAGCTTTTCAGAATATTTTATATTGTTTTGTTTTTCACAGAAAATCCACGTATTTCTCCCGTATTATTAGAACACATATAAATAACATATATAAATAACAGATTTTTTTTAATAACGTTGTCGACTCATATATAGACATTAAACCTTTATTTTCTTGATAAAGTTAATTTAACGAATTACTCTTAACGATCCTGTACAATATTCCTGTTTTTATGTTATCAATAAATGTTTTTTTATGTCTTCATCTTCAAAAAGAGCTACAATAGTTTGGCTGCTATTAAACACCTACATAGTTTGGGAAAAAGCATTTAGCTATATTCAAGCGGTGTTGTTTTTATTTTACCTTTACACTAAACTACTGTTTCACTCTAAATATTCACACTGAAGAAATTGTCTTGGCTCAAAACTTTATAGCTTTCCTGGACTATAAACTGGGCAAGGATTTATATTGCAGCACAAACTAGCTCAAAGCTTATAGTTAGTGTGGTTAAACAATACTCGGACAGCGAAGATTTTGACGGAACGCTCACATCAATCCATGACTTAACCTCTACAAAGTCTTGACCTTCATATTCTGGGTGTTATATGAGATTAACATAAAACTGAGAAAATAAATCTTTACCAATAATTTTAGTTGAATTGAGGGAAGGAGCGCAGGGTCTCCAATAATGAAACCCATCTGAAGTGAAAATGTATCTCACGACGGCTGATACTAGTATTACAATAAAGGAGAGAATAATTGGGCCAGGCATGGCCAGGTGGGTTAAGGCGTGCGACTCGTAATTTTCGGGTTCGCATCTCCGTAGCACCAAAAATGCGCGCTTTTTTTTAGGCGTGGAGACGTTTAATGTGACGTTAAATCCCACTATTCGTTGGTAAAAGAGTAGCCCAAGAGTTGGCGGTGGGTGATGATGACTAGCTCCTTCCCTATAGTTTTACATTGCTAAATTAAGGACGGCTAGCGCAGATAGTCCTCGAGTAGCTTTGCGCAAGATTAAAAAAAACAAACAAACAGAGAATAACCTGAAGATGACCTAAGAAGGTCGAAACTTTGTGTTCTGCTTTATTGTAATACCCACACCAGCCGTCTTGAGATACAATACTCTATAGTCGTACATTGACAAACAATAACGGAGCATGAAAATAATACATAATACTCTGTGTAAAGAAATGGACTTCACTACAAAATAGGAGTCACTGTACAACTTGTTCAGTTGTATTTTCTTGATAACGTTTTGGTCTGTGAATATATTATATTCACCTTCCAGTTGTCGTTACTCGTTGTTTACGGGTTCTAAATTTATACTGTTCGTGTGTTTCCGAATTTATTTCCATTATTACATATATATATAAACTGATTACTGACACATAATTTACAGATATAAATAACATTAATGTATTTCTTTACATTTCCATATCATATTAAACACACGTCGCTATAAAGTGCTATGTTGCATTTCTAACTCGCTAGGTAATATTTTCAAGGGTCTGTTTGTTTGTTTGTTTTTTAATTTCCCACAAAGCTACTCGAGGGCTATCTGTGCTAGCCGTCCGTAATTTAGCTGTGTAAGACAAGAAAGAAGACAGCTAGTCATCACCACCCACCGCCAACTCTTGGGCTAGTCTTTTACCAACGAATAGTGGGATTGATTGTTACATTATAATGCCCACACGGCTGAAAGGATGAGCATGTTTGGCGCGAAGGGGATGCGAATCCGCAACCCTCAGATTAAGAATCATATGCCTCAACTCGCTTGGCCATGCCGGGCCTTTTCAAGGGTCAATCGACTAGGCAATAAAATTAGTTGAAATACACTGCAGGCCAAAATTTTAAGATCAGTAAACATAAAGAAAAAATTGTGTATTTTGCGTTGTTAGACTCAACCACTTATTTTAGTAGAGATTCTAAAGATGAAAATAAATAAAGGAAAAATAAAAATAAAAACTTTTTTTAGCATTTAATAGAAAAAATGTGAACAGTATGAACTTAGCCTAAATACTAGCTGGTCAAAAGTTTAAGACCATAGCAAAAAGAAGTTCTAAACAGGGTAGGAAATGCCTAACAAGAAGTCTCAGATTGAGTTGCACGGCTAAAATTTTATTCTAAGTGATGAAGATGGCTTCATAAAGTTCATGCACTGTCTGGAATTGACATCCATTTCTATAGACTTTCCTTGCCATACACCCCCAAAAATATTTAATGGGGTTCAGTTCGGGCGAAAACGCTAGATGGTCCAAAACAGTCACATTATTCGCCATGAAAAAGTCCTTTGTTCTGCGGGCATTGTCCTGCTAAAAAATCCAGTTATTTCCACACAAGCGAGGGCAGTCAGTCAATAAGGATGCTCTTTCAAACATGCCAATGTAGTCAGCTGCTGTTTGACGCCACTGTTTAACCTGAAGCTCCATTGTTCTATGGAAGGAGAAAGCACTCCAGATCATGATGGAACCTCCTCCACTGTGTCGTGTAGAAAATGCATCCGGTGGGATATCCTTATTGTTCCAGTAACGTTGAAACCCATTTGAATCATCCAGGTTAAATATTTTCTAATCAGATAACAAAATTTATTCTACTTTTCTACGTCCAATGTTTGGTACTTTTTAGCAAATTTTAACCGAGCTGTTTCGTTGTGTGGAAGGAAGCGTGGCCTTTGAAGACGTTTACGATTTTAAAACATTTCTCTCGCAGATGCCATTTTATTGTTCTTTAGCTGCATTCTGCGTTCGTAAGAACTTAACTCTGGTTCGAGATCGGCTGGCGTCTTGCCGAACAACCTGTCGAATCCTCCTGCTCAACGCCGACGAAATTTTCTTGGGCCGATTACTTGAAATTATCGTTCCGTATCTCTTAGGGTCTTTAAAAAAATTTGCAACAGCAGTTTTACTACGCTCAATCTCACCAGCGATGGCATTTTGAGAGAGACCTTGCTTTTGAAGCTCGAAAATTCTACCACGTTCAAACTCTATCGACGTTTTAGCCTTTGCTATGTTTTTACCTTATATAATCTATGAGATGTTGACAATGCTAATGCTTGAACACAAATGGCTAAATTTCGTTGCGTGTTTATCGATTAACGTTTCATTTCAGTATGGTCTTAAACTGTTTTTCAGCTAGTATTTAGACTAATTTCATAGTGTTCATATTTTACCTATTAAATGCTGAAATTTTTTTTAAATTTAATTTTCCCTTTTTTTATTTTCATTTTTCAAAGCTCTACTCAAATATGTGGTTGAGTCTAACAATGCAAAGCGAAATGTTGACAGTTTATTATAATTCTGAATTGCTTTTATAGTATTGTTACTGCTTAAATTACCAATGAAACAAAATTAAATCGTTTGAAAAACCTTTTTTATGTTCTCAGAGGTTAATGGATGTATTTGGTATTGTGAAACTCAGTCGTCATTGGTATGTAAACTCAAGAAAATGATATCAAATTTCAAGATTTCATGTGTGCTTGAAATGTGTTTGTGTATTTTCTTACCATAATGTGATCCATCAGGGATAATTATTAATATCATGACACGCTATTGTTGGCTAAAGTGAAATTATTATTTTTCGACGTACCCAATGTTATTTTACGTGTGTATAAAAGTGGAAATAAATTTGCATTTTAGTAGAACGCGCTATCAAAATTCAGTCTTATCACCCAATGATCTTTGAGGTATTTTTGTTCCAAGAAATTCTGTTGAGATCCACAATCCATCTTTTATTTAACGTGAACAACATTTGATTCCAACTAATGGTTATAAGTTTTAAAGTTTATCTGTTTTAAAGAAAAGTCACATTGTTTTATCTGCTGCATCCACAGCATGGAATTGAACCTTGGATTTTAACGTTGTGAGTTTGTAAGCTTACCGCTGTCCACTGACTTAAGTTGCTGTGATCCATTTATTTTTATAACATTTTCTTTCGTTGTCATTTTTTAAGGTAAGGTATTTTAAAATTTCCAAGTATTAGAATGGTTTTGCACCTAGTTGGTGAATCTTTACAAAAAAGGATAGCACAATTGAAATCAAAATGGTGATAATGTATCGGACAAAAGCGTAATTAAAACAATATGTATTACTAGGTACATTATATTGTATCCACGTTCTATGTTTTTGTCTGTAATTTTCCCGCGATAATAATTCTGAGTTTGATATTTATTTTCACTTGAACTATATAACGATGAGATAATTAAACAGAGAAAGGCCAGTAGTGATCTACAGAACGATAGGAGAACACAACACAGAAAGGTCAATAGTGATCTACAGAACGATAGGAGAATACAACACAGAAAGGTCAATAGTGATCTACAGAACGATAGGAGAACACAATAAAGAAAGACCAGTGGTGATCTATAGAACGATAAGATAACACAACACAGAAAGGCCAGTAGTGATCTGTAGAACCATAAGAGAACACAACACAAAAAAGCCAGTAGTGAATTATAGAACCATAAGAGAACACAACCCAGAAAGGTCAGTAGCGATCTATAGAACGATAAGAGAACACAGCACAGAAAGGTCAGTAAGTTTTAAACAATTGCCTTTTAAACGAGATTTGGTTATAGAGTGAGAACGAGCGCTTAGAACAATCTTCATGGGACGCTACGTGTACATATGAAACGATAACTTAACAACTTAATCTTTTTACACCACACAACAGTTGTTGTTCAAGCAAGTGATGATATAACCAACGTCTCCTATACCACTTGACTCTGATGAACACTGGTATAGAATGAAGGGCTTAGTCGACATTGAATATAGAAAATATGTTGTGGTTGATAAATTATTACAACATTTTTTTATGTTCCCTTATCAGGTCTTGTAATTAATCCCAACGAAACATTTTGCGCAAACGTGTATTCAAACGTATGTTAGGAAATGAATTTCAGAGGTTTCCATAAATAGCACCAGAAATGCCATTATGGCTGCTGTGTCATCATAAATTTCTATCCCTGCGTCCATTCTAAGATGATCTTTCCATAACTGGTATCGTAATATTATTCTTCAGTTGAGAAATGTTTGCAGGATAGCCGTATAATGAACGGTCAGCAAGAGTGATGGTCAGACAATATAAAAGTGTTTGTTGAGGCAATTCCTATAATTCTTTACAGGTTTACGGAAAATAATCCACTTTCGTGTTATATTATTTATCTTATAACTTGTTTCAAATACTCTTTATAACCATTCTATATAACACGCATAGTTCAATACAAAAATAATATTTTTAACATAAGTTAATTCTACAAATACTTTTTCTTTAAATAAAAATTTAAAAACATTTATCTATTTTAACAAAGCCCAATTAAATAATACCAGTTTCTTTCTTATAGGAATAAATGTGTATGTTTCATCTGATGCAACCAGGAAAAGAAATGGGAAGCAGAAAATAGATTAGTTTAGTTAGAAACTTCAAAAATAAATAAAAAAATCATATGAAATGCTTTATTCTATAAGTTACTACGTGAAGATATTTGTTAGTAGAATTTACAAATAGGTAACGTTAGGTTTTAAATTAGTGTATTTGCAATGTATTCGAGCTAACTCGATTAGATGTATTAATAGTTTCGTGTCCTACCAGCGAATTGTGGTAGCGTTTTCACTGTCATAACCAAATGATTAATTTACATTTTGAATAGGTTTATATGTTTTCATAAAAAATAACTTTTGTGCAAGTGCTAGAAAGCAGAGACAATTTTGGAAATGAGAATTATTACGTGGTTTAAAAATTTGATAAAATTGTAATGAACACATTTTTATTTGTTGCAAAGCAGTACGAAAATTTTGAAAGACAAAGAATACGACTTCTAATCACCACATGAACTATTGCCAACTCCGCCCATCAGTAATAGTGAACTTCGTGTTTGGTGTTATATAACTTTTGTATACACGAGTATGTCAATGTTTATATGCGTGAGTGCTTGTGAGTATATATCTTTTATTTTGTTAGATCAAATTTTAACCCAAGTCGAAAGTAACTTCCACGCATCACGTGGTCCATAAATGAAATCGTGTCGTATATTGACGTTAAAAGGAAAAAAGAAAGGCCTTACAGAAGTAAAAAGAAAACATGTGAAAGTGTATGCTTTCATAATCTTTCAATTCTCTTAGGAAAGTCTATTTCAGGAAACTGGAAATGCCGTCAAAGCTATAGAACCCAAGGGCAAAGCAAGGCCTATAGATATTCTGTTTAATATATAGGAAATCTTAGTTTATTTTGTCTTTTATCTTGGCTGAAACAAAGATAATTTAAAATAATACGTGATTTTACGTTAACACATTACTGATCAGAACGAGCTTTACTGATTAGGTCAAAGAAGTACGAACACAGAAGCAACAAGGAAGTTCGAAAGCGTAGGATAAACAACATTAGTGTTTTGTAAACAAATATACTCACTGCTCTAGATGCATGATGGAGGCTGCTTGCTTTAGAATATTATATGCTGTTGAAAACATGTAATCAGTTATTATAGCATTAGGTCAGACTTTGCAGTTTCTTACACTTCATCATGTTCAAAGAGACATACAGTTTTGGAGATAACATTAAATTTAACTTTAAATCTCAATAAAAACATATCCAATCTAACAGAACTAAAACAACTGAATAAAACTTATTATTTTGAGAGATATTAAATTGTAAAACAACTACGTTGATCAACAAACCATACTTAATAATGCCAATAACGACGCACGTGAATCAAACGGTGTTGTACTAGGGTTCGCGAATGAAGTGCTGCTACTCACAGCCAGATGGAATAAGAATGTGACGATTGTTTGCTTGTTTAATTTCGCGCAAAATGAGTCAAGGTGTCATGCACGTTAGACGTTTCTAAATGTGAAGTGACGGACAAGATGGAATACAGTTCGTCAACATCACATACCGCCTACTTGTTGGAATACTCTTTATCAATGATTAATAGGATTAAGCGGAAAATTATAACGCACCCGTGGCTGAAAAGGAAAGCATGATCAGTCAAGGAATTTGATCCCGCAACTGACAGTTTGCGAAGCGGGTGTCTTAAACTCCAAATATGTTTGATGAAGGGATTCGGTCCTGCAACCCACAGATTGCAAGTCGAACGTTCTATTCTCCAGACCACGCCAAGACAAATGTGACATGAATAATAGTTATTGACTGTAGAAGCATTGTCATGAGTACCCAGAGAAGTTACATCCACTGTTAAAGCGGAAGAATGGTAAACCACTGGACGTGCTGATGTCGAAATTTTTCCTGACATCTCAAACTTAACTACTAGTGAATCTCTGAAGGCTTTTGAAATGTTATGTGTAATGAAATTACACACCCACCATGAAATGCATCATTCATAATTTAACTTAGCATTCAAACTGAAGGTTAGCAGTTCCACTGTGACCAAGGAGATGTATGCTACCAGGTTTCATGGAGTCACTTACTACAATAGTAAATACAATACGTATAAATTGCAGTGTACATCGAAGGAAAACCATCCCAAACAGCATTGAATCTTAATACTCAAATTTGGGTTTCAGGGTAACCTGGAGGATACTTTGGGTATGACTACGCCATTCAAACTTTGAAAGGCGATTGATGAGGTTTTATGGTATTAGTCTATTTTATATGAGTTGAACTTGAATCTTTGTTTAGGTGAGTCATGGGTACCTTGATAAACTACCACATTTTGTACAATGCTATACATTAGATATTCATGAAGTTATGTGAATAAATGACCTCTCTTTTTTGTAACAAGATCATGCACTTTGCAATACTTCACGATGCATTTAGCAGTGACTAGGAATAAAGTTCACAATTTATCTTGAACAATCAAGAATTTCTGCTTGAATACAACTGAAACGATCTATTATCTTAAAAACGCTGCACCTTATTATAGAGCACATCAATATCGAAACAAACAACTGTAGTGGCACGTGCAAGAATCGTGTTTAAACAGATACAAATAATTTGATATAGTTTAATAATCGACGTTTGAAATATTATAGGTTTAATTCACGATACATTTGCTAGCGATTTGATGGTAATGTTATTTATAGAATTAGATCTGAACCTTTAGGGAAACTTAGCATTGCGTTTTGAAATATAATTTTAAATATGTGCAAGTTAAAAAATATTTAGATGTGAGTATAATGAAATCGTATACCAACGAAGAATTTAAATATATTTTTGTTGTTGTTTTGAATTAAGCACAAAGCTACACAATGGGCTATCTGTGCTCTGCCCACAACGGGTATCGAAACCCGGATTTAAGCGTGTAAGTCCGCAGACATACCGCTGAGCCACTGGGGGGCATTTAAATATATTACAAAAGAAAATAGTTCAAGACAAGGTGGTTGAGAGGGTATAATAAAAAACATTTTTAGGCTATTTTTTGTTGTTAAATGACGTTTTAAAGAAGAGATCTGCTGTTTACAACCGGAAAGAGTGGAAGTTAAGACGTCTAAAGTTACGTTTAAAAAGAGTTTAGTAGGCTACAAAGCATTTATTGTTGTTTTGAATTAAGCACAAAGCTACACAATGGGCTATCTGTGCTCCGCCCACCACGGGTATCGAAACCTGGATTTTAGCGTGTAAGTCCGCAGACATACCGCTGAGCCACTGGGAGGCAGTAGGGTATAAAGCATTTGATTACGTATTATAATTATTTCGGACAAGTCTCCGATTTATTACTTTATGTACAATACATATTACTATCTCAAATAACTAGAAATTTTAATTTTAAATTGGAAGTTAATTAAATGTTAATATATATCAGATTTATGGCATTTACCAACAAGACTGATGCATACAATTTTTCTTTTTAACGCAAATATATTTTAATATACAAACAAACAAATAACAATACAATTGATAATAACGGTTATTACTAATAGTTATGACAGACGATGGTTTACATATAACAGTCTTACAAACTTATAGACAATACTCAGTCTTATATCTGGTCTAGAACTGAATATTTGATCGACGATCCAAGTTCACTATGAGGAACTTAATTCCGGGTTGATTGGACTTACACCGCTGAGATATTTAATGTCCTCGTAGAAGTTCTAACGTTTGAAGTAATTCACTGAAGTTACACGGTTTGTAATGTTCGAAATCTCTAAATATTGCTGATCAAATTTTGTAGTTTTCCGATTAATAGGCGTTAATCACAGTATAGCTTCCCAGCTACGGACTGTAGGTGTCCAATAATACTCTCTTTCATTTTCTTACCTAGTCGATTTTTATATGAATCACCGGAATTTCTAAAACCTTCACCGAAGTTCACTTGCAACATTTTTTTTTATTTTTACGCACGCAAACGTTCTACAAATTTCGAGAACAGGCGGGACTTGTGCTATACATAGTCAAGAATATACTCAGATGCAAAAACGAAAAGTATATAAAAACAGGCGTAGGCAGTAAAATAAATATACAACGGTAAATCCGTTACAATATATATATATATGTATATAAGCTATGAAAATGGAGTAAAGATAAGAATATTGATATGACATGCTGACAAAGTATTGTCTCCCAGTGGCATAGCATTAAGTCTGAAGGCTTGTAACGCTGAACCTGAGTTTTGATATTCGAGCAGAAAAGAGCACAGTTAGCCCACTGTGTAACTTTTCTCTTGTGTGATTAACTACAGTAAAACAAAGGTAATCTGCTGTATGAACTACAAATAAACATTCTCTAAGTAACATAGAGGAAAATCGCGTAACACGTTCAGAATGTTCTCAAGATAAAATCCAATTTTGTACTGTCACTGGATATGACTTAGTATCCTCAGTTTGATATTGGTCTTATGGTTTAACGTTATATATATTTAACTGGTGGGCCCAGTTTTGTACTTTTAAACTGTATTGAAGCGAAAATGATACTTCATAGATACTAAAATAAACTTTAGGTTTTCCGTAATACAGATAATGAAGAAGAAATATTCCTCTCGATGAATGCTATTTTAACTAATTTATTAGAATATGGGTTTAACTGCTCGTGATCTGGAGTGTTAACAGATGCAATCTGTAAGTAACGTACCTACGGGCTCTTTTACCTTTATCTGAACTCACATTATTTTGATATACGTTGCAATAAAAATAATAGGAATTAAATATTAATTGATGAGAAGAATAGATAATGACACGTAAACACCTAATTTTTGGCAGAATAAAGTTTTCTACAAAGAAATTATAAACGTGTATTTTTTGTGAAAGCTATTAGAGTTGAAATCGGAGTATTTATTTAATGTGTTTTTTAGTTTTGGTAAAATTTAGAGTAGAACAAATGGCAAAAGTAAATATCAACCCTGGTTACTATAATATCACAGAAATAAACTATCTGAACAGGGCAAGCGTGAAGCTGTGTTACTTTTATAACATAAACAAGTTATTAAAAGGACAACATTTCACAAGTGGCTCAAGAAAAACAGTAGTTGAATATCATAATATTGTATAGTGGAATATCACTGTAACTGGTTGTTAGAAAGCAAACAGAATCTTCGATGATAAAGCAACCAATTATTATGGTTGAATATTACTGCAACTGGCCGTATTTGGAAAGTAAGTAGAAACTTGTATTACAAAACAATCGTTTACTTGTCCTGAGAAATAATTGTAACTGACTGTGTTAAAAGGTAAACAAAAGTCTCCAACAATGGTTTGAACACTCTCGTTAGAAAGGAGAACGTCATTTTACGTGTCTAAATTAGAAGAGACAACAAGACTTTCCATACGAACTACGCTAGATAACTCGATAGCGTTAAGGGATTATTACGGTGGCCTGATGTTCATTAAGATATATGCGTTGTGTTTCATATCTAGAAGATAAAGCGCAATCAGCATTTGTTTTTCATAAATAAACTTTCGTGCATTTCATTCCTCACTGTAAGACTAGAAAGAAGGCAGCTAGTCATCACCACCCACCGCCAACTGTTGGGCTACTCTTATACCAACGAATAGTGGGATTGACTGTCACATTAGAACGCCATCACAGCTGAAAGGGCGAGCATGTTTGGTGTGACCGGGATTCAAACCCGTAACCCTCGGATTGATTAGAAAGAAAAATATATTAATAATTTAATTTATTTTTTTAATCGATGTGAAGGGATTCTATTATTCTCGTTTATCGAAGAATCATTAAATGATTTAGTAACACAGGATTATACTCTACTATTACGAAAAGCCTCCCGAAACGACAGAACTGCAATTTTTCCGAAAAAAAAGTTTTTTATGTTTCACATATTTCACATCATGACGTTATACTATGAGTGAATGAAACAACCTACTTCAAAGTTTTATTGGAAGTAAAAGAACGACCCTGTATTCGCTTAATACAACAATATAGAAGTGAAACCAGTGTGATAATAACAATGTATGTATGCGTTTTTCATGTGTATGTATATTTGTTTGTTTGTTTTCGAGTTTCGCGCAAAGCTACACTATGGTTATATGTCCTAGCCGTCCCTAATTTAACAAAGATTAGAGGGAAGGCAGCTAGTCACCATCATCAACCGCCTACTTTTGGGCTACCCTTTTACCAACGAATAGTGGTATTGACCGTCACATAATAACGTCCCCACAGCTAAAAGAACTAGCATGTTTGGTGTGACGGGAATTCGAATCTGCCACCCTCAGATTACGAGTTGAGTGTCTTAACCACCTGATCAGTGTGTATATTTACCTCAAGAAGTGATGTTTTTACAAAGACATTACAAAATCCAGCTAATTTAAATCTCTAACTCTGCAATAAGTCATATTTAGAACTTACGGTAAATCATTGCTTATCGAGTTCAAAAGATCGTCTTTTTTTATCCACGTTTAATTTCGTATCTTACTTTTTTTATATGCAAAAACGGCTCGTTTGGGTTCAGAAAATATTTTAAATAGAAGACCGAACTATTTTCTGAACCCAAACGAGCCGTTTTTGCATATAAAATTCTCAACAAGTGGGTTTCTCGACATCACTGATTCGTATCTTACTATTTACGTTTGCTACAACTGTTATAAAGTTTTAATTACTCAGACTAACGATCGTTTGATACACATTGTTAACACGTAATTGGATTGCGCTAGTTAATAATAATTAAACAACTTGGTTTGGTGAAGAGAATTGCAAACCTTTCATCATTCGCTTTTAAATAATTTTGGGAGCTCAGTTTGTGAAAGTAAACTCATACAAAAAATATGAAACTTATGGATTTTGTGAGTTTATTTTCAAGATAAACGTGAAACATAACTTTTGAATTTATCTTAACGTAAAAATAAATTATTAATATGCACTAGAAGCTATTGCAACAAACATACCGTTATGTCACTAAACATCACTGATATTCAATTTGCTCGGTGAGCTTTAGCTTTATTTTGCTAGTTTAACTTTTCAGGTTACAGTTAAATCCGAAGTAATAATTAATATACAAGTCAATAATTCTCATGTATTTATTCGAACGCTCGGTTTTGTTTCATTACGTTATACAAGTCTGTCTCCTATGTTGTGTTACGTGACTTATGACTGTCATTGTTAATAGTTACTTTTATCACGATATGTGTTAGCATCCTGCAATAAGTTATACTTCAATAGAAAACATCTGGCGAGTTACAGATTGAAAAATCCCTCTTGCAACAATACGTTGCTTGTGTTAACTGTATATTCCACTTTACCTTGAAGTTTGTTTGTTTGTAATCAAGCACCACAGGTATCAAAACTCGGTTTTTCGAGTTGTAAATCCACACACATATTGCAGCGCCACTGGAGGAGGAATAAAGTGCAAGTAATTTGCATCGTTTATTGTTTTAATGCAAATTATTATTTTTTCCAAGTGAATTATGCTGATGAGTTACTAATTAGCAATTTCGTCGATAACACAAATATTTTTAAATTGACATGTGTATATGACAATTACACTTATCACGCACAAGAGCATAATCATTACGATCCTTTCAAAAATAGATGATAAATCTGGATTATCTTTTTTTTTACACTAACAAATACTTCTATCTTCCCTATTCTTTGAACTGCAACACAGTGACTTTTCACTAACAAATACTTTTATCTTCCCAACTATCTGAACTGCAACACAGTGGCTTTCCACTAACAAATACTTTTATCTTCCCAACTATCTGAACTGCAACACAGTGGCTTTCCACTAACAAATACTTCTATCTTCAATGCTGTTTGAACTGCGACACAGTGGCTTTTCACTAACAAATATTTCTAGCTTTCCTTCTGTCTGAACTGCAACACAGTATTTTTCCACTAACAAATATTTCTATCTTCCCTACTGTTTGAACTGCAACACAGTGGCTCATAGAATGGCTCCGATTTTTATTTATTTGAAACAAGAGGGAATCGTCAATAGCCGTCGCACATGAAATTGTTTCAGACATGATCAGAGTAAATTACTCCTTGAGATTGTTTTTCTTAGCTACATATTTGTGCTTAAGCACTATTAAACGTGGGTCGAGCATATAAGTGATTCGATTTTATTGTGCATCAAAATCGTTACCAGCCTACCCTTCAATTGATCAAATGTGCCTATTGAAAGAGTTTGATTTTCTGAGCTCAAAACTTTAATTAAATATCACGTTGGTCAAGTGATGACGGTGTTATGAGCTAAAAGTTTGTACCTGAAAAAACAACTGAAAAACTCTCATAGATTAATTTAATTCTGTTTAAAAGAATTTCAAATGCCGCGGGTTATTGAGGATTCCCAATTTTCGTCAGTATTAAAACATATATTTTGATTAACATGGAGTTTTTTTATTGAAAATCACACATTATTTTTAGTACCATTTTTTTCATGATCATCAATCTGTATCTTATATCTTCAATGATACATTTTTCGTTAATATTTTCATTGGTGGAGTGAGGCGTAACTGTTAACTTGTCAGACTATAGAACTGAGGTTCCACAATTACCAGCATAATTAAAAAAATCACACTCCGTTATGGATTACCTCGGATTTGTTATAAGAGTGATGATTAAATTCTACTGTTGGTTTAACAAGAGTAGCCCATGAGTGACGGGTGACACCCAATATTGATTTGACAAGGGTAACCCAGAATGAATGTTAACTCCTACTATTGATCTGAGAAGAGTAGCCCATGAGTGACGGTTAACACCCAGTATTGATCTGACAAGGGTATTCCAGAATGAATGTTCACTACCACTATTGATCTGAGAAGAGTAGCCCAGAGTAGTGGTTAACTGAAGTTTGGTAGTGGGTAATGTTGAATAGTGTTTCAAGTCTGTCACTACAAAATAGAGACGGCTAGTAAGAGTAGTAGATTTCAAGAAAATTCAAGAAACTTTTCTGTTCTTACTTAATATGTATTTGTTTTATCACCAACACTATTTGCAATATTAAGAGCTAAGTTACTGTTTTTATTTTTCACACTCGCGTTGTAAAAACCTCGTTTTCATAAACATATTCGAACTTTACGTTTCATGTTTGTGTTGTCATTCTGTAATTTTTAAGCAGGAAATTCTCGGCAGAAATGCAATATTCTTATATTTGCATATTTATGAACGCTTTGATTGTAAAATCTTCAACATCTGCTGTACAGAAATTTAAAAAAGTATCATTATTTGTCGTTGATATAAGTAGAATAGCTTTATCGGTTTATCTGAAAACTCTACAAGTGGTAAAACACACGTTTCTTCACGTGAATATAAAGAAATTCCTGGTAACAAGTTTTCAACCTTGCTTCTATTAGAAGTTAAGACGTTCTCAGTCGGAACTGGTATGCTGGTTCGTATCGAGGAAGTAAATTTAGCACCATTTGTGCACTGAGGCCTAACAACTACTAAGCAACAAGGCCAACTGCTAACCCTAGAAATACTAGCGCTAGGAAACGTGTCTCACAAAGTTCTTATTAAAATTATTTATCACGCGCCACTTGTTCCGTCATGAAGGCAAAGTGCACTACACTGAGAATTTCCAATAGTAACTTATCGTCTCACCTACATCCCAACTAAATCATAAAGAAACACAGTCTCAGAGGGCATTCGACTGAATATAATATAATGCTCGACCTAATCAGCAAAAAAATGTATGTACTTAAGCTGGTGCTTAATTAAAGCTACTCTTGTAATGTCATCTATAAAGAACTCTGAGAAATTAGGGCTGAAGAATATTTGTGCCAGTCTCAAACTGTATTTAAATAATAAAGTAAAAGAACCTTATTAATTCACTTTTAAAACATAAAGTAGCACATGTGCTAGAAATGGAAAACTTACACTGATTTAATACTCAACTATTTTTTAAAAAAATACACAACATTTAATCAGTGCAAATTTCCACGATCAAAGTGACACAGGGTATCATCAATCTTACTTTTTCTCTATTTAAATAAAATAAATAAATATTATTTAAATACAACAATGGTTCCTCCCAACTTGTGAGAACATTTATTTATGCCGTTTTTTATTTTGTTAGAAAAAGATTTTTAATCACTGAAAGTGACCACAATTGAATGTATAGCAAAGGTCAGAAGACTGATAAACTGTGAATTATTCGCCATATTTTTTTTAAGGTTAAAGTTAATGTAGGAGTGCATGACTTAACTTAGTGTTAAATATTTATTACTGTATAAATGTCTACAGCAGATGAATTTGTATTCCAAATTAATATTAATAACATCTTAGGTTCACTTTTTATCGACATCACCCTCTGATACAGTGCCAAGTCCATGGACTTACAATTCTAAAATCGGGATTTGATTCCTCACGGTGGACTTACAAGATAGCCCAATGTGGCTTTGTTATAAGAAAATACACAAATACTTTTGCAATAGGATTTGTTAAAATTATTCATTCTTAAACTTTTCTCTCTTGTGCTTTTTGTTGTAATTTCATGACGTACTAGATGTGAAAAAAAAACTTTTGCCAGCCCTGGGCTTTGACGAGTATCATTTATCTTCCACTTTACATGAAATATACATTCAAACAACAGCATGTGATTTTAACAATGAAAAAAATATTTTACTCTTCATTGACATGTTTGGTATGTTTTTAAGGTATCGAAATTTAATTTCTCAAAGGTCAAAGGAAGTAAATAGAGTTACTTCTATATCAAAAGTTTTAAAAAGAAAAAAACTCCATAGTACTTATTACTGGAAAATTAAACCTATGAATTAGAGGTCAAAGAAAGACACTACTTGAAAACCTCTCGGTTTGCTGTAAAAAAGAATCACACTAAAAGGAATACTTTCAGGTTTTTGTTTGTGATTATTTCGTTATTAAAAGAAAAAGTATTTTACTCTAATGGTGCTATATAATATACAACTAATGTTTTGCAGACTTCTACACTATATTCAGGTTTGCAATACCTCTATCATGATATATACTGCTCAAATAAGGAATTAATAATATATCTCTCTGTCTGTCTCTTCTCGGTACATACTTTATTTTTAACTTACAATTAAACTTGATTCTTTCTGCACATATTTTTAATTGTTGGATGTTGTTCGTTTATTGTTTTAGCAGTACTTATGTCTTTCATTATGTTTTACGTTTTGTTACGTTAACAAATGAGCAGTAATAGGAACAAGTGGGTTAATTTATTTTACATACTCTATTATCAGGGTAATTCTGTTTGTTTGTGTGTGTTTTCTTATAGCGAAGCCACATCGGGCTATCTGCTGAGCCCACCGAGGGGAAGCGAAACCCTAATTTTAGCGTTTTAAATTCATATACTTACCACTGTACTAGCGGGAGGCATCAGGGTAATTCTCCTGTCTAAGAAGAAATAACTATACAGTCACTCTTTGGTCCCTCAGTGGCACAGCTGTATGATTGTAGCTTTGTGCTTAATTACAAACAAACAAGCAATTATACTAAAAACTTTAACTAGTATCATTTTCACGGTCTGATAGAGTCAGATGGTTAGGGCTCTCGACTCCTAATTTGAGGGTCACGAGTTCGAATTCACGTCATACCAAATATGCTTGCCCTTTCACCTGTGAGAAGGCGTTGTAATGTTATGGTCAATCCCACTATTCGTTGGTTAAAGAGTAGCCCAAGCGTTGGCGGTGGGTGGTGATGGCCAGCTGCCTCTCCTCTAATCTTACATTGCTAAATTAGAAACGTCTAGCACAGATAGCCCTCGTGTAGCTTTTGCGCGAAATTAAAAACAACAACAATTGCAGAATTTGTTAGGTTTGAGAGGGTACAAATAAATATTGTTGGTTGTTTTTTTTGCACTGTAATCTTTCTCTATTACCTCCTTTCTGCAGATTTTCATGTGCAAGTTTAATGTTTATCACATGTTTCTATAGCGAACTAAGTCTTAGCGTTTTTTTGTTTTTATAGCGAACTGAATCTTAGCGTTTCTTTTATTGCAGGTGAATAAAGATTTAATAATTCTCACTAGGTGTGAACATTGTTCAATTGTCACCAAGTCAGTAAAAGAGTCAGGTTACTATCAGCACCTAGTTATAAATTTATGACAATAAAAACACATAGGATCAAAACGGTTCGTAAGCCATCTTATGGATAATTTATGAAACTCAGTATTTTCACCAGTTGTCCTGCCTTTGTTAATGAAGATAAATTTATTCGTCGAAATTGCAAGGATTTTATCTTTTATGATTTTAATATAGCTAAGAAGTAACATAGTCATAGCTTGTGACATAATTAACTTTCTCTACGTAATTCTGATAGACTCGTATTTCACTCAACCTAAGTGGTGAAGGTTTACTAAATGATAGTGACATGTTAATTATTCACTTGCTATAATCTCTGTGTAATACTGAAAAAAAAACCTACTTACTATTGCCAAATCCATAAAAGAAAGTTCCAGCACAACCAAGTGGTTAGGGTGCTCGACTCCAAATCTGAGGGTTGCAGGCTTGAATCCTGCTAAACATACTCGCCCTTTCAGCAGTGGAAGCATCATACTGTGGCAGTCAATTCCACTTTTCATTTGTGAAAGAACAGCCTTTAAGTTGATGGTGAGTGTTGATGATTAGCTGCCTTTTCTCTAGTCTTTCACTAATAAACTAGTGACAGCTAGCGTACAAAACCTTCGTGTACCTTTATACGAAATTCCGAATAAACAAACTCCAAAACAAACTTAGAGATGTTACTGAAAAAAAGAAAACAATCTTCATAGCTGGTGATCTTCATTTTTCACTTCGCGGGTCCAGCTCTTCAGTTATCTTAAGAAAACGCTGGGAATTGGGTAAAGAGGGAGCATTACTACAGAGTGGACTTTAGATAAGTCATAGTACTAGGTTTTCCAGCGCATTTATTTATTTCCACTAGAGAGTAACTGGTAGTTATCAATCTTTTGACATTATTACCTGTGCATTTTCGTTGCAAACGAATCGAATTTCTTCTCAGTGAATTAATATTACTTTCTGCAATTTTAGTTACCTTATAACTGGGATTAACAGTGACTGGGGGCCAAGTATGAAGACTTGTAACGCTATAAACCGGGTTTCGATACCTTAAGTAGGTACAACACAGATTGATCATTGTATATTTTTGCGTTTGACAACAGACATGCAAGAAAACAAATAAAACTCAGTTTGCCGTAAAGTTCGCCCCCGCTAGTAGAGCAGTAAGTCTACGGATTTGCAACGATAAAATCAGGGATTCGATCTCCTTTGTTGATCTCAGCAGATAGTCCGATGTGGCTTTCCTATAAGAAAACACGTACCCGCAAATTTTAAGTCTTAGTGTAAGATTATTATTCTTCATTAACGCTTTTGAAATGATGTTTTGTAAACTGTTTACAGTTATCAATAACTATTAAAATATTGTGTTAATATTGTTCGTAAATATTAAGACTATTTGCAACTTTTAAAAAATATATTCGGTTTAAAGTCGCATTACTTTGTTCTTTATGCGTATTTTTAAATTACTAGTTATTTTTTTAGTTCTGCTTATGTTTCGTTGTAACACTAACTGCTGTTTTAAATAGTGTGTAGGTGTATCACTTATTTGTCGTCATCTCTTAAACATGTCAATTGACCAATCATATTAACTTGTTTTATAACTAGATTTACAGCAAATGAGTTCTATCGAAGTTAAATAGAGCTACAAACGTCTTCCCTCCCATGGAACACATTTTGGTTTCAAATTACGTTGCCGAACTAGACAAATGTCTTTCTACTTTCCGTTTTAAGGGTAGTTTATTTGGAGATAAGTTACCGAAAGGAAATTTCATTATGTTATGTAAAGAGAAATGCTTCTAATATTACATTCACATTAAAATTTAACCATAGGCCCGGCTAGAGTTACAGAACATATTTTCCCTCTCCCATGAAACAATTTTAGCCTGCTAACAGCGCCTCTTCTGCCAGCGGCGATTGGATAAACTAGAAGCTTCAGATATTATACTTCACTGAGATCGATGCCGCTTTACTCTGGAAGAAGCAACAACTGAGCATAGATTTGGTTTAAGTTATTTCCTAGTGGCGAGAACATAGTATTGCAGCTGCAGTTTCTAGGTAACTTTTAACAACTTTTTAGAGAGCTAGACATTGTGATCTAATGCAAGAAGTATTTTGTCTTGATTTCACGAGTCAAATGTCTACAGGACTGCTGCTTGGTCGGCTATCCCATACTCTGACTTCATAACATGTTCAAGAAAACTTTTTGAACATTCGACATCTAGTTCTCTACAGATTCCATTCTCATCATCAAAGCTATTCTGACAAATTGTTTTCTTTCCTCAGGAAGAGAAAATAAAGGTACGTGTATAATATTTCGCTTGTTCGTTTATAGTTAAACACAAAGCTACACAGTGCGTTATCTGAGATCTGCCCACCATGGGTATTGAAACCCGGTTTCTAGCGTTATAAGTGTAAAAATACAGCTGAGTCTGGATGAGGTAATAACCTAATCGTGATAAGGTAGCAGGAGTTATGCTTTAGTGAAGAATGTCCACTGCTAAACCTGTTTTGTGTGGAGGGTTTACCATAATCACATTTGAAAATTTATGTTATGAATATGTAACAAGGAATTACAATAAAATGATTTCTAATTTACGATATGTAACTATGGGATGCAAAACATTCAAATCCTGTCGTGTTTATTACTGAAAGATGAGAGACTGTAATGATTTATAACTACTTGCTATCAATTTTTATCTGACACGTATAGATAAATGTGGTAAACAAGTCGGTATCATAGATAATGTTAGAGGTAAAAGATCCCCATTTCTAAGTATTCTTGACGTTTATTTATTTTTGTTTTTGATTAAAGTAGAGCAAAAAGCTACAAAATGCGCTACCTGTGCCAACTACGGGTATCGAAACTCATTTTATAGGGTAATAAGTCTCCAGACATACCGCCGTGCCACTTGAAGGGAAGGAAGGCATGTTTCTTTCTAAATAGCTGTTCGAAAAACCAAACATGTTTTAACATGCATCCGTAAGATAATGTACCTAAGATGTTTGGATAAATTCCACTGAATTGCATTCCCTGATATAATGTATAAGAATTGTGAGATTAAAGAAGTTTTTGCAAAAAAAAAATAACTCGGTTTCGAAATTAGCTCTGTGAAAAAAAACGATTGGATGAAACGCAAGGTGAAGACCTAGAGTAGCAACATTGTTTAATATCAAGCTATTTAAAATTAACGGACCGAAAAGGAAAAAAACGTGTGGAAATATATATATATAGCTATATAGGGTGGTATATAGATATTCGTGAATAAAGATGCCATTACATCTAAGTGGAAGAGGAGTCACTGATCAAAGAAGTTCACTGCAGTATAATCTCTTTACTTTCTAATACTTCCAAGGATCAACGATCACGTCAAAATTAATTAGATTTCTTGGGAAGAAGGATACGAATCTAAACGGTCTAAAAAGAACGTGTATTTAGATGGAAGGTGTTTCTTGAGATATGACAAGTATTCCAATACTACTCTCTCTCTGTTATAAGACTTTTACTACATTAACATAAACACCGCCCTCTTGTGATTTCTGATGTTATTTCAGCCAAGAAAACTAAACAATCGTAAGACTTAAGCTCACGTTCGTATTAAGTGTTTATCCGAAACCATTTTAAGTAAAAATCTAAATATTTTGATATGTTTGAATAATAGTAGCAACGGAAAAGAAAATTGAAATTCATGTAACAAAATGTGTTTCTAAGCTAAGCTCTTATTTTCGTAACCTATCGATATGCAACTTCAATACATACTTCTGGGTTTAAAGACTAGGCGATTTTAAATATTAAAAGCCATAAAAGTTTCGATGAAACTTAAGATGAAACAACTGTTTACGATTATTGAAGGATTTCAACTGTAATTAATGTTGTTTTAATTTCCCATTCATATGTGTTTTGTTGGAGCAACGCCACAACGGGCTAATCTGCTAAGTCCACCGAGAGGAATAGAGCGTATAAATTTAGCGTTGTAACTCCATAGACTTACCGCTATGCCAGCGTGAGACTCAATCATTCGTTTTCAGCTCGTTTAAACCTGCCTAGCATCCAATGCACAAAGGAATACGATTTCATGCGGCAAGTCATTGAAAAAATACGCCCCAAATGCTTGCATCACGTGATGTCAACCGCAGTTGCTTATACTAATATCACCTTATGTCAAATACAGTTGAAAGATTAAAGGTTTTGGTTTGTTTTGAATTTTGCGCAAAGCTATGTGTGCTAGCCGTTCCTAGTTTTGCATTGTAAGACTAAAGGAAAGGCAACTCGTCATCACAACCCACAGCCAACTCCTGGACTACTCTTTTTATCAACGTGGGATTGACTATTATTTTATAACGCTCTCACGGTTAAAAGGGCGAGTATGTTTGGTATGAGCGGGATTTGAATCCGCGGCCCACATGTTAGGAGTCGAGCGCCTTAACCACGTTAAAGGTTTGAGTGGTGTCAAAATATGCTTATTTATAAATTCCCAAGTAAAACATGTATTTAAATAAAGAATACTTAAAGTTAAATGCACCATGCTTGATTTGTTTTTAAAAAGAAAAGTGAAATTTTATGTCTCGTTTATATATCATATTTACTACAGTGTGGAGATAAAACAAACAATATGAAAATAAAGTATTTTCTCAGTTTACACGAAATTCAACAACTACAAACAAAATGATTTACGTCGTAACAATAATAAAAAAACAGTGTTATTACTAATGATAATGAGAGTCAAGTGGATGGAAGTAAACATACGTATTTTCGTAATAACAAAGTTTGGTATTAACAAGAAAAACATGGCAACCTCTAAAGGAAGTATTTCAGGTGCTATCCTTAAAGAGCGTAAACAAGGTGTAATTGTTCTCACTTTTTGATGTGGTGTTTTCAAAACAGGCTGTCTAAACACTAAACTAATCTTGTATTATTTGCAACGAAAAACGTTTCTAAATTGTTGATGCAATAGAAAATAATCTGTTTTATGTTAAAAGTACACAGACATTTGTTATACTCACCTAGACAGGACAACATTTTATTATTTATTGTCATTAAGTGTTCATGCGTGAACAAAAAATAAACAAAAAAACATTTATAATTTGTTTGTTTTTTAATTTCTCGCAAAGCTACACAAGGGCTATTTACACTAGCCGTCCCTAATTGAGAAGTGTAGGATTAGAGGGAAGGCAGCTAGTTATCACCACCCACCACCAACTCTAGGGTTACTCTTTTACAAAAAAATAGTGTGATTAATAATCACATTATAACGCCCACACGGCTGAAAGGGCGGGTATGTTTGGTACGACGGGGATTCGTACCCGCAAACCTCAGATTAGTAGTCGAACGCCTTAACCCACCTGGTCATACCGGACCCGTTATAATTTCCACAGGTTAATAAAAAAAAAGCATTTATAATTTGTTATTTTATGAACTGTACAAACACAGGTGCCACTTTACCGTTACAGACACTGACTTGGGCTAAACACCGCTCAGTGGCCAGCCTGTGTCGAAGTTTAGTTCTAGTGTTACTTAATTTTATCGCTCAAAAATTTGTCGTCGTGGATTCGTTGTAAGAGTGACAATCAAATCAGGCCTGCTGTAGTTTTGTTATCTTGACATTTTTATATGTTCTACAGTAATTTCTATATGATGAAACCGAAAATAATACTAATTTTTTTTTCCGACTCGTACATATATGTTACAAAATGTCATATGTACGTCTACACATGTGAATCATTTTCTTTGAAATCGGATCACATTTTATTATGCTTAAAATGTTGACAGCCACTTCTATAGATTTCTCTATACCAATCGCGACGCGAAAGTCTTATCGATTGCTGCGTAATTTAAACATAAAAATATAATAAAAATTATTGTGGTAAACAAATAATTCCTTTTTCCTGATTTGTAAAAAAAACACTTAAGTAATAGAAAAAGAAATGAAAATTATTTTCGAAATATGCATAGCTGAATTATGGAAAGTCCGTTATTAAAACCAAAACAGTTTTTATGAAACTTAAATTTGCAGGCCTGTGTTATCTGCTTTATTGAGAGTACGGCTGTCGGAGATAGTAGTTCTCGAAATTTAACAACAAATAAAATGGCGGCTTACATATTAACAACAACAACAAAACACAGTATTATTACCATTGATAATAAGATTAAACTAAATGGTTTGTTTGTTTCTGAATTTCGTGCAAACGTTATGAGGGCTATCTGCGCTAGCCGTACCTGAGTTAACAATGTAAGACTAGAGGGAAGGTAGTTAGTCATCACCACCCACCACCAAGTCTTGGGCTACTCTTTTTACCAACGAATAGTGGAATTCAGCGTCACACTATAACGCCCCCACGGCTGAAATAGGCAAGCGTTTTGGTGTGATGGTGATTCGAACCCGAATTACATGGCAGTAAGCGCGAGATATATTTTGATTATAATAAACTTCATTACTTCTATACTGTTACTGACTTACATGAAATCGTGTAATTTTGCCAGCACACGTATTGTTTGTGGTATTTCCTCACAGTGTAGTAACTGTCACATCGTTTGAAAGGTATATAATGTGCATGGTTAAAAGTATCATTACAACTACGTTAAAGATATTTACTTTTGTATGAAAAACCTTTTATGCCATTATAGTTTTACATGTTATTGTCAAGATATATATTTAACATTTTAGTTAAAAACTCTACCGCTATACTATTTGATGTTGTTGTTGTTGTTTTGAATTAAGCACAAAGCTACACAATGGGCTATCTGTGCTCTGCCCACCACGGGTATCGAAACCCGGATTTTAGCGTGTAAGTCCGCAGACATACCACTGAGCCACTGGGGGGCTAATACTATTTGAAATAATTACTTTCGTGCTCTGAGGGGGCTAATACTATTTGAAATAATTACTTTCGTGCTCTGACTGACCACTTTTTAAACCCCTTTACATTTCTTCGTTTTTGAAAATATATCTAATCTATAATACCCTGAACTCAAAGTGAACAAAGCACTACAAGATGCCTGAAAATGGATTGTTCAATCTTAACTTATTAGTCCAGAAGGGTAGTCTGCAATCGATTAGCAGACATCTCTAAACAATTATCAAGACTATTCTAATTGGGTTTATGAATAACGCTGAAAGATTATTGAACATTTCAACCAGAATATTATATTATTCAGCAATCCAAACACCTTTTTACTTTCGACGGATTAGTGCAGAAATTAGCGTGTAAACCTTAAGGTTTGATCTGAAAACGTGCAACAGAGGTTTTTCAATCTCTTTTAATTTGAGGCTCACTCGATGTGAATAAATGAGTTTGTGATCCCAACCTATAAAATTTTTTTGCAGTGTTATTTATAAATTTTAAAAAAATAATTTCCAATAAACTTTAATGATACCTATGAAGTACTTCTGACAAATTGTATGTTTGTAATTTAATATGGCATTTTCTTATTAATTTACGGGTATTATAATTATACTATTAGCAATTTGTATGTTTGGGTTACGTTTATAGACTGATGAACAATTAAACATACAACTAAGTTAAGTAAGATTTTGTTGTGAAGCATTTCTGTAATTTAATTAATTAAACATGGTCTTTACTGGCTTATTGTTTATTTATAATTAAAATTAATTCAACATTTTTGTTTTCAAATCATTTTATGGCGACTCTCACTTATTTGTTTGTTTTTTAATTTCGCGCAAAGCTACACAAGGGCTATCTGCGCTAGCCGTACCTACTTTAGCAGTGAAAGACTAGAGAGAAGGCAACTAGTCATCATCACCCGCTGCCAACTCTTGAGCTACTCTTTAAACAACAAAGAGTGGGATTGACCGTTACATTATAATGGCAAGAATATTTAGTGTGACGGGGATTCGAACGAGTCGAACCCCTTAACCACTTGGCCTGACTCTCACTATGGGAAACAATGAACATTTGGATAGAACAGGGGAGAGGTTAAAAACTTTCTCAGGTAACATTAAAATAATTTCCAGAGTTTGAATAGATGCATCACAACCTCGAATACAAAAATATTATCACCAATATAACATTACTGCATTTTATAGTGATCGTTGTCTCTAGGGTTTTTCTTGACAGTGAGCACTTTTTGTGTTTAATCTTTGGGCCATAAATAATCCAAGTTGATGACTAAACGAAAATGAGGGAGAGAGAGATATACACAGTTTCTATTGTAACTGACTTCGTGTTTTAGTCTTGTAACGAGGATACATTCAGGTCTTGCGATAACTTCGACATTGCGAATACAACGCATGTGTCTCAGATGAATAAGTTCACGGATTACTTGATCGAATTACAATAATGCAACACTTAGTTCTGAGTATATTTTAGTTTTATTATCCACTTTCATTTTTTTCTTACAAATCAATAAGTCAGCTAACAGACAATGATCTTCCACTCAACGTTGCGCTCTGATCTCAAGGTATAATCAGTTGCAGATTAAACATGTTTTTGATAGGTTATTACAATTCAGAAAACATAACATCACTAGATGGCGCCATAAGCAGTGCATGTGAAACTCAAGAAAGTAGCTTTGTGAATTTATTTATTTAAAAAATTTTTTTTCCTTTTAATTTGAAGTTCATTGTGAGTTTCAAATAAAAAGATGAAAATTGAAATAATTACTTCCTAATTACGAACAGCGTGAGCTGGTTTCATCAGAAATTAAAACGTAATCACTGCAGTACAAAAACTCGAGTTGTGAATATCTCATAAACAAAAAAATGATCCTTCATAGCAGTGGCATTTGAAATTATTTTAGGAAATGTTAGAGTAACTTAATCCATAATGCATTTTTTTCCCTTTACATAAGTTATATTTTTGTGCGCCAACAATACCAAACGTGGTACACGCGTTTACCCTATTCCATTGTACTACTAATTATGATTTGTACCGTCCTGTTATGAAATTGAAATTTATTTATAGTCAGGGCTAGAGTAAATTAATCTGAGAGACTTTTGGCGTGATCAAATATATCTCTCGAAAGTATATGAGCTCATGTAATTATATCTCAAATCGATCAAGAGATGACGGAGCTATGAGCTAAAAATTTGTACTTGGAAAAAAAAAATCACAGTCATTCTATAAGACGATATACCGCGGCTAACGATTAGAGCCAAAGCCTATTGTTAACAAGCTATCTATATACATTTTTTTCCACAGTAATCAAGGAAAAAGGTTGCAGGGCATAAGATATTGTTTCTAATTTAGAATTTGCACACGTAAAACTGCCGTAATAAATAAGTACTGTAAGTTCCTGACGTTTATCTAATCTGCAATCAAAAAAATAATGAGATTTGAAAACCTGAGGATTTTTCTATAATTTTTTTCTTGGTACACTGGAAAATCTTATGTTCACACGAACCTAGCGGAGAAAAATTGTACTTAGTTTCTCTAATTCTGTTTCATTCTTCAGTCTGTATTTTTTTATATAATAGTATTTTTACATTTCAAATGTAGTTTTAATTTTATTCTATTTTCTTAATGTGCTTTTTACAAGATAATGTGTAAAACAGGAAGTAAACACCAAGCCTGTTTTAAAGTAAAATAGACAAATGTTGAATTCTTGCATGATCTGGGATTTTAAGAATCGTGTGTTTTCGTATACCCCTTCAAAACTGAAAATAACTACGTTTAAAATGTACGTTTAGTTAAATAATGGAAATATAAGATTAAATAAACATTAAACTCAAAACTATTTTTCAGTCAAAGATTTAGATAATTTGTAAGTGTACACATAATGTAAACAAGAAAGCAGCTTAGTACGTGCTTACAACTGAGTGTATTGCATGTATGCTAAAGGTTCATATTTGTATTGGCTTACATACACTGAAATCTTAATACGGGAGTTAAATTAATGTTCTAACGTACTGCAATGTTTATAAAATTACTGCGAACAAAAAAAGGAAAACAACTTTCGAACTGAGCTGCAAGTGAAACTGAAAATATTCAGCCAGAGAGTCTCAGAATGGTTGTCGAATGTTCTCTCTCTCGCTTGCTAATGTGTATAATAAAAGCATTCTAAGTAATGTTTTTTCCTTACAAACATTAGAATTCTGTTAATTTAATCCAGATGTAAGTGAATACACGTCTGGGTTCACACGTATAATATTTTGTTTAGTCGCGTGGTATGAAATTGCTACAATTCCTTAGAATAACTTTATGTTGGTCCTATCTATTAAAACAAGAATCTTTTCTACTCCCATGCTTGTCTGTTGAGATTGCAGAATTGTGAGCAACAGTTTGTTATTGTGATCATTTAATACGTTTAATAATATGTTAAACTGTCTATTACCCAGAGGTATTGTATTGCACGTATTTTTTTCTTAGTGTGAGGTTATATTTTAAATGAAATATTTGAATACTTAAAGTAACGTCACCTAATTGCCATACCGTTTTAATAATTCACGTCAAAAAGTAAATATTTCCAAGATTAGCAAAGCGGAAAGTAACATTTCTATACAGTGTTTATCTATCAAAATGTTGTGACAAGATTTTAACGTATTTTGTACTGTATGAAGAAACGTAGTTTCTGACTTATTTATTCTCTTCTATATTTAAAGATATTCATGATAATAAGATGGGAAAATAATAGAACAACAGATTATAAAGGACAGTAAAACCTATCAAAACCCTAAGTTATTTCGAAACTAAATGGCTTTGTTAAAAACCTTTCATTGGTTTCTGTGTCTCTCCCTCTCTTTCTCTGTGGGTATTGAATAATATTTACGATTTTGTTTGATATATTCAGAGATTACCAGCATTTGCATCATATGATCCTTCATATAATGTTTTCTATAACGGATTCATAATACTTAATACGACTAAAGATGTTTAACGCTGTTAATGATGAAGGTAAATTTATCAGCTTTGATTATAAGTCCATTGATATAACTGCTCGTGAACTTATCTGAGAAACATATGCTGATTACACTATAAGCATTAATTTAATTATTAATTCCAAATTTAGACACTTTGAACCAGAAGTTCAACAGAATGGAATGACACACTGAAACAAACAAACAAACCTCTCCAGCACGCGGCGTGTTCTGGTAATTTGTTTACTTTAAACCACGTTTGTCCTGAAGAAGTCCTCGCATGGTGCTTTCTGCCTTCTTTATCTTAAAATAAATTAATCTGTTATTAGTTATAAAGCATGTAGAAAATCTCACTAATGATGTATACACGAGTATAGTACACTTCAGCCGATAGTAATGACAATTACTTGAACTGATTTCAGGAGTAAAATGTTTTAAAATGTTAAAGTAAACGCCCCAAGTGGCTCAGCGGTGTGTTTGCGGAGATATAACGCTAAAAACGGGGTTTCAATGCCCGTGGTGGGCCGAGTACAGATAGCCTATTGTGTAGATTTTGACTAAGGAAACGTTGTTGTTTTTGTCCTGGAGTTTTCAGCTGACAAGAACAAAGTAGTTAATCGGTGATCACGAACGGCAAAATACAGATAAAACATCAGGACATATATTAATAAAAATCATTCTAGGTATATTTATCTGAATGCCAAAGTTTATATAATAAATGTGAAATCATTCCATCATAATCGCGTAATTGAAGTAATATTTTAACTTCTAATAAACATCTGTATTGTACTTGAATCAAATTACCGGAACATTTCATTTAACTTAACAGAATCGAACAAGATTCTAGTGGGAAATATACAGCGAAAGGAATGATTAGAAATTGGTCCGGCATGGTCTGATGGTTAGGGAGTTCGACTCACAACTTTCTAGCCAGAGGTTCAAAATCCACCAAAGATGCTTTCCCTTTTCAGTCGTAAGATCGTTATAAAGTAACAGTCAATTTCACTCTTCGTTAGTAAAATAATAGCCCAAAAGTTGGCCGTGAGTACACTTATAAACTAGTGACGGCTATCGGAGATATTCTATGTGTAGCTTTGCACGAAAATAAAAAAAAAAGAATGTTCAAATTCATTTTACTTATTTTGTTCTAGTGCCTCGCTAGTATGCAAGCCAAGAATCATTAATTTCTATCCTCAACGTAATTCATTTTGAAAATATTTTCACCAATATGAATTGCAGGTAAAACAAGTTGAATAAAGAAATCAATTTGTGTCAAGTACTATAGGGTGTCCCAAAAGTATCTTTCCTATATTAAAATCAAATGGCAAATAGCATTTAATCACCCAATTTCCAGTATCTTGTAGTCCAACGTAAATAGTTTTTATTGTCAAATTTGTTTTTCTTACGCCTCGGTGAGAAGTGTTACCCTGTGAGGTGGCAGCTGTTCAAGAAAAGACTTAATGAGTCGTTTGGCTTGCAGGGTGGACCAATTCAGTGAGTTCCAGTTTCGCCAGGCATCGCTCCACTATGCTTTCTTTTAAGGGGTATGTTAATGTAATCGTGTATCTCATATCTATAGCAAACACCACCGAGATACAGACTAGGATAACGGATGCCATCACCACTGTAACTGTTGATATGTTGCAGTGAACGTGAAATGGAATCGAATATCAGTTAGATGTATCACTAATGGTACACACGTAGAAGTTTACTGACATATTCATAAAAACTGTTGAAGTTAGAATACGAAATGTTGAAAACTGCATGGTTGTATTTCCTTCGTTAGTTTATTATCAAAATTTAAAAGAAAAAATATAATTTTGAATCACCCTGTATGTAATTATAAATACAACATCTGTAAATAAAGGCTGATATGTTTTAGATATTCTGTTTTATTCTAACGCATAGAGTCAGATAGTAAAAAAGAACGAACATGTAGGTAACTGAAACGTGTCCTAAATAACTATTTACCGAGAAACAATAGGAATATATCTTTAAATAGAGTGTATTTTAAATTACTGTTTATTGAAAGGCAAAAAGAAGGTATCTAAATGTCACTTATTCTAAAATTACTTTTCACCAAACCCTGTTTTCTGAAACTTACGTAAGTAATAAACAAGTAAAATTTACAAACACATACGAAACTGACAAATATTTGTTGTCTGAAGAATTATGTTTGAAGTTACACACAAAACAACACAATGAGCTATCTGTGCTCTTCCTTCACAAGTATCGAAACCCGGTTTCTAGCAGTATAAGTCCGCAGACATATCGAAGTGCCACTGGGGAGGCTGGTCTAAAGAAATCATCTCACTGAATTAAAATTATAGTAATTAAGTTTTACAAAATTAAATCCAGCTGGTCTCTAGTAGCAATGGAACACTCCGGAAAAAACTGATTGAAAGGCTTAAACTCCTGAATGACATCTTTTCGTTATAGTAATAAACCTTTTTATGTGTAGAATGATCAAACCCTGTACTTTTAGTATGTCAGTATAATATAATCAGACTTTATCCAACTATCAAAAGTGCATGACCACCTGAAAACTGCCTGATAAATTTATTCTAGTAAATTACAAAAAAGCAAAACTTAAGATCATAAACTGATGTTATTTAAAGCTGAGAATAAGGAAATCTCATTTACTTAATACGACTGTGTGACATCATAAGCACCAGTGACTGTCAAAAGGAAATATCTTGTATAAACTTCAAAATACAGTTATGTGCATTTTACAAAGAGAGTAATAGATATTTCAGTCTGTCTTCTA
Organism: Carcinoscorpius rotundicauda; assembly: GCA_011833715.1. Classification (NCBI taxonomy): domain Eukaryota; kingdom Metazoa; phylum Arthropoda; class Merostomata; order Xiphosura; family Limulidae; genus Carcinoscorpius; species Carcinoscorpius rotundicauda. Next base: position 52,453,308 of record CM022396.1, on the reverse strand, counting down.
CAAGTACTTTTGAGTATAAAATAAAATACATTTTTTTATGTCTCAAATATTTTAAACCATTTCTAAATCAGAGTTTTAGACACAATTTTAATATTATACCTTTGGCATCTCAGAAAGTCGATCTCATCCTTAAATTTCAAATACTCGAAATTTATTCTTTTGTTACGAATAAGCATATTTTAAAAAGTTACCTGCTTGCTTTGATAGGAAAGACACAGCATGGTATCTGCTATGCCCAAAGCTATGTCTCAGAGAAGTTGTCGTCTTAAAAATGTTTACAGTTAAGTTCCCATTCTGTAAATAAGTCTTTGAATGTTTGTCAATTTTCAAAATCAGCTTCAGGTGCAGCTATTCGATCTGATGAAAAACTTATACTGATCATGTAACTTTTTACTCTTATCAAATTAATAAAAAAACTTTTGCTTTCAGAATCGTATTACTCAAGTCAAGACCGACAACCGGTGATAAAGACACTAAAACTATTGACTATTTATTTTTAATAAATCCAATATGATTTTGAAGAATAAAACAGAAATATTTTAACTGTATCTTGTAGAAGATCACTGATAATGAGGCTCTTTTTCATTATGAAAGATTATTAGAACGGCTGGGTTTCAAGAATCAACGTTTTTGTCGAAGCATTATGAAAAGACGTCTTGTAAAGTTTATAACTGTGCATTATCTACTAAAACATGAAGTTGTCGTATGCTCGTAAATTTAATTGAAGTGCACACTAAGAGTGCTAATCACTTTAACGCTAATTAAGCCTTACCATGAGAGTGTTGATACTTTTGACACTTTATTCGAGAAGTGTTGCTTAGGAAGAAGATTTCATTAATAACTTTGTTGCTAAGGTTTGCTCGAAATAAGTATTGAATGGAATTTCTTTGTAATTTATCTATACATCAGATGAAACGTTAACACTAAGAAGATGTGATAAATTGTTATTTACCTCATATACAATTAGCCTGAGGTAGAACATATATTTATAGGTTATGTGTAATGTTTGAAAAATAAGTCAGTAAACAGACAAATTCCAGGTAAACTGTGTACAAATAACCCAGAAAAGAGCTTGCTGTTTATTGTAATACATATATTTGATTTCCTAAACGAAAATGTTATTTTTAAACAGGTTGATTTTATGTAAGTCTCGAGCTAGTAATGTCACGTACATGTCTTATATGGCATAATTCATGCTCAAATGACATCATTTTTGGGTAAATTATATGAAGAAAATATCACTTTAAATGTTTAAAGTAACGTCCTTGTTTAGAAAGATAAATGTCTTGGTGTTACACGTGTGTGAATTACTTGTAGGATTAATATATTTGAACATTTTTATCACTGCAATATTAAAAAAAACTCTACAAGAACTTAGATCCATTATTCTATCTACACAGACACCCACTTTTCTACAATAAAAAAAGTCTAATCCGTGGTGTCACAATATTCTTTCGCCTGGATTTTTTCTTCAGTATTTGTATCTATGGCTTCGTCATTTGAAACTCAACCAACCGTAGAAAACCTTTTCCTTTCACACCCACACACGAAGCTGACAAGCATCTAGTTAGCTTTGTTACTCTTCAAAGCATCTCATTCCAAAGATCTAGAAATAGAACTATGGGATGCAAAAAAATACGAAGAGAGAAAGAAGGGAACTTTAGTTTGTATAAAACTATTCACACTAGGCCTTTCTAACATTGTCACTTTACTATACAACCTAAGTCAAAAAGCAGTCATTAACTCATCAGTCAATCACGTTTTACGAAACGCCACTTCGCCCCTCTATAAAGCTTAGCTTGAATCACTGATTTTAGGTTTCCTTCCTTTATAACTATTTGAAGCAACAATTGCAGGTTTTCTCGTTCGCTTCTGGAAAAAAAAATCCAGTCAGAGTCTTCAAATGATTCTTGTTTTTAGGCTTCCACTGTGAAATGGTAATTTTTTTTTCTAAGTTTCTTGCTTTACTTTACAAATTTAGATCTATTGTAACTAAATCGTAAACTATGATAAATTACTGATTTTGATCCCCGTCATACCAAAGATACTCGTCCTTTCAGCCTTGTGAGCGATATAATGTGACGGTCAAACCCACTGTTAGTTGATAAAAGAGTAGCCAAAGAGTTGGCGGTGGGTGTTGATGACTAGCTACCTTCCCTCTAGTCTTACATTGCAAAAATAGGGACGACTACGCAGATAGCCCTCGTGTAGCTTTGCGCGAAAATAAAAAAACGAAACTTTGACAAATTACTTTGAAATCAAATATTTCACATCTCTGTAATACAAAGTAAATAATGGTGTAACATGAAATCCATATCATTAGATATTTTTATTTTTTTTTTATTCGCACGTTCATCGAATTATCCTTGAGGAAAGAATAACATTGAACAGGAAACCAAAGACCACATCTTGAATTTTGTAAATGAAAATGTTTATCGTAAAATGCAATAATATTTTTTGTCCAATATTACAGACTCGGGAAAAGCTTAAATGACTACGTAAGACTTGGGTACTTATAGCTTTGGGCGAATTAAAAAACCAAAGTAGAACTATATTACATAAATTGTGCGTATTTATTAGAAAATGTTTAGAAAATCATTTTAATAGAATTTAAAAATGTTCTTTGATTCAAGCAAACATAAGTTATAATGTTATACAAAATACCTGTGACAATAAAATAATACTTATTATGAACTTTACAATGTACGTAATTCATTAAAAACGTGATTGAATTGCAAAATTACAATTACTGACCACTTCACTAAGCCCTCGGCCCTGCCTGGCCAGGTAGGTAAGCCACTCGACTCGTAATGTGAGATACGCGGGTTCGAATCCCCGTCACATCAAACATGCTCGCCCTTTCAGCCTTGGGAGCGTTGTAATGTGAAAGTCAATCCCAATATTCGTTGGTAAAATAATAGCCCAAGAGTTGGCTGTGAATGGTGATGACGAGCTGCCTTCCCTCTAGTCTAATACTGCTAAAGATAAGGAGATGAATCGGGTCCTTCTTTACATTGTATGATAGTAAAGAGATCTAAGTGTCGGGTCACTTGGTAGAACAGTGGTAAGCCATCGAATTTAGAGCGTTACAATCAGGAGTTCGATTCAACTCGGTAAGCACTGCAGATGTCCCCACGTGGCTTTGGTGTAACGAAAAGAACGACAAACACCTTATGTGTTACTTCCTTTAGTTTTACTGGTTCACCTTCACTGCTGGATTTAATTTTTTGACATTTTGTTAATGTCAGCGGCATTTGTTTTCTTTCCAATAGATTGAACATATAATATGGTATATAATTAATAAAACATAGCACTGCTACTTATTAATCTATATGATTTCATTTGATTTAAGTTTCGCCCTAAGCTACATGACGACCATCTGAGTTGGTAGGACCTAATTTAGGAGTGAAAGGCAAATTGTCTTCAGCATCCACTGCCAGATATTGGCTTGTCTTCTACCATTGAGATTGACTATTACTTTACAACGCCCCACAGATGAAAGTAAAAGCACATTTGGTAGAATTCAAACTCACTAGCCCCAGATTATAAGTCAATCGCTCTAACCACCTAGACTAAAAACTATGACTGAAAACAATCGTACAATGTCCAAGAAATACAAAAATTAAATTTATAAGCACAGAAATATATGTATGATATATTTTGTTTAAAGACTGGTTCATCATTCTTTCTTTCATGTACCTTTCTTTCAGGATTGCATCATTCTGATTATTGGTAGTGAAACAGATAAAGTATTTATATCTAAAAAATTACCCAATTTTAAGTGAACTTTATTTGTTGTAGGCTGATATTAAGAATTATTATACATCTGAGCTTATCAACACTAATCAGAAACAGGTAACATTGTCATCAATAAAGTACATACAAATACATTTCCGTGCTAAGAATGACCATCGTTACGATGGATCAATGGTATCTGGGTATTTTGCCCTGGAGGGTCAGATTCTCTTTGACCTCTTCCTCCTTCCTGAACTTATTTTCCCTAACTGTTTGTATGTTAGGTCCTTCTCAGGGCAATGTCCATTTATAGTCTATTATTCACAGTAGGTCAAGTTAGCTGGTGGCAATTTATTTATTTTATTTTATTATTATTTTTTTAAAATACATAAATATGTAAACTATAAATATAAGATTTAAAGTTTATATACATACATATTTCACTTTAATTTATTTTTCTTTATATTTAAAATATATGTTAATTGGAGAGAGGTATTTAGGATTTTCTTCATCATGTATGAGGTACCTGTCTAGTTCGCATAATAAATCATTTTTCACCCAATTTTTGTTAAAATATCTAATTGTAATATTTAGGAGTCTATCTGATATGGTTGGTATGTTCGAGTAATTATGAATGAATTTAGATGATATTGATCTCGGGACTCTGTATGCAGTTGTGAGAAGTGTGTTTTGGATACAAATACATTTCCTTTCATTGTTTGTTTACTTTTGAATTTCGTGCAAAGCTACACGAGAACTATTTGCGCTACCCGTCCCTAATTTAGCAGTGTAAGACTAAAGTGAAGGCAGCTAGTCATCACCACTCACTGCCAACCTTTAGGCTATTCTTTTGTCAACGAATAGTGGGGTTGACCGTCACATTATAACTCCCCCACGGCTTATAGTATGTTCCGTGCGACCGGAATTCAAACCAGTGACCTTCGGATTACGAGTCGAAAGCCAGGGCCCGTGGGGTGAAGAAAGAATTAAAATGTTTTAGTTATTAAACTATTTCGATTCCTAAGACTTATTCATTTAAAAACTCATCATTTTAATTTCAAACTTTAGTGGACCAGATTGTGTTGTATTACTGTATACAGTAATTACAGTATTACAGTATCAGTGTTTTTTTTTGTTTTAGAATTACACCAACTTCGAGCAGCTCTGAAACTTTTAAAACTCAATTTCGGCATATTTGGGGGATTACGGTAAAAACACCATGTAATATTTGTTTTAGACTTTCTGATCTAATCACGATTACAAAAATAAAAAAAATATCAACATGTCAACATGAGAACCGATTTTTGACACACTATTTTTGTTCTATAATTCAGTCAAAAATGATCGAATTTTGATGAAACTTGGTAAATATATGTTGAATATTATTCCTTGTTTTTGTACAGAAATTGGTCCTTTGCGGTGATAAAGACAGAATTACGGACACTATTTTTTTTGTTTATTTATTGAGAGCCAGATATGATCAACATTACATTCCACTAAGTTTCAGATATGTCTGACTTGTTACTTAAACAAGCCCTTACAGTAGTATCTATGGCAGCAGGGAAGCCTTCGTTATATCGCATTCGATTTCAGCTACGGTAATTTCAGTTACTTACTAAAATTTGCTAATGCAAAGAAGCTGTTTGCTTGCTCATTGAGTATTCCAAATGGCTTCATTAGTAGATTCGCGGGTGCATATGTATTTGTAATCTTCAAAGCTCTTCCTAGAAATCGAGCAGTAAATTATTCTTATTCGTGTATTTTGGGGCTCTTGGGCGATATCCAGAACAAATAAAAAAAGGTGTCATAGTTTTTCTAAACACCTCTGATAATTTCAGACTATTCTCAGTTTTTATAATTTCTGTTTATATTTAGATGAAAAATTAATGTGCGAATTTCACTTTTTCTCGAATATGTTTCATTTGTTATCAATATTAATATCATGACTTTGTTGCATCAAACACGTAATAAGTCAGTCTTTGTAAATTAAAAACTTGAGCTTAGAAGAAATTCACAGTATTAAAATAGCTATTGATTCATATATTTTCCTATATAAACCGGTTCCTCAACAAGCATTGTAAATCATATTTTTTTTGTAGAATTTAACAGTCGTATAATTATGAAAAATATTTTAGAAGACATCTATAACATTTGTTTAACTTCTGATTAAAGACTGCGTTATAAGCAGGCTTTCGAAACGATACTTATTAGTACGAGACATATTTGACATAAACTGATTTATAATTAAATTTCCTGTGGAATAGTTTACGCTTACTTTTCAAAGGTTCGATTTTTTAAAAATAAAATATTTTATAAATAAGAAAAACTCAACGTGTAACAGAAGAAAGGTTTGAAAGAACGGTTGTGGTATGCAACATTGCTGTTATCTGGAAAAGCCTTAAAATCTCACAGAGCTTAAATGGCACAACTAAAAGTCATAAGGCTGCAAAAATCAAAAAATATTATTTAAATATTGTAAACTAGTAGACCGAATAAAGTAATAGTGATATAATTCGATTTATAAATAGCTATTACACGGTTGCATCTACCTACGAATCAAAACAACCTAGTCCAACTCTGTAAAATGTATTGTTTTTTTTTATCAAAAACTATTATAAAATTCAAACCACACTGAATTTTTTTTATTCATAAATCATTTCCATTATACAAAAATAACGTCGTGTTATTGTTCAAGCTAACTAGCTGTAACAAAAAAACTAGTTATGACTATTGTAAGGCTTAAAGTTCGGAATATAGTGTAATGTGAGAAATGCACAGTCACTATTTACGTATAAAATTTTGGATCAACTTCTGAACAATGTTTCTTACGTTATAATTATTTTATGTTCTATAAATAGTTATGGTTTAGCGTGAAAAGTCTATTCATATATGCCAACACAATGATTTGTACGTTTTGGACTTTTGACATTTAGAGAAGTTAGCGTCACATCAACTCGTACATTAAGGTTTAGGTACTTTGCGATCTTGATTGAGTAATTTGAAATCTTAATAACCGAAACCATACATCGATTAATTAGTGTATCTGCTTATTAAATCTTGTTTAATTAGAATTTTTTTCCTTGAACTACTTTTTACTGTTTACTGTTCTTTCAACGATTTCTAATTATTTTCCTCACGATCTTGGAGCCCAAATACGTTTGTAAAGCTGTCACCCAATGAATACAAACACAACTTTCTTCGATAAGGTATTCTTGCGTAGAATATGCGTCCTGTTTCACACTGTAATGTCCTTCGGTAATGTCATAAAATCAGCCAGTGTTTGGTAAATACGTAAAAGTCTCGTCTTGTTACCGAGAGAGAGAACCGTAGAAGGAAACTCATTTAAAGGCAAAGTTTCTGACAGACTAATTACTTTGGAAAGGAAGCGTTGGTTGCTTATTTCCTGAATTTTCTTATGGATGCTTAATACAGTTTTATATCTTATAGTGTTCAGGTTCCTAAATGTTTCTCGAGTTATGTGCATATATATTTGTATGTGTGATAAAACATCTGTGATTTACTTAATGAAATATCCTCTATCACTCACCACTTTGTAGCATTTAGAAATAGTACAAACAATACATTAATTTCGGTTGTTTATTTTGTTTTAGTTTTTATCATGTCCCCTGTAAGTATGTAGTAAGTTTACGAACTTACATTTCCAAAAGTCTGGTTTTAAATTCCTGTGGTAGACATAGCAGATAGTTCATTGCAGCTTTTAATCAAACACACTGGCGACCAGTTGTTACATGGACGATAGACACAACTTAATTTGTTTCTTGCTTATTTACTTTCAAGCGGAAAGCTTTGTTTGTTTGTTTTTGAAATTTCACACAAAGCGACTTGAGGGCTATCTGTGCTAGCCATCCCTAATTTAGCAGTGTAAGACTAGAGGGAAGGCAGCTAGTCATCACCACCCACCGCCAACTCTTGGGCTACTCTTTTACTGACGAATAGTGAAATTTAACGTCACATTATAACGCCCCCACGGCTGAAAAGGGCGAGTATATTTGGTGTGATGAGGGATTCAAACTCGCGACCCTCAAATTAAAAGTCGAATACCTTAATCATCTGGTCTTGCAGAGCTCCGGAAGGAAAATAATACCGAATTTTAGTGTTATAAACTCCCATGTCTACCGATGAGCCATGGAAGAAAAGTATGTGTTTATGTAAGAGGCATAGATTATTCCGTCTTACATCACTTCATTTTAAAACGACAATTAACATAAATCTAGATTTTACAGTCTATCTGTCGAGAATCGCTCGTGTAAAAACTGTAACGTTATTAAACGTATTCAAAGATATTAATTTTGTAGTATTCCTGCAACGCGGTAATGGGTCATTTAGCATTTTCATTTATTAACTGATTCCTCAACAATCATTGTAAAACATAATTTTTTTGTAGGATTTAATATTCATATCATTACAAAAATATCCTAGAAGACATCTAGAGCACTTGCTTAATTTCAGATTGCAAGTTGAATTCGATTGAATCTTCAATATTTGTTTTTCATTGTTGTGAAAGAGGGTGAAACTGTTTGATACAAACGATACAAAACATCTTTCAATTAGACGTAACAATTTTCCTATAGCAAAATGAAAAAGACAAAATAGTGCCACAAAGGTATTGCTATTGTTATACGAATTTGAGAATAAAGTTATGTAGTTATAAACCTCAGCAAAATTAATCAAAACAACTCAATTTTTCATTACACAAAAACATGAAGGTTTTTGGTAACTGTTCTCAGTTCCTTCTTTACAGTATATGATCTTACTTTTACTTGCTTTTTAAATATCATTTGTATATATATAAGAATGAATGTTTATTGAACTAAATTTGTTTAAAACATGAGTAATAATTGAAATCAAACAAGTAAAGCTTAAGTGTGTTTACTACAGTAGATTACCTAAAAACAGAGCTTGTATCAAAAATAAGTTATTTGTTCATCAGAACCAACTCATGAAAACAACATAATAAAACTTCAGTTAGCAATCAGTCCCTAACTCAACACCATAAAACATGACTATTTTTAGTTGCTTAAATCTGGAAACTCACAAGCCTAAGACTGTGGTACGAGGTTCTGTGGTGCGTGATTTAGAAGTCATTTTCACACGTGTGTGTTTTTTTAGCGTAGTTATCTAGATGTTTCTATCTTGCCAAGTTGTAGTCATGTTATTCCACCATTACCCTAGTTCTCTTTTAATCTCTTATCTTAGTAATATTCTTGCACTTCACTCAAAAAGGGTAATCTTATTATCTATTCTTTATCTGACCTTAAATCGTTCACTTTCTTCGGCTCTCATCTTTGTCGGTTTTTTTTAATTTTCGCATAAAGCTACTCAAGGGCTACTGCGCCAACCATCCCTAATTTAGCAGTATAAGAATAGAGGAAAGGCAGCTTGTCATTATCACCCACGGCCAACTCTTGGAATACTTTTCTACCAACGAAGAGTGGGATTGACCGTCACATTATAACGCTCCCACGGCTAAAAGAGCGATTATGTTTGGTGTGACGGGAATTTTAACCCGCTGCCCTCGGGTAAGTCTTTGGATACATTTGTAAGTTAACCGCTTTTGTACTCTGAGGCCCGGCACGACAAGATGGCTAAGGCACTCGACTCGTAAACTGAGGGTGGTTGACTCGAATCCCTGTCACGCCAAACATGCTTGCCTTTTCAACTATGGGGACGTTATAATATTACGGTCAATCCTACTATATGTTGGTAAAATAACAGCCCAAGAGTTGGCGGTGGGTGGTGATGACTAGCTGCCTTCCTTCTAGTCTTACACTGCTAAATGATGAACGGCCAGAGCAAATAGCCCTCGTGTAGCTTTGCGTGAAATTCAAAAACAAGCAAACAAACAAAGTGTGCACTGATTCTTCCCTAATCCCTCTTATGGCTAATGTTTTGAACCAATGGTGTATCGTCGGGGTCACATCCACTCTTACTATACTTGCAAGACATTTTACTACTTTGTTTTCATCTAGACACACGCAAAGACTCAGAGATTCTGACTCGATATTTCTACAACTAACGAATTACGCAAAACGTTCTGTAATGATGAAATTTCCATGGATTATATATAACAACAAAGCCATAACCAATGTCTGAATTAGGATATAAAATCATCCAACTCTAATGACAAAACAATAATCGTAACTTCCTTGGTTGTTAACTAGTTATGGATCAGTGTATATTCTAAAGTTTCTCACAAAATGACTTTATATAAAGTGCTATAGCATTTCTATTGCCATCAAATCAGAGGTTTCGTGTTAAAACAATGTTTTTAATATAATAATTCTGATAGGTTTCAGAAGCTCCAAACTACTTACTTCTGTGGTATTTACGCATCGTGTAGGAGATTCAAAAATTCATAATATCGCTATTTGGTATTAGTTATTATCTAATCACAAATTTAAATTTTCTTACCAATTTTATACAGATAAAAACAAAAGTTCAGATGGACTAAATCTATCTGATTTAGAAAGAATTATCACTGAACTTTCTTCACATGTGAAACAAATACAGAAAAATGTTTTATATTAATATGAATTTTACACGCATATATATATGTGAATTAAAAAAGATAAAAATACACCAATTTTTATATGAATACAAATTTTACACACACACACATATGTACATGATATAAAATAGAAAATTATTAAAAATACACCACTTTTTATATTAATATGAGTTTTTACACACACACATATATATATGTGAAATAAAAATAGGAAAATATTTAAAACTTGTATTTAGTTCTTATGAAAATGTTTATATGTAAAATAATTAAGCAGTATTGTCAATAGATATATAAATGTGTGTGTGATATACATAACAAAAATATAACTGTATTCAATGTTTCCTGTAGGAATAGTTTAGATGATATTTGTTTATATACGAGCAAAATAATTTTAAGTTAAACACTTGAAATCTCAATATTTTTAATGTACTACACATTTGTGGGATTTCACATATCACGGTTCTTTGGATTTGTTCAACTAGTCTTTGTAGTTTTGTTGAAAGGCGATTATTTAATACGTTTCTGATGAATTACTGCGATGTTTGAGGTTAGAAATCTGTTTGTTTGTTTTGTTTTTTTGCGAAAAGCTACTCGAGGGCTATCTGCGCCAGCCGTCCATAATTTAGCAGTGCAAAACTAGAGGGAAAAAGCTACTCATCATCACCCACCGCCAACTCTTGAAATAGTGTGATTGACCGTCACATAATAACGCCCCACAGCTAAAAGGGCGAGCATCCTTGATTCGATCGGGATTCAAACCAGCGACCCTCGGATTATGACTCGAACACCTTAATACGCTTGGCCATGCAGGACCCGATTAGAAATCTAACAAATATAATCGTCACTTGTAATAAAACTCAGAGTATTGCTAGCTTCAGATTCTTAAGACATGATTTACCCTTCAGTGAAAGAAGTAAAACAATTTTGTTCGGTAAAGCCTACCGCGTGCTCATCACTAGCAGCAGAGAAACGTATTATGGTTTTCTTAAAACTGTATACGAAGTTCATGAACAAATAAAAGTTTTCACGATAGAGTATTTTCTACTGTCTGAAGCAATTATATTTTCTCAAGCAGTCTCTAGTGATCGAACATTTGAAGATCACGAAGGTGCAAAAGTCCATTATTTCTATAACAGAAACTACATTTAGTTTTTATCTTTTGACGCCATTCTGGTGATTTTGTCTTTAAAATTTTATAATTATCCTTATTTATATATCTAACTCTAATGTATTTACAATATATATCACAATAAATGTGAGTACTTCATTACATAATACAATAACTGTTAGATATTTACCATATATCACAAATAGTTTTCGTATATTTACTAAACATTATAATAAATATTAGTATATTTACTATATCATTAAGTACTATGATAAAACAAAATGGTGGCCAAAATAAAAAAACACACCTGAATATTAACAATGACTATTGGAATTGGTATTGGCTGAGGAAAACTGAAGCTTATTGCCTTTATAAAGCCTCATAAACCTCTAAAAAGGTATTTATGGTGTGAATTAAAAGTTTTGATATTTCAAGAAAGGAAGTAAGTGACTTTTCCAGACAATAATACAGAAAAAATAACGAATCTTATAGCTATAAATTCTTCTTTCTCGGGTCTCAGTGACTCATTTCTTGTACCAGAAAGGATACATATAACGAAAGACACGCTGTTTTGGGCATATAATTATGTATTGCTAGCGCACGAGATACAGTTAATAATATGGAAACAAACAAAGTTAATAAAAATTTAAATTTTATGAATAAAAGTAGAGATCGATATATTCATAACCGATCTAGCTATAATGATATAGAACGTTTTAATGCTACACAAAGTATCGAAATAAAAAAGTCAGAACTACAAAAACTAAGTTACTAAACAGTTAAAAACACTTATCTCTACTTCGGTAAATTATCGTAGTTATGTTAATCTGAACCAAAGTAGGTATGTAATTTTTCACGTTTTTAATAACTCAGTTTTCATGGGGTTGATCTTCTTGAGTCAATACTTTTTGTAGATTTAAAACTTTCTATATTACTATAGCTAACTAGGTTATATATATATCTATCCCTAGTTGCAGTTATATCACTTTATTGTGCTGGTGTCAGAATATACCTTAGTACATTTACTATATTTCACAATAAATATGCCCCCCCCCCAGTGGCTCAGCGGTATGTCTGCGGACTTGCACCCTAAAATCCGGGTTTCGATACCCGTGGTGGGCAGAGCACATATAGTCCATTGTGTAGCTTTGTGCTTAATTCAAAACAACAAAACAACACAATAAATATACTGCATGGTTTTTATTTAGTATTAAACGAGGTCAGAAAGGTTAAACATATTATTTAACACTTCTGAAACAGAATAACTTTTGTTTACCTTCAGTTTGATAGTTTCAGTTGAGTTGTTAGAAACTTAATAACTTACATTATAATTTCAATGGATCGAAAGTCAATATGCCTGAAGCTTTTATAAGAGGGATGCGCAACTGTTATATACTAGCCTCGTAATTCATGACGGACAGCCTGTACACTTCGATAATAAAAATATGGCGAATCAGACAAGTGGATTAACTTTCGTATTATGAGCAAGGAAAAAGTAGCACTCCTTGACATTTGTTGATGGAAAGCTGTTAATGAATACGTTATGAAAACTAAAGCTTCATTTCCTTACAAACTAATTAGGTTATAATTAAAGACACGTCAAGTGCTTTTGTTTCAAACGATATACACAACCCTTATTATGACAATATAGTGGAAGAGTAAGAACATATATAATTACAGGTCTAGTGAATCGTGATCAGAAAGTTATTATGTTCCAGGCATTCGTTATATTTAACTTATCTTTCGTAATGTAACTTAGAAGCTGGTCATTTCTTTATTTTCAGTTCCGTAATGTATCAAAAACATTCCGCTAATACTAAGTTTATCTCAAGTCATTACAAAATGTGTAATTTTACACAACATCAGTAAATCATGATAACTTCTTTCTTCTACACAAATTTTAAAAATTGCAACTAAATACTCTTTTAAATAATATAACTCTATTATAATTTATGATTTTATTTTGCAAAAAATGAATGCTTTTAAAGGTACAAAAAATGTTATTAATTAATATCTTTATAAGCAAACCGTAATGTAATTCAGCTTTGGATAGAAAACAATTATCTATTTATTGTAATTTTCGTGAGATTCACAGAATAAATTTCCCAAATACACTCTGTTTCGCACTCTGAAGTAAAATGAAATATTTATTTGATGAGTTCTTCTTTATATTGGACAGAAAACATAATTCAATACTTGGAAACAGCTGAGAAAAAACACACGTTTGATTTGTTAACTGTTATATAAGTATAGATTGTTTGTTCTTTTTTGTTTGGAATTTCGAGCAAAGCTACACGAGGGCTATCTGCGCTGGCAGTTCTTAACTTAGTAGTTTAAGGCTAAAGGAAAGGCATCTAGTTATCACCACCAACCGCCAACTCTTGGATTACTCTTTTACCAACGAATAGTGGGATTGAACATTAAATAATAATTCTCCTACGGCTGAAAGAACGAGCATGTTTGGTGTGACGCAGAGAAGAGCGCCCTATTACTTGGCCATGCCGAAACATTGTAAGTACAGAAATAATCTGTTTGGGTTTGGTTGTTTGTATTCCTCAAATAACTGAAGTTTATGAAGCTGAACTCGTTACAACAGCAAACTTCACGTGTAATTACAATCGGATACAAACGTATTTCCACTTTTCACGCATGACATCAAGAAAGGCCACATTGGAATTTAAATGGCATTTATGTGAAGCAGGTTAAGAAACCACAAACATAATATCAGAACAAATACAAGTATTCTGTTTTATTTTTCATTCTTAAAGAAACAGATCTTTTAAATATATGTGAAAGAAACGTGGTAAATAAATGAACAAGTTATAAAATATTTTGCTTTGCATTCTTTATTTCGTAATTTAAAAATAAAACATTTACCAAATATTGAACAGTTAGAGACAAAAATAATAAAGATTTTATTTATTTCAAACAGAAAAACAACAGAAATGAACAAAAATTGTTTGTACTGAATTTCTAGCAAGCTACACAAGGGCTATCTGTGCTTGCCATCCCTAATTTAGTAGTTTAAGAATAGAAAAAAGGCAGCTAATTATCACCACCCACCGCCACTCTTGGACTACTCTTTTATTAACGAATAGTGAGATTGACCGTCACATTTTAATCCCCCTACAGCTGAAAGGGCGAGCATGTTTGGTGTGACGGCAATTCGAACCCGCTCCCCTCGGATTACAAGTCGAGTGTCTTAACCACCTGGTCATGCCGGGCTGTTAACAAACATGCTTGCATTTTCATCCGCGGAGATGTTGTAAAGTTACGGCCAATCCCACTAGTCTTCGGTAAAAGAGTAGCTAAAGTGGAAGGTGATGATTAGCTGCCTTCCTTTTTGTTTTATACTGCTAAATTAGGGACAGCTAGCACAGATAGTACTCGTGTAGCTTTGCTCGAAATTGAAAAACAAACAAATGAATTAAAAGTTTTAAAATGACAAAACTTTCTGTTATAAAATATAAAGAACGTTTACAATCGTACTATGTTTTGAATATCAACCCGAGTAAATTAATACGTTGAAGGATAACGAATTAACCTTAAATCAATTTTATTATTTGACTTTGTAACTTCATCAGAAAAGTAACTCGTGCATCGGATAAGTAAAGGCATGAATAACTAATACATACGTTTTTACCAGCAATCAAAAAGTCAATCAAACAAAATAATTTATGCAGCGTCATCTTTGACCAGAGTAAGAAACTAATGGTCAATGGATTTAGAACAATTCTTTTAAACCAGTCGTTTACAAAAAGAGATAAAAAGTTTTGGTATCCAAAGCCAATGTTCCAATGACAGAACAAAGTCATTTCAACAACTCTCAAACAATATGAATTTTTACAGTCTCGTCATTTGAATTTTGTTTCTTTATAAAACTACATATTTCTAATACATGTAAAAAAGGTGATGTACTTAAATGTTGCCAATATTTTGAACTTTGAATTCAGTATCAAGATTTTTGTGAAATGGAAGAAGTGTAACGAACGTTTTTTATAAAATGTTTAATAACTATTGTTATTGTCTCTACATCAGCGCAAAATTACAGAATAGGCTTTTTGTGCTCTTTATGTACAAGGAATCGAGCCTCAGATTTTAGCATTGTAATCAAGTCAACTTACTGCTAACCAGCTGGAAACTTCAAAACAGCTAACCGTTCTTGAAATTATTCAAACTGTGTGTAAACAAAATTGTAATGGTCGTATGCAAGTGTGCATATATTGTAAAGTATTCCTGAGTATGATCCTAATTATCACATCTGCTTTATGACAGAAATTCACTTGTTGTTATCAGTTTACATATGTACAATAAATGTTAACTATTACAAGCACTTAATTTCAACTTTCCTTTGGAGGTCTTGTATTTTAAAGACCCGACATGGCGAAATAGTTGGGGCGCTTGACTCGTAATTTGACGGCCACGAGTTCGAATCTCCGTCACACAAAATATGCTCGCCCTTTCAGCCATTGGACGTTATTATCTGACGGTCGATCCTGCCATTCGTTTGGAAAAGAGTAGCCCAAGAATTGGCGGTGGGTGGCGATGACTAACAGTCTTCCCTCTAGTCTTACACTGCTAAATCAAGTACAGCTAGCGCAGACAGCTATAGTGTAGCTTTGCAAGAAATCCAAAGCAAATAAAGTCTACTTCAATTTTACACATAGTCTTACAAAAGCTAGTGTTGACGGTCTTAATTCAGAATGACTGAAAAATAAATCAGCTAGTTTCTGTATTATTCGAGGTCTAGCGTCCACCTACAAGAATACATGTCATAAGATAACATAATGTCAGACCTCCCTAATGCATTTGATTCTAAAATGACTCTATTTGTCAATACCAAGTGTGTTATTTTATCCTATATTAAAATTTTAGATATCGGTAACATATTTGATATTTTGACGTGAATTAATGTACTTTTTAAAAGATAGTTTTATTCCCTATAATAAGATTTTTTCTTCTTCTTAACACAACACCAAGAAGTTCTAGCACCATTATTTTTAGTCACTTACGAGATACAAGATTCAATGCAATTACATTTGTTTCTTTACATCACTAGAAATATAAAAATACCACATTTCTTTTATTAAATACACTGATGAAGATGTGGAAATGGATATTATTTGTTTTGTGTTTAATTTCGCGCAAAGCTACTCGAGGGCTATCTGCGCTAACCGTCCCTAATTTAACAATGTAAGACTAGAGGGAAAGCAGCTAGTCATCACCACCCACCGCCAACTCTCGAGCTACTCTTTTACCAACGGATAATGAAATTGACCGTCACAAACCAGCTCTATTTTTACTATACGCAGCTAGTTACATCAGCACTACACTGTTTTTATCCACATTTTAACATAATTCTTTTTGTCTGAATTTCGTAGGCCATTTACATTCGTGGTTATCGTAAGAAGAGACTTTTTTGTCGTTTTATAATAATTATTACATCATAACTGAAAGTTAAACACTTGTTAATTTTGTTTATTTGTAGCCAAACATTAAGCTACAAAGTAGATTACACTATGTACAAAAATGTTTACTTTTTCTTGTTCCTGAGAAGAAAACGTTATTTCCCAATTACTTATCCCTAAGGTATATAAAAAAGACATTTTTTTTCTTGAAACTTTGCTTTTGTGATCTGGGTAACAAAATTTTCAAATATACCCATTTTCCAGGACATTCCAGATAGATTCAGTGCGGAGTGGCTGATAGAGAATTTTCTCCAACTTACAAGAATGTTTAAGAGCTTTTAGAATGAGTAGAACTTACAAGAATTTTCTGAAATGTTGTAGACAATACGAGAATTTTCAAGAACCTTTTAGAATATTTTCTAACTTTCCATAGTAATATATATATATATAAGGGCTCATCACTCACAACTCACTACTTTAATTTAGTTCTAGCAGCTTAAGTCAACACATAGACCTATTTAATTTTATCAAAGATGGCATCAAGAAGCTGCAAGAATTCTCCTGACGCATTCTGCTATGCATGTAGCCAATCTGTCAAGACAAGAGCGAAAAAGTACTCTGTGACAGCATCTGCCAAAATGTGTGAAGCCTACAAGGTATATTTCGGCATGATTGTCGGGAATCAAGACAAACCCTGAGCATCTCATTTTACCTGCGAGCACTGCAAAAAATCTCTAGAAGGTAAGACGCACAATCTTTGCTTGCTTGAATAGTAAGATTTTATATTATACAAATTTTAGACTTTTTAAAATTTAAATATCTATTTGCGCACCTGAAAGAGGAATACAACAGCGTTAAGACCTTGCTAAAAGCCTTCAAGTATAATGAGTATGGCTGGGAGGTTATTGGAGACTTCAAAATGGTGGTTTTCCAGAAGGGTCTTCAAGGAGGCTCTACCGAGTTTCCCTTTGGGACAGCAGGGGCACCTCAGGACAATACAACATAAAGCACTGGCCACAACGGACAGCAATAACAAGGTCGAAAATTTTGTGGAACTGGTTGAGACTCTGATGAAGAACTACGACAAAATGAGCTGCAGGATGTCCCTGAAAGTCCATATCTTTGACGATCATTTTGATAAATTCAAGGAGTACATGGGAGCATACTCATGGGAGCAAGGCGAGCGCAACCATCAAGATATACCAAAGAGCGTATAACGAAAACATGATGGAAGACTGTATTTGGGGCCTGATAGGTAAAAGTGATTTATACTGCAGTCTCAAATCTCGAAAAACTACTCACTTCTAAATATTTTGTTTATTTTTGTATAACTTTTGTATAAATGCATGTAAATTTTATTCATATTTTGTTTTATTCAGACCTTATGAAAATGAAAATGTGCAAATTTGCTCGTTTTTATATAGAAAATAGGTTAATTTCTAAATTTCATTATCCAGGTCACAAAAGCAAATTTTGAAGGGAATAATAGCCGTTTTTTGTACTTTTACAACATAAGTATTAAGAAGTAACACATACTATTCAGGAACAAACTTTGTTACGTAGTGTTATCTATGATGTTCTAGTTACAGGTTTTGAAACCAAATTTACAGCGTTAACAGACTTTAGACTTCCCCGTGAGCCAGTAGGGAGAGAGCGCTATTAACTAGTTAGATATTTCTATTATAAGTTATTCACCCTGTCACGAGTTCGAATTCTCGTCACACCAAACATGCTCGCCCTTTCAGCTGTACAGGCGTTATTATGTTACTGTCAATTCCACTATTCGTATGTAAAAGAGTAGCCCAATAGTTGGCGGTGGGTGGTAATGACTAGCTGCCTTCCCTCTGGTCTTAAGCTGCTAAATTAGGGACGGCTTCGAAGATATCTCTCGTGTAGCTTTACGTGAAATTAAAGAACAAACAAACAATATTTTATCCAACATTCTCGCTAGGTGAACATTGAGGTATTGAAAATAAAAAATAAAAATAAAAATAATTTTTTTTATTCAAATAAAAGTGATTTATGTTTACCTCTCTTAGTTTTTTAACGTAACATATCTATATGATGTGTGAGAAAAACATAATAGTTAATTTTCCATTGAATATTATTAAATTATTGAATAAAATGTTCCGACATTAGAAAAGCGTGTGATTTAATGTAAAATCAATAGGTCTGAAATGTTCTCATATTTATAAACAAGTAGTTAGAAAAAAAAGAGATAGAAGTATACTCAGTTGTAAGTTTTATTGCAAAAAAAACACCAGTAACTCGGACGTGTTATGCAAAAATAAATAACCATTCAAAACAAAACAGCGCCTTAGAACCAAACAATAATTAAATGAGAAATTCATAAATGACATTGTTAACACAGAAATAAAAGCGATATGTTATTTATTCTACAAAGTTTGCTAAGTAATTAATACGTCCAAACACTCCCCAGTGGCACAGCGGTATGTCTGCGGATTTACACTATTAAAAACCGTTATTCGATACTCTTGTTAGGTAGAGCACAGACAGCCCATTGTGTAGCTTTGTGCTTAAATTCTAAATAAACAAACACGTCCAAAAATTTATCATAAGTACTTTCTCTTCTCTGTGTATTTTATTAGTGACTTATTTACGAGTAGATAACACTAAAATGTGTCTTGTCG
The DNA here is from genome assembly GCA_011833715.1 of Carcinoscorpius rotundicauda. Taxonomy (NCBI): domain Eukaryota; kingdom Metazoa; phylum Arthropoda; class Merostomata; order Xiphosura; family Limulidae; genus Carcinoscorpius; species Carcinoscorpius rotundicauda. Next base: position 52,433,877 of record CM022396.1, on the reverse strand, counting down.
TTTCTAAGAGGTTTTATATGTCAACTTAAGGACCTATAACTTTTGAGTCTGAGATACCATCTCAACGGCCGACTCAAGTGCAGCTTCGTGCTTAAAACAGAGCGATTTTAGTTCAGACATTAGCGGACGTTTAGTCAACTGTATTAAAAAACACGCGAGACTGGTTAAGTAAGTCAAGATTTATTAGGAGTGTAAACAGGGAATTATTGTTGAAAATTAAGAAAGAGAACGCAAGGTAGATTCAGTTTTCATTTACTTGGTGTTTAGCTTTGCTTCATACGGTGTGATTCAAAACAGCCCCAACTGCTCATGCATACTCAGTATTAAGCCTGAGTTTCGATACCCTTGGTAGATAGAGCACAGGTAGCCCATTTTGTTGATTCGTGCTTGACAATAACCAGTCCTTAAAGTGTCTTATTTTAACCCTAAAATAGGTAAAGTGTCTTGAGCCACTTTAAAATTGTACCAGAGTTTTAACCTATAAACCTAGACACAACAGGACTTAAAAGCTTAAAAATATCTTGGCAAAATTTACGTCAAATAATACTGATTTTACATACTTATTTTCAGAATGCTTTAAAAGTTAAATCTTTATGGAATAAATAATCGCTATGATTTATCGTGTAGGAAAATGCATTATTTTTCTCACCACTAAAGAAGAGGATATTTGTCACACACATTCGGAGCAAGATTGCGAAACGTTTCTTCGATTTTCAAGTGGTTTTAATTGTTACTCTGCTAAGAAGATTTTCTTTCTAAGCCTAAATAAAGATCTCTGACTTGCTGCAGGTAATGCAATTCACGGTGGGCTCCCTGCCTTGAGGTGATTATTACTGCATCTTGAAATAGTTAACGTACCAAAGGAACATCGCTAAGTTTGTGTGAGTAATTTTACTGCCTCGGAAGAAGTGGATTATCGTTACGAATTGTTAGGTATGGTTGTAGGACATTTCTGATTGATGTCTCAACAGTTAATGGTTGACTGGGTCTATTTATCATTAGCTACTGATGGTGTGTCAAGCTCTGATATAAAAACAAGCTGTTCTAATAATCGAAGTAAGTAAAAGGTCCTTTCCACACAAAAAAGACAACATTCGCTGTAAAGACTGGGTGTATTTGGTATTATAGTTACTAAAAAATTTTCTAAGAGCCATAAGGTATGTATTTTTTCCAAAAGGATAAAATATATTCCACAAATGAAAACAATTGTTTAATAATTACACTTCGTCTGTAATTAAATTAGCAAATATTTTACTTGACATTTGAAGTAACATATACAATATGCATAAAGTGGTAGTTTTTTTAAGATACATTTAGTCATATTTACATAGCTACAGCAAGATAAAAGCCCAATTACCGAACACACATACTGATTTTTGTAAGCATTAAAGTATCTTGTACAGCATAAAGTAGTATAAGTAGTGACAGATATCTTGTTGTACAACGTAAGGTAGTACAGGTAGTGCAAGATATCTTGTACAACGTAAAGTAATACAAATAGTGCAAGATATCTTGTTGTACAACATAGAGTAGTACAGATAGTGATAGATACATTGTTGTACAACGTAACGTAGTACAAGTAGTGATAAATATCTTGCTGTAAGATATAGAATAGTATAAATAGTGACAGATATCTTATTTTAGAACATAAAGTAATACAGGTAGCGGCAAAGAGACAGGTATATTAACCATTATATAGTACCAGGAGGTAAATATCTTGTTCTACAAGGTAACGTAGTGCGGAGAGCGACAGATATCTGGTATATAGCAGTACAAGAAATGTTATATTTTTATGCAACACAAATTATTGACAGTAGTATCAGAAAGTTAGTGTACTACATAACACAGTATGTTATTGTGTATGATTAGCTTCTGAGCTCCTATGATTCGTCTTACATTAGTATGTTATATTGATCGTCATCTCTTATACTTGTAAGCACATGAACACAAATTCTGTTTACGATAACTAGTGGATGCTAATTTTCAGAAAGAAACCGTATTAATACAGATGAATGTTTTCTTTAACGAAACTATAACTGCTTTACACTGTGGAAAGGGGGAGTTTGTAAATCAAAGTGTTAGTTAAAAAATGGTCAGATGCGACTGAAGAGCACATACGAGCATGTCTAATTTAAATGCTCAACATGAATCATATTTTCTACTTCAAGTAATTTACGCAATTATGACCATAAAAAACTTATATAACTGTCAAAAACGGCTGATCAGCAACAGACGTCGCATCTTTAAGCAATTTTTCAAGAATATATTGAGTTTTTTTGCACTCGAACCTCACTTCTTTTAACGAGGGAAGGTAAAGTTTCCATTGTGATAAGTTCTGTAACGTCTATAAACATTCCCTTACTTTCGGGGACGCTTCGTTTTTTCTTTGCTATGTGACGTTCTGTTGCAGACAGGCCCAGGTTTTATCCTTTGAGTCCAGTGTAGCTGAATTCAATTTAACTACTGCTAGAAATTGGTCACTCATGAAACGTTCAGTTTAGAAGTAATTTATGTTGGAGTTCATGGATTAGTGTTTTACTTACTTCTGACTGGATTATTTTATTTAAAAATTGTGAAAAATAATGATATTATTATGATAATTCAGCTTGGTGATTTTTGTTTTTTTGAAATTAGACGAAAAGAATTGGGCTGGAGAGTGTTAAACCCTTATCTATACATTTGGTTTAAAATTTATAAACTATTACTGAATAGAAACGTGGTGAATATCTCTCACAAACATTTGATTAATAATGTAAACACAGATATAACGACGTTTTCCATTTTTATACCGTATCTAAATGGGAATTCTTCGCGAGTTTGAGCATATTTTTTCGATAGGATTCTATATATATATATATATATGACATATTTATAAACACATTCACTATTACTTTAGAAATTTGATTCTTTCTTATGTCTTTATTTTATTTTATATTTAAACCTATACTCGAATATAACACAACATTTTTAATTTTAAAATATAAGAAAATACGTTTGTGATTACGGAAATATAATTTTACTAGATTGTTACCTTCTGTTGTTTGAATGTTAAATAAAAATGGAAAAATATCAAATTGTCATTCTCCGTCAATATAAATATTATCATGCAAATAAATAATTTATTGTTTACATCAGATCTAGTGAGCTGTGCTTTATAACACCTCTCAGTTTTCAGGCAACTTGTTCACGTGAAAACAGTTTAAGACTTATATGCTTTTCTTTTCTTACATGTCTAATTTCTTATACAAATACTATCATTAGAATGATTTCTGGTTCACATAAAAACCAACTTAAGTGCCTAAAGCCTTAAAATCTATTTCAAGTTTATCTTTACGAGCTCAATTGTTTTAATCTCTCTATTTTACCATTGATCTTGCGTTTTTGGACTGGTGTTTTATTTAATTAGAAATCTTAATTACTCTAAAGTTAGGGAAAGATGCAAAGCTGGATCTAGCCTACTTCAGCTTTCAGCTTTAATTAAATATTTAGGAAAGTTTCTCTCTCTTACGAAAGCTAAATTCGAATCAAATATTCAGTGATTAACTATCTTCCTTCAAAAAAAAAACTTTTGTCAATGCAGTAAAACCAATCGCGATGTAATTTTCATCAGTAACGAAACAGAATGTTTCACTTGAATGTGACTACTAAATGTGTTATTCTAAAAATATTATATATTATTCAGAAATGTGATTTTGTATGGAAGTTAGTTGATTTATTTTCAATTTTAGTTCTGACGAATAATAAGGAAATGTGTTTCGCTATGTCGCTAAGCAGAACCACCAATCTTTGAAGTTTTGTAAAAAAAAAAGTAATATATTTTTTTCCTCTATATTCTAATAAAAGTCAAAAGAGAACTTCAATCACGTATCTCCAGAAGTGCCCAACAAACATTGTTTGAAGCTTATGCAATGAAATATGTTAAGTATTTAAAGAGTTCTTTGTGTGTTGGAGTAGGTCTTATTTTGTGATATATAAATTAGAAAATTTATATTATCTCCTCATTCAGCAATTATTGTTTTTAATTCAAGTTTTGACTAAACTGAACGGTAAAGCATATATAACATTACTGGCAATATCTTGTTTCATAAAATGAGTTTGTTTTTTGTATCCTTGCATGAAAGCACAAAATATTTTTTTCGTGCTGTAAACGAGATGTAAAATATAATGTTCAGTTCAAAAGCATCCAGCGTAACAATGTAATTATAGTTTAAAAGTCTACGTAGTGACTTAAAAAAAAGAGGATAGAGTCAAATATCCAGCGTCTCAGCATATTTCGTTATTAAATTGAACCAGAAAAACTGTATCCTTTCTGGTATATCTGTTATGCTTATAATGCGCATGTTCTATTAGGTGCTCAAAACGGAAAAAAAGTCTTCAAAGTTCTTCTAGACCAGTGAATACTTGTGTGAAATGTAAGATATATGGACTCCTAAAAAGTAAATTTGACTTTGGGTAAGGCATTGTCTGTATTAAACATGTAACTGATACAGAAATAGATGTAATATTTCAAGTTAGAAGTACTTATTTTATATGAGAAATAAAAAAAAAACATATGTTTACAGAAACAAATCGTACATTACGGAATATAAAACTTGTATAACGTGGAAAATTTGAAGTATTAAAGGTTAAAATAACTAAAGATATAAAAATGGATAATTTAATTAAAGCAAAGTCTGATGATATAGAAAGTTATAAGAGACATAGAATGAAAAAAGTCAGTTGATAGATTTTGGATATAAATGTAAACATGTTGAAAAATACATCATGTAAATAGAAATAATTATGTGTTTCAGTTATAGGTAGCGTAAACTACTAACTAGTAAATTTCCTCTGTGGTTAACAGTTCAAAATTAGAGATGCTTAAGGTTCCGCTCAGGTTGAGAATACCAAATATTGAAGTTAGGTTATGAATGAAGGTTGATTATAGTGGCAGTGAAAGGAGAGGACCAGAGATTAAAAAGTAAGTTACTCACATAAGGTTTTAAAACGTATAACCAGGACCTAAGTGATACTGAAATAGATTAGCAAACAGAAAGACGGACATTTTGTTTATTGCTGTTTTTAAATTAGAAAGAAAGAATTTTAAAATTTAATTTTGTGATGAAGATATTAAGGAAGTAATAAATGCACAGACTTAATATTGAAAGTTTTTTCATGAAGCTAAACAGTAAGGCTGGTAATTAGTTGATAGCCTAATAATAACGACGAATACTAAAAGCGTAATGCGTTTCATCCTTAAATATTAAATATTTATTTGTGGGAATGTTATATTGGTGATTTTTAAGCTGTAACTGTTAATATTTTTTGCTACATTATTGCGTTTATTTGTTCTTTATTGCAATCCGAAATACAAATGTTTTGAATATAATAAATAATTAAGATTGTTTTTTTATTTCGCGCGCGCAAAACTAGACAAACGCTATCTTCGCTAGCCGTACCTAATTTATAAATGAAAAACTAGAAGAAATAAAATTAGTCATCACAAACTGTCGTCAACTCAGGGGCTACTCTTTTACCAAGAAATATCGGGACTGAACATCACATTATAAAGACCCCACAGTTTAAAAAGCAAGTATTTTTGGTGTGACGGAGATTGGAACCCTCGACCCTCACATTACGAGACGAGCGCCATAATCACCTCATCATGCCAGACCTTGTAAATTCAGTGCTAGTGGTCGCGATACACAACTGTTCTCTTAACTCTCTTAATGTCTAGTGAAATTTGAACCTGCCGCCCCCAGAATGCGAGTTAAGCGTACAAACCCATTAAGTAAGTGCTAAGCCTATTAAATAATAAACGGTTATATTGTTCTTCAGTGTATTATATTCCAGAGGTACAGTCATTTAGAGTATTTTAATCACATACGGAGACATGTACAGTTACAACAAAAAGTGTTCGTACCCCTGCATCCCGAGTAGTGTTTTTCTCATTACTTAAAAACTATCACGATTAGGCTAATAAACGTAAGTTATATTACAAATATTATACTAGTACACATCTACATACATTTGTATATAAATTAAACGACAAATAAACTGTTTATAAACAAATAACCAAAAATAAGAAGAGCACAAAGTGTTCGTACATTTCAGAACGTGTGAAAAAACTGATATTCCCGTAAAAATTTTGTTTAGTTTGGTAAATAAACTGCATTATACCATTCCAGAACTAGACACTGGGTTCATAATTATAAGAATTTACCCAGCAAAAAAATTACTTCCGGCAATTTAGCGTCGTCTCCGTCATTATCTACTTGGTCATCATGGCAAACAGGAAACAACTCTCCAGTGATTTAAAAAAACACGGATTATTGTAAAATATAAATGTCGCGTGTCTCTTCCCGACATTGCTACACAACTTAATGCGCCGAAATCTACTGTTCAAAGCATAATTGCCAAGTTTAAGCTCACAGAATCAACTGCTAACCTCCCTCGTTCCAGACGTTCCATCCAAATTCCAGAGAGAACCAAAAATAAGTTTCTCAGAGAGGTCAGTAGGAACCCTTGTTTAACACGTAATGACATACAGAAACTGGTAAGGGAAACTGATGTTGAAGTAAGCATATCTACAGTTACGCTCTTCTGGGTTCAAAGCATACCTTCCTCGAAGAACTCCACATTTAAAGCCTGTTCATTTAGAAGCATGGTTGAGGTATGCAAGAAAACATGTAGATAAACTCTTTACCTATTGGAAGAGTATTTTTTGGTCAGACGAGACTCTAATCGAGATTTTCGGCCATAATGATGTTCGCAATGTTTTCCGTAAGAAGGGGGAACGAAATCTTCCAAAGAACACCGTCCCTACGGTTAAACACGGGGGTGGCTTGATCATGCTATGGGGTTTCTACAGCTCTTCTGGTGCAGGCAGCCTTCACCGCGTCAACGGAATCATGAAAAAAAAAGAGAACGTTGATATATTAGGTACTTATATTAAGAATGATGCTCGGAACTTACGGCTTGGGCGTCGTTGGATCTTCCAGCACGACAATGACCCTAAGCACACATCGAAATATGTGCAATCCTGGTTGCAGAGGAACTATATAAGCGTTCTGGAGTGGCCATCTCAGTCACCCGATCTCAACTCAATTGAAAACGTTTGGCATGAGTTGAAAACCAGGGTTCATCAACGTCATCTGAAAAACTTGCAAGAGTTGGAGACATTCTGTAAAGAAGAATGGAAGAAATTACCACTTGAGTACTGTCAAACGATCATGGAGGGCTAGTTTGTTTTGGAATTTCGCACAAAGCTACTCGAGGGCTATCTGTGCTAGCCGTCCCTAATTTTGCAGTGTAAGACAAGAGGGAAGGCAGCTAGTCATCACCATTTACCGCCAACTCTTGGGCTACTCTTTTACCAACGAATAGTGGGATTGACCGTCACATTATACGCCCCCACGGCTGGGAGGGCAAGCATTTTCAGCGCGACTCGGGCACGAACCCGCGACCCTCGGATTACGAGTCGCACGCCTTACGCGCTTGGCCATGCCAGGCCCATGGAGGGCTATGAGAAGAGATTGCGCCAAGTAATACACCTGAAAGGCTACACAACTGACCATTAAAATAGACGCATGAACACTTTCTGTCCCTCCTGTGTTTGGTTATCTGTTTATAAACAGTTTATTTGTCGTTTAATTTACGTAAAAATTTGTGTAGATGTGTGTTAATATAATATTTACAATATACTCTACGTTTATTATCCCATATACGTGATAATTTTTAAGTTATAAGGAAAATACTACTGACGACGCAGGGGTACGAACACTTTCTGTCGAAACTGTATATGTTATAATAAAACGATTGTGGAGTCTCACTAAATCCTTGCAGTCAAAGCCGTGTCTTCTGTCCATAAACACCCGATCAACATCCCTGCATTATAGTTTCTACTATAAAAGGCTCCATCTTGAGGCTGTCTTTTCCAAAGCAAATCACTATCGTTCCTAGCTTTTCATTGTCTATATAGTGCACGAGGATGACAGTTTCCCAATACCCGATTCAACAATCTAATAGCGCAAAAGTCCACAAGTTCGGTTACTTTACAAGTATGAATGCCAGCTTTATTCTCTAACTGCTTGAGATATGTTACAGCTGGGCGGTGGTTACGTCTGGAAGCCTTATTTATATCACTTCTTTTCTTCTTGGCCTCCTTTCCATACGAAAACAGTATAAGTTTCCTCTGACCTTTGCATGTTTAACACACCTTCTAGTGCAGTGTTCAGTAATAATAAGAAATTCCTTCGAAAAAGTTTTACAACATGTCGTGTGCCACTTTTGAAAAAATTTTTTGGGCTCCATTTAACGGCAAAAACCGGCATTACTGCTATTTTGTCTCTATAGACGCCGTTCATACAGTTTCCCACAACTAGTCTTCTTATGATTAAATCATGGAAGTAAACTGTGTGCACGAGACTTGAGTCGCTTCCTCAGACGGAAACATTTCTTGACCATGTTGCGTATTATTGTCTATAGCAGATGTAAGATGTCAATGACATTTATACTTGTTGTTTGGCGTACTTGATGAAGACTTTTTTTTCTGGATGAGCCCGATACCCGAGGTTGATCCATATTTCTGTTTATTACAATTCTATTAAGCATATGTGATAAGTCACCCTCTTGGAAGTTTTAAATCCTTGATCTGAACACATATTTATGATGCAAGTGTGTAAATATTTTGTGCTGGACAGGACTGTTACATATGCTTCTTAAAAGCAACCAATTCTCACTAGCACCACGCTATCTACCAAATAAAAACAATTTCAAATACAGTTTGATACACTCTGTTCTACCGGAACCTCATAAGGGTTATGATTTTCATGTAACTTGCTGGTTGATATTTTATAGAAAGTAATTGTATGTAAGATTATTAAATTTGGATACCAGAAACTTAAGTTTCATGCATAGTGGACGAAAACCGAAATTGGTTAAAGATAAAAGAAAACTAAATACTTTTGCATCAGATTGATTCTGAAAAGTTAGTTTAATTATATTGAAGAAGTATGAGGAATAAATATATTTAGTTCTCTTGTGATAAAGTTTCTTTTGCTCAAAGTAATAGTACAGAATGCGAGATACGGGTAATGATAGTCCTAGGGCTCATTTAAAAATACAGATTAGAGATAAATAACACTTAAATGTATAATTAAAAAAGAGTAACATTTACGATGTAATCATAGAAACCTAAATGAAAAGAAACGTTGTGGTTTAATTTTGCATAAGTTTATATCATGTGTAATTTTATTTAATGTTATAAGTTCAGTCGATATTATTCTAATAATTTTAAATTGTGTATAATATAAAACTTTATAAATACAGGGGAAACCGAAAACAGAGAGAACTTAACACTACTAAGCAAAACTTGTACCTGACTGATAAATGTAGGTTGAGAAACTTAACAGCACATTGATAAAGTTGGATTATTAAAAGTCCATTGATCATAGTTAGACAAACCTGTGATTAATAAATGTTATGATTTATATGTATGTAGTGAGACATAAAGATATATCATTCATAAATTACACTGTGTAACACAAATTTTGTTCCTGGATAGCATGTATTATTTCTTAATTGTCATGTTGTAAAAGTACAGAAGATAGCCATCATTCCCTTCAAATTTTGCTTTTGTGACCTGGATAATGAAATTTAGAAATTAACCTATTTTCTATGTAAAACAGACAAATTTGCACATTTTCATTTACATAAAGTCTGAATAAAACAATATATGAATAAAGTTTACATGTATTTATACAAAAGTTATACAAAAATAAACAAAAATGTTTAGAAGTGAGTAGTTTTTCGAGATTTGCGACTGTAATGTAAATCACTTTCATGGTTAAACCCCTAAATATAGTCTCTCGTCATGTTTACGTTATATACGCTCCTTGATAGCAGCGTTGAAAGTTCAGTATATCTTGGTAAAAGCGCTCGCTCTACTCCTCTGAGTATGCTGCCATGTTCTCCTTGAATTTATCAAGATGAGCGTCAAGGATATGGACTTTCAGGGAAATCCTGCACCCCATTTTACCGTAGTTCTTCACTAGAGCCTCAATCAGTTCCACATAATTTTTGACCTTGTAATTGTCCAATAAGCCCCGAACCACTGCGACACAACTTACCCAAGCTTTGTTCCATTTCTATTGAGATTCTTGGGAAATTCTGTGCACTCCAGGATTTTTTTTTATTTGTGGTACAACCAAGACACAAGCTTTGTCCTTTACCTCAGACAGCTTATGGAAGAAGTCTCGAAGGTACTTAAAGGCTGCAGACTCCTTATCAAGAGCTGTGAAAGTTGTATGTGCAATGGTGAAAACAACACCTTTTGAAGGTCTACTAGTGGCTAACAGTTGACATTCATCTAACAACACCCACTCCTTGATTCTAAGTGTCAAAAGTTCGGCATTCGACTTTGTTAGACCAAGATCTCTGATCAAGTCATTGAGGTTTCTTTGGTTCGAGTAGTATGGGTTTCTCTCACCAGCTGCACCTCTGAAACTGTAATTTAGATTTTCATCGTCTACTTACTCTTTTTATTTGCTGCTCTTTTCTGAGGATGGTTTCTTTCCCGATGGCGGAGTTGGTACAGGGAGCTCAGAGCAGTGTGGCATTGGGGCGATGGATGACAGAAGGTCCAGATCTATGAAAACAGATGCATTCTTGCCATTTCGACGTTTGGAAGGGTCCAACATTCAGAAATAGCACTTGCTTGAGTTGTCAGAAGTTCAAGTCAAGTTCTTGGAATAATGAACTTCATGGCTCTCTTTTCCCCTCTGTACCATCCTGCAAAAAGCAAAATAAAATTTTGTGTAAAAGTTTCATGCAAGTATTTTATATGTAATATTTTTATACTATTGTTAAATTAAGAAATAAATTAAAAGGTACTTAAATTTTAAGAGGTCTAAAATTTGTATAATATAAACTATTACTATTGAAGCAAGCAATTTTTTTGCAGTGTTCGCAGGTAAAATGAGGTGCCCACGGTTTGTCTTGATCCCCGACAGGCATGCCAAAATATACCTTGTAGGCATCTCACATTTTAGCAAATGCTGTCACATACTACATTTTCGCTCTTGCCCTGATAAATTGGCCACGTACACAGCAGAATGCGCGTACGTGAATGCTTACAGCTTCTTGATGCCATCTCTGATAAAATCAGATAGGTCTATCTGTTCACTTAGGCAGCTAGAATTAAACTGAAATGGTGAGTAGTGAGCCCCTTTATATATATTACTATGGAAAGTTCTAGAAAATTTTAAAAGGTTTTAGATAATTATCTTGAGTTCTAGAACGTTCTTGAAAATCCTTTAAGTTCGAAAAAATTTCTCTATCAACTGTTCAGCACTGAATCCACCTGGAATGTTTTGGAAAATAGGTATATTTGAAAATTTCACTACCCAGGTTACAAAAACAAAATTTGAAGAGAAAAATACGTTTTTTTCCACTTACTTTAGGCATAAGCAATTGGAAAATAACATTTGTTTTTCCAAGGAACAAGAAAAAGTTCTGTTACTTAGAGTTATTGGAGCGTTGGTTTTCTTATAGCAAAGCTACATCAGACTATGTTCTGAGTCCACCGACTGAAATCAAACCCCTGTTTTTAAGGTTGCAAATCCGTAGACTTACCGCGCGAGACATAAATTATTAGAACTCGTTCAATTGTGATACTTGAAGTAACTTCAGGAACCATATGGAAGGAATATAGTTATGTTATGATGTACAAACACTCGATGTCTGAAATGAAATAGAATAAAATATTTTGTGGTATAGATATAATATTTTACAATTTAATTATGCCTAGTGAATGTCTTGACCATACAGATCCTAAAGATTCTATGATAATTCGATACATGCCACAGAGTTAGAAATTGATAGCGTTAACGTTACTCATAATAAATGTCTCTGTAAAATTAGGTTTCATTTTATGGTGAGTAAAAAATACTTCACACACAAAGCTCAGGAAATGTAAATTACTAATTAGTGATGTCGATAAAACCGACTTGTAGAGAAATAAATATGTCAAAACGGCTCGTTTGGGTTGAAAAAACATTTTTTACTTTGAGTAGCGAACAACGTTTCGACCCTCTTCGGTCATCGTCGACACGTTGTTTGCTCCTCTACGTAAACAATATTTTCTCAACCCAAACGATCCGTTTTTACCTACACAAATTACTAATTGTTTTTAATTTCTTCTTGTTGAGAGTTACGGACGAAAGAGAGATTTTTTTTAAAAAATCTTTCAAACCCAGCTGCGTTTAGTTAAACAAGGAATATTTCAGGCTCTGGGTTAGTATCCCGCATAAATATAAATATTAGATAACAAGAGAATTTAAAATGTATTTTAAAAAGTGGAATATTTTAAACATAGAATTAAACAATATAGTATGTAATGCTTAAAGATTTAATTTAAGGGAATTAAAATCATAATTTCAGGTAGTAAGAGTAAAACACACAAACAATGGTTGAAATGATCGGAAATTAACACTGAAAACCATCAGATACGAAAGTTCATTATTTTAAGAATTTCCATTGAATGGCATAAATAGCGAGAAAAATAATAAAAGATGTTTATAAGAGTCATTAAATGTAACTATTTTAAATCATTTATAAAATATTCATGCAACATGTATAACAGAAGTATAGTAATCATATTTAAACAACAATTATACTGAGCAAAAAATTGTCCTGGTGTAAATAAAAATGAAATGTCATATGTAGTTATAGAAAGATGTATTCAAGTGGTTATTTATATATTTATAAACAATAAGATCACCAGAAAACGTGGTATCATAAATAACGTTGACAGAAGGTTTTCAAATGAAATAAAACTGTTTAATATATCTACACTGTTGGATCGGAAGAAATTTTACTGGCTTGTAACATTCAAATTCTGGGTTTGGTTCCTGACGCTTTAATTTTGATGTAGGGAAAGAAGGTAAGAATTTATGTTTGGGATGGGTTACTTCACTTTAATAGCAACTCTGCTAAGAAGTGGACAGATGTTTCGGATGGATTATATCACTTTAATAGCAATTCTGCTAAAAAGTGAACAGATGTTTCAGATGGGATACTTCACTTTAATACTACCTTTGCTAAGAAGTGGACAGATATGAGTATTCGTAAAATGTCTACGTTTGAACAAATCAAAACGGAAAGAGATACTACATGGATAGTAAAATGTTAATGAATTAGCAATCTACTTTGCTATAACTTTTCGAAAATTTGAAATAAAAATGTTATATTTTCTAGGTACGACAATAACACTAGATATGACTTTGTGTGACTGTACCTTAACATTTAATTATAAATATGTGTGTGTGTGTGTGTGTGTGTATATATATGCGGAAATATAGCAATGTTTTACGAAATAATCAAATATTAAAAATCATTAGTATTTCACAAGTGAGGATATAATGCCTAAAATAATGTAGAACGAAATACATTAGACTCTTTATTCATAAATAAAACTTCAAGTATCAGTTATTAAAGTCAAAAGTAAATGCGAGAAATAACACAGATTGCAATTTATTTAACATCAAATATAAAGCGTTTAAAATCTTGAATTATTTCATTCTTTTGAAAGAATCGAGTACACTTAAGTCAAATATTAACCATAAAAATGTTTCATTTAAAACAATTAATACTAGAATGGGATCTTATATATTAAGATCATTATATAACACCATTTGCTTTAAAAATTAAGATGATATATTTGGACAGATAGACACGTAACTGGAAAAAAGTATTTTGTTTAGAGGGGTTTACACGTAAGAGTTAATTTGGTCTATATTATGTATACTTTGTAAAATGCTGACAACAGAAAACTTGCAGAAAATAAAGTTTTTAGTGAGAGATGTATTTTAGTGTGATGTTTTCTTGATTGTTTTTTTTTCGAATTTCGTGCAAAGCTACATAAGGGCTATCTGTGCTAGCCATCCCTAATTGCTACATAAGGGCTATCTGTGCTAGCCATCCCTAATTTAGCAGTATAAAAGTAGAAGGAAGGTAATTAGTAACCACCACCCACCGCCAATCCTTAGGCTACTCTTTTAGTAACAAATAGTAGGATTAACCGTCGTATTATAACGCTCTTCATTGTTGAAAGAACGAGCATGTTTGATGTGACGAGGATTCGAATCCGCGACCCTCAGATTGTGAGTCAAACGCTCTAACGACCTGGTCATGTCAGGCCAACAAATTAAGAAGGACTAGTGTAGCCAGTGTATAACTTAGTTGTTTAACTATTTTGGTGAAAGTACTTAATTAATTATTTCTGATTCTATGTTGTATTATCTCAAGTGGAACAGTGATAAATCTAAAATTTTGGTTCGATTCCCCACGTTGGGCACAGCAGACAGCCCTATGTGATTTTGCTATGAAACTAACAAACTGTGTTGTGAACAAACAGAAACTTGTCAACAGTTTCCACCATTACTATAATTAAATCTTTTCGTTGGAGACAGATAATTCATTGAATAAATTTCACACTAAGTCTCAATTTGTACATTCAATCAAAATTATTCTGTTAATTCGCTTCATTTCATTTGAACAGAGACTAAAACGAAAGAAGTTTGGTGTTAAAAGTACATCCGTTTGAGAAAGCTAGCCAAACTACATAGCCGTTAAACAGCAAAAATATGTCTGTTTCTTACTACTTTCACTTAAACTGAATTTAACTTCCGTTACTAAGTGAATTAACTTACAAACATTAGAAACGTCGAAATTCTTCAAAAACGTATTTTATTGCCTCATCTTTATAGTTAATCCAATTAAGTTTTGCACGCCGCAATCATATGCTTTAATTAGTTATAGTCTAACGACAGCTCGAAATGGAATAACATATCTATTATTAAAGTTTCAACAAATGATCTATTGTGTTCCATACTATAGAACCAAGAATATTTTAACGTAGCCTATGGTATCGGAAGATAATTGTATTGATGTTAGAAGCAAGACACATCAGAATTGAAAGTCGTTAAGTTACAAGAGACTTACGATCTCTTGGGAACATCTACCATCCATCATGAAAATTGTCTCAAACGGTTCCCTTTAGATATTCGCATCAGTCACAAAATAAGCCTTAACTCACTCAAGAAAACACCAATTCTCACATTTCCTACTTATTTACATCATTACTAAGTTAAATGTCGTAAGTGAATGCAATTCAGGATGTCTCACATGAATATTTCATAATCTTAAAGCAGATGAGATATTGTACGGTCACAAACGAGAGCATCCAAGTTATTCTGTTTTTCAGATGGTTCTCTACTCTTGTCAGCTGGATAGTAACAAGTTGAACTGTGTGCGTAATGAGCACATCATTATTTTTAGGTTTATATTTAACCAAATAAAGAGTTAATCTAAAAAATCAAACTACGTCGAATATGATATGCCAGGGCTACGAAACTTTCATTACTACCGTGAAACAATCGTGTTACAATGATTATAACATAAGTTTTGAATTTGAATTTGGGTTTTTCAGCTTGAAAGGTCTATTTAACTGGTCAGAGAAGAGATGCCAAGTACAGACATAGTCATCTTTGACGTAGAATCATTGACTAGAAGTACAGCAACTAGTCATCAGCACCCGATGCATACATGTATATTTTTAACCGAAACTGGTATCAGCTGTTTCTTATAATGCGTTCACAATTGAGACTGCACCTTGTGTTCGACAACATGTTGTAGGCACGAGCGTTGGAATTTTTAATCAACAGCCTTGCACACCAAGCTCACGACCTTGCTTGACCTACTTTGAATTTATACAGACAAAAGTTATGTTTTTTCTTTATCATATACTTATATATTCAGATATTTACATGGAACGAGGCCTGCAACACCGGTTATATAGACCACTATTAAGAAATGTTTTTATGACATTATTAATGTCAGATTCCTCAGAATTCATTCTTACATTGTACGAACTGTCTTTGACTAAACGTTTTTGTATATACTAGCAGGTACAGCCAGAAACAAAAGATGTTCCAACATAATTTTAAAACGTAATAACTTTGTTTCTACATCAAATTCTATGTTTCATTTTAGACAGTTTCTCTGTTGCCTTCCTTTGGATAACACATCTTAGCTTAAACCTAATTTTTAGATGATGTTTACGAATCTACGAAATATGTTTATCAATTAATGTACATTTTTAGTATTTTCTTTTGGATTAATACACTCATTAAATCTTCCTGATAAACTACACGACAGAAATGAAATATTTGAAAATCTAGTTATTTAGGAAGTAAGCTTAACGCTAAAGAAAAGTAATAGTTTATTGTTTATCTGTAGTTGAAAAATCGCTCTACTGACTGTCATGTACAACTCTCTTATTATTAGTTGCCCGGCAAGGCTAGGTGGTTACGTCACTCGAGTCGTAATCTGAGGGTCGCGGGTTCGAATCCCCATAACCCTAAACATGCTCGCCCTTTCAGCCATGGTGGCGTTATAACGTGACGATTAATTTCACTATTCGTTAGTTAAAGAGTAGCCGGTTGGAGGTAGGTGGTGATGACTAGCTGCCTTGCCTTTAGTCTCTTACACTGCTAAATTAGGGACGGCCAGCGCAAATAGCTCTCGTGTAGCTTTGTGCAAATTTCACAAACAAACAAATTAATCTGTAATTGAAAAATAGCTCACAACAACTGTTATTTACAGCTATTACATTCTTAGAGTCCAACAATAACGATTATCTAGGCAACTCGCCCCCCAGTGGCTCAGCGGTATGTCTGCGGACTTACACGCTACAACCCGGGTTTTGATACCCGTGGTGGGCAGAGCACAAATAGCCCATTGTGTAGCTTTGTGCTTAATTCAAAAACAAAAACATGTGGGCAACTAATGCACTATACGTTAGAAACTAAGTTAACCTGCTCTCATCATTTCTACGTTATTTATTAGTTGAACGTATAATTTGAGCATGTAGCTTAATGTGGTTGTGCTTAAAAAAACTGTTGTATACAAACAGAAATATGTTAAACAGTTTCTCCACTATCACTATAACACATTTTTTGTTGGAAATAAATAATTCGAAAAAGAAACTTCACATAAAGTATCGTGTTTCATGTTTGATCAAGGTTATTTTGTTAATCTGCTATACATTACAAATTAATTAAACATCACTTAACATTCCTATTTCTACTTTATTTATTAATTTAGTATGCAATTATTACATGCTAAAGCTTACCTAAGTAAACTAGAAAATTAAAATTGAAGATTATTTATGTTACTAGATCTGGTTTGACTTGACATCTGTGTAAGATACTCACGTGTAAGTATACCTGGGCTTTGTTTGAATTACTTTTTAAAAGAAACGAGCTCTGACGTGATATTTATGCGTAGAAACTTCTGGTGTAACGTTCAAGCTATAATATTTCGTTCAGATTATAACTGAAATGTTCATTATACCTTAGAACTGTTTACATGCTAAGATGGTAAATACTGTTCGTTTAAGGAAAGATAACTATTGATATTAACAGTTATATTTGTTTATCGCGTTTCGCGCAAGAATACACCAAGGCAATCTGCCTTATGGAATTTATTTCGTTTCTCGAAACTTATCTCTGAGAGAAATGAAGTCAAAATGTCGATTATAAAAATGCGCAATTCTATATTTTTCTTCTTTTGTTGTTCAGCGCTCGAAATATTGAGCATAAAAACAGAAAAAATAAGCATTGTTTTAGATATCGAGTCCTTTTCTCTCAAGAAAGTTCCGTGTGTAAGGAACAATAAATGTCTTTAAGCGCATAATTTTCCAAATTCTTGTTCTTTCAAGTTCTAAAAGGACAGAACAACTCAATATAAACGACACTAAACTTTAGCTTGATTCCTGAAGTTTGAAGAATTGTGTGATAAATATCATACGGGCACTTTTAACTTGAGGTCAAACATTTCTACCTCCACGTTTATGACACTTTGACAGTACTTAAGTGCAGAGACTTTTTTTCAGTCACTATGCTGTGATCGAGTTTGACTCGAAACGATATTAAAAATATATAATTATGACAGATACTGTTTACCAAACCCAATATCGAAGTAAACACAGTAAACTCACCCTGAAAATACAAGTTAAGGTATTATTTTCATAAATGATTCAACACCTAACCTATACTTAATCTTATTTAAACTGAGGGGTAGTCCGTAATAAGAACATCAGTCAATAACGTTCTCTGTTAAATTTATTTTAACTTCAAACTAAAATACTGTAGTTATGTAGTAACGAAAACTGAGAAGCGTGTAAACAAAGTGATGTACTATTGAATTATTTTAGTAGGTTTTGACCTTAAGCAAGAATGTTGTAACAATGCAGTAATACAAAACAAAAAGGTACTTTAGAGAACCGACGAATTATGAAATTATTCTGCTGGTTTTTAATTAAAATGTGATATTCGACATAAGCTTAATATCAGCTTCTAATTAAAAATTTCTGATTTCTATGACTGCGCTAGACATGTCACAGACAGAATTTCAAGTAATGTGTGAGCTAATATGCTTCATTTGACAATGTGTAGTTATACAATACGAAACTGAAAGTACTTTTGCCAGAAAGGTAGAAAGCTCTTTATTAGTGAAATTAAAATAATTTCTTAAAGAATTCAAATCAAAATACCTCCTGAAATGATATATATATATACACATTCTATATATTTCTGTTCTCTTTTCAATCAACATCTCAGATATCAAGCATAATAAAAGAAAAACAACAATCACTTCAGAGAATGCATTCGTCTCTAAAAGGGAAATTTTACAGAATCAATATTGTGATTTATCTGTTTCTAAATACCTAAATTGTCAACTTTTAAGCAAACAAGACAATACAATAACAATGTAACTAAACTTTAGCTGCATTATTGAAGTTGTTATGTATATGTGTAAATATTTTGTAAACGACAACATGTCGTGTTGTGTTTGAATTTTCATTTGTTTTATTCGTTTTTCCATATTGATATTATTGTTTCGAAGTTTAAGCTAATATTTTGTTATTCATTTAGGGTAACATTTTAGAATTTTCTTGAATTAAGTAGACCAATCATATGTTTGTAAATGAGTGCTGGTGACTTCCTGTCTAGACGTGTAGTCTCGTGCAAGAACGGATATGCGTGGATAGCTCTGGAGTTGTATGGAAATTTCATGATTGTTCGAGAAGTAGGCCTATCGGTATAAAAGACGGTGACGCGAGATAGATTCAGTCAGCAGTTTTTATTCGAAAAAAGAAGATAGATTCAGTCATTAGTTTTATTCGAAGAATAAGAGTGAGATTCAGGCATCAGTTTTAGTTATTTGAGAAAGATTAAGTGTTTGCTGTGATTATTCAACTTGGATTTGTGACAAAAGTTAGATCTACGGAAGCTGTGATATTATTTCGTCAATCTCTACGATACATCTGAATTACTGCTTGTGCTGAGAGTCGGCGAATTTATTGAACTGTGAACTGTTTCGGAATTTCTTCGTGGGACCAAATTAACACCCTAGACTGGAATTTGAGACTTTCATTTTAGATCATTATATTAGATACAGGCCAGTACCGTTTTGTATTGTGATTAATTTTGAAGTTTGAAACTAATTTTTATTTTGTTTTGTAATTAATTTCGAATGTTGTAACTTAATATCTGACACTGTTATCATATAATTTATGTTATATCTGTTATATTTGTTAATAGTTTAGTGTAATAAATTATACAAGCTGTTATCTGTGTTTTTCTGTTGCGTTTAATCTACGAAGAATATAAAACATTAAAAAATACGTAACAAAGTTTAGAAAAGAAAATATTACTTTCTTTGTTATTTCTCTTTTAATTTCTTGCTTTGTTTTCTTTCATTTTCAGTCAAAAATGGTGATTTTTCTTCAAGTCATTTGATTGACTTGAATATGTTGAATTGCTAATCATGTTTTAAGGAAGAATTATACATTAATATATTTCGTGTCATAGCGGAACTTTGTATTCGAGTTACATCTGAATAATGTATCCCATTGTTGTATGCTAAATTTTAAATTTATGGCTTAAACATATCTTGAGTTTCGGTAAAGTTTCTCACAATCGAATGAGACGATTTTTTTTTTATATACCAAAGAGACTTTCTCAAATAAACTTGTTTAAAGCTCCATTGGCGAACATTTCTCACTAGTCCTACTCATATATCAGATCTCTTTCTTTTTTCGCTTTATTGTATTTAAGTTGAATAAGATATATGAAAACCATGAGTGCCCCGGGCGCTCACCTAAACTACCGTCATGAATCACTTTCTTCTCTACATTTGTCTTATCTGAGGCACGAATATTTGATATAACTGTTAGTTTTAACTCTATCATAATCAACATAAAACACATTTTAGTTTTTTTATTTTTGTTATAGTTACATAAAAATTATTCTAGCTTCTGAAGAAAGCAAACGTAACATAATATCAAAACTTCATCACCAAGAAGGCCCGGCATGGCCAAGTGGTTCAGTAACTCGAATCATAATGTGAGTGTTAGTCGGGTGTTCAAATGCTCTTCGTATCAAACGTACTTGACCCTTTAAGCCGTGGAGGCGTTATAATGTTTCAGTCAATCCTACTATTCGTTGGTAAATGTGTTATGTATAAAGCGTTTAGAATGCCATGTTGCTGTTTATATTATTGTTTCAAAGTTTAAACCAATAAAATATGTTGTTATTCATTTAAAATAACATTTAGAAATTTCTAGAATTAGGTAGTTCAAATATATGACTATAAATGGAAATGTTTGGTGGCCTAGTGTCTAGACGACAAGTCTCGTGCAAAAACAGACATGCGCAGATTACTCTGGAACTCTGTGGAAGCTACGGCGAATGTTCGAGAAAAGTAGGCCTACTAATATAAAAAAGACGGTGACGCGAGGAGAAAAAAAAGAGAGTTGTTGTTGTTTTGAATTAAGCACAAAGCTACACAATGGGCTATCTGTGCTCTGCCCACCACGTGTATCGAAACCCGGATTTTAGCGTGTAAGTCCGCAGACATACCGCTGAGCCACTGGGGGGCAAAAAAAAAGAAAAAAAGAGAGAAGAGTCAGTCACTAGTTTTTATTTCGATTCAAGAGAAGTTGTCTTTGTTCGAGAAGTTTTCAACGTTTGCTGTGTGTTTATTCAATTTGAATTTGTGACTAGAGCTAGATCTATAGAAGCTGTGATTTTGTTTCGTCAATCTTTGCGATTCATTCGAATTACTGGTTGTGCTAAGGATCAGCACGTACGGGACTGTTTAAGAGAAACCGAGGCAAATTGGAAAACAACAAATTTGAGACATTCGTCGAAAACATCGTAAAAGGAACTTCATCAAATTTATCGAACTGTGAATTGTTTCTGAACTTCTCCATTTAAACTTCGGAATTTCTTCGTGGGACCAAATTCACCTCCAAGACTAGAATTTTGGATTTCTGATCTGAACTTTTGGACTTTCACTCTAAATCATTATATTGGACACAGGCCAGTACCATTTTGTATTGTAATTAACTTTGAAGGTTGAAACCAGCACTATTTTGTATTGTAATTAATTTTGAATGTTGAAACTGAATATCTCTCATTGTTAATATATAATTTATGTTATATCTGTTACATATATAATAGTTTACTGTAATAACTTATACAAGCTGTTATCTGTGTCTTTCTGTTGCGTTCAGTTTATATAAAACATAAAAAACGTAACAAAAAGATTTAACAGTGGGCGGTGATGACGAGCTGCCATCCCTCTAGTCTTATATTGCTAAATTAGAAACGGCTAGCGCAAATAGCCCTCGTGTAGCTTTGCGCAAAATTCGAAACAAACAAGTAATCATTGCCAAGAGAGAAAACTTGAATTCTGATAACTGTCTTTACTAAAGAATACAGTAACATTCTCATTTGAAAATTTGTTGATATTCTATTCAAAACTAGCTGGAGTACCCGTCCAGTGGACGGAAGTTATGGAAATTTATGATTAATAGAAGAATACCTTAGAAAGTTGCTTTCTTCAAATGCAATTATAATTAAAAAAATACAAAAAACGCCCACAACAACTTCAAAACACAAAATGTGAAACAGAATATTTGTGTGTATATCTCGTCGGATCCAAATATGGTGAAGGTTCATCCGCAGGAGGTGAGGTAGCGGGAAAAAACACCCACAAATACCGCAAAACGAAAATCTGTAGATATGCCTGCATAGATCTACTAAAGCTCCATAACGATTTTGGTGGAGAGACATCCATATACTGCGAAGTAGTTCGATTAACATACAACATTATATTTATGTAGATTTAGAATAAATTTTGATCTTTCACTAAAAATGATAAAATTTTAATAATGTTCAAAAATTATAGCTATTATTGTTTAACATACTTGATAAGACTATGTAACACAAATTTTGTTCCTGGATAATATGTGTTATTTCTTAATTGCTTATATTGTAACGGTACAGAAAATGGCCATTATTTCCTTCAAACTTTGCTTTTGTGACATGGATAATAAAATTTAGAAATTAACCTATTTTATTTGTAAAAACGGACACATTTTAACATTTTCATTCACATAAGGTCTGAATAAAACAACATATATTTATACAAAAGTTATACAAAAATTTTTAGAAGTGAGCAGTTTTTCGAGATTTGCAACTGTAAAGTAAATCACTTTCACATAACAGCCCCCAAATATAGTCTCCCATCACGTTTTCGTTATACGCTCCATGGTAGTGGCGTTCAAAGTTCAGTATATCTTGGTGGAAGCGTTCGCTTTACTCCTCTGAACATGCTCCCATTTTCTCTTTGAATTTATCAAGATGACCGTCAAGGATGTGAACTTTCTGGAACATCCTGTAGCCCATTTTGCCGTAGTTCTTCACGAGATCCTCAATCAGTTTCACATAATTTTCGACCTTGTGATTGCCCAATAAGCCCCAAACCACTGCGACACAACTGACCCAAGCTTTGTTCCATTCCTACTGAGCTTCTTGGGAAATTCTGTGCACTCCAGGATTTTTTTTATTTGTGGTACAACCAAGACACCAGCTTTGACCTTTACCTCAGATAGCTTGTGGGAAAAGTCTCAAAGGTACTTGATGGCTGTAGACTCCTTATCAAGAGCTGTGACAAACTGTTTCATAAAACCAAATTTTACTTGTAATGGTGGGAACAACACCTTTTGGAGGTCCACTAGTGGCTCACACTTGATATTATGTCTTCCCACAGAGAACTCGGTCCGTTGTGGCCAGTGGTTCCTGTTGTAGTGCACTGCAGTGTTCCTGTTGTTTCACAGGTAAAAAAAAAGAAAACTTAATAAAGCCTCCTTAAAGACCCACCAAGAGTGCCACCATCACCTTCCAGCCATACTCATAATACTTGAAGGCTTTTAGCAAGGTCTTGACACTGTTGTATTCATCTTTGAGGTGCACCGAAAGATATTTAAATTTTAAAAGGTCTAAAATTTGTATAATATAAAATCGTACTATTAAAGCAAGTAAAAATTGTGCGTCTTACGTTCTAGAGGTTTTTTGCAGTGTTCGTAGGTAAAATGAGATGCCCAGGGTTTGTCTTGATCTCCGACAAAATATACCTTGTAGGCTTCACACATTTTAGCAGAAGCTGTCACAGAGTACCTTTTTGCTCTTGTCCTGATAAATTGACCACCAATGCATCTAGAGAATGCTTGCAGCTTATTGATGCCATCAGACCTTGTATTCACTTAGGCAATTAGAACTAAACTGAAGTGGTGAGTGGTGAGCCTCTATATATATATTACTAGGGAAAGTTCTGGAAAATTCTAAAAGGTTCTTGAAAATACTCGTAAGTTCTATAACATACTTGAAAGTTCTTGAAAATTCTTGTAAATTCGAAAAAAATTCTCTATCAACTACTCAGCACTGAATCTACGTGGAATTATTCTGGTAAATGTTTACATTTGAAAATTTCATTAACCAGGTCCCAAAAGCTAAGATTGAAGAAAAAAATAGGTCCTTTCCATTTACTTTAGGCATAAGCAATTTAGAAATTAAACTTTCTGCCCAAGAACTAGAAAAAGTAAAAAAATTTTACTTAGAGCGTTAAGGCGTGCGCTTTGTAATCTGAGGGTCGCAAGTTCGCGCCCGAGTCGCACCAAACATGCTAGCCCTTTCAGCTGTGGGGGCGTTATAAGTGACTCTCAATACCACTATTCGTTGGTAAAAGAGTAGCCCAAGAGTTGGCGGTGGTTGATGATGACTAGCTGCTTTCCCTATAGTCCTACACTGCTAAATTAGGGACGGCTAGTGCAGATAGACCTCGAGTAGCTTTGCACGAAATTAAAAAACAAATAAACAAACAATCCCTCTCTTAGCTCGGGCAAATAAACTTTTGCCACTCACCTACCCATTTTTAATTTACTTTCACATCATTGCATTATTTCCAAACATGGTTAAACTGATTCGGAGACAAACACTTTCTCTTAGAATGCTAAGTTTTCAACATACTTTATTTATAATAAAATATTCAATTCTAAATAGGTCTGAGGTTTTATAAATTATTAAGAAAGAATACTGCGTGAAATTAGACATTTCTAGCAATAAACATTTTCACAAAGATCAATTGAAAATCATTTTTGTTTGCATTGTTATCCAAAGTAGATAGCGGCCCGGTATAACCAGCGGGTTAATGCACAAAACTCGTAATCTGAGGGTCGCTGGTTCAAATCCCCATAGCACCAAACATGCTCGCCCGTTATAATGTGACGATCTATCCCACTATTCGTTGATAAAAGAGTAGCCCAAGTTGGCAGTGGGTAGTGATGACTAGCTGCCTTCCTTCTAATCTTACACTTCGAAATTAGGGACGGCTAGTACAGATAGCCCCCGAGTATCTCTGCGCGAAATTAAAAAAAACGCCTTATTTATTCTTCTTCTGGATTTAGTCCTAATGAAATGGATCATCTTCACTATTTTTCTTTTTCACTCTAAAAGGACTAATTCAATCATTTCCTATTTGTACCTTTTCACACTGTACCGTTCTTGCCGTATTTTCATCTGTAGAACTCAATTTTCTATTTTTCTATCAATGTTTTGTTTCTTGAACAGCCTCTCCGTTTGTTTGTTCTTGTTTTAATTTTTTGCTTCATTTGCTTTCTTTTTAAGCAAGAAGTGAAACGTTGCTTCTTTTCATTTAATTAATTTGACTATGTTGAATCATTTACGTTGCTTCAGGGAATAATTTTACGTTGATATCTTTCTTGTCACAGCTGAACGTTACGTTCAAGTCGGATCTAAGTAATGTGTTGTCTTAGAGATGTACAAAAAGTTAACTAAATATTTGTAACGTTAGATTTATAGCTTGAGCTTCTGTAAAATTTATCATAAGTGCTAAAAGTACCAAACCATTTTTATTTGCCTCATGTATTTTTGAACACATTCGCAATCAATTTGCTAAACATGTTGGTATAACTATTTGCAAAGAAAGTCAAAATTAAAAATTGCATCCAGAAAAGTAGAGGATATGTAATTTAAGTGTAATTAAGACTTAATAAGTTATCTATAAAGCTCTCTAATTATTTCGAATACAATTTAAAGTACGAGACATGTTCTAATCTACACTTGGTATTGAGAACTTTATATTTAACACTCTAATATATATATTATTAAAGATTTTCTCCAGTTTGTAATTAGTTCTATTGAGCTGTGAGTACCCAGTCCATGGCGGGGAATCGAGCTCCGGATTTTAACGTTGTAACACCAAACTCTTACCACTGAAACACTTGTGGCTTCATAAGTCTAATTTTTTATGTATAACATTGATGTATTTAAGAGCTTGACTTCTTTACTAATATTTCGACTGTAAAGTTTCTGTGGCTAAAACGTATTTATGTACTTCGCATTTTAAGCCCAACCAGGCCCGGCATGGCCAAGCGTGTTAAGGCGTACGACTCGTAATCCGAAGATTGCGGTTTTGAATTTTGGTCACATTAAATATGCTCGCCCTTTCAGCAGTGAGGGCGTTATAATGTGACGGTCAATCTCACCATTCGTTGGTAAAAGAGTAGCCCAAGAGTTGGCGGTGTGTGATGATGACTTACATTGCTAGCGCAGATAGCCCTCGAGTAGCTTTGTGCGAAATTAAACAAAAACAAACTTAACCAACCTTGTAAATGAACTAAAATTAATGAGTTATATTTTTGATATTGAATTGCTGTGTGCATTTCCTTTTTCAGATATTGTTTTCTTTCTTCTGGTCTTTAATATTTGACCCAAAATATTTCAGTTCAAAAGCATGCCAATAAAAATCATTTTACCAAGTTCATATCCTTGTATGCTTACATTTTCCGTAGACAACAAGCAAGTACTTAATTATACTTTCAAGCAAATCGTAGGGCTATCAATAAAAAAGAATGATAAAAAACCTATAATCCGAGCGCTTTCAATGTATGGAACTTCCTTGTTCAGGAGTAAATTGGAACTTCTTGAATCTACGTGTTTTTCTGACAATATGAAAGTACGGTTATAAACAAATAAAGATAAAAATGTCACACGTTACTTTTTAATGTGTCACTAGATTCCAATAATACCTAGAAGCTTATACGTTATATCGAGGCTGCTACTTAAGAAACTCTGCTTTAAACTGCTTATCCCGAGCACCGTAACAGATGTCCTGAAAGTCTCTCCAGATCTCTTTTTTCTTCTTACTTGTATCAATTAAACTATCCCTAGAAGTCGCTCTGAACTTGCAGTAAGCCAACGTAAAGATTTGTGGAAAGTAAAACGTTCAGTTTAATAATTAATAATCATGTTGTCATGTTGGCGTGGTTTGTTTATTTAATAAAACTCGAGATTTCGGAGTTGACACGGAGGGGTCAAAGCTGTGCGATTCCACAAAACATTTCCCAACATCCAATCTGTGGCTACAGTTATAGAAATGACAGTCAGTTTCTTAGTCACCTATATTTTAAGTTTTAAAATAAATTGGTAGAAAAAATTAAGACGCTTTATGAACACTAGAGCTATTTATTTTAAAGTTCTATATAAAGTGAGAGCTAAAAATGAATGTGTTTAGTTATTGAGATCGCTTGATAAATGACAAGTCCAAAGAATAAATGAATTTTGCGAGATACATATATAATGATGCTACATATCGTGTTACATTTTAGGTTTGTATCGGACTCCATAACAACTGTTCAAAAGATTCAATTCGTTTTCATGAAGAAATGCATCCATGGCAACTCTTTACAAGTATAAGTTTTAAAAACTGATTTTATTGCTTTTCTACGTGGAATAAATAGAACTCAAAATCCAGCACTTTGAACTATAATTCTGATTCTGCAAATGGTTTGAGTCCCCTCTTTTGCTCGTATTTGTATAAAAAATGTTATTACTATTTTCCGAGGCTTTAAAATTTATATTATTTATTTATTTATTAATAGCATTTAATATTTATATGATATTTTAACACAGAAATATTGAAAGAATGCGTTAAGCCTAACGCTGACAACATTTTTGAAGCTTTTCAGTCCATGAATGTTAACATAAAGTAAAACTTAACAAAATATCGTTATCATTCATGTTTCCATATTCTTGTTATTCTTCAGTAGTTTCAATATAAATAGATAACACAAATTACTGTCGTTTACGACAGCAAAAAATGATAAAAATTCGAATTCAGTAGGAAAGATTAGGCATAAACGAATAAATAAACAAACAGACATCGATATCCATATTTTGATGTCAAAAAGTGTCTTTCGTCTATGCAGTACTTTTGTAGTTAAAGAAATATGTACGAAAACTTAAATTTTGAAGTTGCTTTAACGCAATGCAATGTGTGTTCCAAATCAATAAATGTTTTCAATTCTCAAACGTAATTTTGATAATATTAAAATAAATAAAAATACTGTGTTCCTAAAACATGCGTGCACGAAAAATATCATTTCACTAATGTAGAGATTTTGTTTTGTAATTTTGCGCAAAGCTATTTGAGAGTTATGTGTGATAAGTTGTATCTAATTTTAATGGTTTTTTAGGAATTTTGCGCAAAGCTACACAAGAACTATCTGCGCTAAGTGTCCTTAATTTAGCAGTGGAAGAGTAAAAGGAAGGCAGCTTGTCAACCCCACCCATCGCTAACTCTTTTACTAAAGATCAGGGGGAGTGGCCGAAATGTTATATTAACCCCACAACTGAAAGGGCAAGCATGTTTGGGAGGATTCTAACCTACGACCTGAAGATTGCGAGTCGAGCACTCTAATCACTAGGCTGTGCCAGTTCTAATTTTGGCGTTACAGACTAAATAGAACACCACCCACAATCAAGTCATGGATCATTTTAATCAAATGGAGGAATTGACCATTACTTTTATAACGAACACAAGACCTCAAAGATAATGTGCAGTTTTTTTTTTCTGTCTTTAACGGAAGCTCAGTCAAAGAAATTGGATCCATAATTCAACACTTTAACCGATAAGCCGCGCTTAGCATTTAACACAGGGAATATTAAAATGTGTTATAACTTCCATAATAGATATAATGCTTTAAAAAACATAGGCCTGGCATGGCCGAGCGCATTAAGGCGTGCACTCGTAATCCGAGGGTCGTGGGTTCGCGCTAAACATGCTCACCCTCCCAGCCGTGGGGGTGTATAATGTTACGGTTAATCCCACTTTTCGTTGGTAAAAGAGTAGCCCAATAGTTGTCGGTGGGTGGTGATGACTAGCTGCCTTCCCTCTAGTCTTACACTGCTAAATTAGGGACGGCTAGCACAGATAGCCCTCGAGTAGCTTTGTGCGAAATTCCAAAACAAACAAACAAACAAATAAAAAACATAAAGCATTTTGATATCAAAAACAAGTATATTGTGCATTATATCTAATGGAGAAGTGAGAAATTATCATTTTACTAACTCGAGCATACGACAAGAACGTTGCTGTCACAAAAAAGGAACAGACAACACGATATATAAATTAACATTAAAATATTTGTTTGTTTTTGAATTTTACGCAAAACTACATAAGGACTATCTACGATAGACATTTCTAAGTTAGAAGTGAGAGACTAGAGGGAAGGTAACTAGGCATCATCACCCACCGCCAATTCTTAGGGTACTTTTTTAACAACGAATAGGAGGATTGATCGTTATATTGTACTGCTCCCAGACCTGAACGGGCGAGCATGCTTGGTGGGAGAGGATTCGAGCCTACGACTTTTAGATCACGAGATAAAGTATTAAAAATGAGAATACGATAGTACAAACTTAGAATATCAAATAGTACTATTACGCAGAAAAAAAAAAGACATACGGCGTTACTGAAACTGAAGTAAAACGGAAACGTAAGTGCCGCTTACACAACAACAAAATTTTCAGTCGTACACACACAACAAATAAATATATAACGTCACGATTTGAATTTCTCGTAAAGCTACTCGAGGGATATCTGCGCTACTCGTCCATAATTTAGCAGTGTAAGACTAGAAGGAAGAAAGCTAATCATCCCTTCCACTGCCAGTTCTTGGGCCACTTTTTTACCAAAACTATTGGAATTGACTGTAACATTATAATGTTTCCATGGCTGAAAGTGCGAACATATTTGGTGTGAAGGGGATCCGAACCTGCGACCCACAGATTAGGAGTCGAGCGCTCTAGCTACCTGATTATGCAGGGGCCCGTAACTTTACGACCCATAATATCAAGGAAAAATATTATGTCAAATGACTGCCGTATTGTAGACAAAAGTTTATTTGTTTCTACCAAAGAACGCTAGTAATCATTGATTATGTCTCCCCCACGTGTAATATTATAAGACCGGTATATACAATTTTTTCAGTGCAAAAAACAAAATGAATAAATACTCATAGCCCTGAGTAAGAACGTCATTACGAGTAACTTTTAAATCTAATGTGGTTTTTAGCATACATCAATTTTTATTGCTTCAAATATTTGGCTTGACTTTTACGATATACTTTGATAAATTGCTCGCTCGGGGAATTATGCAGAGCACGTGCCATTTTCTTGTTTCGCTGTATTACCTTCCTTTTTTTTGAGATTGTAGAAAATCTTAAACTTTCAAGAGAAAAATGTTCAGCTGGTAAGTACAATGTTTTAAATATATGGGTGTAACAAGTATAATGCACATATATATTTATGTATATCCAAGATAGTTTTTGTTGTTATAAATTTACGATGTAAATTTACTTTTCCAGTAAATATAAAAGACATGCAGATTACAGAAACCCGTATTTACAAAGACTATTTGTTGTATGAACACTTTAACATCAGTTTTGAATATATCACCGAAATTATCTATACAGAATATCCTGCCACAAAAAATATTCTAATAATACCACAATGGATTTGTTTGTTTGTTTTGGAATTTCGCACAAAGTTACTCGAAGGCTATCTGTGCTAGCCGTCCCTAATTTAGCAGTGTAAGACTAGAGGGAAGGCAGCTAGTCATCACCGCCAACCGTCTTGGGCTACTCTTTTACCAACTAAAAGTGGAATTGGCCGTAACATCATAACGCCCACACGGCTGGGAGGGCAAAAATTACTTTACTGATAAATAGTTTGAACGTAAAATATTCTGTTATTAAGTAATTTAACAGTGTAAATTGCATTGTTTCTGACGTCTGGTAACAGAAAGTCTAATTTTTACTGTTAAAATGTAAATAGTGTTAAGTGTATTGGTGCAATGTGTTGCTAAGAGTAACAATAAGTGGTACAAGTAATTCAATCACCATCCATAAATCAACACATTGAACCAATATAAAATACACTTAACACTATAATTTTCTTTTTAACACTGACATTCTCTGTAGCATCACATATCCTACAATCTGTTTTTAACACTGCTCGTGAGCTTCGTTTTTTTCCACTTATTATCGCTCCTGAGCAACTTTCATTTTCTATTTGTTTGTTTTTATTTACTTTTGTATATTTTAACTGACACATGTCATACGTTTGTATTGCTAAGTAATTGGTACTGTATCTATACTATAATATTAGAACAATAACGAAAAAATAATGATATGTTATACGTTGTTAGGCATTCGTTACGGCGGCCTCGATAAATAGAACATTGCAAGGAGTTTTATGATTTAACGAATATTTCTGATATCAAACAGTCATGTATATTAACCCTGAAAAAGCCGCAAAGAAAAAACATTGGTTTAAATAAAAACATATTCTTTTATATTTATATCTGTAGTATGAAAATAGTTATTAATTAACTTTTATCAAAAACGTGTAAATTTATTCAGTATGCATAAACATTTTGAAAGACAGTAAAAATTATTGGTATATAGTTTTAAAATGGAAATTATATTTTTACTAAGGAGCCTTAAATCGAAGAATTGTATTGTCGCGGTACAGTCTAACGGTACATGGGTATTTCGTGGTAAGAATAAATATTTTTCTTGCTCCAGTAACAGTTGTTGTATATTGTATATTCCAAGCGAATATTTTCTGTTGGTTTCAAAAGTAACGTTAAACAACCTTTTGTGTGTTGAGCACTGGTCATATTTCTGTGCAAATGGATGAAATGTGGATATATATTTTAATACTACGTTATAAAACCCTATTCCTAAGTATTAGTACTTCTCAAAATGTCAAGGCGTTCATGCTCATAGGTATAATTTCTAGAAATTAATACTGTTAGTCTTTACTTCATAGAACAATAATATACATATGATTTTGTTTTATCAATATCATCTGGTTCTATTACACTTGTTAAATTCCTTGCTGTTAAAGTATTTCAAATTCTAGACTTAATTTATTTTTACTGGTATTTGTAGTTGGCCCTTTTACATGAATAGAATAAAACTATTTTTTTCTTTTGTATGTAATTAAGCACAAAGCTACATAAAGTAAATCTGTGCTCTGCTCACCGCGGGTATCGAAACCCGGTTTCTGGCGTTGTAAGTCCGCGGGGAGGGATTAAACTGGTGTTACTTAATTTGAGTTTAAGCCGCAACAAAAAATATCGTGCTATTTAATCGTAACATTGACAACATTTTATTGTTGTTGTTTTTAGAACAAAATATAAAGTATTCCCTCTGTGTGACAGAATCACTACGCTGTTTTATTTTAACTTTTATTTATTTTCGTGTGACATAGCATTTTTAATTTAGATGGAACTTCTTACGCTAAGCAGGCAGATCAAAGACAGTAAGACTTAAGTACGGTCGTTTCTAATCTAGATCTCTAAATGCGGACAATCAAAACCAGTTGTTAACATCCAATGGTTATGGAACCATTCATAACTGACCAAAAACATTGACTGTCCTGGTTTACATATCTACCACTACTGAAACTGCAGAAAATTGAAGTTGTACGCAAACTAGTAGAGACTCATAAGAATCACGTTATATTTTCTCGATTAATAAATTATATTCGCTGTAACAAACAATTAAAACTATAAGAGTATTAAAAGTTGGAATCTTCGTTGCCACAGTTTATTTCACATGCGCTCTGAAGGAGACTATCAAAGAACAAGCAATACGTTATGTCTCTTCTTGTAATTTTGTCACTCCTTAGCTAAACTTTTGTTCTTGAGTTCCTAGGTATATACGTGACCCGTAGTTTCTAGCAAAAGTTCCTCTAAATGTGACGTGTAAGATCTATTTGAGTCCGGGTCTACCTTAGGATTTGCTCGACCCTCTTAAGTAAGTAACAAGCTATGTCGTGGCAATGCCAAACAATCGTTTGTTTTTGCCACCTTCAAATTCTACCTCACGGAGGTTTCGAGAACCAATTTCCATTTAATAAAAACAAAGTATTTATCACTATACACTGCATGTTGCGAAATCATATCAGCTGCATTAAGTTTGACTAGCAACGATGAATCTCATAAGGCGAGCTTATTTTCTTGAATTCCTTGGTTCAAATTAAATACGGATGTTCTATGTTCTAATACTTCACCCCAGAAGGAGAAACTGTCTTGACACCATACAGGTGGCGACATCAACAATGAGTAAAATAAGTTCTACAGGATTATTTTGAGACTTATTCTCTAAAATCCCTTTTCATCTGTCTTTTTTTAGTTTGTGTCTTTACGTTTATCATCCTGTGAGTTACAAAAATGTTTCAGTCAGAGCTCCACCTTCATATAACTCACTAAGCCAAGTGTTTATAATTTCATCATATTACTAATTAACTTCGCAAAGCTGAGCCACAAGAACTGTCCGCCTTATATTAGCACCTGAACACTATTTTCTTCGGTGTGAGCTTCTTGTGAAGTTTTTACCTGCTAGAGTCAATGTTGAAATCTCTTTTTGATGATCATGGTCTCCTAGTGGCACAGCGGAATGTCTGCACACTCATATCGCTAGAAAACGAGTTTCAAGACCCGTGGTGGACAAAGCACAGATAGTCCATATCATTGTGTTGCTTTGTGCTTAATTCTAAATAATCGAATCAAATCAACTATCCTGAACATATATATATATACATATATATAATACCTTATAAATATATATATAAACAGTATATAGTGCAATTACATATTCACTATAACAATGACAACAAACTCTTCATGTTTCAATATCTAAGTCATCTGTTATTACATCACCATCTTTGAGATAGTTAACGAACTCTTTTTCACATCACAAAATGCACATTTTAAATAGATGAAAAGAAAATATCCTGGTAGCTTCTAATCCAGGGCATCTTCTGCCTCACAACTCTGGAAGATCACCAACTGCATAAAAGTTTGGTTACCATTGTTCTATTGTTTACCAACAGAGAAACAGCAACGATTCGACAATTAAAAGCTGTCGTATAATTGTCACAGATTGTAAACGTATATGCTGCACCCACCAGTTTCTAACGAGAGTTCTTCAATGCTATGCATGTGACGCAGTGCCTGGATTCACTCCGAATTCTTGTCTGTTGTTCATTATATTCTAAACTCTTCGTACAACATTCATCAAATCCGTCTGTTGGAAAAAAATTAGGTATTCGAGAGATAAGTAGCTAATATTAAGCTCGACGCAATATTTTCCTAATTAACAACTATACTTTTCTGGAATGCAGGATAAAAGTTAAATAAAAACCTTTGGAAATGCTATTTGTTTTAACGCTATTCTTAAAGGTGTTACAAGTATCATAGTAACAAAAAAAAACCTTATCATGTAAATTTTCATCGGAGAAAAAATAATGAACAAATTTTACGAAAAAAGTAAAATATATAATGCTATTTTTTAATTGTTTTTTTCTTGTCTGTTATGCATTCCCACCAGGCAGATAAAAACTATTTGCAGTTAATTGGCAGAATCCTCTGAAGATTAAAAGGAAGATCATGCGAGAAGAAGTAATGAGGAGTTAGCGAGTTCTTTCATTTTGTTTTTATTTTATGTTACGTAGTTTCTTAAGAAGCTAAACTATGTTATCATTAAACAGGTTTCATTGAAGTCATCTGTGGAAAAAGTTCAGTAAATTGTATGCTATAATGTAAATTGTGTAAATACGAAATAAAAACCCTATATATAACCAGACCCATGATGTACTGGTATAATCCTGAAATGTATTGATCGATAAGAAGGTTTTCTGCATTACTTACTTTCTTTATTTCTAATCTTGAAGTACTGCCAGTCTCTTAGTACTAGTCGGGCTCATAATATGCATTTGAGAGATCAGTCTAAGTGACGTCAGCAGCTGCCAGACCACATTCCATCCTTCATATTAATTTACCTTTGAAGAGTTATTTCTCATGTGTGATAATAGTATCCAGACTTACCATTGATACTTAGTCTGTTTGTTTTAGAATTTCGCGCAAAGCTACTTGAAAGCTATCTGGGATAGCCGTCCCTAATTTAGCAATATAAGACAAGAGGGAAGGCAGCTTCTCATCACCATCCACCGCCAACTCCTCGGCTACTCTTTTACCAACGAATAGTGAAATTGACCGTCACATTATAATGCCCTCACAGCTCAAAGGGCAAGCATGTTTGGTACGACCGTATTCGAACCTGCGACCCTCATATTACGATTTGAACGCCTTAACC
Organism: Carcinoscorpius rotundicauda; assembly: GCA_011833715.1. Taxonomy (NCBI): domain Eukaryota; kingdom Metazoa; phylum Arthropoda; class Merostomata; order Xiphosura; family Limulidae; genus Carcinoscorpius; species Carcinoscorpius rotundicauda. The sequence goes on along the minus strand of CM022396.1, from coordinate 52,398,959 downwards.
CACCTGGCCCTGCTGGACCTGATACTTAGTCTTCGCAGACTTTCTATATTTAAGCTTTTACTTTATTTTCAACATATACTTTACACATAATGGAAACATGCAAGTTACATTTTCTATAAAGGAAAAGTCATATTTTTTCCGCGTGCTCTCGTGTGGTTTGGTTTATCAAGAATACATTGGATTATCTGGAGCAAGTTTATACACAAACAAATAAGTTTGATTATCTGCTAACCTTCTATCTCTTATTTCACCAACTTTTAGTATACAACTTTTCACATCTTAAAAGAAATTTTAAATGAGATTTTCTGTTTTATTTCTCTTCGAAAAGAATATACAGATGATACACCACCAATATAAAAATAAAATTCGCTGTCCAAACTTTTCTCTGAATATCATTATTTTGTAGGATTGTTTTCGATTAATATATTTCACTCTTCTTTTTTGTTCTGTTCCAAAATAAATAAGTACATTTTCCGGATTTTTTAATGACTTAAAATAACTTGGATTGCAAGATATAATCGCATCTTATTTATACTTTTTGATGTTGCTAAGTAAGTCGCGTGATCTACGTACAAGTTTAAAATTACCACGTGAACGTTTTAGAAAACGTCACCATTACAATTTTTATATAAGTATTCGCCAGACCTTTATCTGATAATACATTATCCTTCTTATCTTTAATTATTTTCAAGGATTCACGAATACTACTGACCATAATATCTTTTGGTTGAGTCTATATTACACTTTTTTTCCTACAACGCTTTCTCTTCAATGACAAGGACTATCTATATCTGCTGGTTCACACCGCTAGAAACCCCATACCCGTGGTGGGCAGATTACAGATACCCATTATGTAGCTCTGTACTTAACTTCAAATAAGCTAATCAGACAAATCCACAACTCCCTATGACCTCCCAATGAGAACTTGCAGCGTTAGAAATCGAGTTTCGATTCATGTTTTGGGCAGAGAAAAGCCCATTGTGTAGCTTTGTGTTTAATTAAACAAATAAAACGGTTTGTTGTGTTTCATGTACATGTTTTTTAGAGCTGAATTTTCATGTTTTTGCATTTTTTACATGTCCTTTATGTTCCATTAAATGATATTTTAGATTACGTTTATACTGTCTAATAAAGTATCTCCACATTCGTATTCAATCTTGTAGGTTTTTGTTTTTTCGTCAACTATAATCTGCAGCTAATGGAATTTATACAATTGAATGTGAATAACCTATTTAACGACCAAATAAAAAGTAAAAATCGTATACGATTATGTTCGTTTTCTTTATTCAAAAAAATGGATAACAAACTGGTTCTTTGCTCGTGTTTTCTAGTCCAAAAATTGAAAAACAAAAAAGAACCAGTTCGCTTTTCGTTTCTCAAAGGCTTTAATATAAATTAATTCTGGTTCATTTTCTTTTTTTATTTAAAAACTGAAAAGAAAAAACACGAAACACGAACTGGTTCGTTATTTGTTATTCAGAAGCTGGGTCTTGGATATATGTATTTATTTTTCATATAGCAAAGCCACAGGGGGCTATCTGTTAAAACCACCGAGAGTAATCGAACCCCTGATTTTAGCATTGTAAATCCGTAGACTTACAACTGCACCAGCGGTGGACGTCTTGGATCTACCTTCAGTTGATTGTATTTAGTCCATGTGAGTGAACTGTACACGTTTTCAAGCTCATGAGGTAAGACGATACTCGGTCCACATTTTTAATTCCCGTTAAAAGCTGTTTGTGAAAATTCATGTAAACATACGTCAGTGTGAAGTGTGTCTCTATGAACCACTCAACACAAATGGCATCAGAAAAATGTCACCTTGCTCTTAATTTTTTCTCAGATGTTTGTTCAAACTGTCGTGTACAAGTTCAGATGGAGTTTCAGACGTGACAGTTAAACAGAGAAAAACCAAATATTTCCCTGGAAAAAACGCTACTTTCCGTTTCATGAGGGCTTAAAAAGAATAAAAACAACAGTGTAGATAGCCTATTGTGAAAGTTTTGCGCTTCACAAATAAAACAAAATGCGACTGTTTTAACTGAGATGATATAAGAAAACATACTTTACTTTTGAAAACAAATTTTAAATGTGAATGCCTTCAAAACTGTTTATGTTTTTTAATATCTATGGTATTAAAATAAAGGTTTTGTGACTGTTAAAATCGTGTTTTGATAACGGTGGTGAGTACACCACACATGTCCCACTGTGTAGCTTTGTACTCAAATACAAACAATGGCTAAACCCAAAGATGAAAGTGTGTGTGTGTGTTTCTTATAGTAATAGCATCAGGATATCTAATGCATCCACGGAGGAGAATCAAACTCCTGATTTCAGAGTTTAAGTCCGAATACGTACCACTGTCCCAGCAGAGGACGCGAGAAAAGCCTTCAGTAACAGTTTGTACATGCATCACTGTCGTTTTCGACATATATGCTGTACAGCTTTAAACGATTTTTTTTTCAGATCACAGTAGAATTAAATAGGATAGTTTATGATAAATAATAAATTATTAAAAATGTATTAGTTAATATTTTACAGCCGTGTTCAGTTTTATTTATTGTAAACATGTTGTTTTAAAGTTCCACTTAAAAGCACGGAAACAAGTATAAAGGGTGAAGTTCAAAATGATTAGAATTTTAAAATTACAAACATGCACAGTTAAATTTTTCATTACTGTGTTAAGGTTTTGTTGTACCCCCCCTCACTGGTGGTGAGCGGAAAACAGATAACACATTATGTAGCTTTGTGTTTTATTCCACACTAACAAAAAAGTTTTCGTCGAAATTTCGCTGTTAACAACAAAGTTTACCCCCAAACCCCATCCTTCAGATAAACATGAATGGAATAAAAAAATATTGCAACTCGTACTCCATTTCATTTATAAATCAGAACCTTAGCCTTCTTTAGTTCTATAATACACGTAATTGGGCCCGATCGTCTTCTAACAGCCAAAAAGAACAGTAGTGGGTAATTTCATAGTAAAAAGATTTGATTTCCAGCTAACCCGGGGTAATTTCATACGTTAAAAGACGTGATTTCCAGTTAGCACCTAAAGTTAGTGGGTTACGTGTTTTTACGATACTTTTACTCTAAGCCGTTGATACCACAATCCAGAAAACTCTCTGTTCACCGGTTGTCACATACTTATTAGCAGCCTATATCTTCCAAACCCAACTCTGTAAATCCAAATAATATATGACTCAGTAGTTAGGGCTCTCTACTCGTAATCTGAGAACCGCGGGTTCGAATCCTCGTCACACCAAACATGCTTATCGTTTCAACCGTAGGGGCGTTATAATGTGACGGTCATTCCCACTATTCGTTTGTAAAAGAGTTACCCAAGAGTTGGCTGTGGATGGTGATGACTAGCTTCCTTCCCTCTAGTCTTACACTGCTAAATAAGGAACGACTAGCACAGATAGTCTTTGTGTAACTTTGCGCGAAATCCAAAAACAAACAAAACAAACTTAATAATCCTTTAATCACAATAGTTTGTGTATTTTATCTTACTGTTTACCTTTTATCACAAACAGGTGTCATATGCACGTTGTGTTTTCCGTGTTTTTACTTGTTAAATGTTGATTTAATTGTCTTAATACATTGTGAAGTCAAGAAACGTAAAATACATCCAACCTTGGACTATGAAAATGTTATTTGTTAATTTTCTTGTTTAGTTGGTGATTTATAAATAAGGCCCTATGATCTTGTTACGTATATTAAAATTACTGCTATAAAATATTTAAAATAAGCGAACATTTCCATGTCGTAAACGTCAGTAATTCTAAGAAATAGGAATTTGTTACACATTTGTCAGATATATGTTTGTTATTTTTAATTTCGTGCAAAGCTACTCGAGGGCTATCTGCGCTAGCCTTCCCTAATTTTGTAGTGTAAAACTACAAGGAAGGCAGCTAGTCATCACCACTCATCGCCAACTCTTGGGCTACTCTTTTACCAATGAATAGTGGGATTGACCGTCACATTACACCGCCCCTACGGTTGGAACGGGAAGCATGTTTTGTGTGACGGGGATTCAAACCCACTACCCTCAGATGACGAGTCGAACGCCTTAATCCACCTAGCCATGCCGGGCCATTTGTCAGGTATATCATTCACAGTTGTAAATAAAACAAGAATATACTTCTCAAGAAAATAAGCCTCATATGGACAGATTTTTTTGCCATAAAACGGTTGGAAGTATTTGGTTTCCTCTCCCAAGAATGAAGTTAAGACAGTTACAACTTTAACCTCAGCACTGACCTGGGAAATAAACTTTGGCATGCTACAATACCTGAAAACTTATAGCCTAATTTAGACGTAATCTTCTCCAAGAATGGCTAAACTAATATTGATAAAAGTCCAAAATAAGGATTGTTTGTTTGTTTGAATCCTTAACTCATTATTGTGAAAAATTACAATTTATTAAATCACTTCATATCAATATTTTCAAAACCGAAAAATGCCTCAAGATTTATAATAAAAATGAAAATTGTAAATCTATATTTTGTTTTGTTAATTTCGCACAAAGCTACTCGAGGGCTATCTGTGCTAGTCGTCCTTAGTTTAGCAGTGTAAGACTAGAGGGAAGGCAGCTAGTCATCACCACCCACCGCCAACTCTTGGGCTACTCTTTTACCAACGAACAGTGGGATTTACCGTTACATTATAACGTCCCCATGGCTGAAAGGGCGAGCATGTTTGGCACGACGGGGATGCGAATTCGCAACCCTCAGATTACGAATCACACGCCTTAACACGCTTGGCCATGCCGGGCCCCAAAATAAGGAATATATATATATGCATGTGATGTATCTAAACACAGCATATTATGCAGTAAAATATTTAATGTTTTTTCCTTTGAGTAACATGACAATAGTAGAGAAAGAGAGGACAGATACATTCTTCCTATTGTGAGCTTGAGAAATTCAATAAATTAAAACATCTCTTTATAAACACATTTATATTACTCTTAGGTTAAGACTTTAATGTAGCATGGTAACAGCATGGTCTAATTACAAAAAAATTAATAAAATATAAGGAAATAATGATCTTAGAAACAATTGTGAAAAGTTATTCAATAGTAAAAAGTTCATTAAGACAAATAAGCTGTTAAAAACTTATGTAAAACATATTTAGAATTAAAATTATCTCAATTCTCCATCTGTTGGATTGCACATGACTTAATGGCAAGTGTTTGACACGTGATATAACTGAACAGGTTTTGTAATTTCAGCTGTAAAGGCGTTATAAAAACAACAGTCAATCCCGTTATAAAATCCAAAGCGGTTTACTTAACGACATTAGTGGCAGAATCTGTTGACTTGTTCCCCCCACTGGTCAGTAGTTAAAAAATAAGGGTCAGTTTATGACTGAACATTAGGATTTTGCGAGCTGGTAGTTTAGGAAAAGTCGGTTTAGGGTATCATTTAAGTTGAAAAATTTCAATCGTATCATTCAACCAAAAATAATTTTACTAAATTATACGACACAGAATAATCAACGTCTTTATAAGCCTTACTAATCATATAAAATTATGATACATTATTCAACATAGTTTTGATTTTGTTAACTGCTATTACTTTTTGAAGTGAATTCTAAGTTCAAATTTTTATGCCTGAAATGCCTTTACTGGTGTTTTATTCTAGAAATGCAGTTCTGTCAAACTCGATCTTGTAAATTTCAACTTCGTAATATATTTTAATAATATTTGAAATGACATTTTTGATTGTGTTCAAACACTGCATTTCCATTTAGTTCAGCTGCAGGAATTCTAAAACTGCTTTCAATTCCGAGTAATAAAAAATGTTAAGTGCATTATATATTTACACATATCATATTCAGTTAACATAGTATAATATTTAGGAACATAAAGGGACCTGTTTGCCCATCTCGGCTGTCTCGCCTTCTAAACCAAACTAAAACTTTTAAATAAAAAAAAGATAAAATCAATCACTATCATTCCTACATTTATCAAGCTTTTTTTATAAACTCACCCAAATTTACTGAGACTCGACATGACCACGTGCTATTCCACAAGGTAGTGGTGGGTGATGATGACTAGCTACCTTCCTTTTGGTCTTACACTGATAAATTAGGAACGGTTATTGCAGAAAAAAAAGTCCTCGTATAGTCTTGTGCGAAATTCTAAAACAAACAAAATTACTGTTTCCACAACACCCAAAAGCAACCCATTCAATAAACCAACTATCCTATTTGAAAAATAAAACTGTCTTAGCTGAAGAAAGCTTCTACCTTGCTTAAATCTATACTTCTGTTTCTTATTTTTATAATTCTCTCAGAACCGACTTTTCAGCAATATAAGTTAAGCCATTGAAATCCTAATTATCTTCCGTGTTGTAATTCCCCTTGTTTTACCTCCTTTAGTAATTTCTTCTACTGGTTTCGTGACCTCAAAGATCACTTTTTAGAATGTATTTTTAATGAGGACATGTTGCAAAAACTTTCAAATAGTTTCTGTGCGTGCGTGTTTGTCATTCATCTGATGATTTTGGATATGTTTACCTCTCTGACTGATGTTTCTACTCTTCATATTACTCGAGTTATATAACAAACGTTAAACAATTACAAAAAAAATTATACTGTTGGGCACATTTTGAAAAAAAAACCAGTTTAGCTCTAGTCGATTGTCCATAGAGATATTTTAGATGTAAGTCATCTTATATTAAAGGATATATACTTGTGTATCCAAAATGGAGAAACGGATACAATACAATCAGTTGCATGATGAATTCTAATACACTTTCTCCAAAGTAAAGCTAAAGTATAATCTGTACTCTCCGTAATTTTCGATTCAAGTTTTTGTACATTTGGAAAGAGTTATACGAATATATCTTGATACTGCTGTACAGGCGATAATCCCAGATTCCAGTATACATTCACACTAGGATAGATATATATTTATGTATATGATCATTGAAGTTTTAAACCAGTTTCAATACCCTGATTGTGGAATATTTACGACATTCAGAGTTAAAAACCAGACTCTAGAATGTTAATAGCCATCACAGTTGAGATATAATTAAACTTGTCTTCTTAGTTCTATGGTACCCCTGTACATAAGCTCTTTCTACTTGGGAACTAATTTCTAATACTGCAAAGAATGGCGGCTCGTTATATCCCCTGACAAACAGCGCAAACTTCGTATGCTTTCTAGTGGATTGTTACAAACGTAAATGCACTTAAGAGTATTATATCACGATGAATTATCAATGAAACTTTTTCATTTTTTTACTTATATATATTTTTCTTACTGTGTGATCAACTCTGGTACAGTGATTGCGAATTAATTCAATAATATAAGTTTTACGACGAGTTTCGCTTCAATATTGCATCTTCTTTTTTGTGTAAGTATCACCTAATAATTATTTCATATTTTAAAATGAGATTTATGTTAAGAAATTTCGTAAATTGCTACTATTTTTAGTCTCACATAACATTCTGCTTAGGTTTCGCTATATTTAAAATTTGCATATGCAATGTTAAAACCAATGATGATTCAATGTGTAGAAACACTTTTTTTAAAATGTATTTACTTTTTTAGTTTTAAATATATTTTTAATTTCACGTAAGCATCACATACATTATGGTTTGTTTGTTTTTGAATTTTAAGGAAAGCTACTTGAGGGCTATCTGCACTAGAAGTCCATAATTATGCAGTGTAAGACTAAAGGGAAGACAGCTAGTCATCACCACACACCACCAGCTTTTGGGCTACTTTTTTTACCAATACAAAGTGTTTCTTTCCAAGATTAACATTTTTTCTTTTCATTGTTATTCCTATTCCGAAATGGAAACTCTTTGCAAACAAAGGAGATTCAATTAACCCGTTGAAAAATGGAATTACGAATATAAAAATGTTTATTTACTGAACAAGTATTTGGTTGCTTAAGATGATTCCTATATATATAACTTAACTCTTGGTTTTAAATTTAGTTTCTCCAACAAAAAACTGTTGATTAATAATAATAGAATGGTGAAAAAGAAAGGTTTCAGGTTTACGTATTTTGAAAGGGCAAGAATATTTGGTATAACGGTGATTCGAAGCCACTACCCTCAGATTGCGAGTCAAGCGTCTTAACCATCTGGCCATGCCGGGCCACACAAAATGATTACTTTTGGGACCCTACATGACATACAGTTGAAACCCTGAAAAAGACGAATGAATGAAGTGCTGTGTCTGCCATATTATATACACATTCACAGCAAAAACAAAAACAGATATTTTTCCTCAACTAAATGTAAATGTAATGGATAATTAAACTGGATTTTTAATTTAGTAAAACTGTTTCTTTGACAAATAGTGTTGCTATAAAACCAAATTAGTTTTACTTTCTTATCTGTATCTTATATGTATGGTCGTTGTATTGCGTTACTAATATAAAGGCACTATATCTTACAGAGAGGACCAAACAGTCAAATCATGAGCGAGTTTCAGTCAACAAATAGTTCTTCTGTCGAGACTCCTGTAGCTCGAAATGGTACAACAGAAATATCTGGAGAAACGAACAGCTCCACCCATGTTATTGTAGTATCAATGGTACTAGGTTTACTAATTCTGGCAACTGTAATTGGAAACCTATTCGTAATTGCCGCTATATTGTTGGAGAGACATCTTAGGTCCACCGGTAACTACTTAGTGTTGTCACTGGCTGTCGCTGACCTCATGGTGGCTTGTCTGGTCATGCCTCTGAGTGCTGTGTACGAGGTTACTCACGAATGGGTTTTGGGTCCGGTGTTATGCGAAGCATGGACATCTTGTGATGTACTCTGCTGTACAGCTTCCATTCTTCACTTACTTGCCATTGCTGTCGACAGATACTGGGCCGTTACCAGAGTAGACTACGTCCGCCAAAGAAGCTCGAACCGAATAGGCCTGATGATATTTCTAGTATGGGGAGTGGCCGTTATTGTATCAGTAGCGCCTGTTCTGGGGTGGAAAGACGTGGACTTCCTTAAACGAGTACAAGAGGAGAGAAGGTGTCTTGTCAGTCAGGATCTTGCTTACCAAATTTTTGCTACATGTTCGAGTTTCTATATGCCTCTCATAATCATTTTGTTTCTGTACTGGAAGATATTTCAAGTAGCGAGGAAACGGATTCGACATAAACCTGGAGCCAAAGCGCTTCTTATTGTTCGAAAAACCACAACCAGCACCACAGACCCTTCAGTTATCGTATCTGTTTCTGGGGGTGACGAAGAGAATCCCAATGGTGTAAGTGCGGCGCACAGTGGGATAAATAAGCTAGTAGCACTTGCGAAAAGAGACAAAAATCGAAGTCGAGAAACCTTGGAGACGAGACGCGAGCGAAAAGCTGCCAAAACATTGGCAATCATCACTGGCGTTTTTGTCATCTGTTGGCTGCCATTCTTCGTGATGGCAGTTGTAATGCCAATGTGTAGTTCCTGTGAACCTGATAAAATATTCTTCAGTTTCCTCTTGTGGTTAGGCTATATCAACTCTATGTTAAATCCAATCATTTACACTATATTCAGCCCTGATTTTCGTGGTGCTTTCCGGCGAATTCTTTGTGGAGAAGATCTTTCACCGACTCCAAGGCCCACTTAATAACAAGTGTAGTCTGGAACAGCAAAAACGTTACGTTTTTAAAGATATATATGAAATATCAATATTTCCTTCGTATCAAAAGAAAATAAGGTACACGTTGAAAAGTCGTTTTGAGAAAGATCTACACGTAGTACCGAGGTTAATGCGATAAAAAAAATTGTGACACACCAAAACGTTACGTTTATGAAGTAAAACTGAGGTTTGAGTAGTAACAAGAAAAAGTTTGGAACACGTCAAAACGTTGCGTTTATGAAGATCGCTAAGTGAAACTGAGATTTACGTAATAACAAGAAAAAGTTTGGAACACAACAAAACGTTGCGATCGTTACAGATTATATCGAGGTAGACTCAATAAACAAACTTAAGTGAAACACAACATAACGTTATTCCGCTCAAACGTCATCCTTGATAAAAATTAATCTAGAATATCCATTATAGGAGTGCTAGTTCTTCCGTGCTTACTGTATTTTTAAAGTTATTTATATTAGTGCTGTGTATCATATTTGTATTAGAACTCAAGTCTATTATATTTTCTTATACACTATCATATAACACACATAGACAAGCTGGTGGGAAAAACTTAATCACAAACATTTTGAAGTTCAAGGATTATGTTTAATGTTTACACAATTAATATTTACACGTTCGCTACTGAAAATTTTTTTCTAATCTGAAATTTCTTTGCATTCTTTTTAATTTTTGGCATAAACAGATAAAATAAGAACTGTTAAACAAACAGCACATGCGTGAACATTAATAAGCCTTATCTGTGTTTTTTTTATATATAATCTGTTGTGCCATAATAATAGTATGTCATTTGACATCGGAGGATATGTTTTATCGATGGTGCTAGTATAGGAAAAGATGCTTAGTTTAGCTTACTGGAAAATGTTTTATTGACATCTTTCCCCCTGGAGGAAGTCTCAAAGATAACACATTGTGTTTCAGTGTTCAATCTTCATAATTTTTATATCCTAATTTTTCACTGCTAGATAAACTGATGAATATTTATACACATGTATATCATTCACTGTCACCACAAACAATGGAATAAACATCAAACAATATCGCTAGTGTATCCATAGGAATATCCTTTATAGTGTATTGTGTTTCTTACATGCTACTCTCGTAACATTTCACATACAGATTGCAGTCCTCCATCTAAATTAAACCGGTTCTTATATAGTAAAACGGTTTTGTATTAATTTAAAAGTTTAAAAAGTTTCAATAGATTGGTACGTTTCACGACATTCCTTATGACGTCTTAACAAAGGCATTAAATAAAAACAAAACGAATATTGTGAGTATATGTACTCACAATCGACAAAACAATTGCGATTTTCTTATATCTTTCTAGTGCTTCCAAATATATACATTTGTTCACTTGGCCGATTAATTCTTCATTTTTCTTTTAAATAATCGTCAACTAAACTGTTTTTTTTCTTGTACATTTACCTCAAATTTTTTAGTAATATTGATATGATATCAAACTGTGTGTATATATATTAACCTTTTCTTCTAATAGACTAACTTGTACTACTGAGGTCCACAGTTTTGAAAGTAATAAAATATCAGAGTGAGCATAATCACTAAATATTACATTTCCGGGAAATAGTTATAAATAAAAGCGTTTATGTATCACGTTATATTAGATAAATGTACGGAACATGTCTAAAATGTTTTATTGAAATTCATAAACAGTTCTTCCCTATAACTGTACTGTTGAGTGAAATAAATTCGAATTTAAATCAAAAACAAATCCAAGTCTTGTAAGCCAGAATTGTTTTTTGTTTCAGACGTCTTTTTTGTTGTTCTGGGCTCGGCACTGCTAGATGGTCAGGGTACTTGACTCATAATCAAAGGGTAGTAGATTAGACACCACGTCGCACCAAACATGCTCATCCTTTCAGTCTTGGTGCCGTTATAATGTTACAGTCAATCCCACTATTCGTTGGTAAAAAAGTAGCCCTTGAGTTGGCGGTAGATGATGGTAAATTAGAGACGGCTAACGCAGATAGTCATCGTGTAGTTTTGCGCGAAATTCAAAAACAAACAATTTTTTTGTTCATAAATAAAAACGAGATTCTTGGTTACGTATTTCCAACGAACACTCATACAACTTAACTTGTATTATAAATTGTTTACAGCCATTTTTCCCCAAAACAAACTGTACCCGTTTCTGGTTAGATCCAAGGTCAAAAATGAGATACGTTTAACTTGTCCGGACTGTGAACCCAAAAACTCAGGATTCGCGACTTCTGTCTCAAGAATGCGCTCTCACGTTGAGGCTATGGATGGGCTGTAAAGGTAACACTCAAGTCCAGTTATTCCGTTAGTGTCTGTTGACTGGCTACTTTTCTCGTAGTATTTCAATTCAAAACTATAATCGTAAAACAAAAATATGAAGTCATGTTTGTAGTTAAGCACAAAGCTGCATCACGAGTATCGAAACCTGGATTTTTATGTTGCAAGTCTGCAGACATGCCTATGTGCTACTGGAGAGTGAAATTGTAAAGCAAGAGAAAAATCTGTTTTATTGTCACTTAAAATGCATTTAACTAACAGAATATTTTTGTTTGTTTGTTTTTAAATATCTGTGCTAGTTGTTCCTAAATTAGCAATGTAAGACTAGAGGGAAGGCAGCTAGTCATCGCCACCCACCGCCAACTCTTGGACTACTCTTTTAATAACGAATAGTGGGATTGACCGTCCCATTATAATACTTCCACAGCTGAAAGGGCGAGCATGTTTGGTGTGATGGGGATTCGAACCTATAACCCTCAGTTTACGAGTCAAGTGCCTTAACCACCTGGCCAACTGGGAAAACAGTTGTCCGTGCATTGATTTATTGTAGCTTTTAGCTTGTTTATTTAATCTTTTATGTCCAAACAATGAATAACTTACTACTTCGTCACAACAATAAAATAGCTGTTCAAAGATAGAATAATCTGAGGGTCGCAGGTTCGCATCCCAGTCGCGCCAAACATGCTCGCTCTTTTAGCCGTGGGGTCGTTATAATGTGTCGGTCAATCCCACTATTCGTTGGTATAAGAGTAGCTTAAGAGTGGGCGGTGATGACTAGCTGCCTTCCCTCTAGTCTTACACTACTAAATTAGGGACGACTAGCACAGATAGCTCTCGAGTAGCTTTGTGCGAAATTCAAACAAACAAAGAGAAAAATACTGCTCTCATGGGCTTGAAGCTGTTCGTGGGGATGTGCTCCTCTTTACCGTTGGAAAACAACTTTTATTATTACATACATTAAAGTGTTATTGAATGCTTTTTATTCTCCATGTCCAGAGTCCCCCGGTGAGATAACAGTAAGTTCACGGACTTACAACGCTAAAATCCAGGGACGTAGCAGAGAACTTGAAATGGCTTTGCTGTAAAACAACAAACAACCATCCTCATGCCACATGTGTGACGAAAACATCACATGAAGAGAACTAATTGTAATAAATATATTAAGCAGGTAAAATCAAACTTGGCAGGTATAGTTATAAAATCAGGCAAAAAAAATATTTGATTTATCTTTTCTTTTTCACTTTTGCTACATTCAATAGTCAATATAATTAATAACAAATTCTCCTTCAGCTCACACATACCAAACGACTTCGAACAATCTGAATACAACTAAATATAGACTTAAGTATTTATTCACAGAATTTATGAGCTGTAGCTGTCACAGGTGTGAAGGATATAACTTGTTCCGGCGTACTGGAAGACTAGTGAAGCTATTAGATTTTTGTGTCTCGAGAACACATTTGAATAATAAAATTCTTTATATCCAAGGAGTCCAAATAGCTATCTAAACTGATAAATCTTGATTAAAGAATTCCAATAACTGGAACTCTTGTGGAAAGTACATGCTACTTGTTTAAAGGTAAAATGACACATTTCACTAGATCAATAATTTAATAATTTAAACTAGTTCCAAGAAATGGAATGTAAGTGTCGTTGACAACCCTAATTACATTAAAAAACACAGTCGCCAAGAAAAAAGCGAGTATTCCGCTCCATGCTTTATTTTTGTACTGCGCTAAGCCTAGAGTGTTTAGAATTCTACTACACACTGTAAACTACAATGTATTTTCTGCAACTCTAAGCCTAGAAAAACTAGAATTTTAAAGCATAATGTATACTACAGTTTTGTTTTGTATTGTGCTAACCCGAGAAAAAAGTAGAATTCTGCGGCACACTATATACTAAAATGTCTTTCGAGCTGTACTAAAACAAGAAAATTTGGAAATCCACTCCACGCTATACAGGGTGGCTCGTAAGTCCCTACCCATCCACATGTTATATTCAATTACGCATGTATTACAAATTTATTTCTTGTTTTTTAAAGAAATATGGCCGATGTAAGCCCATTTACACTTGAAAATATCTCACAGAACATGGGGTCGCATAATATTATGCAGCGAGAATGAGAGACAGCACACAGATACAATGGATACATAAGATATATGGATGGATAAGGACTTACGAACCACCCTGTACACTGCAGTGTTTATGTATTACACTAAGCCTAAAATCCTAGAATTACACTGCACACTGTATACTACAATGTTGGTTATTTTTTTTGCTACCAATCAAGTTTCGATATTATTAAGTAAAGCCAAATACAAAAATTATTAAATATAAGTTTCCAATTTGAAACATATCGTCAATTTTCAATGTAATTAAAGAAACTGGACAACTTTTCCGTTTCATCTGATTCCGAGAATTGTTATTCTACACGTTATATATTTCAAGATATATCTGTTATTCAAAAATAATTTTTCACTTCATATTGCATTACTTTAGAATTTCGCGCAAAGCTATACGACGGCTATCTGCGTTAGCCGTCCCAACTTTACGTGTGTAGAACTATATAGAAGGAAACTAGTTATCACTAACCACCTCCAACTATTGGACTACTCTTTGACCAGCGAATATTGGGATTGACTATCACATTATAATGCCCAGGGCTAAAAGGGCAAATATGTTTAGTATGCCGGAGATTCGAACCCACGAACCTTGGATTATGAGTCGAGCACCCTAACCACCTGGTCATGCCAGGCCTTTTTACATTAAAAATGCAACTTGTTTAATATGACATTTTAAAACCTACATTAATTATTACAACTTAATGGTAAGAATATCATTATCTAAAATAGAAAGTCTCTTTATTGAAAGGGTTCTCTTTTAAACCCTTCAGTAGATCTGGAAATTCATGGTTTCAACGAAGAGAAAAATAATTTGTGTAATGTAGGTAAACAAGGTTCAAACATTATCTCACATGCAATTTGAATCTATCCGATTAAAGTTAAAGTTCTTATATTACGTTTTGTTTGTTTATTTTTGAATTTCAAGCCAACTTACACGAGGGCTATCTGCGCTAGCCATCCCTAATTTATCAGTGTAAAACTAGAGGGAAGGTAACTAGTTATCACCACTCACCGCCAACTCTTGGGCTACTCTTTTACCAACGAATAGTGGGATTGGCCCTACCTTTATGACGCCACCACGGTTGAAAAAACGAGCATGTTTGGTGTGACGGAGATTCGAACTTGCAACTCTCAGATTACAATTCGAGCGCCTTAACCACCTGACCCTCATATTACGAAGAAGATAATTTGTCGAAATCGCTTCTTTTAATTGGTTTTTATTCGTCAGCTTCAGATTATACACCATAACATAAAGGAGTCAATACGCCTGATGTGTTTCTGTGTTGTAATGGTATCATTTTTAGCAATTCAAAAATACACGTATACAAAAGACAGAGAAAAAATGCGTTATGTATTTGAATAAAAGCAATTATTATTTTAAATAACGTATAAATAAATGTTCTCAGATATTCAAAAATAAATCTTTTTACAAATTTAACTCATATTTTGATGTTAAGTAAATATTAACTCTGCTTCTAGTAACCAACAAAACGTACAATTCACGTGATTTGGTTTGTTTTGAATTTCACGCAAAGCTACACGAGAGCCATCAGCGCTAGCCGTCCCTAATGTAACAGTGCAAGACTAGAGGGAAAGCAACTTGTCGTCACCACCCACCACCAACTCTTGTCCTACTCTTTTACCAACGAATACTGGTATTGACTGTAACGTTATAACGCCCACGCGGTTGAAAGGGCGAGTAGGTTTGATGTGACGTGAATTCGAACCCGCGACCCTCGAATTATGAGTCGAGTGCCCAAAACACCTGGCCATGCCGGGCCCAATTCACGTGTTAGTCGTCTTACGATTGTACTTATTTTAGTGTTAATAATTTATTCGTTAAAATCTATGTTGTTATAAGCAAAGGAAAAAGTTGAATACATAAAATAATCAAGATAATTTAATGGCCAAAATGAAATAATATTACAAAAAATATCTACAAATCGTACATAATAAATTCAAAAATATATACAAGATTATTTATTTAAAACACATATTTGCAACATAATATTATAGTTTCATTTTTTAATATGAATTCAATGTGATGCAATCTCAAAATTCACATAAAATTAATTTACCTCATGTTTAACATCTAATGCATGTTATGAAAGTATAGACGAGACAATAATTAATAACTAATACAGATTTATAAAAAAATAAAATTATTGCTTAATAGTCTAAAAGTTGTCGGTTTTTGTGTTGTCTTGTCTAAAACCAAAGCATTCTAGCCGCCAAAATACTCTTAAAAATTTCAATATCATTATGATACATTTGAATTTACGGGAAGCATTATACTAACAAAGAATAAAATATAAATACACTGGTGGCCAAAATCTTAAGGCCAATGAACATAAAGAAAAAAAATAAGCATTTTACGTTGTTAGACTCAGCCACTTATTTGAGTAGAGATTCGAAAGATGAAAATAAGAAAAGGGAAAATAAAAAAAAACTCTTTTTGCATTTAATAGGGAAAATGTGAACACTGAAATTAGCCTAAATACTAGCTGGTCAAAAGTTTAAGACAATACTGAAACGAAGCTTTAATCGGTAAACATGTAACAAAATTTAGTCATTTGTGTTCAAGCATTATAGTTGTCAACATCTCCTACTGACATCTTTCGTGTTACATTAAGTAAAAACATGGCAAAGGCTAAAAAGTTGACAGAGTTTGAACGTGGCAGAATAATCGAGCTGCAAAAGCAAGGTCTCTCTCAACGTGCCATCGCTGGTAAGATTGGGCGTAGTAAAACTGCTGTTTCAAATTTCTCAAAAGACTGAGGGATACGGAATGAGAATTTCAAGTGGTCGGCCCAAAACATTTCGCCGGCGTTGAGCAGGAGGATTCGACGGGTTGTCCGGCAAGACACCAGCTGATCTCGAACCAGATTAATACAGAATGAAGCTCAAGAACAATAAGACGACATCTATGAGAGAAAGGTTTTGAAAACAGTAAACGTCTTTAAAGGCAAAGCCTCCTTCCACACCACGAAAGAGCTCGGTTAAACTTTGCTGAGAAGCGCTAACCATGGGTGTAGAAAAGTGGACGAAGGTTTTGTTCTCTGATGCGAAAAAAATTTAACCTGGATGGTCCAGATGGGTTCCAACGTTACTGGCTCGATAAGGCTACCCAACGGAGACTTTTTCTACACGACACAGTGGAGGAGGTTCCATCATGATCTGTGGTGCTTTCTCTTTCCTTGGAACAATGGAGCTTCAGGTTATACAGGGGCGTCAAACAGCAGCTGGCTACAATGGCATGTTGAAGAGAGCTTCCTTATTGACTCGCTTGTGTAGAAATGACTGGATCTTTTAGCAGGACAACGCTACAATCCACAATGCCCGCAGGACAAAGGACTTTTATTATGGTGAACGCTGGACTATCCAGCGCGTTCGCCCGAACTGAATCCCATGGAAAACGTTTGGGGATGGATGGCAAGGGAAGTCTATAGAAATGGACGTCAATTCCAAACAGTGCATGATCTTCGTAAAGCCATCTTCTCCACTTCGAATAACATTCCAGCTACGCTTCTGCAGACGTTTTTATCGACCATGCCAAAGCAAATGTTGACGGCCGTGCAACTCACTACTGAGACCTCTTGTTGCCCATTTCATACTCCGTTTTGGACTTCTTTTTGGTATGGTCTTAAATTTTTGATCAGCTAGTATTGAGGCTAATTTCATAGTGTTCACATTTTCCCTATTAAATGCTGAAAAAGTTTTTGTTTTTATTTTCCCTTTTCTTACTTTTATCTTTCGAAACTCCACTCAAATGAGTGGTTGAGTCTAACAACGCAAAATGCATTTTTTTTTATGTTCATTGACCTTAAGATTTTGGCCAGCAGTGTTCTTATATTAGATAGTGATACGCCTCCCAGTGGCATAAAGGTATATCTTTCAACGCTGGAATCCGGATTTAAATACCTGTGTTTCGCAGAGCACAGATAGCCCATTGTGTAGCTTTGCGATATGCATGGAAACGTTGCAAGTATTTATTAGAATTGTCAGTTTGTTCTTCATCCAGTTCGTTGTCGTTTAATTTGACACTAGAAAATGTATTTGCCTCTATTGTATATTTTTCTACCACGTTTGCAGTATTTAATATATCTCCACTGCTTATATTCTTATTACTGTCATATTGGTTTATCATTTGCAAGAAATTCACAAATATCAACTTTGATTAAAGCAAAAACATAATGCAATTGTGTGTATTAATTTGTCTTTAAAAAAATTAAATATGGTTAAAAAAAACTTCTATTTTAAAGTAAGTTCATAGAAGTCGTCGTACAAAATCATTTAAAATAAATAATTTCTACAAACTTCTTAAAACTAAGAAACAAAGTGTAAATGACCTCAGTTTCTCTTCTTAGTTTTTTCCCAAAGCATATTTTCTTCTAATAATAAACATACTACAAAAAATGGTTATTTTCCAAAATGTTTTGAAGTGAACATCTTATAACTATAACACCAATGATTTTTTTTTATAATTAAATATTTTTACCTTAAAGTTACAAAGTTTTATTCTCAAAATAATTGGGAACGAAAATTTCTGAAATAACGTATGTTTTATAAAGATGTAATCCTTTACTGTAAGTAAGTTAAGACTCACCCAACCATATGTAATATTTTATAGTTGTTGATTAAGGTAAACTACATGCTCGGATAGAGAAAAGAAAAGCACACAATTTTTAAATATACATAGATTTTATCTACAAACTCGATACATGATATAATTGAACTGCATTTGTATAACGTTCAACAGACAAAAATGTTTTTCCTCGCTAGCGTTACGTGTAATTTAACATTTATTATGAAACGGAATGTTCAGTTAAAGAAATTTCTTACTCAACTAAGTAAGATTTTGTTAAGACCACTTAATTTCACTGACCAAAAATATCACTTTACAATATATACATTGCAACAGTGTTGCAATTTCTTTATATGGATCGCATACAAAACTGAAATGTATAAATTGACCAAATTTTTCTTTTTTACAAACGTCTCTTAGTGGCCGTATTTCAACCAAACTATTGTAGTGTACAAAACAGTATAATCTTAAGGAAAAGCAAATTAACCCCATGTTTTAAAACTCTTATCATTCTATAATTCGCATTGCTGTAAACACTAAAGTGTTTACGAAGTATTCATAATAACACATCTTGATAAACAAAATTCAGTACTTAAGCATCAATTTCCTGCCAAAATTATTTAACAGAACTAATAACATCCTATCTCGATAGTACTCTGGTGTTAGTTTACTGTTAAAATTATAAAAAAAAAAAGCCAGAATAATGCTATCACAGAAATACTACTTTTCATGTCAATTAATTTATACGTAGCTGGTTTAATGAATTAGCAAATAATCTATTAGTTTTCGCACGTATGCTCTATATTATATATATATATTATATATAGCCACTTTTAATATGCTAGAAAGCTTATCTGTCTTCTTTATTATACAGACCAGTTTTGCAAAGTTTTAGCTTATCTACGTATTTTGTATGTCACAACTGTGCATTTGAACTTTATGAAGAACGATAAAAGTCGATACTTTTCACCCTATACTCTCCAACATCCGGGGATTTTGATGTATGCGCATATTACTCCAAAACTATATAAAAAGAGGATGAGATCTCTTCTTCTTCTCTGCATCTATAAAATTAATACAACCCAAAACACATCACCTTTATGACGGAGAATCCAATAGCCATTTTGATTTCTTTAGATCTCAGTGAAAGTTTGAAATTTATTTTTTTGATCACCCGTTGATCTCTGTAACAAACAATAACAGTGAGCAAACCAAGTTTGGTACAAAAACGGATATAACAGAAACAATTTTATTAACTTGTACCTCCGCTTATTTTATAGATTTTAATTGAATTTCATCACTACCTTAGAGCATTATTGTAGATAGGCGCAACAAGATAAAGATAACCACTAGATATTTATTATTAAATAAGAATTCGATAATTGCAGTATATCGAAAACAACTGAACGCTTAAAAAAGACAAACATAACACTTACATTATTCAACATTATCACCTCAAAGCGACCGTTTAACGAAAATATCCCTTTATTGTTTTGATGATCAGAAACGTTTTTGATCTTAGTTTTTTTGGAAAGTATAGGTTTAGTCGTCATTTTCACACTTCACTCAGTTCGACTAGCTTTCAACGATTCGACAAGACAAACATCATTAACTCTTCACGCAACACCAACAAATACCGCTGTTTTCGCCGACATGCTAAAAACAGTTTGTGTGTTTGGTTGTTTTAGCGCAAAGCCTCATTGAGCTATCTACTGTGACCACTGCAGACAAATGAACCCCAGATTTTAGTGCTGACCCACTAGGATGGGGTTGAATTGACTTTTAGTCTTCCAAAACAAAATAGCATTAGTGATCTAAAACCCCTAGGCTTAATATGTTATTGGTACTTTACTGATGTTCAAGTTATATGACTACAATAATGTCAACCAGTACTAGATTAAGCTACCATGTACAAGAAATACCCCTTAGTTAGCGACAAAACGATGTGATACCATCGCTGTAGCACAAGGAAAACATGCAATTATAACGTATATCACACCTAAAACTAACATTTTCTATATCCTCCATACGTCATAGACTAGATCTTTGACTATTCAGGGTTAATAATAAATCAATAACATCAATTTCAATCTTCATCTGGAAACATAAATTAGTATTGGAAAAAAATATTTAATTTCACTCCAATATAAAACTTTTATTCTAGTGTTACAACACCCTCGTTCGTAAAGTCTGGAGAAAAAATTATATTGTGACTTTAACAACTTTGTGGTCAGAACCTGATGATATTTTTAGACGTGGTTAAATTCGAGGAAAATATCTCGGAATATTAAATCTAGTCCGTTTGTCTTCTATTCAACACAATAGATGGAAATTTCATTGAGAAAATTGTCCACGTTATATCCCATTGGAACAACCTCGGAACAAGATGAACACACAAAACATGTCTTCTACTAGGAAGGTTTTCGGTTTTGACTTCAATCAAGTAAGAAATCTATTCCGGCGTTCACAACGTTAGCTTTGATAATTAGAGATTAGATCTACTGAAAAGTATGTTACACAAAGTTGTTTTTTTAGTATTACTAGCAGGTAAAAATCACATGTTCATTATACTATTTCTCACGTACTAATAAACATGCAAAAATCTTAGTATTATCTGTTATACCTTAGTAAACTTTACAATGTAGCATTCGCCAACCTCTTGTAAATAAATGTTGCTTTGTAATATCTATCACAGGTTAGTATATATTACAATATAATATCTAACATAGATCGATGAAAGTTACGTTACAATATCTGACATATATTAATAAAAGTTGCATTATAACATCTGTTATAGATCAGTTAAAGTTACAATGTAATATATGTCAGTTAAAAAAAAACTATACTGTGATATTTGTTATGGACCAATGAACGTTTGAAAGTGTAATGAATATCGATCATAGGTCAGTAATATAATATTATAGCATCAACGAAACGGTTACACTCTCGTAGGTTATTAAGTTACATTGTAATAGCTGTAATAGGATAGTAACTAGTATACAAAATGTGTCTTATGGTTTAGTTGGTGTAATAGTGATGTTGTAATATTTGGTCTAAGTTATTTAGATGGTGAAAATTTAGGATTCCTCACAGCTTAATAAAAGTTACATTGCAGTATTTGTTATGGTTAATAAAAATTTTACGGCGTAACTCTTGCCATATATTTGTAAAAAATTCATTTTGGTTTAATTGCAAACATTTTTTTTTAGCTGCAGATAACACCCTAAAACTAATTGCAGATATGAAACTAAACAAATAATGAATTGGATGTATTAATACAAAAAAAAAGTTTCATTTTTCTAAACACTATATAATCCAGTAAAAAAGTACGACAGGAATATTTTGTGGTATTTCAAGAACTGAGTATTTGTAGAAATACTAAGAAACACGGTACAAGTCAATCATTAGAACTAATAAGCTAGTCAGTTTTAAATAATATTATCAAGCTACTTATTTATTAGATCTTGCATAAAGTATCATTATTAACAAAATAAGTCAAATAAAGAAATAACTTTTAGTCACTGAATAACAATGATAAATCTTTGCTTACAATTAATTAAACATGTACTACATGACCAACTAACTATTCAATCGTACGTTGTTGATCAGAAATAATGGATAACTTACTATACATCTGATTTGATTGTCTTTTCATGTTTAAAGAAATAAAACTGGTATACAACATGAAATTCCGGATGAAATATTATACAGCTAGTTTTAACGTCTAGTTTGAAACTACCTAAACATGAACATTACCGTGTTTCATAATATTCAACACCAAAGCTTACTTAGAGCTAGGTTTCAATTATTTATAAGATATAACAAAGTATTTTGATGAAGTTCAGCAATAAACACAAACATGACAAGAACATAATCCAAAACGCAAAAACATCGAGGGAAAATGTTTACATAATGTACAGATACCATTTGATAACTAATTTGAAGTCTACATATCTTGTGTTGTTTCTACCATTATGTTTTGTATCACATTAAAGTCCTCTTCATTGCTCAGCATGTTGTATTTAAACACTTGTTCGCGAGCTTTATTTACGTTACACTTCGAGCTTCAGAGCTGTCATCAACAAGGCCGTCTGGGTTCTAGGGTATTAGACAGTTGAGTCAGACGGCGTTGATTGTCGATAACTTTTATATTTCTGAAAACAAAACAGCAACAATTCTCGTGTTTATAAAGGTACCGACCTTAATTTCTTGAAACAACATAAGACTGATCAATCCATTCTATTTACACTTTACATTAGAAAAAGATTCGCGTAGAAATAAAACAAAGTAAAAACTTTCCATGTTCGTTAATTCTAAAAAAACAAAGTTACAGAAAGTTATATATTTATGAGCATATCTGCTGATATATGTATCAGCTCAAATTTATGATGATAGATGGAGCCCTTTATGTCATCGTTTATGATAAAATGGAAGTTCAAACATAAGTACGTGCTTCTTTGTTTTTATTATAAATAACCATTTAAAATATACATGCAGTCCTCCAAGCAACTGAAGGAATCCAGGGTTTACTGCATCAACAGAAATTCACTTTTGAAAGGTAACTGGTTATTTCACGAAGATACATCACTAAACATACAAGAAAGGAAACAATGCAGATAACTGTTATATGAAGCCATACGTTACACTGGGAATATAGCTCATCTTACTTAACTCCTTCCTGCTCATTTTACTGGGAGTGAATAGAACAGTACTGGATAGTTGGTGCAAATATTATCTCTTGAACCTCTTTATTACTCAGCGCTAACCAGAATCTATTGCACAATGTTTAATCACCAGCATTAGGGACTTTCAGTCAGGCAGTAACTTTATTCAAAACTCCCAATTTTTGATTCTTCTATTTCCAGAATTGGCAGTTCCCCTATCACTGTATCTTAATCTAGAACGCTTTATCTTTCTTCAGATAATACTGTATTTCGGTTATCAAACCTAATCTTTTTTTTTGTTTTAACAAAACCATAAGGCAACAACAAATACATCTAATTGTCTTGAAGTCATTCCTTAACATGTTCTGTGCTCAGTGAATTCTGCTTCAAAGGGTAAAAGCAACATTGATTTTACTATCAGTAAGTGAGGAACCTAAAACACAGTAAATATTCATCTGTAGACTTCACTTCTATGGCTACTAGGGCTTGCATTTAATTACTGCTATTCTCAGTGAAAAATTAAGAAATATGTATCATCAAAACCAAAATCAGTGGTATTCTGGTTATTTTCAAATAGCTTCTGAGAAGCAATCTAGTAGGATACGGGTTTAAAGCTTTTTTTTTTTTGGAATTTGTTGGAGCTTAAGATATTGTGACACAAAGTTATTCTAAAAGACGCTTTTTGATATCAATGGTTGTTTATGTAAATGAGGTTACATAACCGACCTGCAGCATGATAGTTTTGTTATATTGTCTCTGTATTTTCATACATATTTCTCTTTAGTTTTACAACGTAAGACGCATTCATGGTATACAGTTGTGGGAACTACGTATGCCTGTCTGAGAATCCGCATCCTAATAGAAATTTAGGCCCGGCATGGCCAAACGTGTTAAGGCGTGCGGCTCGTAATCTCAGGGTCGCGGGTTCGAATCCAAGTCGCACCAAACATGCTCGCCCTTTCAGCTGTGAGGGCGTTATAATGTGACGGTCAATCTCACTATTCGTTGTTTAAAGAATAGCCCAAAAGTTGGCGATGGGTGGTGATGACTAGCTGCCTTCCCTCTAGTCTTACACTGCTAAATTAGGGACAGGCCTCGAGTAGCTTTGCGCAAAATTCAAAAACAAAAAACAAACGTAATAGAAATTCCCTTTGGTTATAATCATTTTCAGCTAATGCTATACAGTTGTTGAAACCAAGATGATATAATAACTATAATAGGTTTATTTGATTGTACTATATTGTGACACATATCACATCATGTTATACATAGCACCAGAAAAGTGTTTCACCAACTCCTGAACTGTATTTTAATTTATCTCAGTCCAGAAAATGGACGTTCACATAGTTTTTACCAACTATATCACACTGTTCTCTTATTACTACACAACAAACATCTGTTGTGGAAAATACTTGTTAATGATATCTATAGTTTAATAACTTTTAGACAGAGGGAAAGGCCCAGATTAAGTGGATAATCTTCCATTCTCAGATTCTTCATCTTCATAGTTTCTGTTCTCGTAATGCGTCAGTCCATATTTAAATCACATGATCTCTCCTGTAAGTAATTTCCCTACTACTTCTTTATCTGCATGTGCACTATGTTTGGATTATTGTATTTACACAAAACTGCAATGTACAGCGTTGCATTCAAAACTCTGTTAGATGTGACAAATTTGTTTTGTTTTTTAAAGTGTTTGATTTCATATGAATACTTCATTATTAGTATAGCTCAAACAACATAAGCTAGAGCTTTGTCTCTCTTGCTTTCCAGTGATCTTTATGATCCTTCATAACGTCCGAAACTTTCCTCAACCTGAAGTTTTGGAAGACAAAGTCCTCATGAAGATTTAGAGTTGACTCTTTTCACCATCCATGTAGATAATTTATCTTCAAATGACACTTTTTACTTCACAGAGGGTCATTTTCAAATTAGGTGATCACGTTGTTTTTCCTATAGCTAGTGTGGTAAAGCACAACTTTGGAAGTTATTACAATGGTGTAAAGCGATTTTCTGTTGTTGTGTACAACATACAATATACTTAAGATCATTAGAGATGCAGGCATGTTCCACGTCGACAAGCCTAAAATACATCAAATCCGTGCTCAGTTTGATAGGAAATGTGAAATCTCATGTTTCCAAAAAGTATTTTCGACTATCAAAGAGCAATCGACGTCTTACAGACCACGGAGCAGCTTCGCCGAGACTCCTCATCGACTTCCACCCCACTGCCACCCACGACGTGGCATCCCTACCCACAAAATTGTCCGAGGGGTTTGAGGCCACTACTGGTAGACGGCGAGCGTCACTAATCGAAATTCCGACTTACTCCGTATCGAACGTCGAACCTACGGACTCGCCGCCAACTTTCCGGACACTTGCAGCAATGTCCTCTGCTCACCTGGTTAAACCTCAAATCTAACCCATTTTCGTTGTATTTCTGATATGGTGGCGCATTTTAGGCCTTTGATGATGTATTATTAAAACGAGCGAACCCAGAAACCTGCTATTACGGGCAATAAATTGCGATAATAGATTTATCTGTAAAACAGATTTTAATAAACATTAAACTAATAAACTCTGAAAAAAATTGAAATCTATACAGAATTGTTGTAATATAACTTTTTTTAATTAGCAGAACTAAATTTATTTAATCGTAAATATAAAACATATTCTGCGAGACAAAAATAAATTAAAAAATAATGAATAATTTATTAATATAAACAATACCTGGCAGAGATCAAAGGTTTAACTTGTATTAGCAATTTGTGCATTAATAAAACCTCTTGAGCGTTGGCTTTTTCATTCTTTTAAGATATACAAATGCTACTTAAGAGAAATTCAGTCAAAACTTACAACTTTAAAGCTTATTTCTTTATATTGGTAATATTTTAATTTCTTTTTGGACATGAATGGATGAATTGGAAATGATATTAGATCGTATCTTGATACAATTTGCTAAAGAACTGTCAGGAAGGAAGACGCTAACACACGAGCAAGTATATTAAGTAAGAGAACATTTAAACAGCCTTACAGATAGAGAATTTTTATAAAGTTCACGAACTCAAACTATTTATTCCTGAGATATAATTAAACTAGCCCTAATATAATCACATTATTTGCTTACCTTACGTTCAGTAAATCCTACTTTTTTATCAAATTTGTAAACAAAATAAAGGTTTTTTTTATTTTTTAATTTCGCGCAAAGCTACACAATATAATTTGGTGATGAGACAGTAATGTCTCTGTTAGTACACGCATTTCGACGTTAACACCAATCAGTTAAGCGATTGGTCTGGTTTGCTTTGAATTTCGCACAAAGCTACAGCCGACCCTAATTTAGCAGTGTAAGACTAGAGGGAAGGCAACTAGTCATCACCACTCACCACTAACTCTTGGGCTACTCTTTTACTAACGACTAATGGGATTGACCGAAACATAACAACGCCCCCACAGCTGAAAGGACGAGCATGTCTAGTGTGACAAGGATTTAAACCCGCGACCTTCGGATTACGAGTCGATGCCTTAACCACCTGATCATGCCGGGCTAAAAGAGTTTATACGAAAAATATCTTATTCTCACTTGCAAGGTCTGATAATACAAGTGTATATTTACCTGATGTATTCTCTTACTTCTTGCTGGACTTTACTTATTGGTGGAGGGTCAAGAGCTGAAAATAAAATGTAGTGTCCATTATATGCCTGCTTATAGCTATTATAAATAAAAATAAGTTATGAACGTTATAATAACTAAAATAAAAGGTTATTTTTCAGTTAATTATGCATCTTTTACACCACTTTTCTTAAGAATTATTCTCGTTTATTTTTCACTTACTAGAGATATTTTTTCTTAAATATTGAGATTTTTACTTCTCCTAGAAAGTAATAATATATAATATATATATTTAATCGTAAAAGCTGCAAGAAATAAATACTATAGCTTCAGGATCTAGTCTGAAAGTTACAGCATATTGTGAAGAAATTAGAATGAAAGATAGATCGATAAAAGAACGTGAAAAGGACAAAAATCAGTAAAAATAATTGCACCCAGGTCAAGTTAACAAACGTACAGGTCAGTCTGAACCTTGAAACTATTAAAAACGGAATGGTAAAGATCATAAAATGTCGAGAATGAGATATATATAACTCTGAGTGCAACAGATGCCGCGTGAAGTCACTTAGTGGAGTCAAGGGCATGATTCCCCAGAAAATCGTGGAAAAAGAAGGCGCAGTTTTATGCATTATGATGAATTTTGAACAGAAATTGGTATGAAATACCTTAAAAAATCCAGGAACTTCACGAATAAACGGTTTTCTGGCTCCAACATGCCTGATTGCTTTTGCATGAGAATTTAATACTTATGCGCGAGATTAAGGCCAACTGCGTGAGTTTCGCGTTTAACACGCGAGACTTTGAATATCTGAAAAGAAAACGCCAATAAGACGTAACTACCGATTTTGACACGCATATACTTTTACCAATAGAAAAATAAAAATATATGCAAAGGCACATATGCAGCAAAAATGTTTAAAATACATGTAAACTGGAACACAATAATGAATGCAGATAGACAGATAAATAGGCAGATTTAAAGGTATTTTGTCCATAAAACGAACGACCCTCATCTCCGAGAAAACGTACCAATATTATGGTTTCGTATCTTTATCAAAGCTTGGCTATAACTGAAAAGAAGACACGTGGCACACGTCATACAACGTTTGTTACAATATAAAATAAAGTGGGCATTCAACTTAGATACAAGTATTGTTAGAAAACAAGAACAAACAGAAACAGTAATATTACATTAAAACAAAATAATGCCACATATAAAACTCAAAACTGTTCTATCCAAGGAAGATCTTATACGGTTGGTTGTTTAATTGTTAAACAGACCTATGTTAAACCTTTTTTATCTGCAAATAAACAAAACACGTCATATCCAAAGGACGTCGTATAGAAAAAGGTCTTAATGAATACAGGGCTGCTTCAATGAAGACCTTTTATAAGCTGCTAGTGACACGAAAAGGAAACTTAATTGAACAATCTAATTTTCTTCAGCCTTACTCTCACTAGTTTAATTACAACATTCTGTGTTTCCTACACACACACACACACATACACGTAGAGGGTTATGAATGGCAAGACTGACATTTCTGGTCAAATTAAACACGTACTTTGATCAAATGGAACTTAGGACACCAAATATCTTTTGAAATAGAAGATTGAAACCATGCGGAACATTTAAAAATGATTTATAAGTTATATATACATCAAATGATTCAGACAAGACACTATAAATTCAAGACAAAATTATTTCATGGCGGCATCATAATGGTTTAGGAGATTGAATCAGTATTCAAGTTAGAATATTCATAGCACTTTGTAACGGATTTACGAAACTTAAAGTTCAAACACAAAACTATTTTTTTTATAACTAATTATAAAAGAAACCCCTATCCTCCCTAACACTTCTGTCACTCTACACACTTTCTTCTATGATCAATTCAGCCGACGATCATTAAACAAGAAACTCTCAAAGACGGGAATACTAAACTATAAACACCAGTCTTTCTCTTGGGTATTAATAAAGTAGCGCCTTACCTAAAACTTGACTTCTACAATATCTCAGTGAACGCAACGTCTGTGCAATCATGTGCTACACAAAACAGAACAAACAACAATTTAGTACAAAGAAAAACATATAATATATGAAAATATATTAACACAAGTAACAGAATCACTAGACGTTTTAAACAACTTAAATATTATAAGTATTTCATACTTATTTCTCTGTGTGTTTCTTTCTTAGTTCTTAGTTCAATATTAAATTGTTGTGGAGATAGAAATGAAAGACGTTACGATTATATTCACAGTTGTGTGAAAGAGAAATATAAAAGTATCGTATTGAGATGGAAAATAATACGTATATTTTTAGCTAATGAAAAAGATATCACAGTTTTACATAAGAGAGAACGTTTTTACTTCTCAAAAATATATCTACCTTTAAATGAAATTTCATTGGTTAGTATGACAATAAACGATCGTGTTTTTACATTTAAAAAAAGGTTATTTAGACCAGTGGAAACATATTGTTGTTAGCCAGTAGGATCTATTTACACTAGTGGTAACACATGCGTAACAATTAAGACTGAATACAGTGTTGTCGGTAGTAACACATATGTATAATTAGTATACGAATGTAGCAACTCAACTAACGCAATGTTATTATAACATACGCCCCCCGCTAGTAAGCGGTAAGACTCCGGATTTATTATTTAACTAGTGTTTTATTTCATGTATTTTTGTTTGTACCCCTTTTTGAGGTGGGATGAATAAAGAGAAAAAAAAATCCGGATTTACAACGCTAAAATCAAGGGTTCGATTCCCCTCAGTGGGCTAAGCGGATAGCCCGATGTGGCTTTGCTATTAGAAAACACACAAATTATAACATATAACGAGTAAGTTGACTTCACACTATCTTTGATCATGAACCGGTTATTCCACTAAATTAATATTAGATCATAATTCATAAGAATACGTTTCGCATTTACAAAAGTAAACAAGATGTTTCTTTTATATAGATTATACTAAAAACAGGTCAAGGTCTAACTTTTTATTCAATAAAGATTCGAAGTTAATAAAAAATCACCATTTTTTCAAAATTAACGAGTCCTTCTAAATAGGTTTTGTTGCCTTCGTGTGAAAAAGTCATATCTTTGAGAAGTAAAGGCATGAAAGGTATTATAGGTGGCGCCAACTTCGCAACAATAATCCTGTAGCGTCGATGATTTCGTGAAGGATCAATCAAAGCTTCGAAATCTGCGTATAATTTTCTCAGCTTTCCGGGTAGCCTTTCCCAAGTTTGGGACATTCGACTCACTGCGACGTTACTTAGCCCCATCACGATGGCGAAAAAGGCATTAAGATTCTGGTAGTCTCGGCAACTGTAATATATCAGAAACTCGTACGTGTAATGTAGCAAAAATCTCTAGAAAAACAACATGAACGGATTATTAAACAAGCTAATAACCCTTAAAATAATCAATAACTGTAAAATAATATTTGAATATGACTCAAAATAAATATCAGAGGAATATTAAAGTAACCAATAATTTACTGTAAAATAAAATTTAAAATAAATCTTGGAACATAATACGAACGGATTACTAAACAAGCTGATAAACCTTAAAATAACCAATGATTGCAACAAGTCAACAATCGAAACAAAATTAGAATGCTGAATCATTTATCCATGAAATCGAACAAATTGTTCTACATTCAACTTTTTATTATAAAACGACTTCACCAAGATATTTGAATATTTGAAGCACTTAACCTGCCACATCGTAGTAAAATTATTTTTGTGGAAACTGAAAGATATTATTGGACAGTAAACACAAAAACAGATACTATGAGTATCTCAGAAATGTCATTGTAAATCGCCTCAGCTCTCATCAGCACCGTCAAAAAGTTGAATAACTTCAAATACTACTATAAAGGTTTTTATACAAAATATAAAACAAGTATTTTCGTATCGAATTTTTTCACTTCAAATAATCTCAAGGGTGTGGAATTAAATATCCACTAATGTTTGATTGATAAAGTTAATTTCTTCTACCAGTTTATTTGTTGTGTTTTTTAATTTCGCACAAAGCTACACGAGGACTATCTACGCTAGCCATTCCTAATTTAGCAGTTTAAAACTAAAGAGAAGGCAGCTAGACATCACCACCTACTGCCAACTCTTTTACCAACAAATAGTGGGATTGATCGTCAAATTATATTGCCCCCACGGCTAAAAGGGCGAACAAGTTGTGCAGCAACCGGGATTCGAACCCGCGACCCTCAGGCTACGAGTCGAGTGTCTCAACCACCTGGCCATGCCCGGCTTTTATTTTCTTTTTTACCAGGATTATATTTCTTACCGACCCAGCATGGCCAAATGGTTAAGGCACTTGACTCGCAATTGGAGGGTTGCGAACTCGAATCTCCGTTTCACCAAACATGCTAGCCCATTCAGGCGTGGACACGTTAAAATGCGACGGTCAATCCTAATATTCATTCATAAAAGAGTAGCCTAAGAGTTGGCGGTGATAACTAGCTGTTTTCCCTTTAGTTTTAAACCGCTAAATTTGGGTCGGCTAGTGCGGTTAGCCAGTGTGTAGCTACAACTATTTTCATTTAGTTACAGAGCAATGTGATTAGCATTATAACAATATAAAATAATAGTAGTTACAGCAACGTTGTTAGGACTGTAACTCAGCAAGCGAATTACTTTACTTATTAAACTTCTACTTATTTCAGACAATCTCATCCATTCATATATCTTTTATAAATGAATCTTACTATGCTGCTACTTTGATAAATTTTCGAAGAAGTTGGACTCTTCTGCTCAGAGAAGATGCTAGGCAAAGCTCTGTGACGACCCAAAACTGAAGTTCGTTAAACCTCCGAAGGAAAACATCCAAATTAGACATGGATTTTCTAAACTGATGACGTCCAAATACCTGATAAATTAATTCATACTAGAAAAAAAAAGGAAAACAAATATTTGACATGGTTTTCTGCTTGTATAGGTGGAAGCAAATATACACTGACATAAGTACAGCACTTCAAATGGACTAAATCATTATACCGTTTTCAGATACAAACTTTTTAGCTTATACCGCCATCTATCGACCTCGTTGAGATCTAATTACTGCCGCGGCTACTGAAGATTCTTTCCTGTTTTTTGGAATAGTTAAAATTAACGCAAAAAATAATGATAATAAAAGGCCATAATAATAGGTGAATAAATCAAAAAGAGCCGATAACAAATTAAGCGCGTTAAATGATCACATCAAAGTTCTAATGAAAACCCTTGTCCCAATCTTCCCTCAAATAATTTTGTTAAACATATTACATTGATTTATTACATACTGTGAGAAGAAGATTCGTAACGATTACCAATAATCAGAAAGCAGAGAAACCGTTTCTCTTCGTAAGATGATAATTTTCTCAGTCTTATAAAGCATAACGACATTACAAATCAATGATTTCGCATCAGTAACCCGACAGTGAAAATCCAACAGTGAACATTACGTGCAATTATTTCGAAATACAAATCATTCAACAGACGATTAGCTGCAAAGAACGAAAAACGCTGTCACCTATTCATTAGTTTTGAAGTACTGTCATTACCAATTCTACGGTAAAACTTTCGAGTCGTGATGAACTTAATGAAATTATAATGGAATATGAAGGCATAATATATAAAAACAAAGTAGGGCACAGTACAAAAATAAATTACCCTTTCGAAGCGGAAACTTGGATTTTCTTCAGATAAAGTTTGTAGGGCTAAATATTGTAAACAAAGAGCCAAAGTTTTAGTTTCTTTAGAAAAAAATTAACTATATTCTCTCTAATAATGCTTCAGACGTCTATTTTCATGTGACTAGTTTTGTTGTTAACATCTAATCTGAAAGTGTACCCAAGAAAACAAAATATCATACCTCATGAACCGCAGTAAACAGTTCCCAGTCATAAAGAGACATCTGGTGCGCCAAATCATGACTACTAAAGGTTTCCAGTACCTCGCCTGTTCCTTCTGATGGCCCTTCTTGTTCCGGCAAAGGTCTCTGAAACGTATTCATATGTAAACAAATCGTATAAATTTCGCCCGCATTCAAGAATAGTATCTTCATTCATAAACAAAAAATATATAATTTTTTTTTTTTTTGGAAAAAACAAATTTGTGCACATGAAAAATCACACGTCTACCCCGAGTGAAATATATAATTTTAAAGTATTTTTTGTACTTATATCAGATAAGGTTCACGATGTTCACACTTTTAATAATACTAAAATTTAATATTGAAAATCATACACAAATTTAATATAAATTAAAAGCTTTTTATGCTTTTTAGACTTACGATAAACTTACTTTAAAATTAATGACGTGAAATAAAGGATATTAAATTCCATAGTTTAAGATAGCTTAATTTTTATTTTTGAAATTCGCGCAAAGCTACTCCAGTCTGCGCAAATCTGTGCTAGCCGTCCCTAATTCAGCAGGGTAAGATTAGAGGGAAGGCAGCTAGTAATCGCCACCCACCGCCAACTCTTGGGCTACTCTTTTACCAACGAATAGTAGGATTGACCATCACATTATAACGCCCCCACGGCTGAAAGGGCGAGTATGTTTGGTGAGACGGAGATTCGAACCCGCGACCCTCAGTTTAAGAGTCAAACGCCTAAACCCTCCTGGCCATGCCGGGCCCACACCAGATTAAGAACTTGCTCACCATTCAGAAGAAAATAACGCACACGTAATTCAAAAAATATATGTAGTTAGGTTTTTACTGTCTTGTTAACAAAACTACACAGGAAAAAAACATTAATATCATAAAAATCTACTTTATTTATAAACAAAAAAAAGTCTTTTAGTGTCAAACATTTTGGTGAATCTATAACAGGAAAAGTGTGGATGTGTTTGTACTTTACTTTCTAATTAATTTCAATACATAAAATTTTTCACAAGTGATTATTGTTTTTTTTGTCAACTTTTCCAAGAGCTTCAGAAGGAAAGCATTTGTATCAAACCTGTTATGGTATTTCAAGTGAAGTGAAACGGCTACAAACACAACCTTTTTACTACATGTGTGTGTGTGTGTGGGGGGGGTATTTATTCATGTATATACCATTTTATCCAAACAAATTAGTCTGAGTAAAGCGTTTCGTCTTTTACCAGTGACAGAGTTCAACTTTTTCTGCCAAATTCAAATTTGACAGAAACAACTGACAAAACACACTGTACATTATGAGACATGACAGAAGAAGGAGCGAAAGGAGATTGAAACAGATAGATATTCGAGTATCTAATAGCAGATGTCATTTCAGGGCAAGTAGCCTACAAACACATTTCTCGTGCATGCATTCTTTTTAAAAAAATGTATTTGAATAGAGTTGTGGTTAGTTTGGAATTCCATTACAAAAAACTAGGTGATGATTACAAAACAGGATGATGCACTGCTGGGCAAAGATAGGCTTAGTGTCTCCGGATTGTGAATCAAAGAAGGCGTGATTATATTTTAACATATTAACGCGATTCGCACGTTCGGGCCATGGGTGCATTATAATAACGACGTTCTAATTCAACTCTGTGACGAAACTATACACTTTGAATTTATAGTCCTTAATTTCCCCTATCCATCACATTACTAGTTAATCCAGTATGCCTTGTGGATGAAATAAACGACATGCCCTGAATGAAACCGGACTTAATGTATTGTACGAGTTGATATTCGGAGACAAATGTTGCCCAATCAGTCCCATTTCACGTTTGTTGTTTTTATTATCAGTATTTCCATTGGTGACAAGTGTAAGAGAACGAACACTGTCATCCATTGAAATTAAAGTAGGCTAAATAGAATAGGTGATAAGCCAGAAAATGTAACAGATGCTCGCCATCAGAGAGTCACTTCTTAACCTGTCATATTTAGCGTAGAATGTACGATTCGCCATGCCGTTAGAGTCACTTCTTAACTTGTCATGTTTAGTATAAAACACACAATTTGCCGTGCCGTTAGAGAATCACTCCCTAACCTGTCATGTCAAGGACAGAACCGCTGCCTTACTGCATCATTACAGTCATTTCCTAACCTGGCGTATTTAGCGTAACATTAAGTTCCTGTCCCGCCATTCCATAGTGAACAACTGTCATAAAATTGCATTATAATGTCTTTTGTTTCCTTTCAGAAGAATATTCAACAAGAATAAAATGAAGCATTGGAAAAAGTATAATACTGAACGCTACTTTCTTTAGTACTAAAGGTTTCTGATAATTCACACTCATTAAAAACAGTGAAAACTGCATCAAAACATTCGTTTAAACACATTCGTACATTATAACACAACATATATTTAAACTCTTGTATACCTGGCACCTGGAGTAACTGATGTACACATATATACATCTGTCCCAATGTAGCAGAATAAAAAGTAATCCCAGTTAAAGCAACCACCCCTTATTTTATTGTTATTGCTATGCCTAATCAACAAGATTTAAATTGCGAGTGATTTTCCAAAATCGGTGGTTTTAATAAAACGCGTATTAATACGTATCAAAAAGGTTTGCTGTAGTTTAGTGAATGTTTTCACCGTGTCTGGCTTAACACCGTAGTGTATCATTTGTTGCTCAGAGCCAATACATTTCCCGTTACTCTTATCCACGTTATTTCCGAGATGTTCACTGATCGATCTATCTATCGCAAGTCTATTCTTTGTGCAGTCTATAATTAAAGTATTTCATTATATGACATTGCTGTTGGAATATCATGTACAGCTTGTTTTTTTTCTCTCCAATTTGCTCTACTACATATTTTCTGACATCTTGATTATGAATATCACGACCATGTGTATGTTCTGTATTTTTATACCAGTTATTTTGTTATCTTTGAAATGAATTTAAAACTTCTTTGTATTCCAAGTATAATTTAATTATATATGTGCTAATTCTTTATTTCTCTATTGTAGTAAAAGTAATTTTTTCTCATTTCGATAAATTTGTGTAAAAAAAAAACAAAATTAACCAGAACGGTTTGAAGTTTATGCAAGTACGTTATTTCTTATTCTAAACAAAAACAAGATTTTTAGCTTCTTATTTGAAACAAACTATCTATTACCAGTTTGTTTGTTTTTTTTAAAAACACCACACGTGCTAATCTTATTCAACCACTGACTAATGCAAGACTACCTGGATTGCATATCTAAAGATCCAAGGTTCGAGTCGGGATCCCACTAAGCCATCAACACATTATGAAAGCTACAGTCAACAGAGTTATTCGGTTAGAAGTAGGTACATAAGCGGTGAATACTCTTAATTAGCTGCTTTATCTCTCATCAATACTTCTAAATTAAGGATGATTACGTCCGGGTTATACAGCCTCGCCTTTCAGCTCCCATGTCACATAAATACCAACTGCTTGAAATGACAACACAATCGTAATGTATTGTGGCAGGAAAAAATACTCTCGTGACTGACTTTTCAAAATTCGCTTGTATTAAAAGTAACACATTCGCTATATTAAACACGTAGAGCAGGCACGTGGGTTGTTTGGTAGATCTATATTTGTGCCTGAGTAAACCTTGAATGCGGATTTACACACAGTAGACGCTCAAGTAAATTTTGAGATATATTTCACTAGTTTAAAAATTGGATATTGACAGCTAATATCGTTACAGATAATTAAAAACAACTTCATTATCACACAACTTACTATCGAATCTATCTGATTCACTGTACAAACGAAGATTTTCCCATTAACACTGAGCCCTGTTGAAACACTAACTTCCGAATCTTTGAAAGGTACCTTTTCTGAAAAAAACACAAAAAACATCAGATACAATGCTGTTAAGGATGACAAAAATACCAATAAAATACAATTGTTCTTACGTTACTCTCAAAGAGGTGTGAGTAGTACTTTAAATCATCAGGTACAGTCATTCCATCACGTGCACCACTAGGGTGTATCTGAATATAACATGCACTATTACAGTAAATACTAAAAGTGAAAAGTTTGAGATGGTCGTCACACAATTAAAATCTAAAGCTCTAATATTTGAATGGTAGTATGATTAATACATAAATATTTATGAACATGAAAACTCTTAATGTGTCCCCTGCCCGTGGGATAGCTCTTACAGACTTACAATGCTAAAATAAGAGTGAACACAGAAAATAAATCGTTCAATGTGGTTTTGTTTAGAGAAATAAACAACATTTTCAGTGGAAAAATTAAATATGATAACCACGTGTCAAACATTCCTTTTTTTTTTTATTACAGTCGTTACTAATATATCCTGCTTTACCATAGGTTCTATTTTTTCTTTCATTTTTCATATATTGAAATTTTTGAACTCTAACCCTGCCTGTTGTAAATATGTCATAGTACATTTCACCATACATATTAACTATCATTACACTTGTTAACGGAAATGTACAAAAGTCATTAGATAATATTAAGGAATAAACTTGTTTCGTAAAGTATCTTTTCCTTGATTAAAGCAATTATATACTGTCCTGACTAGGCTTGCTGTGGTTGAACAACAACATACTCACGTTAACACCACAATATAATTTGGTGATGAGACAGTAATGTCTCTTTCAGTACACGCGTTTCGAAGTTAACACCAATCAGTTAAGCGATTGGTTTCGTTTGTTTTGAATTTCGCAAAAAGTTACACGAGAGTTATCTGCGATAGCTTTTTGTTTTTTTGTTTGTTTTGGAATTTCGCACAAAGCTACTCGAGGGCTATCTGTGCTAGCCGTCCCTAATTTTGCAGTGTAAGACTAGAGGGAAGGCAGCTAGTCATCACCACCCACCGCCAACTCTTGGGCTACTCTTTTACCAACGAACAGTGAGATTAACCGTCACAATATAATGCTCATAAATTACAAGCTGAACATTAATTAAAATTATGATATTAATTATTGAACTTTCGTCTAGAAAAAAAAGTACTAAATGTAATAACGCGAGTAGTAACTGTTGACAACTCGATAACACACAAACACTATGCAGAATAAAGAATGCTGTGTTAAAAAGTTGATTACATACCAACACTGCAGAATAAAGAATGCTGTGTAAAAAAGTTGATTGCATACTAACACTGCAGAATAAAGAATGCTGTGTAAAAAAGTTGATTGCATACTAACACTGCAGAATAAAGAATGCTGTGTAAAAAAGTTGATTACATACTAACACTGCAGAATAAAGAATGCTGTGTAAAAAAGTTGATTACATACCAACACTGCAGAATAAAGAATGCTGTGTAAAAAAGTTGATTACATACTAACACTGCAGAACAAAGAATGCTGTGTAAAAAAGTTGATTGCATACTAACACTGCAGAATAAAGAATGCTGTGTAAAAAAGTTGATTACATACTAACACTGCAGAATAAAGAATGCTGTGTAAAAAAGTTGATTACATACCAACACTGCAGAATAAAGAATGCTGTGTAAAAAAGTTGATTACATACTAACACTGCAGAATAAAGAATGCTGTGTAAAAAAGTTGATTACATACCAACACTGCAGAATAAAGAATGCTGTGTAAAAAAGTTGATTGCATACTAACACTGCAGAATAAAGAATGCTGTGTAATAAAGTTGATTACATACTAACAGAGCATTCTTTATCCTGCTGTGTTAGAAAGTTGACAACTGCTCTGTTACTAATTCGATTATTGTCCTTGTATTTGGAATATCATTTATTGGAGCTGTAATATAGTTGCATAGAGCGTAGCTATCAAAGACAAAACGTCGGCGAGAGATTATTTTTTACAAATTTAAATATCTGTTAAGAGAGAGATTTAACACAACAGAGGGTTGAATTCTTATGTTTTGTAGCTTAGATATACCACATCCTTCATTTGCAGATAGATACCATTGTTACAGGTTATGGTTGGGATATTAAATATTTTGATTTTTTTATTACTATTTAGTTATGTATTATACAGATGGTTTGGTTTGAAATTGGCGCAAAGCTACAAGAAGGATATCTGTGCTAACTGTCGCTAATTTAGCAGTGTGAGACTAGAGGAAAAGCAGCTAGTCATCACCACCCGCCGCCAACTCTTCAGCTACATTTTTACAAACGAATAGTGGAATTTACCGTGGAATTATAATGGCCCCACAGTTGAAAGGGCGAATATGTTTGGTTTGACTGGGATTCAAACCCGCGACCCTGGGATTACGAGTCGAGTGCCTTAACCACCTGCCCAAGCCGGGACGTATGCAGATGTTTTACATTGCTAGCTTAGGGCATGTATTTAAGAGTAATGTAAATTTCTTAAGACGAACACACCTCAGAAGACAATATTAGGTTTACGGCCGAAAATATCATTAATAGTGAGAATATCCAAGTGTTGAAACTATAAGTACATATGAATGAAAAGTATATTTAATTAGATATACTAATAAACAGGTTGGTTTTTAGTTTGGTTCTAAATGTACAGCTTACTGTGATCGGAAATTATAATAAATAACATTTAAAACTGTTTTTAAGGTATGCATCAAAATGTTTAATTTACAGAATTTTTACTCTACTCTAGATCACTTTGCACAGGAAACACTGGCAGTCCGATGATAAAATAAATGCGTGATTACGTCTTTAATATACCAAAAATAAATCCAGAGAAGCTTTAGCAAAATATTATCAACCAACACGACCAAAGCATTCTCAGAATACTAACTCCGTTTGTTTGTTTTTTGGAATTTTTCACAAAGCTACTCGAGGGCTATCTGTGCTAGCTGTCCCTAATTTAGCAGTGTAAGACCAGAGGGAAGGCAGCTAGTCATCACCACCCACTGCCAACTGTTGGGGTACTCTTTTAGCAACAAATAGTGGGATTGACCGTAACATTATAACGCCCTCACGACGGGGAGGGCGAGCACGTTTGGCGCGACTCGGGCGCGAACCCGCGACCCTCAGATTACGAAGAGCACGCCTTAATGCGCTGGACCGTGTCAGGCCTCTACTAAATCCGTCAATACAATTTATTAATCGGACAACGAGAAGGGAAAAACGAACTAATTGATTGATTTATCCACTCAAAAGAAACGAACGAATAATGCGTATTCTCTATACATTTATTTTTAGAGTAATTTTTTTAATTTAAATGTTTATAGCTTTATTCGCCAGAGGGACCTATCGCTCGAATACAGTTAAGTCATCTGCTGTATGCATTGTGTCCACAGCAACAATCAAACCCTAGATTTTAGCATTGTAGGTTCGTAACTTACCATTTATCCACAGAGAGACATCTTGTAACTAAATAATAAACAACAATATTACATTGTTTTAATAGATACTTTAATGTTCTGCATTTTCGACTAATCTCTGTTTAAATTACATCACCTATCGAATCAAGCCTATGCTTCATGAGTTTTGTTTTTTACGTTAATCGTTTATAATAATGGACGCTCAAAACTCTTTTTTCTGTTTTTTTGTTCTAGTTCGGTTTACATTCACCATTTTATAGTATTTATGAAAATTGAATTAATTTTAACCACGCTACGAATGGTTTTGAAATTTATTCTCAAGTGTCTTTCTGTTTGTAATTCGAAATACCACATGCGCACGCTTCAAACATCACAAAAATATATAGATATATTCACCTCCTGTAGATCTAACTTCCACTAATAATACGTCATCCTTAAGTCCAAGCTTATCGGCTGCACTGCGTTTAATGGTTTCAGCTGTGGCTGCAACAGGTGTCTTTAAAGTGGTGTAGGTTTGATCAGCACGATAGACTCGAAATATAACTGAAAAATAACACATGTATTTGAAGGTAATTTGGGCACTAATCTATATGACGTAAAAACATCCAACTGGTCATTACTTTTACAGCATAAATTAAGTAAATCTTTATTCGAACCACCCTTTAAATTTACTTATTAAAAAAACGTGTCAACACTAAGCTGTTAATTCTAACACAAAAAATATACTTATCGTAAAAGTAATATAATCATATGTTGGCAGATGGTAATACCAGAAAAGACATGATTTCTCAGTTTGATCAATGGGAGATGTTTTGGTTTAGGCTTACTTTCATCTGTGGATTTGATTGGCTGTTTGTCTTCGTCTTCAACTTCTTCTGCAGAGCCGCTGGAGGTTAACCGTTCTAGTTGACCGCTGTTTGATATCTTCCATCGCTGGCAAACGCTACTTGCCAAGTCGACCTGAAATCTTCAATTATTGTCAGTAGCTTTTCAGGATAAAACATTTCTCTGTTTTCTGAACTTTTAAACTTCTCTGTTTTTATCAAGTTTGAACATGGAATTTATTTTAAATCCATTTTTTTTTCTTATTTTTAGCAAAAAAAGAATACCGACTCGAGCTTAATTTGTTTTGGTATTTTGTAGTTAAGCACAATGCTACACGAAGGGCTATCGAGGCTGTGCCCACCACGGTATCGAAGCCGTATTTTTAACGTTATAAGTACGCAGACTTATCGCTAAGTCATTGGAAGAGGGAGAGGGGTGGATCTTGGGATTGATATGGAAATAAAGTATAATTACTAAGGTGATGACGGTTTTATATTTTATTGTTACATATCCTTTAGGAAACTAACTGGATAAAAATGTCTTTATACATAAGAAACACAATCAAAAATCATCTGTCATGTTTTAATTCTAAACTTCTCTGTACGAAAAAGAATTAATGTATTCTAACCTTTGTTTGGCATCGATCATTTTAGCAAGTAGTTTTACTTCCATCTGGAGATCGCCCACATAAAGTTCAAAATCCTTCAATAACAAAGCTTGCAAATCCTATAGTAATAAAATAAAAAGAATCCGATACTATATTTTAATGGTATCGAGATTACGTAACATTTAAGGTACTACTTTATACAACAGTGTAAATACTGGCAAAATTAAGAGATGATGTAGCTGTATTTTGTTATCATAATTCTCAGAAACAGAGTAATCAGAATCTTTTCTCACAGCACGTATTCTTGTATTTTATTTTTCTTCAAAAAACTCAAAAGTAGTTTATCCGTAACAATATAATCAAGATAACCTTTACGGGAAAACAAGCATTGAAGTGTGATATCCGGGTCAGTGTTATGAAGCCTCATTTCTTCTCCAGATTAGGCTTTTAACATCATTTCAATTAACATTTACGCAAATAACTAATATTTCGTCAAATGCTTTTGTTTGTTGTTAAACATAAAGCTACACAATGGGCTGTGTTGTACCAACCACGGATATCGAAACCCAGTTTCTAGCGTTATAAGCCTTCAGATTTACCGCTGAGCCACTGAGGTGAGGTACTGTAAAATTGAAATATATTATTATTATATACATATACATTCAGTTCACTGGTGTCACCCCTCCTTTACCTGAATTTAAACAAAGAAATGTATATGTTCATATCATTTTGAAGTGGTATGGTGCATATAAATATTTTTAAAACTTTCCATTAGATGCAAATTACCTCTAGAAAACTGCAAATTACAGAATCTTCGAAGAAAGCTTCTCGCACAACAATGGCCCACGTGTGGACGAACTGTATCACTCGTCGTTTATTAGCAACAATAAATTCCTTCTCGTGGCGGGAATTAGCAGTGTCTACTTTATAAGTTAAAGTGTCAAGGACAACTAACGAAAAAACAAACATGTAAAATGACATAATAAAATTATTACAAAATTAGGGTATCACTCCGCTATTGAGGTTGTGGAACACAGTTATTAATTGCTCTGTTCAAAATTCCAATTAAAACTTATCTAGCTTTCTTTCCATTCAACCAAAGAGACATTTCTTAACTTAAGATACCCTGCCTATTTCAGGGATTGAAATCAGAATTTTTTACGATTTGCACCCCTTAAGCATGCAAATGAGGAGGCCAAAAGGAATTACAAACGGCTAGTATAATTTGATTAAAAAATACTACTCAATAAAAAAAACACCAAATAAATCAAGGAAATAGTAGGAGATCATCTCAATAAGCAAATATTTATTTAAAATGTTTAGTCACAAGTGAATGAATTACGCAGTACGAATATCATTGGTACAACATATTTTCTGTATCAGAACTGAAGACCACAACGTAATCTGGACTGAGAGTAAAGGATGGCAGTACTAGGATATTTTAATTGGTTATGGTTTTCCTGCCTTTTCATGGATATATAACTTGAATAAGACAATCCGATATTAGCATTAAATATGGTTGTTTGCTTTTCGTTCATATTTATTTATATATGTATATATGTAAAATATTAGAAACATATTAAGAAGGCTTACAAAACATGAATTGAAATTGACAGGAATACAAATTTGTTTATTAATATAACATGCTAATAG
The DNA here is from genome assembly GCA_011833715.1 of Carcinoscorpius rotundicauda. Taxonomy (NCBI): domain Eukaryota; kingdom Metazoa; phylum Arthropoda; class Merostomata; order Xiphosura; family Limulidae; genus Carcinoscorpius; species Carcinoscorpius rotundicauda. Next base: position 52,355,845 of record CM022396.1, on the reverse strand, counting down.
ACTCACATGACCGGGTGGTTAGGTGGCTCTACTCGCAGTCTGAGGGTCGCAGAATCGAATAAAATAACATATGCCAGTTCTTTCAGAATTGTGGCGTAAGAAGTGACGGTCAATTCAACTACATATTGGTAAAAAGAGTGGCCCAAAAGTTGGCATTGGATGACGATGACCATCTGCCTTCCCTCTAACTTACACTGCTAAGACAGGGACGGATAGATTAGATAGCCCTCGTGTAGTTCTGCGTAAATTTCAAAAAGAGACGTAATAGAAAACAAGGAGCATAGCTTTCCATCAGGCGTGTCAACACGACTACCATCTTTGGCTATAGGACAATAAATAGCCACAAGGTGGATTAAAGTACTACTTTAACACGCGCACACGTAAAACGATTGTTTGTTTGTTTTTAGAAATTCGCGCAAAGCTACTCGAAGACAATTTACGCTAGCCATCCCTAATTTGGCAGTGAAAGACTAGAAGGAAGGCAGCTCTACTCATCCCCCCCGCCAACTGTTGGGTTCCTTCTTTACCAACGAATAGTGGGATTGACTGACACTTTATAACGCCCCCACGGCTGAAATGGCAAGCATGTTTGGTTCGACGAAGAATCGAACCCGCGACCCTCGGATTACGAGTCGAACGCCTTAACCCACCTGCCCATGCCGGGCCACACATAAAAAGAAGTTTGAGTCATTATGTGGAGGCCCGGCATGGCCAAGCGTGTTAAGGCGTGCAACTCGTTATCCAGTGCAGACGTGTGTTTTTCAGCTCAGTAATTTGCTACTTCTTACATTTCTTGTTTCCTGAATGTTAATTATTTCTTGCTTTACTAATCGTTTTTGCTGTTTTTTCGCTGTGCAGTAGCGATGTTTTCTAATGACGTTGATGTGCTTGATGTTATGCGACGTACTGTTATTGTTGAATGTTCAAATGCCAGTCATGGTGAAGTTATCCATGCAGTTTGTTCAACTTTAGGAGTGGCTTCTGCAACTTCAGTTGTTCCACAAGCCGGTGGCTATGAGGTTGCTTTTGTTTTATCTGCTGATTGATTCTGGTTCATTGGATAATGGAGTGCATTACTTCACGAATGGGGTTACCAAAAGTACAGTTACTGTTTCTTTCATGGATGTACCTGAGTATATCGACGAGGCTGTATTTTTACAGACGTTGAAGGACTTTGAATGTGAAGTTAAAAGTTCTATTGTATGAAAACGGGACCAAGGTATTTATTTAGGTGTTCGCCATGTTCGTCTTTCGTTTAGTGCCACATGTAGATCTTTGCCACATGTCGTGAAGGTTATTGATCCCCTGGGAAAAATTGTAATGCTTAAGGTAAAATATGGTCACCAAATGAAAGTGTGTAATTTGTGATGTCGAGAAACCCACTTGTTGAGAATTTTATATGCAAAAACGGCTTGTTTGGGTTCAGAAAATATTTTAAATAGAAGAGCGAACAACGTTTCGACGTTCTTCGGTCATCTTCAGGTTCACAAAGAAAGAGGTAACTGACCGGAAGCTGACCACATGTTTGGAAGGGGTTGTGTAACTGAGTGTCGCAATGTAGAGGGCGGGGTTAGATGTTTGAATATATAATTTTATCTATAATATTAATATAGGTATAATGGCGTTCCTTTATATTGGTTTATTCCACATTGCGACACTCAGTTACACAACCCCTTCCAAACATGTGGTCAGCTTCCGGTCAGTTACATCTTTCTTTGTGAACCTGACGATGACCGAAGAAAGTCGAAACGTTGTTCGCTCTTCTATTTAAAATATTTTCTGAACCCAAACAAGCCGTTTTTGCATATAAAATTGTGTAATTTGTATTTGAATGCGGATCATCTGCATAGATTGTCCCCAATTAATTTGTCGAAACTGTCATGAACAAGGTCACGTGCGTCATCGTTGTCCTGAGCTTGGGGTTTCCCCGCCTCCCCCTCGCGGTACTGTCGTAGTGGCTCAAGCCCCAATTGAAAGTGTAGAATCAGTAAGGGTGATCGACCAACTGACATTCCACGACAAACAATGGAGATTTCTGAAAGAGACGGCTACCCATAGTGTCTCACAGGACAAGTTTTCTCGTCGTTCGACTGTCTATGCAGGTGCGAGAGAACGAGCTAGTAGTCAACCCTCTGTTGGTGGCTGACATTTAGACAGCCACTTCCCACCCTTACAGGTTCGAGGTGAGTCTGCCACAAGTGCTGTTGTGGAACCTGTATCTCGCCGATTTAAATATGCGAGTGTGGTGGCGACGGACACTCCTGGGACCACAAAGAAAGGTGTTGGAGGGAAACGTTTATCGGACATGACGGTATTGCGTCTCTCTAAGGCGAAGCCAAAGACCGTGTCTCAATAGTGAATAATATACTTTTACACAGTGTATTTTCTATTACATTTTGATATCTTTATTCATCTTTTGTACAAGATTAATTTGTTTATTCATACCATGTCTTTTATCTTAGCATGATCCAATCACTTAGGGTGAGTGTATTGAATTGTAACGGTTTGCATAATATCGGCAAATTGTCGTATGTTTTGGATTACTTTTCTGCTAATTTTGATGTGGTGCGTTTACAGGAAACTTTTTTCACTAATGATTTTATTGAAGTTGTCACGGAATATTGGAAGGGCGTTGTTTTTGTTTATAATTCACATAATGGACGTCAGGGGTGGCTATTTTGTTACAGCGACATTTGTGTGATAAAGTTATGCATGATTTCTCGGATGGAGGTGGTCGAGTGATAACGTTAAAGTTCATATTTACAAATTTATCATTTAAATTGTCATCTGTTTATGCATCACGTGACATTTACGAATGACGGGATTTTTTTCGTTCATTAGACTTTCCTTTAGATGATTTAGTTGGGGATTTTAACTGTCTTTTGGATGAAACGCGTGATAAATTTCCTGTACGTTAATCCCGCGATGCCAGTAGTCTAGCCTTTGAACAGTTCATTACAAGGTTCGGTTTATTGGATGCACATTCATTATTAACATCAAATACCCCTGGTTTCACGTGGAGACGTTTTATTCTTGGAGAGTTGATCACTTCACGTCTAGACAAGGCCTTGATTACGGCTAACCTGCAGGGTGCTGTCAGTTGTTTCCATACGATGTGGTTTCCTGGTACCGATCATGCTCTGTTAAGCTTCAAACTCATCTCATGTTCTTACGAGTCCAAATTACTGGCACTTTAATAATCAGCTTTTGAGAGATGTTGAATACATAAATACCATCACACTCTTAATCGAAAGAAGCCGTAGTTGACAAGTGTATGGTTGTGACAAGATCTCCTGGTATGCGACCTTAAAAAATGCAATCCGTGATGTTACTAAGCGATATTCGCTTCGTCGGGCGTGTGACTTTCGATTTAAGAAACGTAGGTTAGAATATTCCGTTGCTCGTGAGTTGCGTAAATTGGCGAGTTGCCCTTCTCGGTCTAGGTAAAAGTTACATGCATATGAAGAAGACTTGGAGAACTTTGATCATGACGTCATTGAAGGGGCTCGAATTCGTCCAAATATTCGTTGGTTCGAGGAGGGCGAAAGGTCAACTTCTTACTTTTTGCGTATGGAGAAAGTTCGGCAGGGTCGGACAGAGTTTCGATCCATGCTTACCGAGGTGGATGATGTAGCTGGTGTTTTACATCACTATCATTCTACTTTGTGTACTGAAGAAGTTCAGCAGGATGATGTAGATATGATGCTCAACTTTATCGACAAAACGCTTTCCCCTGAGCAAGCTCACATGTGTGATGCACCTTTCACGGCCTCGGAATTGTTATATGCACTTGCTGGTTTACCGACTGGAAAATCTCCGGGTCTTGATGGATTTGCATCAGAATTATACAAGTAGTTTTTACCGTAATTTGAATATGATTTTGTAACCGTCTTGTCCGACCTCTATCACTCCAAACAGTTGGTCCATTTTATGTGCATTGGGTTGATTGTTCCTATTCCGAAGGGCGGGGATCAACGGTTGGCGGCCATTATCAACGGTCATTGATAACCCGTTAACTTTAGTTTTGCTTCTCCAATCTTTAGAATGTACAGGACAGGGGGGGGGGATTTTTTGAAGCTCGATCAAATGAAAGCCTTTGATCGGGTGAACCATGACTATTTATTTCAACTTCTGGTGCGAGTGAGTTTTAACTCGACTTTTGTTAATTGGATTGAACCATGTTATACTGATATTTCTAGCTGTGTTAAGTTTAATGGCTTTCTCACTGATAGGTTCTCCTAATCTCGAGGTATTCGTTAAGGCTGCCCAATGTCTGCTTTGCTTTATGTTCTCAGTGTGAAACCATTGAGAAATATATTGGTCCATCATGATCAGATTATAGGTACTGGGGGTGATGGGTTCCTCAACACACCGTCCATTATTAATCAACATGCTGACAACACTACATTGACTTTACTTCCGATTCCATGCCATACGTTTTGGATGTTTGTAGTATCTGTGGTCGGGCTTCGGGTGGTAGGATTAATTGGACAAAGAGTCAGGGTCTCTGGGTTGGGAGCTTGGCCTCTTCTAATGGGTATGTCCTTGGATAGTTGAAAATTTCCCAGAATCCTGCTCGAATTTTGGGTATTGTTTTTCATTCTCAATTTGATGTTATGCTGCAGGATACGTGGCGATATCGTTCCCTGTCGCTTAAGGGCAAATCTATCGTGGTGAATGCCTTGGTGGTGTCAGTTTTGTGGTATCCGTTGCAAATCCTCCCATTGCCACAGCAATTTGAAGCTCGGTTTCGTCAAAGTGTATTAGATTTCGTGTGGCGGGGTGGTATTCACAAGGTTGCTGATTGGATCTTAACCAAGAATTTTGCTAGTAGGGGTATCAGTTTGGTAGATATACGTTCGTAAACTTGCTTTTCGCTTGAAATTGCTGCAGAGATGTTTGGACGGTTCTTGTCCGTCGCATTTGTGGCAACTTTTTTCTGGGTTTTTCTCTTGTTATGGTGAACTCGCATTGGGATTTCGGGCTCTTCAATGCCGGATTTGCCGAGGCGTGTGAAGGTCTTCCCAATGTTTGTGCATGGAAGGTTCTACTTGGGGATACAGGGCTTCCCCCTGTTCCTCTTTCATCACATGTTTTCGACGAATCATTGTTTCTTAATCCTGTTCTTGTTGATGTTCGGTCACACACGTTTTATTTTCCTGAATTTATTAAAGCAGGATTGGTGCTTGTGCAACACTTATTGTATGAGGCGCTACCAGCATTTCTACCTGTGGAGGCGGTTGTGGAAATGTGTAGTGATATCGATATGGCGCTCTCGTCTGCTCAGCCAGCTCCGCTGTCTTCGACACAACATGAAATAGACTTGTATTTTGTGGACTCTTCTAATCAACGGGTCTATTTTAGGGGATTAACTCTGAAGCAGTTGTTTTGTTATTTGAATTGTTCACTTGCTCATCATGTCTCTGCTACATCCTTTTGGGAGAATATTGTTCCTCCAGACGATTGGACACTCATTCGCAAATCTACCTTTTCATCATTTGTGGGTTTTGATGTATGTACCGTGGATTATTTGTTGTGGTTGCGAGCGGTGACTACTGATGTTAAGCTGGTACATATGGATAGGCACCCCACGGAATATATACTTTTTGTGCACTAACGCGGGAAACCATTGACCATCTGTTTTTCATGTGTCCTTCTGTCCAGCCTTGCACGGCTTGTTATCCAATCTGCGAGGTCTGTTCAGTTAGCACGCAATCGCCAGCTTCATTTAATTTTGTTCTATGAAGTGCGTTTACGTAAACATATACTCTTACATTATCATAGACGTTTGTTACATGACTCATTAAGTGTCTTTTATTTATTGTATCACTATAACGGTAAGTTGGTTACAAAGGGAGTACACGGATATCTGTTATGTGCTTTGTTAAGATAAAATGTGTTCTCTTCTACAATTGAGTTTTCTTTTTTTTATCACAGCGTTCCATTCTTTTCATTGTTATATTAAGGTTTTTGGTGTATTTTGATTTAAAACTTACAGTTAATTATCACAACTTTTATATTTTTAATACATTTTACACCTGTTGTATTTTTTTAGGAAGGTATCTTGCAATGTTTTTTTTCCCATATGCTAATTACTTAATTAGTGTTTCATTTACTGTATCACAATAATGGTATGTTGGTAACAAAGATACCTGTTATGTGCTTTGTTAAGATGAAGTGTATTCTTTTCTATAAGTTCTTTTTTTATCACAAGTGTTCCATTGTTTTCTTAGTTTTATTAATGTTTTTCGTGTAATTTGATTTAGATACCGCTAAACATTACTTCTTTTATATTTTCTAATTCATTTTATACCTTTTGTTGCAATTTTTTTAACAATGTGGTATCTTGCAATGTTTTCTCTCCATATGCTAATTATTTAACTAGAGTTTTATTTCATGTATTTTTGTTTATACCCCCTCTTTGAGATGGGATGAATAAAGAGAAGAAAAAGACTCGTAATCTGAGGGTTGCGGCTGAAAGAGCAAACATGTATGGTGTGAGGGGTTTCGAACTTACGACACTCAGATTAAGAATCAAGCGTCCTAACTACCTGACCATGTCAGCCCAAGCGGGTTTGACTACAGTCCATGAGTATAAATACATTTTCTTCCAGAGTAAATACAACTGAGTTTGATCTCAACCATTAGGATTAACCAGATTTCGCTTTAGTATTTGATTTCAAGATCGTTTAATTCTAAACTATTGGCATGAACATTTGGCTATTAAGTATAATCGGGTTTGACTCAATCCTCGGCTTAATTACAACCTCTTTGTAAAACTAAATTTGGTCTCAGACTTTTGGTCTATTAAGGCTTCATTCCACTCTTTAGGCTTGGTTTGTTCTGAATTTCGCGCAAAGCTACACAGGGTATATCTGCGCTAGACGTCCCTAATTTTGCAGTGTAAGACTAGAAGGAAGGCAGCTCGTCATCGCCACCTACCGCCAACTATTTGGCTGCTCTTTTACCAACGAATAGTGGGATTGACAGTCACATTATAACGCCCCCACGACTGAAATTGCGAGCATGTTGTGGTGTTACAGGCATTCGAGCCCGCAACCTTCAGATTTGGAGTCGAATAACCAGGGTTGATTCCAGCACAAATCTCCAGAAAAGTGTCCTTGTTTGTTGTTTGCGCTACCAATCTTTAATTTGCAAGAGATAGACTTGAAAGGCAGATATTCAATAATGCTAACCGCTAACTCTTTAGCTACTCTTTACCAATAAAAGGTGGAATTCACCATCATTTTGTAATGCCCCAATAGCTGATAAGACGACAACAACAACATTCGAACAAGCAGAATCTAAGTCGAGAGCCTTTTCAGGCATTCAAAAATAATTAGAAACCTATCCCTTATGAAGGTTTGTTTGAATTTCGCGCAAAGCTACACGAAGGCCATCTGCGCTAGCCGTCTCCAATTTTGCAGTGCAAGACTAGAGGGAATACAGTTAGTTGTCACCACCCATCGCCAACTGTTGGGCTACTCTTTTACCAACGAATAGTGGGATTGACCGTCACATTATAACGCCCCCACCGCTGAAAAGGCGAGCATGTTTGGTGTGACAGAGATTCGAACCCGCGAAACTCGGATTACAAGTCGCACGCCTTAATCCACCTAGCCATGCCGGGCTTAGGAAGGTCATTGAGACAAAATTCAGGAATATGGAACATTTCATACTGATATTGCACAGACTAATTCGCTGAATTGTAGCCAATCACAGCAGAGTCTACACACACACACACACACGTGATTCTGTTCTGAACCAGTTCGTGATTCTGCGATAAAGAATAAACAATTCCATACTAAAAAAATAATTCTCCCTCGAGATATTAAGTTTTAAAACAAACACACAAGCCAAATTTATCTCCAAGGTGGAGTACATGCAAGGAGAAAAACTAAACTCTGGAAATGTTTTAAAACAATCATTGTAATAAATGGTTAATAAAATACTCCGGCCATTATATAGACTTATATTTCACATGAGTACTATTAAAAATAAATAAAGATTACTTTTAAAAAATCTGATCAATTGTCAGATATTGAATTGCCTTCAAGATACAATGAAACGTTCATTAAAAATGCAATAGCCACTAGATGGCAGCACATTTCTATCTAGCTTATCAGAGAACATTGGTTCCAGATTTCTTTTCAATTCCGTGCAAAGCTACACGACGTAAAAGATCATATATAGTCTAAACAGTATTTTTAACTCTACAGGTAAACTAAATAATACGTAGCTCAGTAACTCTCGGCATCTCTAAAATAAACCGTGAATATTTTTTTCTGTTATTGTGATTCTTTATCGAAATTTACCAAGAAAAACCAGCATATCAACGACACAATATGCATTACACTTTCACTGTAATTATTACTGAACAATATTAAATAAATAAAACATAAAGGCAAAGAAAAGTATTATATGTGAAGCAACACGTACAATCAGACGCATGACAACTAATTTACAGGACTGTTCAATTCCAGTTCTTTAACCAAAATGTAATGTTGTTTAACATAGTTCATTAACCAGTCACGATCCTGAATCATATTTCCGCCAATACATCGATTTTAGCCTTAATGCTACCCTACATATGACGTGTGTTTTTTTCTTATAGTAAAGCCACATCGGGCTACCTGTTGACTCCATAGAAGGGAATCGAAACCCTGATTTCAGCTTTGTAGTTGAATAAATGATTATTTTGTACAAATACATATAAAGTAAATCATAGTTAAAATATAATGAGACTGTAGTCTAAATGTAACTGTTTACATCTACTTATGGTAGAGCACACCATGGCCAGATAGTTAATTCACTCGACTCGTAATTCAATGGTCGCGGGTTCGAATCCGCCTCACACCAAACATGCTCATCCTTTCAGCAGTGGGGGCGTTGTAATGTTACGATCAATCCCACTATTCGTTGGTAAAAGAGTAGCCCAAGAGTTGATGGTGGATGGTGATGACTTGAGCTGCTTTCCCTCTATCTTACACTGCTAAATTAAGGACGACTAACGTTGGTGGCCCTCGTGTAGTTTTGCGCGAAATTCAAAAGAAACCAAACCGAACTTATTGTAATGTTATACGGAAAAATCATCTACAAGTTTGTTTCTTTTTCGACACCCATATCGCCTTTTCTACATCAATATTATTATCACGTTTATTATAAAAGTATATCTTGCTTAATATTATTATTTATATCCAAATTGTTTTTAATGTCATTAGTTGCTTTTTTAGGAATAGTTTTTTTAAATTTCGCGCAAAGCTACACGAGGGCTATCTGCGCTAGCCGTCTCTAATTGAGCAGACCCTCGGATTACGAGTCGAACGCCTTAACCCACCTGGCCATGCCGGGCTCAGGAATAGTTAATATATCACCCATATGCATGTGGCTCTTAACGATGCTATGACGTTACGTATCATTTTATAACAAACAGCGCTCCCTAGTGGTATGTTTTGCATATGCAGCGCCACCAGCATCACCTATCGCCGCTTATTCGGTTTCCTCCTTAATTATCGTTATTATTATCACTTATTCCTACATAAATTTGCAATGCCAATCATTACCTTCCACAAATGTCACATCAGATTAACGTTTCGTGTTACGTTACATTACAATAATAATCATAAGTGAATCTCTCTCAACACATCTGTATAGGTTTCTGGTAAGAAGAATATAATAGTATACCTTGAGCGCCTTACGCCGTTGCCCATGAAATCATTACCATATCTTTCTTTACCCTCACGACAATAATACAATAAAGTATTGTTACATGTTAATTTAATATTTAATAATAGTAAGAGTCATGCAGGTCAAAGGATATTGTTTCATAAGTTCCGGACACAACTGATGGCTAGGCATGAATATAACGTGGGTAAGCAAGAAGTCCTCGAGGAATGTGTCCTTTGAATAAGTTAGTGGACCTGGAATCGAAAACTAATAAATTAAACAATAACAACCCTCATATCAAACAAACGTTTTATTTATACCTTCATTAAATAAGAATGTTTGGAGCTTTAAAATATGATTGTGGTTAAGTAATCAAGATATTAGCTCATCAATCGTTCTAAGACATGTCATTTGAAGTAAACTGTATGTAGTTACATATATTCGGTGACTGTATAGTTTTTATAAGTGTACGTAATAAGATACAAATCGTGAAGGTAACGTAAGGTCCACTAAAAGCTGTAAGTATTATATTATTTATAATATATTATTATAGTATTAAGAAAACATATGCATGATGTAAAAACAGTGAATATATAATTATAACCAACTTACCTGTTCCGTCTTCAACTCTTATGTCTATCCTCGTCTCCAATAAATGTTCGAGCATTTTTTGTGGAGTCCCTGCCATCACTGTGTATCTTTAAGAAGCAAAAAATTTACAGTTAAATATCCGTCGTTGTGAGTCAACGAAACAGTGATTTTTCTATCGATTCCATCTGCTTAATGGAAACTAGTACTCATAACCTTTCACGACTTCTCTCTCCCTTTATTCTGTAGATCCACCAACACAATGTCAGTAATAATTAAACACGATTCTGATGAAGCGAGGAGAAATACCAATAACACCAAATGAACCTGTTATTTTGCACTAAACAACATACGTTAACATGTGCTTTAGACGTCTCAACTGCTTGATACGACAACTGTTATTTAGAATGATAGAGTACTTATGTTAAGGTACTTCTTCAGAACAGAAATAACATTGAGAAGAAAGTACACAGTAAACTCAAGTTTTGGAAAATATTTCTTTCTTTACCATGCAATAGTGGATTTAAATGTAAAAGACAGGTATTATCATGAGCATTTGTTTGTTTGTTTTATTTATTATTGCGCAAAGCTACACGAAGGCTATCTGCGTTATCTGTCCCTACTTTAGCAGTGTAAGATCATCCACCACCGACACTTAGGCTACTCTTTTACCAACGAATAGTGGGATTGATCGTATATTTTAACGTCCTCACTGCTAAAATGGCTAGCATGTGTGATGTGACTGAGATTCGAACCCGCGTGACTCAGATTACGAGTCAAGTTTTTTGTTTTTTCTCTTTATTCATCCCACCTCAAAAGGGGGTATAAACAAAAATACATGAAATAAAACACTAGTTAAATAATTAGCATATGGAGAGAAAACATTGCAAGATACCACCTTGTTAAAAAATTACAACAAAAGGTATAAAATGAATTAGAAAATATAAGAGAAGTAATGGTTAGCGGTAAGTATCTAAATCAAATTACACGAAAAACATTAATAAAACTAAGAAAACAATGGAACACTTGTGATAAAAAAGAAAACTTGTAGAAAAGAATACACTTCATCTCAAAGCACATTGCAGATATCTTTGTTACAAACCTACCATTATAGTGACAGAGTAAATGAAACACCAGTTAAGTAATTAGCATATGGAAAAGAAAAAACACGAAAAACATTGCAAGACACCTTGCTAAAAATTACAACAGGTGTAAAATGTGTTAAAAATATAAAAGTAGTAATAATTAGCTGTAAGTTTTAAATTAAAATACACCAAAAACCTTTATATAACAATGAAAAGAATGAAACACTGAGATAAAAAAAGAAAACTCAATTGTAGAAGAGAAAACATTTTATCTTAACAAAGCACATAACAGGTATCCGTGTACTCCTTTTGTAACCAACTTACCATTATAGTGATACAATAAATAAAAGACACTTAATGAGTCATGTAACAAACGTCTATGATAATGTAAGAGTATATGTTTACGTAAACGCACTTCATAGAACAAAATTAAATGAAGCTGGCGATTGCGTGCTAACTGAACAGACCTCGCAGATTGGATAACAAGCCGTGCAAAACAAGTTAATAAGCGAAAAATATTTAAAAACCGACTAGGTAAGAGAGGATGAGATCCCACTAGCTGGCATCTCCTCCAGACCAGGTTGGAGAGAGGGCATCCATAACAAAATTCCAGTAAAGCATACACATAGGACCACAAGGCTGGACAGAAGGACACATGAAAAACAGATGGTCAATGGTTTCCCGCGTTAGTGCACAAAAAGTATATATTCCGTGGGGTGCCTATCCATATGTACCAGCTTAACATCAGTAGTCACCGCTCGCAACCACAACAAATAATCCACGGTACATACATCAAAACCCACAAATGATGAAAAGGTAGATTTGCGAATGAGTGTCCAATCGTCTGGAGGAACAATATTCTCCCAAAAGGATGTAGCAGAGACATGATGAGCAAGTGAACAATTCAAATAACAAAACAACTGCTTCAGAGTTAATCCCCTAAAATAGACCCGTTGATTAGAAGAGTCCACAAAATACAAGTCTATTTCATGTTGTGTCGAAGACAGCGGAGCTGGCTGAGCAGACGAGAGCGCCATATCGATATCACTACACATTTCCACAACCGCCTCTACAGGTAGAAATCCTGGTAGCGCCTCATACAATAAGTGTTGCACAAGCACCAATCCTGCTTTAATAAATTCAGGAAAATAAAACGTGTGTGACCGAACATCAACAAGAACAGGATTAAGAAACAATGATTCGTCGAAAACATGTGATGAAAGAGGAACAGGGGGAAGCCCTGTATCCCCAAGTAGAACCTTCCATGCACAAACATTGGGAAGACCTTCAACCGCCTCGGCAAATCCGGCATTGAAGAGCCCGAAATCCCAATGCGAGTTCACCATAACAAGAGAAAAACCCAGAAAGAAGTTGCCACAAATGCGACGGACAAGAACCGTCCAAACATCTCTGCAGCAATTTCAAGCGAAAAGCAAGTTTACGAACGTATATCTACCAAACTGATACCCCTACTAGCAAAATTCTTGGTTAAGATCCAATCAGCAACCTTGTGAATACCACCCCGCCACACGAAATCTAATACACTTTGACGAAACCGAGCTTCAAATTGCTGTGGCAATGGGAGGATTTGCAACGGATACCACAAAACTGACACCACCAAGGCATTCACCACGATAGATTTGCCCTTAAGCGACAGGGAACGATATCGCCAGGACACCAGGATAATCGAGACTTTGCGCAAAACTCCCCGCCACGTATCCTGCAGCATAACATCAAATTGAGAATGAAAAACAATACCCAAAATTCGAGCAGGATTCTGGGAAATTTTCAACTATCCAAGGACATACCCATTAGAAGAGGCCAAGCTCCCAACCCAGAGACCCTGACTCTTTGTCCAATTAATCCTACCACCCGAAGCCCGACCACAGATACTACAAACATCCAAAACGTATGGCATGGAATCGGAAGTAAAGTCAATGTAGTGTTGTCAGCATGTTGATTAATAATGGACGGTGTGTTGAGGAACCCATCACCCCCAGTACCTATAATCTGATCATGATGGACCAATATATTTCTCAATGGTTTCACACTGAGAACATAAAGCAAAGCAGACATTGGGCAGCCTTAACGAATACCTCGAGATCAGGAGAACCTATCAGTGAGAAAGCCATTAAACTTAACACAGCTAGAAATATCAGTATAACATGGTTCAATCCAATTAACAAAAGTCGAGTTAAAACTCACTCGCACCAGAAGTTGAAATAAATAGTCATGGTTCACCCGATCAAAGGCTTTCATTTGATCGAGCTTCAAAAAATCCCCCCCCCTGTCCTGTACATTCTAAAGATTGGAGAAGCAAAACTAAAGTTAACGGGTTATCAATGACCGTTGATAATGGCCGCCAACCGTTGATCCCCGCCCTTCGGAATAGGAACAATCAACCCAATGCACATAAAATGGACCAACTGTTTGGAGTGATAGAGGTCGGACAAGACGGTTACAAAATCATATTCAAATTACGGTAAAAACTACTTGTATAATTCTGATGCAAATCCATCAAGACCCGGAGATTTTCCAGTCGGTAAACCAGCAAGTGCATATAACAATTCCGAGGCCGTGAAAGGTGCATCACACATGTGAGCTTGCTCAGGGGAAAGCGTTTTGTCGATAAAGTTGAGCATCATATCTACATCATCCTGCTGAACTTCTTCAGTACACAAAGTAGAATGATAGTGATGTAAAACACCAGCTACATCATCCACCTCGGTAAGCATGGATCGAAACTCTGTCCGACCCTGCCGAACTTTCTCCATACGCAAAAAGTAAGAAGTTGACCTTTCGCCCTCCTCGAACCAACGAATATTTGGACGAATTCGAGCCCCTTCAATGGCGTCATGATCAAAGTTCTCCAAGTCTTCTTCATATGCATGTAACTTTTACCTAGACCGAGAAGGGCAACTCGCCAATTTACGCAACTCACGAGCAACGGAATATTCTAACCTACGTTTCTTAAATCGAAAGTCACACGCCCGACGAAGCGAATATCGCTTAGTAACATCACGGATTGCATTTTTTAAGGTCGCATACCAGGAGATCTTGTCACAACCATACACTTGTCAACTACGGCTTCTTTCGATTAAGAGTGTGATGGTATTTATGTATTCAACATCTCTCAAAAGCTGATTATTAAAGTGCCAGTAATTTGGACTCGTAAGAACATGAGATGAGTTTGAAGCTTAACAGAGCATGATCGGTACCAGGAAACCACATCGTATGGAAACAACTGACAGCACCCTGCAGGTTAGCCGTAATCAAGGCCTTGTCTAGACGTGAAGTGATCAACTCTCCAAGAATAAAACGTCTCCACGTGAAACCAGGGGTATTTGATGTTAATAATGAATGTGCATCCAATAAACCGAACCTTGTAATGAACTGTTCAAAGGCTAGACTACTGGCATCGCGGGATAAACGAACAGGAAATTTATCACGCGTTTCATCCAAAAGACAGTTAAAATCCCCAACTAAATCATCTAAAGGAAAGTCCAATGAACGAAAAAAATCCCGTCATTCGTAAATGTCACGTGATGCATAAACAGATGACAATTTAAATGATAGATTTGCAAATATGAACTTTAAAGTTATCACTCGACCTCCCCATCCGAGAAATCAAGCATAACTTTATCACTCAAACGTCGCTGTAACAAAATAGCCACCCCTGACGTCCATTATGTGAATTATAAACAAAAACAACGCCCTTCCAATATTTCGTGACAACTTCAATAAAATCATTAGTGAAAAAAGTTTCCTGTAAACGCACCACATCAAAATTAGCAGAAAAGTAATCCAAAACATACGACAATTTGCCGATATTATGCAAACCGTTACAATTCAATACATTTACCCTAAGTGATTGGATCATGATAAGATAAAAGACATGGTATGAATAAACAAATTAATCTTGTACAAAAGATGAACAAAGATATCAAAATGTACTAGAAAATACACTGTGTAAAAGTATATTATTCACTATTGAGACACGGTCTTTGGCTTCGCCTTAGAAAGACGCAATACCGTCATGTCCGATAAACGTTTCCGTCCAACACCTTTCTTCGTGGTCCCAGGAGTGTCCGTCGCCACCACACTCGCATATTTAAATCGGCGAGATACAGGTTCCACAACAGCACTTGTGGCAGACTCACCTCGAAACTGTAAGGGTGGGAAGTGGCTGTCTAAATGTCAGCCTCCAACAGAGGGTTGACTACTAGCTCGTTCTCTCGCACCTGCATAGACAGTCGAACGACGAGAAAACTTGTACTGTGAGACACTATGGGTAGCCGTCTCTTTCAGAAATCTCCATTGTTTGTCGTGGAATGTCTGTTGGTCGATCACCCTTACTGATTCTACACTTTCAATAGGGGCTTGAGCCACTACGACACTATCGCGAGGGGGAGGCGGGGAAACCCCAAGCTTAGGACAACGATGACGCACGTGACCTTGTTCATGACAGTTCCGGCAAATTAATTGGGGTCAATCTATGCAGATGATCCGCACTCAAACACAAATTACACACTTTCATTTGATGACTCTGTTTTACCTTAAGCATTACAACCTTTCCCAGGGGATCAGTAACCTTCACGACATATGGCAAAGATGTACATGTGGCACAAAACGAAACACGAACATGGCGAACACCTAAATAAATACCTTGGTCCCTTTTTCATACAAGAGAACTTTTAACTTCACATTCAAAGTCCTTCAACGTCTGGAAAAATACAGCCTCGTCGATATACTCAGGTACATCCATGAAAGAAACAGTAACTGTACGTTTGGTAACCCCATTCATGAAGTAATGCACTCCATTATCCAATAAACCAGAATCAATCGCCATATGGACATCAACAGATAAAACGAAAAAAACCTCATAGCCACCGGGTCGTGGAACAACTGAATTTACAGAAGCCGCTCCAAAAGTTGAACAAACTGCATGGATAACTTCACCATGACTGGCATTAGAACATTCAACAATAACAGCACGTCGCATAACATCAAGCTCATCAACGTCTTTAGAAAACATCGCTACTACACAGCGAAAAAACAGCAAAAACGATTAGTAAAGCAAGAAACAATTAATATTCAGAAAACGAGGCCTAGCGAAATGCAAGATTTAGCAAAAAAAACGGAGCTTAAAAACACACGTCTGCACTGGAATACGAGTCGAGTGCCTTAACCACCTGGCCATGCCGGGCCTTCCATGAGAGTTACAATAGGTCTGTTAAGGTTTATACCACTAAAAACCAGGTTTTGATACTCGTAACAAGCAAAAATCGTATTATGAAATTCGCCATCTGAAAACAAAAGGGAGGCCTAAAAAGATCTTTATCATCGATAGAACTAGTTACATTACCTAACTATAAAGTAGCTTGGATTCTAGTTCAAAAAAGAAATAATTTTCTGAACAAGTAAAAGAAATATTAATTGTGGTTATTAAAACTCTGTTGGAGAATTATGATTCAAAAATAAAAGATAATGTTCTTTAAAATGTAAATGATTTGCAATTAAGTCGAAGAAAAATTGTCCACGGAATGCTAGAGTTGGTAACAGACAGAAAATCAGTTGCCTGAACAATTAAAAGACTGTTTGTATTTTTCTTTAGCACTAGATGAGTCGACAGATGTTAGTGGTGCTGCTCAATTGGTATTTTGGTTCGATATGTAACTTCACATCTTCAAATGAGGGAAGAAATGTTCAGCCTTTGTGGATTATGAGATCGAACATGTGGAAAAAACACATTTGAAATATTTCTTAAAATGTCAAAAAAATATAATCTGGATTTTTTTCCGGTTTCTGTCACAACAGACGATGCTCCAGCCATGATTGGGGCGAAATTTGGATTTGTTTCTTTTTTTGAAGTAGCATTTAATTAAAAAATAAAGTGAAGCCCACGCAGCCAACTTTCCCTTGTATTTTGAATCAGGAAAATTTGTGTGTTCAGATGTAAAAAAGTGATTAAGTCACAATTTTTACAACGATGTCCATCAAATACTTTTGATGATCTTACCGAGTTTGCAAATGTAAGATGTTTAAGTAGAGGAAAACTCTTGAAACGATTTACTTCCTTATTTCCTCAAATAAAAAGAATATCTTGTTATAAAAGGTAAGATTGAAAATTTTCCTGAAATTGAAAGTTTGTCATGACAATGTGACTTTCACTTTCTGTGCGACATTGTTTGTTTTGGAATTTCGCAAAAAGCTACTCGAGGGCTATCTGTGCTAGCCGTCCCTAATTTAGCAGTGCAAGACAAGAGGGAAGGTAGCTAGTCACCACCACCCACAGCCAACTCTTGGGCTACTCTTTACCAACGAATAGTGGGATTGATCGTAACATTATAACGCCCCTACGGCTGAAAGGGCGAGAATGTTTGGTGCGACCAAGATGCGAACCCGCGACCCTCAGATTACGAGTCGCACGTCTTAACACGCTTGGTCATGCCGGGCCAATTTAAAAAGAAATCCGAAAACAGTTTAGAATATACTATATGTGTTTATATAATATATATTCATTAAATAGAATACGCAACTAACTCTACGACAATTTAAATTAACGAATGCTAAAAAATAAAACCGATGTACTGCTAGCTTAAAAGGATGTAGGACTTCCATGAAAGAACATAATCAATATGAACAGCTTGAGGCTTGAAAGGTCTGTGTGTAGTGTACTCACGTTTAACTATAGTCTCTAATTTTCGCTTCATTACATGAAATCACAAATAGTGGAGGGACGTACTACAATACAGGGAAGACGGACAGAAGTTTATAACAAATATACAAGTTCCAAACGTAAAAGGCTTGAAAGTACAACGAAATATGAGAATTAAAATTACTAAATGTGAGATTGGAAGCAGAAAACTAGAGTGAAAATAAAATAAATGTGCCTCATGGTGCTGTAGCGACGGCCAAGCTGCTTTTGTGCGCATTAATACATAGTTACCTTAAACAGAAGGTAGGATGTGTTGCAAGCGAGAAATCTTATGAGAAACTAAATTTTATTTCCGAATAGAATGGTACAATCACGGATAATATATACATTTGAAATGTTTCAAGTGTCTTATAATAAATATCATATCCATTGTCAAAGTTTGGCAAAGTCTATCTGTTGAATTTTCAAATAAAAATGACTTGTCACGAGCCCCCAAGGGCTCAGCGGTATGTCTGCAGACTTACAACGCTAAAAACCGGGTTTCGATACCCGTGGTGGGCAGAGCACAGATAGCCCATTGTGCTTAATTCAAAACAACAACAGCAACACTTGTCACATAATTATTTAACGGATTATAGGTGAAGAAATCAAAAGAATGTCACTAAAAATCAATAAAGAGTGAACAAAAAACTTGAAAAACAATACTCCGGATTGTTTATTTTTTTAATTTCGCGCAAAGTTACACGAGAGTTATCTGCTCTAGCTGTCACTAATTTAGCAGTATAAGACGAGAGGGAAGGTAGCTTGTCATTACCACTTATCAATAACTCTTGGGCTGTTCTTTTACCAACGAATAGTGGGATTTACCGTCACATTAAATCGCACCACGGCTGAAAGGGCGAGCATGTTTTGTGTGATGGGGATTCGAACCCGCGCTCCTCAGATTACGAGTCGAGCGTCCTAACCACCTGGCCATGTTGGGTCTCAACTCCCGACCGTAAAAATTATTGGGATATTCATAATTCAAGCATGAAAGATTGTGTGAGCGTAAGAAAATGATTATCTATAATTTATCTTAAGTAAATAAAGTCTGACCTCAAGAAACATTATAAACAGTTAAAGAAATCGAAATATTAATAGAAAATCAAGCAATAAAGTTGCAGTGTTAATAAACATCATGGTGACCTTCCAAACTCTGAGGACTAACCACTCATCTTCGATCCATCTTCAAATTTCATCTGATCAAGCGAGTCTCTTCCCGCCTTTTCTCTTTATCCTTCGATTTTACACATTAGAATCTATGCTAACCGCCTTTCGTATCTAGTATAGTTCTCTGCATATGCCTTACACTCTATGAATGCTACAATAGATTCTCGTTAGTTTCACTGTGCACTTCATTTTCATCATTTATCTAAAAATACTTTTCAATCGTTTTCGACTATTCTTTCATTTCAGAAGACAGAATCCGTGTTTCCACCAGGAAGAATAGGACTGGCCGTACGTTAACATTTCAAGATCCTAGTGTAGTGTGAAAAATTTGAAAGAATACATAACTCGCAATGAAAAACTTATGAATAAATTCTGAATCCATAGCCCAATAAGTTAAAGTTGATTTGGGAAGACTGATAGATTAAGCGCTTTAGTCATAATGGTTTGTTTGTTTGTTTGTTTGTTTGTTTTTGGAATTTCGCACAAAGCTACTCGAGGGCTATCTGTGCTAGCCGTCCCTAATTTAGCAGTGTAAGACTAGAGGGAAGGCAGCTAGTCATCACCACCCACCGCCAACTCTTGGGCTACTCTTTTACCAACGAATAGTGGGATTGACCGTCACATTATACACTCCCACGGCTGGGAGGGCGAGCATGTTTAGCGCGACGCGGGCGCGAACCCGCGACCCTCGGATTACGAGTGCACGCCTTAACGCGCTCGGCCATGCCAGGCCTAGTCATAATGGAGGCACAAGTGCTACGTCACATGTTATTAATGTGTATATGCATATGATATGCTAATTAATAATTAAGGTCTAATTACTGTTAATTAATCAATTAGATACCAATGATACACAAATTAATAGTAAGATTTAATTAATGGTTTATTAATTAAAGGTGAATTACTTATGTTGAAATAAATTATACGCAAATTAATATATAATATATGATCAAGGGGTTTTTAATTACAGGTTAGTTAATATATAAACATATTAAATATTCAAATTTTAATTATGATTACAATGTCAACACCAGAGAGCGAGTTGGAAAGTTGCATTATATGATTAAGTCATCATCACCAGAAGGCGCATTATCAACATGAATCTTTTTTGTATTCTTTCACTAGATTTATAGCTGTTTTTCTTTCATAATTTATCTTTAAACATTCATTTGTTTGAAAATAATGGCATACAATGATATTAGTAGATTGTAATTTTACATTACAGTGAACAAAGGGCTCAAACATACTACGTCTTAAAATAGTTATTTTTTCACTTATTATAGTTTTCATACTGTAACTTTTAATGCAGTAAGTTTTTCACAAAATTTTGTACGTTATCAGTAAACATCACAAGGCTTTCTTACACAAAGATAAGAATTTTTATTAAGTTTAAGATTTGTTAAAGTAATGATTTACTCGTACATTTATTTGCGATTGTTCACGATCTAAGAAGGAGAAGTAGATTTGATTTTAAGATTAAATATACTATTATGCTTCAGAAAAGTTTAAAATTACATATTCAAAATATTTATAACGTCCAAATAATTATCACATGTTTTTTTGAAGAAAATATTTATATTTTATTTGTTATTTTCATTACTGTTTCGGTTTGGTCAATTTTATCGACCTTATAACCACCATAAAATATGAAGTATTATTAAATTTCATCTGTGTAATATGTAAAGCAAAATAATTTTTTTTAGGTGTTTATATATGCATTTTAAAGCAACAAAAACTTATAAACTACTTTTCCCAATACAACAAATTTCTACTGTAATTTATCAATGCCCCCCGCTAGTACAGCGGTAAGTCTATGGATTTACAACGCTAAAATCAGGCGTTCGATTCCACTCAATGGGCTCAGCAGATAGCCTGATGTGGCTTTGCTATAAGAAAACACAGAAGTAATTTATCAAACTTAGTATCTAAGCTATTTGTTAGTTTAAAACTATCTACAATGGCAAGAAATGGTTTCCTGCATAAACATTTAACATGGGTAAAAACATCACATGGAAACATTTCAAGATTGTGGTTGAATATTCATACATTATAAATAGAAGTAAGTGTATATTACCACATATTTCCAAACATGGAAAAAAGTGGGTGGGGCCACTGTGTTTGATTTGATAAATGTAGTAATATCTCAGCAAAAATATATATAAAAAATAGAGGGTTTTTTTTCCCAGCTTATCAATATTAGAAATTTTAGTTTTTAATATCAAATAAACTGTAGCCTTTATATTTGGACATCACAAACATTTATACTGAATCAATGCTGCATTCAACATAGCATGACACACAAAAATTCGTATTTAGGATTTTTTAATATTTACTTTTAAAGTAAGAAATTAACTAATGCATAATATTGAAACTTGAATTGTGATCTACAGTTTTATACCGAAGGCACTGGCGTTCCTTCCTAAAATAGCAGTTCAATAAAATTATGTATTACAGGTAGTGTTACTAACAGATGTAACGTACTGTACCATATCTGAATATATGTAAAATAAACGATTGGTTTGAGTTGAGAATATTTTTTATGTAGAGAAGCAAAGTTTCAACCTTTTTCGGTCATCATAATCAGAATCTCGAAACGTTGTTCGCTCCTATACATAAAAATGTTCTCAATCCAAACCAGCCGTTTTTTTATACATATATATATATATTTCTCTGCAAGTGGGTTTGCTCGTCATCACTGATTATATCTGAATATTGTTTTCACTCTGATATTTAATTTGTGTGGCACACATTTGCATTTTATCTGGTGCTTTATATGCAAAACACATATCGTTGATTTATTTATATAATAAATGTATTGTATATGTCTAATCACCCTGTAAAGGATGCTTACTTAACTCTCTAAATAATACATAATAATAATAATTTGATTTTCATGTTTATCTTTACAAGTTAATTTGCGTCACTATCCTTCGGCTGTTAAAAGCAGTGTAAATACCAGTGTTTAATTATTAATATTAGCCCGGCACAACCAGGTGCATAAGGCACTCGACTCGTAATCTAAATGTCGCTGGTTCGAATCCACGTCACACTTGGATAAAAGAGTAAAAGAGTATTCCAAGAGTTGGCAGTGGGTGGTTATAACGAACTGCCTTCCGTCTATTCTTACACTGCTAAATTAGGGACGGCTAGCGCAGATAGTCCTCGTGTAGCTTTGTGCGAAATTTAAAACAAACAAACGAATCATTACCATTGTAACAACTTCTATCTTTACCGTTCACAAATCTTTCTTTAGAGCTCATTCATTACTTGTCTGGAACATTATGCATAATGCTGGTCAATACATGTATCTGCATGCTGTCATCAATGTACCCAAGTAAAACCACAAATTCTAAGTAAGACTGCTGTCGCACATAATGAAAAATATATTCACAAAACTTCAAGTATTAGATACGGTAGTACGATCTTAGATCAACTACTAAAATTCATGGCTAATCATTTATTAAAAACTTGCAATAAGATCAGAAAACAGATCAATGCTGATGTTCATTGTGAACGCTAGAAGTGAGAAACATTTTCATCAGTAGAGTTCATATGTTCAAATATAAAACTTTGTTTTTGTAAGGACATGATGGCTCTGAAAAGAACATTTAATTTCATTTGTTTAAACAGAATAATTTTCTTCAGATTAATACCTCTCATTCTTCTACAATTCAGGTGTTTTGTAAATCATCAAACATGATAAATCAAACAAAACGAACATCCCTCAAATGTGTAACCACAAATGGTCATAAAACATTTCTTCATTTAGAAAATCTACAAAACATATCAAGCACTTTAAAGTAATAAATCAATTCACTATATACTTTGTAAAAGAATTTTGGAGAACAGCTCTGTTGACTTTATCGCTTAAATCTGCCACTATATTATGTTATTAGAAACCTAAACTTTTGCAAAAACAGAAGAACATATACATTTAACACATTTCTCATCCTGGTAACACATTCCTATGAAATTAAGTTAAAAATAGCTGGTTCACCCGCTATTTTCACTCATTGTTTTCATGCAGTTTTAGGGTAATGAAGTAAAATGATCTTGACAAAATATTGGACTTCTGCAGAGTTTCTAAATAGGTTGATAATACAAGATTCCATTTTTGAATGTAAAGTAAAAAAAAAAATAGTTTATTGAAATTTTGAAAATGTTATGATAATGTGTAAGGCTTTATTTTTACTTCACTTATATTTTATACAGGAATTATGAAATATATTAATCATTTTTGTCAGTTACAAATCAGTGTTGTATGTTGTCGAGTTTTAGATGAAATTTCACAGTACTCATTTTCATTTTGCATCACACAAATATAGAACTCATACACGAGCCATTTATATTTACGACATCTGCTTAAAACATTAAAGTCTTATACAAGCGAAATAATAACCTATTTGAAAATATAAAATAAACATTTTTGAATCCTTAATTCATTATTGTGAAAAATTACGATTTATTAAATTACTTCATATCAATATTTTCAAAACCAAAAAATGCCTCAAGATTTATAATAAAAATGAAAATTATAAATCTAATGAAATAATATGAAAAAGACCCATGTTAACAACGTGCCCTCTGGTGACGATGACTTAATCATACGAAGTTACCCAGCAATGTTCCATCGGTATTGATGACGTAAACATAATAGAAATGTAAATATTCAATATTATTTGCATATTAATTTAAAATTAGTTGATAAACAATTAATAAAATATTAATTATTAACTTGCGTAGTATTTACATTAGTTAATTAACATTTAATTAATAATATATTAATTAGATATTAAATACTAATTAACATATTATTTGAATATGCATATCAATAACACGACTTCACTCTTCTGCCCAAGAGTAACATGCTAACTTAATTAACCAGTAATAAATAATATTAAATATTAAAAACGTGATATTAATAACTGAATTAATTAATTAATTAATTAATTAATCAATCCGTAATTAATAAATCATTCATTCGATATAAATTTACGTATCATTTATATCTAATTAATTGATAGGCCTTTAATCAATGAACCATTACTTAAACATTAACTTGCATATCATTTGCTTATAATTAACTTTTAATTAATTAATTATCCATTCGTTATTAATTAGCATATCATTTCAATGTGCATATTAATTATATGTTACGTCACATTTCCCCCTCCATAGTGACGTCATAACTACCAGCGTTGTTGTCAAATCATAAAAGTGTGGTACTTACATGAGAAGCTCAAGATAATTACGAAGTTCAGTTTTATATTATTTCTTAGCGGCTCATAAATAATAAAACATTTGTAAATCAATTTCTACATTATTCATTGATTTAAACTATGATAAAAAAAAACTCGAGATTTCCGTACAAAATATATTTTTGATTGTGGTATTTTGTATAAATTACACATAATTTATCAAATATAAAGGCAAAGCATTGTGCCTAAGGTGATTAAAACAGTTTATTGGCCTGTCTAAACTACTCACGTAAGAAATTAGGTAGGTAGAGGTCTTAACGAATCTGGTGGCCATGCAGAACGTCTCAGTGACTGGGGAATTAAAACTGTTCCATAACACATGATATCCACGAAGCACATCTAGTACAAAAGACATGTTGAGCAGAATGATCTAATCCCAAATGACAAACAGACTGACTTTTCTAATAAGGGACACCAGGTCTCGCGACGCTTTCAAAACTTTGAGCAAGTATTAAAACTCAATAGAGTGCAGGAATGGAAGACAAGTGTCTATAAGCGAATGAAAATATTCGCGCATAGAACCTTAACGCATATAAACACTGGTGTCTAAATTAAAGCTTTGAGAGATGACACATCCGTTTCCCAAATACCTTTTCCTTCGCAATTCACACTTCTATCTACACCTATCCTTCTCTTATGCCTATGGTGACGTCGTTCGTATTTTCCCACTCCTAATTACATTTATGCATAATTTAAAAAAAGTTCGAAACTTCCTACAAGCACAAAAGGTTACTCGTTTAATTATATAAATTTTTCAAACATTAAACCCTCCCGGCATATGGCCGTTTTGTTCAATGTGGCCCCCAGGCGATATGAATTGAAAAGTCATGAATTTTGATCAGTGATTATGACGACTAAACATATCAACCAATGGGAATAGTGCGATAAAATTAAAAGAACCAGCAAAAAAAAGATACAAATGAAAATAAGTTAAGAACCAGAAAAAAAAAAAAAGAATCATCAGCTGAGATATTAAAACTGCTAGAGATTTCGTTTTACACACACAAAATAAAAATAATTGTAGCTAAACATTTTAAAAAAGAAAAACTACATTATCTACAAAGATAGAGTTGTAACTGAAAAATATACAAAATTCAGCTTTGTTTTATAATTTTAAATTTAAAAGGAACCAGGCTAAACACATAAGAAACTGCGTTATCTTTGACAGATAAAGATGGTCATAATAGAAGTTACTGGTACTTTTAACTTGTATACAAAAGCCTTTTGAGAAATGTTCATCACATTTCGGATAGAAAACGATCGTTTAGACCTACAAAGGTTTCTTAATAAGTTACATTATACATACAGCGCTAGAAACAGTGAAGAAAAAAAAAGACATTTGCGACATAAGAAAGGGCTTATAATCTTCCAAAGAAAGCAATTATATTATAGAAGAACTACAGGAGATAAAAGAAGGAGGCATCTAGAAGGAGAAGCTGGAATTAACAGTCATTCTGTAAACACGGTTATCCTTCATGTTAGTCCTATCTAAATGTAAAATAGGCCTAAACTAGTGGATTTACAAAACAAAGAAGAAATTCATAAGAAACAGGTATGAAAGGCGAACAAGATCGTTTAGATTAGTTATGAATTACTATCTGGTAGCCATAACAACGCCACATTGTTGTAAAAATAATTAATTAAACAATGAGCTCCAACAACTTTCTTTATATTAAAGAGGGCGTTATTTACTTACATTTTGGTGAAATACTTTCCCTTTAACCAATCACAGTTATTGTACAGAAAAGAAAAAAATATTTCTATTAAAAAGACCAATATTTACTCATATCTTAAAAAAGTATTTTCCTTTCAGCCAATCGTAGTTGTTATTTTTTTAATATTCTCAACCACCTGAACGCCGTTACCGACGCCTATAGTTAACTGTTCGTAAAATTCAATTATCCAAGTTTCTTGCGCAGTTAGTGATAAAATATCGACAATTTCCATCATAACATTTTGAAATTATTACAGTTATATTTAGATAGACAAGTATAGACCGTGTCATAAATACGAGTAAATTTGATGATCGTAAGTGTTAACAACAAGCTGATGCGAGGTGGTATAAAACGTGATGTATAAAAATACTAATAACGATACTTTGGTGACAAACTTCGCGCTTCTGCACAAACGTTATTTATGAATCATACAGAGGAAAATAACCACAAGTAAGCCGAATATATTAATTAAGGCTGAATAAAATTATAATTACAGCTTTCTCAAACAAAGGCTTAAAATGGAACACTCAAGTTGACACAACAATAAAAACGTTTAAGTAGCTCCTAAAACATTGGATACATGGTACATAAAATTATTTAATAGTCAAATAGTAATGCTTTCCTTCATGTAATGGCGGATTCTGAGTCCCCTTTTTTTCCCCATAAGATC
Source organism: Carcinoscorpius rotundicauda (assembly GCA_011833715.1). Lineage (NCBI taxonomy): Eukaryota > Metazoa > Arthropoda > Merostomata > Xiphosura > Limulidae > Carcinoscorpius > Carcinoscorpius rotundicauda. The sequence goes on along the minus strand of CM022396.1, from coordinate 52,328,996 downwards.
TTCACCATTTATCTTCTTTATACAGAAAAATGTACGCTTTTGATTGGTCTAATAAAACATGTTTCTTTACTCGTGCGCTTTGTTACGTGTTGCAGAACATTAAATCAGAAGAATTCCAAATCCACGGAAATATCTGCACACATTTTAAATAGATATCTCTGGATAATTTGTTTTTGCGTTTGATACTTGCAACAACTATGGCTTAGTACGAAAACACAAATCAAGTAATAAGACTATATTAAAAAACTTTGTGACGGATACTCTCCAATTAATAAAGCATCAAACACTGTCAGTAAAATTAAAACAATAATATGAAAACATAATTAATGCATACATAATAAATAATTCTGTAATAGATAATTGACAATAAAGTACACTAATATAGTTATTTTCTTGTGCTGCTTTGTAAGCTAGTTGTTGTTCAACACGAAGCTGCAGAATGGTATACCTACACTATTCCCCCAATGAGAACCGAAATTCATTTGTTGTTGTTAGTGTTATAAGCTTCTAAACTTATCAATGAGCCACTAGAGGATTTTTTGTATATCTAATAAGTAACATCAGAAAAAAAAAAAACATTGAAAATTGTACAAACGAATTACTGCCTCAGTCCTCTCTTGTTTGACTGTCTTTCTTACTGATGATGAACAAGCATCCAATTCAGGAGTAAAGAAGACAACTTTCCCCATTTTTTTAATTGTTTTACTCATTGTGCAGTCCGATACAACACATGGTACCACTGGACATTGTACAGTCTGGTACAACACATGGTACTCAGAAATAGACAGTATATCTTCATCCCACTTGTGTCATGATATTTATTGAAAGACAAACTGTCGACACGCATTCCATTCATACAAATAGACATATTTATGTTTTAGAACAAATATTCGGAGGAGAAATGGGTAAGAAGGCTAACAACGTGTGAACGTGGTACCAGATTTACTAACTCGTTTTATGGTTAATATTATATAATTGCATTCCTTAACAAACAAGTGCAACTGAGAAGACACAAATACTTCCTCACATAGAAGGGATGTACCAAAGGCGAAGTTTCTCCTTCAAAAATCATTAAACTGATTATAACTACATGGCAAAACTTTCAGCTGAGTCAAGAGTTACTTAGGGAATTCTTTGTGACTTTGCATTTGATTGTAAATGTTTTTAGTCCTAGTTTTACTACAGTAAAATAAAATTGCATATATTTTTTTTGCAACATAAATAACCTTGATTTGTTACGTTTCGAATTTTGCGCAAAGCTGCACGAGAACTCTCAGAGTTAGCCGTTCCTAATTTAGCAGCGTAAGACTAGAGAGAAGGCAGCTAGTTATCACTACTCACCACCAGGTCTTATGCTACTTTTTTACAAACGAATAGTGGGATTGATTGTCACTTTATTTTAACATCTCCAAGACTAAATGAGCATGTTCAATGACGGGTTTTCAATCCGTGAGAGACTGATTGTAAGAAGAGCGCCCTAACCATCAAGCCCTGTCCGGTCCTAAGTTATCTTTCTGTGCCTGTCATGGAAGCAAAAGTTTAATTAACTTGGTTACAAGTCGAAACTTGGAACTCGCAAAAAGAGAGCTAATGGAAACAAAATCTGTAAAAACCGAAATATGGATGCAAATGTTATGATTGGTTTGTTTCGAATTTCATACAAAAGGTTTACACATAAAATGACCATAAACTTATAGAACTAATTACCAGTTTTCTACGAACGAGACTCTGGACACATCTGAGGGTATATAATATTTCTTAATAACATTACGGACAACAACAGGTGGAAAGCAGTATTTATTATCTTTAAAATACGGAATGAACGAGATTTGAAAACTGGCTTTTGTTGTTTACAAAAGGTATACGTGAAATACATTGTGTTTAAAAATGCTGATTTTGTTTTAGAGACACCTGATAATAAAACTTGCATAGAGTGTATTTAGGTTACAGTTTAGTATTATAATTCAATCATTAAGTAAACTTCTCAAAATTACAAAACTTACTTGTAATGGGAATGGCTTCCCTCAACACCTCTGACGTCGGTAAGAATTTTTTGAAGCAGCAACACATCCTGACCGTGTTCCTTTAATCTAACTGTATTCGCCTCTGCGTCCTATAATTCATCAGGACAGACATTAACACCATTAGTGCTGAACTTTAAGTGCTTCATATATAATCATTAACGTTGCAAGACAGAAAGTTCAAAATTAAATGATCTTTTCGCAAAACCACGGATGTTGCAACTGATACCTTGTTAAACAATATGTTTAAAACATCGCTTTGTTCATTATTGTAAAACTACAAGGATATTAAGAAACGTGTAAGCTTTAGTTTTATAGGCACAATCATTTCACATAACAAAATAATATGTAACAATAAGGTGGCTCTATCTTTCAAAAAATATCCGACTACACTGTATTTATTAACAAAATAATTCATCAAAACAAAGATTCGTTTACTTCTAGCATTTTAAACAGCTATGAAAATGATCTAGTTTAATTCATGAGCACTTAGCTGTATGTAATATCACAGTAAATATCTTGGAATTTCTATCTGCACTAATATGAGACAGTATGCCGTGTTGGAAGTGTTTCATGCTGCTGTTAAAATCCCGTTTTTTAAAAAACAACAACAACTAGACTCCGTTTTGAATCACTGTATGGAATCTGTCACTAAATGTTTGTGCACGTCTTTTAGAATATAACACCACACTTCTTGAATAGTAGTTCGTCGTTTCTGATTGTCTGTATTTAGGTCTTTTGGGAGGACCAATAGTACAATCTTCACTTCTTCCTCCTTGAATAATAGCTCCAAATGTTTGTCTGGTTGTTTTGAGTTTCGCACAAAGCCACACGAGGTCTATCTGTGTTATCTATCCCTAATTTAACAGTAAAAGACTATTCGTCACCACCCACCAGAACAGTTAACTTGGACTTTCATTAATCTAAGTGATACATCTTTATATAGCACGTTACAATAAGATAAGGCACAGGTTCAAGGTTTGCCAAACTACTAGCATTAGTTCGTGTTCAAATCTGTTAAAACTGACTTCGCGAGGTTTAACAATTAGGAGTGACACAGTCAAATTCAAAGAATTTTTTTAAGTTACTGACAGAACTTCGTTCATTAGCTCAAAGCAAACAATGAATACTGGAGAATAATTTGGAGAAGCTGTCATTTGTTATTTGCAATGGGTTTTATCCTTTTTTGAACATCAACATCAATGAATTTTCATACAATGATTTGAATGCCGTAACCTTGTGATTTTGAAAATTTTGTGCGCAATATTAACTGGTTGTCTCTGTTACTTGTTGTTAATCTTGAATTTATCCTATATACGGTTTGCTATCTCAATACTTTGATTACAAAAATATTGTAATGCCCTAAGAGATAACGTCGATTACATGCCACAATTATATAGACAACAATTATGTGATATTTTGTATAGTGTGAGTTGCAATTATAAAATCATACACTATATTACACACCAGAAATAAGTCTTGTAAAAAAAGTTTGATAGATTTAAAGGGAAACTCTCAATCTAGATATTGAAGCTTTCAGAAGAAAAAAGGCCTAGTTCACCTAGTCTTGGCTGTGAGAAAGTGTCAGTTTTATTCAATAGATGGAGACAGCGGGATTTTTAAAATAGCAATTCAGTAGTTCAGCAGTTTAAAAATGAATTATTTTTAAAATATTTTTCTTTGGAACACAGTTTGACAAAAGACCAGCGAAATTTGTTCTACGTTTAGGAATTTTTATTTTTGTCACCATAGTGGGCTTTAGTGTTCATGAAAATCTAGTGTGGTATTTCAAATTAAAATCCAATTAAAGGCTAACAAGTAACAATACATCTTTAAGTATTTACGTGGTTTTAATTTGACAGTCCAAGTCTTAATAAATAATTAGAATGTGGTCTGCTTTTTATGTATTTTACTCAGGTGTATCGTAGATAGTCCACCATTATAGTAAGCCTGGTCGCGTTCTATTTGCTTTTGCCTATGGTTACTAAAGAAGAATGGAATTCCCTGAAACCGGTATAACAGAGACAAGTGAGAAGTTGTCCAATGATAGCCTGAAATTATTATTTTTTTACCTATTCGTGTAGTGGATAATTGGGAAGAATAAATTAGTAGCGCCAACTCTGTGTATTCTTCAGGTCATATAAAAATATGAGATCACAGTGGTAAGTAAAATACAATTAAAAACACATCTACCTTGTTTCAATAATATTTTAGTTATAAAAAGAATACAATCTGTTATCGTAACTACTAGCATATAATCAGTAAAATGACGTATTAATTTACCTTACAAACGAACTATTACATACGTTAAATATCCTGTTAGAAATATTTGTTATCCTAACTAACAGCATATACGCGGTAAAATCACATAAAGTTATTTTACAAACGAGCTTTTACTTACTCTAAGTATCCTGTTAAAATCAATTTTATCTACACGAAGAAAATGACAGTTGTCTTCTCTAGTCACGATGGTCGCTGCTCTGTAACAAACAAACAACTGAAAGTTAACTCTGAAAGTTCTGTTCTCATCTAGCGATATATCTTTGATAGTTTTGTATTATATTCAGAAGCAGTAAGATATATTAATTGATATCTGCGGTTTCCGAAACTTACTCAGTGTGTCACACCATTTCATTTTCACAAATGCGTTTTGCTTTTTTAAAATTTTTTGACATGTGATATAATTGTTGTGTGATATTTAAATTGAAAATACGTGTTCTTCAATGCACAGCTGTTATCCACAAGCACGAAATGTTCTGAAGAAGAACGTTTAGTAACACAAAATTCACGGGATTAAACGTGAGTCCTTAACTAACCATGTCTCATCTTGACCAGTCCAAATATAAATATTAAAGTAACTCGTGATAAATATTTTTCAACAAAATATAACTAATAATGTAATTGATCCAGACAGCAGCGTAACAGCTCCTTTCAGCCATACAAGTAACAGTGATAATATAAATCATACACGTAACACGCTTGTTCATTAGATCTTAATCTCATAGAGTGGAGTAAAAGCGCTGTACCGAAAGTTAGTAACCGGCTTGTAAAAAGAAAATAAAGCTTCGCTCTTGAGACTGTTCGATATGGAGCAACGCGGACGTCTTAACGCTTTCATTAAAAGAAAATAACACTCCCCTCCTCTACACATCCTTTCGAACTTTTCCTTTTCCGTATTCTATTGATCCTAAAACTAATCAACTTTCAAAACGAGTTGGATGGTTGTCAATTCACTGTCAGTCCCTGTAATAAGAAGATAGACACCTATCTTCATTTGAGACAGACACATCATAGAAGGAAGAAAATAAATTCCATGTTTCTTCCTAAGAGCAAAGGTTTTTAATCAATGCTTCTTTATATGTAGTTTATTTCCCTTTTGAAGTTTTCTATTCGTACGTAGAACTATTTAACATTAAATCAATAAACTACTATTTTATTGTTATAAAGATTCAGTCTTTCACCTTCATTCTTTGTCTCTAAAGAATTTTATCATCACAGGCCTAATTCTACTTATTACTAAAAGTTAACATTACCTTGATATTTCTCCAGAAAAGATAGCTAAATTGAGGCATTCTGACTTTGAACAAATAGCTATTATATTATTTAGGGTACTTTTCGGGCTTTTCTCACGTGCTTTATTTTGTTTCAGTTCTACTGTTTTTACTAGTTAGATGTTAGAGGTTTATTTACAGACATAGATATCACAAGGTTTAGCGATGTTGGAATCGGTTATCGTTATCTATAGCAGCCTCTTTGACTATTACTAAAATGCAACTGTATTGACTAAAACTGACTTACTAAATAATTGTGATTCTACAACTGCAAAATGTTCTAATGCTAATGAGCAGCTATAGCTTCACTGTTAATAAACACTGTCAGCATTACTAACATCGCACGTTAATTACACTGCTAACAAATTTTAATTTCATGGATGTTACAATTAAGCTGCTATAGAACGATAATCAGTCAGAGCTTCATTGATAATGAATGTAAGATTTACAAATACTTAATTTTAAATACTTTGCCATCAAGCTATTTTTTTTATTTACAGGAAATTCTGGTCTCATAAGGACAAGTAAAAAAAAAAAAAACGTGTTTAGTGTCCCCGCCCGTTTATAGTCGCTCCCCCCCACTATTTCTAACAATATTTTTTCCTCTTCTGAATTATATATTTATCGATCATACAATGAAGACTTTTGAAAAAACTGAGATGAACACAGATAATTTGTTTCACCATTTTATATAATTTGTTAGCAATCGTTTTGATGAAGAAGTGAAACAAAGAAGACTTCTGTTTGACACTGACCCTTTGATAACAAGCAACAATCTCGTGTGAACCGTGAGAAAGGTAATTAAAAGAAAGGGCCTCTTCCTTCTTTCTTTTCAATACTGCAGACCATAAACATGTACTTTTAACTTGGTCTAACCGATCACAGATTCATAATTAGATTTACATTTTTAAGATGACTACCTAAGATTCACTGTTCGCGAAATACACCTATGGATAACTAACTGATGACAAAATAAACAAATATACAAGAATGTCGAATCCAATAGATAAGTACTGTCATTTTGTGTTTGTTTGTGACAAAATCTATTCATTAATTTTTTTAAAATTTCGTTGATTTCATGTGTTATAACTTGAGTTCTCAAAGGGTTTATGAATAACATGTCTATTTTAAAAAAATGTAGTTTAATATGAGTTATAGGAATTATACACATTAATACATTTCATTTCTATGATAAAAGTAATATAATTTACTTATCATATTGATTATTATAAAAAACAAAGGCTGCCAGAGGGCACGTACCAGCAAGTTTGAACAAGTTTTTAACCCTTTAATTTTAACTGATTTCTTACTCCCCATGTTCTTTACTTTCAGTTTCTACTTCCCAAACCATCAGTAAATCATATTTCTATAAAATAAAAGATTTCTCCGTTCAGTCCTTTGTAAACGATACAATGATAAAAAACTTACACGTTTCTTACTTTACACAACCCCAGACATTTAGCACGAAAAGTCTTGTCAACAAATTTCCACCATCACAAACGCTGGAAGTTATTTTTAAACATTTTTGAATAACATTTTAATATCAAGAAAATAATCGTTTGGGGAAAAGACTTGGATTCCATACCAAATCCTAAATATTAAGTGTGTATTCACGTTGTTCACACTCGATGTCAAACGGTTGTCCACCATATACCAGACGGTGTTCTAGTAACTACAATAAAAACATGTAACTATGGTACAACAAAAGGTGTTCTGTTAACTGCAACGGAAACATATAACTATTGTAAACCAATAACAACGTACGTTGCAATAGCTTGTTATCTTTATATGTAACTTGTTGGCAGGTGCCCTTAGCTTGTCTTTAGATTTGATTATAGTCTATAATTGTTATTCACCAGTAACGACAAACAAAAAGAAATACCTTGGGGCGTCATTGACGAGAGCCAACTTTCCAAAGTCGTCACCTTCGTGCAACGTACAAACCACACCCTTCACAAAATAACACAAAATATTAAAATTAGTAAAATACAAAGAACCTGAAACAGCTCTGCATTTTCAAACTGTCAGTATTTTATATTTCCAGATAAAATTTAGTCATTTTTCACAATTTTCACCATAACAAACACTTCGACGACCGTACTGGAGAGGTACAGATGAGGTTGAGTTATACAAGCCAGAGAGCAATGTATGCTACAATCATCTAGAAAACATCAACAGTTAAAACTGTGGCATAGTAAGCTTGATTTAAGTGGTCACAAAAATACACAATTTTACCTTTAACCCAATCAATAATATAACGCAATTTATTTCCCTGAATGATCATGTAGGGCTGTAGTGGTTAAAGTGAGATTTCACTTTTACTCCAGTGAACACTGTGACAAGATCTGGGTAATTAAATTACCATATTTTGTAGTTATTAATGACAGTGTACGTTTAATTTAATGGGCAACATGACAGAAATATCTTAAATGGGTGTCGATGGATATTTTTACCTTTAATACAATGAACATTGTAGCAAAATCAGATTGATTTAATGGATATATGGGGGTGGTTCGTTACTAATATAATCTCACTTTAACCCTACAAAACAGTTGGCTTGAATTATTGGTGAGTTATTATTAAAGTTTTACTTTTAGTTCAGTTAATACTGGGAAACAATTGACATGATTTAATGAACATATAGGGGTGGTGGGTTACAAATATATAGTTTTAATTTCAATTCAGTTGATATCGCGAAACAATCAGCTTCGTTTAATTAACGTTTCAGTTTTAAAATAGCTGCACAACCATTTTTAACTGCAGCAGTTTCAAGTTGGTTTGGTAGGAATGGTGTTATTAATAATTAACCTTTCATTCTGTCAACGCTACGAAACAATATTTTTGACTAAAGAGCTTATAGAGGTAAGGCACTTAGCTAAAAAAAGTTAGAAAACTGACCATTGTAATCTCAAATACACATAAAAACAAACTCGTAGTTTCGATTCCACCTTAAGAGTACCGATCCACGTGTTTAACCTGTACTTACTTTTCCATGAATGACAACATCTACGCTTCCTCTCAGAATAATATACCACGATGTACCTTCATCTCCCTGATTGAACACTAAGAGAACACATTGAATCATAAGAGTGCTTTTTTTAAATATTGAAAACTTACGAAATAACGTAATTAACAAATAATTAAATAATCAGTACTGTATCTAAGAAAAAAACCTTGAATCTGTCCGTTTTATATCAATCGTTTTCTTTAGTGTTAGTAAATCTTAAAACGTTTAAAAAACACTATGGCTTAAGAAGTTGTATAAATTTAAAATGCTGTTTAATACCTTTTAATAAAACAATTCCACATTATATGTATCTGCGAAATTACGTTTGATTTCCAACCATGTGAATAAACTAGTTATTTAAACCATCAACAGTTCTATACATCCATTCACCCCCACTGCCAACACATAACAGGTTTCAGGCATATTATTCATATATGTAACGCTTGTGTTGAAGTGCTATGATAAATAGAGACGTTACATAAAGTGTGGCTGCAGCAGTATTGATTTACGTGGCGACTTGAACCAACTTCGTTGTATACAGAATTGATGTGCATGACATAGCTGGCTTTTTATGCTTAAAATTCACCATTGTCACGTGCAAAAAAATTAACATTATCCTAAATGACAACTTTAGTGTCACAATCAAAGTCACTCCTAGCCAAAAATGTAAATAATAAGATAAAGCACTCATGTTAAGTGGGATTTAACGGAAACACAGATCGACTGAAGAACAATTCCTATTGAAATGCGTAAATGTAACTATTATTATTCATCAACCGAGATCCAGACCTCGCTACTCGGAATGTTGAAAAGAAACGTGTCATAGGAGACACATTTACTGAAAATGTATCATGAAAAATCATATCAATGGCCAGCCATGAAGTATGGTTCTCAAGTGTAGTAGTCCCCAATATCCTTGCTAAGCAGGTGATAACTTACGTTATCCAATGTGTATTTCAATTAGGGAACGTAACCACGCTTTGAAAAGGGTGTTATGTAAGTGACGTACATATCCCACTCTTTGATTTGACTAACTGAAAATTTGGTAGTGAGTACTGCTGACTAGTTTCCCGTCTACTACTCTACCATTTCAAAATGTGGGGCGGCTACTGCAAATGGCCCTTGTGATTCTTTGTGTAAACATCCGAAACAAATAATCTTCATGTTATAGTGTTAAACACTGCAGAACGAGATGATATAACTTGTAGTGTTAAATAATCAGTATTATATCTAAAGAAACCTTGAATCTGTGCATTTCTTACCAATCGTTTTGTTTACGGTGTTAATAAATCTTAAAACGTTTAAAAACACTATGTGGTGTTAAATACTGTAGAATATGATGATATAATTTGTGGTGTTAAACTCTCTAGAAAAGCATGGTACATCAACAACAAAGTTGAGTTGTTGAGATTTGAATATATATCTCGAACTCGCAGAACCTACCTTTTCGTTGATGTAGAATGTTTCACTAAATGGAAAGAAACCTGTTCAGTAACGTAATGTGTTCAATAACTTAATGTGTGTAATGTGTTCAGTAACGTAATGTGTATAATGTGTTCAGTAACGTAATGTGTATAATGTGTTCAGTAACGTAATGTGTATAATGTGTTCAGTAACGTAATGTGTATAATGTGTTCAGTAACGTAATGTGTATAATCCAAAGGAAAATAGTTCAAAAGGTACTTCTGTGTATTTTATTTTTGGACATTGACATAAACAAATTGTGGTAAACACTCCAACTTACTCTACCTTAGAAACCTAACAAAAAATCCACCGTATGGACCAGCGATAAGTTTATGAACTCGCAACACAAAAGTCTGGAAATCTATTCTCAGGAATGGACATTGTACAGATATCCTATTATGTGACTTTACGCTAAGCAAATAAACCTACCGACAGTGCCGCATATCTCAATGACAAATTCTTCCATCCAATAACAATTTGAAACATCTTCAAGAGCCAGTACCTGAAAGTTTTCGTTCGTCCTCTAATGGTCAGGACTTAAAACTCAAGACGAAACGAAGACAAGCTTCCTCGAAAAACGAAATTATCCTGCTATTGAAAAGGATAAAGATTTCTTTCACAAGCTGTCTGATCTTTGAGCCTAAAACAAATCGAATATCCTTGTTCTTACTTACAATCCTATCAACAGACATAATACCAGAATTATATGGAATAATTTCATTTACTTTAATGAGTACCATTTTTCTCCAAACATTTCCACTAACCCTTTTAAAAGTGACAGGAATTCATAACCTATTTGAAACAATCAAGGTTACAAACAACTTGTCCCCCGGTGGGACAGCGGTAAGTCTACGTATTACAACGTCGGAATCAGGAATTTTATTTCCCTCGGCGGACACGATGGTCTGACGTGGCTTTATTATAAGAAAACAAATTTGTACAAACAACTGATTCAAAGCTGCCACCTGGTACGAAATAACGTAAATACAACACATAGCTCACGTGTACGCATACTAATGACATCACAGCTTTGTCTGCACAAACGTATATTGCCACGATAAGGGCCATTTCTCTTGTGTATGATACTGCATCATCTATATATTAAATACGTGTCTTAATACACTGAAGAGATACCAAGATGATCAGAAAATAAGTGACAAACACAACTATTTCCCAAGACACTTTAACTCTCTTACCTACAATGATGCTGAGGACACAAGACTTAGTCTCAATTCACAATTAACAAAACGGAATTCAACACATAAGCTTAAAATAACATTTTGAGTTTAATTAAAATTCTAAATTTCCTTGTGTTTTGAACGTAAAAATAACTCCTTCAAGGCATTATTATGTTGATGTATTTTAATTGGTTATATACGATTATACATACACATACACGTGTATGTGTTTGTATATATTTATTTTTTGTAGCATAGGTATATTATTGAACTTCAATATATCGCTAATGTTGTATCATATGTCTTTTGTTTAATATTCCTCGCTAATGTTACTTATACATTGTTCAACGTAAGTTACATGCTTACAAGACAACGCAATGCTTTTTTAATGAAGCATTGATTCCCGTAACAAACTCGACGAAGACAAATTAATCGAAACGTCGTCGTTTCTTTGCTGTACGTACGTTTTCAAAAATACTTTTGTCTGTGAATATAATATACGTGCTACTTTCAAAGCTCCCACTGTACATATTTACGTGAAATACTGGTATTATTGTGCTTAACTGTTTTTCAAAATAGAAGACGTTAAAACAGGAGTTCACATCAAGTATTGACGTGAGACATCATCTTCACGTCACATCTCTAAATATAAAGTTTCGTAACGTAACATAAGTGTAATTGCGTGACAAAGTAATGAGGCATGCTCAAGAGGCCCACATTAATAATCTACACAGCAACCATTCTGAACAAACTATACATCTATCTCTCAACCAGTCAGAAGCTTTTGAAGTGAAGAGTACAAAACTTTGTTGGAGCTTTAATTATGGAACGAACTAAAGTTCATCAAAGCTTTATATTGATCAGTGTAAATGTTCAACAACTGAAGATCGTAGAAGCGACAAACAAACTAGGAAGCATCCGCGTTGTGCCCGAAACAAAAATAGTTCGCACTTTAGTATCGATGAGATGTTTCTTTTTTCATTAAAAAAAATCTCAATTATTACGCCAAGCACGTGTATCTTTTGACAAAGCCTGTAAAACAAATAGGGCTGTAAAATGTGCAGACAATCTGAAAAAAATAAATAAATATAGGAAACACGATTCCGTTGTGGCAAATAACACACTGAATCAAGTTACTGTGGTTTTACATTGAAAACAGGGTAAAAAGTACAATGTTTCTGTACTAGTTGGGCTTAAAATTGAATTAACGTTTCACTAAGTTATTCCAAATATTCAATACTTCCAATTTCTCGATAGTTTTTCTTTAAACACTCAATTTATTTTTTTGTGGGTGTGTGTATTTTTTTCTGTCTGAACTACTTGATTGTGTGTGGTTTGTTTAAGATTTCGAACAAAAATACACGAGAACTATCAACATTAACCATTCTTAATTTAGCAATTAGGGACAAGTGGAAAGACAGCTAGTCATCACCACCTTCCGCCAACCTTTGGGCTACTCTTTTACCAAAGAATAGTGGGATTGGCCGTCACATTATAATGCCCTAAAGCTGAAAGGGCAAGTTGAACTGGCCTTATCAATAAGTATTTTTCTGCTACAAAGTTGTATATTTGTACGTTCTGAATCACACTCGCACGATACAATTAAGAAAAACGACCACGCAACCTCGAATAATATTTCAGACTTAGATGTGCAATATTATCCTATTTGATAACTTGGAAACAAAGTTACTCAGAAAATAAATTTTGATACATAAAAAATAAAAATACTCTAAAAATTGCAATAAATATTTCATAATAAACCTGACTTGTTACACGTGATAATTTGGTATAGCTATCTTAGCAATTCTGTCTTTTGAGCTTAATACAAAATGACTTAGTCTAATATGTTCTTATGTAAATATTTCATGAAAAAACAATTTAGGTCACAAGTCACCTTCTTCTTTTACTTTTTTCAAACAGTAAATTATATATTGTTTGATTGATAATTAAAATATTATTCACAACCTTGATTTACTTTTTCCAGTATTTTACTTAATTCATATTAAGTAAAATACTGATGTATTAACCATTCTTAATTTAGCAGTTAACAGCGATCTATGAATAAACGGTTACAGTTTGTTTGTTTTTATTTTCGCGCAAAGCTATACGAGGGCTATCTGCGTTAGCCGCCTCTAACATAGCAATGTAAGACCAGAGGGAAGGCAGCTAGTTATAACCACTCATCGCAAACTCTTCGGCTACTCTTTTATCAACGAATAATGGGATTGATCGTCAAATTATAACGCCGCCACGGTTGAAAGGGCAAGCATTTTTGGTGAGACGGGGATTCGAATCCACGACTTTCAGATTACGAATCAAACTGTCTAATCCACCTGGCCATGTCGGGCTGAACAGTTACAGAGTTACGTTGTTGTTTTGTTAAGAGCAAAGCTACACAATGTGTTCTGCCCTTCACGGATATCGAAACCCGTTGTTTTGTGTGTGGGTGTATTTTTATATTTTTTTCTTTGGTGATGTGGGCCCTTAGGCGTACCCACGGAGCCATTGGAGGTCTCAGAGTTATAGTCTACAGAAATAAAAACACGTTCACAGTAATCTATAAATAAACCTTTTCAGGGTCATAATCGACATAAATCTACATTTATTGCAACTTGAAAATTAGATAATTTATACGATTAGATATTACATGCTTGGTACTTAGCAAGTACAAACAGGAAACTTACAGACAGTCCCGGTTCTTAAATGGGATTCGAAAAATAACACTCCAGCTAACTCTCTTTTTACGCTGTTGGACAGGTGGGATAAAGCTTTAATATGCAACAGCTCCTCGAATATGGCCTCAATGTCATCAGCTGTTCGATCTTCCGGGCTACAAATAAATAGAACTTTCTAGAATAACTAAACCAGTTTGTTTTTATCACATTTTGATATAAGGTTTGTCTGTAAACGTAAATGACAACATTGTAGGAACAAAACAAACTTGTCTGTAGCATATGCCGAGTTATAGATACTTCTAAATTAACTATTGAAATAATCATATTTCCGACACATATCGGCTGATTCCCCAAACGAATGCACAACTGAAAACATTTAACTGTTATGATAATCAAATTACAATTATTATTTTATTTCGTGTGTTCGATTTTCTTTAGCTTCTCAAGAGTTAATATTATATTTTAACACATTTTTTACCTACTGGTAAATTTTGAAAACTATAAAAGTAATATTTATATATTCCAATCAGATTCTCTTATAATTCAAGCAAAAGTTTCTCTATTTTGACACCAAGAACACGTTCAAAAACGTAGGTTCTAATTACTTGAAATCAAACAAGGATATTAAAAATGTTCAGAATATTTAGATGTAAATTTTGAAAAGCTTATAATCGTTTAATAGGCCATTAGTAACCAAACAAAAAAAAATGTAGGCTTACGGCAGGAAGACGTAAAACCTCCCCAGGTTACACTAAAAATGGTCTAATCTTTTTCTTTAAAATATTAAAGGTTCTGTCTCCAAACCAGTGTATTAGTGGAGTTCGTGAAATATTGTTTCCTCACACTGAAACTCATGTTTAAAAACAATATGTGTTTGTTTGTTTTTTTAATTTCGCACAAAGCTACTCGAGAGCTATCTGCGCTATCTGTCCCTAATTTAGCAGTATGAGACTAGAGGGAAGACAACAAGTTATCACCACGCACCGCCCACTCTTGGGCTACTCTTTTACCAACAAATAGTGGGATTGTCCGTTACATTATACATCTCCACGGATGAAAATGCAAGCATGTTCGGTGCGACGGGGATGCGAACCCGCCTACCCTCAGATTACAAGTCGCACGACTTTAACCCACCTGGCCATACCGGGCTATCACAATATCCTCTACGACAAGTTAGTTTATTTTATATCCTATATGCGTCTTATAAGTGACAAAATACCTACGATGCATTTATTACCTTATGATACATATGACAATGAAATTATCTTAAATATATCAATAAATGAAGATAATAAGACACGAGTTAAGATTTTTGAATATCGTTGTGCGTTACAACCTCAGTCACATAGAGTTCATACCACTAAAACAAGAAAACAACATACCAATAAAAAGATGTCCAATTATCGCTGTGTATTGTAACCTCAAGATCAGATATGAAGAGTCCATACCATTAGAACAAGTAAACGATATACTAATAAAAGATGTCCAATTATTGCTGTGTTCTGTAATCTCAAGATCAGATATGAAGAGTCCATACCATTAGAACAAGTAAACGATATACTAATAAAAGATGTCCAATTATTGCTGTGTTCTGTAACCTCAAGATCAGATATGAAGAGTCCATACCATTAGAACAAGTAAACGATATACTAATAAAAGATGTCCAATTATTGCTGTGTTCTGTAACCTCAAGATCAGATATGAAGAGTCCATACCATTAGAACAAGTAAACGATATACTAATAAGAGATGTCCAATTATTGCTGTGTTCTGTAACCTCAAGATCAGATATGAAGAGTCCATACCATTAGAACAAGAAAACGATATACTAATAAAAGATGTCCAATAATCGCGATGTTCCGTAACCTTAAGATCAGATATGAAGAGTCAATACAGAAAACGATATACTGATAAAAGATGTCCAATAATTGCGGTGTTCTGTAACCTTAAGGTGAGATATGAAAAGTCCCTACTACAAAGACAAGAAAACAACATACGGCTTGCGAATTATAGTTCGTAGAATAGCTTCAGGTGACAGCTGGAGTAAAACTGTTAATGATTCTTGAAACTCTCTTTCGGCTAGGTGACGGTCATCGTGAGAGGGTGTAGTTCCAACTCCATCCTGGTCTTCCCGAAACCGGTAAAACAAGTGCTTGTCCTTGAACTGATATTCCTGTGAAACTTGAGGGCGAAAATAAAACGAAGAGAAGTAACTATTACTTGGAACAGTTACATTCTTAAAGTTAAATATTTGTTGTGTAGCTAGCAGGAGGTCAGAACGGGTTTCTACAATATATTTAATTATTAAATTTACATAAAAATGTTGATGACATTCAGTTTACATTGATAGCAAACATTTTTAACGCGCCCAGAAACACCTCGAGAACACAAACACTAAACCCATTAATAACTCAATAATTAAGTGAAAAAATTTCTAGATAGGAATCTAATTATAAATATTCTTACGTTAATTAAAAATGTTCGTTTCAGTGAAATATATTCATGAAACACACACTAAATAATTTCACCTTCAATACATATATCAAGAATTTGCAGGCACAAGTTGATATTTTGTTCTTATTTGTTTCAATATGGTAAAAAACAAAATGTTACGTTTAACCTAGTTTATACACATACTGTTCATATGCACAAAAACAAACAAAGAACACATGGAAAAAAGTTTATTTGTTATTTTGAATTTCGCGCAAAGCTACACGAGGGCTATTTGCTCTAGCCATTGCTAATTTAGTACTGTAAAAATAGATAGAATCCAGCTGGTCATTACTACCCACAGCCAACTCTTGAGATAGATTTTTATTAATAAATAGTGGGATTGATTGTGACGTCATAACGCTCCTACAATTGAAAGAGCGAGCATGTTTGGTGTGATGGGAATTCCAACTCGTGACTCTCAAATTACGAGTCGAACAACATAACTGCCTGGTCATGCCGGACAGGAAAAAAAACAACGTATCTTGTGAATTAAACAGAGTTAAAACGGTTACACATTACTAATAACTTCTAAATTAAACAAAGTAAAAACAACTACATATCACTCATATCCTCAAGATTGAACAAAGTAAAAACAACTACATATCACTCATATTCTCTAGGCTGAACAAAGTAAAAACAACTACATATCACTCATATCCTCTTGATTGAACAGAGTAAAAACAACTACATATCACTCATATCCTCTTGATTGAACAGAGTAAAAACAACTACATATCACTCATATTCTCCAGACTGAACAAAGTAAAAACAACTACATATCACTTATATTCTGTAGATTGAACAAAGTAAAAAAACTACATATCACTTATATCCTCTAGATGGAACAAAGTAAAAACAGCTACATATCACTCACATCCTTTAAAATGAGCAAAGTAAAAACAACTACATATCACTTATATTCTGTAGATTGAACAAAGTAAAAACAACTACATATCACTCATATCCTTTAAAATGAGCAAAGTAAAAACAACTACATATCACTCATATCCTTTAGATTGAACAAAGTAAAAACAGCTACTTATCACTCATATTCTCTAGGCTGAACAAAGTAAAAACAACTACATATCACTCATATCCTCTTGATTGAACAGAGTAAAAACAACTACATATCACTCATATTCTCCAGACTGAACAAAGTAAAAACAACTACATATCACTTATATTCTGTAGATTGAACAAAGTAAAAACAACTACATATCACTTATATCCTCTAGATGGAACAAAGTAAAAACAGCTACATATCACTCATATCCTTTAAAATGAGCAAAGTAAAAACAACTACATATCACTCATATCCTTTAGATTGAACAAAGTAAAAACAACTACATATCACTCATATTCTCTAGGCTGAACAAAGTAAAAACAACTACATATCACTCATATCCTCTTGATTGAACAGAGTAAAAACAACTACATATCACTCATATTCTCCAGACTGAACAAAGTAAAAACAACTACATATCACTTATATTCTGTAGATTGAACAAAGTAAAAACAACTACATATCACTTATATCCTCTAGATGGAACAAAGTAAAAACAGCTACATATCACTCACATCCTTTGAAATGAGCAAAGTAAAAACAGCTACATATCACTCACATCCTTTAAAATGAGCAAAGTAAAAACAACTACATATCACTCATATCCTTTAGATTGAACAAAGTAAAAACAGCTACATATCACTCATATCCTCTTGAGTCTAGATTGAACAGAATGAGAACGGTTACTCATTCATTACACAACTCGCAATTGTGTTTAAACAGCTACCGTGGTCAACGAGGCTCAAAGACTCGTATTAAAAGTTGTTACTAAAAGTTAAGAATGATTAATACTTACTTAACTGCGTTGATTACTTAACAAAGAAATACATTTTTCATTAAAGGAAAAGCTATAACTGGATAAATAGGTGATGATTTAATAAAAATTCCAGCTTCCTTCTTTTCGTTTAATTAAATTCGTAATGAGATTTTTATCATAATCAAACAGTGTGAGTTCTAATATAAGTACTATACTACGATAAATAGATTTTGAAAAATTACTTTATGTCTTTTGAAATTATTTTCCTAATTATAGATTAGTGGTTTTATATTCTCCAGAAACTGTTTTCTTAAAGATCACTGCTTGTATGTATGTATATGATATATACATATATGTATTATATGTGTGTAGGCTCAGGATCTATCGGCATACCTGATAGTATGTCCAGTTTGGCATACCCTAGTGTATAATCTACTCTGATTGACTAATTGGGTGCCTTAACTAAATAGCGAGGGAAAAAGCAACATAAAACATTAATTATCCTCACGGTTTTCAGTATCCTCAATTCATCTTTATAAAATTCTAGATACAGCCATGAACCAGTTTTTAATGGTATCCCCATGAGTTCATAAAAACGTACAAAAAGACGGCGGCTCTGCTAATATCCACTTCAGTCACAAGCTAATCACAACACGTATAACGAGCAGTAAATGACCCTCGGGAGGTCGTTAATCAGTCTTCAATCACAGAGACGTGTATTTCTCAATAAAGGTGGGCGTAAAAATAACTTGACGGTGGAATTTTCTTATTCTAGTGAATTCGTTGTTGAAGTAAAGTCATACAATATCGTGTAGCAGTTGGTGTGTAACCACAGTAAAAGAAATAAATTATCAAGAGACCTCAAACTGGAATTGGAAAGGACACACAAATGCGTCGAAGCTAATTTCTCTAATTTCAAGCCTTCTGATAATTTAATCCATTTAGTGCGAGCTTTTCCTTTCTTTAAAAAACAAACAAAAAACTAGAGTAAAACGTCAAACACATGAAAGACCATGAAATCTTTTTCTTCCCTTTCACTCAAGATTTTTTTCAGAAATATAATTTTAATGAATAGGTTTAAATATGTAGAACAGATATTGTGAGGCTTAGCCAGAACAAAGTGACTCACTTTTGTTTAAAGCTCGAATGCTGTAGAAAACCTGATATCAAGCTCTTTTGTTTTGTTTTCTGCGTGTTTCATTAAATGGTTGTTTGTTCGATTTAATACAAAATGGTTTCGCATGCCGAAACAGTTAGTTTAATTGCCGACTGTATGAAAACCAAAAATTAAATAAGTACTTAAATTTGGGGTCTTAACAGGTTTAATTATATATTAACATCCTAACAATTCAAGCTCATATATAGATTAATTAACTATCGAAGTTAAACTGTTTATTGTTTCTTTATTTTTGCGTTAAGCAACATAATCTCTACAGCGAGAAATCGAACCTTTAATTTAGCGTTATAAGTTCTTATGTTTACCACTAACTCCCCGAAGGACCTGCAGTCAATAATTATCATGACGTTAGCCATACTTTATGTGTTAGTGACACATTAAAGTTTTGTAAGAAGCTGAAAACTTGTTAAACATACATATATATATATATATGTTTCAAATCACCTACCAGGCATTTCATAAAACAAATTAGAATAATCATCCCTAAATAGAACCACAAAAATTTGTATCATCTTACAAATCTAGATAAGCCCATTAAAATTAATTATTATTAATCCTATGGTCTTACCATGTGATATCACTCCTTCTTCCAACAACGCTTGCCACATGCCTATAGCCTGGGAACGAGAGTGGATTCTTACATCGCCACCTATTGCCTGCTGAAGGAGCCAGTCTACCATTTCGGTTCCAACAAGACACCGACGAATCGTTTTCATATGATACTTCCTATCACGAATGAGATGGGGTGCGTGGCTCAATATCATAGTACGGACCACCTTTCCTGCCCTTCTTAATTTTGCAGAGGGTTCCTTAATATTCACAATTCTGTTTTAATATTTATTTCAAATCGACATATCATACAACCGCATGCAAGATTTGTTCAACTCAATGATTGTCATGTCAGCACAAAATTACTAGCTTCAGCGACCTTTAACAGTGGCAGCTTTAAACATTAATTACATGAAAGATTGTTAAAGCCTCACACTGGTAAGTAAAACCATCATTTGACCCTCGTATTACTTACTTTCACATCATCCACTACCATCACGTGTTCCTTCATTTTGAGAAATTCTATATTGTGTACCTGTTAAAACACTCGATGTTAGTAACAACAATTAGCGGATCCATTGTAACAATGATCTCCGATTTTTTGTGACTTATACGTTATTGGGGTCCTATGTCAAATAAATTCGTGAACCCACAAACAAATTGGCGCATAAATAGCCTAGCAAAACGAGTTTAAAAAACTAAGGGATCTGTATGAATCCATTAGAAATTCTAGAGCTGAAATTATATGTATTTTATTTTTTATTGCAAAAGTACAACAAAATATAAACTTGTTATATGTTTATGTGAATTAGCCCTCACATCATTAACCAGTTTACAAACATTTACTCAAACCTGAATAGATGCAAATGAAATGCGTTCAACATTTATTTGCTGATAAAGGTTTTTTTAGGTTTTCATCTCTACATTGTTTCTGTGTTGTTTTTTCCATAGCCCTTCTATACTCACCCTTACCTTGTTAAAATTTTGTTATTACTTGTAATTATGTATTTACAGGCATTTAGGTCAAAAGAGGTGCGCATATGATATAGGTTGAGCATATACTACTTATTTAAGGTTTCTTTGGTTTTAGAAGTGTAAGAAAAATCCACAATATTTCCCTACCTGAGTAATTGGCAGGGCTGGGTTCCGAGCTTCTGGAGAAGATGGTTCTGGGTGTTTGTTGGAAGATGGAAGATTTCGGCTTGTTCCATTTGTACCCTTTTTCTCTCCTCGTCTGTGGAGATCTAAAGTCATCAATATTAAAACAACTCATTTGTAAAAATATGACCACAGGACACTAGCCAATACAAATTGCTTTTCTTTTGTTTTTTGGAGTTAAGCACAAAGTTTCACGATGGACGATCTGTGTTCTGCACATCACGGGTATTGAAACCCGGTTTCTAGCATTACGAGTCCTTAGCTATTCCGCTGTACCACTGAGGGGCCTTAATATAAAAGTGAAACGAAACACAGTGCGAAGCTCTATGTTCCTTCAAACTAAATTTCATTAATATTATTAAGTCCTAGCAATGTCTTATATTTTAAACGGTCCACTCGCAATTTCGAATCCCATCACCGAATATGCTTTCTTCTTTTAGTCGTGGGGCATTGTTATTTGACGTACTGTCAATCCCTCTTTTGTTAGCAAAAACGTAGCCCAATATTTGGCACTGGGTGGAGTTGACTAGCTACCTATCTTCTATTCTATCATTTCTAAATGAGAGACAGCTAGCGTGGGCGAATTAGATTTACAGGAAATTACAAAATTTAAAATATGTTTGAATACTATTACTTAATGATAAATATTAGATCTACACTTGATAGTTCGTTTCTGTTGTGAGCTTAAAGAGTAAGTTTAGAGCCAGCTAGTTGTGAGCTTAGAGAGTAAGTTTAGAGCTAGCTAGTTCTGGATAGCACAACCACAATTTTGAATTGACAAACTGTAAAGAAACTATATAGTCAACGGATCCAATAATTAACTCTTGGGTTTCCGTTGTCCAACCAAATTGTAGGATTTCACTGTTAGTCTTACAGCGCACTCGTGGTCTTAATGTGCGCAACACATTTTTTTTCAGCAAAGAGACACGAGCCTTGAACCCTTGAGTTCACACTACGGGCAGGATAAACACTAACCACTGTACTTCAGTACAGCATGTGACAGTAAACGTTATCTCAGAATTAGATACGCATGAAATTAACAGTTATTGCGCGTTGAAAACATGGAGTTTGAAAGTAAAATCTGCCTACCTGACTTTAGAAAGTCGAGTTCAGCATGTAATTTTGCATGGTTTTACACAGTACTTTGTGACCGAACGGATTTTTATTTTAACTCTTATATTTACAAAATCCCAAATAATCATTTTTTGTGTGAATTTGATAAGTATGTTACCTTACATTCTGACAACATGAAATGTTCTAAAAAGTTATATTTAACGGAATGTATGATAAATTTTATTACAAAATTAAAGGCAGTTACTGCAAAATAAAAGTAAATTACGAATATAACACATAAATCAAATTAGCTGTAAATAAAATCTGTTTTAAAACAAATAAAGGCCCATTATAGACAGGTGGCTGAGGCACTCAACTCGTAATCCGAGGGTTGAGAGTCTGAATCCCCGTCACACCAAACGTATTCGTCCTTTCAGCCGTGGAGGCGTAATAATTCGATGGTCAATCCCACTATTCGTTGGTAAAAGTTACGGTGGGTGGTGACGACTAGCTGCCTTCCTTCTAGTCTTAGACTGCTAAATTAGCAGTTAGCCCTTGTGTAGCTTAGCGCGAAATTAAAAAACAGTCAACTAAAAATGGATTAAGTATATAAACCCATATTGTTATATTTAACTTATTTTTTAACAGACACGCAATTATTCCCAGTTATACCATTGAAACTATTTTCCTTCACAAGGTTAAACAATACAGAATAATGTATATAGAAGTGAACACTAATACTCTAGGATAACACTATGTAACACGAATTTTGTTCCTGGATAGTATGTGTTATTTCTTAATTGCTTATGGTGTAAAAATACAGAAAATGACCATTATTCCCTTCAAACTTTGTTTTTGTGACCTGGATAATGAAATTTAGAAATTAACCTATTTTTTATGTAAAAATGGGCAGATTTGCACATTTTCATTTACATAAGGTTTGAATAAAACAATATATTAATTAAGATTTACATGTATTTATAATAAAGTAATACACAAATGTTTAGAAGTGAGTAGTTTTTCGAGATTTGTGTCTGTAATGTAAATCACTTTCATGTATCAGCTCCCAAATATAGTCTCACATCATCTTTTCGTTATACGCTCTCAGGTCACAAAAGCAAAGTTTAAAGATAAAAATAGGTGTTTTTCATTTACTTTAGGCATAAGCAATTGGAAAATAAATCTTTCCGCTCAGAAACAAGTAAAAGTAAAAATTTTGTTGCATAGTGTAGTTTAACTGAATTATTTAAACTTCTTCAAGTTGTTGATTAATCAGGTTTGGGGCCACGCGGTTACAGCTCTCTACTTGTAATCAGCGGGTTGCGAGGTCGAATCCTATCTCACCAAACATACTCGTTATTTCAGTTGAATCGACATTATAATATGACGTTCAATGCCATCATTCGTTGGTCATTACCAGCTTCATTTTTTATAGTCTTTTACTGCTAGATTAGGGACGGCTAATACAGATAATCCATGTGTAGCTTTGCACAGACTTCAAAACAAACCAAATTAATTTTCAGGTTCAGGCTTCCTACGCAACAAGTGTAAAATAAGAGTAAATACTTTGCAGTTGTATCCTCGCTAGCGCCTTCTTATAAGTCGAAGAGTACGAGGTAAACAAACGGAAGTCAAGAACAATTTCCGCCTTCTGTTCGACTATCGCCTTCAGCTTCGACTTTTAGCTATCTTCTACTTTGAAACCATGAGACGTAGAATGTAAACATTCTGGAAATTGCGATAATGTATTTACACTTTATCCTGCACATTCTTCTCTTCTTCTGTTTCTCGTCAATTAGAAGTTTCTTCTTTTTCTCATTCTTGAAAAACATGTATTGCTCACATTTACTCTTTTCTCACGATCTATCGTGACAGATTTACGAATCTAAATTAGCCTCTTTGACCTGTTGAATTCCTTCGATAAACGAGCACCTCTTTCCTACAAAAATAGCATTTCATAATTGGAGTTTTGGACTCGCAATCCACAGATCGCGGGTTCGAATCCCATTACTGAGCATGCTCGCCCTTTAAGCTATAGAATCAATCCCACTGTTCATTGAGTTAGAAGAATTAGAACGTGTTGGCCAGCTATCTTCTCTCTAGTCTATGGCTTCAAACTTAGGGTTGGCTAGCGTACCTAGGGGTTTTTTGATAAAATAATTATATTTTTCTAATGTACGACTTGTTAAAAGTTTTACGTCTATTTATATCTCCTTTGTGTACCAGTGGTACAGCA
Organism: Carcinoscorpius rotundicauda; assembly: GCA_011833715.1. Classification (NCBI taxonomy): domain Eukaryota; kingdom Metazoa; phylum Arthropoda; class Merostomata; order Xiphosura; family Limulidae; genus Carcinoscorpius; species Carcinoscorpius rotundicauda. Next base: position 52,304,615 of record CM022396.1, on the reverse strand, counting down.
GTATGTCATGTCTGCGGACTCGCATCACTAGAAACCCGGTGTCGATACTAGGCATAGCACAGATAGCCTACAGTGCAGCTTTGTACTAAATTCCAAAAACAAACGAATATTTATTTAATTGTCAATGTTACTAAAATTCAAATTAAATAATTATACAGAATATATGTATAAAATTGTATAAAAATATCACATTCAATTATTACCTTCTCGATTATTAACTACTTCTCTCACAATTTGCTTCTTTGTGTATTCCTCACACGCCAAGGACGTCTTCACTAATGATATCAGGCTTGGATACTTATAATTATTCACACAACCGACCTCCTATTCTAAGAGAATATTTATAAGGGAGAAGGAAGGGTATGTTACCACATTTTTGAGGCATGATAGTAAATTCCATTTTTCATTCTTTACATGGTAGGTGGGCTTGACATTAAAGTTGTTACATGTATGTTACCGCCAACTTCAGAATATAAGTTTTATATTTAATATTATGTATTTTAATTCCAGCGATAAAATAATACTGGTCTTCTTTGTTATAAGCTTTAGACTTTCTTTTCTCTTTCAATGAGTGCAAATTCAATCTTATAATGAGTATTAGGTTCAGATGTTGGACACAGCAAGTTGTGGAGTACAATTTCATAATGAGTATTAGGTTAAGATGCTGGACACGGCAAGTTGTGGAGTACAATCTCATAATGAGTATTAGGTTCAGATGTTGGACACAGCAAGTTGTGGAGTACAATTTCATAATGAGTATTAGGTTAAGATGCTGGACACGGCAAGTTGTGGAGTACAATCTCATAATGAGTATCAGGTTCAGGTGTTGGACACGGCAAGTTGTGGAGTACAATCTCATAATGAGTATTAGGTTCAGATGTTGGACACGGCAAGTTGTGGAGTTTATATCTGCTCCGAATAAATTTAATTCTACTTTCACTCGCATATAAACTTTTCTTTAAATCAATAAAGGTAATAATATGCTGTGAAATTATGCGAGCTGTTCCTTAGATATTTTTATTAATGTACCTTTGTGTAATCTTCATAAATGAATGCTTCAGAGTATAGTCATTTGCTAACTGTTTATAATGTCAGTGGCTGTTGGCCAACCGTTAGTGTGACACCAGCATACTGCCTCTATGAGTACATGCGCGTATGCTATTCCCATTAATATTGTGGTGAATGCTCTAATGTTTCTGGGAGAGAAATGTCACGCGACAAATACGAATTTGATGGTCCCGAATGGCCAGGTGGTTAAGACACTCGAATTGTAATTTGAAGGCCGCTGGTTCGAATCCCCGTTACACCAAACATGCTCGCCCTTTCAGCCGTGGATGCGTTATAATGTGACGATTAATCCCACTATTCGTTGATGAACGAGTAACCCAAGAGTTGGCGGTGGGTGGTGATGACTGGCTGCCTTCCCGCTAGTCTTATACTGCTAAATTAGGAACGGATAGCGCAGATAGCCCTCGTGTAACTGCGCGAAATAAAAAAAACAACAAATCAATACGAAGTTGAATTAATATGGGAAGACCATCATCTTTATCCAATTATTTAAAGTTTGACGTCTATTTATATCTCCTGGATTTATTATATCTTCGGAACAGAAGGTTTTGAAGAATAAACAGCCACTAGAATCCTTAGTGCTAATGCGTACCTTTTTGTTCTGGAAATTACACTCACACCCTTGCTTCCAGGTATTTACACTTTTGTTGTTTGACACATAAAGAACATGCTCTGAGTTACCTGGCCCGGCATGGCCAAGTGCGTAAGGCATGCGACTCGTAATCCGAGGGTCGCGGGTACGCGCCCGTGTCGCGCTAAACATGCTCGCCCTCCTAGCCGTGGGGGCGTATAAAGTGACGGTCAATCCCACTTTTCGTTGGTAAAAGAGTAGCCCAAGAGTTGGCGGTGGGTAGTGATGACTAGCTGCCTTCCCTCTAGTCTTACACTGCTAAATTACGGACGGCTAGCACAGATAGCCCTCGAGTAACTTTGTGCGAAATTCCAAAACAAACAAACAAACAAACTGAGTTACCTAACTTGTTTAAATAAGACTAAAAACTTTCAATCTTTTTTATAATACAACTTTCACAAAATAAGCTTTTTCTGGATTAGCAAAAATCCAAATGGAAAATAAAACACGTGAAAGTGTTTCGAGCATGTTAATAGACTCTAATATGAAACTGATTCATTCTAAATATGAAATATTTTGTTTGGTCAACGTAAATTTTACTACGTATTGTTTTTAGTTTGTTTTTTTCAACTGCAGGAGAAAAGCCCATTGCCATTTCTAATAATACTTGTCGTAATATATCCGGATTTAGAGAACTGGCATCTTAATAATAATAGTTTTCAGCAATTTGTTTAAAACAGGAGGCAATCAAGGACTTTCACTCTTTAAATTGGCTTTTAACCCTGGGGCATAAAAAGACATGACTGGCAATTACATATATCTGATTAGCAGCTTTTGAAAGGTATAGGTCGCACAAAATATACAATTATTAATAAGATCCTATGGGTCATTTATATTTGTTTAATCTAATAGTCCTTTACAATATATACAATTCTATCTTCTAACGTATAAGTATATACTTTCACACATACGCCAACATATAGGGTTCTGACATAATACACAAAACGTTTTGTAAAGTCCAGATTTTTAATGTGTGATAGAAACATCAATAATTCACCCATATGAATAACTTACATGTCGTTGTTTTTAGTTTATAAAGCCGTTCAGTTCTGTATAACAGCAAAAACTATTTTACAAGCAATACTTATGCAACAACAAATTTATATCCATTTTTATTTAAGAAGAAATACCATAAGATAAATAGTTAACAATTAAGACCAATTGTTGTGAATATCACTGTTCTTATAAATACATGAACAGTAAGCTTAAAGGCCTGGCATGGCCTAGCGCGTTGAGGCGTGCACTCGTAATCCGAGGGTCGTGGGTTCACGCCCGCGTCGAGCTAAACATGCTCGCCCTCCCAGCCGTGGGGGTGTATAATGTGACGGTCAATCCCACTATTCGTTGGTAAAAGAGTAGCCCAAGAGTTGGCGGTGGGTGGTGATGACTAGCTGCCTTCCCTCTAGTCTTACACTGCTAAATTAGGGACGGCTAGCACAGATAGCCCTCAAGTAGCTTTGTGCGAAATTCCAAAAAAACAAGTAAGCTTAAAATGTAATTACTGTTTTATTAATATATGAAAGCTTCTTTTAAAGAGAGTTATGTAGATGAAAAAAACAACAATTTGTTTACAGAGCGTATAATCTTTGTGAATAAATTGTACGCTAAAATGGAAATCATTGACAATATTACACAAAACCGAATTAAACGTGGGATACATACGAAATAAGATCAAACATTATCAAACCTAGTGATACCTCAGGAAGAAAGTTTCGAACCCTTGTTAATATTTCGGTCCAATGTTCGCTGCTCCCAGAGAGGCAGTATGTACAAGTTTTAATTTAACACAATAATAAACTACATTATTTATGAAACACAGTCTGAGTTGTCCATCGTTTGTCTGTGCAAGGAATTATAAAATTGTGGGGATGAATGGTATGATAAATAACGTAAAAATTCCAACTTTCACACAATTTATTTATAGCATAACGTGTTATTACAGTGTCCATTATTGCCTCACCGAATGATCTATATAGCTTTAAGAATGCTCCATGTGCTATTGTTAGGGGCCTGGCATGGCCGAGCGCGTTAAGGCGTGCACTCGTAATCCGAGGGTCGTGGGTTCGCGCCCGCGTCGCGCTAAACATGCTCGCCCTCCCAGCCGTGGGGGTGTATAATGTGACGGTCAATCCCACTATTCGTTGGTAAAAGAGTAGCCCAAGTGTTGGCGGTGGGTGGTGATGACTAGCTGTTTTCCCTCTAGTCTTACACTGCAAAATTAGGGACGGCTAGCACAGATAGCCCTCGAGTTGCTTTGTGCGAAATTCCAAAAACAAGCTATTGTTAGGGTGACTTCACGAAGAGGTATCGGGCAAAGTAGTGGTAATAGGGGTGCTTATATTACCCACTTTCAACACCCAGTTTTAATGTCCTTTCACACTCTTTCAGCTAATTAATTAATTGACGGTCGTTGGCCATAAAACCGTCCTTACATTATGAAGTTTTCAGGTCACGGGTCAAAGAATGAAGTGGTTGTAACTCATGAAACAGCTGTTCATATGAGCCTGATAGTGACTGCAATAGTGGTAGTTATATTTTTCATCGAATTCCTCCACAGAAAAAACTAGTGCACTGTCTGAGATACAAAAGACGTTCGTGTGCTCTACTCCCTCTGTGTGTATGTTGTATTACAGAAAATTTGTTTGTTTGTTTTTTTAATTTCGCGCAAAGCTACACGAGGGCTATCTGCGCTAGCCGTTCATAATTTAGCAGTTTAAGACTAGAGGACAGGCAACTTGTCATCACCACCCACCGCCAACACTTGGGCTACCCTTTTACCAACGAATAGTAGGATTGATTTTCACAATATAACGTTCCCACGGCTGAAAGGGCGAGCATGTTTGGTGGGACGCGGATTCTAACCTGCGATCCTCGTATTACTAATCGAACACCTTAACCCACCTGGCCATGCCGGGCTACAGAAAATTTAAGGTTTGTTTTTGGTTTGGTTTAAGGACGTTGCGCTGTTTGTGAAGTAGTTAACGTTAACAGCTACGATTTTAAGTACAGAGGGTTGTGAGCCTCTATTAACATGCTCCCTTTTCCAAATTACCATAACACAAAATTTGTTTGGGAGCATCCCAGAGATCTAGATGTACTTAGATAACGGACAAATAGACAGATAAACAGATTTTTTCTGCTTTATATTTATACATATAGATTATTTAAAGAAACCACAAGGAGTCATAAATCTTAAATTCATTTCAATTATTTCTGCAAATGTTTTAATCGTTATTTATTTTTAATAAATCAAAAAGATTGCTAAACAGTTTGCCTGCGTGTAAGAAAAAAATACGAGTGCCAATCGAACGTCTACATTATTGTGAGCAAGTGAACTAATAGGCGTCATTTTTATTTTATGCCTGAAGTTCGTACGACGACAGGATTTTACGCATTAAAAGCATTATACGACCCATCTGTTGTAATCTGCTCGTTTGCCTGCAAACAGTTTAACTACCGACTATAAATAGGTTTAGTGCTACCTTAAACTATCTAGAGCTTCTCTTGATTTAAAACCTACCTGTCAAAGAACGGACTGTGTTCAGAGGTGATACAATGTCTTCCATTAGGTGAGGATTTCGCTGAAACAAAAAGAAAATATCAGTTATATACAATCGTTCAGTTCTGCTCACACCATGAAAAAACTAATGAACTCTACAACTGCGTGTTGTAAAACTTTATCAATGTTTAAAATTATTATTTAAGACGAACTTAATTAAGTTCATCGTATGATTTTAGTAATATTTTTGTAATTGACAACAATACACACATAAAATTTTGTGATGAAAATAACTTAAACTATTTCGATTATATTGAATGCACATTACTAGTGTAGGGTGCTGGAAGAAAACAAGCAAACTTCTGAATAAGTGGAAAAACTCAGTACATTCAGTGTAGACAAAAGTGACGAATGCCAACAGCACTGAGCAGCATATGACTCATTCTTGCTATTTAGATTCTATCCCTCAGACTTTTAATGCTCTGATGAGTACTGATGTTACCGTGTAATTTGTTTTACTGAGTTCAACCTGTTAATTAATTCATATGAAGCCAGCAATGAGAAGAAATACCACCTGTCATTGGCTTTCTTAAATCGACAAATAATAATGCTAAGACACGGAAGGGGACAAAACTTAAAGTAAAGTCTCGACACGATCATCACAAAATTACAGTTTTCAAGTGCCTCACACAAAACTTAACCATTATTCTATGAATTCCGAAAATATTTATGCATATTATATTTATCGCCACCATAAAATTCATTTAACATCTTGCGATAATTACACTTTATAACCAGCACCTCGACATCAGCAGAACCATGTTTTAAATAGAACATTTCTTATGGGTTACTATCTACCACAAGACCTTTTTTTTCATTCAGGGAAAAACCAAGGGGTTCAAGAGTACTATTGCATAAATGGAAAGGTAAGAGGCTAGCTATAATACTCTAGTACTGTGAATTATTGACCATCTGGAATATTGCAGCCAGCGACAGATCAGTAATGCCAAGAAACAACCAATCAAATAACGTAAACATTTTCAAAATGTATTTTTGCACGTTGAAGTTTTTTATGCGTTGCTTTAAGATATACGAACTTCTTTTCTAGAAAGGATGAAATTTAACTTGGTATAACCCTAATTTGGTTTCAGTTTTTTTCTCCATCAACAAAATGATATTGTTTATATCAATTACTTAAAATCTCCATTTGAAGACTGAAAACGATATACCAGTTAAGACTAGTCTTATTGTAGTATTATGGAAACAAAAACGAAAGTTGAAACTTCATTTTTTAGTAAAACATCTAACTATAATAGTAAAACTATCTAACATAATTGTAGTATTATGGAAACAAAAACGAAAGTTGAAACTTCATTTTTTAGTAAAACATCTAACTTTTAAAAATTATAATGGTTTAAATAATATTTTAAAAAATGAATTCTTGAAGAACCTTTAAAAAGATAGTGATTTATGCAAACGAATGCTCACGAACAATATTAAAGCAAAGTTTTATCCACTTCTTATTGGACAAAAGTTTTAGTTTTATTAATATTGACTTTTAATTAAAGATATCTGCCTACACAGATCAAAGCTAAACATCAAGCCAAAGTTGAATATAGCTAATAAAGTATGCTGCTCTTATGTTCTTACTTATAAAGATTAGAATGCATATGTTTGTCAGTTCGGATACTTTTGTTTAGAATTAAGCACAAAGCTATTCAATGGGCTATCTGTGCTCTGCCCACCACGGGTATCGAAACCCGGTTTTTAGTGTGTAAGTTCGCAGACATACCACTGTGCCACTGGGGGGGCCAGTTCGGATACTCTCACCGTTAGCCATATTTTCAGCAGTAATCGTAATAAAATCTCAGATTCAGCCACCTTGGAAGATTTATATAAGCTCTAAATTCATAAGCAAAGCTAACAGGGCAAAATAATCTCAATTACAAAAATATAATTATAATAAAATTAAACATAGATACAGGAAACATTCTAACCAATACTGTTAACGGAGATAACATAAGAAAAATGAGTGATTTCTAAACCTTGTGGTATAAAATAAAACAAATATCTTATAAACAATTTTAGTTTGAATTTCGCGCAAAGCTACACAAGGGTTATCTGCGTTAGCCGTCCCCAATTTTACATTGTAAGACTAGAGGAAAGGTAGGTAGTCATCACCGTTCACTGCCAACTCTTGGACTACTCTTTTACCAACGAATAGTGAGATTGACCGTCACTTATATTGCCCCCACGATTAAAAGGGCAAGGATGTTTGGTCTGACGGGGATTCGTACCCGCCACCCTCGGATTACGAGTCGAGTGTCTCAACCACCGAGCCATGCCGGGACACAATTTATTGAAAGCTCAAAAACTAATGCATTAACTTTTACTACAAGAACATACTCAGTTAATTCCCCAATAAGAAGTTTGTATTATTTATCTCCACCACTTGGAAGTCCCCATTCTAATAGTGCAGGGCGCCACGTATGTAATTCGTTCAACGTTTGTACATATTTATGCTAATAAAGATTAAACGTTAAAATAATTTACGTTGTTGTTGCTTGTAAAAAAGCACAAAGCAACACAATGAGCTATCTGTGCTCTGCCATTCATGGGTATAAAAACCCGGATTATAGCCTTTTAAATCCACTGACATACTGTTGTGTTCAGAGGTAAAATAATTTATGTCAGACTGAAAAACTATTACAAAAATAAAAGTCATTAACAAAAAATAATTAATAGTTGATGCAGAGACTATTAAGAATAAAGGCTTCTTTATGAAGTGAATAGTTCATAATAATAGTTATTAAAGGAAAAAATACAAGGAAACAATGGGTTAAAGTATTATTCATAATAATAAAATTAATCAACGAAAAAGTAGATAAAAGTGCTTTATACACTTTCACTTTTTGTTTTGAAATATTGAATATAATGAAATTTGCAGTTTTGAAATAAGACAATTGAATTTTATTATAGAATCTGTAATATCTAGCCCGCCATGGCCAGGTGGTTAAAGCCCTCGACTAGTGATTCGAGGGTTCGAATCCCCATCGCACCAAACATGCTTGCCCTTTCGGCCGTGAAGAGCGTTATAACCTTATGGTAAATCCCACTATTCTTTGGTGAAAAAAAGTAGCCCAAGAGATGGCGGTGGGTGAAGATGACTAGCTGCCTTCCCTCTACTCTTACACAGCTAAATTAGGGACGGTTAGCGCAGATAGCTCTTGTGTAGCTTTGTGCGAAATTCAAACAAACTGTAATAGCTTTAAATCGATATTAATAAATTCAACGTTTTATTGCTTATCCTGCAAGCTGGTGATGTAGTAATTGATAGATTTACAAAATGAGTGACAAAAACAATTTATTAATTGTTTGTCTGTTTTGAATCTCGCGCAAAGGTGCATGAAGGCTACCTGCACGAGCCATCTCTAATTTAGCAGTGTAAGACTAGAAGAGGGAAGGCAGCTAGTCATCACCGCCCACCGCCAACTCCTGGATTACTCTTTTACCAACGAATAGTGGGATTGACCGTAAAATATAACGTCCCCACGGTTGAAAGGGCAAGCATGTTTGGTGTGACGGGGATTCGAACCCGTGACGAGTCGAGTGTCTCAACCACCAAGCCATGCCGGGCCACAATTTATTGAAAGTACAAAAACTAATGTAGTGACTATTACTACAACAACACAATCAGTTAAAGTTTCAAGGCCGATGGTTAAGCCTAACATGCAAATAAGAAATCTGATATTTGGTATGCCAAACTGAATAACCGCTTATGGGTTAGATGTTCATGTCAGAGACTACTAAATTAAAAGCAGAGCCGTCCTTAATTTAAAGCTGCTGACCAGAGTCGTAGCTATCCTTACGTAACACCTGCTGTTTACACGGCTACTTTTAACGGAAAAGTTGTATTAATTATCATGCTAAAACAGCTGAATCTTAATTTCGAGGCTCAAACCTTAAACGTTTTGATCTGTAACTTAATACGCACATCCCTATGTCGTATGTCATGACATTCTATTTTGAACAGGAACTAAGCAGACGAAGCGCCTTTCAGACAAATAGAAATAAGCTGGTATGTTCAGCTACCCTTTCAAATGATAAACAATTGTTATTTGGTAATATCACCTGATACAATACGATGTTATCTGTTTTTAATTTTAAAAATACTATTAATAACGAGATTTTGGTCGGATTACTTATTCAACTAACGCACACGTGCCCTTGTCTGTCATTACGGAAGTGGACGTCATTAATGAACTCTGGTTTGACCTCAATTAGAAAAATGACATACACACGTTTTTTTTATTATTTCTGTAATGTCATCACGTTGAAATTTTTATCTCGTACCTTTGTTACAATATTTACGTATTCCACACTAAACCAAGCGCTTAAATATTCAAGTGGAATATTTTATGTTTCATCGACTTTATTACAATTTTGGATTTTGTGTACTAGCCTTTACGGCCTACTTACGTGATTGTTCATACACTAGTTCGTCTTAAAATTTAATCAGTGTAGACATGAAAAGAACTGTATCTGAAATAACGGTTACATGAAATATTCAAACTATATTTATTCTATTCAAACACATATCACTTAGTGAAGGCAATGCAATACGGCCAAACAAAAATGGAATTTCATATACTGGACGATAGACTTGTATTCAATTCTGTCATTATCTAGATAGCCATGCGAAGAAGTATTTCCATATTTACGTCTTATTATACTTAATTTTCCCCATAAATTCTTAAACTCCCAACATTCTACGCGAAATACGTTAAGTAAATTTGAGCCAAAACATCGTAATTTTCAAAACGGTGAAGACGTTATGAAATGTCATTAAAAGTAAACATTTTTATTAACATAAAACCAATACTAACTACAAAAAGAATAGCGAGCAGGTAACACTGCTTTCGTAACTTATATTCCATATATACAAAACTGTATTATTTTCCTACAGCAACAATTCCAATCACAAGTATAAAAAGATATTCCTACTAGCGTGATCGCATTAAATAACCGGTTTTCTCATATTTTAAAATCAACATTAAACAGTATGGTAATAGTATTTTAATCTAACTCGTAATCTTGTTTGATCGATGAAAATTACTCAGTTTATTTTCTCGCGATATTATTTCGCGAAAAAAATGCAATCAACCAAAACAATGTTGTCATATATTTAGTTCACTAGTGAACAATACACGTGAAACAACAATAAAGTTATATTAGTTTAGAAACTGAAAGAATCACATTGGAATCAAGTTACTATATACACACATTATTCTTCTAACAATAGAGGACTGTTAGTTATCGTAAAATGTTTGATTTATGTATTTGTCTTACAAAACAAACACGTACTTACGCACACAGAAGGGTTGCATTAATAAAGACCAACAACATGTAACGTAAATTCACATTCAGAAGCAATGATAGGTGTTCCTCGATGCTGAAGAGAGAAGGACAATATTAGCCTTATTCTGATTTCAATTTTGTATTAATACCTACGTTTGTTTCAGTGTAATTTTTATGCATGTGATGTATGTTGTTGGATGTGTACTGCGCTAGTCTCATCAGTTCACTGAATTTGTATAAGATTGTTGAAAGTAAGAATCAACAATATTTGTTTTACGAAAACAATGTGTTCGAATGTTGTTCAACACTCTTGAATCTCGCGTGATTCATGTAAAAGCAGCTAGCCGAGAGAAAGTAATACAGTACTATTGGCTAACTACAGACAGGGTGCTAAATGGCTCGGAAACAATAATCGTGGTTAACGCTTATTAATTAGAAAACTAAAGAATTTGACCAGAAACACTTATAGATTTCGAACAATACAAACCGTTTAACTTAAGTGAACTAACTTTGGATGTTTGCAATTCTACGAGGACATTAAATATATTCATCGGTAAGAAGTGAGCTTTAACCAGTGTGAGGCCAATCAAACTAGCTAGCTTAAACGAAGTATGACAATGTAAACTCAGAATTAATTCACTCGTCATGAACCTGAATAGTCGATAAAATATTCATTTCTAGACCAGATATAAGACTCAGTATTGTCCCTAACTTTGTAAAACTGTTGTATATAAATCATTTTATGTAATAACTATTAGTAATAACCGTTATTATAAATTATATCGTTGTTTGTATAATAAAATATATCTGTCTTACAAAAGAATATTGTGTGAGTGTCAATTATAATACATAACAACATACAAACACTGGTCTAATTTGTTTGCATAACATAAAAAAAATATTTCGCTTTTCACAAAAAAAGAGAGATTCTGATTCCAATTTCATATATATTTTTTAAAAAGTTTTAAGTTTTATTTTTATCCACTTTTTATTAGACTCCTAAACATGAAGGTTTACTTGAATTGTGAATTACCCGAACAGTTTGAAGTACAAATTGGTCTCTATTAATGATCAATAAGGATCAATAGTTATTTTATTTGTAAGTGATTATTCTATTTTACTTGTAAGTGAGTATTTTATTCTAGTTTTTTGTTATTATTTAAGCAGTTTAATTCATATCGAAAAAGAAATTCAACTTTAAAATAACAGAGATTCGTTTATTTTAGCTCCCCAGTGGCTCAGCGGTATGCCTGCGGACTTACGACGCTAAAAACCAGGTTTCGACACCCGTGGTTGGCAGAGCACAGATAGCCCATTGCGTGGCTTTGTGATTAATTCAAAACAACAATAACATCGTTTATATTAAATCTGTGTGTTTTTCTTGTAGCCAAGCCACATCGGGCTATTTGATGTATTATTTTAGCACAAATGTTACATTTACCATATGCCTCACCCACTTAATGAGAATCTGGTATCGCTATTTTGTATTTTAAAGTGAATCGAAATGTTCCGCAAGGAAACATAATGTTTTATAAACATAGAAGATACGATATTGAATCACCAGCTACCTATTGGTAAAAAACAAATTGTAAGTATCGTGTACTTATTTTTTATAGTTTATAGAGTAAAAAAAATCTATTTTGAAAACGTTATTCTAATTGTTTAATAAAAACAACATGTGCAGAAAAGAAAACAATAGGCCTAAACAGTTAAATAAAGTTTTGTCATCTTCAATAAAATAGTCATAAATGATTTGAAGTCATTTTCCAAAAACATGACTCGCGCGGTCTCCTTTGTTTTGGTGACCCGTCCACTTGATTACATAGTGCTATTTGATAAAACGTAAAGTGGTGTGTTACTAAGTATTTAACTCCATTAATTAATTTGTTGTGCCCAATATTTTAAGAAATCTGTTTCAAAATGTGTTATAAAGAGAAAGATCATATACTTTATACATGTAGACGATTTGTGTAAGTTTCCCGTTTCGATAACTCACGACTTGACTGTTGTTTGAATAACATATTTCGTGTAGAATGTAGAGACTTCAATAAATTATGGGCAGAATTAAGTATAATGGAAATTAAAAAAGGAAACAGTCTCTCACATGGCTATACTTTATGGCTTCCACTAAGTGGATATGTTTGCATAGATTATATATATATATATATAAATATAGTTTGAATATTTTATATGAAGGTTATCTTATACATGTCCACAGACCTTTTGAAAACTAAATGTAATTGTAAGCTAAACCATTTCATAGGTAACTATGCAAATTAGCCATAAATATCAGTACACAAAACTTAAAACTAAGAAATTCGATGAGACACTGAACTTTTATTCACATATTCAGATGCTTGATTTAATATTGGATGCGTGGATATTGAAATTAAATTAAAGAACAGAAAGATTATCTTGACGATCTTGAAGAAATAATAAAGTTTGTTCCTTATGTGTCCGAAATTTTGTAATCAAGGTCAAAACGTCCACTTTTTAATCACAAACTAGGTCACATATATACATAGGTCTAGTAAGTAATTCCACTATAGTTACATTACTATTCATATTTTTTCCAGTTAAAAACAAATAATGTTGTCATTTATAAAATGGTACAAACAGTTATCACTCGAATGCTTTCTTGAAAATACAGTTTCTAGAGCATTACTTAAATTCAACTCATATATATAATTCAAATTTTCTGCGCAAAACGACAGTTTTATGTTGATATATGCGTTTATCGTTTGCTAGCCGAACCAGTAATTTTACCGTTATCATATACATTACACAAATAAACTTACGTAGTCTTGACATTTTTGGTAAGTTTGAGTTAACATTTAATTTATAATACAGTAGTATAAGCCTATTTGGTTATGGATCATTAACTACACATCTGCTATTGCATCATATGTTTAACCTCACACACAAAAGAAATATATGCAAAATTAGAATGCCATATGCGATAATGCAAACAGTAGACATAACCTATAAAATACAATTATTCCACCTGTCATAAAATAGATTACAAGGAACGAGTAAGGCTCAAATTATAAAATATATTGTGTTGAATGAGATTAAGGTCAAATCAGCCTAACTGGTAGAACACTTGCATGACACAGAATATTGGTTGAACCTAGAAATTACACTTTGTTTTATTAGGATATACAGATTTATTTAGTTGTAGGTAATTTATTATAAATATAACTAATACATCATGCAGCCAGCCTCCCACTAAAGACATTTGTGCAGAATTAGAATGTTTTATGTGAAAAAGCAAGTAGTAAGCTTAGCATATAAAATAATATTATGCCATCTGTGAATTAGGCTTAAACTATAATAAGTACAGTAAGATTAAAGTAAAGTCAGCAAATTGTATTTTATTCTTTTTTTCTCCAGGAAGTGTGATACCTATAAGTGATTTTTTTTATTTGTGATACATTATAAAGTACAATATTGCATTTTTATAGTATATTTAGTACATCAGTCATAATGTCAATACATTTTCACTTCACAAAAATCTATTAAATTTACATTAAAGTAAATTCAACATAATATTACATCACATTTATTTTTGAAATTTTAATAGTTGAGGAGAAATGAGAAAAAAAAAGAGAGAAATAGAGATAGACTTATTCTATTCACCCGTGGTGGGTAGAGCACAGATAGCAAACAAAAAATTCATTACCAATCACAATTTCCACCATGGGTTCCTATTCATGAATTACGCCTAGCCAAAATGTTAGCAGTGTCCATTGTAGCCACATTTTTATCCATGATTGCTTTCACTCGTGAGAATACGTTATACAAGCTAAGCGATGTTCTTTCTCTTCAACTGTTGCACTTCACTCGGTTTCATGTAATACATTTTAGGTCTTTCAAGATAATTGGGCAATCACGATAAGTCAGAGATATGAAATGGCCTCATAACCGAAAAAGTATCAGATGTGGAGACCATGGGTCACCTATGTAGAAAATGGCTTTAAGTTCCCCAGTCCTTAAAAATGTCTCAATAATGTAATGTCGGTCTAATGCAATGTAATATGAAATCAGTCGTGCAAAGTGTGCCCAAATAATGTGTTATTAGTATGGGTAATTCAAGATTGAGCCACATATTACAAGGTATGTCCTAATAAAGTGTTTTCAATATGTGCAACAGACGGTGGAGCCCCATCTTGCTGAGTGTGTTGCGATAAAGTGTTGTCCATCTGTCCAATGTACGATAGAGCCACATCTTGCAAAGAGGTCCCAATAAAGTGTTGCCAGTATGCACAGCATGAGGAGGAGACCCCTCTTGCACAATAGGTCCTGATAATGTTTTGTCAGTATGTTGCGCTGGTGTTATTACTATGGATGTAGTAATACCTTATACGGACAATTCTAATGCATAAAGATACACTCTCAGAAGCTGATTCTAAGGGAAGAATATATCCTGGGATATTTTGATGTTGTTTATATATGCAATCACCTGTGCGCAAATTGCACTGTCAAACCTCTTGGTGAGAATTATCGCCGAAAATAGAATTATCTGACCCATCGGCCCGGTATGGCCAGGTGGTTAAGGCCCTCGACTCGTAATCCGAGGGTCGTGGGTTCGAATCCCCTGTCATACTAAACATGCTCTCCCTTTCAGTCGCGGGAGCGTTATAATATGATGACCAATACCACTATTCGTATGTGAAAGAGTAGCCCAAAAGTTGGTGGTGGGTGGTGATGACTAGCTGCCTTCCCTCTTGTATTACACTGCTATATTAGGACAGAACAAACAAAACCTGACTCATCAGCTAGTTGTCTTGTTTCACAGATATCCAATGATATGGAGCTATGAACAGTAGAAAAGCACAGATAACTTTATAATAAAACCGTATATAACAAATAATACTTGCAAGAGAATAAATCATTTAGTTTTGTGTGTGTATGTGTGAGTGTTTTTATATATAATCTGAAAACTGTATTTAAACAGAAATATATGCAGGTTCTTTTATTTTTTAAAGTACACTTCATGCTGTCTGGTCACTTTATTAGGACCTTCACCTAAGTTCGTGTTGAATCACCTTTTATGGTGTGTTAACAGAGTAGCGTAACATAAATCTCACAAGACGATTAAAGACGCATTATTTCAGGATTTTCTACTCTCTGCAATTGATTCAAAGATATCACAGCATAACTATTATGGCAACTTCATTCTAAAGATGCTCAAAACAAGTGCTATGGTTTGTTGTATTACCGTCTTGGACGAGTTATTGCCCATCAGAATGAAACTGAACCTTTGTGGGAATAAATGTCATCGATAATACAGAGTCCTGCACGCTACACTCCCGTTGTTATTAATACGTGCCATTAGAACATCACTCACACAATTATACTACCTCCGGCAGCTTAAACCTTGGAACCAAATATATAGTCAAGTGATACTTTGTTGTTTTAATTTTCAATGCGAGAGCTTGCGAGTTATGAAACCACGTTACAAATTTTAAGTTGTTGTTTTGTATGCAGTTCGCCTCTTAAACATTATTATAGCCTTGCATTCCTTGCATACATCTGAAATAAGCTTACTTTGGATTAGTTGTCAACTGCTAGGTGTGAGGTTTTGCAATTTCATTTGCCTGGTGTGATAAGAGATGTTGAAAAATAACCATTGTTGAAGAAATCGATAAATTAAATCTGACAGGTGTTGTACCTTACAAGTCTATGCAGATCTTCTTGTGGTAAATATTTAAATATTATATCTTTACCCTGACCAAAGTGAACATTACATTTTGATAAAGACAAACGCTAACAACAAGTCTTTTATGTAGTGAATATTTTACGTATAACAAAAGAGAGTGACCTATTTTTTACAGAATAAATAGTAATAGTAACTAAATTCAGGTGAACCATTTGTTTTTCTTAGTAGTAAATAGACTACAGTAAAAAATAGGCCAAAGCCAAATTTGGAGTTCCATATTTTAAAACTTGAGGCTTTAAAAATAAATACAGTATTCAGTCAAAATATGTTGAGTTCACTGAATTTATTTTATGAAGCGTTAAAAAACAAGATAAACAGCGCATCTGGTACAATATATCCGAAAAATAAAAAAAATCATTTTGCATTTCAAAGTCATCTGCAATGTTAGATTAGTTCATGGATCTGTAAACTGTTATCTGAATCCATTCATCACGTCGCATTTCCAGGACACGCGAAAAGTAGGATCGGAGATAGTTTTGGTCGATGAATCATCTATCAAGTATCAGAATGATTTTAACTAACAAGCCACGCAACTTTTAGCTTCTGACCCAGAAATAAGTGACATGAAATCTCTTCCTCACCTGCATAACCTGAGATATAAATTAACCTTCGAATTACTAGCTTGTTTTTATACTGTCCACTAGATGTCGGGTTCAAATATTGCATAATGTTGAAAAATATATATATTATTGTCTTTTACAAATACTCAATATAAATGACTGATGAATATAATTTGGTAAAAACACTAATTTTCTATGTGTAATACATAGTGAATGCATGCAACGATGCAATATTTTGGTTTGTATTTTTGTTACGCTATGTTATTAAATACACTCTAACCAGAAAAGTCTTAGAACTGCAGGTGATTTGGTGCATTAGTCTGTTATTAATGATTGCGTCAGAACTAGAGGTGCTGTAGCAATCCCCTTTTAAATACTTGACTGATACAGCAACTGGGAATTATAATATTATATTAATTTCCTTGGGGGACATGTCCCCAGACTCTCCTAGATTCGGCTGCCTTTGGCAGCACAGGAACAGCTAAAAGCAGCTCCTTACACTTTCAATATCTCATTTTAAAACATACATGTCTAGTCAAGCATCCCCACTTGGAAACTCCTTCCTTCCTACCATTGAAAAGTTTAGAAAGTTTTGTTTGAAGAGCCATATGGACTATATCAAGAATTAATGTTTAAGTCCTGTCAGTTAGTAATGTATACTAAATAAAGGTAGAATTAATAAACAACTAATTAACTTAGTTACAAGTGTTATATCCAAAATTTACATTTTTTGTATATGCGTAATAAATTTAGAATTTTTTAGTTTTATCCACAGTTGAACTCTAACGATAAGTGCTTGTTGAACGGGAGAAGCAGCTTATGACGACCTTGGTCGGAATCGAAATGAATTAACGCATGAAATCCCGATAAATCAAGTCTTAATACAAAATAAAATATGGAATACTAAAGAACAATTATATCTATTGGATAACTTTAGGGTTACCTTATTCTGGATTGAGACCTATCATATTTCGTTAGCGGATTGTAAGTTCAAAACAAAGCTTTTATCGTAGACTCAACATGTTCACGAAAAGTGAGACGTTATTCAAAACATATTCCCAAAAAACAAAATTCAATCAAAATACCCTCATAAATGTCAGTATAGAATATTTTGAGCGTTAATATATTGCTTTATCTATTTCTTCAAGCTATATTTCGTCGTGTAGATTATTTTAAGAATTATAAAGGCAAAAGAAATGTTTTTATTTTTCGCCACAGAAGTTTTAAGACCTTGTAATGCTTTTAAATTTTTGTTTGCATAATTCCGAGGAAAGGAAGTCCTAAAGACCTGTGTGTTTGTTTAAGGGTTTTATCAAAATACATATTTTGCGAAATCATTATGACTTACGTCAGATACAAGCTGTTTACGTCAATGCATTCAAAGCTGTCACGAGCTTTTGGTGAAGACGTCACCCGTATTTACGTCAATGTTCGTTCTTACCAGGTGTGACTTGAAAAATTAAAAGTGAGGTTTGACTAGGTTTGTTTGAATTTTCGCGCGAAGCTATACGAGGGCTATCTGCACTCGTCATCCCTAATTTTACAGTGTAAGACTAGATGGAAGGCGGTTAGTCATAACGACCCACCGCCAACTCTTGAATTACTATTTACCAAAAAATAGTGGGATTTAGCATCACATTATCACGTCCCCACATCCAAAAGGGCAAACATGTTTGGTGTAACAGGGATTCGAACTCGCGAATTACGAGTAGGGTGCCTTAGCCACTTGACCATGCCAGGCCTAATAGTGACGTCCTTTCTGGTAATTTTCAAGTGTCATGTCATATTACAAATTGGGTTTTCCAAAATATTAGACTTCTTAAATACATACCGTTTGCTTTGAAACATATATATACCCCTACTGTTATACAGGATGGTGACAATTATACAAGATTTAAGTAACTCATTAAAGCACACCTTTCAACTACCGGTAAGAAACAGTTTTTTTCAAGTAGTAGGCAAAAAGGTTCGACTTTACACCACTAGGGGTATATTTTTAAGTAATGGATAAGTAAAATTACTGTGGTAAAATATTGTTTATTTGTTTTGAATATTCATGTAAAGAGATATTGGCGACTATTCGTCTCAGATTTTCAACTGAGAAAACAGTTAACACTACCCAAAGACAACACTTGGCTTCGTTCATCGAAAAGTTTGATTTGGTCGTCACTGTTACAACGTACCGATAGTTTCAAAGAGTGGACTGTGAGCTCGTGCCAACGTGACACGAACTTTGAGCTCTCCGACATTCTAACGTCTGGCCACTTCCGACCCAGGCAAAATTTGAAACCACAAACGTCAATGTATGTGCAAATAAAAGCTGTTGCTAGTGCTAATAACATAACTAAGGAAACGGTAGGACGGTTGGTCAAAATGTTGACCCTTTTTATTTTTCAAACTATTTCAACTTTCGATATTTTTTTTAAATACTTGACCACTTTGAAGACAATAAAACACAGCAACTTGACTAAAAAGTGGAATTTAAATTATTTACTGCCAAAGCACGTAGAAGGGTCAGTGAATATATCTATATAATACAATTCAGCGTCCGTGTGTCACATGGAAATGTGACACACATGTCATTATCCTGAACGAAACGTTTTGATCTCGATTTTGGCACAAAGATCAAATTTCCCGCCCCACCCCTATGGAAACCGGGGTATTTTTCGTTTCGGCCCCGAAGTTAGATATAGGTAAAACTTCTCACCCAAGCCCTTAGAGAACCTGAGTATTTTGCGAAAATACTTTTACGCGTCTTCCCACGAAACGAACCCTAAATTTGGCATCGACTAGCGTCACATAAATTACCGTTCGTAACTCGATTTAAGGAAATGAATTATGCATGTGTTTTCTTACCGAGGGGAATCAAAATCTTGATTTTAGCGTTGTAAATCCGTAGACATACCGCTGTAGTAGCGGGGGGGGGGGCGATTTGAATTGTAACGTCAATGATTAAACTGTAAACGTGCAAACCTGTGGTTCAAGGAATAAATTTTCTTAAATTAGTCCTGGAAATGTGGGTCATGGGTTCGCTAGTACACATATAAAATACAAATAAATTCACATTGAAAAATAATATGTTTCACATGCAACGTATGATGTTTCGGTGGCTGATGATTTAAATTTATGTACTTATATACCATAAAAGTGTCTTTTAATAAATGCTGAAAGGGTTGTACAAATAATACTGTTACAGTGAAGAGAGTTAGTGCTTTTACTGTTGAGAGAAATTGACTATTTAAAAAAAAAAAGTTTGTTCTGTGTATTAAGTGTTAAGAACATAACGTCAAACTCTCACTGTTAAAACTGGTCAAATATTTAACTCGGAGTAAAATAACCCGCGAAAGTCCAATAAATGTATCCAATAGTAAATCAATATATCGCGGAACAGTGAAATCGCTATTCTGAAATTCGTTCATTTATACTGATACCTTCCAATATCTAAAATAAGCATTCCGTTCATGTTTGTCTCTCTCCCTAAAACTTGTCTACCAGTGGTACAAACTCAAAATTTTGAGGGAATCCTCAATTGTTTTGGTTTGTTTTGGAATTTCGCACAAAGCTACTCGAGGGCTATCTGTGCTAGCCGTCCCTAATTTAGCAGTGTAAGACTAGACGGAAGGCAGCTAGTCATCACCACCCACCGCCAACTCTTGGGCTACTCTTTTACCAACGAAAAGTGGGATTGACCGTCACTTTATACGCCCCCACGACTGGGAGGGCGAGCATGTTTAGCGCGACGCGGGCGCGAACCCGCGACCCTCGGATTACGAGTCACACGCTTTACGCGCGCGGCCATGCCAGGCCAGGAATCCTCAATAGTCGCACCACTTGAAATTCTTTTAAGCAGGAGGTTTCTTTTTTTTACCAGTTATATTTTTATGCACCAGCAATACCATGCGTGAGGCACATGTATAATCTATTCAATTTTATTACTCATCAGAATCTCACTAGTATAGCATCAAATTGAAATTATTTTAGGCAGGATTAAATCAAATTAACCTATGAGACCTTGGGCATGATCAAGATAAAGACTACCTGAGTCGAAAACTGTAATTAGATCTCAAATCGCTCGAGAGATGAACTATGAAGTAAAAGTTTTTACTTGAAAAAAATTCAGAGCCGTTCTTTGAGCTGCTCATCTGCGACTACGATTTTCAAGTGCTGCGGCTATTGAGGATGCCTTGTTGTTCTCTACATATGTTGAATATACGTTTTTCAATGGTACTAGTGTTTCCTGAGTATTTTTATGTATTATAAAATATTTACACTATGCTAGATCTGTCAATATGAACCATTCACAGATTTTACAAACGATAAGCAAGTGCTACAAAATAAGTCATACACTGAATACACAACCGGTATATAAACTTACTTCCCATATTTCTTGGAAATCCCGCTGTTCAATCCTGAGCAGTTCACAATGTTCGTTAGTTATCACGGTGGCTGTATGAGGACTGTTATTTAACACACCATCTCCAAAAGCTGTTCCAATTCCCAAGGTGCACAGCGTCAGGGAATCCTGGATTTTAAATAGAAAGGATTAGTAAGGTTACTTAACAATATGTCAAAATAAAATCATTATGATGTTATTTAAAGAACTACAGTGATGACAGAAATAGTAAGACAGGTACGTTTGTTCGTTGGTGTTACAGCGTGTAAATCCGAAGACTTAACCGTTGTCCCACAGTTAGATCGATAAGGGATATTTCAGCTCTGAAAATATTTTGTTATTACACAAAAATAAAAATTTTCCTCTTCTTTAAAAACATTTTAGAACAAAGCTACTCTGAACTATTTACTGTATTTACCGCGGAGAACTAAACCCCGTTATACGCTCGTAGACTTATCACCGGTCCCACCAATAGACTAAACAAAAGTTCGTGTTTTTTTTTATAGCAAAGTCACATCGGGCTATCTGCTGAGCTCACCGGGAGGAATCGAATCCCTAATCTTAGCGTTGTAAATACTTAGACTTACCGCTGTACTAGCTGGGGCCAAACAAAAGTAAGTTGAGAATGACATGACTGCGAAGGCTAGGATGTCAATTTCTCTCAACCGAAACTTAAAAAAAAAAGTGAAAGTTCACATTTAGGAAAGAGACAATATAACATTCTAATTGCCTGCACTTCTCAAAACAACAGATATTGAAACTTAATGTCGTTAAAGTACCTTTTGTAATATAATGTCAAAGCAGTCTCTACAGACACCGGCCAGGTGGGTTAAGGCGTTCGACTCGTAATCTGAGGGTCGCGGGTTCAAATCCCCGTCGCACCAAACATGCTCGCCTTTTCAGCCGTTGAGGCGTTATAAAGTAATGGTTAATCCCACTATTCACTGGTAAAAGAGTAGGACAAGAGTTGGCGGTAGGTGCTGATGACTAGTTGCCTTCACTCTAGTCTTACACTGCTAAATTAGGAACGGCTAGCTCAGGTAGCCCTCGAGTAGCTTTGTACGAAATTCAAAAACAAACAAACAAGAAACAAATATTTTAAGTTCTAAAACACCAACTTCTTAAAATATGTTAATAAGTAAAACAAACATATGAAAGCCCAAAATGACTAAAACTTCTACTTAAAGAAGCATTTTGAGAAATATTAATTTTGATGCTGTAAATACAGAAATGGTAATAATAATCTTAAACAAATGTTCTACCTTGATGGGAAAGTGGAAGTCAGCAAATCATATGAATATTAAATACAGAATCCTATATTTTTCATTGTAATGATACATTCAACTTTTGGTCATTAATCGCCTTAGAAGACACGTGATATTCCAAAATACTGATGAAATGTATTTGAAGAAAGCATTAATTATGGATATTGCACCTGCTACTTTCTGAAAACGCGCCAGTGAAACGGAAACTTAATAACTTTTAGAATTTAACATGTGGAGATAATTATTTAGTAATAATAAAATTATAATATTAAAAAAATGATTTTTATTTGGCACAATTATTTCAATTCTTTATTTCTTTTTACTGTCTATTCTTTATTTATTAAAGCTACGTGTTTTTCGCGACCTTTGACCCATAACCTTCATCTCATCCGTCTGCCTTAGGTGCACAGTGGTTAGTTGTCTCTTTGATTATCTATGACCTGGAACCTCCTGATGTTTAAGACGCTCGACACACAATTTGCGGGTCATAGGTTCGAAACCCCGTCCGAAGATACTTACCTCTTTATAATGTGTCAGCCAATTCCACGATTCAAAGAGTTGGCAGTGAGTGACATCGACTAGGTGCCTTCCGTCTATTAATGATAAATTAAGTACGACTGACGCAGATAGCCCTCAAGTAGTTTTGCACGAAATTACAAACAAACTAAACTAAAATTTGACCACCTAGAACGAATATTTTGTCTATACATACTCTAACATAACCTAGTGGCTAGAATATTCGATAATATATGAAGTTCGAAACTCGTCGCTGGGTATGCTTGACCTTGCACTCGTACAGCATAGTAAGAATGGATAAGAAAAATTACTTCATGCTTAATTCAGTTTAAAATGTACACACCTAAGTATGTTAAAAACACACAAAATTACATCAATTGACACTAACTAGTCATCAACAGAATAATTTAGCCCTATATTATCTCGATGACTAGTGCCAAGCGAAACATGTAAAATGTGTTTTTCAATACTATAGAATGTTGTTTTTAGTTATAACGTTCATTTTAAATTATATTCATTAAGTTTTTATCCTATGTTTTAAAAAAAGCGTAGTCAGAAGTTACAGAGATATTTTTATAAATAATGTCTGAGTCATTCTATAGAGATGCCAAACACACAAAACATACAGCTAGACACACAAAGCAACGGTTACACAGCTGGCATACTTACAGGTGGGTTATTGACGTAATAGATACCGCGATGAGGCCACACACTACAGTATCGACCAGGATACATCACGTGCTGGAAAGAGTTCAGGAGGGAGCTATTAGGGACATCAATGGACGGTTTCTGACAGTTCTTGTCATGAATATGATATATTTTTCTTAACTGTCACTCTTAATGTTCTAACTAAATTGCATCTGTCTACTGGGGAACTCGTTGCTGTTTTCATAGTTTGTTTTGCGCAAAAGTTGTTTTAATTCACCAAGAATGTGGAAGAAGCAAACTACCAAACTATTCATCCTAGAGCAGACTTAATATTTGTTTATTAAAGTCAAGTGAGCATTAAACAAAGAAAAGAGCGAAACAGAATCCTGACTAAACGGTCCTCCTCGATCCGACGAAGAACGAAACTATTGGCGAAACAGTCTGGCCCATCGATGGTACAGATAACAAGAAAATAAGTTAATATTTCTGTTGTCGTCACAGCTTTGATTAAAACAATTTCCACGACTGCCTGTGTCAACTCCACTTTAATAAACGTACTCTCTGATAACCAAACTACTTCACGTCAGTCCAGTACATCAAGTAACAACGGAGATACATTAGACTAACTAACGCTTTTGTGCCATTGGTGTTTCAGTGCCGTGCAGTCAGCTGTATCGCCCTGTCAAACCTAGCCAACCAGGTGGGAAGCCGGAAACTTAAAAAAAACATCTGTTTTCCGTTGTGTGAAGCACAGCAAAGAAACCTACTTTCAGCGATCCTCCGGTGAACTTTAGGGTCAGCTGCTTGATAGAAATTTATCAATAATTTAATACCAGTTACTTATAAATACTATATATATATTAATATTCAGCTACTTGTAACTACTGTATATATTAATATTCAGTTACTTATAAATACTGTATACATTAGTATTCGGTTACTTATAAATACTGCATATATTAGTATTCAGTTACTTATAAATTCTGTATATATTAGTATTCAGTTACTTATAAATATTGTATATATTAGTGTTCAGTTACTTATAAATACTGTACATATTAACATTCTACTGCCCTTATTTAATTCCTGTCAAAACTCAGATCACATGACCACCAAAATACCAACTATATTTTTTTAACTACACGTACGTACAAACATGCATAATTACCAGCAACAACTAAACTCTTTTAAAGTTCGTATTAATATTAAACGTTAACATTATGGTATAAGATATATCCAAGCTTCTACGCTAAGGTAGCATTTACTAATAATTACAGAAGTACACAAATAATATTAAATATGGCGTAATCACAAGTTTTAATGCAACCCCAGATAGTGCGATATCCTTTTTTACCAGAACATGTAAAGTAAAATATTCTATAAAGAGCTAAGCAAGTCTGCAAAAACAATAATGATGAACGTAAAAAAAATACGCTTAAATCAAAATTTAGTACGAACGTAAAACTATATATATGACATGTCAGTAATAAAACTTTTTTTAGCGGCTGAACGTATTATTGTGCCAGATGGAAAAACAGCGAGGTGTCGTAAATTACTACCGATTTGTCTGAATGTGAAAAATCAGAAGATCCTAATAGTAAAGTAAATTACAATTACTTTTCTATTGTAAGCATTATAATATAATATAATAATAATTATAATATAACAAGGAAGCGTATTTCATCCACAAAAACACTAATTAAAACAGATAAGTTTTCTTTTCCTTGTATTATGATCGACTGAGATAAGCCTCCATCAATTTTATATTCTGATAAGAGCCAGTCCTTTCTAAAGATTCAACATTACGGAAGAGAAAGAAAGTCATAAAACAACTTTTTTTTTATAAATAATTATATTTTACGACGAATTTTGTGGATCGATATTCTGTAAATGTTTTCCTACCAAAACTAAAAATCGCTATTACTTTAAAATATACACGAATCGGTATCAAACTTTTTTTTTGCTTAATTATCTTTCAACGAAACATTTTGAAACCTTAAGATCTGGTCTCAAAGAAAACATCTGTGCCATGTTTAACAGTTTAACTTTCAGAATTTCAGAAAGAACAAGTCTATTTAAAGGCCTGAAAAAAAGTCTTTACTTGAAATACTTCAATATACATATATGTGAGATAGACGAGTATGTGTATGCGGCTCGAATAAAGTACGGGGCCAAAATAATTGAAAGAACGGGCGGTTATTGTTATTACTGAAACATACTCCTCTTGAAGCACGTGGGACAGGATATCCTACTTAATCGAAAAGCCGAGTTACTGAACTCGTCGATGTGAACTTCCTCACGTGAGAATTAAACATATTTCGTTCAGTGTCGTAACTTAAGACTGTTTAAACTTAGATACATAAATATTGCTTTCAGTTTTCGGTTTTCTACATTTTACTAAAACAACTTAATATAATTTATTTAAGAAAAACTTTCACTTCCATTGTTGATGAATTTTGGTTCTTTGTTTTTAGGTGTGTCTTGAAACAAAACAAACTCTAACAGAAAATGAATTTCACTTGATTGAGTACTTCCCACAAAAAGAATTATTTACAGGTTAACAAATCTCCAGAGACACCGAATAAAAGGCATTTTGTCATGCTGGGAATAAATATACGTAACCAGCAAAGCTACCAGGCATTACTGGGCTTAACAAATAGAGCTTAACATATGTGAGCAAAGACTGCCCTCTTTTATTATTTTGAGCGGTAGTTACACGCGGAATTCACCGCTGTCAATTTCGTTGGTCGTGGCCTTGGAGTATTTCACTACCGACTTCCTCGCCAAGTTGAACCTTCGTACACAATGATACGGCGGTAAAGTTAAAATTGTTTACAAAGTCGAACATCCGTGCGAACAAAGTAGAACGAGTAACTTCAGCAGTAACCAAATGAAGGACTCGAATAACAAAAAAATATGTTACAAATATACAGTTGAGAACGCTAAAACATCGACAGTAACTGTAACGCACGTTGTGTCTACAGATACGAAATAAGTCGTGCGAGATTTGTCGAACACCATAGAACAGCACAGCTAAGGCGCCAGCAATCATTGTGACCCACTGCTACAACTATTAAAGACTTCGTCATGTAGCGCTGACCTGAACATCTGGAACATAATTTGTGGGTTATGACGAGAAACACATAAAGTCCAAACGTTGCAACATAATGAACAATAAACAGCCAACTGTTAATACTGCTCGAAATAAAAAAAAATGAAAACACTCAAGCAAATAACACAAAAATAATATAAACGCTCAAGTAAATAATACGAAAACAATATCGACAGTCAAGTGAATAACATAAAAACAATATAAACAGTCAAGTGAATAACACAAGAACAATATAAACGTTCAAGTAAATAGCAAAACAGTATAAATAATCAAGTAAATAGCATAAAAACAATATAAACACTCATGTAAATAATATAAAAACAATATAAACACTCAAGTAAATAACATAAAAACAATATAAACACTCATGTAAATAACACAAAAACAATATAAGCACTCACGTAAATGCGACATAAAACGGTATAAACATTGAAGAAAATAACACACACAACCAACAACCACAAACACACAACAAACACAGAAGTTACAAGAAACATTATCAGTAATAAACAAATAAACAACCAAAAATATGAAAATAACTTAGACTTAACAATTAAACAAGTACAGAATTGTAACAGAATACGCACAACTAGCGGTAACTATAGTAACAGACTTCCGACAGGAAATAAGCAAATCAACATGAAGATATACCTGAAATCATGGTTACACTCGTTTAAAAACATCTTCACCTCATACGACGTTTTGTAAACGATATAATGAAATATGTTGAATCATAATCACAAAAAATGTAATGTTAGTCAAAACTGATTTTTTTTATATAGACACATAGCTTTATTTTTAAAGTGTTTTGACACGTATAGAAATAAAACTATCGGTGTATCTCTACTAAACTTCTACAAGGAACTATATTGTAAACACAGGACTTTTGTGTAAGCATACATTAGAGATATGTACATGATCGTGCAAAACAAAGATATTATTAGCCCACAAAATGATACGGTCGGAAAAGAAAAAAACAAATGTTAAATTATATTTATGGGTGATGACAAACAAATCTAACATTTTTAACACCAAACAAAATTAGAGTAGAACTAAAACAAACTCCAGCAACTCAAAATGTGAAAAACATAGCACGCTGTACTTGGAAAAATCTTTTAGTTTCTCTTGGAAGGGCTGAATCACCAACAACAAACTGTGGAGACGAAAACAAACCGGATTTATGAAGGATTTACCTATCCAGACCAAGGTTGGAACACACGTTTCACGTATCCAGTAACAAAGCATTAAAAAAAAACTGTCTCGTTGGAAAAAGAGGTCGACAAAGAACCCAATCTTTTCAAGTCTCATAAAATCGAACCTAAAATCCTAACCAGTTCACTCCATTCGTGTCACCTGTTATCCGCTAAAATTTAATATTTGCCTAGGTTCCTCGGACGTGGTTCCACTCACAATAACTTGTGACACCAAACAAACAGACAACATTACTTTATAGCCATTGGTTTAGCTTGGTTTGAATTTTGCGCAAAACTTCATGAGGCCTATCTGCACTAGTTGTTCCTAATTTTGCAGTGTAAGACTAGAGGGAAAAAACTATTCATCACCACCCACCTCCAACTCTTGGGCTACTCTTTAACCAACAAATAGTAGAATTGACCGTCAGATTATAACGCAAACACGGCTGAAAGGGCGAGCATATTTTGTGCGACGGAGATTCGAACCTGCGACCCTCACATTTCGAGTAGAGTGCCCAAACCACCTTGCCATGCTGGGCCTATATAGCCATTGGTACTGCATTGTCGGCTGATATAAGTATTGAAATAAAGTACTAGAACAACGTCTCGACCTTCTCAGATCCTCTTCAGATTAACAAGGACCGTTTACAGCCATTTGGTATTGGAATGCGATGAATGTTCTTATCAATATTTAACCCAACGTTCAAGCACCTCGCGGAGGTGAATTTAAATATCATCCCATAAGAATACTTTCTAGTTTTGATGATGTTTGGACAACACAAGTGAGAGGAAAAAATACACTTGTCAGGTTATAATAGTTATAAATACAAAATTTATCAACACATTCATTACTTCATAAGCGATGAATTACAATAAAATAGAAATATGCTGCACTAGAATCAACAGTTGATAACAAGCAAACTACAAATGAATTATTACACACTCACAATATAATACAAATAAATCATTACATAGAAATAAACCCACCAGAAATTAATTATTACATAATCAATTACAAATACATTATGGCTTGACAAGAAACCTTTTAGAAAGTGAATGACTGCACTTCAAAATTTTTCACAATTGCTTGTAATTAACCAAGGACAAAGCTACATAATCGGCTATCTGTACTCTACCCGCCATAACGGATTTTAGCGTTGTAAGTCCGCAGATTTACGGTTGTACTAACAGAGCGCTCAAAGAATTCAAATGGCCGATGAACAAGGAACTGTAAAAAGTGCACGAAACAGTGACTTGTTAAGAACATTACTTCACAGTTTTAAGCAGTAGGACATGGAGTAATCAACTTACCGATTTACACCTTTCACACTTTGAACGGTATATGGCAAAATTAGCAAGCAAAACAACTTGCAACTAACATTACAGTAATGTTAAGAAGTGGCGATATGCTGATTTTTTTTTCTGATAAGAAAACGAAACATTCAACGCTTTTAATCGGTTTTCTTGAAATAAAATAAAAAAGTAAACCTAATAACGTTTCCGTTTCCAGCCACTTTACACACTTCGTTAACTACGACATTTAAAAAAAAAATTACTCCTGGATAACTGTTTTTTATTACTATGCTAAAAGTTAACTTCAACATTGTTAAAAATCACCCCTGAAGAGCTTAAGTTTGACGCTTCGCTAAAAGTTGGTTTGTTTTTGAATTTCGCACAAAGCTACACGAGGGCTATCAACTCTAGCCGTCCCTAATTTTACAGTGTAAGACTAGAGGAAAGGCAGCTTGTCATAATCACAAACCGCCAACTTTTGGGCTACTCTTTCACCAACGAATAGTGGGACTGACCGTCACATTATAACGCCCCCATGGCTGAAAAGGCGAGCATGTTTGGTGTGATGGGGTTGCGAACTCGCGACCCTCAGATTAAGAGTTGTACATTTTAACCCACCCGGCCATGTTATGCCGGGCCGCTCCGAAAGCTACTTGAATTACAAAGATTTTAAAGATCAAGGTTTAAAAAGCTGTTTTTACGGTTTTTTCTAAGTGCATTGTCCATTACAACTTTGTTAATAATTTATAGGTCCTTTTAGCGAAAGAAGCACAGTGGGCTATATCTTACAAATTTTATGAAATTACTCCTGTACCTAGTTATGCTAAAAGTAACTAATGCTAAGGTTATTGTTTTAGTTGTTTTTTTAAGTATTCACTTAATTGTTTTAGCTTGAAAATATTGATCTTTGTTTTTAATCGTTTCTTTATTATACATCATAACATAAGTTTTACTAATAATCTTAAAATCCAGTTATCTGTGATAGATCAAACAATGACCTTATGTGTTTTACGACTGATTAGACGTAAGTCGGTTATTGGTCTCACGTCTGATGTGACTAACTAGATGTGTATGATAACACAATAGATAGGCGTCACATCGCTGTAATTATTTGTTTGTGGGGCATTGGCCTCACATATGATAGGAACTGTAGATAGATATCATGTCGGTGTAATTATGCACGTGTGCAGATTATTGGTATCGTGTGACAGGACTATAGACAGATATCATATCGGTGTAATTATGCACATGTGCAGGTTATTGGTCTCGTGTGTAACACGAGCAGAAGAGTAGTGGGATGGGAACGTGTACGTTCTTTTACCTGTATCACCTCTATTTTGAATGAAGCCCACTTTACACGGTTATGCAGTAAATTTAATGTCCCGGCACTTTGTGCTACACAACAGGATGTCACAAGAGCTAGGTATCACATTGATGTCGTTGAGTGTATAATCATGGTATTGGTTTTATGTATGACAGGGTTAGCTACATGTTATCTAGGTAGTTGTGTACACGCGTAAGTGTTTTCCAGAAATATGTTCCAGCTCGCATGTTCTAATTTTCGCACCTACCAAAATAAGCATCGGCGCGCGCATGTTTCAGTTTTCGTGAGTGTACACGCAGGTGCGTTTTTGGTTAATGCGCGCACATCTGCTAAGATAATCACTTATATGCGCATGTGGCAATTTACGCACATCTACCAAAATAAGAACCTGCGCGCACATGTTCCAATTTTCGCACATGCGCAAGCACTTACGAAAATCAACAGCTACGCGCGCATGTACCGTTTATTGCACTTGCGCTCGCACCTGCCATATAAGCATCTGCGCGCATCTACAAAAATCAACACCTGCGTGTGCATTTACCAAAATAAACCTCGGCGCGCCCTATTTCCAATTCTCGCATGTGTGTGAGCATGTACCAATTTTCGTGGGTGTACACGCAGGTGCTTATTTTTGTAAATGCGCGCACATCTGCTAAGAAACGCATGTAGGAATTTACGCACATGCACGTGCATCTACCAAAATAAGAACCTGCGCGCACAAGCGTACGCGCTTACGAATCAACATCTGCGCACGCATCTAAAAAAATCAACACCTGCGTGCGCATCTATCAAAATAAGCATCGACGCGCGCATGTTCCAGTTTTCGCACATGCACACGTATCTACGAAAATCAACACCTGCGTGAGCATCTGTCAAGATAAGCATATGAGTGCACATATACCAATTTATACACATGCATGCGCATCTGGAAAAATCAACACCAGTATATGCATCTACCAAAATAAGCATCAGGGCGCACATGCTTCAATTTTTGCATCTGCGCGCGCATCTACTAAAACAACGTTTGCAAATGCATGTACCCATTTCCGCACCTACGTATCTACGGATGTGCGAAAATTAGAACATGTACGCAAATCTACAAAAATAAGCATCTGTGCTTGTATGTACCAGTTTTCGTACATGCGCACGCAACTACGATAATTAACACCTGCGCGTGCCAAAATTAACACCCACCAATTTACTGAAATGCGTGCTCTTGTACCGAAACAAGTACTTGCGCGAGCATTTTCCAATTTACGCACCTGTGATCGCATGAACCAAAATCGCGCACCTTGTCTTGTTATCGCGTTTTTGACCTACATTCAAAATTTTATTGAGCTACAATTTTATGAATTGATTGATGTCAACAAATTTTGTATCAAGCTGTAGATTAGAACACACTTACATATCGATTTGTGTAGGTCACGCGGTATGTTGAACGCGGTCCTGTTTCAACTTGTGTGTATGTGATATCAAAATACTAACTCTGTAGTTTGATATCTACCATTTATTAAATGAACGAAGAAAAATAAATTTTAACTTTTGATTTAAAATTCTGTAATAAAAACAACGTTTTGAAACGTTTGGTATTTGAAGTTTATGTATGTAAATAAACATAAAAAAAATCAATAACAAATTAATTATTTTTGAAGAGTTTCCCTAAACCGTTACAGAAAATTGAAAACTTTAAAATTTAGTTTGTGACAGACTTTTGGATACAAACGAACAATACTTTCCATACTTAATATAATGAAACAGATTTTGATATATGTAAATGAATGCTAGTATAACCTATGGTACAGTACTTTGAACGACATTATGGTAAACGAGAGGTGAGATGATGTTCAAAAATACCCCTCAACATTGAGTGTATTATATATGCTAATCAAAAGCCTTGTTTCTACCAGTCAGAAATTGTTCACAAGAAGATAAGTCCTAAATCTTTCTTTTTCTGCAAGGAAAGTCTTCAAATAATTTTACATGTTCTCTACCGGAATCCTAATGTGAGTAAAAAAAAAGTGAGATATAATATAGCATTCACCAACAAAGTTACCCTAAAAAATCGCAACTTGATAAATACTGTATCACCATATTCAACTGAAAAATCGCTTAAAATGTTACCATAACGAACTACGTAGATAATCGGTAAAAATAATCGAATATAGAATAGAATAAGTTTATACTGTAATATAGTCGTACGATTGACCTCAGTTAGTATTAGGAATCCTGTTAGAAATTCGATAGATAGAAATTCAGGAAATATACAAATCAAATACTAATTAAACACAAAATCCTTAGATAGATTTTACAATCACAATTTATGTTTAAAACGTACACATTTTGGTTATATAATAAACTAAGATACCCTAAAGGTTACACAGCTTGACAGTATTAAGAAGCATAAATAACAACACGAGAAGTTTTGGTTTAATTATACCTGGTCTTTCAGAGTTTTATCAAATTATTTTCTGACCTAATCTGTCCTGTAAACAATACAATTTAGGGCCCTCAAAAATTATACTGAACCAAAGAATATGAACAGCTAGTATCAAACAAAGACTTGACGACAGTTATGACTTGCACAGTTTTTGAAAACTTTCAATTTCTGGACAAAGTTGCTAGTGGTTTTATAATAAGAGATATGTTGTTACTGCTACATCAGTGAAGTTGAAAGATTATTCTAAAAATTAGCAAGTTCATAACAGAAAATTTAGTAATGTATAAAATCGATAAATAATGACTAAACTCTAAAATAGGCTCTATAGCATGAAAGACAGTTTCATTGATAAGCTGCTCTAAGAAATAGATCATTCAAATTTACCAACAATGAAATGAATTGGATAAAATATCTTCTTCAAAGGAGAATTGTAGATGCAAAATACGACAAAAAGAGAATAAGAGAAGTTAGATACGATGGTAAAGTTCAGCTGCCATGAAACAAAACGATTTGTTTGTTTGTTTTGGAATTTCGCACAAAGCTACTCGAGGGCTATCTGTGCTAGCCGTCCCTAATTTAGCAGTGTAAGACTAGAGGGAAGGCAGCTAGTCATCACCACCCACCGCCAACTCGTGGGCTACTCTTTTAACAACGAATAGTGGGATTGACCGAACATTATACACCCCCACGGCTGGGAGGGCGAGCATGTTTAGCGCGACGCGGGCGCGAACCTACGACCCTCGGATTACGAGTTACACGCCTTACGCGCTCGGGCATGCCAGGCCAAAACAAAACGAAACTAACAGACGTTCTGTACAGAGCGTTTCACACCCATCCTCAACATCACATTGCGAAGAACACTGCAACAAATGGGCTATTGCAGTGAAAAAAAAACATTGCATAATCCATGGGATTCAATCATCAACAAGCTAAAATACGTTGAATAGTGTAAAAAGTGTAGACACTGGACAAATAAGGACTAATTAAGAATAATGTGGTGCCCTTTACCCTTTTGTTTAGACATAGATGGAAGAAGAGTAGAAAAGATTCACAAGAACTCCCCCCCCCCTCTTATGTTATCCCAAATTTTCAAGCCTGTAGTTGTGGACTTACAGTTTCAGACATCTTTTCCTGACATAACCTAAACATTTCGTCCCTCCAGAAGGCAGAATGAATGGCACAACACACCTCAGCATAATTCATGATTAACTACCATAAATACAAATGTGTTTTATATATACTCTGATGGGGACCGCTACTTCTAAGACGACAGTACTTCTGTATGCTATGCCTAAGCTGAGCATGCATGATTTGATTCGAGGAAACTTCTGACATCTTTTCCACCACAATCTGGGATCTCAGTTCTTTTGAATTCTGTGCAACGTGTGTGTGTGTGTGTGTGTTTTTTCTTTAGCAAAGCCCCATCGGGCTATCTGCTGAGCCCACCGAGGGGAATCGAACCCCTGAGTTTAGCGTTGTAAATCCGAAGACATACCGCTGTACCAGCGGGGGACTTCTGTGCAACGTCATATCATGGTTGTTATTCGGGAAAAGATGACCCAATCCGTTGTTAGGCATGGCTCTTAATAATTTTGCTAGCCAGTACATATTATGAAATTATTAGAAGCTTATACTAACTTTAATAAAGCTAAACTGTGAATTCATGTTATTTGCTGAAATATGTAAACCATTAAAAGGTAATAGTACTGTGTTTCCTTTATCAGATGGGATACTACATGATAAAACCTTGTGATGTTGAATAAACTGTGTAAAAGTAGCATGAATCCAAAACCACTTATTAATGTCACATGTACGTATACCCCATTACAGTATATTCTCTTTCTCTTTATTATCAGAAATTCCCACCTCAGGACATTATAAATCCATTTTAGGTAACATGCTTACTAAATGTTACTCTTTCTAACAAGATTTGGTTAACATCTGTCTATCTACGACTTCATGATTTAATGATTTAGAGAACTCTGAAACATGATGATATGAGACTAAACTCGACTTTCTGTTGTATTTGGAAATAAATTGAAAGAATCATTTGACCTTCTGTGTGTCACTTGGAAACGAAGAAACATTATGGCACGTCTCTCCGAGTTATAACAGTCATCTGGAATAAAAGTCCAACAGCTGCCAGATGAACTACCGTCGGATAAAAACGAGCAAAATAATCTAAAAGTAACTTTACTTTTCTAGTGTCAGAGTTAAAATTATTTAAAGTAATACATATAAGGTCCGCGAAAAATACAGAAAATTAATTAAACACCAGTAGTGACCTTTCGTGACCATATGAAGTGAAATAAGTGTAATCCAAGTGTAGCGCTTCTTTGTAACGGCTCAAAACGTAACGAACAATATAGGAATTGATGAAACCAATTTATAATATTCATGAGCTAAGTATTTATACTATAACTTTTAATACAAAAGCGTACCTTCATAAAATTTAAATCGCAATTTTTCCGTACAAAAAGCCAGATGTTTTAATGAAGTACAGTGGAACCCCTCTAAGCGGCCACCCCTCAGATTCGGACACCCCTTGAAAGCAGTCATTCAATCATAGTCCCTTTTTTGTTTACATAATCCTTAAAAATATACAGTGGAACCCGTCTAATCAGGCCAGTTTGTCTCAGTCCCGAAGGTGGTTGCATTAGAGGGGTTCCACTGTATTTTTACTAAAGATTTGTTTGTGAACATATCGAGGCTATTTTCTTTACAGTCCGAGTATGAAGCGATTTTCATGTTAGAATTAAAAAATATTCTTCGTCTGAAAAAGTCTCCTAGATACATTTCAAACGTTTGTCTTCAATAAAGCAATATCTTTCGCCAATTATAGTTTTAACACTCAAACTATAAAGGATCTGTCAATTTCACAAACCATCATAAAAATTAGGAAATAAATATAAATTATGATTTTTCGTTTTGAAATTACTATAGATTAGAAATAAAAAACATAAATGTTTGGTCACAGGAAAATATCCCCTTATTTATACTTTAACCGATGAATATAAATAGTGTATTATAAATACTGATGCGTTACAGTTGTCAAAATACGGATTTAAATAATCAGCTTTCAAATAAAACAAAATAACTTACTTAATCCTGCAGTAATGTACACACAAATGGACAGAACCTGATATTTGCACATAAACTTACAGACGTAACATCTGGTAACAGTAAAATTTTTACTTTTCTCAGCTTATGTAAGTTAATATAACTATTAAAAATATGTTCAGAAGCTTACTTCTAGTGGTAATTGAGTTGAGGCTGAACGATTTGTTTTGAATTTTGCGTAAAGCTACGCGAGGGATATCTGTGTTAACCCTCCCTAATTTAGCAGTGTAAGACTAGAGGAAAGGCATCTAGTGATCACCACCTATCGCTAACTCTTGAGTACTCTTTTACCAACAAATAGGGGGATTGACCGTTACATTATAACGCCTTTAAGGCTGAAAGGGCGAACATGTTTGGTATGACAAAGATTCGCACCTGCGACCTTTGGATAATTTTTGGAATTTCGCACAAAGCTACTCGAGGGCTATCTGTGCTAGCCGTCCCTAATTTAGCAGTGTAAGACTAGAGGGAAGGCAGCTAGTCATCACCACCCACCGCCAACTCTTTGGCTACTCTTTTACCAACAAATAGTGGGATTTACCGTCACATTATACACTCCCACAGCTGGGAGGGCGAGCATGTTTAGCGCGACGCGGGCGCGAACCCGCGACCCTCGGATAACGAGTCGCAAGCCTTAAGCGCTCGGCCATGCCCTTTTGGATAAAAGTCGAGTCATTTGGCTATGCAGGGCGAAATGGAATGTTTTATCTTTTTCATTCAAATCTTTCCTGTTCTTAAAGAATCAAAGCAGGTTTGTGCAACATGGGACTGCTATTCATAAGTTGTATGCAAACCAATTTTTTTTGTACACAGTTCATAAGTATATACAACATATATGTGTGTGTGTGTGTGTTTACAACAAAGCCACGTCGGGCTATCTACTTAACCCACCGCCGGGATTCGAACCTCTGATTTTGCATTGTAAATCCGAAGACATTCCGCTGTACTAGCGGGGGCCGGTATAGTTGTGTGTGTGTGTACAATGTTGAATGGTTTCATGAACAAAACGTTATACCTTTCAACTTCTTTTGCATCCTAGTTACAACATCTTTAATTTATGAATAAGCTCATTTAAAAAATAATAAGACAATTTTCAAATCAATGTCCTGCATCGGTGTTTCCCATTCTTCTGGTTTAGCCACTAAAACAGAAGTTTTGTGTTAAGATACTGAACATCTGTTCTAGCGGATGAGCACATGGTTATTTTTAAACAGCACAGCACACGAACATTATATAAATCGAATTGTTACCACATTTATCAATATTTTATTGTTTTGTACACTGAGCTAAATTATCTTCATTTCACTAAATACCCTACATTTTACAATACCCTAAACACCCTACATTTCATTTTACAAAAAACCTTTTTTTTCCTTTAAATTTTTTTAAAAAACTGTTTTATCAGAATAATGGTTTCGACAGTATCACGTGTACAGCACAGAAATTCTGAAGAGATCCTAATATACATAAACAGTTCACTTCTTATATAAATTGGGTATACAATAGATTCATAATATTGGATCATTTTACCCCCCGGGCCATAAGGTCCAATAACTATTTTATATTTAGTAATTAAAAATATCACTAACATTTTATTATTAACTACATAAAGAATTATACACTTGTACACATCATGGAATACTGATACATTAATTTTTCTTTTGCTGATAACCGTTTTACGTTCTTTCCACCTCAAATTTTCAAAGCCTAGAAAGTTGTCCTACATATTAAACCACAAATATTTAGTAATTAACTGAATTAACTGATTCTTCAGTTCAAAATTATACATTGTTAACTTTGGTGTGACATGAGGACAAAACTCAACATTTTTTAATTGAGAGGCTCTTTAGAAGTAGGCTTTATTGTAATTAGTATATTATGATTTAAACGTATGTGCAAAGCTCTCTTGAACATTTGCATAATAAGAAATATTTTAGTAAATTAAAAAAAGAGATATGTGTGTGAATTTTTTGCACCTTTACATAAGAATATCTTTGATGACCAAACGCATCTTATGGTGAATTTGATGTATTTTCTTGGGAACATGGCTATTAAGTCATATGTGCATGTATTGAACATTAAAATCAGTTACCAAGAGTTAGAGGGGAAAAAGTCATTTTATGGAGTGTTACATAAGGTTTAATACGCATACATGTTTATTCTTGAAACATTGATATCAAGTTCTTAAAGTATTAAAAGAAAACAAATATTACGATCTGGATGTGCAAACAGTTTCTTTATGTTTCTTGGTTGCAAAAACTTTTGAGGTTAATGGAATGATTGTCTTTTCTTTCCGTTTGTTTGTTTGACATTAAACGTTGTGGCAACAGTGTCATGCAAATCGTGTTTCCTTGTTGTTTCTTTCGACTGGTATTTCCCAGAAAACTTGCACCAGGTGTATTGCTTCTGTAATGGTATATATTTTGTTGTTGTTATATAATTCTCTTGATCTAATGTTTGGAAATAAAGGAAAGAACAGATTTTTTTTTGTATTATGTGTAAATTCATGTTTATGTAATTAATTATGAAAGTTTAATGGAAAACATTTGATGACTTTTAACAAACATATTCACACGATTGTCACATGGCTTTTTCCATTAAGTTGAAATGAAATATCAACATATAGTTTTTAGAAACAACCAGCTCTTTATTCACACACTAACATTTTTTTTCACCAAATGAAAATTTCTATAATTTCAAAATTAAGAACTCAGAATTTGAGATGCCAGAGAAATACACATTAAGCTTCACAGAGTTTTTCCTTTCTTATAATTTCAGTTTCTGCTTCAAAGCTTTCAGATGGCACGAAAGTGGAGTTTTGGTTTTTTTAAAGGTTTATTTCAGGTTTTGCCTGGTGAGACAGTTGAAAGAGCAGTTTACCTAAGGAACTGCATAGAAGTATACAGAATGATCATCTTGACTGCAAGTTTAGTAATACTCCATTAAGGTGGCGCAGCGGTATTTCTTCAGACTCGTGCTGCAAGAAATGGGTTTCGATAGCACAGATAGCCCTTTGTGTAGCTTTGTGCTTAATTAGAAACAAACAAATTTAATCCAAATATACAATCTACTCTAGAAACTGAAGAGAACGATTTTATATTTTTTTTTGGATTCGACAATAAAACTTAAAAGTAAAGTGTTCGTAAACAGCAGGTTATAGAAAACTTATTTGGATGTCATTTTTGAATAAAAAAATCGAGTTATTCATATCCACAAATAAGATATAGAATTAAAACTTATCATACACGAGGATGATAAATCTGGTGTGTATGAGGTATTCTATATTTGTGGTTTAATATGTAGGACAACTTTCTAGGCTTTGAAAATTTGAGGTGGAAAGAACGTAAAACGGTTATCAGCAAAAGAAAAATTAATGTATCAGTATTCCATGATGTGTACAAGTGTATAATTCTTTATGTAGTTAATAATAAAATGTTAGTGATATTTTTAATTACTAAATATAAAATAGTTATTGGACCTTATGGCCCGGGGGGTAAAATGATCCAATATTATGAATCTATTGTATACCCAATTTATATAAGAAGTGAACTGTTTATGTATATTAGGATCTCTTCAGAATTTCTGTGCTGTACACGTGATACTGTCGAAACCATTATTCTGATAAAACAGTTTTTTAAAAAAATTTAAAGGAAAAAAAAGTTTTTTTGTAAAATGAAATGTAGGGTGTTTAGGGTATTGTAAAATGTAGGGTATTTAGTGAAATGAAGATAATTTACATTACATACAATAATTTATAGTGAAGCCAATGTGTAACTTGTTTCTACTCCAAGCCATACATAAGTCTTCTAGTTTAAACATTATACTATAGAAATTACATAAGAGTGTCACATTTGAAAACAATTAACTGAAGAACAGAAGAAACAAGATTGGTTTGATGTAGTTCCACAAATTCTTCCATCTTATCTTAAAAACGAATGAATAGTTTAAAAGTCTATTCTTTCAAGGTAGTTCTGAACAATTTCTCTATTTAAAACGAAAAATCTAATTATATTCGTTAATTAAAATCTAAATACCCTGCTGATATGAAGACCCTAATTCCCAAATACAAAAGCTTAAAAAGGTTACATCATTATAGACACTTTGATTGTGTTTAATGGCAATTTTGTGTAAAATGCCAATTTTACTGATCCAATGAAGAAAGAACTCATGTAATACCTCAGAATTATCAATGTGCCAAGCTTGTTAAGAACTGGTCCATTTGTTTGCTTATCTAAGATTTACAGTTCTATCTTCTCTTATATCCATATAAGTATTTGTAAAGGACTATTATGCTGTATTTAATTTGACAAGTAGTTTCGTCATAGCATTCTTAAGGTTAATCGATACCAAACAATTCTGATTTTCATCATTAGATATAAAGACTTGGGTTATGTGTACTTTATTCAATGACATTATTCCATTTCTGCTTATCTGTCTCCCAAATAATCTTCATTAGCTCTCATATAAAATCTTTCTATGTTAACAGTGACTAAATCTATCACCAGTTCGAACATTGGGCTTCTGCCTTTTCTTAAACGGCAAAGGACAAAAACATTTCTTTGGATCCTCACTGAGTTCAGATTTTTTCTTACTTCTAACTACAAAGCTACTTGTTAAAGTAACACTTTTTTTAATATATCGTAACTCTGAAAGTACAGTTTGGGTTTGTCTGCTAACTAATTTTAAAAGTTACAACCTTTCTAAAGACATTTTCCAATCTGGCCACTAATTTCTTCCAACAATTATACTAGATGTGCACCTTAACAAACCAAGTACCTAAGCAAATATTAATTCCACCAGGTATTATTGTAATATTCTTTTCACTTTTAAATGTTCTAAAATTCAACTTTCAGGATGTTCTTTGTAATTTTGCAAGATTAGATTTTTCTATTCATATTATTTGTAATAATTGTTTTTTTCTTCTTATTACTTTTTAGATATTTTAGAAAACGTGATGTTGGCTCATCCTAAGGATCTCTTTACTAAAGTTCTGTTGTTGTTTCCCTGTAAACAATCATTTTTAACAGTAGAAACTAAATTAGCCATTTGTTTCAGGATGACTTCTTATCCTGAACTCTGATCAAGAATAGTTTAAAAGGTCATCAGTTCTAAACAATCACACAAGATTCTCCTGGTTTGTTTCACATAACCCACTGACCGTAGCGGATACTTCTCCCAGATCGACAAATGATTTTAGCTTCATATTTCAATCTTTGAAACAGAAAATATTAAACTTCGTTAAAAGTAACTCTTACAACCTGCGATATAACTTTTGTCTGTGCTGTAGTTTCATCTAATTGATAAAGAATGAGACGTAGGAAGAAAGTATAGTAGTATTAACAGCCGTTGGCATTTCGGGTGCTTAATAACATATTCAAATAACTTTGATGTATGTAAAACATTATGATAATCCAGATAAACTGAATTCCAACCAAAAAAAAAATAATCTGATAATTTATGTGTAAATGTGCACTTAATACATACGAAGGTATTCACAGAATACTTTTAAAGTGATGGAACGAAAATCGTCATAAATAAATATAGAAGAGCTAATGTTAGCTATGTGTATTTTAATGTAGACTGTAAAGTATGCAAGTCAAATGAAAGCTGTTATTTTTCTGTTTAACTTCAGTCTCATATGACGTATGTAGTCTTTACGATGAAATGTATAATACTACTAATCTTCCTGTCGCGTGATTGACTTGTGAGATGTCAGAATATGTAGAGAGCAATGGTAGTAATGGTCATTTAAACAGAGAAAGAAACAGATATTTTAAGTACAAATATTTTTATATCATAAAATTTAAATACTTCTTTAATGTAAGGAAGATGACGTCGAAGGTGCCAAGTGTATCAGCACATTAGTAAAATTAATATTTGCCATTAGAGACAGTTTGTTGTTTTTGTTTTTTTGAATTAAGCACAAAGCTACACAATGGGCTATCTGTGCTCTGCCCACCACGTGTATCGAAACCCGGATTTTAGCGTGTAAGTCCGCAGACATACCGCTGAGCCACTAGGGGGCCATTTAGAGACAGACTGGCAGATATAAATGAAAATTCTTACAATACTTTTACGTTACACGCAGGTGAGTATCCTATTTGTAATGCATTATATATACATATACGTAAGACTAACAACATGAGTTTGTTTTAGTTTTTTTCTTTAAAAATCAATATTGCTCACTGATTCAAGAGTTGGCAGTTGTGGTTTCCTGGTAACAGAGATGTATTTCTTGTTCAAGAGACATTTTTTTCTTCATAATGTAATTTTAACGGAAAGTTTGTCGTTTTTATTTTAAACCGATATATGGATATTGTTACAAATCACGTAGGTCATGTTGAGAATGTTTTTAACGGGTGTATAGATATTGTTAAGAATCACGTAAGTCATGTTGAAAATGTTTTTAACAGGCGTGTAGTTATTGTTAAGAATCACGCAGGTCATGTTGAGAATGTTTTTAATTGGCGTTTTTTTTTTAAGAATCACGTAGGTCATGTTGAGAATGTTTTTAACAGACATGTAGATATTGTTAAGAATCCTTTTTTTCAGAAATATACATTTCTTTTTAAGAGGGAGCTAGATTCTGTTTAGAATATTTTTAACCCACATGCATATCCAATTCAGAATTTTAAAAACTAAACTTCTTGCTGAGATACACATAAATTCTTTATAGAATTATTTTTCAAAAGCGTACATTTCTTGTGAAAAATGTTTTAAAGAGATATGTAAACCATGTAAAAAGATGTGCGTCTCTAAGTCACTGATGATACATCTATATTTGAAACGCATGTTGTTTATAGTTAAAGACCCGTATTTTAAATAATTACAACATTTTTACGACACATTCCTATTTTTATTTTAGGTGTGCAGTGTTTCTTAAAATATTCTCGTTTTTTCCTAGGCCCAGCATGGCCAAGTGTGTTAAGGCGTTCGACTCGTATTCCGAGGGTCGCGAATTCGAATCCCGGTCGCACCAAACATGCTCTCCCTTTCAGCCGTGGGGGCATTATAATGTTAGGTCAATCCCACTATTCATTGGCCAAGAGTTGGCGGTGGGTGGTCATGACTAGCTGCCTTCCCTTACACTGCTAAATTAGGAATTCAATTCCGCGACCCTCAGATTACGAGTTGAACGCCTTAACCCACCTGGTCATGCTAGGCCTGTTACGTAAATTCATGATTAATGAAAGATTTCTTACCGACATGGAAAATTGCTTCACTTATACGTAATTACATAAAAAGAATTCAATAAGAACAGCAAAAAACAAAATGTGAAACCACAAATTTGCATGCATCTCCCCAAAGACTCAATGAACCTCCACACACCAAATTTGGTAAAGATCCATAAGCATGTAATGGTAAAAAATGTAAAACGTCCATAACAAATACAAAACAGAAAATTGAAAATTGTTATGTATCTTCTCATGGGCCCAGTGATCCTCTGTACTAAACTTGATGAAAGTCCACCTTTACCTGCAGGAGGTGAAGTAGTGATAAAAAATCGCCTATAAAAACTATACAATGCAAAATGCAAAACTGAACATTTGTATGTACCTCCTTCACGGACACACTGAACCTCAAACGTAAGTTTAGAGAAGACCCACACACATCCTGCAAATTAGGTACATGAACATACAACATAGTTGCATAGATGAATATTATATAGGTAAGAAGTGTTACAGTTTGGAACTGATTTAGAAAACATTTATTTACATTTGCATAGGTATCAACGTAGGACCAGTTGTAGCTGGAGTAATTGGAGCAAGTAAACCACAATATGATGCATGGGGCAACACCGTCAATGTGGTTAGTAGAATGTACAGGACTGGATTACCAAATCACACTCA
Source organism: Carcinoscorpius rotundicauda (assembly GCA_011833715.1). Taxonomy (NCBI): domain Eukaryota; kingdom Metazoa; phylum Arthropoda; class Merostomata; order Xiphosura; family Limulidae; genus Carcinoscorpius; species Carcinoscorpius rotundicauda. Next base: position 52,260,626 of record CM022396.1, on the reverse strand, counting down.
AATATTAATCCCAGATATAAATTAGTTAACGTACAGTTGCCGCTTGGAGACTTTCCTTTCTGTGTATTTGTGTGCAGTGGTTTTTAGCTTTTATTAAAACTTCTGTTTAAAATCAATGTTTTTATTACTAATTTTACTTTACATTTTAACACAAGTTAAAATAGTCCTTTTCTTTCTCATTCTATAAACAACGTGCTTTGAATAATCCTCGTAGATTTATGTTAACGTTTCTTTTTTTAGCACTTTATTCTGAATAGTGATTTTGTTTAAAGTTGTTAATAAAATGAGTAACGTGTCTGTAACTGTTATTTCAATTGGTTTTGATTTTCTTTGAAAACAAGTACGAGTGTATGGTGTTTTATTTGGTAATAGAAAACTTTAACAAGGTTACTTTATTTGTTTTATTCACCGTTGTATTCTACATTAATGTGTAACATGAATACTTTGTTTGAAACAGGTTAGAAATAAACTTTTTCAAGTGATTAATTTTAAGAGACATCATTCTCGTCTTCACACTTCGTGATAATTGATCCAAGGACTGTTCGTATCTACTTCATGAATGCGCTCAACTTATGGAGATAGAAGCTGTATTTAAAAGAAACGTAATATCGAATGAGGAAAAAAAACGTCCTTTCATAATTCACAAAGATCTTCAGAACAATCAGGACCGCCTGATTGGTGGAGAACAGAAGCTAAAAGACTCTTCATCAGTACATGCCCGGAAGACATGTCTCTTGACAGTGAAATCATTCCTCCTAAAACAAGAAAATTAAAAACAAATCATGAACAGAAACATCTGCATCAAGAGATACATCATATTCTTCGTCACAACAGGATTGGGAATTTTTCTGCAACCTCACTATATATCTTCTTCTTCGGAACCAATTCCAACCATTGTAGATCATCATTTAATCAATGTTAAGACAATTATTGGGTTACAAAATTCCTTTATTTTCTATGCTGATTGCACTAGAAGTGCAGTGTTATCTACTTATTGAATTGATATATTCCCATTACATTTTCCACTTATATATGAAAATTATGCCTGTTTTTTATTTCAAGTGGAAGACAAGAAAGGCTTAGATTTGGAGTCGCCAGTTCAACAAGAACAAGATAAAGTAAACATCACAAGAGCTATAACAAAATAAATTTATCGCCTCGAGACTCGTTCTACGTTAATGTTTCAGTGGCAATAAATTTTTCAACAAAAGAATAATTCGTCTTTAACAACTGAAGTAAAGTTTGATGAAATTAGCAAAATCGATTCAACATGCAACAATCACAAAGGTTTACAAGAAACTATTACAAACATCTTTCTAGAAACATTGGGAAACCTTTCGAAATAACAGAAAAGTCGAATAAAGGACTGTTTGAAAAACAGTGAATCAAATAAGACATTATAAAAATGTGTTTTGTGTCATCATTTACCAGAAAATACGGGAAATATCTTGGAACAAGACCAGTTTTAAGATGTTTGGCTAACTAAACACCGGTGGAAATCAAAAACATATCACCTCTCTATGTCTATCAGGAACAACAAATGAATACAACATAAATGAGACGAAGTTTTATTTATGACTTAAAGTTATAATAAAACTAACATCTTGTAGAAAGTCACAGAGAAGAAAGAAGATTCTTTATCAAGTGGACAGAACAGCCTAGAATTTGCTCAGCAGATTTAAACACATTACCATTTCACTGACCGACTGTAATGGTTCACAACATGAATATATGAATGGATACAATGTCGAGGTGGCCTGATATAAACTATAGAATTTTTTTTTGCAATAAAACCAATGCTTTCAAAGCTTTTGGATTTAACAGTGAATACAGCGAGGAGAGCAAATTTAAGGATGATGAGTTGGTGGAGATTGATTCTAATAGAAATTGACAAATGGATAATGGTTTACTTTACAATAGTGAGTGTTTAGAAAACGAATGTAGCTTCATGCATACGTGTTGTTTTCTTAATAATTTGATTTCGATTACCAATGGTTACAGTGATGACCGTTTTCTTTGTTCATTACTAATGGTTACAGTGGTGACCGTTTCCTTTGTTCATTACTAATGGTTACAGTGGTGACCGTTTCCTTTGTTCAGAAACAACAGTTTTGTGGAGACTATTCATGAACTGGTTATATTTCATTAATATTGTAGAGGGTTTGGCTTTACAAAAACATAAAATTATTGAAATCTTTCTAGCACAAAACTGACATTAAGGTATCGTAACAGTCATGGTTTTCTTACGCTAAGAACTTGTTTGTGAACTAGATGACTGCAGGAAGTATTTGGATTTCGGAAACTATACTTCTGACTAATATTCTCCTTCCGGTAATTTTATGCTTTTTGGAGAATAGAACTAAATTCTAGACTAAATTCAAAGTGGATTAATAGTCATAATCTCACTTATATTTGGAAGGCACTGTATGACAGTATAATTTGTGTATCCATTTTAGGACGAAGTCAAAATATTTAAAATAGTAATGTGAAAAGTTAAGACACCCTATGAAAGCCTGTGTATTTTTGTAACATTTTTGGATATATAGATATTTAATCTCAATTTTAACAATACTGAGAGATTATAAGAATATAACTAAACAACTAAAACTGAAGAAAAGACTTTTCAAGATCTTCTGTAAATGTAATACTACAAAAATGCACATTGTAACTAAGGAAAAAGTTAGGACACCCCCACATTTATTCTCACTTAAAATGGTTCAACTCACACACAGGTGTACCATACTAGGTGCACATGATTAGAAAATCGTAACTCAGCATTTTGAATGAGACTTGCTCCATTTAAACCTCAGACATTTAGTTTGGTGTGCTCATGACTGTTGAAGTGAGAGCAAAAGAACTGTTTGAGGCCTTGAGAAAAAAAATTGTAGCAGCTTATGAGTCTGGTAAGGGATTTAAAAAGATCCCAAAAGATTTTGAAATCAGCCATTTCACTGTCAAGAAAATAGTCAACAAGTGAAAGGCTTTCAAAACAACTGCTAACATACCCAGGTCTGGTCGTCCAAGAAAGTTCACCCCGAGAGCAGACCGCAAGACAAGATGCTAAAAGAGGTCTCCAAACATTCTAATATATCATCATGGGACCTACAGCAGGCTCTGGCTACTGTTGAAGTGAAATTGCATATCTTTCTACAATCAGAAAGAGACTGCACAAGTTTAACTTGCATGGGAGGTGTGCAAGGAGGAAACCTTTGCTCTATTAGAGAAACATCAAGGCCAGACTGAAGTTTGCCAGAGAGAATGTAGACAAAGACCAGGACTTCTGGAATAATGTTTTTTGGACAGATGAGTCCAACATTAAATTATTTGGACACCAGAACAGAGGACATGTTTGGCGTAAACCAAATACAGCATTCCAGAAAAAGAACCTCATACCAACTGTGAAGTATGGAGGTGGAAGTGTCATGGTTTGGGGCTGCTTTGCTGCAGCAGGACCTGGACAGCTCACACTCATAGAATCCACCATGAATTCTACTGTGTATCAGAGGGTGCTTGAGGAACATGTGAATCCATCTGTAAGATAATTAAAGCTGAAGCAGAACTGGACCCTGCAACACGATAATGGCCAAAAAACATACCAGTAAATCCACCAAGGACTGGTTGAAAACTAAGAAATGGAGAGTCCTGGAATGGCCGAGTCAAAGCCCAGATCTTAATCCCATTAAGATGCTGTGGGGTGACTTGGAACGGGCTGTACATGCAAGAAATCCCTCAAACATCTCACAGCTGAAAGAATTCTGCATTGAGGAGTGGGGCAAACTTTCTTCAGATCGATGTCAGTGACTGGTAGATGGTTACAAGAAGTGTCTCACTGCAGTTATTTTAGCCAAAGAGATAACACTAGTTATTAGGGGTAGGGTGTCCTAACTTTTTCCTCACTTAGAATATGCATTTTTGTAGAACTACATTTACAGAAGATCTTGAAAAGTCTTTTCTTCAGTTTTAATTGTTTAGTTATATTTCTATAATATCTCAGTATTGTTGAAATTGAGATTAAATATCTATATATCCAAAAATGTTACAAAAATACACAGGCTTTCATAGGGTGGCCAAAATTTTTCACATGACTGTAGGTGAAGATACTAACTGGAGATCTCTTCATTACACAGAAGAACGAAAGGTATACTGTACGTTTTGCAATAGTAAAAAAAATAATTACACTAATAGTCAAGGTAATGATCCCATAAACGTAAGTACTGTCTGCTCTATCATTATTGAACTATGATAAAACTTCGATGCGCAAGTTTGAATATGTTCATATATCTGTCAAAGGATTGTTTTCAATAAGAGATATTAATTTTATTAGTTTTTCAGTAGATATAAGAATTAATACTTCAAGATAATTTAAGGATAATAAATAAAACTTCAAGTGACTGAAATTATAGTATAACTGAGAAGTACTGGATACAAGTGTAAGAGTAAACTTTAGTGCTGAAAATAAATCAACGTAATTTCCTGCTTTGTGATCGACAAGTCAAACATTAAGCCATAAAGAGATCTGACCATGACCGTCTGAAGTTGTAATGTCAAGCAAGCATAAGATTTGCGGGCTTTTTGTATTTAACGTTGGTGGTCGAGAACGTTTATGTAGAATAGATTAACATCCAGTAATTTGATAGAATAATGCAATGGTGTGTAGTATTGTAGAGCTTAGTGTAAACGCTTCAAACACGATATTTTGTTCTTATTGTCTCAAAGCATAAGTGTACGTTTTTCTTGTTACTCGTTGCAGTTGATTAGATTGTTTGATTTTTTTTTAATTTCGCACATAGCTACTCCAAGGCTATCTGTGCTAGACGTGTGTAAGATTAGAGGGAAGGCAGCTAGTCATCAACACTCACCGCCAACTCTTGAGCTACTCTTTTACCAACGAATAGTGGAATTGATCGTCACATTATAACGCCCCCACGGCTGAAAGGGTGAAAATGTTTGGCGCGACGGAGATACGAGCCCGCGACCCTCGGATTACGTGTCGTACGTCTTAACGCGCTTGGCCATGCCGGGCCCAGTTGATTTTTAATAACTTACATTATTATTATAACAACTGATATTACAATACTGATTATATCTTCAGTGCTGAAAGGAACCTTTCGTTAACTCTATCTCTCCAAAGTTTACATCAATTACTTGGTCCAATTTTTGGTCCGAGAAAAACTCTAGTTATCCATGTTAACGCAGTTTTGTGTATTTTTTAGTATTATATACTATACGTCTAAGAACACAATTCATATAACGCGAAGATGGTTAACTAACTTGACAGGTTGTGGTTTACGTTTCTCAAACATGAATCTATACACAGTATATAAGACGCACCTGAGATCTGCTGGACTGTGATGTGTGGACTTCAAGGGAACCAGCCAATACAAGATACCAGTTTGAACCTTGGTCACCTTCACGGAACACTGGAAAACCATAGGGGAAATAAGTCATGAGGAATATCTGATATATAACCACATTTAAAAGTATAAATTTCACGAAAACAGAATGAAAAAAGGGTGTTTTATATTGCAGTATTAAAATGATAGAAAACAGTGAAATATGAAAAAAAAACATTACGCAGATTAACATAATACAACATTATACACAGTTTATCTCTAAATGTTGTACCAATACGAGTTTTATGAACTGAGCCATACTTCAGTAAACTTCCTGGACATACTTAGCCTGGAGTAACTCTTCTGGCAGAGGTCACTATCTTTATAACAGACAGTTTTTTATATATACTATCTAATCTTGTAGTTAATCAGGTCTTTTCAATGGTAAATAATTTATATTTGCCCATTTATATTTGGCCTTACTATAAAATATCATAAAACAATTCATAAATGTATTCAACATCGCCACCATTTTTGACGCCAAATATTTATCTCAACCCAGTCAACAGCGATCTGTTTCAGTGCAAGATTTGGTAAATTTTTACATCAGTCATCAGCTTTAAGAAAAGATATGAATCTGAAACTCTACCGTCGTTTAGTGTCTCGATACATTTATCTTTCTTCATGTGCATCGCTGAGATGGTTTACAGCGCCAGATTACACGATATTAAAAGACACCTTTCATTTTAAATGTAAGCACATGACGTCCAATATGGCGGAGTAAAGAGTAAACCACGTGATTTTTTGACGTTAGTGTAAAATTTCCAAATGTTAGTTAAGAAAAAATTAAAGGCTGTTACAGTAGACAAAGTTTCCTTTTTTTAAAATCTGCAAACGAATAAATGTGTACCAATGTAGTGCCTTTACAAGCAATTAGTGACCTTTGACCTACTTCAGTTTAAACCCATTTGAATCTCTCTTAACTAACCTTAAAGCCAAATACAAAACTTATTTTTTTCTTTTAAAATACGTACACAAACACTAAATACTGTAAAACTCACCCAAAAGTTTTACACAAAGTTTTACCAAACCCCAAATAGTTAAATGACACAACAGTTCGTAAACGAAAAGGTTGTGTGTGTTTGAAGATACAAAAGATTGAAAAGTTTTAATATACTTAGTTCTTACAAGTAATTCCTTTGTCCAGATCCTCGTAGTAACCATAGTAACACAAGTAATGTAACAAAGTTGGGTGAAACTGCTGGAAGGCTTGCACGCTGCGCAGTCGAGAGTAAATAGCGTTTATGTCTTCTTCAGTTCGGTCTAGTGGCCTGAGAAGAAATATAACATATTTCATCTTTGGATTTAGCAACTAGAATATTTAAATAAATAACAATAATTACTTCAATTATTTTTCTACACTCTGTTGACAAATGATTACAAGTTTGACGCTAGTTTACTATCGAAAGAATACAAACACTTCTCAATCAGATCAGCTTTGTAAAAATGTTGTACATTATTACAAACCATTTCTGACGCTAGTTTTCATCACAGATAAAGAATAAGCCCAGACAATTCGATCTAGGTGAGAGCATTCGATTCGTAATCTGAGGGTTACGGGTTCGAATCCCCGTCGCGCCAAACATGCTCGTTCTTTCAGCTGTGGGGGTGTTATAAAGTGAAAGTAAATTTCACTATTCCTTGGTAAAAGAGTAGCCCAAGAGTTGGCGGTGGATGGTGATGACTAGCTGTCTTTTCTCTAATCTTACATTGTTAAATTAGGGACTGCTAGCGCCGATAGTCCTCGTGTATTGTTCGTTTTTGAATTTCGCGCTAAGCTACACGAGGGTTATATGCGCTAGCCGTCCCTAATTTTGGACTAGTGTAGGACTAAAGGGAAGGTAACTAGTCATTACCATCCTCCGCAAACTCTTGGGCTACTCTCTTACCAACAGATAGTGGAATCTACCTTCACTTTATAACACCACCACCTGTAAAAGGGCGAGCATGTTTAGTGCGATGGGGATTCGAATCCGTAACCTTCAGATTACGAATCGAACTCCTTTACCCACCTGGCCATGCCGGGCCAGTTTTCGTGTAGCTTTGCGCGAACATTCAAAACAAACATTTTGATCTTGCCGAAAACTACACTTCGCTTTCTCCACAATTCTCAACTCGTAATTCAACCTCTGAGTTTAAAATTATCTTATTATACTCCAGCAACGGAAAAAAAACAAGGGATCTGAAAAAACATTCTAACATTTCACATTGATGGTCAATACTAGCAGTTAATTTTGATGCATGTAAAATGTGTTTATTGAACGAAGAATTGACCCATTAACGATTATACTAAGTTACAAACAAACACAATGAAAATTCTACTGATTTAATAACAAAACTATTGATAGTTTTATAAAATCAAGAAATAATCCTGTAACCGTTCGACTAAACTATAATCTATTCCACGGACTTAGAGATTTACCATCTGACATTTCAACAAAATTACTTACTTATATTTGTCCCCCAGTGGCTCGGCGGTGTGTCTGTGAACTCACAACGCTAACAACCTGGTTTCTATACCCGTGGTGAACAGAGCACAGATAGCCCATTGTGTAGCTTTGTGCTTAATTCAAAACAACAACAACTACCAGAACAATTACACTGAACTACAATTAACCCTCTACAGTTTTAGTGAACTACAAGCTTTATCAACTGATAATTCTGAAGAACTATGAGGAAATGTAAGAATTCTATTAAACTAAGGGTTAATCCTTTATTAGTTCTACATAACTACGAACTTATCCCTTGATTGTTTTACTGAGCTACGAGTTTATCATCTAACAGTTCTATTAGTTTACGAAATTATCATAATCTGTTTACACCTATTGAACTATACATTAATCGTATATCAGACTTGCTGAAGAAAGAACTAATATTTTAAAGATTATATTAACCTACGAACTTACAGTCATGTAAAAAATTTAGGACACTCAACGAAAGCCTGTGTATTTTTGCACACTTTTAAATATATACATATTTAATCTCAATTTCAACAATACTGAGAGATTATAGGAATATAACTAAACAATTAAAACTGAAGAAAAGACTTTTCAACATTTTCTGTAAATGTGGTTCTACAAAAATACATATTCTAACGTAGGAAAAGTTAGGACACCCTACCCCCTAATAGCTAGTGTTACCCTCTTTGGTTGAAATAACTGCTGTGAGACGCTTCTTGTAGCCATCTACCAGTCTCTGACATCGATCTGAAGAAAGTTTGCCCCACTCCTCAATGCAGAATTTTTTCAGCTGTGAGATGTTTGAGGGATTTCTCGCATGTACAGCCCGTTCCAAGTCACCCCACAGTATCTCAATGGGATTAAGATCTGGGCTTTGACCTGGCCATTCCAGGACTTTCCATTTCTTATTTTTCAACCAGTCCTTGGTGGATTTACTGGTATGTTTTTTGGCCATTATCGTGTTGCAGGGTCCAGTTCTGCTTCAGCTTTAATTATCTTACAGATGGATTCACATGTTCCTTAAGCACCCTCTAATACGCAGTAGGATTCATAATGAATTCTATGACTGTAAGCTGTCCAGGTCCTGCTGCAGCAAAGCAGCCCTAAACCATGACACTTCCACCTCCATACTTCACAGTTGGTATGAGGTTCTTTTTCTGGAATGCTGTATTTGGTTTACGCCAAACATGTCCTCTGTTCTGGTGTCCAAATAATTTAATGTTGGACTCATCTGTCCAAAAAACATTATTCCAGAAGTCCTGGTCTTTGTCTACATTCTCTCTGGCAAACTTCAGTCTGGCCTTGATGTTTCTCTAATAGAGCAAAGGTTTCCTCCTTGCACACCTCCCATGCAAGTTAAACTTGTGCAGTCTCTTTCTGATTGTAGAAAGATATGCACTTTCACTTCAACAGTAGCCAGAGCCTGCTTTAGGTCCCATGATGATGTATTAGAATGTTTGGAGACCTCTTTTAGCATCTTGTCTTGCGGTCTGCTCTCGGGGTGAACTTTCTCGGACGACCAGACCTGGGCATGTTAGCAGTTGTTTTGAAAGCCCTCCACTTTTTGACTATTCTCCGGACATTTTATATGCAAAAACGGCTCGTTTGGGTTGAGAAAATATTTTACATAGAAGAGCAAACAACGTTTCGACCTTCTATGTAAAATATTTTCTCAACCCAAACGAGCCGTTTTTGCATACAAAATTCTCAACAAGTGGGTTTCTCGACATCACTGATTATTCTCCGGATAGTGAAACGGCTGATTTCAAAATCTTTTGGGATCTTTTTAAATCCCTTACCAGACTCATAAGCTGCTACAATTTTTGTTTCTGAAGGCCTCAAACAGTTCTTTTGCTCTAACTTCAACAGTCAGGAGCACACCAAACTAAATGTCTGAGGTTTAAATGGAGCAAGTCTCATTCAAAATGCTGAGTAACGATCTTCTAATCATGTGCACCTAGTATGATACACCTGTGTGTGAGTTGAACCATTTTAAGTGAGAATAAATGTGGGGGTGTCCTAACTTTTTCCTTAGTTACAATGTGCATTTTTGTAGAATTACATTTACAGAAGATCTTGTTCAGTTATATTCCTATAATCTCTCAATATTGTTAAAATTGAGTTTAAATATATCTATATATAAAAAATGTTACAAAAGTACACATACTATCATATGGTGTCCTAACTTTTCACATGACTGTAGTACCTAACAATGAGGTTACCGAATAGCGAACTGGTTCGTTAAAAGTCTACTTAACTACAAACTTATCCTATGATAGTCATACTGTATTATAAACCGGTTTCTGTAACGTATTTACCGGTATACGTTTTTTTTAGTACCTACGCTTGTTGCATTAAGTATTCTTTTTAACATGTGACGTATATTCTTGACGGTATATTGAGTAAGTTCTCGAAATTTGTAGAAGATTCTTGAGCGTAAAAAGCAACAATGTCCTATATGTGTATGTAACATAGGTGATAAACAGTATTATTGCCAAGTGAACTTTGGTGAGCGTTCTGGAGTCTCGCGTGGTTCGTATAAAAGCAACGTGCCAAGAGAAAGGAATAATATCATTGGACAGCTACAGTCAGTGTGCTATAAGCCTCGAAAGTTATAATTATGATTAATGTCTATTAATCGGAAAAATTACAGAACTAGACCAGGAATGTTTCTAGATATGAGACATTACAAACCGTTCAACTTCAGTAATTACTTAGGACATTGTTATTTCTATAAGAACATTAAATGCCTTTGCCGGGAAAAGCCAGCTTGTGAGGATGTGAAGCCAAACAAGAACCAGTCAAGTCAGAATCAATTTGTTCGCATTTAGTTCTAAGTCTGATATGAGACTCAAAGTTGTCTGTAAGTTTGTAAAACTGTTGTATATAAACCAGCATTAGTAATAACTATTAGTAATAACCGTTGTTATAAACTGTGTTTTTGTTGTTTTTTTCTGTATTAAAATATATTTGTGTTAAAAAAGAAAACTGTCTGTATTAATCTTGTTGGCAAATATCATAAATTTAATACATATTAACATTTAATTAACTTCTAAATTCAAATTTTCGATTATTGGAAATACGTAGTAATATGTAACGCATGTAACAAAATAAATCGAGAGATATCCGAAATAAATTATGAAGCACAACTTAACAAATTAAAAACTCGTTCGGGATAAAATTCAATACGTTACATTCCCTAGAAATCTGATGAATTAAAAACTTATTCTGCAACAGTTTTGCTAAATTACGAACTGGTTCTCTAAACGTCTACTGATCTACAACTGTTTGTTTGTTTTTGAATTTCGCGCAAAGTTCCACGAGGGCTCTCTGCGCTAGCCGTCCCTAGTTTAACAGTGTAAAGCTAGAGGAAAGGCAGCTAGCCATCACCATCCACCGCCAACTCTTGGGCTACGAATAGTGGAATTGAACGTCTCATTATAACGCTCCCTCAGCTGAAAGGACGAGCATATTTGGTGTGACAGAGATTCGAACCCGCAACCCTCGGATTACGAGTTGAGTGCCTTAATTACTTGGCCATGCCGGGCCTGAATTACGAATGAATCATGTAACAATTTCACTAAACTTGGAATTTATTCTTTAATCATTTAGTACAATAACTGGGAACAGAAACTTAACATACGCTATAAGTATTTACCCGTAGCCCTTATTATGTCAGAATATTCTTTATATTCAAATTCCAAAGAAACTTTTAAACATTATATCTGGATATTTCTCATTCCTTCATTATAAGTATGCTATCCAGTGCTCACCTGCTTCACATTTCTGACTTTTACCACGAAATGTCAATATAAACCAGTGTAAAGTTTATTAAATCTGTCTTCAACCATATATCACCTCGCTGCACTCTGAAATATATCCCCTATTGTCTCAACAGCAAGTCCAAAGACCTCTCACTCGAAAAACCAGGTTTCGATACACTGCAGAGATGAAACTTGGTGTAGCTTTGTGCACATAAACGAGCCTAACACGACTTGATAATTGAGATGCTCAGCTCGCAAGCTGTGTGTCGCGGGTTTGGATCTTATCACGAAACTCTTTAGAGCCTTGAAGGCTTTATAAAGTTACAATCAATCCCACAATTCGTTTAGAGTAACCCAAGAGCTGGCGATTAGTAGTGTTGTCAAGACCCTTAGACTATCAGTTCTAAATTATTAACGACTTATTTAGACAGCAGTCTAGCAGTGAAATTTAACAAATTTCGTAATTTAGCGAACTTTGTTTACATTTATCATTCGAAACCAGTAAGTTAAGACTAGTAAAACAAAGTGAACGTTCTATAACTTCAGGTAAAAGTGAGTAAATTGTTTAAAACAACTCTTAAACTAGAATGACAAATAAGAAATTAAATTGTAATGAGTAAACATCAGATAAAATATGATGCTAATTTCAAAAATTATAGAAATATAAAAAATATATTGAACGATTGAATTCAAACACGCATAAGAAATGTCGTTTCACCTATGCATAATGGTAATCGCACTCAGATAATTACCCTTCTATTATGAGTAAAATTCGAATCAGTAGACTATTAACAAATTGTAGGCTTACGAAATAAAATTTCGATTATTCTCATTACAAATAATACAAGTTTAGCCTTCTTCTGAACGTTGTTAGTTTTTCCATCAATTGTTTTAAATATAGGTCTATTTATCTGAACGTTTGTAATCAGGAACTGTATCGTCAAAACTAACACACATAGCATGTTTATGATTTCGAGAAATAAGTAAATGTAACTTCAACACGATAAAAATATCAAATTACAAATAACTTGAATTAATAATGTTGTAATGGGAAAAATAATATTAGGGTAAGTCGATGTTTTGGTTAAATTAGGTGTCGAGAGGACTAATTTATCGATACGTTAACTATGTGGTTATTTTCCTGCGCAGAATTTGTAGCCATTTTTCTTGTCTTTTTAATTTCATAAAACAGTAAAAGAATATCTTTTAAAAATATAACGTTTTCTTAAACACTTATAGTATATTAATAACACATTCCTTTTCGTTCCAATATATATGATACCATAAAATTACAAATACTGTTTAAGTATCGACCTTAAGTAACTCTTGAAGAAAGAACATGTGATAGAATATTTTCTTTCGAGAAATCTAATTAGCTACATTTCACTGACAGAACTCACAGATGTGTAGACAACACTTACACCTGCCAATGATCGTTCAGCATCACAACAGAAATCTAAGACTGCCAAATAAAATAATTATAAATTCATTGCATAGATAAAGATAGCCCGTTCTGGAACATTATTATCGGGTTATAACATAACACGCAGTAGAAATTAGTATTTCGTGTAAGCTGCATAATTAAGGTGTTAAAACGTTGAAAACAGTAGTTTAAATTAAAATATGTAAGTAAATGCTTAAAAGGCTGTAAATACCTTTTATCCATTGAGCTCATCCATTCCGAGACCATTTTATTTCGAACTCACTAAACCATTCTCTCACTAGATGGCAGCATGGTCTCCTGAGTTTTCTCCCATTGTTGATTTTCACCAGTTTGTTCGTTTGTCTATCGCAAGATTAAAGTTTTATGTTGCTGAAATTAAGTGCATACAAAACATCATAAGTTATATCATCTTATCTGTTTATTTAATTAAGAAATACAAATTAGTGGAGTGTAAAAATAGTTATTTTATTTCAACTCTGGGCTTGACATTACTGTAAAAAAAAAAAAGATTATCCAATATCACAATTAATGTTGCGATGTTCAGTATTGAAAGTTTGAAGAAGCAGAAGAAATAGAACTAATGGTTGTTATAGAAATGCACTCGACTACAAATTATTTTATTCAACATTCTGAAAGTATCTATTACGCATTTCAAGTGAAAGATGGATGAAAATATCAGTTTATCTCCACTATAAACGTTTGTAGTCTAATGTGATTTTATTGCAAAAATTAGACCTTACGGGAATTTTATTCATAAGATTTTAGTGTTTAGTTTCGTAACTGCTTACTTCGCAATAATACCAGTGGTTCAGCCTGTCAAGTGAGAGATGGATGGTATTTACCACCTGTCCGTCTAGTCTTTCACTACACAAGAAAGAAAGCCTAGCGCAAATAGCCCTGATGTAGCTTTTGGCGGAATTCAACAAATATTACTTTTCCAACTTACAAATAACACAATATAACTGTGGCCGGAATCTACTGCTTCTCGTAAATACTGGCGTACAGTAAAATATTGTTAGTCATAACAAGACGAAGGCAGTGATGGGAGATATCAATAGTAAACATGAGGATTATGGACGAAATCCTCCACAAGAAATGGAGTTATTTTGCGAAACTTCCTCAGTAATACAGATTCAACACTGATAAGCTGTGATACGCCTACATATTTTTGCACTGCCACCAATACATGTTTGAGTTATGTATTACCTGAAATAATTAAGCAAAAAGTAGTCAAACATTCAAGTCGATAATTACCATTTTACAATATAGTGTGTCTTCGATCTCCCTCACCTCACCGTAACGTACCAATTCACAACAAAAATTAAAATCATAAAAAAGCATACTGGTCGAAATACACAAACTTATCGAACGAACTGATACACAATTCCGATACAACTTGTGCCTCGCGAGTGTCTGATGTTGACAGATATTATCAGCAAATAACTGAATGTATTACAAAATAATCAGCAATACCTGAACGCAAACAGCACACACACAACGACACACGGAAACCACATACAGGTCTAACAGACACGATTAAAAAACAGCGTCCACTATGTACACCGTGCGTAGACATAACAGATCCAAAGATAAAAACACAAATCAACACATTTAGAATAAAATAAAGAACGAAATTAAACAATTAACACAAGAAAACTGGGACTCTGTAATAACACGAAACCTGCTTGAAGTAAAAATGTGTCCTCAAGACAGCTGGTATGGGTATGAAAACAGTCGTAAACTGTTAACCTGAAGATGAAGTAAGAAGATCGTTGTTCTCCACTTTATTTTGATTAAAGCTTTCATACCCATACCAGCCGTTTTGAGAATACAAAACTTGGACTCGTTTGCTGCTAATCTATATAAACATAATGGCTCACGACACCTCAGGACACATCTCAAAAGATACACACAGAACCTGCCCTACACTAGTGTAGGACAACAAAACTGTCTACATGAATATTCACGAAGCTGAAACACTTACAAAATATATTTAAAACCCATAATGGTCCCGATATGGACATTCATCACATAAGTTAAGTGAACGATCTTTTTGAACAAATATAGATCAATATTCCTAACTATTTCTCCTGTACACGCACATAAACAACAAACATAAAAAGTAAAACACACACATTCAGGTCATTTATGTGTGAAATAACCACAACACAGATGTCATTAGCAATATAACAATATAAAGCGGAAGGAGAGCGGTAAATTTTCGGACTTACAACGCTAGAATCAGGGGTTTGATTCCCTTTTGTGGATACAGCAAATGACCCAGTATGGCTTTGATATACAAACACACACACAAAGCACCTGGTTAAGATAGCATTAAAAGGACATCCAGCTATTTTTGAACATCTCATGGCACTACTTAGTCTCTTCCTAACATCAGAGTACAAACCCATCTCTTGAAAGCAGACAAATATTTTGATGTTCTTAAAGAAGGGTAAGCCAGTCAATAAGATACAGACCACTCAGACCGACCAACTTTGTAGGCAGGATTCTAGAAAGAGTTATAAGTATCATATTAAGTACAAACCTAGAGAAAAATTCAAAGTACCCACAGTGAAAAGGTTTCATAAAATTTTCGGCAAACCACTCATCAGTCAGTTAGGTCAAAAACAAATCCGTGAGAGGTAGCTTTAATAATAGCCCTGCATGACCAGGTGGTTAGTGCGCTCGAGTCGAGTCCCTGTCACACCAACTATTCTCGGTTTTTCAGTCGTGGGGGCGTTACGATTGACGGTCAATCTCACTATTCGTTGGTAAAAGAGTGGCCCATCAGTTGGTGGCGGGTAATGGTAACTAGCTGCCATTCCTCTAGTCTTACACTGATAAATTAGGTACGGCTAGCGCAGATAGCTCTCGTGTAGCTTTGCGCAAAATTAAAAAACAACAACAAACTTTTATAATATAAGGTATACGGTCGTCAGCTTTACTCGACTTGGAGAAAAATTTCGGTAAGACCCTGGATGTTACAGACGGAGCTACTGCGAAGAATTATTGCTGATTGTCTAAGTGTCGAGATAACAAAAAACGTCGAGTAAATGTAGATGGCACCTAATAAGTGTATGTCAACCATGGGGCGGGTGTCCCTTAGGGAGGGATAGCTAATCCCATACTCTTTATCGTGCTGTATACACGATATGCCACTAACTCTCTTACTTCTTAACTTACAGATGATGTAGCAGCTGGAAAAAAAATAAGTTCCCAAATTTCTTCCATAAAAGCCACACATTTATAGCCTACGATTAAGGACACAGTTGAATACAACCGAAATAAGAGAATAAAATGTAATGTAACATAAACACGGGTACCCATAATCTCAAGATTCAGTATGCCCAGGATTTACCTACTAAGAACCCCAGACTGCAACAACATTTTTAGGCTTTACTTCAGGCTCGAAACTTACATGGAAAACACGTGTAAGTGAACTAAAAAACAAGATCTGGAGACACGTGAAGTTAAGAGTTTAATTAGAAATAACACAAGCGAACACTTCACCGAGAGACATACTAAAACTATAAAAATAGTACAGATGGCCAAGGTTAATATTACCCTACACATAATTAAACATAAATTACAAACTGTATAAAACTCATTCCACTATATAGCATATAACGTTTCACGCACAAGTACACTTTTTATGCACAATTATGTGAGCATATAGCCACCATTAACAGATATCTACTGAATATTGTTGTTGTTGTTTTGAATTAAGCACAAAGCTACACAATGGGCTATCAGTGCTCTGCCCACCACGGGTATCGAAAACCGGATTTTAGCGTGTAAGTCCGCAGATATACCACTGAGCCACTGGGGGCATCTACTGAATAGATCGGTAACTAACTTTATAAAGCCCACCGCTAGTACAGCGGTATGTCTCCACATTTACAATACTAAAATTAGCGGTTCGATTCCCCTCGGTGGAGGGCCTGGCATGGCCTAGCGCGTTAAGGCATGCGCTTCGTAATCTGAGGGTCGCGGGTTCGCGCCCGAGTCGCGCCAAATATGCTCGCCCTCCCAGCCGAGAGGGGGTTATAATGTGACGGTAAATCCCACTTTTTGTTGGTAAAAGAGTAGCCCAAGAGTTGGTGGTGGGTGGTGATGACTAGCTGCCTTCTCTCTAGTCTTACACTGCTAAATTATGGACGGCTAGCACAGATAACTCTCGAGTAGCTTTGTGCGAAATTCCAAAACAAACAAACAAACCCCTAGGTGGGGTGAGCAGATAGCCCTTCGTGGCTTTTTGCTATACGAAAGAAAAACACACACACATACTTTGAAAAAAAAACGAAACAAAAATGAACTAGTATGTTCACTAGATCACACGTAATGGAAATTAACCTCAGTTCATCTCCCTTATAAATATGTACTACAAGCATATCAATCAACCACTTGCTGTGAGACTTACTTAACTGTATCATATGTGTGGTGTACTCACTGTGTATTATTAGGAAATTAACGTTAAGCGTATAGTAAATATGGTTTCAAACGAGACCTAAAACTCATTAACATTACAAATTTTGTATGTAATTATGTGTGCTAAATTCGTAATCAGAATGCATAGGAACTATATCACCAAATGAATAAACACTAGAATATATGATACTATGTCTGTAACGTAAGACAATCTACAATGGTATATTAGCGGACTTACAACTACAGAAACCAGGTTAAGATACCCGTGGAGAGCAGAGCACAGATAACCCTTTGTGAAGC
The DNA here is from genome assembly GCA_011833715.1 of Carcinoscorpius rotundicauda. Taxonomy (NCBI): domain Eukaryota; kingdom Metazoa; phylum Arthropoda; class Merostomata; order Xiphosura; family Limulidae; genus Carcinoscorpius; species Carcinoscorpius rotundicauda. Next base: position 52,242,838 of record CM022396.1, on the reverse strand, counting down.
TTTGTCCTTAACTGCAAATACACCAAATGAAGCTGATCCTCAACGTTGAACACAAATGCACCTTGCCCTGATGGGGGTAATGTAATTATGAAAGTTAATACAGAACCCTCACTTATATGATGGTCAGCCTTTTACAGTGCTGAAAGAAGGAAAAAGTCTAGATAGTCCCTGATACTGACAGAACCCGATAAAGAACGAAAGACTTGGACATTAGACTTAAAGTTGAAAGAGCTACATCGCGGCCAACTGACACATATTCTTATCGCATGATCATTACTGGACATGCAACTTGTATAAATCCGCTGACTTTTTAGTTTTGTTTCGGGGGAAAGGATAGCAGTGTATAAGATTATTATATTCAACTATTATAATCAGATATCAAGGAAAGCCTTTTCCTTTAAAAAATTAGGTAAGTTCGGGTGTTTGTGTAACTGTATAAGAATAAACATGAAATTATGCTTAATATTGAGAAAAACTGAAAAGGTTTCTAACTTAAAGATTTCAAGTGGTTGCAATACAAAACTGTTTGTCCTGACATGGCCAAGGGGTTAAGGAGATCAACTTCCAGTCTGAGGGTCAGGGGGTAAAAATCCTCCGTTTCACCAAACATGCTCACTCTTAAAGCCCTGAAGATATCTTATGTGACGGCCAATCCCACTGTTCGTTAGTGGAAGAGTAGCCCAAGAGTTGGCGGTGGGTGATGATGACTAGTTACATTCCTTTTGATCTGTCACTGCTAAATCAGGGACAGTTAGCGCAAATAGCCTTCGTATAGTTTTGCGCAAAATTATGAACAAACAAATAAATAAAACAGTGCATCCTTTGGTTTAGAATAGTAAATGTTAAAATGTCTTTTACTCACAGATTCATAGTTACTAGTACCAATATTAAAAATTGTTGATCTAACAAAATATTGTTATGATTATATGAAGATGAATTTTGTTTACCCCTATCTCATCTGAGTCTATTGGGCCAATGTTAACCAAAGTTTGAATGTAAACATTACGAATTATGGGGAATGTCCTAAGGAGGGAAAATTGAACTTAACCCTATTTGTACTTTCTAAATCCCCTTGGTTAATTACTCCCAGCCTATTAAATAAATATCAAGAAATCTTGACAGGTTGACACTTTAGACAACCATGTTTTTCTCAAAGACAGTGAGATGTAGGATATTCAAGGATTGGAGCACCTCAAAATCTTTTTTTGTTGATAGATTGAAAGCAAACTGCAGATGTCGTTTATGAATAAACTTTGCTATGATTTTAGTTGTTGTTTTTTAAGTTAAGCTTATGACCAAATTGTTACTTTAATATATGTGATTACTGTCAAACGTGCCTTGTTTTAATTAAGTTTAACATTATCTATCAGTTGACTAGCATTTCAACTTGTTATGAATGTATAAACAGCATCATATTTCTTTACGAATATTATATTATTAACAGATAGAACAAAATTACGATAATAACGATTATAGGTTGTTAAAGTAGATGTTCCACAGTTTAGCTTCTCTGTTTAAAACCAGGACAGGATTAGTTTACCTAAAGTTTAAACAATCAAGTTAATTAGAAATGCTATATCTATATAATCTCACCGTTAACTGTAACGATACCTTCAACACTGCAGGTTTTAGTAGTGACAATGTTTCCATCAACACTAAAATTCTTTAAACACTAATCATAATATACTCTTAATTAATTAATTAATCATACTCTATTTTTTATCTTCATATATTTTATGTTACTTTTGGAATTATAAAACGATATCATAAGATTTTGTATTAAAATAACAAAATAAACAGAAGTAAACCTATGACATCGGTTTATCTATGACTTTCAGGAATTTATAACATATTATAATTGATAAAAATGTGTGTTTCGAGTTGGTTTATTAAACTTGATGTAAAGAACGTAAAATGTGTATTAATAAGTAATAGAGTAAACTGTTGACAACATAAATATAAATAAAACTTCTTGACCAGTGTTAATTAACTCAAACAACATATTCTTACACATATCTTCAAGCAAACTGGGATATCTAATTCTGGGCTAGAACGTAGAAATAAGTCGCCATTGTTCAGTGAACTACTTTATGTGTTTTAAAATAACTCATCGTATTTTACATGTGAAGAAATCGACACAGCAAGAACTTCATGTGAAAACAACAAAATCACACCAGACGAAGACTTACACCATGATTTGAACCCGTCTAAGAGAACCAAACATTATATACTTACTCGGATAGGATAAGATATCCCACAGTGCAGTTGTAACCCTCGTTATCGATCTATCGCATTAGCAAGTGTAGGAGAGAAAGTTCGAATCTCCCTTCCAAATATATTCGCTATTTCAGCCTTTGAAACGTTATAATGTAACGATCAATCCCACTATTCATTGGTGAAATAATAATCCAATAGTTGTGAGTGGTTGATATAAACTAGCTACCTTCCGTCTAGTCTTTTCCTGTTAAATTAGTGACGGCTAGTGCAGATAGTCCTTGTGTAACTTTGAGCGAAATTTAAACCAACCTATTCTCTGCCCAATTTCTAACGTTCTAAGTCCTTAAACTGAAAATTAAGACACTAGGGGAAGGCAGAAGCTACAGTTGACAATGAATTAAACAAAAAAATCTTAACAAGTTGGCCCGGTATGACCAAGTGTGTTAAGGGGCTCGACTCATAATATAAGGGTTGCGGGTTCGAATCCCGGTCGCACCAAACATGCTCGCCCTTTCAGCCGTGGGGACGTTATAATGTTACGGTCAATCCCACTATTCGTAGGTAAAAGAGTTGCCCAAGAGTTGGCGGTGGGTGATGATAACTAGCTGTCTTCCCTCTTGTCTTACACTGCTAAATTAGGGACGGCTAGCGCAGATAGCCCTCGAGTAGCTTTGCGCGAAATTAAAGAGGCAAACAAACTTAACAAGTTAACTACTATCGCCAAACAAAGATAAAATACAGAAAAGTACCACATTTAAAGGTTTTTTTATTTTTAGAACTAGACAAAATGTTCTTTTTTCCCTAAACTGTTTAGCGACAAAATGTGAAGGTAACTGATGACTTGTTTTTTCAAAATGTTGATACATTTTACAAACTCGCAGGAAAGAAGTTTACTCATGAACTATATTATGAAATATAAGGAACTAAAACTCGTATTACAAATGAGTTCTTCAGTTGATATTATGTCGCAGAGTTTTACCGCAATTGAAGAGCAGTAATTAATATTGGCTTTGTACAGAATAATATCGTAACTTACACTTAGAGAGAATCCTAACTTGTTACAAAACATTTGAAAACGTAAATCACCCAAAAATGGGTAATACTTAGTTATTTCTCGTATACTGGCAGCGGTAATTATATCAAAACAAATTACAATGGATGATGCAGCCTATTCTGAAATTGAACCGTTAGCAGATGAACTAGCAGTGCACAGAATCTTTAATTCTCTAGCGGCTTGGAATTGAATCGTTAGCAGATAAAGTAGCAGTGTACAGATTGTTTACTTATGTAGAGGTTGTGTAAGAATGTATTGCATAGATCAAATTTTAAGCAAGTAAAAGCAGAGCTCAGCTATCAGGAAATGGTTACGAAGATATCAGGCCTAGCGCTAAAGTCGTTAGAGAAATATTGACGAATGAAAGAAACGCCTTACTACAGGGTGGCCCGTAAGTCCCTACCCATCCATATATCTTATGTATTCGGTGTATCTGTATGGTGTCACCAGTATTCTTGCGCTCATGTACCCACGTACTTGTCACAAATACGCTCTTCAAGTGTAAATGGCTTTACATCGGCCATATTTCTCTAAAAAAAAAGGAACACATTTATAATACTTGCGTAATTGTATAGGTAGGGACTTACGGGCCACCCTGTAGTTACAAATCTGAGAATTAAATAATCGTTGGTGAACAAAAAAGATCAAAAAATGAATTTATTTACACTGTAGTTGACTGTGCTTTCGTAAGATTGGAAGATAGATTCCGTGATCATATGTCAGTTTCAGGATCTCTGTGTGATGTTAAACAGTTAAAGTAATTAGAAAAACCTCAAAACGCAATGAACTAGTAAAATCGTGCATGGATTTAACTGTAGTAATATTCAGTGTTGAAGTAGGTAAACCAGATGTTGACAATATTGATTTTACGAATGAGCTTAAGGCCTAGCTATAATTCTCTAGAAACATTCGTTACTCTTATTACGCTTCAATCCTAAAAAAAAATAGATATAGCATCAGTGTAGCTTATATCTTCCTTCAAGATACTATGTTCTCTCCGACGCCTGTTACATTTGCTGAGATGTTTTTCGAAACCAAAATCAATTAAATCTTATCTGAGGATGCCCACGTCTCAGGAGCGTCTCTCCGTTGATAGAGATGATGCAAGAATGTTCAATTTACAGATATGTCAAATAGAATTTATAACAAGAGCAAACAGAAAGTAAATATTTACACTTTAGTAACAATATAGAAAACAATATGAACGAAAAGTATGTTTCTTGAATTGGAAAACAAATTTTCCTGCTTTTGTGCTAAATTAAATAGAAATAAATACTTCACCAGGAAAAACACGCCCTCAGGCGATTTATAATTATCATTCCTTCAAATATCACTTTTGTTGAGTTTACAGTGAATGCAAAGTTTCGTTATATAGAACAACTTTGTTTAGAATAATTAAATTTTAAACTTAAAACAGAGTAATTATTTACATAAAAAACATCACCAACAAGTAACGTACACAATTTTTAGATCGAATTGTATCTGTCATATTTATAATTTACTATATCCATCTGGCTATTATTCCCACTGAGTCAGCGGTAAGTCAACGTACTTACTACGCTAAAATTCGAAGCTCGAGCATCCTTGGTGAGCCAAGAGCAGGTAGTCTATTCTGTAGAGGCCCGGCATGACCAGGTGGGTTAAGGCGTTTGACTCGTAATCTGAGGGTCGCGGGTTCGAATTCCCGTCGCAATACACATACTCGTCCTTTCAGCCGTGGGGTCGTTATAATGTGAATATCAGCCCAAGGGTTCGCGGTGGATGGTGATAACTAGCTGTCCTCCCTCTAGTTTTGCACTGGTAAATTACGAACGGCTAGCGCAGATAGCCTTCAAGTAGCTTTGCGAGAAATTCAAAAACAAACAAACAGCTGTTCTGTAGCTTTACACTGAAACAAATATATATATCCATAAGACTGATAAACGGTGTATCCCTACTGCAATGTGAGTCCTACTTCCCTAGCCGCCTCCAAAACCTAGGACACATTTTATAATCCCACATTTCAACTTGTATCATGTGACCTTTTCAATTCGTGCAGCGTTTTTTGTTTAATTTATTTTTATTTTGGCTTGTTTTTTTAATTATGTATATATATATATATACACAACCTCACATGCTCTGTTGTATACAAGACAACTATAACTGGTTGTACTTGTTGCAGTTGTTTAATATTAAGCACAAAGCTATATCACGGATATCAAAACCTAGTTTCTGGAAGTTCATGTCCACAGACACAATACTGTTCCACTGAGGAGCACTGTAACTAGGCACGTTTCCTTCAACAATACCACAGAATTATCTAAATATTAAACAGTATAATGCTGAAATATCTATTTCTTGTTACTTAATGCGGATCGCTCCAAATTCGGCGCTGCATGACCAGGTGGTTAAATCACTCGACACATAATCTAAGGGCCGTGGGTTCGAATACCCGTCACACCAAACATACTCGACCGTAGGGGCGTTATAATATAATGGTCAATCCCAATATTCGTAGGTAAAAGAGTAGCCCAAGAGTTGGCGGTGGGTGGTGATGACTAGCTGCCTTCCCTCTAGTCTTACACTGCTAAATTAGAGACGGCTAGAGCAGATAGCCCTCGAGTAGCTTTGCGCAAAATTCAAAACAAACAAACATCTAATGCAAAACAAAAGAAAAATATCAAATATAAATAAATGGAGAACAGAAATACAAGTTATAGAAATATTACGTATTTATTCTTTACGATAATTTATACTACTATTCCTGTATGGAATGAGGAATGTAGACTGTTTGTCATCTACGAGTGACTGAAGACGGACATGAAATATCTCTTTTTACAAAATTTTTCGATCGATTTAAAACGAACCACTATTAAACTTCCAATTCCTCTCTCTATCCCATCAATCAATAAACAACGTTTCATATTATTTGATTCTGATGGTCATTATATAATCTTGAGTATAAAAATTATTTGATATAACTCGATTCTTAGAGTCAATTAATATAACTTGTTTCTTAGATTCAGTATAAGCTCTTGTTAAAGCAATCAGTTGATAAAAGTTGGTTCTTAGAGTCATTATAAGATCCTAATTCTTACAACCAGTTGATATAACTTGGTTCAGGGTGTCATTATTGGATCCTAATTTTAACAATCAGTTAATATAACTTGATTCTTGAAGTCATTATGAGATCCTGATTCTAACAGTCAGCTCCACAAGATGTTCTCTTGCGACAAAAGTTTTAATTATTAGTAATTCTGAATTTGTATTGCTAAGATAGGAATGCCCTTAGAAACATTTCACAATTAAAATATGTGTTATATGCTTCATGAAGAGGAACAAATCAGTTTTTTTCCCATTTTACCCAGCCTGCCCTCAAATTGAAATTATTTGAGGCAGGATTAGAGTAAATTAATCTGCAAAACCTCGGGCGTGGTCAAATACGTCAATCATAAGTCAGAAACTGTAATTAGATCTCCAATCCATAAAGAGATGACGAATCTATGAGAGAAAAATATGTACTTGAAAAAAAAACAATAACCAATAACTCAGAACCGTCCTGCGAGTCACACATTTGTGACTATAAATGGGACATTTTACTTGAGCTTTCAGTTTGTTTGTTTGTTTTGGGGGGAGGTGGATACTTCTTTAGATTCTCCGTCGTTTTCAGTTTGTTGTTTACCTGCAAAATCTGATAACTAAAAGCGTGGGCCAAATCAGAAATTTCGTCAACGTTATTACAGATAGATTTGCATATAGCACATTATTTTCGTTCTTTAGGTTTCATCGTTGAAACATTTGTGATTAACAGATTTCTGCTTCTGTTTATGTTTATTCAGAAATTTTAAGTTCGTGCCCTGAGATGCGAAATGGGAAACATTAAGAGATCTAGCAAAACAACATCTTTTAACATGGTATCACTATTTATTAGGCTAGACTTCCAATCTGAGGGTCCTGAGTTCGATCACCGTCCCAGAACATGCTCACCCTTTCAGCTGTGAAAGTATTATAGTTTGACGTTTCATTGATAAAGGTGTAGCCACCGAATTGGTGGTGTTAACTAGTTGCTTTCCCTCTAGTCTATCGGTTCTTAATTAGAAATAATTTGTACAGATAGCTCTTGATTAAGCTTGCGAGAAATTAAAAAACGAAAGAGCTTTCAGTCAAAATTTTTATGGAATTTTGTATTTTTAGATCTTCCTGCAGATGGTACTAGTATTTCTCAAGAGAAAACAAAAGTTCTGTCCATAATCTGTTCTCAACAACTTATTATGTTCAAACATGAGAGCATTATGATGCAGGTAGAGAGTTTCCTTGTTTGTTTCATAAATTTCTGTATAGCTACTACACAAAAGTATCCACTGTACCTGTACCTACATTTCGTGGACTATAAGAAATGTATATAGTTAAAAGTAAGCCGTCCTTAATTTAACAGCGTAGGACTGACTAAAGGGAAAGCAGCTAGTCATCATCACCCACTGGGAACATTTGGATTGCTCTTTATCAACAAATAGTGGGATCGTCCGTCACATTATAGCACCCTGAAGTCTGAAATGGCGAGCACATTTAGTGTGATAAAGATTCGAAACCGTGATCCTTACATTACTAACACACTAACCATATGGCCATGCCAATCCCTGGATAACTCTAATCGAATAGAAAGATTTAAGCGTCACAAGTTCGGAGTTGGACATTGTAGCAACTGGACGCAATAGTTCACTAACTGCTTGACCAATGTAGTCTGAGATTTCATTTTAGTTTATTCACATATCATAAGAGAAATAACAGCATTTCTAAAATCAACAGCTGTCAACCTACAAAATGAAAGATACGTCATTAGGCCTTAAAATAAATTATGACTGGCTACTTGCTCATAAGTATGAAATACTACGTTTTCACCAAATAATACTTATTTTGATATATATCATTCACGTCCACTTATTTTTGTGTGTGTTTTTCTCATGAATAACATTTGCTATATCAAAACAAATTGCGCTAGCTGCTGTGTCCACTGAGGGAAATCGAACCCTTAATTGTAGCATTACACGCTCTTACCTGGAAGTAACACACATACAAATGGTTGAGTTCTGTGGTTGCAAGTCCTAACTTCCAGGTAACACTCTAAATAAATCATGGAACTATTTTTGTTAGTTCCTAAACTGAACAGTGTTACAAGTAAGTGACACACCCGTTTATACATTAACAAAATATATTTCACAAAAGCGTTTCTTTGCGCAATATAGACGTATCTCAGTAAGAAATTAAACGAAACTTTAAATACTACTATAATAGCAAAGGGGGCGCAATAAAGTGTTAAATAAAAGAAAATAAAATCATTTGAATAATACTTTTGCTATTTTGCGTTGTTGTAAATAAAAATATATTTCATATATATATATATATGGAGTGTAACGGTGGTTTTTAATTAACAATTATTGAAATATGTAATTTCTTCCAGTATCAAATAACAATTTTCAAAGACATACCAAGTTATTATTCTTGACATATTTGAAACTATCACGGTGAAATAACTTACAACAATAAAAAGTGTACAAGCGTGAAGCCTGTGAAGAATGAGTTTCCTCAGTACAATACAGGCTGTGTATCGTGCATATCGTAAACTATGCAGATTATAAATCATGAGTATGCTAAGGAAAATGTAGGCTGTGTATTGTGCATATCGTAAAATGTACCCTCTGCAGCATGAGTTTACTAAGTAAAACGTACGCTGAGTATTGTACATATCGTAAACTGGGTTGCGTATAAAGCATGAGTTTCCTAAGTAAAATATAGGCTGTGTATCGTGCATATCGTAAACTGAAGCCTGTGAAATACGACGAGTTTACTAAGTAAAATACAGCCTGTCTTTTGTGCATATCGTAAAGTGTATCCTGTTAACCATGAGCTTACTAGTTAAAATAAAAGCTGTGTGTCGTGCACATCGTAAAGGGTAGCCTGTTAAGCATGAGTATATTGAGAAAAAATAATGGCTGTGTATTGTGCATATCGTAAAGTGTAGCTGGTTAAGCATCAGCTTGCTAAATAAAATAATGGATGTGTGTTTTGTATATTGTAAATTGTATCCTATGAAATATGATTTTACCAAGTAAAATAATAGGCTGTACAAAGGGCATATCGTAAAGTATACCCTAATAAGCATGAGCTAAGTAAAATATAGGTTGTGTGTCGTGCATATGATAAAGTGTAGTAGCCTGTAGAGCATGAATTTACTAAGTGAAATACAGGCTATGCATTGTACATATCGTAGGGTGCAGCATGTGAAGCATGAGTGTACAAAGTTAAATATAGGCTGTTTGTCGTGCATATGTGTAGTCTCTTAAGCATGAGTTAGAACGTAAAATATTAGCTGTGTATTGTGTATATAAAAAACTGTAGCCTGTTTAAAACACGAGTTTACTAAGTAAAACATAATCTGTGTTTCGTCCATATCGGAAAGTGTTGCTTGTTAACCATTAGTTTACTAATTAAAATACAGACCGAGTATTGTACATATCGTAAAGTGTAGGATGTTAAACATGAGTTTACTAACTCAAATATTGGCTGTCTACTGAGCATATCGTAAAGTGAAGCGTGTTAAGCATGAGTTTACTAAGTTTACTAAAATACTGGTTGTTTGTCTTCTATATCGTGAAGTGTAGCTTTTGAAACATAACTTTACTAAGACAAATATAGACTGTGCATTGGGCGTATCATAAAGTATACCTTGATAACCATGAACTTACTAGGTAAAATATAGGCTGTGTCGAGCACATGGTAAAGTGTAGTCTGTTAAGCATGATTTTTTAAAGTAAAATAGTGGCTGCGTATTGTGCACATTGTAAAGTGTAGCCTGTCAAGTATGAGTTCACTTGGTAAAATACTGGCTGCGTGTCGTGTATATCGTAATGGGTATTCTGTGAAGCAACACCTTACACACTTTACAAATGAAATATAGACAGTGTATTATGCATATCGTAAAGTGTAGCCTGTTAACCATAAATTTGCTAAGTAAAATATAGGCCGTGTGTCGGGCATATTGTTAAGTGTGTAGCGTGTAAAGCATGAGTTTACAAAGTAAAATATTGCCTGTCTATCGTGAAGTTTAACCTGTGAAGCGTTAAATTACTAAGTAAAATATAGGCTGTATACTGTGCATACCGTAAAGTATAGCCTGTTAACCATGCTTTTACTAAGTAAAATATAGGCTATGTATTATAAATATCGTAAACTGTTATATGTGAACCATGAGTTTACTCTGTTAAATATAAGCTGCGTATCCTCAATATCGTAAGGTATAGCCCGTTAACCATGACCTTACTAGGTCATATGGAATTTGTGTAGTGCATGCACATCGTAAAGTGTAGCCTGTTAAGCATGAGTATATTAAGAAAAATATTGGCTGTGTATTGTGCATATCGTAAAGTGTAGCCTGATAAGCATAAGTTTACTTAGTAAAATAATGGCTGTGTGTCATGTATATCGTAAAGTGTAGCCTTTGAAGCATGATTTTACTGAGTACAATAGGGCATATAGTAAAGTATACCCTGATTAGCATTAGTTAACTGAGTAAAATATAAGTTGTGTGTGTCGTGCATATGGTAATGTATTGCCTCTTAAGCATGAGTTAGTATGTAAAATATTAGCTGTGTATTGTGTATATCAAAAACCGTAGCCTGTTAACTATGAGTTTACTAACTAAAATACAAGGTGAGTATTGTGTATATCGTAAAGTGTAAGCTGTGAAACATGAGTTTACTAAGTAAAATACTGGCTGTGTGTCTTTCATATCGTAGAGTGTACATTTTGAAACATGCTTTACTAAGCAAAATATAGGTTTGTGCATTGGGCATATCGTAAAGTATACAATGATAATCACGAGTTACCTAAGTAAAATACTGGCTATGTGTCGTGTATAACGTAATGTATAGAATGTGATGGATGAATTTACTAAGCAAAATATAGGATGTTTGGCGTGCATATCATAATGAGTAATCTTTTAAACATGAGTTTACTAAGTAAAATATAGATTGTGTGTTGTGCATATCGTAAAGCGTAGCCTATTAAAAATAAAATTACTAATACTGGCTATGTGTCATGTATATCGTAAAGCGTACCCTGTAAAATATAAGTTTACTAAATAAAATATACGTTGTGTATAGACTATATGGCAAAGTGTAGCCTGTGAAGCTGTAAAATACAGGCAGTGTGTCGTGCCCTCGTAAAGTGTAGCCTGTGAAGCGTGAGTTTACTACTAAAATATAGGCTGGGTATCGTGCATATCGTAAAGTATACTCTGTTAATCACAAGTTTATCAAGTAAATTATTAGCTGTCTATCGCGCATATCATAAAGTGTATCCTGTTTAGTGTCAGTTTACTAAGTAAAACACTGGCTGTGTATTCTGAATATATAACAAAAGTGTAGTCTGATAAGCATAAGTTTACTAAGTAAAATTTAGGGTCTTTATTGTGAATATGATAAAGTGTAGTCAGATGAACATGACTTTACTAGGTAAAATATAGGCTGTGCATTGGGCACATCGTAAATTATACCCTGATAAGCATGAGTTAACTGAGTAAAATATAGGTTGTTGTTTGTGCATATCGTAATATGTAGCCTATTAACCATAAGTTTACTAAGTTAAATATAGGCTGTGTGCTATGCCTATGTTTTAGTGTAGCGTATTATGCATGAGTTATTACGCAAAATATTAGCTGTGTGTTGTGCATATGAAAAACTGTAGCTTGCAAAACATGAGTTTACTAAGTAAAATTTAGACCGTGTATTGTGCATATCGTGAAGTGTAGAATGTGAATTATGAGTCTACTAAGTAAAATATAGCCTGTTTATATCGCATATCGTAAAGTGTAGCCTGTCAAGCGTGAGTTTACTAAATCTCTAAGTCTCTGTATTGTGCATATCGTAAAGTGTACCCTATTAATTATGAGTTTATTAAGTAAATTATAAGCTGTGCATCGGACACATCATAAAATGTATTCTGTTTAGCGTCAGTTTACTAGTAAAATATAAAATGCCATTATGCATATCGTAAAGTGTAACTTGTGAATTATGAGTTTACTAAGTAAAATATAGCGTGTTTATGTCGTATACCGTAAAGTGTAGCATGTTGAGCATGACTTTACTAAATTAAATATAGACTGTGTGTTGTGCATATCGTAAAGTGTGTAGCCTGTAAAGCATGAGTTTACTAATTAAAATGTAGGCTGTGGGTGTACTGTGCATATCGTAAAGTGTAGTTTGTTAATCATCAGTTTACTAAGTAAAATATAGGCTGTGTGTTGTGCACATCGTAAAGTGTGTAACCTGTAAAGTATGAGTTTACTAAAAATATAGGCTGTGTATCGTACATATCGTAAAGTGTAGCATGTGAGCATGAGTTTACTAAACAAAATATAGGCTGTGTATCGTGCATATCGTAAAGTGTGTAACCTGTAAAGCATAAGTTTAATAAGGAAAATATAAGCTTTGTATTGTGCATATTGTAAAGTGTAACCTGTGAAGCATCAGTTTACACACCCTCTATACTATGTAGCATGAGTTTCCTAACCTGTATACTCTGCAGTACTAAGTAAAGCGTAGGGTGTGATGCGCGCTTTTGAAGGGTTGAGAAGCTTGATGTAAAGAGTTGAGTCGCGAAAATCCTTAACCGGTTGGTGACTTTTATAGCAGTATAAAGTTAGTTGAGGTAAATAACTGAACAGTTACAGTGACATTTTCACAAGGGTTTAATATTTTAACACCCATTTCTGGAAAATGTATGAAGTGTTCCGCACACCGAACTTAAGAGTGAAAATACGTTTTTAACTGTCATAGGGAATATCTTTAGAGCTCCATATCACATATGACATTGGAGAAAATTTTTGTTTTTGTATAATTTTTATATAAGTAGATTAGGGAAAATATTAACTGAGAAGTCAATATTTATATGTAACAGTTTTTTTCTCTCCTGTAGTGAATGTTAATCTACAAATTGAATCACAGAGGAACCTTTCTCGTATGTTTGTCCAAATCAGGCGATAATCTGTATGAGAAACTTGTAATTATAATATAATCCATTATTTGATAAAAACATGTTGTGTGCCCTGATTATAAGGTGTCGTCGAACCTTGGGTATCTCCTTGGAATGACATAGGGGTTGAACAAATCCTCCAGATTCCCTGTGTGAAATGACTACCTGAGCCTGTTAGTTAACATTCGTCCAAATAAACAGAATTGGCTATTAAAAACTTTAACACTAGTATGAATGTGGCTCTACAGTGTACAAAAGGCCCGACATGGCCAGGTAGTTAAGACACTCGACTCGTAGTTTGAGAGTCACGGGATCCAATCCCCGTCACACCAAATATGCTTGCCCTTTCAGCTGTGGGAGCATTATAATGTGACGTTCAATTTCACTATTCATTGGTAAATTGGTAGCCCAAGATTTGGCAGTGGGTGGTGATGACTAGCTGCCTTTCCTCTAGTCTTAGACTGCTAAATTAGGGACGGATAGCGCAGATACCCCTCGAGTAGCTTTGCACAAAATTCTAAACAAACCAAACTAGTGTACAAAATGTTACGACTTACACTGTACTTAATAAACTAATAAGTTAATCAGATTGAAATCCTTGCAGCCTTATATATATTTTCACCATGTTCAGAGAAACACGCGCTCTAAATAGTTAAATTGTTTATTATATAGATACAGAGAGAGTTTGACTCGTAATCTGAGGATCGCGGGTTCGAATCCCTGTCGTACCAAACATTCTCCCTCTTTCAGCCGTGAGGGCGTTATAATGTTATGGTCAATCCCATTATTCGTTGGTAAAAGAGTAGCTCAAGAACTGGCTGTGGGTGGTGATGACTATCTGCTTTCCCTCTAGTCTTATACTGCTAAATTAGGGACGGCTTGCGCAGATAGCCCTCGAGTAGCTTTGTGCAAAATAAAAAACAAACAAACATACACATAGATGATTAAAAATACATACCACTAAACCTAAATATAAAACTTTACACACAAATGAATATACAAATCCTATTTGTTTCACAAACTTGTAGACTCATACACAGTTTCAAACATGCTTAGATTAATGTAACGATACTGTTACTTTGATGCTGCATACAGCAGCTCTATATGTCATGCATATATTAAACTTCATTTCAGGTTGTTGCAGCATTAATCAATGCAGATTACAGCTTATTTATCAGCTATTGCGTGGTTAACATTCTGCATGAAAATCCTCTAGTGATTGATTGTTATAAACTCAGATATATTCGAATAAATATACATGAAAAGATTATACGTAAAATGTTTTACACGTCATTTCCAGCCGTGTTGAACAACCAACAGCATCGTATTAGTGGGCAGGTAGCATTTTGACTAGAACGTTCTATTTTGTTTAAAAATAAAATAGATTTTGTGAGATATGAACCAAATAATACAATGCGATTTTAGGTCTGTATATAATAACTTGTAATGGCTTCATTTAAGAATAGCTCACGTTTGATCTAAAAGTATTCTTTTGTAAATATATATATATTTATGTACATTTGTTCTTAACCGTATACATTGTTTAATCCCTAGAAAATTTTAACAGATGACAACGGACAGTGTGTTTGTTTCTAATTAAGCACAAGGCTACATAATGGGCTATCTGTGCTCTGCCAATAGAGGGTCGACAATGGACAGAGAAAAATAATAGTTTATTAGTCCCATAATATGGATCACATAGTACAGTTCAGAAGTCCCACAATATGAATCACATACGAAAATTCCAGTAGTCCCACACCATGAATCACATACGTACAGTTCACTGGTCCCACAATATGAATCACATACGAAAATTCCAGTAGTCCCACAATATGAAACACCTACGAAAAGTCCAGTAGTCCCACGCTATGAATCCCATACGTATAGTTCAGTTGTCCCACAACATGAATCACATAGTACAGTCCAGTAGTCCCACAATATGAATCACATACGTATAGTCCAGTAGTCCCACAATATGAATCACATACGTATGGTCCAGTAGTCCCACAATATGAATCACATACGTATGGTCCAGTAGTCCCACAATGTGAATCATATACGTATAGTACAGTAGTTCCACAATGTGAATCACATGCGTATTAGAAGCATTTTTACCTTTAATTTCATGAATAATGGTTACTAATCACTATGAATTATTATGCTCAGTATTAAATAAAGCTAAATCCTAAAAATTATATTCTATCCTTTTTTTTATTTTTGATTGTGTGTCTTATGGGTCGCAGTAAAAGAGCAAACGTATTGCTAAGAAGAGCAAACATGAATATTTTATGGAGTTTTTTTTTATCCCATGTGCAACAATACTTTTGTTTTTATTTTCAAAAATTCCACGTGCCTAGTATATACAATTGAAACGCGGTAGTCCGATATCAACACTGATATGAGCATGGTGAAATTTCATAATATTTTCTTATATTTAGTATAATATGTGATTCTATACCAAATCAAGTTCATTCGATCTTTCAAGTAACAAAAATAAATTCCATATCAATAACTCTTGGAGTGCGAGTTGGACCTGAAGTAGAGCTCTGAATTTCAGAACTGTTGAACCCGGTTCGAATTCGTGCGATATCACCAAATATTCATTGATCTTCAAGCTTTGAGTACATTATAAGAGTGAAAATCAATCGCTTATAGCGGATGACAGATGGTAAAGCGTTTCCGAGTGGTGATTTTCAAGTTTTGAGTACATTATATGAGTGACAATCAATCCCTTATAGTAGATGGTAAAGTGCTTCCGAGTGGATGCCTTCCCTCTACTCAATTATGGACGACAATCGAATTCACCTTTACCACAAATACAGTAAACTTTACGTATCTCTACGTATATTTCATATTTTTTAGACATTTCTCAAAGCTATCTAACCTTCTTTATGCGACTCTGATAACAAATAATTATACTCTTTCTTTTCTATATTCTGATGACGTAGGAGTTTTGACATTTCTTGTTATTCATAGAATCATTAATTTTCAAAAACATTCTTCGTATATATTATTTATTTAAAAGGTTAATATTTTATTCAGTTTTGTTTTCTTTTCTCGTATATTAATTTTCTTGTTTTTTTTGTATAATAAAGAATTCAGTGGAAAGAACTGAAAAAAAACTAAAAGTCAACGTTCTTCCACACTTGTTTAATTTCACCAGTTTATATATATATTACAGTATGTCCTTGTATGTTTCCTCTCCCTGAGCTACATATATATAAATATATATTAATAAGATGCTTAGGACTAAGTTTCGAAAAAGTTGATATAGAAAATGTAATGTTGTCACTTAACTATTCAGGATCGGTTCACTGAGCACATGCTGAGGTCTATAGTAAAAGTAACATATATTTAGTAGTGTTCAAACGTATTAAAACACTACGTTGCCACTGTAGTATTGATTTTTTTATATGCATAAAATAAAACTGTTATAACTCACAATGTTGGTAAAGAAATAGATTAAAACGGCCGAACTGTTGTTTTTACTCATCCACATTTTTAAGTACAAAATTCTATATCTTTATTGTTTGAATTGAGATTATAATGTTAATAGTGCTGTAAGTTTTAGTGACAATAATCATATTGTTAATTTACTTTGTTTGGTCCGGTATAGCCTAATCTAAGGGTCGCATTTTCGAATCCCCGTCACACCAGACATACTCGCCCTTTCACTTGTGTGGGTGTTATTATTTCCCGGTCGATCTAACTATTCGTTGTTAAAAGAGTAGCCTGAGATCTGGCAGTGAATGGTGATGACTATTTGCCTTCCCTCTAGTTTAAAACTGCTAAATTAGGAACGACGAGCACAGATAGCCCTCGTGTAGCTTTGCGCGAAATTCAAAACAAAAACAATTGATTTTGTTTAGTCAGTATACTTTACTCCACAAGGTGGTGTTCCTCAGGGAGGGGTGGTTAGCCCTATACTCTTCATCATGTATGTAAACAATATGCCACTGAGGGATCCAAATTATGGATTTTCTTCACAGTTCGCAGATGATGTGGCAGTGCTGCAACACCCACGATAGCAGTCACTAACATACAACCGCAACTAAATAGAACAAGTGAATACTATCAAAAATATATAATAAAAATAAACACAACAAAAACACAACTTATAGTCTTTAAGAAATTGACAAAACACAAAAAACAACAGCCAGAACTATATATGAACGGCACTTTACTCCAGACTGCCCCATCAGCAAAATTTTTAGGTCTGACCTATGATTCAAAACTAACTTGGATCAATCATGTCAACGAAATTAAAAACAAAATTTGGCGAAGAACTAACTATGCTAGGAGTCTAACTGGTAAAAACAGTGGAGCATCTACATATAACATACTAAAAATCTATAAAACATATATTAGACCTGTAATAGACTATGCAGCTCCAGCATGGATAACTGTAAGCAATAAAATAATTAAAACTAAACTACAAACAATCCAAAACACACTCTTCACAACAGCATACAGAGTTCCAAGAACAATATCATCTCAATTCATTCACAAATACTCGAACATACCAACCATACCAGATAGACTCCTACATATTACAATAATGTACTTTAATAAGAATTGGATGAAAAACAAATTAATGTGCGAACTAGACCGGTACCTCATACACGATGAAGCTAGTCCTAAACATCTCTCCCCAGTTAATTTGTATTTCAAATATAAAAATAAATAATAATAATAGTAAAATATATACATATATATAAAGTTAAAAAAATATAATAATAATAATTTTTTTTAGTTTATTTATTTATCTAATTAAAACAAAAGCCACCAGCAAACTTAACATTCTGCTAATAGAATAAAACTGTATACGAGCCAAAATACATGGACATTACCCTGAAAAGGACTAAATAAAAATTCAGTCCACAGCCAAAAACATTAGTACAGGTAGGAGGAAGAGGTTGTAGAGAACCTGACCCTCCAGGGTATGAACTTATATTACCCAAATACCGACGACATTCTTCTTCTTAGTCAGTATTAACAACAAATACGAAAAACAAAATTTAAAATAGAGAAAAAAGGGTAAATTTTATAGAATTTTCAAGATACCTGGACAGTAAGTTTTGCATATTGCTAGCATTCGTAGTTATTTCTACAAGACTATATATAAACTAAATAATTCAAAGTTAAAAGTGTTAATGAAAACAACAGCTAGATTTAACTTACAAACTAACCACGCTAAACATGTAATCAGTTAGTCAGTTAATTTTTAACTAAACAAAACGTTACCCAAATATACAGCTATGCTACTGGAAGGCTAAACACTTAATATTTGATATTATAAAATTTAGATTTAGGATCAATAATTTGTATCACACTGTATAACTAAACAATTACCGATACGAAAATTCTCATGCATATTAATCAATTTTAAATGTAAAAAAATTAATAATTTTCACATTTCTAAACTTTTGCATGTTTCTGTACAACAAAACATTATCCTTTAAAATGTTTGAAATATGTTTTCAATTGTAAATATGAAATTACAATACAAAGACATGTATAATTATAAACATATTTCAAGTAACTTAAGTATAAATAATGCAATTAAATTACCATGTAATTGCTAATTAAACTCTTCAGTAGATTTTTGTCATCTAATAAATATATTATTGCTGAAATTTTAGAAATAGTAAAAAATTAGTATTCACACAAAGTAATGGGAAAGGATACAAAATACAGAATATCCACAATTTTTAAAAACTAATAATTTTAACGGCCTGGCATGGTCGAGCGCTTTAAGGCGTGCGCTCGTAATCCGAGGGTCGCGGGTTCGCGCTAAACATGCTCGCCCTCCCAGCCGTGGGGGCGTTATAATGTGACGGCCAATCCCACTATTCGTTGGTAAAAGAGTAGCCCAAGAGTTGGCGGTGGGTGGTGATGACTAGCCGCCTTCCCTCTAGTCTTACACTGCTAAAATAGGGACGGCTAGCACAGATAGCCCTCGAGTAGCTTTGTGCGAAATTCCAAAACAAACAAATAATTTTAAAATTTGTAAAAAACATACATTATTATATTCTGAAACTTAATTATTCTACATATTATCCTTTAGTTAGTTTTAAAATGGAAATATTTTGTGATTAATAAAATAAAAGAAATATTAGCTTTTATTAATTTAGGTAAATATCTAATAGATTTAGCATGTCTTCAGTTGAAAACTAAAATCCGTAATATACAGGAAAGATATATCATTACATCTGTCGATAAAACTAATTATAATTTTGTTTCATCTTTAACCGTTTTTTTACATACATATTGTAATCAATGAAATAAATGCCACACAAATTTTTAAGTTGCAAAATATGTTTGAAAATGATGCTATTAACAGTTTGTTGAAAGTGGCTAAAAATTTGAAGTGAAAACAAATCAATGTTTAAAATTGCCACTTATATGTATGCAATATCTAGATAAAATAATCCTACCTTCCAATTATGTGTTTCTTTTTTTCTATTTTGATAAAAATTTTATTGAAGGAACCTGAATTTACATTATGCACTTTACTGAACCAATAAAATATAATTAAAATCGTAATTTTAGATTATTAAAAATAATTAGCATGTCTTCAAACCCTAGAAATTTAAATAAACTGCAACTAGCAGATATAACTCAAACATAAAACTTTACAACATTGTTTACAAATATACCACTTAACGACTAGGTGTTAGTGATAAATCCGTTAACAATCAATTTTATAAAAATGTAAAAAGTATAAAATCCATTTTTTGCCACTAATAATATTAAAAACACATTTAGATTTCCTTATAAAATAATTATTTTTCTAAACATATTTTGAACATATAATGGGTATACCAACAAGAACTAATTACTTAAGTTGTGTTGTTAATTTATCGCTCTATTATTGTTAAAATAAATTTATGAATAATTTTACAAATTCGATGTAAAGATATAGTGATAATTTAATCAGTATTAGTAATTATATGGGTAACATTTACCTTTCAGTTCAAAATATCGCATATATCTCCATATCAGACATATTATATAGTTTTCGATATTAAGGCTATTGATAAATATAGTAATATAAAAATATGCTTGTTTAAAAAGTTTTAAGTTGGGTTGCAGTATATACCATATTCCCATAATTATAGGACGATCTCGAATATAAGGCGACTCTGAAAAAAAATTGAGAATCATAACGTCCTTTTTCAGGTCTGCAAAAATCAATACTATAAAAGAACAACTTGCAGATTGATTACTTACAACAATTCGCAATGACCTTGAGCGAACATCTTGCACACATATGTAGACGGATTCTAGACTGTTACATTCCGGAATGTTTAGTTAGAATCCGTTTACATACTGGGGCCAGAGACCATCGCAGTTCTCTATTATAAGCCGACTATGAATTTTAAAGCCTAATTATTAATAAAAAAATATCGCGTTATAATCGGACCAATACGGTAAATATAGCATTTGAACATAATAAGATCATCCGGAACAAAGTACCATATGGTGAACTCACAAAATTGAACATTACATTGACAATAAACGTAAGATTTCTCACACTTTTATTCCTTCCCATTTTCTATTCAGATCTTTCATTCAGAACTTGCTTTTCTAAGTAATATCCAAGTTACCTACCTCAGATGCCCGACATGGCCAAGCGTGTTAAGGTGTTCGACTCATAATCCGAAGATCGCGGATTCGAATCTCCCTCACACTCACATCAAACATGCTCGCCCTTTCAGCCGTGGGGGCGTTATAATGTCATAGTTAATCCCACTATTCGTTGGTAAAAGAGTAGCCCAAGAGTTAGCGGTGTGTGGTGATGACTAGCTGCCTTCCCGTTAGTCTCACACTGCAAAATTAGGGACGGCTAGCGCAAATAGCCCTCGTGTAGCTTTTGCGCGAAATTCAAAAAAACAATTTACTTCTCTAAGTTATATTCAAGCTACTCACCTTACACTTTATGAGAGAATCTTTAAAATATGATTTTTAAATAATTTTAGTTAGACTAGAGAAATAACTTGCTCACCGAAATCAACAAATAAACTTTTCATTTATTGAAATACACACACATATATATATACAGCCAATTAAGGTATGCTGTATTATTATATAAGATAATGATGCTATATAGAATTTCTATAGCCCAGTAACTGTCACATTATAATCAATCATAGCTATAATTTATTTTGATTTATTACAACACAATCTTCCAATCATTGCTGACCTTGTAAACAAATCCAATTTAAAACTAAAATTCGAGTTGCACTTGTAACAAGTCGTGGTTTTTCAACCGATCAAGCTTATATTGTTATCATATTACATTCAATTATTCAGTAACAAGAGATACATGGTTTTCTTTTTTCGTGGTATTTCCTGACTAACAGAAGCATCAGCTGCTACCAGCATCTAATAATTTGGTGCATGCAGTAATAAATGTTTTCGTTCGCAAAGCGAGCAGCGCAGCACAAGAACATGTCTTGCATTGATATCTCTAGTTGGAAGTTTAACACACATGTTAATTTTATTCACTTTATGTTTAGTAAACCCAACTTTAAGAAGTTCTAAGGAAATATTGTTGTAAATAAGCATATTAATTCCTTAAAACATACAGTGCTCATTCTTTCTATTACTTTGAAAAAAAAATGTATTTCATTGAAGTTTAATATTACCCATGTTATGAAGCTGTTTCCTTTCACAATGTGAAATTTCCCAACAATATTGAGTATGTACACATGAGACCAACATAACTACGTACCAAGATACAAAGAACACAGTGACTAATCACATGTATCGATTTGTTTTGTTTTTTTAATTTTGCGCAAAGCTACACGAAGGCTATCTGCAATAGCCGTCCCTAATTCAGTAGTGTAAGACTAGAGGAAAGGCAGCTAGTCATCACCACCCACTGCCACCTCTTGAGCTACTCTTTTACCAACAAATAGTGGGACTGACCGTCACATTATAACGTCCTCACGGCTAAAATGGCGAGCATATTTGGTGCGACGGAGATCGTATGTATCGAATCTCAATTTTTAGCGTTATAAGCCTCCAGACTTACTGCGAAGCAAGTGGTATGGCAGTTAAGAGTTAAAAGGTACACTACGACTGGATAAGTGCAAAATAATGATACGTAATAACGGATGTATACTTTTCTATGAAATGCTCACCAGAACTGGATTTATTATGCTGAAACCGCTTAAGATAAAGCTTTTGATTCAAAATACAGAAGCAATTAACAGAATCTGTGTGTTTACGTGAATCGAAAATTAAATGATACATATAACTTCGCAAAATATAAATTTCTTTATAAGTGTTTACGCAATATTTTATAAATCCCTCTTTGACATCAACTTCAAAACTCATAAGCAATGAATTTATATCCACGTCAAGCATAGATTAAACGACAATTTGTTATTAATGCTATAAGACAGAAGAGAAAAATGATGAAAAAACACGATGAACATGAATCACATAGCAGTTCTAAGAAATATTCGTTATAAAACGTGATTTGAATATTGCTAGTAATATTACGTATTAAATAATATCGGATCACGTATGATCCAAAATACACCATGAATACTCAACCTACTCTGAACATTTGAAGCTATGAGGACGTAACTGTGAATTCTGCTACATTACGATGTTGCACAGCGGCCAGTCCTTTAGATATTTCAAACATATGGTGAGAATAGAAGAGTGTATATGAATTTTGTATATTCACCGGCTACCTAAACAAACGATCTATTCATAAACACGATGTGCAATAGTCCATGTGACTTCTCCAGTTTACTACTCCGTTATGTAATATGCTTTGGCTTATGAAACAGCTGCGGAATTGATCTAACCACTCACATATGTACATACATATGTGTGTTTTTGTGAGTGTATATATAAATGTACATGCATAGTTCCTGTTAATGTCGTTTTCAAGAGAATATTGAATGAATCAAACACCTTAACATCATTCGTGTTACAATATAAAGTAATTACATATAGCTCCAAAGTACATTAAAACTGATACGTTAAAATATAAAGTCAACACACATAATTCCAATACCTTAAGTTACAATATAAAGTAATTATGCATAATTCTAAACACGTTAGAACTGGTAACTCACAATATAAACAAATAAAAAACTCAATACTTACTGGGGTATGCTGCAACAGAAGCACCTACACTTAGGTGTATCGTATATGCTGTGAAAACATTATTTAAACAGCCATATTGAACTTTGCATGACTTTAACACATATTGGGGATCAGGATATCCAGCAAGTCGTTCTATGAATATTATTTTACTGTAAACTCATTTCAGTAAAATCATCAGGAAATTTAGATATAATATGTGATTGAACTCGCAATTTATTCTTTTAAATTGCCTTTGTAGAAAATACTTAAAACATGTGAGATGAGCTTTCATGATACATGTTTTCGAGTTTATAATCAAACTGTATACCTACTTTCGTCGATGAAAATAATAACCGTCGTAGCAATATACGGTGAACACGATAGAACCACATATTGTCATACATAGTATAATATGAGAAATGAAGACAGCGAGATTCTCACCGAATAGTTCTTTATAAAGTTGTGAGCATAATTAAACCTTGGATATACGTTACAAATCCGTAATCACACATAAATATGGAATGAAACGATAATACACAGTTCAGATAGCAAGAAATAGTCCATGTGGGCGTACTTAGAAGTTTGTTTGTTTTCGAATTGTGCGCAAAGCTACACGAGGGCTATATGTGCTAGCCGTCCCTAATTTAGCAGAGTAAGACTAGAGAGAGAAGGCAGCTAGTCATCACCACTCACCGCCAACTCTTGGGCTACTCTTTTACCAAGGAATACCTGTTGTTGTTGTTGTTTTGAATTAAGCAAAAAGCTACACAATGGGCTATCTGTGCTCTGCCCACCACGGGTATCGAAACCCGGATTTTAGCGTGTAAGTCCGCAGACATACCGCTGAGCCACTAGGGGGCCAAGGAATAGCGGAATCTACCTTCACTTTATAACACCCCTACCACTGAAATGGCAAGCATTTTTGGTGCGACGGGGATTCAAATCCGCAACCCTCAGATTAAGATTCGAACGCCCAATCACCTAACCATGGTGGGCCTCTTAGACCTTTGACATCACACATAAAATGAATACAATACCAGCACAATCACTTACAAGAAATACAAATGAATTCGAAACCAATTTTTTTATTCAGAGCTTTACTTATTGAATGATCGATTATTTGGAATTAAGCTCAAAGCTATACAACAGGTTATCTGTGCTCTGTCCACCACAGGAATCGAAACCCAGTTTCTAGCAATGTGAGTCGGCAGACATCCCGCTGTGCCAATAGGACGCAACACATGTCCAACTCACTCTCCAAGAGTTATTGAGACTGTGTGTTTTCTAATAGTAAAGCCATACCAAGCTATCTGCTGAGCTCATCGATGGGAATCGAACCCATAATTTTAGCGTTGTAAATCCGAAGACTTACCGCTGTACAAGCACGGGATTAGAATTATTGACGAGGAATTTATTTTTGTTGCTTGAAAGATCGAATAAACTTGGTTTTTATATAATAATATATCATAGTGAGCATTTCAACTATATTTACTAGGCGTGTGGAAGTTTTAAATGACAAAAACATCGTGCTCAAAGAATTATAATCGCTAAAAATATATTTGTTCTTAAAAATACATTTACCCCTTTGCGTTTCATTAGACTCGTATGTTAACAGGTAGAGTACTGCATTTTGAATTTGATACTGAACATGACAAGTCATAATAATTTGTGATCATTTTTGCTTCATGAAATAAAATTTAAAATTGTTTAAAACATATCTGATTCATAGGATGGAAACACTGAAAAATATATTATTTAAATAGAAACCTAAATAAATATTATTAGATGATTGTGAGTTACTTGCATTTTAATCATATTTTGGTGTTTGACAATATCTGGTCTTTTCACACTTCTCTCGACAAACAAACAAAAATTCACATAGTCACGCACTAGACATCTATTTTATTCACTTTGGTGGCTGAAAAGTCTGCGCTTCGACTAGGAATTGACATTCAGCCAAAGAATGAAACCCTGCCAACAATGCTCAACACTGTCCAACCAGAGAGTTTTCGTGTTATATTTACCATTCACAACGATGTTAAATAACTCGAAATTTTAAATGTTCACATACAACACAGAATTTGTTTGGAACGTAAAGAGTCGGTTTTTCTTTTTGCCACATACAAAAACTGAAGGCATGTTAATTACAAGCAATAACGGCTGAATCACGAAATGTTGCTATAATAGGAAAGAACAAAACCGTCTTTTTCCACATTTTTCTTCTTACATGATAAGGCCTATGCTTTGAAATCGAACTATTGTCCGGTATAACTCTAATTAAAGCTAAAAACGAAGAAACTGCACATGAGCAATGATTGAATGAAGTCTTAGGGTTGAAAAAAAAAGGGTGTTATTGTAAAGCTTGAAAGCTTAAAACAGTTTGAAGTTAATTTTCCACTTTTACGACTTTCAAAATTAATATGTTTCTGATACATACATATATATATATATAATTATTATTAACGACAAAATTACTGTCAGAGTCTATATGGAACTCCCAATCTTTTCAGTGATATATTTTTCTTAAACTCTTTTTTCAACCAGTAGTTTCAAGATCTATGTTTTTGTTGTAATTACAGGGTAAAAATATCGCACAAACAATAGAAATAAAACTACAACCAGCATTTTAATTAATTATATTAGTTACTGCAATTAAGGTTTCAGATTATTTCATCCTAATGTTTTGGCGAGTGTTTTTACTTTTTAATTGAGTATTATAACGGGGAAAACCGTAAATTACTCAATGTGATACAATACGTAGATGTCATATGCAGTCAAAGATACATAAACAGTTCAGTTACACGAAGTTAAAAAAATTATACGATTAACTGATATTGTTATATGTTTTTAGGTAGAGGTGGCTTCCCAGTGGCTCAGTGTTAAGCTCAGGGTGTACATTAAATACTAGATGTTGATACCCAACGTGGGCAAAATGCAGAAAGCCCAACGTGTATCTTTACTGTTATAAACACAAACGCAAAGTACTTGACATTACCAGTGATAAATCTTAATAGTTGATATGCCTTTATTTGACTGATATTACCATTAATTCATAACAACTAACATACTTAACACACATTACTACTAATTCTTATCAAGTGATAATTAATTAAATAAATCTCATTCGTTCTTTAACGGTGATATTTCAGTGATACTACTGTTGATTCATGGCTGACAGTAGTTTCTAATTACTTGAAATTAAAATATTTTAAAAATTCCTTATACTGAAGACGCCATTCACTTTATCTTTAAGGTAAAACCTATATTTATTTAAAAAAAAAAAACTCTGAAAGTTGTGTAGGTAAACCTAAGGTAATATTTGTTTGTTATTTTAAGTTAATCATTAATTAGATGGTGACTGATAGGGACTGAAGCTTGGCCAGCAAACTGTAAATCAAGTTTTCAATTTTTATCGGATCCAACATGAGAAAAACGAACCATTGCCTGAAAATTATAAAAGAAATTATAAATTTATGCAGATAATAACAACCAAAAGCTATAACTAGGTGAAACAGATCAAGTGGTATTCTTATAAACTGATTTAAAAGTCTTCAGTTAAATTTAAGAAGAAAGTCCCTTATAATTCGCTTCACCATAACTTAAACACCGTTTTATTACCACTTCTGATGATGTAAAGCTTGTTGTGTACGATATGGTCTTAACATTATCGTTCCCAGAGAATCACTTCACCGGGGTCTCTATAAATATTTAGTGAAGTGTAAGGCTTGTTCGATTGCTTGTTGCTGCGCACAAAGCTACACAAGGATTATCTATGGTCCACGCAACGTCGGTATCGAAACCTGATTTTTAGCGTTATAAGTTCTAAAATCACTGTTGAATCACCGGAGTTAGAGGCAAGAAAAAGTATCATCAGCTTCGTCTTTATAAATAGAAAAACTAAGAATCCATCTCACAGATGTACTGCCTGAAGTACAACACAGCCAGGCACTACGCAACCGGATGTTGCATGCACTACAGGTTCTGTCAGTGTTGATTGAGCTACAAATGTCTCATAACAATCTTTGCTTTACTACTCCGATAACTGGCCCTGCATGGTCAGGTAGTTAAGGCACGCGACTTGTAATACGAAGGTCGCGGTTTCGAATTCCTGTCACTCCGAATATGCTCGCCCTTTCAGCTGTAGGGACATAAAAATGTGATGGTCAATCCCATTATTCGTTGGTAAAAGAGTAGCCCAAGAGTTCGCGGTGGGTGGTGATAACTAGCTGCTTTTCCTCTAGTCTTATACTTCAAAATTGGGGACAGCTAGCGCAGATAGCCCTCGTGCAGCTTTGCGCGAAATTTAAAACAAACCAAAACATAAACTGGTTTTGTTGTTTTACATGCACAATAAATTTCTTTAGATATTCCACTCTTAGAAACAACACGGTTCTCATCAACAGCTGGGTTTTGTGTACAATATCTAAGTTTCTTTTCATTTCTACGGCTCAATATGTCTATCGAGTACTGTATGCTAAACAGTAAAGTCATGGCAATTAATTTTGTACAGCAAACACTTTCTTTAGGGACAGCCCGTGTACCATCATTCAATCCTCGAACAAAGGAGAATCGTCTGTAGGAAAAGAAATAAACCTAGTCAAAATAATTTTTCTCACATCCGATTGGTTTCTTAACTGATTTGACGTGCTAATCGCTAGACGATACTGATAACAATTACAGACTAGAACCACTAGATGGTAGATATGTTCCTTGATAATGAAGAAAGCTATGTTTCCTTTTCCATTACTTTATACAGTGTTGTAATTCAACAATATTAGACCATTTCATTGAACATCTTACTAATAAAAAGCGATTGGTTAGGTGGTCAGGGCGCTCGACTAGCAATCCATGAGTTGCGGGTTCCAATTCTCCTCACAGTATGCCCATTCAGACGTATAGACGTCATAAAGTGTGGCCAATACCGCTATATGTTGATAAATAGTAAGCCAAGAGTTGGCGGTAGGGTGGTGACGACTAGTTGCCTTCCTTCTAGTTTTTCATTGCTATATTAGGAACTGCTAGCGTAGACAGTCCTCAGATAGCTTTGCACGAAATTTAATAACAAACAATAAGTATCGTCCTTAATACTTTTATTATAAACAATCACTTAGATAATCACTTCTTAAAATGTTTGAACACAAAATCGTAATTGGATGAATGATCGATGACAAATGATGGTTTCTTCAACCTGTAATTGAAATCACATCAAGCAGAAATGTTGCTGGTTTCCATTTTATTATTTCAAGCAGTTTGACCAATTACATTTGGTATAACTTAAGAAAAAACAAAATGTGTTTATTCGCAAAATCACACTTGCTCGATTCGTTCCAAAACGACATTAAGACAGCATTATTTTGTAGAAACAAACTGAAGTTCACAAAACACAAGTAGAGTTTTTCAATAATACGAAAGACTTAGTATTATGTTCAGTACAAATACATTATCACCAGGAAAATTGTCTATGGTTTTACCGTGACTTCAAGGGAACGTTGGGAAACGACTTTTGTTCTAAACAAATTTCAACTGAACCACTTGATAAAACTATTTTTTCTTTTAGTTGCTGGCCGGCATGACGAGGAGGTTAGGGCGCTCAAATCATAATCTAAAGCTTGCAGGTTACATCAAACATAATCGCTTTTTCAGCTGTAGGAACGCTATAATGTAACACTCAATCCTACTATTTGTTGGTAAAAGAGCAGCCCAAGAGCTAACGGTAGGTGGTGATGACTATCTGCCTTCCCTCTAGTCTTGCACTGCAAAATTGGGGACCGCTAACGCAGATAGCCCTCATGTAACTTTACTTGAAATTTAAAACAAACAAAAACATAAGCTGATTTTGTTACTTTACATGCACACATGGCCTGGCGTGGCCAGGTGGGTTAAAGCGTGCCACTCTTAATCTGAGGGTCGCGGGTTCGAATCCCCACCACACTAAACATGCTCGTCCTTTCAACCGAGGAAGTGTTATAATGTTACAGTCAATCCCACTATTCGTAGGTAAAAGATTAGCCCAAGAGTTGGCGTTGGGTGGTGATGACTAGCTGCCTTCCTTCTAGTCTTACACTGCTAAATTAGGGATGGCTAGCGCAGATATCCTTCGGGTAGCTTTGTGCAAAATTCAAAACAAACCAAGCCTAACTAAAGTTCAAACGTTTCTTATTTGTGTGTTGTCTTGTTTATTCTTAGAAATTTCATGTGGCATCACATTTAATTATGAATTCTACTGTTTTCCCCCAGCAAAATGAAGGTCTCAATGAGTGATAGCACTAACTATCGCTAACTTGGTTGTCGTTGTTTCTTTAACATACAGCTACAAAATGGACCGTTTGAACTCTGTACACCGTCTGAAATAAGTATTCCAGGAATTGGACATTGTATGTGCATAAATTCACCGCTGATGTCTCGGGAAACGCATTACCTTGAGAATAAAGTCTTAAGAAAATACGCACAATAATAAAACACATACACCGTTATACCGTAAATACGCACAATAATAAAACACATACACCGTTATACCGTAAATACGCACAATAATATAACACATACACCGTTACACCGGAAATACGCACAATAATAAAACACATACACCGTTACACCGGAAATACGCACAATAATAAAACACATACACCGTTACACCGGAAATGCTTCTGAAAGTAAAACATTATGATTATGAAAGGTATAACAAAATTACCAATGATAATTCAAACATAAAGATCAGCTAATATATTACGGTCCCAACATGACAAGGTGATTAGGGTGCTCAACTCGCAATGTGCGGTTCAGGGATTTGAGTCCCTTCACGGAATATTTTTGCTCTTTCATCTGTGAGGATGTTATTCGGGGTAACCCGTAAGCCCCCACCCATCAATATGTTATTATGTTAGATTCAATTACCATGTATTATTTTTTTTTTCAGAGAAATATGACCGATGTAAGCCCATTCAAACTTGAAGAGCGTATTGTGCATAATACTATTCAGCGAGAATGAGGGACAGCACACAAATACACTGGATACATAAGATATATGGGTGGGTACGGATTTACGGGCCACCCTGTACTTTGTCAGCCAATTACATCTTTAATTAGTAAAAGAATAGCTCAAAAGTTGGGGGTGAGTGGTATTGACTAGTTACGTTCCTTGATATATCACCTCTGAATTAAGGACGTCTAGCACAGATAGCTTTCTAGTAGCTTTGTATGAGTTTCGACAAACCAGAAGCAAACACAACACAAGTGCAAATAACTCTGCAGGTTGTTATGCTGGCAGAGAATATTATAACGAATGCATTAGCTAATTATTTTTCAATGCGATCAATATTCCTTAACAACTGATCTGACTCTCGAACGTTCGCGAAAAGTCTGAAACTTACAATTGCAACATTTCTGAAGCTTGGCATCGATAAAATAATTTCCGTGTGATAGTGTCACATATCTAAACTTGTAAGATTTCAAAACCAGTGTGCTCTTGAAATCTGTACGAAACAAAACTGAAACCTCATGATGCCAGTTCACTACAGAAGCAGTCGAGGTGAAACTTTTAATTCACAGTGACTGTAACTCAATAAATGTTTAGATTACCTCATGACTGCTTTCGCCTGAGCAGTTAGGAACAAATATGATCAAATTGATTTTAGTTGCCTTTTAAGATCTATAGTACATAAACACTACAGGTAAATGGCACTTATAGTGGAAATTAGAAATTACTGGGGTCCGCCATAGCCAGGTGGTTAAGGCTCTCGACTCGTAATTTGAGCGTCGCGGGTTCAAATTCCCGTCACACCAAACATTCTCGCCCTTTCAGCAGTGAGGGCGTCACAACGTGACGATCAATCCCACTGGTCGTTGTTAAAAGAGTAGTCCAAGAGTTGACAGTGGGTAATGATGATTAGCTGCCTTTCCTCTAGTCTTACACTGCTAAATTAGGGACGGCTAGCGCAGACAGCCCTCGTGTAGCTTTGCGCGAAATTCAAAACAAACAGAAATTACTGAAAATATTTTAAGTTAATCTGTCACAGAATTTTAGTGTTGCTAACGTTTATTTTTCAGATTAAATTTGTTATGCAAATGGCTCCAAGATATTAACTCGGTATCGTGAGGGTCAATGAGACACCCATTAGCACTCGCTAGGTAATAAACCGAGTTTCGATACCCCTGGTGGGCAGAGCACAGAAAGTCCATTGTGTAGCTTCGTGCTTAATTACATACAATCAGATTAGTATTAATAAATACACCAAGTCTAAAAATACACTGTATAATCAAATACAGTGCAGTTTCTTTTCTATTTTCGTCTCTTCTAGTTAAATCAATTAACGCCTTCGGTTAAGATATCAAAAATAACTATGTAAAGAAATAGCAAATAATAATGTTATTTCTATGAAATATCCTGCCTAATGTTCGAATTTAATAAGAAACTGTCGAGAATAAAACTAATAAAAAATTAATTTGTTTTAATCTAACGTCACGATTAGTACGTATTTCGTTATTTTAAAATATCATCCACCCTTCCTCTGTTGCGGGATTTCAGTATCCTAGATTCACTACTTTTTGTTATAAAGCTGAATGCTAACATTATTTCCTTATCATTTTGTATCACTTAATTTTTTTACTCTACCTTAGGAGAAAAATTTTTTTTTATATAACACAAAACATTAATAGCTCAGATCAAGAGGAGTCTATATTGAAAGTAAAACGTTAAGTATTGCAGCAATTATAAGTTACAAAATTCATATGTAGCTAATCGGCCTCGAAATTCCGAATTACATTAAAAAGGTGAAAATCCAAAGAGGAGAAAAGGTATACAAACAGTTTTCGGGTATTTATATTGGTAAATTATCCACAACTAATCAGTTTGATCGGGTTATGATTCTGAAAAATGACATAAAACATTGTTTTTATATATTTTTAAGAGACAGGGAATATTTGTGTAATTATCGTTAACATAATTTGTAAAAAATTTAAGTAAGTGTTTAAGTGCTATTACTAGTCGCGTGACAAACAACTAGCCTCAGGTAGTATTGGTTTTAAAAGTTTAATTAATAAATCTTTAACAGGAACGATGCTTACTAGACATCCTACTTTCCTTCTATTATGGAGATTTCATTTATAACTCTTTGATTTTATATTTCTCACATTTTAATCGGTATGAATTGAAATCGATTGACCTCTATAAAATTATCCATGAAATAAAGTCGACTGACCTATATTAAATCATCTATAAAATAAAGCCCACTAACCTATATAAAATTACTAAGAAATGTAGATGGATAATGTCCAAATAAGAGCTATATCGTTGGCTGTGGTTTAGAAATTATATAAGTCTGTAGGTTGGTCAGGTTATATTATCTTCAGATTTATTGAAATCCGTTTACTTTTCTACTTAAAATTCAATCCTGTATTTGACTTCAGACATAAGTATAAAAAAACAGTGTGCGTATGTTCGTGATGAAAAACATACTTGAAGTAAAAATGTCACTCAAAACGACTGGTGTGTGTATTAATGCTTTTACTAATAAAGCAAAAAACAATAAAGCAAAGATTCGACCTTCTTAGGTCATCTTCAAGTTAACAAAGGAGAATACGACAAATAACCGTTTCCATGATAGTATGTGTTGTAAGCACATCTCTGAGCTCACAACCGTTTAATAAGTAATGTATTATGAGGCTGTAACGTGGCTATTACAGACGTATCTTCAAATTGAATATTTTGTACATCATATTTTTATATTATACTACATTATAAGTACAAAACTGATCGGTTAGTCCTGAGTTCAGTTTAATTAAATCTCAATTTGTTAAGTGGTCAACAAAATATCCCTATAACTTTCCGTCTCCTTCTACGCAGTATCATTTTACGTTATTTCTATTTTATATTTGTATCAGTTATTTCAAAATATATATAATTTAAGTTTAAATATTTGGAGCATCTTATGATGCTCATAATGGTATATTAAATGAGGGTACTTCGCGTCATTTAGATTTATCTCAAAGTATAATTAATTTGTCAGCTATAGAGATAAGCTGCTTTTTTATGTATGAAATTAAGCGACTCAGACGGGGAAAACAGCATGCGACTTGAACTGATTACCTCAAGTCTAGCAAAATTTCTCGTTGAGTGAAAGTCCTAACTTTACGACGGTACAATGTTCCACTTTTATTTCTGTTGTTTTTCTCTCTAAGTGTGCGTGTGCGGAGAGCCTTCCTTGTGTATAATCCTTACGATTACTACTCAAGAAAAAACAAATAATTTATTCTGAAATTATTTCTATGACTAAATATATAAATTAGTATTTAAAGAGAATAGGCTTCCATCAGAAAATAATTTTCTGTTAAAATGATTTGACCGAGATAGTAAAAGTAAAGTAAAAATTGAAGTTCACAAGTTTAAAAAGAAATCTAGACAATTTAAAAGCTTTAAAATATTTCATAGTTTCAAGATCTAAAACAAACTTATGCTTTCAGTCACATTAGCACTGAAGGCTACAGTTGTCTTCGACAAATATTTATTTAATCTCAACTAAAGTTATCGATTAATCGAAATACACACTAAATTAGCCTTCAGAACGTTTTATGGACATTATTTTTTAACGTAAACATGCGCCTAAGTTGCATACAGCATAAGTTTCAGTTTAATAACATTAACTTATAAATATTGAATTCTTTTGTATATTCTACAGACACAGGCTTAATATTATTTAGTAGTTTTCTGGTAGCAAATATACATTTTTAAAAATAACAATTGTGAAAATATTCCGGATTTCAGTTGGTTAGTTGGTTTGGCGCTTTATGGCGCTAAACAACTTAACTACTTGTGCTGCTTGGGTTTCAAACCAAACTGTTTACTAATTTAATTAATCACTAATTATAAACAAAATATCTTTTTATTTGAATTTTCTTTTACTTTTTTATTTTAAAAAAGTTTGGACAGATCAAGGAAGAAAATAAATAGGTACACGCGATTTAAGAATGATAAGTTTGAGTAATCTTGGTTGTAAATTAATTAAAAAACATACAAATACAATTTTTCAGTGTTAAACTCGGAGGTTAAGTGTTGATATGTTAGTGTTTTTTTTCCTAATGTCTCTAGTAACATTACAAAATAATTAATTGTACTTTAAGTATTGTAGCTTTTTAAAACTAAACAATAAAAAATCCAGATCCCTAAACTATATTTATATGGTCTAGCATGTAATCTTAATAGGCTGGTGATTAATATTTTCCTTTTAAAGATTAAGAAAAATCTAATTAAATTTTTATACGTTGACCAGCTGTGGTTGTAAAGTGTGTGTGTTGTATTTTTCTCATAAAATGAACACTATACCATGGTCGATACTTGAGGTTTAACAGTTTTATACCTTTTTTATGCTCTTAACGTATAACATTTAAATCCAATGTAAGAACTGAGGAAAGCTCTACCACCACCGCCCCCTAAAAATTAAGACCAATACGCTGCTTCTACAACACATTTTTCAAAGTATTTCACGATATCGCATGCTCTCTACAGTTAGGTTGCTGCAACTCGCAGTAGAAGGTTTCATACAATACATTGTAAGAGATCAGCCTGTACCATGAAATTGGCACTTAAAATGATATATTCGTCAACAGAAAGCTATAGAAGCTTATTTCTACAAATTATGACAGTTTAGGTTCGTTTGATGTACAGTTCTGTATATTTATTCACTTATATTGTATGTTCTATCAATAGTGCCATTGCCCTCCTGTAATTTATATAAACAATATTGAAAATATCCAGTAGATATGATGGGTGAAGAAAACTAAAAGACGCTAAGGTGTCATACAACCCAATTATAGGAACCGTTAAGAAAGAAATACTCCAGGAAACTTGTTTAGTTGCGTTTGCAAACAAAGTCCAATGGATACTACGAGTACCTAAATAAATATAAAAATGCAGTTTTTTATCAGTTGATTAATTGATTAATAAGTTGAGAAGTATATTTATTGATAACTTATAATCACGGGCATTTTTTTAAAATAACATTTATTACATTAGGTGAAAAAGAAACCTCCATTTAATATATATATATGAGATATATCGAGTTGAAAACTTTACTTTGAAATTCTACGAATCACGACAAGAATTAGATTGAGTCTCGGTCCTGTTTCCATCATAACTTTGGTATTAGATGAACCAGGCATGGCCTAGTGATTAGCGTGCTCCAACTGTCAATCGTGAGTTCTTTAGCCTAAAAAATCGCTTCGTTCTTTAGGATTTTGAATGTCACTGGCTAACTGCCTTCCCTCTAACCTAGCTTTGTAAATCTTTGCGTGAAAATCTGGAACAAACAATCCTTCTAAATTTTCAATTATAACAACAAATTACAGCTAAAAATATATAATTATTTCGTCCATTGATTCAACAATTTTGTAATTGATAAAGCCAGTTACGTCACAGATATTCATTTCAAGCGTATTTCATCATCCGCACAAGAAAAAAATCACAGAAATCATATATTTTAGGCGACGATTTTAGAAACCAGCAAGACAGAATAATGAGTTAATATCGGTAACGTTAAATAAACATCAACAAAGAACATGAAATCAAGATCATATTGTATAATCTATATATTATATAACATAAAAATAGGAAAAAATATAATAATCCCAAATTTAAGTATATTTTAAGTACTTTTGGCAATTCATATGCCTTAAATAAATTAACTCTGCACTATGAAAACTAAATTCTAAACAACTAAAGAGCACAACTACAACTCATTTTTTCTTCTGTTATAACAATTCATATATATATATAGAGAGAGAGAGACTCTTCTATTTCAGTTGAGTTTCTGTACAGAATATCCAAGATTACCAAACTGCAGTTTGATCGATACAACAACCTAGTTTCAAACAAACAAACCTTTCCTGTCGGGCTGTCTGGCCTCTTTTCGAAGATAAGTATCTCGTGAGTGTAGTTATAGACGAACGACCTCTCTTAATCTTATGAATGTTTATTCGGGTTATTTACAGTGAGAGAGAAAAATATAATATTCTGGGCGTTTATTCTGAATATACTGATTCATATAATTGCTTTTAAACTACCTATAATATTCTACTATATAAATAAATGTATATATACTTCGTGTGTTTTTATTGAACAATTTTAGTTCAATGACGTAATTAAACGTGTGCTTGGACTTCCACACACCCATGCTAATTAAAAGTATAAGAAAGTGATTTCAAAACCATACAATGTGTTCATTTCAAGGAATATTCCAGAATTTTAGCGTAATAAGTAATGAAACCACTAAGACAGTTGGGAACATCTTAATGCGATAAACTACTATTATTTGTGTATTTAAGATATACTTTAAAGGTTTACATATAAACTGGTAAAAATAAAATAAAAACTTTCAAATAAGCTGATATAGCTGACGTTAATCAATTTATATCTTGTTTGTTTTTGAATTTCGCGCAAAGCTACACGAGGGCTGTCTGGGCCGTAGCCGTCCCTAATTTATCAATGTAAGATTAGAAGGAAGGCAGCTAGTCATCAACTCTTGAGCTACTCTTTTACCAACGAATAGTAGGATTAAACGTCACATTATAACGCCCTCACGGCTGAAAGGGCGAGCATGTTTGGTGCGTCGGAGATTCAAACCCGCGACCCTCAGGTTACGAGTCGAACGCCTTAACCACTTGGCCATGCCAGGCCATAATTTATATCTGCATTCAATTGAAATGATAGCAAACCACCAGCAAGGACATCCATTCAAACTTACTTTCACGTATTTAAAAATAAGAATTAAATCAGGTTAGTTCACATACATATATTATATCTGCATATGATCTGATCTATTTGACTTATCAGATTTCGATACCCGTGGTAGGTAGAGCTAGCACAGATAGCCCATTGTGTGGTTTTAGGCTTAATTCCAAACACACAAATAAACTATTTGACTTTAAGTTTTATTTTCATTGAAGCAAAATTAGAAACATTCTACTTTATCTGTATTCACATTAAGGACATGAAACAAACGCGGATAGTCCATTCACCTCAGAATCGCGTAAAACACTTACACGCAAGTAACAAATAATTAGTTTTATCTCCTGTTTTCCAAAGAGTTATTGTGAACTAATAGCCGTTATCAAAACTAAGGTGGAAACACACGTCTGTGGAAGAAAATATGTATTGTTTCCTTAACTCGCGAAGTTACAATAATAAAGACTATCGCTGGTAAGCTTGGAAGAGCAAGATAATTTTCAACCTGTTAGGAAAAAACTTTTTTCATATCTGTTCTTAATTCTAGATGTTCTAATAATATGCTGTTGCCGGATGTTGTTTTGTTTGTGTTTAAGCAAAGAGTCACAAAATAGGCTATGCGTGCTCTGCCCACCGAAGGTATTGAACCTCAGATGTTAACATTGTAAATCTGGAAACTTACTGCTGAGAGACCGAGAGACTGTAAATACGAATTAACAAAATACTCAAATTAATATTTACAAACACAACAATAACCTTGAACTTGGTGATAGTTTTACAGTTATTGCACAAAACAGCCTTTATATAACCAAAATTAATTACACGGTGTTAGAATTGCTTTAT
The DNA here is from genome assembly GCA_011833715.1 of Carcinoscorpius rotundicauda. NCBI lineage: Eukaryota > Metazoa > Arthropoda > Merostomata > Xiphosura > Limulidae > Carcinoscorpius > Carcinoscorpius rotundicauda. The sequence goes on along the minus strand of CM022396.1, from coordinate 52,204,892 downwards.
AAATGCCTCATCTCCTCAGTCATGCAATATCAAGTAAACAATGATTCCTGAAAGTGAAAGCATTTTATTGGAACTTTAAAGGGTCATATTAGTGGTATCGAATATGACAGAGATGAAGCACGTTGGTCGTGAAATAATTTCTACACGTACTTTTCTTAATGGAGTAATGGCAGAGAGAGAAAAAATGTCAAAAAAAATTTATATTAAGTACTGCAAAATAAATATAATTAATTGTATAAAATGTGAAACAATGAGAAAGTAAAAAAAAAGAGTGACATCATATACAAATGTCAAGATTATTGTGGTAACAAGCGGAGGGACGACTTACTTTATCTGGAATCACAATATAGCCAAACATCAGCAACAATACACAACATTTGTTTCTACATAAAGGTAAGAGTATGTAAAATATTGCTACGAACTGCAAATAAAGTCAAATGATAAAGTTACTGTATTTATATAAAGTGGAGAATGGGACTTGAAGTTCGAAGTACAGAGAGTTTGTTCGACAACTAGCGTGTCACTCCAATAGCACACATAACATTTGCTGCATCAGAAGTGGGGTTATTTTGGACTGAAATAGCTCCTAGAATATTCATAGAAAGAAAGGTACAATGCGCAAGGAACGCCACCGTTATAAATTTTCAATACAATGATAAACGTTCCCAGCTGGTACAGTGATAAGTCTTCGGATTTACAAACTTAAAATCAGCGGTTCAATCCCCCTCGGTGGACTCAGCAGATAGCTCGATGTGCCTTTGCCATAAGAAAACACACACACAATAATGAACCCCTTTGGTATGCAATTTACAGGTCTTGGTTTTGTATTCCAACAAGTTATTTGGCCAGAAAATGTGTTCTAATTTGTGCAAACAAGGAACCCACAATGTATTCCAAAACAAGATAGGATTACCATTGCGAAACAAAACCTTTTGTTTTTGTGCGGGAAGAAATAGGCAGACAAGTAATACTGATGTCGCGACGTAATGTGGCACATTTATGACAGTATATTTGTATCGCTTTCGATATCATGGTAACCTTTTTCGATAAGTGAATTAACAGAGTAACAACAATTTTCAAAATTGCTCGAAGGTTAATTTTTTTTAATTAAAGAGGCTACATTTCAAATTATAAATACTCATATACCCAATTTTTACACGTCTTATTACTACCATTAAATCAGCAAATATTTATTTTACTATAAGCACGTGACTGTTTCCCAACTGTTAGAAAAATGTACGTCAGATTTTTGTCACGACTTGGAGACTTACACATGTCGAATTAGTGCCTGTAATACAGTTCAAACATGACATTTTTCAGTTGTTTTATAAAAACATTTTGACAGGAAAACTGCCATATAAAAAATATTTCACCATCCTAATAAGTGGTTTAATGAAAGCTAAATATATAAACACCATTCGTTTCGCTTATTATATCATAGCCCAATGAGGTAAGCAACAATAATCCATATAAGTGTCTAAAAGAAAAGACTTGTAAAATTAAAAAGCTACTTATCGTATATTTATTTTGTGTTTCACTTGATTTTTACCAATTGTTGACTGCTCAGAAATTATTGAGTTTAAGGTCATGAGCGAAAGCATATTGAAATAATTAAACCATTAATAACTTATTCGACGACCCCCATTCTACAGTACTTATAACTTAAATATTTAACAGACTCTAACCCCATCTAAAGACAATTAAGATGCCAAAGTATTATTTCCAAACGCATCTCACAATGATTCTAATAAATAATATTTTTTTAGCTTTTCGATCTTGGTTTTAAATATTATCGAATAACACATAATCAAAGACAGTTGCTCTTATTTGCCCTCGACAAGATTTACTTTTGAAAGGGTGCTGCCCAAAAATTGCCAGTTGACATATCTATTTACGTTGTTGTTTGTAGTGATATGTCTTCAAATATACAAATATGTTATGGTGAACCTTACACACTCCTTCAACTGATTTTAGAGTAAGTTATGAATTCTGTCTGAAACTATCTCAGAAGCAGTTTGTTTACGTTAACAACAGGACAACTCTGGCAAAAAAACAACAATAACCGAAAAACATCTATATAGATAGCCATACCTGCAAATAAAAACTCAAGGAATTTGTAATCTTTAAATACATTAGCAAAGTAGAGCTATAAGTTTCGCGATTATGTTTCTTCGCTAAACGCACTCTTTTCGTCCGTGTCCAATTACTGCCGCATGAAAGATACTTGGTGTAATTACCTGTGTGGATTGCACGCTCCCAAGAAAGATTAGAACTTTTCTTTTCTGTGTACTTCACTAGGCTCCACGAAACAACGTAATCTAAGCTCTTAAGGTGGAAAAATGGTATCTTTGTTAGTTACCAAGTTAAAATGAAGCCTGTTACAACAGTCAAAATCATTGTATTTAAACCAACTCGTTTGAAGTGAAAACGGTCACTAACCGAGTAAATGTTTTTTTTTCAATTGATATAAAAAAAGCTGGACAGCACCTTGTAGTCAGCGTACTAGACTGTTAATATAAGATGCATGGTTCGCGTTTCGTTCTAGAAAATGGCGCTGAGTACTTTGGGACAGTAAGTGCATCTAAAGATAATGGTGAAATTCCATTATTCGATTTGAGCAGCCTAAGAGTTGGCGGCATGCGGTGTTCACTAGTCCCTCTCCCTCTAGTATATCACAAAAGACGGATAGTGCAGAGAGCTCTTGTGTAGTTTTGTGCAAATATTTGAGAAGTGAAAAACACAAACGCTTGCTATAAAACGGAAATTAAAACACAGGTGCCTGAATAATTTTCTGCTGGTAAACTGAAACAACGTGTATAATACAGGGTGAAATGGACGAAGTACTGAGAAGACCATGTATAATGCAGGGTGAGATGGACGAAGTACTGAGAAGACCGTGTATAATGCAGGGTGATATAGACGAAGTACTGAGAAGACCGTGTATAATGCAGGGTGAGATGGACGAAGTACTGAGAAGACCGTGTATAATGCAGGGTGAGATGGACGAAATACCGAGAAGACCGCGTATAATACAGGGTGAGATGGACAGGCTACTGAGAAGACCGTGTATAATACAGGATAAAATGGACAGGAAAACAGGGTGAGACGGATAGACTAGTGAGATGGGGTCGTGTTTCCCTATAATAAAACTGGTTGAAATATAAAATACAAAAATATGATTTTTGAAAAGCTTTAACTACAATCGAAAAATCTGTTCTGCACATACTTCTTTTTTTCTTAACCTACTTTAAAATCGCTGATAAAAACATTACTAAGCTAAAATATAACGTACTAAAATAAATATACGTTATGCATTTCGAAATCTGCTGTCTTTTTTTTTTATAGTTCCGGAACTCGTGACTTCTCAGACATTTCTTATAAGTGACTTCTGTTTATTATCTAACAACTATGTCAGTTTACTGTGAGGAACGTTACACGTTATCTCATCAAAGTTTTACTTTCTATCGTTTCGCTATTACATTTTACGCGAAGTATACCAACATGTTGAAATACAATTTCGCTTTAGTGAGAGAAGTGATCGAAGAATCTTTTATGTTTGTTGAAAACTTTAGATAAGTCCAAGCCATGCCCTATGGAACACCCAACTCTTGAGTTGAAGCGATAATATATATATATGGACCACTGAAAATGAATGAACGGTTTCTTTCATCTTTCCAAACACTAAGTGCAACGTGTTAGGCATCGAAAAAAATTGAGAAATGGTGGCTTAATTTGTGTGTGTATATATGTATCTACATATACAAATAGAAAAAGAGAAAGTTGGGATATTAAATAGGATTGTTTGTCTATCAATGTGCATTTGAGCCTTGCCCAGTTATTACTGAGGTTAAAGAATACTACAAAAATGTATCAAGCGAACACCGACGAATAACGAATGAATGCCGAACAGAATGATAAGACAATAAATAAGGACACTGAAGTACATATTTTCTTAATGAATTGTCAATGAAATAAAATATATACTTTTATGTTGACGAGACTGACTCAACCATTCTTCATTTATTTACGATAGATACCCACAATTTAAGACTTAATTTGATTTGTAAAAATAAAAAAGTGTTTGTCCATATTTACAAAAGAAAGAGAGAGAGAGAGAAATAAAACTACGAAAGTTTGAATCTCATTAGATGAGATAACCCGGATACTGATTGTAACAGATATATTGTTGTGCATTCATTTAAGTCATACGTTTGTTTCATTATAGTTTATCTTTTCATACATGTGACGTATATTGATGGATGTGTATTGCGCAAGTCCCACCTGTTCGATAAATTTATAAAAGATTCTTGAGAGTAAGAATCAACAGTATTTGTTGTACGAAAATGCTAGCGCGCTTTAGAACAGTGTTGAAAGTTATAAAGTCTCTTGCGATTAGTAAAATCAAACAAAAATGATACGCCGAGAGACAACTATTATTGCTGGACAGTCAGTTTGCTGAAGGCCTCGGAAGCTACAACTGTGATTAGCGCCTATTAATCGGAAAACTACAGAATTTGTTTGACCAGGAACGTTTATAGATTTTGAACATTACAAACCTTTTAACTTCAGTTAATATTCCTATGAAGACATTATATATTGTTACCGGTGAAAATATATGGTTGCTTCAACTTTAACCGGCCGTCAAAAGTAGTGCACAGGTATATAAACAAATAATTAATTTGTTCTCCGTGAAAGTCGATACAAAATTCAATTCCTGACCAGATATAAGACTCAGTATGCTTTGTCAGTTTGTAAAAATCTTGTAAATAAACCATTACTTTTAATAACTATATGAAATAACCGTTATTATAAATTATGTTATTTTTGTCTATATATTAAAACATATTTGTGTCAAAAAGATAACTGTGTGTATCAATCTTGTTGGTGAATATCATAAATGTAATATATATTAAAATATAATTAATTTTTAAATTATAATCAAAATTTTCGGTTATTTGAAATAGTAATACTTAACGTACACAACATAATAAATCGGGGAATCGTCCAAAACAAATTATAATAACTATCATGAGCGTGAAACACTTTCTCTTTTTTGTTCTTTCGAATTAAATAAAGTAATAACTGAAAAGAATTTTGGAGAACATTTTCTAAAGAATGCATAGGGTCTATCTAAGTCAATTGTGAATTGTAACATAAGGAAATGTAACATTAGTGTCATATCTCAAATGCATCTATTGTGGCTAAATTTATTATTTATTAAAAACTCTGGAGCGAAAAAGCCTACTTAGCGTCTAATATATTTAAATCCTGAAAAACAGCATTCACGTAATCTTTCTAACCTATATCAAACCGTTATACTAGAACTATTAATTAAAGATATTACTTGTGACTAAAGCTAAAATATTACTTAATTTGAGTAACAATTAATATAATACTGCTATGTCAGTTTCCAAACAAATGATCTAATAATTAATAATTTTAATGTTTTTTTTTGTTATTAAGAACAACTATGGGGTATGGTTATAAACCAAGAGATTAGTGTATCAAATTAATAAAACTAAATTAATGTTTTATGGTCAACCTCCCAACTCACTGTCTTAAGTTACCAAGAAGGAATACAATGCAATATTGTGAGTATTGTTTCCAAACGTATGATATCTGAATAAATACAAAGCTATCTAATATTACTACGGTAATTTACAAGTAAGTTATTGTTTGTTTGTTTTTGAATTTCGCACAAAGGCACTCGAGGGCTATCTGTGCTAGCCGTCCCCAATTTAGCAGTGTAAGACTAGAGGAAAGGCAGCTAGTCATCACCACCTGCCGCCAACGCTTGGGCTACTCTTTTACCAACGAATAGTGGGATTGACTGTCACATTATAACGCCCCCACGGCTAAAAGGGCAACCATCCTTGGTGCGACCGGGATTCGAACCCCCGACCCTCAGATTACCAGTTGAACACCTTAACCCACCTGGCCATGATGGGCTAGTAAATAATTTTCAAGACAATAATCAGTAATTATTCTCTGGGGTTGTTTATGAATATACGATTTTTAGTAATTAATAAACAATTTCATTTCGCCATAATAATATTGACTGTAATCATAATGTTTTTGGATTTTGCTTTACTTATTGAAAACAGATAAAAATAACACAATTTTTTTAATGTTAAACCTCAGCATAGACATTTTCGTCATATTACTGTAGGATATACAGAATAAAACCTAAGGATATGGGGTATTTTAATATTTTTTCCTGTAATCTTGCTAACTATTTTATTTCATCGACATGCACTTGGAAAACTGGTTTTATCTTAGTTAGGCCTATCTAACCTGTACAATCAAGTTTGCTAAAAGAAATAAAAAATCCGCATTTTATTGAAAACATAACCTTTCAGAATCTTGTTTAACATTCATTTTTCTCTTATGAGAGAAAGCAGTATCTAGAAGACAATAGAAAGTTTTTGCTCGTAAAAGAAGGAAATATCTAGTTTATCAATACAAAATCACAAACAGAAAGGCTTTAACAACCAATAATAAATTCTAGTTTACTTTGAAAATTAACCATATTTGGTGTTCGATTTCTAAGCTTAAAATGGTTCAAGTAAAATATGCAGCTTAGAACAAATGACGAACCTATTTTACTACTAACTTAGGTTAAATACATTGACTACCTTCGCGTATAAATTCATATTTTGCTTCATTTACAACTAATATTCACATTTCTATAGTTTGATTTGTTTTGTTTTGAATTCCGCGCGCTCACCGTACTTATTTTAGCAGTTTTAAACCAGAGGGAAGGCAACTAGCTAGTCATCAACACCCACCGTCAACTCTTCAGTTACCATTTTACTAATGAATAGTGGGAATGACCTGACATCATAACGCTCCTACGGCTGAAAGGGTGAGCATGAATGGTGGAATGGGGATTCCAAGCTACAATCCTGAGACTGCGAGTCAAGCGTCTTAACTACACATTTCTATAGTTCATAAAACCTTGGAACAAGTGATATGAAATCAAGTACTTACAAAGCCTTTCCAAAGTTTAAGAATTGAAATTCCCATGGAGGTTAGTAGAAATATCACAAGATGTCGTTACTATAATCTTCCTTCCAATATAATGTTTTTCCAACTTATATCACTGAATAGTTACTGGTTTATGTTTCAGTTTTACCTACACCATCAATTCTTACACTGCCTTATATTTATTTTACAATGCTCATTTCGTGATGATTTAAAGTTTAAAGGTCATAGTTAATACTGTTGTTATTTTTTTAAATCATAATTTGATGATACTTTGCCGTGCATTGTTTATCGTTAAATCAGAATGTCTGATATATTTAGACCAAAGTATCTTATTTTCTTTACGATATAGCTGAAATATAATTTCTTCCTATATTTAGAATAAAAAAAAATACCTTACACAAGTTGTCCATTTAAAGTATTGAAGAAAACGTCGCTTTTACATGTACTATAAGTTAACTTTACACAACAGTTTCGTAAAACATGCTCCAAACTGGCTCAAACAAAAACTTAAAAGGTTATATCACTAATATTTAATACACAAGAGCTGAGGTGTTATAGAGCAGTTAGCCCATTATTTAACTTTGTGCTTCACAAAAAAAAAAAAGTCGAAAACACGTGTACATAAGAATAAAGTAGCCATCACTTGGACAGCTTTGGCAGACTTATAAAACCGACACAGTTTAAAGTTTACTTTTATCACACCTTCGCATACTACAACATTCTTTTCTCTGATAGTTTAGGTGAACTAAAAACAAATAACCCTACTGTTACATTCATTTCTGCAACAGCTCTGACAAACTCTTGTAACAAATGTAGTACAACATTCACAACTGCGGCATCTTTGACAGAATCGTAGAATAAATAAACTGCAAATTCGCTTCTGGAAGAACTATGCCATCGTAAAATAAACATATTGCAATATGCGTTTCTTACGACAGGTTCAATGAATCTTTGAAACAACGCAGAGAAACAGAACTGTCCAAATATCTACCGAAATCTCACTTTGAGCTATTCTGAACTTGTATTAGAATATGATATAACAAGCAATATTCATAATTCTATATTTCAGTGTATAAATATGTATGATAGTTTATTAAGAACACGAATTTTTTTACGACAAAATAGTCAACGAAGATCCTGCAAAGTGGATGAATCATAAGGATATTGTGAACCAAATACAAATAAACTTTTTTAAATATTTAGTGTGTGACACATGTTGCTGATGTCATTACCTCTGAATTCAGTTAGAATGTTCAACCAACTGACGTAGAATTACAAAAGAAAGAAAAGCCTTAGCAACAGCTCATTCTTGTAGGTGTTCTTTACTGATAAAAACAGAACTGACTTTTTATGTCTATTTCTCTGCTTAATATGGGGCAAAAACAAAATAAATAAAGTGTGAGATGATTAATTATTTTGTTACAAAAACATCACAATGACTGAATATACGTTCGTTTCTTTGTTTCTGAATTTCGCTCAAAACTACACGAGGGCTATCTGCGCTAGCAGCGACTAATTTAGCAGTGTAAGACTAGAGAGAAGGCAGCTAATCGTCATCATCCACTGTCAACTCTTGGACTACTCTTTTACCAACAAACAGTAGGATTGATCGTCACAGTATAACGTCCACACGGCTGAAAGGGCGAACATGTTTGCTGCGACGGGGATTCGAACCCACAACTATCAGATTACGAGTTGAGCGCCTTAACTGGTATTAGTATAAGTATTTATAGTAGTTTTTTCTCATCTTTATATCACAATAATGCAATATTGTATATTTTTCTTCAAATTATTTTAGTTCTGATCTATAAATATATGTATATATTGCTTTAAATTACTTTAGTTCTGATCTACAAATATATGTATATATATATATACTTATATCACTTCGATTTTTTGTTTTCTTTCTAAAATAATTATGATATCAAAAATCAACAAGAAATTACAAAAATAAAACAATATCACTTGTCGTCAATTACTCCAAGTTCTGTATCGTTTGTTTTTTCTGTTGTAGTCACGACAATAAAAGCAAAAGAAACGTAAAAAGAAAGTGCAGTACCATTCTTAGTTCCATTTAGGTAAAAAGCTGAAACTAATGTAATCTATTTAAGAAATCAACCCACAAATGTTAAAACAATGAAATTACAGTCTTAATTTCATTCTTAAAACAGACACTAGTCAAAAGCTTTTCTCCATCCGAATTCAGTATAAACTAAAGGCGCTTTCTAATACATCGTTTAGGATGATTTAGATGTGTAGCAAGCTATAACAGAAAAAATTTGCGTTAAGCAATGGAACTGACACATAAACATAAATCGTTAAAGTGGCTCACAAGTTTAGATTTTTAACATAATGAAAAAAATTACCCATTGAAAACTTAAGATATGTAAGTCAGTTCACTGAAACGATAAGTAACAAGTTTAAAAGCTACCTAAATTAATTAAGATGATAATAGCATATTCCAATACTTGATACTAAGAGTAGGTTATCCCAAAGAATTGCCAGCGTGTTATTAACTGTCATTAAAAACTGAAGCACATCTCGTTTATTATCTGAAAAACAATTTTCATTCACTCTAGCTTAACGACCGTCTACAATACAGCTTTCAAATTTCTGCTCTCCCCAACCGGAAGGATAAAAAGCTGAATTTTCTTAATTTGGTTCATCACGGACGTAATTTATTCTCTTGTCAAAGAACAGTTTCTGTTTTTTCCATGATGTACCAGATTGTTGTAAGCTACATTTTTAAATTTGTGATTTCAAAGTTACCTAGAGGGAGCAGTGGGTCTTGACGGCAGCATTTAGTTCTTGAAGTTACGATAGGACAAGATAAAACATCTGGAATGTTCTAAGGAATGTGACGCAAGGTCCTGTTCTAAGTATATTCAAACGTATGCTATAAATACGCAGTTCCACGAATCATCATTAGATTACTTAGAAAGAAAGTTATTTCAAGAGTTGAGTTAGGTACTCAGAGAGACACATAACATTTCAACATAAAAGTGTTAGCTACAGAGGTATTTTTGTACAAGTAAGTCAATTTGTTTTATATTAGTTAACGTCATTTATAATGTAGGCCTACAACAACCTTACGGCGGTGTACAAGTGTTCAAGCTTATAAAAACGTTAAAGAAGGAAATAAAGTAGTTTATTATCATTATGTGAAGTTAACATTGAATGATTTTCGTCAGATAGTATAAAAGGGCCCGCCAATGTAGTAACTACGTTATAAAAATATAGTACCTGAGAATTTATAAAAAAAACAAAAAACTATAAAATGTATAAATTACAAAATACAAGATAAAAATTAAAGAAGCTAAATGCAATAAATGTGACTTCAATACCATTATTCTTGTACCATTGACTTTGAATCTCGTATCAGAGATCTTGAATTTATTTTCATATGATAAAAAACTGTCAAGTTTAATGACAACTGGATGTTTCTGTACATTTGTTTCTTTGTTTGTTGTTAAGTGCAAAAGTACATAGAGAGGTATCGTTTTCGTATCTACCACAAGTGTCAAAACCCAGCTTTTAGGGCCAGTAAGACTTACCGCTGACCCACTGCGGGAGACACTTCTGTACAAAAAAAATAATTATATTGTCTTAAATTATAAACTGGCCTGGCATGGCCAGGTGGTTAAGGCACTCGACTCATAATCGTAGGGTCGCTGGTTCGAATCCCCGTCGCACCCAACATGCTTGCCCGTTATAATGTGACGGTCAATCCTACTATTCATTGGTAAAATAGTAGTCCAAGAATTGGTGGTAGGTGGTGATGACTAGCTGCCTTTCCCTCTAATCTTACACTGCTAAATTTGCGCGAAATTCAAAAACAAACAAACGTTATCAGCTATTTCGTTTTACATCTGTCGGTGACTCAAGAATAAATTTGATGTTTTATAAAAATAGAAGTCTAGGTTCGAAGACCGCAAAGAACATAGCACAAATAGTTCAGTATGGAGCTTTATGTTGAAACAAACTTTGTTTCACTTTCCTGTGAGTCCGGCATGGGCAGGTGCTTAAGGCATGCGATTCGTAATCCGAAGGTCGCGGATTCGAATCCCCCTCACATCAAACATGCTCGCCCTTTAAGCCGTGGGGAAGTTATAACGTGACGGGAAATTCAGCTATTCGTTGGTAAAAGAGTAGCCCAAGAGTTGGCAGTGGGTGGTGATGACTAGCTGCCTTCCCACTAGTCTTACACTGCCATATTAGGGACGGCTTACGCAGGTAGCCCTCGTGTAGTTTTGCGCGAAATTTAAAACAAAAATATTCCCGTCTCATTCCGTCCTTACCCTTCACTGAGAGTATCTTTTGTCTTGGAGGATCAGCAGTAAGTGTAAGGACTAGCCATTAAAATCCGTTTTCGATTCACCGTAATGGAGAGAGATCAGATAGTATATTGTATAGCTTTATACAAATCATTTAGCCTCGACGCTGATGGTCTAGAATCAACCTACAAATTTCCTTAATTCTTATTTCGTTCTTCAAAATTCTGACCAATAAATAAATATTTCAGTAATAAATGGGAGAACTTCGACATGGCAACCACTATAAAATCATGTTCTCATCCATCCAGTTACATGGAAGTACTTAAAAATGGAACACTATTCTAAGAAGTTAGGGATCTTTGAATAATTAAAAACGGCGGGGATAGAATATGATTCGAATTCGCAAAGGAGTTTCGTTAAACTAACTGACTTACAGTGTTTATTAATGCTGTCTGGAATAACAAAGAATTCGCACTCTTGTATATTTACAAACAATGTAGTAGTGAGATCTGAAATTAGCATACACTTCACAGTTTATATGGTCTACCATTCTACAGAGGCATCAAATATGATTTATGCACGCTGCTTTTATTTGTTTGAAGTAACAAATATTTGATCTTTGAGAAGAAATAACATAATTTATAGTTATTAAATGTAAGGTACCCGTCTAAATGTTTCCAAGACTTAAGTGAATAGAAAATTGGTAGACCATAAAATATTCTCACATTGGTGCATAGATGTTTAACCTAGCGGATAAGCAGAATTATATAGACTCGAATCCATTCTAAGTTCTAATACAAAATTCTTTCATTAAAGGTATTAATAAATCTTACTTAGTCAAATTTCTTTCATTAAAGGTATTAGTAATTCTTATTTGGTCAAACTTCTTTCATTAAAGGTAATTATAATTCTGACTTGGTCAAACTTCTTTCATTAAAGGTATTAATAATTCTGACTTGGTCAACATACATTGTTTCATATTTTCTTATGGTCATCCACTAGATGACTTTTATCAACAAACCACGTTACAGTTATATTGACAATGATGCTGCCATTAATAGTCTTAAATCGTATGTCATTAGCCTTCTGTCATCAATAAGTATTGTATAGGCTACAACATAGTTAATTATGCTCAAGTAAAAAGATATAGTAAATTTAATCCAAATTGGTAAGCATGGGTCAACAGGATTTGAGTAGAAAAACCAGGGATTGGTTAAAAGGAAAAGAGCGTTACGCTATATAATTTTAAATCTCTAGGTGTCTTCCCTGTTCTATTTTTACAAAATAATTCATGTGGTGACATTCGTCCCATGAAGTTACCAGGGTTGAACTAACTAAGTCTTTATCACTTTTCTCCTATTTTCTTTTCACCTCTCGAGGATGGGTTGCTTTAATTTATATTCATTCATTTTCCATCCTGCTTTTTAACATCATGAGCCCATAACATTTTTATCGTGTACCTGAGCGCAGGTGCTGCCTTTATTTTCATAAGCATTGTTCTTCTATACAATCTAACTTAATGCCTTTGAATACAAGGCATAATTTATCATACACATGTAAACTAATTCCACCAACAAAAATTTCCTTCTCATAAAAAAAAAGAATTGAAAAGAGATATTACAAAGAAAACGATGATAAATGACATTCCCATTTCTCACTATCAATAGACAAGAGTATATATAACTTCTTTAAATTAATAAATGTGCCCCCCAGTGGCTCAGCGGTATGTCTGCGGACTTACACGTTAAAATCCGGGTTTCGATACCCGTGGTGGGCAGAGCACAGATAGCCCATTGTGTAGCTTTGTGCTTAATTCAAAACAACAACAACAAAAAAATTAATAAATGTTAAACTGCTTTCTTATTTTGTTGTTGCTTTATGCATGTAAATCCGCAAAAAGAAAGAAACCCTAAAAACGACAAGTCTCATTGATACTTCCATGGCGTCACCACAAAGAAAATCCAATAAGACAAATTTTCTGAAATATTAATCCACAATTCCCAAGATAATCATCAGTTAGTGTTTGATCGCAATTTTATGTCTTTAAGATACGGAACTATTTGTTAGTTTTTGTTTTAAGATTTAAACTATAAAGCAAACTCATAATGAACACAGTTCTTTCAAAATTACCTACAAGATCAAAGGTGAGGACAGTATCCTCTCTAGCGAAAGATTTCCTGAGTAATATAAAAGGAGTTACGCACAACTCATTCAGTATCGCACTCCATTTTGATTATAATCAGCAAACAGAAAAACGTTACATCACGTATATTAAGAAAATTACAATTTAAAATCTGTTCACTTTCCAAAACTAGAGCAATCGATTTTGTTTCTGGTATATTATATGAAATGCTCTTGGAATTGTTCTATGGAACATTCAAAGCAAGTTTTCAAATATCTATACATAATTAATTTGATGTTACTACAACTTTCATTCATTCTGTTTTAAAATATCCAACGATTAGAGAAAAACTAAAGTTAGTTGAATTATTTCTTTTTTATGCTTTTAAGGAAAATGTGCTTTCTTCTATTTATTTAAGCTACGCATGCGCTTAAATATTGTGCAGTTCGTGAAATTCTATAACTAGATTTAATTAACAAGAACATTAATTCGATTATTTATTTTCAAACTTCAAAGAACTAACGAGAGCTGTTACACATAAAATAAAATAAACTTTCTAATGTAGATCAAACCTGATTAAAGTGTCGAGTTTGTCTTGATTAAAGCAACATTATATATACACCGGTTAATATGTATGCAAAACATTTAAAATAAAAGATATTTAGTCCCAATTAACAATAAAATATTTAGTTAAAATGAACAATTTAAACCGTAATACATTGTTAATAAAAAATATGAAAAGGTTAAACTCGTTTATACGTTTGAATTTACAAGTTAATGATAAAGTAAAAAAATCGATGGCCAAGCATGTTAAGGCGTTCTACTCGTAATTCGAGGGTCGCGAGTTCGAATCCCATTCGCCCCAAACATGCTCGCCCTTTCAGCCGTGGGGGGCATTATAATTTGACGGTCAATCCCACTTTTCGTTGGTAAAAGAGTAGCCCAAGAGTTGGCGGTTGGTGGTGATGACTAGCTCTCTTTCCTCTAGTCTTACACTGCTAAATTATGGACGGCTAGCGCAAATAGCCCTCGAGTAGTTTTGCGAAATATTAAAAAAACAAAAAACAAGTAAACAAATCGGTATATATATGCATAATATTAAACAAATTATCATTTCAAGCCACAATGAATAATTTATTTGTTTGAAGTTTAGCACAAAACTACACATTAATTTCTATGTGCCCTACCCACCACGTGCAATGAAGCCCGGTTTCTGGCGGAAGTTTTCCAATAAGTATCACCCACCGTCACAAGGGATATGTTCGGCATTGAACTGAAATAAAGGATTGACTGCTAATCGTATGGCAGCTGAAAGTGCAATCCTATAAATTCTTATATTGTGGCTCGAACCTTGAACGTTACGAATGTAAACCGGCACACTAGCTACTAGTCCATGCTCGACGTACACGCTGTGTTTTAAATTTTTGGTGTTGACTACTTGTTGTCGTCACAAGTTATTCTTCAGTTTGCTACTCGAAATAAGATAATATTGAAACGTTGGTCAGTTACTCGGGTGTATTCACATGGTAATAAAATCACATAACAAAACCCCTATCATCATCAACCATATCAATATATAATCAATAATATCCACCCTTTCAAGGTCTATCAATGTTCCTTGATCTAATTAGCTCGATGTGATAAAGAACTGTTTAATAAAACATTAAATCTTTAAATAAAGGAGTCTATCATGCTAATTGTCTTCATACACACAAATATTCCTTACGTTTCTCCACGGAAGAATGCATGAAACTATATAACTTTCCATTTAGGCCTGACGATTACATTGCATATATATTTTTAAGTAAGTGGCGTGGTTTTGGATTTAATTGAAATGCTGAAACAAGAAGTATTCAATCTAAGAAATAATGTTTAAACTGCTGTTTCTTCGTACTTTAGTGCAGATTATTTAAAGTCTTTGCTAAACAACTGTAGATGGGATCAAGACTTAACCTGATATTCATCATGGTTTCTAATCTGTTAACATTGTATGAAAAAACAAACCATCATTAAGCAGGAAGTTTCAATCGATAAAACTATCACTCTGCTACCACACGTACTACAGTTGTTAAAGTATAAACATGGTGAATTAGATACATTGATAATGAATAGGTGATGCACTTGTATGTATTATTGATGTAACAGATAACAGTTCTGAGTCATTACATTTACACCAGGCATGCTGTTAATAACAACAGTAACTGCGAAGTGTGTTTATTTTCCTTACGAAACACCGTCAAAAAGAGGTTCGCGGCTAAGATTAAAGCCCAGTTATAGAAGAGCCACTAACTAAACCATGAATTCAAAGGTAAAATATACATTATTAATGAATTGAAACAAAAACTACACCTCACACGTTCGCGCTTAAAGCAGTCAAAGATTTTATCTTCCCGCTCGTTCTTTACAAACATCTACACTTTTTACGATGGTATTTCCAGTAGAGTCACTCTTTTGTCTGTAAAATATAGAAAGCTATCAATCTTTTTCGCGCCTAATTACTAGTAATAAAATCTGTATAAATGTCAAAGACATCGACCACAACATCAGCCTTCTCTTACTGTACTCTCTCTTTCCATGTAAATAAATTTTAAAATATGTGTTTCTTATTGCAGAGAGGTAGAAAAAGGGACATATAAGTAAATCACTTTCCAAGTTAATTTGTAAATAAATAAAAAACACTGTAAAGCATGTATACTGGAATTAACTTATTATACCTAAATAACAATACAAAATATGATAAAAACCTGTATTTTAGTTAAACCGATAATAAATAAGACAATAAAAACAAAACAAAAATCATAATTTGAACTTATGCTTAAAATAATCTATAAGCTATGACGTCTTATTCTGTTTCCCTAAACAAACATTCCACAAAGCATTGGTTAATGTATTCATAATGCCCTGAAAGATTAGAGCACATATAAATATATATACTTATATATCATCGATTTCCTATTCAGAATAAATATTAAAACCACAAATATACAGTCCACTCCTTACTAACCAATGCTAATTTAACGAATTCCACCATTGTTGCTCCAATAATACAGGCCTGCAATGGTTTTATTGTTTTAATATTATTGCACGTTATGTAGCAGTTCCTTTAGGCTGAATTCGAAAACGATATCCATTTTTCTTTCTCCATTGCATACAGATTTTTCACAAAACGTTGCATGTACTTTTACATAAGTGAATTATTTTTATTCAAATCGGGTAACATTTTATAGTGCATAAAATGTTGACAACTACTGGCTATAGATTTCTCGAGACCAATCGCGACCTGAGAATCTTACCAATCGTTTTAGAACCGAGATACAACAAACATCGTAATAAAAATGCTCATAGTGGTAAAAGATATAATAAGTTGATCTAAATAACATTTTTCTTCCAGATTTGTAAAGCAAAAATATTACGCTATAGAAAAATATATATATTATTTTCAAGATCTACGTAACTGAATTATGAAAAAAATCAATTATTATAGATAAAAAAATTTATGAAGTTTAAATTTGCAGGCCTTTCTTATTGCATTCCTTTATTTCAAGATTCAACATCATTCTCACAGAACCTATGATCTTACAGATCAGGTCAATATTAGTGATACTATTATATTATAACTCATTGTGACTTTCGACCTGATAAGCATAAAATCCATTAGCTTATGAGGTAAACATGCCTTTGAAAACACTCCATTAGTCAAGTAATTAATAGAGGTATTCTGCAAAACATCAAAAATATAAAAATAATACGAATGACGTTGATACATATCTTACAATATAAAAACTATATATCATAAAGTTTCACAAACATGGTATCCATGTTAGGCTTAGCCGCCTTACTTTGATGTCAGGATTAATAAATAAACGTGTTTGAATGAGAAGAAGTGCAGGCTGTAAATCATGTTACATAGAGCAGATTATTAAAGTGATAAAAAGTTCATGTTATGTTTTATCTCACTCTGCGTTGGGTAATTATCCTTATTTCTATGAAAGTAAGTTACATCAAAACGATCGATTTATTGTATAACATGCTTTTAACTCAGCTACAGTTTAAGCAATATACGTTACAGGTTGAACAAGGGGGAAGGTGGTGAGGCTTAGATCAAAACTCAGTTTCCTGTCATGCAGCTAATTTGGATAGAAATCGTTTGGCCAATAAAAACAATTTGGTTAGTTAGCCAGAATCAGACGGTGTGTATGACAAGGCACTTTTGCGAGATCTTGACTTCACTCGCCCAACAATCAGTGCTTGTACTCGATACTATATATATCTACATACCTGAGCAATAGTCATCCGACATAGTAAAATGGTATGACACATTTACTCTAAATATTTACTATATTTTTGATTTACTTTTTAATTGCACCTATGATGACGATGGGTGATTTAATAATTCGATCTGAAACTAATTACACTAATTACGTGGCATACAATTAATTTCACGTATACCATAAAGAACATACACAGATGATTCTCTTTTGTGGTGATATGGTGATAGGGGGGCGTACTTTTAAGCATTAATTATGTTTATATTGTAACTTTCAATGTGAGGGCTATACGATAAATGTGAATGAAACACGTACATACTTAAGATACACTTTTAATATTAAAATGAAAATTACCAGTAAAGTGACCTCTAGAAAGAAATAAAACACCTTTTTATATTTATGAAATTTCTCTCAAACACGTATTTATTATTTTCACGCGTCTAAGGAACTACATTTAATATACATTACTGGAGTGCTGCTTGCTATTATTACAAAATGTACATATGTTAAATTTATTTTGTGTATTGTGTGAAAACTGAAAAATAAAATTACACGGAACCTGCTTTGGCGTATTGTTTTGAACTTATAAATCAGAAAATTTCTGAATATCCGACTGGCTTCAACGAAAAAATTCGAAAGTTAAATCTTACAATGTTGAATTTCCTTCTTGCAATCAGTGATCTGAAACTCAGGTTAGTGATTGCTGTCAGTAATTACTTTAACATATTATGACTTTAATTATTCAAGTGCAAACTGTGCTTTAATAGGTTATAATTAAAGTCAAATAATGCATAACATTCACTTAATGGCTCAACATGAACAGTTTATTTTTTATAATTATGTGACACTAATAGTAATAATAACAGTACACATATATGTGATTCGATTCCTGAAAAGGCGAGTATGGTTTAGCGGTTTATAAGTTTTAGGGCAAATATGGCTGGACGATTGACTGTTTGTTGTTAAACGCAAAACTATACAATGACCGCCACAGGTATCTAAACTTGATATCTAGCGTGGTTAGTCCGCAGACATGCCACTACGTCACTGAGGGCGATCCGTGGATAATTTTTTTTCCAATAATCGTGTAGTTACGACTGAGCCATGTATCAAAGTTCGAAATCAAAGGGATACAGTGTTAACAACTATGATTATTTTAGATCTGAGAAGAAGAGATAACTTGCCCACCTGTGTCAACAAAGACAATGGTCGACTGAAAATCGATAATTTTTAGTCGAGTTTGAGCTGGAACTGCAACATAAGCACCCACACCTTGTTGCCCTTTACCTTCTCAGTAAGCAACGTTCGATCTATTATATTGGGAACGAAGAGGTAGCGTTACCTTTCCGATAACGAATAGTTTGCGAAGGTTTCCTATAACGCGGACGCAATAACACGACATTATCAGCAAATACACATCTGTCAGCTCAAGACATCATATGGCAAGCACTCGAGATATACAAACACTATTTAACTGATATTTGTATCCTGTTCATTAGTTTTCACCTAACGGATTCATCATCAATAAATATTCATAAACAGAAAAAATATATATATTAACAGTTTCAAACTATATTTTGCATGAGGAATGATTACAATGGGTCTGCGCTTTTATCTGTTTTTTACTAAATTCATTTTTTTCTTTACGATATATTTTTAAAGTTGTGAAAACCGACAAAATATCACTTTTTTTTTATAAACGTATGGACCGTAACACGTTGCATCATGCAGAATAATTTATTGTTTTTTCGTGTTGAAACATACATTATAAAGAACAAATAATTAAGAGAAATGGCTTATTTTCTATATAAAACACACAGGATTCATCATTGGTAATTAGTAGTTTAATTGCAATATATATGATGTTTTAGATTATTTTCTTATGTGACTCATATGTTATTTCTAATTCTCTAACCAGCGACGTTACAGATTCACAAGAAATTTGGTGCAAAAGTAGGTGTAAAAACTACTTTAAATCATAACATCACAAATTATGTGGTTAATAAACATAACGGTTGTGTTCTTGGTAACTCTGTTTTAGAGCAAAGTCCACATTGAGCTACCTACCGTGTCCAGCGAGAAGAATCGAACACTGACCTTAAACGCTGTCCTAACGGAGGGGGAAGGCTTCTGGTTAATATAATTTTACTGCAAAATTAAAATATTAAAGCGATTCTTTGATAGATTGTTTAGGCAGAGTATTCATGATGAAACTTTATAGAATGGACGACAATTCTAACTTATACAGAAGACGAAAGGCCGAAGACTTTCGAAATGTCGTCCTCTATACTTGTGTCTCCACAACAGGTAGTTGCTATCCATTCTATAAAGTTTCATTATTGAAACGATGTTATTAAGACACGATGTTATTTTTTTTCTCTTACTTTCTGGGCCATCGTCAGTACCCCTTTACCACCACGGACGCAAGTTGTCAGATCTAATGAAGATTTTGAACATTTCATCAATTTAAAGTTATTGTGTTACAGTTGAAATATAAAATATTTTGAATATAAGTTAAACAATTAATCATCTGATTTATTGCAATATATCAACGCAACATTTTTCCAGTTGGCGTACATACATTGTTACGGGTAGCTTAGACTAACTTAGCTTCTCAACATACACATATACACAGACATTCTAACAAAGCTAAGGCCTCTTTGGAGCGCCTCAATCAAAAGTCATTCCAGAAAAGCTTATAAAACGCGGAATACCATTCGAAAATGGCCTAAGTTAGAGATATAATACAGGCTAATACAAAGGTTTACGATCTGGGTCGTCGAACTTAAACAGAATGACATCTGACATTTCTCGAGCCTCTAATTTATAGAATACTATACTGAAAGTTGCTATGATCGTAAACGTTGTTCGATTTTCTTCGAAAAGTAAATCAATATTTGTGATACAAACCACCAGGTGGCGTGTTTTGAAATCGTTTGTGAACATGTGAAATTGAAAGGTTGAAATTAGTGAGATACTAAACAAAACATATATTACAGTATAGTTAAGTATAAAAATAACCATTTCTATAGATAAAGAAGCCATACCACTCGTGGCTTCCAGTCTGCCCAGAAAATAGTTATTAAATAGTTGCCACAAATTTCGGCACTAAGAATACGCACATATGAACTCTTTGGTATGTTTAAAGAATATCTCAGCCTGTCACACACAACCACTGTTGGGCCCACCCTACAACGTTAAAGATCTTCTTACTTCATTACATTAGTAGTGTTGATTAAATTGAAGGAAACTTCAAAGGGTAGCATAGTCCATTGTGAACCTAGTGTCACACATTCTAACTTCTTTAATAACTTTGTGTGTACAAATAAATCGCATTCGCAAGCAAATGCAGAACTCAACAATGAGAATTGATATTGCTATTTAACCAATGGTTTAGGTCAAACTCTTAATGGAAAAAAATACAAAATGGTTCCGAAAATGCTACGACAAACGCTACAGAACCGATAGAAAAATATCAGATATTTCAGAATTACAAAAGCTCGTGCCAAACGAAAAAAAAAAAGTAGCTTGTTAATTACTAATTTGAAGATGAGCTAATCACCTTTGCACAACAACAATTCAAAATTGAGATTTTTTTACGTTTGTGGTGGAATAAAATGGGGAGATAGATTGAGTTGCTTCTTAATAGCATAAAAATGAACTAGCAGAGTCGAGCACGGGTTTAGATGTCTAACGTTAGAGGAGCTAATCAGGTGTTTACGAAATTTATTTAGTAACTGCGTGTTAAATTCAAGCTACAATTTGTCCAGATACTTATAACGATCATGCGATTTATTTACAAAGATAGCTTACTCAGGACGATACTTACAGCTTCAGCGACTGTTGCTTTATTGAGCGGAATCTTTCAAAGATGAAATTAATTGAAACATATTTGAGATAATCCATGTCTTAAGAAAACCTTACAGGACTGGATTTTGCAAAGAAGTTTAATTTCGGAAAATGCGTCCAAGAAATTGTAATAATAACAATTAAAAATAAATTGGGCACATTTTAAAAGTAATATGAAAAGTACCTGAATAAAAAAAAAATCATATTCCTATGTAGGTAAGATATGTTCCCATTTTTTTCTCTCCAAATTTATGTATGGAAAAGAAGCCACAATGAAATACACTTTACGAAGCCTAGAATTCAGTTTTATCGTATTTCACGTGTAGATTGTTTTAAGTTAAGGCAACAAATAATTTTGTGTACATCATCAGCGTTCGGTAAACGCTGTACTTTATCTTGACCGTTATTTAGCTAAAGTTGGTATGTGTTTGTAAAAATGTACATCCTTTTATGACTGACGACAGTCTACTTAACAAACTGTCACCAAACCTGACAAATACCCTTAGAACAGTGGTTCTTAACCTTGGTTCAATCGAACCTCAGGGATTCGGTGAGTCAGTTTCAGGGGTTCGGCGGAGGTCAAGACACACACACTGTCATGCTCAACTTGGCCATCAATGGCTGCGGCTAATCACGTCACATCACTTGGTTTTAATATTTGTGCTGCTTGGAACTTCGTGCGCTTAGCAGTCGACTTGTGACTGTAGTAAAAGTACGTCATTTGTGATTTTTTTCCTAATCCTTCAATCCCTTCATACTAACTATGTCGAGCAAAAACAGAAAGTGGTCGGACGAATACGTACAATATGGATTCACGAGAATAACGGAACATGATGGGAGTCAGCGTCCTCAATGCATGAGTTGCAATGCCAAGTTGAGCAATTCTAGTCTAGCACTGGCAAAACTAAGAGAACACTCCGTAGAGCTGCATGGAAATTGGAAATACAAAAACACAACGTTTGCTGAATTCAAGGTAAAGAGAGCCAGGTTCGATAAAAAGATTTGTACCCATCAACAAACCGATCCTCACAGCACCGTACGAAGTTGGGTACTTGATCGCAAAGCAGGATAAACCACACACTATTGGTGAAGCACTAATAAACCCAGCTGCATTGAAGATGGCAAATATCATGCTGGAAAAAGCTACTGAAAATAAGTTATCTCAAACTCCTCTTTCAAATGACACCAGCAGCAGCAGAATAGATGACATGAGTGATGACATCTTGGCTCAAGTAGTTGCAGATCTGATTTCAAGCACAACAAAATTCAGACTTCAACTCGATGAGACAACTAACGTTTCCAATCTAAGCCACCTTGTTTAATTCGTACGCTATGTAAAAAATGATGAGATAAAAATATTTTTATTTTGTAAGCCTCTTACAACAAGAACTAAGGCAGCCGACGTGAAAAAACTTCTGGATGACTTTTTCAAAGACAACGATCTTTCGTGGGATATGGTTTCTGCAGTTTGTTCGGACGAAGCTCCAGTCATGCTGGGACTAAACTCTGGTTTTTGTGTGCTGGTGAAAGCCGATGCATCACACATCATTGTAATGCACTGTGTTTTGCACAGACATGCGTTGGCAACAAAAACCTTACCTTTAAAAGTGGCAAAAGTATTAAACATTGTAGTGGAATGTGTGAACTTTGTGTGAAATAGTGCCCTGAAGCATCGCATTTTCAAAAAGCTGTGAATGAAATTGGCTCTGAATTAGATGTACTTCTGTACCATTCTAACGTTCGGTGGTTATGTCGGGGAAAGTTGCTGAATCGTATTTTTGCCATGCGTGTGGAATTGGCCCTGTTTTTGCGAGAGCACCAACATTGTCATGCAGATTGCTTTGAAAAATCTGAGTTCTTTCTCATTTTGGCGTACATGGCCGATATCTTCAATGCTCTCAATCATCTCAATCAACAGATGCAGGGCGGTGGAGTCAACATCATCGAAGCAGAAAAAAACCTGAAAGCTTTTTAAAAAAAGCTACCGTTATGGGAACGAAGAACAAAAAATGATAACTTCGCAAACTTTCCTCTGCTGGACGACTGTGTAAGTAAGATCGAAGATGTGTCTGAAATCGGAGACATTTCTGTACCCGGGGAACTGAAGCAAGCAATTACCGTGCACTTAGATAAGCTTGCAAATTCTCTCGACGGATACTTCCCCACCAGAGAATCATATCCAGCATGGGTGAAACAGCCATTCACGTTTAGTGTTGCGACAGCAGATGTCAATGATGAATACCTCGACGAAATAATTAAACGTCAGCAGAGCCAGGCTCAACAGCAACTTTTCAGAACAACAACGCTCTCAACGTTTTGGTGTCACTAAATCGTAGCGTACCCTCTTATTGCTAAGAAAGCCCTTAAGATACTCATACCGTTTGTTACAACGTATCTTTGCGAGCAATCCTTTTCAAGGATGGTAGACATAAAAACGAAGAAAAGGAACAAACTTTGTTGCGAAAATGACATGAGAGTGCCACTTGCCAAGGTGAAGTCGCGCATTTCTGAACTTGTCTCTGAAAGACAACAGCAAAAGTCACATTGACTTGCAGTAAATATTCATTGAGTTATGTTTTTATGTGAAATTAATGTTTTGTTTTTGTTTTTTTCCTTGAACACAGTGATATTTTGTGCAACTGATGCATGGTTCATTTTGTGCACTAACAAAATATCTACTTATGTTCTAAATTTGTAAAACAAATTATATTTTATTTTTACAACTACGAAGAGTTTAGTAAATGCAAGTACAAAACTTCCGGGGTTCGTTACATTCAACAAGATTAAGAACCACTGCCTTAGAATCACCAAGGAAGTGGCACACAGAGAGTGTTCGGAAATGATTCTGTGTGTCATCTTCCGGGGACACTATATTTTCCTTGTGTATTTTGTCCACTTATAACTTAGAAACATGTAGCCCGATTATCACCAAAAGGGGCGAGTGTTCTTGGAGCCCTACGGGAGTGACCTGATACCCACCCTCATCTCTATACAGTTTCCTGTATAGTCTCTGCGAATTAAACGAGTATTATCTACTACTTTATTAATCTAGACTTGGAACATATAACCACGTTAATAAAGTAACTGCTACAACTAAACGGTGGTTGGCTAAAATGTGTGAAAGTCGTTGCAGTAAATCATTTGCCACGTGCAACGTTAGATATATAAATTGTAGATTTTCTACCAGAGCCAATACATTTCTATAGCCTGTACATATACTTATACATAAAGACTGTTGCTAAAACAAAAAATACATCTGGGTTGTGATCACCAAGTGGCATCACAAACTTAAAAATCCAGACACATATTTGCATGCCTACATAAAAAAAAACAAAGATTATTTCTTGTTAAGAGTAAATCTTATTTTAGCCACAAGAGGCACCATAGGTCGATATCAAAAACGATTAAAAATTCTGCTTTCTTGAACATGATATTGATTAGAGTTGCACGTAAAGCATTAATACCTGTACATAATTTTGAAGACGAGAAACACACAAGACAATCAGAAGTCCGATATTATGTTATGCTTCCTTCAGAAGTTGAACACGAGATTAGAAAATTTATATGCCCACATTGTTTCCTTATACAAGATCTATATGGATGTAGATAACTAGAAGAATTGGCGATAAAAAACAGAGCTTATGTAAGTACCTTAGCAGAAATAAAAATATAATGACTAAGTAAATTCTGCGCATGCTTATACACGTCATATAAGAAAAAAGCAAAACCATCCATTCAAGAAATTCAACACAGAAATACTAATATGTAACAATGAGATTTGAATTCCGTTATGTTTCTTTAGAAGTGGATGACGTAATTTCACACAGACGGATATATTAACCGTGAACTGTCACTGGTAATGTTAAGAATTAAACATCTGCAAAAAAAAGTTGTAAGACGTGATAATAAACACGTCGTTTGGTGACATCGAAATGTATCAATTTTCTAAGTTTTTTATTAAACATTCACTGATTGAATTAAGCGTTTTTCTAGTTGTTCTTTTAGAAACGTCACCTGTTCGGTAGTTTCATAAAAAGGCTGAAAGGTACAAAAGAGTTCAATCTATGCATAACCATCTCTAATTTTAAACTAGAAAGACAACTAGTCAATAGCGCCCATCGCCAGCACTTTTGTCTGGTCGAATGATAAAATTTAACCGTTACTTTTATAGCACACTGACGCCCTAAAAAAAGCGTAGCGCCATGTTTGAGGTAACGGGTCATGAACCATGAATCCTCGGAGTTACAGACCTTCTCTTTTAGCAACGAAAATTACAGTCACGAAAAAGAATGTATTTCAATGTCTTCTTGACTCTTAAATGAAAATATAGTTGCAGATAATGAAAGCTTATCCTTCGAAGAGACAGGGGTAAGTTTACAGACTTACAACGCTAAAATCTAGGGATTGATTCCCCGTAGGGAACACAGCAACTAGTCACTTATGGCTTTGTTCTAAAACAAACAAGTAACATTTATGTAATTAATGATAAGGTACTATATAATTCAGGTTTATTGACGTAAGTTAAACCCCAGTAAGAACAATGCATTGTTTTAACTGCGCTAAACCGTGACAAATAAATATTAACTTGCTAGGCCTAAAAAAATAATAATATGGTGATTTATTAGAAAAAGACATTAAACAAAATATAAAGTATTTTATTATGATATATAATAAAAGACATTGAACAAAATATAAAGTATTTTATTATGATACTATCAAACGCTTTTGTTACATCAACTGACAAAAGTATTCAACAGAAAAGGTTGCCTTAACTACCATATTAACGTATATTTTGGGTACAAAAGCACTTAGTTGGCTAATCAGGACTGGTACAAAGTGAAGAGCTACCTAGCTTTTCTTTCACAGCGACTAGTGTGTCTAGAAATTATCGACAATTTTCTACCCAGTCTATTGACAGTAAATAACTTCTTTTATCCTTATGATTCATTTTATGACGTCATTTTAAACGTTAACAATTTACGTTAGCAAAACGTTAACAATAACAGTTTCATGCTTCGAATAATTGGTGACAGCAAGCGGGTGTATTTTTATTCATATTTGTTTTGTTAGTTCACTGTATTTAATACATGCACAGTTTCAATATGCTCATTACTTTAAGCATATAGATTGTTTTAATGATAGTATATGTAGATTTCCCCATCAATATTTGAAATAGTTAATTAAAATCTCACTTCCTAGTCCTTTGTATAATGGTGTTCATATGCGATTGAACAACATAATGTCATTTACTATACTTATGCAGTTTACACGCAGTAATGGCTACAAAGAGTTCCGTTTATGCACAATTTGTACTGAGAGATAATTTTCACAAAATTATTGCAATATCATTGTTGATGCTTACATAATCGATGCTTAAAAGCTCGGACTTGTGCTTTTAACGTTCTTTTGCATGTTATCGACATTGCAATTTTCACTCCAATGACTCCAAGCTGGTTCCAATTATGATGCTCTAATATAATAACCGTGAACTTCTTTTTCAATAAATGGCATTAATGTTATATTTTCTTCATACTAAGAATTTTGCATAAAATAGTTTCAAACCATAAATTTGTGTAAATAATTGAAAATAAAGTCTTTCAATCTAAAACATACTATTTTAACGTATATTATCCGTGGTACAATACTTGTAAAAAGATATTTCAAACATATAAATCAACAACTATCCCTGTAGCTCATAAACTGTTCAATATAATATGAATAAAAATACCAGTCGAATTATATACGTACATAAACAATCATGGTTTCGTAAACCTAATTTTTTTTTTTCTGAATGCATAATAGTTTAAATTGGCAGAAGTATTTGTTATGATAAATTACCTAAAACGAGTTATTCTAGAAAACAATAACGAAAGTGATATCTAAAAGTAAAAACTTGGTTTTGTCTCTTTCCACTCGCAATTTTTTAAACAACTGAGAAAAAGATTCAAAGTACTCAATTATTTATGGTTTTAATCGCCCTTCTCAGTGACACAGAAGGATGTCTGCGAGCTTACAGACTTAAAAACTGGGTTTCAATACTCGTGGTGAGCAGAATACAGATAGCCCAATTTGTAGCTTTGTGCTTAATTATAAATAAACAAAGGTCTGCAATACTGTATTTTAACACAAGCTTTAGAAAAGAACAAAGAAAAATAGGGCATAAAAGTGCTCAATAATGTTCTATTAGTTAACACATTCATGATTTATAAATGGAGCAGAACAGCACTTTTGTTTGTTTTTTCACTTTTTAAGTAGTTACACTTCCTAACATTTCAATAGCATTATATTAAAACATAGGGTGGGTTATCGCAGAACAAATTGTAACTCTCCGTCTTTAAAAAAAATAAAGGTTACACTCCTAATAGTGAGTAATATTATAACTTTATAAATTGCATTTTTAATTTATACCGTACAAAATTTCTTCAAGATTAGTTACAATCTGCACTGTCCTTATTAGAATATTTAGAGTATATTTCGTTAATTACAGCTTTGGTCATATGAAACATATATTTCTGTACGTAAAATGTTTATAAACCTTTGAATTAGCACAAAAAGTATACCCTATTTCAAAAAACTTTTTTTACTCGTGAATTAAGCATGGTGTAAGAGAAAATTCTAAAAAAAAAAAATCTCAAAAGGTTTGACTGCGAAAACACAGCTTTCCTAATTTTGAACGGCATAATTTATTAAATCAAAATGAAATATATATATATATATATTGAAGTGGCTCTACATATAACCAAAATATTTATAGTTTTAAATTTTGCACTCTCTTTATCACTTAAGAAACATATAAATAGGTAACTAACTCGATAATCTTAAGTGAAATTATCCTAAACTTCCTTCAACTTGAAGTATCTTTAACCCTAATAGAAACATCGAGGTAACTAAGCCTACAAGCATACTTAACTAGAAATGACAAGGCCTAGAAAAATCACAAAATATCATTAGCTAGTAATTGCTAAGTATTACTAAGTGCACACCTTTTTCTAAATCCCAGTTTTCGTAGGTGATATCGTGTAAAGACTCACAGTCAGGTGTATTTGGCACACCGTACGATCAACCGCTTGGTAACTGAAGGGCTCGGAGCATTTCACGCTCTTCGAATTACACGTGAAGCCAGGATATACACTACGTCACGTGACCGTTATTGGCAACGATGGCAGCATTGGAGACTTGTATCGATTCGTAGTGAGAAAACGAACGTTCGGCCAGCCTTCAGAAATTCATAATGTGTATAGCTTAACCAAACGCATAGGCAGTAACAGTAGAAAATTCAAACTGTATCTTAGTTTTAGCACATCCGTCAAATAGTTTAAAATGTATAAATCGTTTGCATAAGTATCTTTTTTTAAGGACCATGGAATTTCAGACGTAATGTGGTGGTTAACACAAATACGGAGTTTCTTCTCATATTAATAGTAATAATTTCCAACACTCGTTTTAATCCTCAGAGATATACAATAATTATAAAATACAGAGTGAAAATGTATACAAACAGCAAACAAATTATTTAGTAACCGTGCACGTCCTCTGACCACAATTCCGTAAAAAATAGTGAATACCTTCTAAAACCTTACCTGTAAAACTATGATATTTCTAAAGGAGCCACTTTAAGAACTTGGTAAAATTCTAATGGAAGTACGCAGGAAACGTACTTGTTCTCTAAAGAAGCTACTCGAAAATGTTTATTGCTCTAAAGAAACCACTTGTAAAAGGTTTGTGATCTATAAATAAATTGTACGACAAACATGAACAACTACCAAGTGAATTTTGTTGGATATTTATGAAATCCATAAGAAAACAACTTTGAAAACTTGTGTTCTATGAAGAAATTACTTGAAAAAGGCATGCTACTATACAGAAACTGTTTATGAAACGTTTGATACTCATAGAAAACTACTTGGAAAATTTGTTACTGTAAATGGATTACTTTTAAAACGTTACTTCATAGAAACTACTTTCACAACGTTTACTACTTACAGTAAACTACTTAGAAAATGTGTGTTACTTTAAACGAATTACTTTGAAAAACATGTCATTGTAAAGAAACTACTGTGTGTGTGTGTGTTTTTCGTATAGCAAAGCCACAAAGGGCTATCTGCTTAGCCCACCGAGGGGAATCGAACCCCTCATTTTAGCGTTGTAAGTCCAGAGACATACCGCTGTGCAAGTGGGGGGTCAAAAACAAACTACTTGGAAGACGCCTGTTACTATAAAGAAACTACTTAAAATATATGTTACTATAAAGAAACTACTTAAAATATATGTTACTATAAAGAAACTACTTAAACTATATGTTACTATAAAGAAACTACTTAAAATATATGTTACTATAAAGAAACTACTTAAAATATATGTTACTATAAAGAAACTACTTAAAATATATGTTACTATAAAGAAACTACTTGGAAAACTTATGAGTCTTTTACTACAATGCACAGCAAACAAGAATTTGAAAAGTTTGTAACCTAAGTGACCTATTAGAAACGCTTAGAAAAATATATGCAAGCAATGAACAAAGTACAAATATATTATCTGACCTTTAAGAAAATTAGCTAACATTGCTGTTTTAACGCAAAGTAACATAATGGACTGTTTGCGTTTTTTTCCACAGTAAGGAATCAATTCTTCGATTTTAGCGTTGTAATCTTTACTTACCACCGACCACCGGGAGTCAAAGTATCTATAAATAATCTAATTTTAAAACGTGTGTGATCTGTAAATTAATTATGTGGAAGACTTGTATGACCTTTGAAAACTACTACCACTTACAAAGAACTTATTAATATTATGCACTCTCGTAACGTTCCTTTCTACGATTTGCAATATTTTCAGGTACATGTATATTGATTTCCGAAAGGTAGAAATTAATTTCTCTGGTAAAGATATAGAAGGTAGTGTATCGCAGAATTAATCTGAATTGTAATTTGACAAGCAAAAAATAACTTGAAAAGTTCCTGAGAGGAAAGGACCACCTACATTTTTAATCCAGTTTTTCAATAGTTGATATAACATAAGTTTGGGCTTTAAAACAATACATGAATAATCTTTCTTCTCAACTATCGTGAAAGTATCCTTGGCCAAGATATAGACTAATTGTTCCAAGGTGTATTTATCGCTTAGCAAAAATTGGAAAAAGTACATTCGGGTATTATTACGAATAATTCTCCGTCGGCACCATCTATGACATGGTTCAGAAATAGAAAATGAGAATGAATTTTCACAATATATGATTTACACAAGATAAAGTTATCACAGTCCGAAGCCAGTTATTTGTCTTCTGTTCACGATAAGTAACGTACGCTAGTAAATGCGTGAAATGATTTTAATTTTGGTGAACAAGAAATATTCACCTTTCGAAAATAAAATACAAAGAAACAACTGGTACAATTTATATACCTCAAATATCCTGCGACACGAAACTTTGATTCCAGTTAAGGTTAGAAGAACGAATAACACGAACCACGATACTATTTACCGTCCCAACGTTTTGCCCGAATCTAAGATGCTGCAACGGTTATTTGAAATGCCCCTACTCCTATGTTTCTAAATATATCTAAACTCAGTTATATCATATTAAAAATGGCAAATGATATAAATTGAAAGAAATAAGCAATCAAAGATTGGTAAAGGAGTTGTTCTTGTTTCCTGTCTTCAGTGGCACAGCGGTCAGTCTGTGGAGTTACAACACTAGATAACAGTACCGTGGTGGGCAGAGCACAGGTAGCCCATAATGAAGCTAATATAAAGATTTTCTTCTTACTCTGGTTAAACATAGCAAACAAAAACAGGACAAAACACGAAACAAGCTTTGACTGGTAAATGTTAATATGAACTAGTGTTGGAAACTGTAACACGGATCATTGTTGTTTTATGAACACTTTTCATGACTGTCATTGAAACCGAAAAAAAACAACGAGACTAATGTAAAAACTGAGGGTTAAGATAACCCGGTTTGTTTCTTTCTTAACTCAGTTTACCTTACATCTTTTAAACGAGGTTTTACGTTTTATATAACTTGGCTCGTGTATTACTTATATCACATCTTCATTTGACCGATTCCTTTCTTCCAACATGACATACAAAATGTTTGCCTAAGTACAGCTAAACTTACGAAGAACATTAATAACATCAACAAGGATAAGTAATTTACTTAACGCTCTATTGTTGAAACCCTTTGTCCTAAAAGTCAGTAACAAGTAGTAATGATTTTATTGGTTTGGTGTGGTTTGAATTTCGCACAAAACTGCACGAGGACTATTTGCGCTAGCCATCCTTAATTCAGCAATGTACGACAGTGTACGCCCCCACCGCTGAAAAGGCGAGCATGTCTGGTGCGACGGGAATTCGAACCCGCAACCCTCATATTACGAGTCAAACGCCTTAACCCACCTGGCCGGTGTTTATAGGGACTGCTTTGACATTATATTACTAAAGGTACTTTAACGACATTAAGTTTCAATATCTGTTGTTTTGAAAAGTGCAGGCTATTAGAATGTTATATTGTCTCTTTCCTAAATGTGAACTTTCACTCTTTTTAAAGTTTGGTGCGATGTGGATTCGAATCCTCGACCTTTCGATTACAAGTCGAATGCCATAACCGCCTGGCTACACCAAACAGATTTTATTGGACAGTTAGCAAAGAAAGTAGAATCATATTATGACTGACCCTCGTTATATAGTTACTGGTTAAAAGCTACCGAGCTTTATTTAGATATTTTTAAAATTAAACTTTATCACTAAAAAGCAAAACGTTTTGATAACTAACCGTTGAAGCGTAACCAAACGGTTAATAAACCAAATTTAGAATGATTTTTTGTTTTACATTCTATTTTTACATACACAGATCAAGAGAGATGTAATTATAAAATATAGTCTTCAAATAGTTTCAAAGTATCTCGCCTTCCCCTGTTGGCACAGCGATAAGTCTGGGGCTTATAATAGAAAAAAATTTGGTTTCAATACCCATAGTAAGCAGAATACACACAGCTCATAATGTAATTATTTCCTTAGAAGCAAGCAAACAAATAGAAATATCATACAACCTTTTCAATAAATAATGCTTAGTGCTCAGTAAGAGATATTTAATTATTCATCTCCAACTGCAAGTTCTTTGAAATCATTCAAAAACTATTAATGAGTTAATTAATTAGAATTAGAGCGTAAAACAATAAAAATAAACCAAATTGCCTTGATTGAGTTTACCAAATTGACAGTTTGTGTACTTTGGTCGAATTTCACTTTGGAGATCTGTTTCGGATCCATTAAGCACTTGCACGTGTTCGTCAGTTAAAGTTAATCACATACAGAGCTTTTAACATTAACAAATATCAATACCGGTATAATTGTGTCAGATATACGCAACTGTTTACGTTTAATTTGAATGTTATGGTTTAGATGGATGGAGTATAGCACAAGTGTTAAATTTAGTTATTTTTAGAAACAATAGTTCATTACAGGTTTGTTTACATAATTGTATATGAATCATAGGTTGTGTAGTTCAGTTGTTCGCTTGTTGTATTGTTACGTCATGTTACCGGAAACACCTAAGTTTTTCTTCTTCTTTTGATTCAGTATTATCCCATAATAATATTTCGTAGTGTGTAGAACATTTTAGGTCTCAATCAGGCTATTAATATACATACAAACTGAGTTCGAGTAAGACAAAGTTATAAAGTTAGTGAGCTATAATGTCGACCTTTTGAAGTGAAATTATTACAAATTGTATTGTAATAACAGGGTAGAGAAAAACGATTCGTTTTTTCAATTGTGTTCTAAAGTAACTAAACCAGCCCTTGTAGACTTTGATGAAAAAAGATAATTATTTAAAGCTCTAAATACAACTGTAGTAACTTACAAGGTAACGTAAGTGAAATTATCACCGATTATATTATAATAAGAGAGCAGAGAAGCATTTGTCTTGTCTATTACATTCTAAAGTAACTGAACCAGCCTGTGTAGACTTTGATGGAAAAAAGACTATTATTTAAAGCTCTGTATTCAGTTAATATGGTTAACTGTGTGACGAAAGTTGTATATACATTTGACTTGTTTTAATATCTTATTTTAAAACAAGTCGACTATATGTTTCTTTATTGTTGAAATTTATCGCCAACAAGTGATAGACACTGTAAAGCAATCGACCCATTCATAGATAGAAAACCTGACAAACTCTTAGGATAAATATTCTTCAATCTATTCTGGTATTGGTTGGTAAAAAAGTAGTCCAATAGTTGTCGGCTGGTAATTATGATTAGCTGCCCTTCCTTCACTCTTGCCCCCCAGTGGCTCAGCGGTATGTCTGCGGACTTACAACGATAAAAACCGGGTTTCGATACCCATGGTGGGCAGAGCACAGATAGCCCATTGTGTAGTTTTGTGCTTAACTCAAAACAACAAGAGCAATCCTCTACTCTTACCCGACTAACATAGAGACAGCCAACACATATAGCCGTCGTATACCTTTGCGCGAAATTCAAGAACAAACAAACTATTTTAGTATTTCAAGCAAAGTCACTTGTATTCAAAACAACTATTTCTTTTTCTAATTAAATGTTTAATATTTTATGGACTCAGCCAAATGTTTGGTTGATAATGAGTGAAAATTTAAAAGATACTTCTGAAAATAGGAATAATTGTCTTGTTTCTAAATAATAAGTACTTTAAAACAGTTGTTTTATCAACCTAAATTACATCGCAAAGCGAGATAAATATTTAATTTTTTTGTAAACTAAACAATCGAGCTATTCAAATATCTAAATAAAATACTGAAAAAAATATAAAAGAACGATTTTCAAACTTCTCGAATTCCCATTGGTAACATGTTGAGATTTAACTGATAAGATTTTTCTTATCAGTTCAAGAAATTCATTTTCAGCGTTCGCTGCTCAGAAAATGTTATTTATCAGTTTGCGGTCGATCCGTTCCGGCATATCTCAGTATATGATTCTTTCTTCTTTTCTAATCTCGACTGCCTTATAAACGAACTACTCAGACAGGCAGTTAGCAAACAAAAACATGTCCCGCCAAACGTCTCTTCAAAAAATATATTAAAAACTTCGATGTTAAATTAAAAATGTTAACCAAGGTAAGAACACTTAACGCAACGTAGTCTAAAAGACAATATTGGAAACTTCCCTTTTTCTTTACCTTCATTCTAACCAAGGCTAATTTCCTGTATGTAGACAGTGTGCTTGTATATCATCTCGGATCGAGGCACGTAATGGGCGTGTTGCTTAGTCTCACTTTCCGGAAACTTTGGTTGTCAGGGGATTGTCATTTTTAAAGCAACAATATTAATGTAGGTTGGGGTAGTAATAATAAAAATTATTCATCCTATAATATTCTCTACAACACCCTATAACACGTGTCTTTTAATGTCATGAAATATATCACTGAGCTCCGTATAAACAAAATCTGGCATCTTATCTGGGCATGTTTTCCATCATAGTTATACTTAACAATAAAGTAAATTTAACATATTACTTTCAAACATGTTTCAGATAAAACGGTTAGAAAAGCAAATTACATAGAATTCTATTCATTTCATGCAAATTTACTTGGAACAATTTGTTCTAATATCTGTAAACAAGGACGTAAGGAAAGTACGTTTCATTAGTAACAACAATTAATAGGTCGAATTAACTATGAAGTTTTCTATGATCGGAAGCTAGTATTAGTATATATAACACTACTAGACAGTTTTATATGATTAGAAGCTAGTATTAATATACATAACACTGCTAGACAGTTTTATATGATCGGAAGCTAATATTAATATATATACATGACACTGCTAGGAAGTTTTATATGACTGAAAGCTAATATAAACAAACATAACACTGGTAGGAAGTTTTATATGATCGAAGCTAGTATTACTAAACATAACATTGCTAGGTAGTTTTCTATGAGTGTGTGTGTATGTGTTTTCTTATAGCAAAGCCACATCGGGCTATCTTTTGAGTCCACCAAAGGGAATCAAACCCCTGATTTTAGAGTTATAAATCGGTAGACTTACCAATGAATCAGCGGAGGACAGTTTTGTATAATAAGAAGCTAATATTAATATATACATAACACTGCCAGGTAGTTTTCTATCATCAATCAGAAACATCGGTATTTTTACCTTGAATCAACTTAAGCCGTCACAGCATTTTCTAAACTTGTAGTTTTAGTAGTTTTGGATGTATGAATAAAACAAATACTTTTATACTCTCTGCTGTATTATCTTCAAAATCATTACGAGTTAGTTCGTTTTTTTCTAGTTCACTTGTGATGAAATATTACTGTAAACCAGAGACACTACCAATCTATATACCATCTGTGGATTTATTGTTTCTTTTAAAAACACCCACATTGCTGGATTTCTTCAATTTTAAGTTGTGTTTATGCTGTCGGATATACACATAGAAAAACATAATAAATTATTCTACCCTTTCCACTTCAATAGAAAGCTCACATATGCACCCATTCACAATCTCATAACACATTATTTTTCTATTACGATTCTACTCTTGAAGTAGGAAGCTTTGATTGTTACCGAATGATAACATAACATCATAAACTGACATTACGCCCATTAATTTTTAGCGATAAAAGTTAGTTGTATCCCCAGTTTCTTTAGAGAGTCTCTGACACAAATGCGTTGTCGTTGTTGTTTTTTTAAAATGAAAATCGGATCAGTTAAACACCAGCGAAACCTTAAAAATGCCGACGAAAATTGATTTATGGATGTTATGTAAACGTATATTCAAACAGATTAGTAAATTTGAAGAAAGTACTCTGTGAAACAGATATATATCGATACTTTACTTTCTTTATGTTGGATTAATTTTTTAGCTTCTTTGTTTGAATTATTTCTGCTACGCGTAACTGTACATTCATATGTTATCACTCTTGAATTTGCTTCAACACTACTGGGACTTGTTTTCAAATGTAAACACTGAGGCCTTTCCCACGCACAAAGTGATAGATTTTAATATCAATGGACCTTTTAGTATACTTATACCAAATTTAATAAGTCTTTTGAAGCATGATTTATTACAGTTTCTTTATACGTGGCCCAGCATGGCCAGATGGTTAAGACACTCGACTCGTAATCCGAGGGTCATGGGTTCAAATTCCTCTCACACCAAACATGCTCGCCCTTTCAGCCGTGATGATCAACCCACATTTCGTTGGTAAAAAAGTAGCCCAAGTGTTGACGGTAGGTGGTGGTGACTAGCTGTCTTCCATCTAGTCTTACACTGCTAAATTAGGGACGGCTAAGGCAGATAGCCCTCGTGTAGCTATGCGCGAAATTCAAAAACAATCGTTATACATTTGCTGAAATTATGATTATAACGTTTAACAGCCAATTAGAATTTTAATTAATTTGAATATAAATATTAGATGTTATATGTAGACACTTTTTTGTGTGTTCTCTGTACTTCGAGTGCTTATTATCAAAATATTGAATGTTCCTGAACAAGTGATACTACAAAAAAACTAATGTACTCGATATATTAAACACATATTAAAAGATATTGATGTTTGGGTTCATGAGATAATTAAATATAAGTAAATGACTCTGAACATTTTTTCATGGCTATATCTTGCTTACACGATACTACTAGTGTGTAATTTCATTTTGATATGCATGTTGTTATAAAATCCACACCATACTTAATTTATCCAAATAAGATCATGGATATCCATAAATAATAATAAAAAAGTTTGATCAAAATTTCCTAAACTCTAGTTATGAAAAAGCACAATTGTTACTTTTAATTAATGTTAAAAATAATGATTTCATTTTTATACAAGAGAAGTGATTTAAAAAACGTGAAAGAGACACAGTATATTTTTACTAGAAACATGTACAATAGCACGTTGTTAAAGAGATATACAATATGCTGGAAGTGAAATAATCCTGGACATTTACAGGCAAAGTAGAAGTTGGTTAAATACAACATATCGCTGTATAGAATATCTAAGTGTTATTAACGGAACTTCAGTTTACTATTCGACAACCAATACGGTTGACCAGAAGCAAGATAAGGTTCTATCAGAGCCAACAACTTTACTCAACGACTGCTATTTGGCAATATGGGCTCTGTGCAACCAACAGGCCTCAGCTTTTCAAATAAAACAACAGTTCAAAGCAGTAACTAGATGACAATTCAACACGCAAATTGTCAGAAACAGGATTTAAAAAAAAAGTTGACGTTTATGTGAGGCCTTCCTTTAATCCATGGTCATTAAACAATCTCTCTTCTGAAGTGAAAAAAACACGTAATTTGATCAACAGTCGAATTAAAGAGTGACTGGGACCAGTGATTATCAACATTCATGGACAAAAAGCACACATATAGCATAACTATCCAGTAAAAGCCCAGTAGTTGTGACTAAAGTGACCATTATGTGCTGTGACGACAGGACAGAAGTCTACACTTACTTTTCATATTGAGCCTCTGCAGATGATGACCACACAGAGGATTGGACCTTGGCTTGCTATAGAATACACAATCATCCGAAAACAGATTTTCTTACTGCTGTTCCTTCTAATCATAATGCAAGCCGCGAATCAGGCTTCTGAAGGCCACCCGGCCGCCTATTGGAGGGCATTGTGCTATGGCATGTTACTCTGTGTGGCATACTGTATAAATACGCTGTCTTATAACCCTTTGTATTGCCTTATTCGCATGCAGTTTATCAGACCTTTCTTCAAATACATTAAAACGTGCCCACCGTGCCTAGCCAATCAGCTTCAAAGAAAGTATTGAATGAATAGACTGGCCAACACAACCTGTTCCCACTGGTAAAAAAGTTACTCGAATAACGATTTACATCAAATTTCAAACATTACCATAAATTATAATAACGTTTTTCTGACATGTTATAAAGCTTATTGTGGTTTAACTATCTCCAGGGGCCTGGCATGGCCTAGCGCATTAAGGCGTGCGCTTTCGCGCCCGATTCGCGCAAAACATGCTCGCCCTCCCAGCCGTGGGGGTGTATAATGTGACGGTCAATCCCACTTTTCGTTGGTAAAAGAGTAGCCCAAGAGTTGGCAGTGGGTGGTGATGACTAGCTGGCTTCCCTCTAGTCTTACACTGCTAAATTAGGGACGGCTAGCATAGATAGCCCTCGAGTAGCTTTGTGCAAAATTCCAAAACAAACTATCTCCATACATTGATGTCTCCTGATCTTAACTTACGTAAGAAATGTAAACTTCTTTGTATTTTTTAATTTTATCTACACTTTACGGAGAGCACTGAAAAACGTTCATTCAGAATTTAACGTTAACTCAAAACACCTTATTATAAATTATGTCATTTTATATTTTTAAAGCATACTCAATAGCAGTGTCAGTTGTCTTACGATACTTGAAATTAGTGTTAGTAGAATCGATGATTGCTGCAACATTAGCCTTATTGTGTATGTTACGTTGGATTGTTCGCTTTGCAAGTTGTCATACGTGAAATTTGTAACGTTAGTCTTATGGTGTATGTTACGTTGCATTGTAAACTTTGCAAGTTGTAATCCGTAAAATTTGTAACGTTAGCCTTATGGTGTGTGTTACGTTGGATAGTTCGCTTTGCAAGTTGTAATCCGTAAAATTTGTAACGTAGCTTTATGGTGTGTGTTACGTTGGATAGTTCGCTTTGCAAGTTGTAATCCGTAAAATTTGTAACGTTAGCTTTATGGTGTATGTTACGTTCATTGTTCACTTGGCAAGTTGTAATCCGAAAAATTTGTAACGTTAGCTTTATGGTGTATGTTACGTTCATTGTTCGCTTGGCAAGTTGTAATCCGAAAAATTTGTAATGTTAGCCTCATTGTGTATGTTAAGTTGCATTGTTCGCTGTGCAAGTTGTAATCTGTAAAATTATGTTTCGAGAAACTGAAAATTTTACTCCGACGACACATGGAAAATATTTCTTAAAATATAATAAATGTGTTATTAACTGCAGGAAACCCGCAAGCATCGTAAGAACGTGTCTGCTTTTAGGAATGGAGAGTGTAGCTAACACAGGATCTCCACCAAGCTCCAAGGATTAAACCACTGGAGATTGTGAGGTTTTTAACATAAATTACGTGCAAACTGTTTATTCCTCAGATATTAGTTAATTCTGATAACAACAATAATAATGAAAAGGGGCCCTGCATGCCAAGTGGCTAGGGCACTCGACTCGTAATCTGAAGATCGCGGTTTGAATCCCTGTGACACCAAACATGTTCGCTCTTTGAGCCGTGGAGGTGTTATAATGTGATGGATAATCTAACTATTCGTTGGTAAAAGAGCAGTCTAAGAATTGGCAATAGGTGGTGATCACTAGCTGCCTTTCTCTAATCTTACTGTTAAATTAGAAACTGCTAGCGCAGAAAGCCCTCGTGTAACTTTGCTCAAAATTACGAAAACAAACAAAACAAGCAATAATAAAAAGAAAATATTATTTTCCTTGCGAGAGAAAACATTTATTTTTAATATTACTCTCAACAAACAGTGTCATCATGTATTTGCTTTTGAAATTCGCGCAAAGCTACACGATGACTACTCTTTTACTAACGAATAGTGGGATTGACCGTAAAGTTATAACGTCCTCACGGCTGAAATGGCAAGTATGTTTGGTTGGAGGGGGATTCCAATCCGCGACCCTCGGATTACAAGTCGAGTGCCTTAACCACTTGGCCATGCCGGGGCCCACTGTTATAAACAGTATTTATAAAGGCAATTAAGAATTTAGGTATCTAGGGTGTTCATGAAGCACTTTCCTATGGACGTAGCCAGAAGTAGCAATACTGGGAAATCAGCGATTCGAATGAATACTTCCTTGTGTATTCCTTCCAGTCTGTTGCTTCTTTTTTCTTCTCCTTCATTTATTTACAGTCCTTTTCATCATCTTTAATACGCAAAACTTTATTTTCAATGTAATTACTCTCCAAGTGTCGAAACAAATACTTGTCCATTTTCATTATTTTTTCCCACTGGTGTTCCGTTGCCGTCTGTCGGCAAATCTAGATACTAACATAAACAAAACGAACAAAAATTACTAGAAATACGAAAATCAAGTATTGATATAATATGCTGCTAGATCTTACAGATTAAACGAAGGAACGAAATTGCACCCATTTGCATTTCCACATTAGGCTTGTGTTTCTTCTAACTGATGGTAACTTGACTTGAAAGAAATATGACGTCATCATGCTCTTCCCCAAACTAAGCAAGACGATAAAAACAACTAAACGTTGTCATAGTAACGTTTTAGAGCTGGTAGGGAAACGTTAAACGAGCACAAATACTAGATTTGAATCCAGCAAAACATGTATAACATACTACAGGAAGACGTTTGACAAAACACAACGTACCTCTCAGCAGAGTCGATGAATAAGAATAGATTCATCTCTGATGAATAGGTACGAATATTACTCTAACAGCTCACTGATTCAACTCACTGAATTTAGTTGGCGTGTATTGATGATTTATTAACAAATATTTTACTCGTCATTTACTGGGCTGCAATCTGTTGTAACAAGCGAGCATTTTCGTCATGATTTCTGATTTTAATTAATTTTTATTCTGACGCAAAGCTGTACGACAACAGTCTGCGCTACTTATCAGTTTTTTTGAGGTGTTAGTCCAGAGCGGTAATTCCTAAACCTTGAGCAGCGGGCGGTCTGTGGTGGGCTCGTGAGATTGACAGTACAATATTATACATAGCATACAAATCTGAACAGACCAGTTGGTATATGTTTACCAACAAATGGTTCCAGATCGTTAACATCGTGTCACTAATATGTAGAAGATATTAAATGTCAAGGGCTCATTGACAAAACGGAAACCTTTATAGCATCGCTTCTTGTTTGTTTGCTCTTAATGTCATGTTTTTGTTGGGTTTTTTTAAGGTGGATTAGAGGAGACTATGGGAGTTGTGGGTTGCCTCTGGTACGCATAATGTCTTATAATTTACAATCTAAAACTTGAACTATTACATATTAACACTGAATACTATTTGTTTTACCATTTATGGTAAAAGTCCTGCAAGTTCTTTTGTGCCACTCATTTCAACGCTAAAATATTTTCTCCCTCTCTTATAATATCTAGTAGCAATCAGGGTGAAGAATCTGGAATGTAACTTTATATATAATCGTTGAAAATATTTATAACATGGAACAAATCTCACTTTTAGAGCATAAAGGTAGGAATGCACGAGTTTGAGTCCAGCCAATAAGAATTCCAAAAACAATTATTATTTGTATCATATAGTTAGTCA
The DNA here is from genome assembly GCA_011833715.1 of Carcinoscorpius rotundicauda. Taxonomy (NCBI): domain Eukaryota; kingdom Metazoa; phylum Arthropoda; class Merostomata; order Xiphosura; family Limulidae; genus Carcinoscorpius; species Carcinoscorpius rotundicauda. Next base: position 52,163,134 of record CM022396.1, on the reverse strand, counting down.
CCTAAAGCTTGCTTTGACTAAAACGTAACTTAGGGTGACATAATCATTATTTTTAACTGTAGCTGCGTTTTATTATAGTTATATGATAAGAAGTTCTAATTATCCCTTAACTGTATTGAGCGATGTAATATACAAATCTTTTTTATCTTTTTAAACTTCAATGGAAATTATAAATGTGATGGAAAGCTTTTCGTTAAGCCTAACTATATGATTTTAGTTTGAATCAAAGGTCTGGATGAGGAGTACGTTAAAAATGAGGTATGAACCAAACCTATATTAATGCTTAGGGCAGCAAATAAGAGGTCCACTTACTATTTTATCCTATTTGTATGTAAGTCTTTGCTTATCCGAATTTGATTAATATGTTCAGCTATTTTTACCAACAAAACAAAAGCACCCAAAGGACAAACCTTGACTGAAATAATTTTAATTTTTGGAACTTCATACAATTCACATTTTGCATAATTTTTCAAGACGTTGTTTTGATTTGTCATATGAATATTTATTGATAGGTTTTATAAATAAATATTCGGCCATTAGGCCTCATTACTTCGAAAGTGTCCATATGTTTATTTTGATTAGGTTTAGCCATGAGAACAATATTATATAAAAAGAAGCTTGTAAACGTTAATAACAAGTAATTAGGTTACCGAGTAATCATAATTATTTTAAGTAATCAAAGATAACAGAAAGTTCAGAAACACATAAAATGATGATTAAATAGTGTTTACGTACAGTAAACTACACAAACATAAGTTACGCATATGGTTAGTTAATCATAATTATCATGTATGGAAGAGATTAGGGATATGAGTTTCCTTTAGTACACGAATTCCTACGAAAGCTAAACATGTAAATTGATATGTTAGGCTTAATAACTGTTATTAATGTGGTACAACGGGCATTATCTCCGAACATTTTTGTAGACATTTCTTAAATTTTATTGACAAGATGTAATTTCAAATGTCTTCTTTCTTTAATGACACAGCTTATAAATTAAACTTTAACATCACATAATATCAAAATCGGTGTTATTTATAGCTTAAACACCGAAAACTGGCGAAGCATTTGCAACTAATAAGTTTAAAACTTGTAATAAAAATTACATAAACAGCAAAGTTAATTTGTCCATTTCCGATTCGAAATCAGAAACACTTAAGAATTAGCATTCGTATAGTATTTTGTCTCCTACACGTAACTGCCGAAAAGGTTTTTCGTACAATGCCAGAACTCGTATCATCAATTTCAACGCATCATCTTTTATTATCATCTGTTAGCATTATTTGCGTACTAAATTCCCTGTGTAATTTTATATTGGGATTTAGAAACATTAAGCTTCTCTTTGAGTTGGAAAAATCTGATTACTACAAGAATTTTTGAGTGATAGTTAAATAACAACGGCCTGGTTCCAATAAGTGGCCAAAAAATCAACTTAGGATAACTTTAAAATTAGTTAAGAAATACCCTCGGCCTTAAAACGTTGGATTAGTCTAGCTTCTAAACTATAGCATGAAAACCAACAAATAAGTGGCACGGAACATATATAAATACACAAATAGATACTTTTCTTCATAGGTTTATCCAGGGACATACGTTTCACATATCCAAAATCCCATATGTCTCACTTCTGTGTCACCATTTTCAGAATATTTCATGCTTATCTATCATAATAAACTATAGTTTATATAATACAGATATACAATGGTATATGGCACGTCCATATCTCCTCAGTTGTCTGAGGATCACCTTGAGTTTCTAAAACAAGTGTTAAAACTCTTGGGGTTCTTAGGATTGTTCATTAGTACCATTCCTAGTTCTGCATGGCTACAGATCTTCTATGACTAAACACGAACAGATCCAATAGATCAGTAAACAAAAATAGTAGTCTTTAGCCATTTAAGGGCATTAATAATAATTATAGGTTATCACAAACTAACAAATTAGTTAAATAAGAAACCAAATAGAAAACTTACCTTTAATATATACTAGTATTCTGCTTTAACGATAGAAGACCTAGCATAGGCTAGTGGTCAATATGATGGACTGTTCATCCGAGGGTTCAGGGCAGATGTTCCGTTGTCGAAAAAAAATCATATTCCACATTTTGGTAAGTGTGTTTGTGTTATAAGAGTGACATTCATTCCCACTATTCGATTAAAGAAACCCAAAATTCGGCAGCAGAAATCATTCATTGGCTGCTTTTCCTCTATTCTATCAGGTCTAAATTAATTTAAGGTGGCGCATACAGCCTCTTTTGTAGCTTTCTTCGAATATCCGAAACAAAACAAACCATTTGAACAAATAGAATTCGATATCGCTGTTCATCTGTTTCATTCGTGACTTTCCTCTATGTCACGTTCTTCTACAGATTGCTTCTTTTCAGTTATAGTTTTATTTTTATTTCAGGGCAAACTGAAGAAAAAGTGCGTGCTTTGAGTGTGTAAGTAAAATGTACTGTAATAATTCTCGTAGTAAGCTCTTTAAAATATAAAGAGTTCCAAAAAAAGTTTTTAAAGATAAATGTGATTTATGCTAATATTGAAAATACATAATATGCAAAAGAGAAATAAAAAACTTTTAATAAGAAAAAACTTAAAATTTTCTTCTGGAACTCTTCTAGAATTTTAATAGTTGTTTTCAAATTGATTTTAAATGAAAACTTATATGTGCACTTTTATAACCAATTTATTTGACGAACTCAACACTCTTTTTACTAGTTCGTAACTCTAATCAACTTTTCTTTTGCTGAACGTACCCTGGTGGATTAGTGGTAAGTATTGTTTGTTTGTTTTTTAAAATCGCACAAAACTACTCGAGGGCTATCTGTGCTAGCCGTCCCTAATTTAGCAGTGTAAGACTAGAGGGAAGGCAGCTAGTCATCACCACCCACCGCCAACTCGTGGGCTACTCTTTTAACAACGAATAGTGAGATTGACCGTCACATTATAACGCCCCCACGGCTGAAAGGGCGAGCATGTTTGGCATGATGGTGATGCGAACCCGTGACCCTCAAATTACGAGTCGCACGCCTTACATGCTTGGCCATGCCTGGCCCTTAAGCCTTAGTGGTTAGTATGACTTACAACGCTAAAATCTGTGGCTTGATTGTTTGCAATGGTCAAAGCACAGACAGCCCGTTACATTGATTTTCGCTAAAACAAACATATAAAAATTATCTTTTAAGCGTTTTCAAAAGTATCAGTTTTTTAATTATTTGCTGACGTATTAAAGAATTGGGTCGCCCTTATTTTATTTTTAAGACTGATGGACTCGGCAGATAACAAAATATGACTTTGCTATAAGAAAAAAACACAAACAAGCACACACATTTTTAAGATATTATATATAAGAAAATAAATACTGTGCTGTTTCCATTAATCAGTTTTATTTTCCGTACAACGCTCATTCTTTACGTTCAAATAAAGGATTAGGTTCACTTCAGAAAAATTCTTTCAGGTTGACACAGTTGATAAATGTCTTACTCTACTAATACAAATTTGTTGTTTGTTGAAAATTTTAAATATATTACCAAAAAAATGTTTTATTTCCCCATATTTGAAGTTGTTTATTCGACACTGTAAAACACTTATATTTTATGAATTATATACATTTAGATATTTTATTTTCTATACTTTCAAAACATTTTAAGTTGTTTTTTTAAGTATCAACAGTACGTTGAATTTGTTTGTTTTTCAAATTTCCCGCAAAGCAACACGATGGCTGTCTGCGTTAGCCGTCCCCAATTTAGCAGCATAAAACTAGAGGAAAAGCAGGTTTTCGTACTACCCACCGCCAACTCTTAGACTATTCTTTTACGAACGAATAGTGAGATTAACCGTATATTATAACGCTGTAACCGCTGAAAAGGCGACCATTGTTGGTAGGACGGAGATGTGAACCATCTAGCCATCAATATGTTTTAATCTAATACTTTTTTCATTACGCGTTCCCAAATTAGGGTTAACTTTCTAACGGGTAAAGGAAACGAGCTTCATTGAAAAAACGCCCTAATCACTGAGGGGTAAACCTAAGTATTTATAACACTGAAAGTCAAATTTCTATACTAGTAGTGGGCAAAACACAGATAGCTTATTGTGTAAGTGTGTACTTAAAAACAAACAAGCAAGTCTACTGAAAATATTTTTTATTAGTTGTTGTATGACGTCGAGCAGTGATAGCTTGTGTGAAATACAATATTAAGTTGCTTACATCCTAAAAGATTTATTTGTGAGATCTATTATACAGAGTTTTGGTAGTTCTTAGAAACTACTATAATTTATTCTCAAGAAGCTCATTATTTAATAACAAGATGATTTGTTCTTATTCAGAGTGTTGTTACTAGACTTTCCTCTGTGTCTAATCTGTAACAAAACTTTGTGGTATTAATATTTAAGTGGAATAATTTGTGATATTTTCTTAATATTTTTGGCAGAGTTATTAAGATTACCTACCGTCATATTGTTAACTAACTAACTCATTTAAATTACTACACTAATGATTTTTTATAAACTTTAAGGCTCATACTGAATAGTTGAAAAATAATGCATACTGAAACGAAATAAGTTTCAAGAAAAAAAAAACTCAATGTGTAAAGCATGTAGGATATTTAAACTAAAACTAATCTCTTGATATTTCAGTTTAAGATGTAATCATTAGTGCCGTATTTATTTTCCTAATAGTTTTGTCTGACAATAGCTCAGCGGTAGGATTTGGGGTTCGATAGCTGCGGTGGGCAAAAGTAAGTTCGCCCACTGTGCAGCTTTGCGCTTAAAACACATAAACAAACTCAACAGATTTTCACTGATACAAAAATAAATATGTATTCATTCTTAAAGAAGCCAGATTCGAATAGTGTTTTAAACCATTTAATTGTGAGATATTCTAGTTGTCGAAACAATGTTAAGTTTGTTTGTTTTGGAATTTCGCACAAAGCTGTTCGAGGGTATCTGCGCTAGCCGTCCCTAATATAGCAGTGTAAGACTAGAGGAAAGGCAGCTAATCATCACCACCTACCGCTAACTCTTGGGATACTCTTTTACTAACGAATAGTGGGATTGACTGTAACATTATAATACCCCCACACATGAAAGGGCGAGCATATTTGGTGCCACCGGGATTTGAACCCGTGACCCTCAAATTACGAGTCAAACGCCTTAACCCACCTTACCATACCGGGCCACAATATTAAGGGAATGTTGTATTTGTTTAATAAAGTTGAAAGCGAATGTTTTGGTCAATTACTATAAGTATTGCACAAATATGCTTAATAAAAATTCTTAGGAAAATAATTAATAGTAGTATTAAATATAATAATTAATATTAATTTAAATGTCTCCCGCTAGGACAGCGATAAGTCTTCGGATTTACAAAGCTAAAATCAGTAGTTTTATTCCTCTCGGTGGACACAGCAGATAGTCCGATGTGTCTTTGCTATAAGAAAAACACACACATTAATTTAAATATGAAAATATTTTATTATTTTTCACGAAAATCGTCAATAAAATAACTATTACAACTCCTGCGTGGTTAACCAATCAAATCGAATGGAGTATTTATATAACTGTTTGTCAGCACAAATAGAAGTTAAAGATTTCCAAAGCATAAATTTCCTTGCATAAAATATCCGTTTGAAAATTTTATTTACTAAAAGTAGTAAAGCTTAGACTGTCATTTCAAATAAGTAAGACTTCAAAAATATGCTACTTCGTTAAAAAATATAAGTTTTCAACGCAAACCACATCATTCTTCAATTAACTTGCCAGCGTAGCGTCAAATTTATTCGAAAATAGTGCGAGAAAAGTAATTCCTTTGAACGAACAAATAATAATAACATTAAATCCATATAAAGTCAATTTGTAGTTGTTTTATTTTTGCAGAATAAAATCCTCATAGGAATTGAACATAATCCCAGCCTGTAACTTACAGGGCTGTCATCCGTACTACGTATATTGAAAGTTCAGTTGTAGATCGCGTAGCGTATTATACATATTTACTCATATAATGTACAGAGATCCATTCAATTAGATATCGCTTTTCCTTAGACCGACTGCTCCAAATTAGAAATCAATAATCCCGAAGTTATACTGATATATTTAGTTACATTTATTTATTTGAGCATTGAAATCTGAGTTTGAATATGTAGATTATTTCCTATTTAAATCAAATATTTGCTTCTAAGTAACACCTACAGGGCGCGATCAAACGCTATTTACGAAAAGACTGTACTTAGTGGTATTTGTAGTGAAACCGAAAAATATTTTTTTATTTCTTTTAGTGAACTAAACAATATTTGACGCGAAAGAATTATATGATTTTATTTTCGAACAAATTAGTAATCGAATGCTGATGTCAACTCGTAATTACTTATTTATTGCATTAATTAATTCTGTTCTGTCTCATCCCTTCAACCGGTTTCTCAGCTGTGCGTTTGAGGGCTAAAAACGATAAAATTCAGGGATAGATCCTTACAATGGGCACAGAACAAATGACCAATTGCGCAACTATGTGCTTAACAGCTAATTCTCTGCTTTAAATAAATGCTGCATCCCGGTTGCCTTTCCTTTAGTCTAACAATCAGCGTCGCAAAGGCTATCTGCGCTAGCCGTCACTAAATTAGCAGTGCAAGACTCGAGAGAAGGCAGCTAGTCATCGCTACCCACCGCTAACTTTTGGGCTACTCTTTTACCAACGAATAGTGGGATTGATCGTCACATTATAACGCCCCCACGGCTGAAAGGGGATGCATGTTTGGTGCGACCGAGATTCGAACCCTTGACCCTCGGATTACGAGTCGAACGCCTTAATACACTTGGCCATGCCGGGCCGCCCAACAGTGGCACAACACTATAACTGCATACATTAGAAAATGGATTTCAATATTCATTGTGGTCAGAACATAGATAGCCCTTTATATCGCTTTGTTCTTAACTTCAACCAGACTGATAAAAAGCTCAGATGTAGAGGTGGTTATCGAAGACAGCCTTTGTCTAGCTTCGTGTAAAAATTCTGTAATACAAACATACTTGTTCAAGCGAACTATGTAGAAAATTTCTTGTATTGGTGTAATGTTCATTTAAAGTTTGTTACTTCATCCGATAGACGGCTAGTGTCATTTTATTTAAGAGTTTTAACTATTTCTAAGTAGTAACCTAACACGTTTTTAAAATGTATATCACAAAAAAAGGTAATTGAAAACTGGATGTTTTTTAATGTTCACCACGTTTTCGGCCTGGATAACCTTCCTATGACGGAAACGTTGTGAACGTTACAATAACGTAAGTACTGATTATCAGTTGAAATTAGTTAATTGACTTTATACGCAACTGACTCATAAAATCAGTCTATATTCTATCGTATTTAGGACTACATAACTTCACTGATTAATAGCGTGACCCAGTGGTTAACGCGTTAAACTTTGTACCTCATGATCCACGGTTCGCGTTCCTAATTGCTTTTCACTCTACATCATTCAGGATTATATAAGGATATCTTATTGCCTGATGATATTAACCTACAGGTTAATGCGGTCTGGTGTGGTCCACTGGTTAATGTGCCTGCCTGTGGATAATCTATATAAAATATTTGTTATTAAGCTACGCAGGTATAAATATATAGTTTTTAAACATGAATGTGATGGTATCATAAGAGTTCTATATACACCAAATTCAATGCCTATGTACGTTGATTACTTAAATAATTTAGCTTAATTTTTTAGTCGGAAGTCTTTAAAGCTATGGTGGTATTCACTAAATGCTTTATTGTCATTTCGGAAACTTCATTTTTCTAGCTCAAACGTTTGAGCTGTGTTCAAAGATTCTTCAAACAGTTGAAGACATTTGAAAATTCATTTATGGTCATAAACATACACACACATTTGAAGAGCCACATGTCACAAGTGACATGTGAAATTCTATTGCACATAAAATTAATATTTCATCTGGGGCAGTGTAGTTCATTTTTGCTTTTATTTCATGATATATGATTGCTCTGTTATTTGCAGATGTAAACTGTCAAACAGTAGAATCACTATCACAATCCCAAAATGATCTAATAGCAGCAAAAAAAGAAATCCACGTCAGCCTGGTTTATATCCACAGGGTACTCTCTTGAAAGACCAATAGATAGTGTTCTAAATCGACTTAGATACATATTTTTATTTTGCCCAGTAACGTCTGTTATCTGAAAAAATATATAGTTTTCCATTTCTATGCCATATTCCCCCAGCGGCACAGCGTTGTCTGTGGACTCACACTGTCAGTCCGTTGTGTTGCTTTGTGCTTAATTCCTAACAAACAGAAGTATATTTCTACAAGAAAATATTTCTAAAACCACTCATTGGATCTTCTCATTTTGGAATGAAATAAGTCCAGCAGTCTGTCAATTGTTCTTACAGATTTAACCATGAGTTCACTTCCCTGATGGCACTCGACCCGAGGGTCGCGGGTTTGAATTTCTGTCACACCAAACAAGCTTGCTCTTTCAGCAGTGGGGACGTTATAATATGATGATCAATCCCATTACTCGGTGTGTGGATGCTGATGACTAGCTGTCTTCCCTCTAGTCTTATACTGCTAAATTAGGGATGGCTAACAAAAATAGCACTCGAGTAGCTTTGCGTAAAATTTAAAAAAAAAGACAAAAAAAAACACTTCCCTTATAAGTAGATGAATTTAGACCTTTTATGGAAAGTTCTATGGTAACTGCCATATGTATAAACTCAACTTCCTTTTTTTGTTATTGAATGCGCATTGATCGAAATTTGTTCCACCATGTTAATTTTATGGTTCTTTCAGTTTGTGCAGATCAGTAATTAACTTTCACTTAATAGATTCATTTTTTCCACTTCATAGAATTTTCTCATGTACGAAAGTACTTGAAATTTAGATTTAGCATGTGGCGCAAATCAAGTATGACATCAAATTTGCAATTTTTAATTGTTAGAAACAAACAAACTCCATTAATTCGAGTCTTCCGGTGACACATTAGTACACGCACTTCTTTAAACATGGACAAGTGATAATAAGAACCATCTCAAACAAGGGCTACGGTCGTGATATCAACATTTGACATTTTTTATTAGTACATTCACACTTAGTTTGCTCGTTTTTGTCCTGCCATGTTATTAATAAAGAAATAATCAATATAACCATTTGCTGGTTATAGAAACTGCTATAAAGAATACGTTGCTGACAAGATAAGTTGTATCGTTTTCTTTGTCTATACCAATATCAGCATAGCTAAGAAATTTCTTTCCATCACACTTCGCGTGCTGTCTTATAGACATTTGATATGTCATGAAAGCACAAGTAACTTTATTGGTTTTTCTTTTCTTTTGTGCCACATTTTGTAATATATCGTAGAATCCTAAGCTAAATTATAAAAGAAGCAAACAAAATGAAATGTCGTAATAATGATTTTTGTTTTAATTTTTAAATTCTACAGAAAAGCTAAAAGAAACTTACAGCCCGGCTGTGTAGAAAATTACTGCAGCAAGGATCAGTTTTTGGATTATATTTGAAAATGAACCTTCTTTAAAATACTACAGGTATCATAATAACTTTGAAATATATTGTCACCTATTTTAGGCCTGGCATGGCCTAGCGCGTTAAGGCGTGCGCTTTGTAATCTGAAGGTCGCGAGTTCGCGCCCGAGTCGCGCCAAACATGCTCGCCCTCCCAGCCATGGGGGCGTTATAATGTGACGGTCAATCCCACTATCCGTTGGTAAAAGAGTAGCCTAAGAGTTGGTGGTGGGTGGTGATGACTAGCTGCCTTCCCTCTAGTCTTACACTGCTAAATTAGGGACGGTTAGCACAGATAGCCCTCGAGTTGGTTTGTGCGAAATTCCAAAACAAACAAGTCACCCATTTCTTAATCATATACAGAATACTAGTTGTAAATTGAATATTTTGTTAAAATACCACATGTACCATAACAACTTTGTAAATTTCAAATATATTATGATTTCTTAATCATATACAGAATAGACTCACATAAGTATTTAATTTCAAATATACTAACAATTTTCTGTTAATAGTTTCTCAACCGTGCTATAGGCCTACATGTTTGGTGTCAGTTTCTTTCATTTGCTTACTTTACTGGGTGATAAATTTTACCTAGAAAAAATGTCTTAAACAATGAAAAAGGTTTTGTCCTACGAACACTGATAAACAGTTAAATATCAACAAAAAACGTTTTCAAATAATAACTTAGTCCAGTTTTCAACAGTCTAGAAATGTATTTTACTCAATAGAACAGCCTATTCCTACGTCATAAAGATTGGTTTGTTTTGTATTTCGCGCAACGCTATATGCGCGAGCTATCCTTCATGTAGCAGTGTAAGACTAGGCGGAAGACAGTTAGTCATCATCACTCACCGCCAACTCTTAGGCTACTCTTTTACTAACGAATAGTGGGATTGAACGTCACATTATAAGACCCTTACGACTGATAGGGCGAGCATGTTTGGTGTGACGGGGATTCAAACCCGCGACCCTTCGATTACGAGTCGAGTGTCTTACCCACCTAGTCATGCCGGGCCTTCACGCTATAATAAAAATATTCTCTTTGTTGGTGCTCAGGCAATTCAATACAATAGGCAAAGCATTATCTCTCAGACGAACATTTTGAACTGTTCTGTCAAACCGTTCTTCTACAACATTTTGGGCACAACCCAGAGGCTCTTGTTGGATACCACTTATTTCCTCTGAACAATTACAATCCAGTTTGTTTGTTTTTTTTAACAGTGCAGGTATAAAATTTAAGAATGCCTAAAACTGATTGTGTTGACAACCATCGTATTATAATTGGACTAGACAAAAATATTAGCTTAAAAACGAAAGAAATAAGCAATCAAAATGTCAAAGTTCACCTCAATTAAGTAACGTTAATGCCATAAAGCAAAAAGTGTTTAACAATGTAGTTATATTTTGGCAGAGAAAAATCAATTTATTTGCAATAAAAACTTGAAGTTAACAATGGAACAACACACAAGCATTTCTTGACATATTTTTACAAATTACGTAATACATATTGGCTGAAACTTTACATTAAGTACAAATTACAACTTAAAAAGGCTCGGCATCCGGCATGGTCAAGCGTGTTAAGGCGTGCGACTCGTAATCTGAGGGTCTCGGGATCGCATCCCCGTCGCGCCAAATATCCTCGCCCTTTCAGCCGTGGAGGCGGTATAATATGCGGTCAATCCCACTATTCGTTGGTAAAAGAGTAGCCCAAGAGTTGGCGGTGGATGGTGATGACTAGCTGCCTTCCCTCTAGTCTTACACTGCTAAATTAGGGACGGCTAGCACAGATAGTGACTTCACATGAAAGGATTAATTCTCAGTCCAGTTTGATATATATATATATATATATATTAGTTTTCAACTCTCAACAACAACAACAAAAAAGAGCATGTTTCCATCTGAGCTGAAAACAAATTGGGTGAGTATTTTTAAGACTATTCCAGTTCAAAGTGGATTTCAATATTAAAATATGGTATTAGTGCTTTTACTTCGTTTGTAAAATAAATGTTTTTAAAAATAAATTTAAAATTGCCCCCAGTGTCTCAGCGGAAAGTTTCTAGAGTTATAATGCTGTAAGTCGGTTTTCGATACTTGATGATAGACACAGCATGAATAGCATTGCGCTTAACAGGAAGCGAACAAACAAACCTATTATTATTATATATAGCAATGAAACAGATTTACATCCAGCAAGAAATGAGTTATTGATGACAACAATCATGAGGTAAGCTCGCTCTTTCATAAAGAGAAGCCGGTCCTAGAACATATTAATGTAATGCAATTATAAGAGCTCCACCTAAACCAAAAATATTCTCTAAGAACCGAACTGAAGAATACAAATACAATTATACGTTTCACAAACATTTCATTTGTTATTACCATGGTTTCGCCCGTAACAGCATGGCAGGGACTTTACAGGTAAAACCATGATAGTAATGAATAAAACATTCGTGAAACTTACAACTGCTTTTGTTTCCTTCAATTTTGTGATAACGGAGTTTCACAAAATGCCAACGGTTTCACATATTAATTTTATTGTTTGAGTACGCTGAAAGCACTATTTGGGTATTGTGCACACAAAATTATCTTACTAACGCGATATATTTTTTGAAAGTAACTGTCAGAAACACGATCTTTTTTTTATAATTGCACATTTCTCCTCAGAAATTTTCCGAATATTCTGTAAACTTGTGACACAAACATAAGTGAAGTAAACTTATGCTCTGCATAAAAACTTCGTGAATACAGACAGAGAGAGACACCAAAAGAGTTGATTACTAATATCAAATTGTGTGTAAAATATCGAATTCTCAATAGAGTAACAAAGGAGGAAAATAAGGTGTTGTAACTGAAGGGAAATCGATATATGAAATAGTTACATCAATTAGCCATACATGACCTAAGACGAATGAGACCATACACATCGATTTGATAATATACTTAAAACCCTGAAAGTCATGCGTAAAATTTCACTTGTTAAGACTATGAAAAAGTTTTTAAAATCATCTTTGGCAAGTCCATAGAGACTTGCTATATTAAGCGGGAATGGGTTTTGTCATTGTGTGAGAGATCTATTTCTATCTGCAGTGTATCTTGCATAGTGTCCAGTTTGTGATGCGTCTACACCTTTGAAACCCATGTAAAGAGACCCCACCCAACCTCCTACTCCGGGAGACATTAGAGAGTCCATTTTCCTTATTTTTTGATAAAGTAAATGGACGTGCTATTTGAAAAGATTAACGCTTTTTGACACATGTTTTATTCACTTGGCCACCTGATTTCAGGTAATAATATAGACATTTCGGAATTACTTCAGATTTTAAACGAATTTTTATAGAGCTTGCTAAAGGAGTTAAGACAAAAAAAAGAATAGAGCACAGCTTTTCAGATAGCTGATCGAGCATTATTGTAGACATTATGGATATACATGCATTTAGCTCTTCAAAGTTTAACCAAAATTTTAAGCTCTCAGATACTTCTAGTTTCATTTTAACTAGCAGATTAAAAAACAAACAAATTAAAGAATAATTAAAATAATGGCTGATATAATTCATTAATCCGATCCTTATGCTCCTTTTATGATTTTGAAGTAGAGCATTTATTAGGGAAGACCCAATAAATTCACATGTCAAGAAACAATTATATGAAGCGAGTTTCAGGTTTAATAAATACGCTTGTTACTTCACGCGTAAGATTCTCTAAATTCAGCACTTTTACACTTCTGAGATGTAAAACGTGTTGAAGCACAAATCCCTGCTAATAAACTTAACACACTAATTATTTTGGCAACCCTGTAAAGATAACATCTCATACATTATTCTTTGCTTACGGTCAACAGAGAACCTTCAAAATTGCAAGCTAAGATTTCACGAGAGAATAATTCCAGAACGACAATTGGCACTCATCATGAGTTGGTAAAATTATTAATACATGTGGTACGTTACACACACGCGCGGGTTCATCCACACATCTACACGCGGTTTAATTTGGTTTTAGAATTTCGCGCAAAGACACACGAAGGTTATCTACGCTAGCCGTCCCTAATTTAGAAGTGCAAGACTAAAGGGAAGACAGCTAACCATCACCATTCACTAATAACTCTTGGGCTACTCTTTTACCAACGTATAGTGGAACTGACCGTGAGGTTATAACGTAACCACGGCTGAAAGAGCAAATATGTTTGGTGTAACGTGGATTCGAACCTGCGGTCGTCATATTACGAATCTGGCCATGCCGGATCCCGTCTACACGAGCCAATCAGTGTCTGATATTTGATAGACATTCACACATTACCGTTTTTGTTGAATTTTCACAAATTCAAAGTTAAGTTTCAGAAAATACAAATTATACAAAATCACCAGGAAATATTAATATTATTTAAATCACATGTAATAAATATGAGAACAAATAAAACATGCGTATAGGTTAAAAACAGATATAATGCTGATCACAAAAACTTGTACAAATAAGACTTCGTTTATGAAATACAATTTAATGTTACCTCCAATGTTGCAATTATATGACTTAAATATATTTCTGTTATCTAACAGCTTGCTTAATCAATCTAATAGAAACACGAGGCTTGTCAGGCCTGACTTAAGATTTTAGCTACTCTCTGGTTACATTATATATATAAAACCATAAAGGCAAATAAACAAATTGGCTGTATTATTGTTTGCTTGTTTCAGAACAAAGTCACATTTGGCTATATGATGCATCTATGATTTTAGTATTTTACCTCCTTAAACTTACCCGTTGTCCCACACGAAGGTATTATTTTGTTAACTGTCAAAGATATTATATACATAACAACAAATGTAGCTCAAATTTTCTATATAAGGTGATATTTCTTTATAGAAGCTAGTTTTTTATGTTTCTTCTTAGCAAATGTTTATCGCGTATTGTGAGGTTATTTGGTGAGACTGGATGCTTACTTTTCCTTAACTGGAAAAATAATTTCGAGACGAGAAATTAATACATTTTCAAGTGCTGATTTACATTTAAAAATCATTTTTAGTTTTGAAAAAGAAAAACAGTGTCAATGGTAGGTAACGAAATGTTTAGATAAAGCTTAGAGTACACCGATTTCTGAAAACATCCGATGAAACTACACACACAATGTTTGTTGGTTCTATTATTGAGCACAAAGATATATAGCGAACTATTTTCCCATATAAATGTTACGTCAGCGAATTTCAGAAGTCTATTAGAAACTGAGATTTAAAGTTATGACTCTCGTTCTCCACGTCCCCCAGTGGTTCAGTAGTATGTCTGCGAACTTACAACACTAAAAACCGGGTTGCCAAACCCGTGGTGGGCAGAGCACAGATAGCCCATTGTGTAGCTTTGTGCTTAATTCAGAAACAATAACTCTTTACCCATAACTTTGTGAAACTTTAAAATGTATTAATTAAAGTAGCTACTTTAATATTATTATTTATTTTCTTCCATTGTTTTGTCCCCCGTTGGGACAGCAGTAAATTTACTGACTAACGTAACTAAAACCTGATATGTGATTCAGTCGTGATGTAAACATGAGATAGTCCAATGTGACTTTGTTCTTAAACAAACAAAGTGTATTATTATACTGTGATCAAAACTAACTCTACATTTGCACGTATATATCCCCCACACACACACACACACAAAAGAAGTGTAAGAAATAAGAAACACAATTCAGGTAGAATCGAGTATGCATTTTACGTAGTTTTGTTTTTGAGTGACATTCTTACCGTATTCTTGCTTAGGAATTTAAAATGAGAAAAGTTAGCAAATTAGTAAGCTATTAAATGAATTACTTTATCAAAATGGTTACATTAAATTAGTATCTTATAAAATGAGTTATTTTAACTTTCTGTTGATTTTATTACATTTCTTTGTTCGTAATTTCCCGCAAACCTACATAGGAGCTATTTGTACATAGTCGTCCTTAGTTTCGATCCGATAGATTTTAAAGAAGGCTATCAGTGAATCACACTCACCGCTACGGTAGCGCTAGGGGTGTAGATGATTTTTTACACCCGATGAGGGGGATGATATTTGCATCCACTTATGTGGAATGTTCAATTTGCAAATTGGTAATTTATGATTACGTGAAACTGAAAATTGTAAACATACAGTCACAGAGTAAACTTGTTGCCAAGATACTTGCATGCATACTTAGGCCTACTTACGAACAATCGCTTAGATCGAAAAGCTTAGAAGCACGCCTATATTAAAGATATACATTTCGGCTTCTGAAAAAAACTACATCTAGGCCTAATTATGTAATTCGATTAGTAAAAACACGAGACTCACAAGAACAAACACACAATTTGTAGGCCTGTGATGCAATAAAACAGTTCAACAGACTAAATTGTAGGGGGGATGATTGTATGCACCATACCCTATGCACTATTGTATACCCTCCCTTATCCCCCCCCCCCAGGATCTACGCCCCTGCCGCTTCCTCAGATTATTTTCGTCTGTCCAGTAATAAGACTTCACTGTCAATATTATAACGTACCCAGAGCTCTAAAGTGCAATCTGCTTTTGGGAAGTAAGGGATGGAACACAGAAACGCTTGGATTCACAATCCAAGCACATAAACCAGGTTCGTTGGCATTTCACTTCGTTCATTTGCTGCCACACAGTGTACTGTATTGATAAGTCTAATTACCCTTGTTCAAAAACTCTTAAATGTACTACAAATCTTCAAATCCTATCTTATTATTTTTATCATAAATGACCAGTGAAAGCAAAATAAACGTTTTTCCGTCTACAATGTTGAGCAGACTGCGTTGCAACTTCTACAGGCTGTGTAATGAAATGCACAAATGGTTTGAAGAACTCTAGAAATTATAGTGAAACGTTTGTTGTTGGTTTTTTTTGCATTTTTTTCTGATGCAGTGATGTTGGTCGGGCTAAACATAGTGGTTAGAGGGCTCGGATTGTGAATTTGAAGGTTTCGGGTTCGTATCTTATTGTTCAGAACTATATTCTGAATTTTAAATATATGATGCGTTATAAGTGTGATGATCATTTCCCATTGCATAATCTGACAAGAGTACTTCTAGAGTTTATAAAGTTGATGATTCCAAGATATTTATTAATATAAATAATACAACTGTGTTTAATATAACTTTCATGATGAACAATTTAGAAAATATACCTACGATTGACTTATCGTTTTCTTATTCAGTGATTCGTTGATCTAAGAAGGTACTGTAGCAACTAGTAACGTATGCGTGATAGTGTTTTAACACCATTAAGTGTAACAGGTTCGACAACTACTAGTTTTAAATAAACCTGCTTCAGCCAAAATAATAAAATCATAAAGAATAAACTTTATTTTCGACAAAACAAAATTAATGTGAAGGTGAACGTTAATTTTACGGATAAATTTAAGGCTTGAAAAAAAATAATCCATCATCACTTAGACGTATCTAACTAGACTACTCAATCATGGCGGAGTGATTAACTAAACAAAAAGTAAGAGATAACAATAAAAGCTCCACTTGATTTCAAGTGTCAGTAAAACAAAAAAACACGAACAATAAACGAACTGGAAAGGAAATTTATTTTAAGCCGATTATTTACGATTAGACTATAACGACTCTACTTTTAAAACTTAGGTTGTTTTTAGCATTAAACTTCACGATACTTACTTTTCTTAAAATTAATTATATGTTTTTCATACTAACAGAGCTATTGTCATTTACTACACTAATACAAATAGACCATAAATTAATTCCAGGAAACTCTCTTCTTTCCGTGTTTTTTGCTTTGTGTTTTTTTTATCAGTAATCCAGTACGATGTTTTATTACCCGTGCAATCAGATGAATATAATTAATGCTTCCAGTAACATTCGAATAAACATTATCCAAGATACGAAGTAAATTGAATCTGTTAATATTCCTCCATGCGTAATTTTTCAAAGCCAAATTTGAAACACGTGAGTGGAAATTAAAATGACTTCCTCACAAGCTAAAGATATTCGTTTGAAACGTTGGTCGATTTGCATTCTCAACATACTTAAACAAGCATTGCACTTACTGATGTCATCTGTAATTTGCTCACATCCAAAGAGAATTACTAACAATTATCTCGTTGCCCTATAAACATATTAATAGTTCTGTTTATTATTCCTTCAAATCAACCTAGAGATTCTACTCATATTACATTATTCTACTAGAAAAAGGCGGTAAAAAAAGCAAATTTCTCGATTCCTTGATGAATTATGTTCGAAGTGTCATTAAAAAATATAAAAACAAATTTCTCTGTTGAAACTAATGACCAAGATAGCTACTAAAGTGCATGCATTATTGAAAGATGTTTATATGACGCTTGATTATAGGTTTTCATTTTTTCAAAGATGAATAGTAATATCAAGTGATATATTTATTGTTCTAGGAAGATATAAGAGATAACTTGGTACGAACTGCTTTCAAAATGTGAACAAATATTGTTTTTAAAAATTAGAAACTAAACAATACATATGCTTGAAAGGTAATTTATATTCCCGGTCTGTTTCCCTTGGGCCTGGCATGGTCTAGCGCGTTAAGGCATGCGCTTCGTAATCTGAGGGTCACGGGTTCGCGCCCGAGTCGCGCCAAACATACTCGACCTCCCAGCCGTGGGGGCGTTATAATGTTACGGTCAATCCTACTATTCGTTGGTAGCCCAAGAGTTGGCGGCGGTGGGGGGTGATGACTAGCTGCCTTCCCTCTAGTCTTACACTGCTAAATGAGGACAGCTAGCTATTCTACTGATTCCAGAGAACAATTTGCACAAAAAGAACTTAACAGTGAAATCGACTCATTTAACAAAACTGCGTCCATTTAAAGATGATCTTTGATATATTCACATGGTACGTGTATGACAAACACTACAATAACTGACATATGCATTGGCGTTAACTGCGCAGCTCATGAACACTTCCTTGTCGTTTTTTTTAATTTTGCGCAAAGCTACTCGAGGGCTATCTGTGCTAGCCGTCACTAATTTAGCAGTGTAAGACTAGAGGGATGGCAGATAGTCATCACCACCCACCGTCAACTCTTGAGCTATATTTTTACCAACGAATATAACGCCCCCCACGGCTGAAAGGGCGAGCATGTTTGGTGCGACGAGGATTCGAACCCCGACCCTCGAATTACTAGTCGAACGCCTTAGCCCACCTGGCCATGCCGGGCCCTTGTAAAACTAATCAACATTCTGACATAAATTACCTTAACAGCTGTCATTCCACCTATTTTTTGCGCATAAGAGAAAGAATTCTATTTCTCAAAAACATGCCCCTAAGATTTTCTTCTTTTTAATTAAGCGCAAAGCTGCACAAAAGACTATCCGTATTCTGCTCATCACTCTGTATCGAAACCCGGTTTCTAGTGTTCTAAATCCGCAGAGAGTATTTCCAAAACCACTCGTGTGAGTTAATTAAACGATTTTACATAAATAATTTTAAAAAATAGTTCCATATTATCGATTTTTTGTGTCCAATTAAAGATTAATATTCTGCAACAACGCATGCATATCTTTTAAATATTTTCCAATAATTATTTCACAATTTCACATGGTTTACATACCTTCTACTTTCGTATAGAGTTAAATAATACTTTAGGAAAAAAATATATTTAATAAGAGATTGTCAAAATTCGTTAGCAAATGAAGTTGAAATGTATTTCTATTTCATTCATTTTCATGCCTCACAAATGCAGTCTATGTGTATCACAAACTATATTGTAAACTTGTCCAAATCCAACCTCGATCCCTCTAACTGGCACAACGGTATAGCTGTAGCCTTACAACGCTAGAAAATTGGGTTTTGATTTCCGTAATGAGAAGAACACAGTCAGCCTATTGTGTAGCTTTGTGGTTAACTTCGAACCAGTTTAACCTCCATATCTTACAAATTTCATTACGAAAGAAATAATAGCTTATTAGACAAAATTAATGTAACAGTCATTACTTCTAGAGAATTGTACTTCAAAAAATATATTTTTAAGAACGTTGTTTGTGTAACAAACTTGTAAAACGAAAAACAGATTTTGGTATATCCAAACAGTATGTGCGTGGCCATACGCTATAAAAATGTGACAGATATATTGTTTTTTTGGGGTGTTTATTTATGCACGACTGTTATGAAAAGTAAGCGTATGACTGGACACACACAAAAATTAAGAGCAACCAGTCCCGTGCTTGTTGCTCATAAAGATCTTACTATAATGGACGTAACATATATATATATATATATATGTATGTGACCAAAAATACTAGTATGTAACGCTATCTGTTAAATGGTTCCACAAACACAAGTTAATAAAAATATACCAAACTTTTGGTATTCAACATTCCGACAATTAGAAAAGAAACAACGATATGCGTAACAACCATAATTTCAACCACAAATTTTCACTACTACTGTACTTGAGGGTTTTATTATATATTTATTTATATCATTTACAAATATAGTACTAAAAACTGAGATATTAAAAAAGTAACTATTATTTTGTCAAATCCTTTTGTTTTTTAGAAAATATTCACTTTTTTAAATTTACTTTTTATTGAAGTATCAATACTAGGCTTAGTGATTACTAGCACAAAACAGCCGCTCGTAGGGCAATGTTTTTGCTAGTTTAATTTAGTATTCTTAAATTGTTTAAATATGATACGTTTTATGATCAATAGGTTACTCATTATTTGTTAGTTGTTAAATACAAAATTACATAATGGCTCATCCGTACTGTAGCCACCACAGGAATAAAAATCCTGTTTTTAATCTTATAAGTCTTCAGACTATAGCTGAGACACGAGGGTCGGTAAAGAGTAAGTAATTTTTGGTCAGTCGTTGTTTATTATTAAGTGAATGATTTTTTATTCCAAAAAATGATAAAACATCTCTGAATTATATATCGAGTATAAAAACAAATGTCTTTTATAAACTATCTACACAAGAATAACATAGTGGTTTTAAGTCTTAATTCCATAAAAGTCTGCTAAATTAGCAGCTGTATAAATTCTGATATTAGGTTATTGTTTTGTTTGTTTCTGAATTTTGGGTAAAGCTACACGAGGGCTATTTGCGTTAGTTGGCCTTAATTTAGCAGTGTGAAGTATGTGAAGGCAGCTAGTTATCACCACCCACCGCCTACTCTTTGTTTATTCTTTTATCAACGAATAACGGGATGACCGATACATTATAACGCCCCCACGGCTATAAAATCGAGCCTATATAGCGAGACTGGAATTCGAACCTTTGCATTGCGAGTCGAGCACCTTAATCACCTAGTCATGCTGTGAAAACAATATAAATATAGCATAATTAAGTATATGGAAAAGGCCCGAAAAAAAAATCTCGTTTTGACTCAACAGACAGTCAATGTGTAAACTGTTTTAATTACATTAATTATAAGAAAAAGTAACACTTACTAAACAATCAGATTTGCCACTTAAAATTTATTTCATTGCTCTAAAAATGTAAGTTTTGAATAAACATCAGCTATATATATATTTTAATATAACAAATTTTAAGCACAATCCTGTCTCACTTGGCTTCTAAAGTGATAAAACAATATTTAACTACAACGACGTGTTTCTTGAACTAAAATGTGAAAACAATAATTAATGCACAGTTGATTTTATATTCGGAAACAGTTTCTTTGTTGATTAACAAGCTAGTGCTAGGCATAGCCTGGTGAGTTAAGGCGTGCGACTCGTAATCTGAGGGTCGCGGGTTCGCATCCCCGTCGCGCCAAACATGCTCGCCCTTTCAGCCGTGGGGGCGTTATAATGTAACAGTCAATCCCACTATTCGTTGATAAAAGAGTAGCCCAAGAGTTGGCGATGGGTGTTGGTGACTAGCTGCCTTCCCTCTATTTTTGCACTGCAAAATTAGAGAAGGCTAGTGCAGATAGCCCTCGAGTAGCTTAGCGCAAAATTCAAAAAATAAATTAACAAGCTAAACAATAATCATTAGAATATAACTAGTTAAATTATTAGCTTTCTCTGTTTATATAACTATGTAACTATTTTATTGGAATGTTAGTATAAAATGTTTACGAATTCAGTCACTTTAACTTTCGGAAGGGCGATAAAAGCATATTCGTGTCTTTGGGAAGGACGTAGTTTATTTTTTGAGCCATACCTCGAAAATCGGAAGCATACATACGCGAACGCTCAGTTCAGTCCACGTAGAACGTATGTTAACTGTTTTAGATCTTGTACATATTGAAGTTGTTTTAAGCACATATGTACTTAAAGTAAACTCCATTTTGTCTCATACTCTCTATTTTCTTTTATTGACTCACTTAGTGTTCTAAAACCAGATAAAAAAAAACATTTTTTTTACAAATGCACACGATTATTTCAGAAGAGTCGTTAATACCTAAACACTTTAACTTCAAATATACTTTTACCTCCTCTGTGTGTAGGTAAAAATTATAAAATAGATAATGCAGTATTTGTTTTGAACACTCGCTGAAAACTACGCAAGAACTGTTTATATCGGCTATCCTAATTTTTTAACTGATGCTTGACTTTTCACTCACATGCTAGAAAGAAGGCAGTTAATCAAATCACTCACCGCCAACTTTTGGGCTACTATAATCGAATGTTAGGATTTATCTGTCATTCTTATAACTTACTTACAGCCCCAAAGTGTGCGGGGAAAATGCAGCAAGGGGACGCAACCCATGGGCCTTCGGATTCACAAGCCAAAACATTAATTAGTCTACACTAGGCCTAAGTATGATTCCAGACGTAACCGTTTGTAATTCTTACTTGTGAACTATACAGAAGGCTGCCGGTTGATAGCATCCGCCGGCTGAAGCTGATACTTTTAACCGAATAATAGAATTCATTGTCACCCTTATAACGCACCCATATCCGAAAATGCAACGTGTATTTAGTAGCACGACGCTTCGAACTTGGAACCTTCAGATTCTTAGTCCTGCATGCTAACCACAAGGTCAAGCTCAAGTTCAGGAGGCTTTAAGAAAAATATAGATTCTTAAGCGATGTACGTGGTAATGACACATGTTTAGTCATATTGCTCTGTTTATATTGTATATTCCAAAAAATATAAATGTATAATTTGTTTGGTTTTAGAGCAAAACCTCATTAAGCTATCTACTGGATTCACGATGAGGAATAGAACCATGTATTTTAGTGTCATAGGTCCGTAAACTTACCATTGTTCCACCGGACTGACATGAATATATGAATATGTCAAGAATATCGTTTATTATCAAATACGTCGTGTTATAGTAAGTTTCTCAAAGTTAGCATTAAATAAAAATGTAAAATAGTTTTGATAAGTAATATAACCTCCAAAGTGCTGACATTTTTATATATTTACGTCAGAGTTATTGAGCATAAAATATAGTATTGTTTTATCCATTTTCGCAACAATGAAATCACACTCTCAACGCAGTTTGAAAGTGTATACATGGTAAATTAATTCTGTGGATTTGTTTCTCTAATGCTTAAGTTACATCGACTATTATTATCTTTTTATTTCTTTACAGAATATATAGGCTGTTTAAAAAAATTATGTTTTGGTTAATGTTCCCGCAGAGACAAATGTGTTTTAAAACGTAGAAACATATGTAACTCTAGAAACAAATTTATATGTCTCGCATTAATTAATTTGCAGGTATCGAAGGGCTGTTTATATGTTTTTAGAATTTCGCGCATAGCTGCTCGAGAGCTATCTGTGTTAACCGACCCTAATTTAGAAGTGATAAACTTGAAGAAAGGAAAGCTAATTAAATACATTAATCTCCAACTGTTGGATCACTCTTTATGAACGACTAGTGCGATTGATCGCAACATTATAACGTCTCCATGAGCATGTTTAGAGACAGTAATCCAGCTCGCCATTCAGATTGCCAGGCGGGTTCCCTAACCAGAAATACATTACTGGAATACTGAAATGTATTTCTTTTTCTGTAATAGCGAGATTTTTCTTACGGCTTTTTATCGTATAATCGTAGTGATGTTTTTTAATATATATATATATATATATATATATATAATTGTTTAATGAATAAAAACTGAATCTTCAACTTTCAAGATGTTTTAAACTAAACTTAACGGCATACACGTAAGCAGGAAAGATTCGAGGAGTTTCAATCTAGCCCCATATTTTTTATGATGTGAAAAGATTATGCTTTCATAGCCATAGTGCAAATGCTTATGGTATTAGGCTGTCCAGAAATAAATGTCGAAATTCTCACTATGACATTTAGATGCCAAATATTAAGTAATTTATCATTGGTTGGCTGGTTTAATCCAACGTTTGTTGCTTTCAAGGTATTTTAATTGTCTGCTGTTTCAACTCTACCCAGAGTTTGTTTAACAATCCCCAAGGCAGCATGAACAAGAAGGACTTTCGTCTGATTTTCCTCTACGATTTCAAACTTGGACAAAAAGCTACTGAAACTACCTAAAACATCAACCAGGCATTCGACCATGTACCTGTTACTGAACGTATAGGTTTCGACATGGAGATGAAAGTCTTGAAGACCACGAAGGTCGTTGGAAGGAAACCATCCTTAGATGAAAACACATTAAGAAAAGCAGTTGAGACAGACCCTCACATAATAATACATGAGCTTGTAAAAAAGCTAGGCATAAGCAAATCAACAATGCCAACCACCTGAGTGCGATTGGAAAGACGAAAAAGTTGGATAAGCGACTTCTGGATGAGCTGACTGAAGATCAACAAAATCGGCGTCAAGAGACATTTCAAAGATGACGCTCCAAAAATTGAACGAATTGAGAATAGAGATTCTGCCTCATCCACCTTATTCGCCAAATACAGATTTTCATTTTTTCAAGTTTGACAACATTTTCAACAATAAACACTTTCAAAGTCAGGCAGCTGCAGAAGAAGCTTTCAGAGAGTTCATTGACCATAGAAACTCTGAATTCTATAGCAGGGGCATAAACAGCATCGTTACACGTAGGTAAAAATGTGTTGAAGCAAATGGTGCTTACTTTGATTAAAAAATGTTTTACAACACTGGTTTATACATTTTTTAAACTTTGCAGTTCAAACACAACATTTATTTCTGGTCAACATAATATTTAACCTTCTCTATATTGTCTACATTTTTCTGATGAAGTAATAGTATTTACTGGCTTAAAATAGTCGAATGAAATGGCTTCTGTTGACACTTTGTAACTGGAATTCTGAAGCCTTATTACCACTGTCCGTTTTTGTAGGCCGGATTCTTTACGGTTTATTTGTGATGTGTTGGCGACAAATTTCAGCAATTAGAAAACAGCAACACAGTCCACAATTTAGACCTTCGTAGCATTGACATGCTTTTCTTGTTGGTTGTGCTTTGCCCAATGTGTATTGATTTTTGACATCACAACTTACAACCTTCCTTCAAACACACTGCGTATGGGCTTGAATAGGCGCATTTCTTAAAAACGAACGTTGTGTTTTCCTTCTGAAGTTTCCCCAGTGGCACAGCGGCATGTCTGCATACTTACAACGCGAGAAATCCGGTTTTGATACCGGTGGTGGGCAAAACCTATGTAGCTCGCTTATTACGTGATCATATTTTAAAACTAAGTTAATGCAATTTTAATTTTATTTTGGAAAATTATAATTATACGTATGATGTTAAAATTGGAGCATATGTGTACAGTCGTTGATATTTTGAAAGTCTTAATACCTGGATCTGGAAATTCGAGAGTTTCGGATGCAAAATATGATACCACTAAACACACTGAAGGAGACAGATCATTGTCCTATTGAAATGTAGTATGTGGAAACACTCCTTTGATACGTAAATTTTTAGGGATACCCATGAGGCAGTAACTCGGGTTATTTGCCATACGGATATATTTTGTGTGTCTGTGTATGTGACCAAATATTAAGCCTCGTACCTAACACAATTACAGAATTACAACCAGTTTCGTCTATAAATAGCTTCGAAAGGTTTATATAAAAAGTCGATGACTTGATAACACGATCATTTGTAATTCTAGCATCTGTGTCATATACACAGTCCTTTTTTTTTTTAATTTAGCACAAATCTACACGAGAGCTATCTGCGCTAGCCGTCCCTAATTTTGCACTGTAAGACTAGAAGGAAGGCAGCTAGTCATCACCGCCCACCAACAACTCTTGGTTGGCTCTTTTCCCAATGAATACTGGGATTGATTGTTACATTATAACGCCCATGCAGCTGAAAGGGTGAATATGTTTGGTGTGACGGGTATTCGAACCCGTGATCCTCAGGTTACGAATCGAGTGCCTTAATCACTTGGCCATGCAGGGCCTTGGAGATTATAACTTGAGCAAACGATGAAATAATACAAATTACTCGTAAGTGCTAAATTATCGGTTATATTTCTTCTGGTCCTTAACTGAATAAACCATACATTTAAAACTCAAATGTATTTCAAAATATTCATATGCCTTACATGCCTTAAAAAATCTCGGGACAAACAATTTAATGTAACCATTTTCTGTGATATTGTGAAAAGAGCACATCGATACCAAATACTGTCTGTGCTGAAGACTTGAACATGTCATTGTATATGTTGGGATGTAAGAGTTAAACATAATTTTATATTTATACAAGCTTTCGTATGTTGAAAGATATGAAAGCTCGTTTCCCCATCTGTCTCTAAACGCACGCTTTATTGGTCGATTTTCTTTGATCACTATAAGGAATACAGATGAATTCTTGGTACGGACACAAAGCAATATTTTTCGATACTATAATTTTAGAAGGCTTGAGGCCAGAATAAGCATTGAATAAAATCATCGTTGTAGTTTCTCAGTCAAAGTCATCGATACTGAATTACACTGAAGAAATACAAACGACTAAAATACGTTAAAGATAACGGTCTATCGTTCAGTTTATGAAGAAGCTTGATTATTTTTTAATTTCGCGCAAAGCTACTCGAGGGCTATCTGCGCTTAATTTGAAAATACCAGTCTTATTACCAATCAAATAACTTTATATTACTTCAACAAGAAGTGAGCAATATTTTTTCAAAGATTTCTCATGAAAGTTAGTGAACAATTTAATATCTGTTTCCCTCACAAAAAAAATTTGAACAAATTGTGACAAAAAAACTGCCTTTTACTGGATTACACGAAATAAAAATTAAAAAAAACTGCAGAGTTAGAAGAAAAAAGTTCCCTAACAGATACAACTTACTTGTACCTTTAAGTTCACTTGTAGAATACAGAACATTTTTTGCTGTAAGGGCAGAGGTGCTTTACCTGAGCACTCCAACATTATGTTAAAATATCTATCTGTGCCATGCATCAATTTCTTCATCATCTGAAGGAACATGTTGATTCTTGAGACGATAATTTGTCAAGCATGGTGACCACAAAATTGCATTTAAAAACTTATCCATCATAATAATTATAAAAGAAAAACAGGTTGTAAATACAACTCAAAATAGCGCTGTTCATAAAAAAAATGAAAGCTATGTCAAATTCTTGGTTCTATTAGTTCTGGAAATACCTTGACATATGTGTATAATGTTACGTATTTTTTATGTTTTATGTTCTTCGTAGACTAAACGCAACAGAAAAACGCAGATAACAGCTTGTATAATTTATTACACTAAACTATTAACAAATATAACATAAATTATATAATAACAGTGACAAATATTAAGTTACAACATTCGAAATTAATTACAAAACAAAATAATACTAGTTTCAAACTTCAAAATTATTCATAATACAAAATGGTACTGGCCTGTATCTAATATAATGATCTAAAATGAAAGTCTCAAATTCCAGTCTAGGGTGTGAATTTGGTCCCATGAAGAAATTCCGAAGCTTAAATAAAGAAGTTCAGAAACAGTTCACAGTTCAATAAATTCGCCGACTCTCAGCACAAGCAGTAATTCAGATGAATCGTAGAGATTGACGAAATAAAATCACAGCTTCCGTAGATCTAACTTCAGTCACAAATCCAAGTTGAATAATCACAGCAAACACTTAATCTTTCTCAAATAACTCTCTTCTTTTTCTTCGAATAAAAACTGACATCTGAATCTCTATTCTCTGTCTCTCGCATCTTCGTCTGTTTATATATTGTAGGCCTAAGCTCCTCGAAAGACACCGAAAATTCTACAGGTCTCCAGAGCAATCCACGCATGTCCGTTCTTGCACGAGACTACACGTCTAGACACGTAGTCACCAGCACTTCATTTACAAACATATGATTGGTCTACTTAATTCAAGAAAATTCTAAATGTTACCCTAAATGAATAACAAAATATTAGTTTAAACTTCGAAACAATAATACCAATATGGAAAAATGAATAATAGAAATGAAAATTTAAACACAACACGACATGTTGTCGTTTACAAAACATTTACACATATACATAACAATAAAGTTCTAGATTTATACAGAATTTTAGAACCCCTTCTCCTAAATGAAAACATAAAAACAAAAATTATACTGCATTAAACTTTACTAAAGCAGTCACTCACCCAGAAAATAGCTTCCAGTTGTCCACAGAATGGTTACAAGTTCTTCAGATGTTTGGGCTTGTTGAATAATAATAGAGCAATAACAAAATAATGCTAACTACCATCCTGTAATAAGTTATTTTAATGTGAAGAACCTTGACATTTATTTCTCTAGCTTGTATATTCTCGATTTTAATTATTTCAACCAAAGAATAAGAAATTAAAAATGAGTAGTTACACCATCATTATTAGATCACATGGAACATGGACATGCTGGTGTGATTAACATAAGAGCTCTCCATTACGCCCATGCTTCCAAAAACCTGACGCCAGACAACAGTACCTCTGCTTGTCCACATCTTGATCTGTTCATGATGTCACTGACCTTCCTCTTTCTTGGCATCCCTCTACTGCACCTTGAAGAATTCCCTCCTCCAGAAAATTATATCTCATGACATGACCGAAGAAACCCAATATCTTGTTACAATGACAACCTCTAATGTTAATCAGCAGCCAACTGTTTGGTTCACAACTTATAACACTTTGGCTTAACCTTAAAGTTGTCCACCTTTTCTTTTGATTTGTACACTTCCACTGGAACTATTAAAGTTTAACTTACCCTTTCAGATCTTGACCTTTTCTTGAACTACATTCCAAAAAACTGTTATATAAAAAACTAAATGTATAAACAGAAAAATTATTGATTAATGAAAAATATCCTCTAGCAACCTGCTTGAAACTTTGCTGGCTCACTTTTTTAAGGACATCATTTCTAAACATCTACTACGTGAAATATTCATTCCTTCTGGGGTTGTACTTTACATCATTAGACATGGTGTTCTCTTGAAACATGATTAAGTGAAAGTACTGTTTTATGCTTACGTTTGTTTGTTCTTGAATTTTGCGCAAAGCTACATGAGTGCTATCTGAGGTAGCCATTCCCAACTTAGCAGTGTAAGACTAGAGGGAAGACAACTATTCATCACCATCCATTGCCTACTCTTAGGTTACTCATTTATCAATGAATAATGGAATTGACCATTAAATTATAACTCCCCTACAGATGGAAGTGCAAGCATGTTTAGTGTGATGGGGATTCAAACCTGTGACTCTCGAATTACAGAGTTAAGTGCCTTAGCCACCTGGCCATGCTGAGCCATTTACACTTATGATAATGAGTTATAACGAAAACACAAGTACACAATTGAATTTCATTTATTAAACCAAAGAACAACAGGAAAACGTTACACCTATTTTATATGAAAACACTACAGACAAAAGAAGAAATTTCTCTCCTGTACTTAATCAATGTTACAATACAACTTCTGAGTTAATAAAATTCAGTACATACAATGCGAAAATTTGAACTATGTAATCAGAGTCGTATTTTAGATCAGTTTTTATTTCATCATTCATAGTATTCTCATATAATTGTTGAATTTTAAAACTGTGACAACCATTACCATTTTAATTGTATTATACATGATGGTGTAAGAGAAACGAAAAGGGAAAATGTTGTACAAAGATTTAGGATCATAATTGTCCAGTTTAGTTTATTTGAACCATATTCACACATAACTCACTTTATAGTACATTATAATTTTGTCATTTAAAAGTTTCTGAAACTATCACAGCTGTTTAGTATTATTAAAATTGTTAAATCCAACTTTAAATGATAAAAATATTTGTTTTAAAGTATTGTTAGCAGTTTAAGTGCTACAATTAATAACTGTAAAAAATGAAAGTAAACAGTAGTACAGAAAAACAAAACAAGGAACTTATAGGCGAAAAAAAAAGTTTTATGTAATAGCTTGAAACAGATACAGGTTCCACAAGTTCTAATGAAAAAATAAACGAAAATAACCTGGATTACCTTCTCAAATGTGGAACAAACGTAGCTTAATAGCATTTATACTGGTAGGTATAATCTTGCCATCAGCAACACCCATTAAAAATCACAATTACAGAATAATTCAAAACCACCTCTAATGAAGACCTCGATCTTTATTGGAACAGAAAGCATCCTTTACTTGTGTATCCAACAAAGGAAAACACACCAATACTTTCCATGCTGTCATTTTCTAGGTTAGTAAATACACTAAAAGCTCCAACACTCACAACAGAAAGATTTAATTAATAACCATTTGTCATGACCTGAGCATCTGAACTAAAGGGAAACAAAACTGGCACCTTATTTTTAATACAGTTTAACCGAAAACAACTTAATCAATCACTAACTGGATTCTGAATTAAACATGCTTATCAGAACCCATGAGTATCGATATTTACATTTGGATGACATGAAAATACTGAACAAGAAAATATTACATCAGTTGTATCATTCTGTTATTGATTTGATAGCTAAAATGATCTGCTTCCCCTTGGTTTTGATAGATCCATGGTTTATTGCTCTCTACATAAGACTCGCCCCAAATTCTTGTCTGGCTGGAGGATATCGAGAAATAAAAACTAGTGGAGTGGACTATTAGAAGATACTTCATTAAATTCTCCTCTTTTTTTATGCTGAAAGAAATAAACATCTTTTGGTAAAAAAAACAAATTGAAATTATCAGTTTTGCTTATTAAATATTAAAGATTATATCTTTATTTAACCTCAGGGCTTTAATAACAACAATACTGTATACACTTGTAATTAAGGATTATTTCATAATTTAATGTGAGTGTAGCTATATAAATTTATTCTGAACAAACAAAAATTATTTCTACACCACAGAATATTTGGTAATATTTATCACAAAATTATTTGAGCAGATAATTAAAATTAAATCTTTTTTTTTCTTGTTGTTGTTTGTTTATTAGATAATGACATAATTAGATGGTCACAACACAAACTTTTGTTGGCATATTACTACTAATAATAAAAAAAGTTGATTGTTTGTCACTAAACTTGAATACCCTTTATGTTTAGGTTTCAGGTATGTTTTTCATTTATATACATCAAAACATGCACATAATTTAATAATCACTAGAAGTTGGGTCGTTTAATTTACTTACAACTGAAGAGCTGATTAGCATGATAACTGGAAACTTACTTTAAGACAAACATTTGGACTTTCTAATGTCATGTGAAAAGCAAATCTTTTAACACAGACAAGTTTCTTTCTTATATCTCCAAGTGATGCTAACTTTATATGTTGTTTACTCTACATTTATAGTTTTGCTTTAAAGTGAAATTCAACAAATTGCAATAAAAGGTATTGCTACTTTTTGCCCTAGTCTTTATTTATACAAAGAAATCAAAATAATCATGATATGTTTATACCACTTCAGAGCCCTGAACACATGTATGTGTGCACACTGATTATAAACATTTGTGTTGCTTGTTTGTTTGTTTGTTTTGGAATTTCGCACAAAACTACTCGAGAGCTATCTGTGCTAGCCGTCCCTAATTTAGCAGTGTAAGACTAGAGGGAAGGCAGCTAGACATCACCACCCACCACCAACTCTTGGGCTACTCTTTTACCAACGAATAGTGGGATTGACCATCACATTATACACCCCCACGGCTGGGAGGACGAGCATGTTTAGCGCGATGCGGGCGCGAACCCGCGACCCTTGGATTATGAGCGCACGCCTTAATGCGCTTGGCCATGCCAGGCTTGTGTTGCTTATTCTTTACATATCATTACTGCATCTAGTTTACTTTAACAAGTGTGAAAAAGTCTTATTTTAGTCTGTAATCGTAAAACTGAATAAAAGTTTAGTAATGGTACAGTGATTCAGATATATCAGGTCACTGTCACTGGGACCCTCCACATTTTTGTTTTCCAGAAAGACAGACTATACAAGGTCATTGTCATTAGAATCTTTTATATTTGAGAAAGACCATCCTTATGAAGTCACTGGCCATTGAGAACCTTTATATTATTTCAAAAAGATAGACATCGTTAAAAGACTACCACATTTAAATTTTGTTTTCAGGAAACTTAACTTCTTTTCTCCAGACACAAATTTACAAAGTATTTGTATTTAAAATACTGGTTATAGCCAGTAACTTTCTCAGGAGTCATTTTATTACAATATAAAGTAAATCAACACAAAATTTCATACATTCCTTTGAATATCAAAAGCACATAATCAAGTGAGCTTACATTTCATAACATTTGAATTCCTTGGATGTGCAGAGACTTTCTTTGTTGCCCTATATCCAAGAGATTCACCTTCAGCCATAGTGTTTCCTGAAATACAGTCACACTATAATCCAACAAATATTCATTTTTAACAGAGCAATTTTTTTTCTTAAATATCTATTTTCAGTGCAAAAAATACCTATTTTCCTAAATGAAAAAAGAAAGAAAACAACTGTGAACTATAGCTTTAAACCTAAATCCTTAACATATTTCTGTGGAAGTTTCATAATGCTTCAAGTAAGTACTAAACAAAGCTTAATAGACAAAATATATCAAAAGTAAAATATTTTCTAGAGTTTACTGGTGGTTCTTGCTGTTTAGGCATATGTTTTATGTGGTCTAAAAAAAGACACTGAGAAGTAGGTGGTTTTAACAACAATTCATTTTATCAACAATAATAGTAAAAAAAATGCTTACAGTTAATCCGTAAATGAGGTAAACTATATATGTAGCTCAAAAATAAATGTTCTATTACAATACAAATCCACATTTTACTGCATGTTTCTTTATGACAGCTTTCTTAAAATTAGCTTACTAGCAATTTGAAATCAGAGGTGCATAAGAATAATGTTTTGGGACTATTTCTTTTAGCTACTTTACAGCGATATTAACTCCAGTCTAGAAAAAGTCACTCTACCCTAGATTATACACTTATTATGATTTAACACTAAGTAACAACCACAGTATTCTACAAAATAAAATAAGTAATTATAACTTCAATGAATGCAATCTTAAGTTCTAAACCTTACATGAATAAAAAAAACAGAAAAACAGTACACATTATTCAAGCAATTAATACTAACTACTTGAATATGTAGTATAAGTTATATAAATAAAATTAAGTACAATAATAATACTCAAAAGTGATTTATTTGCATGAGAAGTATGTTCATCCTTGCAAATTAACTACAAAAAAGTTTCAGCACTTTGCTTCATTATCAAATAAAAATGTACTTTTTCTTCATTTTGAACATTCCTACAAGTATTTTCATCATGCGAATTATAAATTGAGAAGTAATACCTTTATTGCGTTAGTATAACTATGTACTTCTTCAATTTATTGTTGTTTTGTTGTTTTTTTATACGTACGTGTGTTTCTCCCAAGATATAAACTCATTAGTTTGTACCCCAAATGTTCATGGTAATTGTTGGATAATAATGTTTATTTGTTAGTAATTAATTTCTTCCACAGCCAAAAAGAGGGGTAAAAAAAATCATACAAATAACAGTATCACTAACTTATTTTGTATTTTTAATGCTTTTTCTCTCTTAATGTCAGTGATTTACTTGCACATACACAAATTATAAATACCCTTATTTTTGGAAAGACATACAAAAAAGAAAAAGGGTAGTTTTTACTATAATATATAACACAAATTTTGTTCCTGGATAGTATGTGTTATTTCTTTATTGCTTATGTTGTAAAAGTACAGAAAATGGCCATTATTCCCTTCAAACTTTGATTTTGTGACCTGGAAAATGAAATTTAGAAATTAACCTATTTTCTATGTAAAAACGGGCAAATTTACACATTTTTATTTATGTAAGGTCCGAATAAAACGACATATAAATCAAGATTTACATGTATTTGTACTAAAGTTATACAAAAATGTTTAGAAGTGAGTAGTTTTTCAAGACTTATGACTGTAATGTAAATCACTTTCACGTATCAGTCACCAAATACAGCCTCCAGAAACCAGATAAACAAAGCCATAAAACTATGCTCACCAGATAAAATTAACGATGAATTAGACAAAATAAACCAATACTTCATCAACATCAATAAGTTTCCTCCCCAAACCATAGAAAACAATATACACACACACCTAAACAGAAGACAAAATCAACCAACAAAAGTAAATATATCTCACAAATCAAAAAATCACAAAACCATATACTGCTGTATACCATATATTCCTGATATCAGCAAACAAATAACCAACATTTGGCAAAAACTAGTAACAAAATATAACATTCCAGTTAATACTAAATTTATTCAAACCAAGCACAAAACTGAGGTCAATACTATGTAAGAACTACACTGACAAAACACCATACCAACATTATTTATAAAATACAATGTGATAACTGCCATGACTTCAATATTGGAGAAACAAGTAGAAAAATGGAAACCAGATTCAAAGAACATAAAAAATCACCTTCACATGTTTTCGAACACTGCAAGTCAAATGAACACAACATAACCATAGAAAGCACTAAAATACTAAATAAAGAAACAAACATAAACAAACACAAAATTAAAGAAGCCTTACTTATACAACAACTTAAACCCAAAATAAAGAAACGCCATTATACCTATATTAAAATTATACATTCAAACGTCTAACACCGCCCTCTACATTACGACACTCAGTTACACAACCCCTTCCAAACATGTGGTCAGTTTCCGGTCAGTTACCTCTTTCTTTGTGAACCTGACGATGACCGAAGAAGGTCAAAACTTTGTTCGCTCTTCTATTTAAAATATTTTCTCAACCCAAACAAGCAGTTTTTGCATATAAAATTCTCAACAAGTGGGTTTCTCGACATCACTGATTTTCATTATATGCTCCCAGTTTAAAAGAGCAAAGTTTGAAGAGAAAAAAAGTCTTTTCCATTTACTTTAGGCATAACAACTGGAAAATAACACTTTCTGCCCAGGAACAAAAAAAAAGCAAAAATTTTGTTACATAGTACAATTCTTTTTTTTTGTTAATAGACCTGCAAGGTTTGTTAAGGTGTACAATAAATATAAAACCTGGTTGTATAAAATACTTTTCAGTTATATTAAAATGTTATTTGTCATTAACACAGATTTAATAAAATATTTCCAAATTTCATACTTTTATTCTTTAGAAATTCTTCAATTGTTTTGCAGTATTGATCAATTTGCTGCAAATGGGCGTAAAGGTAGGTGGAGTGGGATTAGCCCATGTTGTTCTTTGCAAGCTATATTATTATTATTATTATTATTATTATTATTAGTGTTCACCACAAAAACAATCATAAAAATTACATTCTACGGAACAAATCTAATAAAGCCTTGCCTCCAGTAGCTCTGGTTTCTCCAGCATTCGTACTGTTCATAGACCTGCAACAAAATAAAGCATCTATTAGAAATACCATATTTACCCCTTTTACCACAAACTAATAATGTACATTATTCATAATAAGATTGGAGTATTTTCTTATAATTATTTAAAATTCAGCTTTCAAAAAATTAATTATAAGTACTAATATTTACATTTTGTCCATGGCCATTCCCCCACCTCCCCGTAGGCTCTGTCCTCCAATCAATGCAGGGTTATGACCAGCTCGAATTGGTTTTGCTTTTGAGAATAAAAACAAAATTATTTATTGACTTGTATATTCTTTACATATTACTGAGCACTACATACTATCTTATAACACTTTTTTAACTGTGCATATACACATGAGAGGCTTTTCATACTTAAGCCAAACAGTAAACCATAAAGATAATTAAAACAGAAGAAGAAATAGCTGAAACAGAAACGTTTACAATGAAGTAAATTGTACAAAAACTAATATACCAAAGCAAAATAAGGTTAAAACAGAAAAAAGCTTAAGTAACTGTCTTCACAGCATTCACACTATGATTCTGTGATTGATTGATTGATTTAGTGTTTTATGGCACAAAGCAATGAGGCTATCTGCGCCAAACAACTGGTAAAAATGTAGTAAAAGACATAAATGGAAATGAAGGTAAAACAATAAGGTATAAAAACCAATGTTGACACCTAGTCTACAACGTTAAGATAGAAGGCAGAGTGTAAAAAGTTGTAAGGTATTTATTCTAGCAAAAAGGTATAATCATAACCCGCCAGGAAGACTAACGAGTAAGTTCAAGAACCACCATCAGTCACCTGAAGTTGGTCTTTCTGTCCTGGTTCCGAGTTATGAGTCAATATGGCCAGTACAAAAAGGTTGTAAAAGTGTGAAATGATATGCAGCAAAAGTATAATAGTAACTCGCCAGGAAGACTAACGAGTAGTTCAAACAGAAGCGTTAGTCACCTGAAGTTGGCCTTTCCAGTCCTGGTGTCGAGTTATTTAATGTTCTGGCCATTGTTTAATGTCACATTGAATGAGAGAGATTAAAACTGTAAAAAAGGAGCCACAATTAAAAAGGTGTAATGAATAAATATACCACACTTAAATGAGATTAAAAAGATTAATGGCCATTAAAAAATTAAAATCGTTATTAAGGTGGACAGAGTCACCATCACCAATAACTCTGTCCAATGTTATAGACTGACCCTGGGAAAAAATATGTTTAAAGTATTGCCGTCGTTGAGAATTGTAACGATGGCAAGAAAGTAAAACGTGGCTGATAGTGATTTGAGTGTTACACATTGGTGCATCAGTTCCAGATAAAAGAAAATGATGAGCTAAAAAACTGTGACCAATGCGTAGCCTAGTGAGAACAACTTCCTCCCTCCGAACTTTACGGAAGCTAGATGGCCAAACTCCAATTTTGGGTTTGATTTAAAAAAGTTTATTGTCTCGTTGTTCACTCCAAGTGGACTGCCAACTGGCACGGAGCCGAGCCTTGAAAACAACACCATAGTCCATGTACGGAATAGGCATAGAGGTGATGATGCTGAAGCAGACATATTTAGCTGCCATGTCTGCAAGCTCATTCCCATGAATACCAACATGGCCTGGTATCCAGAAAAACTGGATTGAAGTAGCTGCTAATGAGAAATGGGCCAGTCTGTTTCGAATATCTGCGAGAATAGGATGCGAGCTAATGTGAAGCAATTCCAAGGCAAGTATAGAACCAAGGGAGTCAGTATAAATAGTGCAGTTGGAGTACTGCTCAGCTGCAATATGATCCAGGGCAAGAGATATGGCATACAGTTCAGCAGTGAACACAGAAGCTGTAGAGGGGATTCTGCGTGCAACTACTGACCCACAGCAAACCATAGCAGAGCCCATTGAATTACCTGATTTGGAACCATCTGTATAAATGGGAACTGAATGATTGTTTGAAAGATATTCATTGAATAAAAGATGGTACTTCCAGTGTGGAGTATCCGCTTTTTTTAAGTGACTGAAAGAAAGGTCACACTGTAATAAGCCATGGTGGGATGCGTCGACCTGTGGAATCTGCAATGTTATCCAAGGACAGACCCAATTCATCCAATTGCGCCCGGATGTGAAGGCCAAACGGAGCAATGACAGATTGTCTGTTCTGAAAAAGTACTGCCTACCGAGGAAGGAAAACACATTCCCAGGTGGGATGCTTTGGTAAGGAACAAAGTTTCGAAGTATATTGTAAAGATAGTTGCAAACGGCAAAGGTGTAGAGGAGGTTCATGAGATTCAATGTATATGCTTTGAACTGGAGAGGTGCGGAAAGCCCCAGTGCAGAGTCGAAGTCCTTGGTGATGAATTGGGTCCAGCATCTTTAAGGCCGAGGGTCTGGCAGAGCCACAGATCATTGATCCATAGTCAAGTTTTGATCTAATAAGAGCACAATATATCTTTAACATTGAACAGCGATCTGCCCCCGAACTGGTAGAAGAGAGGACATGGAGGATGTTCAGTGCTCTTGTGCATTTGGCCCAAAGCTGCTTTAAGTGTGGTATAAAGGTCAGTTTACGATAAAAAATAAGCCCCAAGAGCTTTGTCTCTGGGACCACTGGCAGCAAAACTTCACCGATATGAAGTTCAGGATCAGGACGAATACCTCGTCAACGGCAAAAGTGCATGCATACAGTTTTGGAAAGAGAGAAATTAAAGCCATTCGCCAGAGTCCACTTCCGTACACAATTGAGGGCAGTTTGTAGTTGCCGCTCAATATATCTCATGTTTGATGACTGACATGAGATGTGAAAGTCGTCAACATACAGTCCATTCGTAATGGTGAGAGGGAGTTGTTCAGTGATGGCAGTTATCTTTATACTGAAGAGTGTGACACTCAATGTACAGCCTTGAGGGACTCCAAGTTCTTGTACAAAAGAACGTGAAAGTGCCGAACCCACACGAACTTGGAATCTCCTGTCCATTAAAAAATTTTAATAAACATGGGTAGATGGCCAAGTAACCCATATGTATGGAGGTCTCGTAAAATGCCATACCTCCATGTTGTTTTGTAAGCCTTCTCTACGTCAAAAAATATCAATACAAGATGTTGGCAGTTGAGAAAGGCCTCTCTGATAAATGTTAAGACGAATTAGGTAGTCTGTGGTGGAGTGCTGTCGACGGAACCCACACTGGGTGGGCAAGAGGAGGTTGTTTGATTCAAGGAACCAAACAAGATGAGCATTGACCATTCTTTCTAAGGTCTTACAGGGACAGCTCGTCAGAGCAATTGGATGATAGTTTGAAGGAATCTTCGGATCTTTCCCTGGCTTAGAGAAAGGTAAAATAACAGCCTGGCGCCAGGCATCGGGAAAAACATTCTCCAGCCAAATCCGGTTGAAGATAATCAGAAGAACATCAAGAGAAGCAGGAGATAGATGGTGCAGCATGTCATAATGAATATCATCAGGTCCAACAGACGTACTGGCAGACCGATGAAGGGCCATTTTTAGTTCCACAAGGGTAAAGGGACAATTATAGTCAAAGAAACAGTCAGTTCAAAAGGAAAGAGGTGATCGCTCTGCCCGAGTCTTGATGGCCAGGAAGGTGGAGGAACAAGCAGAACTGCTAGATACCTGGCAAAAGCTTTCACCTAGAGTGTTAGCAATGTTCCGGACATCAGTCACCTCGTTACCATCAGAGAGTAAGATCGAGAGGGGAACAGAATTGTAGTGCCCATTAACCTTTCGAATCTTGTCCCATATGATCTTGGAACTGGTGGTAAAAGATATGCTAGTTGTGAACTTAATCCAAGATTCCTTCTGGCTTTGATGTCTTACCCACCTAGCATGTGCTCGGGCCCGTTGGAAAGCAACCCAATTTGAAAGTGTGGGATATCTACGAAAAGTATCCCAGGCCCATTTTTGAGCCTTCCGTGCTAAGTGGCAAGCAGAATTCCACCATGGACAAGGATATCATGGAAAATGTGTCGAGGTTTTAGGAATACACTGAGCAGCTGCATGTATAATACAATCAGTTACCGCTGCAACACAGTCGTCTACTGATGGTTGATCTACAATGGCAGAATCAAGTTCTGCGAGAGCAGTGAAAGTGGACCAGACTGCCTGGAATCTCCTGTCTATTAACTTTTTAAAAAAAATGCTGCACCATTTATCTCCCGCTTTTCTTCTGATTGTTTTAACTAGATCTGGCAGGAGAATGTCTTCCTGATGCCTGGTGCCAGGCTACTTTCCTACCTTTCTTTAAACCTGGGAAAAATCCCAAGATTCCTTCAAACTACCGTTCAATTGCTTTGACGAGCTGTCTCTGCAAGACGTTAGAAAGGTTGGTTAATTCTTGTCTTGTTTGGTTCCTCGAATGAAACAACCTCCTCTCGCTCGCCAAGTTCAGAGGACAGTGCTCCACCATGGACCACCTGATTCAATTTAAAACGGCAAGCACACACAAATGTTTGTCTGAAAGGGAATGTAGTATAAAAAAAAAATGAGGTATAACAAGTATTACAAATGTTGAAGATTGCTGCTCAAAAACTTTAAAACGTGGTCGTTTTCCTGTGGACTTTTTTCAGCATTTTATTTAAGTTTTTATTTCGAAGATCCGTAATAACAGAAAAAGAATATTTTAGTGACCACTAACCCCACCCATCACAAAGCCTTATGAGGGGACGCACCACAATACCAAACAAGGACAATGCGCGACGCTAGAATTTCGTGAGCACTATACCAAACACCAGCATCAGACACAATGTCCACAACACTTGTTGAGAACTTCCAATACTGGTACTTGGTTGGCTCTAGCCCAGGTGGACCAGCTGATTGACCCAAGGGCCGCCCGTCTACAGGAATTCAAGGCCAAAGTGGTGTGTTAGGGTTGGACCCCTCAACCACCAGGATCCTCTCCTCCCCTTCACAGGTCGCCACGCACAGCAAACATGTGGGTGGATGTTTAGATCCCAGAGAAGGTAACCAGACAGAACAGAACCTTCCCTGGGAGGTCCCCTCACCACGTACAGGAATCTACTCCGAGGGGTGATTCTGTGAAGACAGTTGCACACTTGAAAATAAATATGATGACATTTGATTAAGAATGTATTGGAACACTTTACTGGAGTATTCTATTTCACTAAATCTCCTATTTAATCTCTGTTATCTTGGTTGTTATAATGGTTTACCCTCACACAAAATAGCAAAATACCAACCAGAATGTAAATTTTGTTTTAATTATACAATAAAGTTTTATTTTTATTCTCTATTCTCCATCTATGCACTATTTCAGATTGTTTAATACACAGATTTAACTGTTATTATAGAAATGATTTTCACACATACATGACATTTGTTTTACCATGATGTATCAGGTCATCCCATAAGTAACGTCTGAAAATTTAATATAGAAGGTGCATCATCATTTCCGTCTTTGTAGAAGGTTTTAATAACTAAAATATGTAGTAGGAAATGTACAGGAATGTTCAGACAAATAAAATAAAATAACCCAACTCCACTTTTTCAGATCATTAATCAAATAAACCCTTATGAAGATGGATGTGTCTGAGAAGCACATTAGACATATAATGCTTTATGAGTTTAAAACGTCAATAGTGTAGCCAAAACTACACAAAACATTCAAAGTGTTTATGGTGCAAATTCTCTTAATAAAAGCAAATGTCAAAGGTGGTTTCAGAAGTTCACATTGAGTGACTACAGCTTAAGTGATGTACCATGATCAGGTTGTCCTGTTGAGTTTAATGATGACTTGCTGCTGGTTGCACTTGATGAAGCAATACTGTAGCAGTTGAAAAACTACCACAGAAGCTTGATTCAACCCATTCAACAGTTCAGTGTCATCTGCAACAGCTTGAAAAGGTGCCAAAGCTTGGAAAATGGGTCTCCCGTGATTTGACAGAAGCCAACCTTAAAGCAAAAGTGGACATTTACACTTCTCTGCACTGTCGTGAACATAACTCACCTTTTTACAGACAGGTTAGTGACTACAGACAAAAAATGGATATTTTATAAAAATGTTGAGCACTGCAGACAATGGCTCAGTGCAGGTAAACTGGCTAAAGCACAGCCCAGAATGGACCTCAACCCTAGGAAAGTCTTTTTATTGTGAGATATTGTTGGTGTCATCAACTTTGAGTTGCTGCCACTTAATGTAACAATTACATCAGATTCTAATGTTAACAATTAGAATGCTTGAATCTTGCAGTGAAAGAAAAGAGGCCTGTTTTGATCAATCACAAAGGTGTTGTGTCACACCAGGATAATGCATGGCCCCATACAGCAAGGATCACATCTGCAAAGATTGAAAAGCTAGACTGGGAAAAACTTTCACATCCTCCTTTTTCTCTAGACCTTGCTTTATCTGATTATCATCTATTTCAATGTTTGCAGAACTATCTTGATGGAAAAAACGCTTAGAGCATATGAAGATGTCAAAATTACCCTCTTTACATTATGTGGTATTTAAAAATACCATACATTTTCTAACTGCATTTTAATGTAGTTTTTCTCAATTTGTTAGTTTGCTAAAATGTGCACTTTTCACATATTACATAGTCAAAAACAGCCATCATGTTCATTTTATTTTGCCTACGTTTGTTCCCTTATTATTTTCTTGAAGTAACACATGTTTTAGATATGGAAGATCTGAATGTAATGTGCAAGGTTACAAGTCATGTGAACAGTGCTAGTTGCTCTGAATAGGTCTGAAATTACCTTTAAAGTAAGTAAGGTTAGATTTAAACAGGACAGTCTGATCGATGATCTTGGTCAAGTCAGTCAGATAGAAATTCTCTGATCCAGTAAAAGCAACCATCTGTTGTCAAATAAGCAAACACATGTTGTTACAAGCAGTGTTTGTGTTACTAGCATAATTAGAATTATTCATTTATGTGTTAAACTGTCTCCAGTTTCTATTTCATTTATGCACATTCATTCTTGTAGAGAAATTCATAATAAACATTATGTAATAAACATCTTATTGAATCTCCTGTTATTCAGTGGGCCTATTACACTGCTCTAAAGAAAATAAATTTGAGCTGAATATACTACAAATAGTTTACACAGACAAAAAAAAATAATGTTATTAACACAATTAAATCTTTGGTTAATTGAATTAAAGTTTTATTCAAAATTAAACACATCTTTTAAAATCAATTTATGAAACTTTCAAATTACCATTACTCCTACTTATGAATTTCTTTTACAGTATTACAATAAAAAATTAACACAATTAAATCTTTAATTTTGAATAAAATTTTAATTCATTTGACCAAACACATCTTTTAAAATCAATTTATGAAACTTTCCAATTACCATTACTTCTACTTATGAATTTCTTTTACAGTATTTCAAC
Source organism: Carcinoscorpius rotundicauda (assembly GCA_011833715.1). Taxonomy (NCBI): domain Eukaryota; kingdom Metazoa; phylum Arthropoda; class Merostomata; order Xiphosura; family Limulidae; genus Carcinoscorpius; species Carcinoscorpius rotundicauda. Next base: position 52,120,588 of record CM022396.1, on the reverse strand, counting down.
GAAACATAACACTTAAATTTATCAGTAGTTATACTGTGAACCCGAGTTAAGAGAATATTACCAATCTTACAACATCGTAATTGTTTTAAGTTTTTAAACTTGTTACATTCCATAAATAATCATTTTACTATTCAAAACTGTAAGCCACGATGCCAGTATCAGGCTTTAAAACAATGTGGAATATTTTCAGACAAACATTCAAGCACTTATATGACACTTCATCCAATAAGTTGAACTTTAGTGCAATCACTTCACAAATATTTGTGAAAATGACCAGTAATTATACATGCAAAACTGCATGGAACAAAATCTCTTAAGTAACAGTTTCATTGTGTGTTTTAAACTGCTATATGCTTAATATACTCACCAATATTAGCTGCATGTCTTCTTGTTATTAAACTCTTTTGCCTCACTGCTTCCTTGATTCTGTCAACTTCTGTTTGGTATCTAGACAGTTAACCAAGACAAATTAAGATGTTTATAAAAGCACTATTCGATATAGCTTCTTAACATAAACATTAATATGTCAAATCTTAGTACATGTTAAAAAGTTTTTATGAAGCTATATTACTTTCACTAATTAGTAATAGCTTCTTAGAATTACAGCTTTTGAATAAAAGCATATTTTAGTCTATGTATGGCTATGATACATTTACAAGGATCACAACTGTATTTCAGAATGGCTAGTATGGGTATTAACACTCTTATTAACAAGCAGAAAACAATGGTTGTCAACCTGAAGATGACCTAGGAAGGTCGAAACATTGTATGCTTATCAATAAAAGTGTTAATACCCATATCAGCTGTTCTGAGATACATTTTTATTTCAAGTAAGTTTCTCATCATCAAAAAGGAGGGATCACAACTTACTCCTGGTAATAAATATTTATTTCAACAGCAGTTAAACATTTACTGATATTATGATAAGATGAATGTGCTTAAAAGTGGTTTATAAAACATCAATAAATTGTAGCACCCATGTTAAACCAAATCATAACACACAACTTTTCCAGGACCATTACTACTTGTTATCATTTTTTTTTAATTAAGATCTATTCCTATTGAAAATACTTGGTATGAATGCTAAGTTTATTTTTTAAACCAAATTATGAGCATCCATCCAATTTTTATAATTTTATTTTCCATGTACAATATTCACAAGGTTTTTCATTTATTTTAAATGATAATATTGGTAAAGATTTAGTTCCTGAAGTACTTTACACCTTAATTTAAAACATCAAGTGCACAAAATGGAAAGTTAGTTGGAGTTTGACATCTATAAACATTTGAGAAAAGCTACACGAGTGTTATCTGCACTAGCTATCCATAATTTAACAATGTAAGACAAGAGAGAAGCCAGTTGGTTATCATCTCTCACTGTCAACTCTTGGGCTACTCTTTTACCAATGCATAGTGGAATTGACCATCACATTATAATGTCTCAAAGCTAAAAGTGTAAGCATGTTTGGTGTGACAAGGGTTAAAAACAGCAATCCTCAGATTACATATCCAGCACCCTAACCACCTAGCTATACCAGGTAAAGAACTTGGTATCAGATTTAAAAATGTAACAGTTGTATATATTAATTAATTAAAAGAAAAATATCTTTAACTACATGTATTGATTGCACCAAGCTCTTGAAAAAAATTAAAACAAACAATACTGAGTGGCCTTAAAAAGGCAACACAGTGCATACAGTTAAACAGTTTTAATACATTAGGTTAAACACAAGTTTTTTATAAAACAACTCATTTTATTACTTGTATTTTTAATGCCATTCAGTACACTTTAATACCACTGAACTAATGCAATGTAGCTTATTAGCAAATAAAATATGAAATTAACATAAATCATTATACCTCTTTCTGTCTTTCATAGCACTTTCCTTGGCATCTTTAAGAGCTAATTCCAGACACTTGATCCTCTCCATTGTTGCACGTAATCGTTTCTCCAACTTAGGTAGTTCACATCGTAGATCAGCATTATCACGTACCAACTGAACAATAAAATGTGCACAAGGTTTTGAAAATTTTTAAGTTTCTCAGAGTAATTTACAATAGTTAGCAGAAATGTTACTTTTAATTTAGTAACTACATAACAAAATTTGGAAAGAGAAACTAAGAATTAGACCTCATTTTTATGTCAGAACACTAGTGAAAAATAAAATTACAGTAAGTTTTATTTTTCTACATGCTCTTTTGTTAATATGTATATAAATACCTAATTGCTATTTTAATAGACATAATAGAAAACACAAGAATCCAATCAGTACTCTTTGCTCTTGTAAACAATGCTGCAGACAAAGTTGGCACACATACACAAAACCACTGAGAAAGAGAGAGAAAAAAAAGTGCTAGTATGGAAGATTAACTGAACACAAAAAACTGGTAATACACTGAGACAATAAGCCTTTCTAACATTTTTGCACAACTAGCATGAAATACATCATTGACACAACTACAAAAGATGTTTATAGAGGATTTAGTTTGTTTTGAATTTCATGCAAAGCTAAATGAGAGCTATCTTATTTAGCATTCCCTAATTTAGCAGTGTAAGACTAGAAGGAATGCAGCTAGTCATCACCACCTGCTGTCAACTCTTAGGCTCCTTTTTTACCAATAAATAGTGGGATTGACCATCATGTTATAATGTCCCCACAGCTGAAAGGACAAGCATGTTTAGTGTGATGGATTCAAACCCTCAACCCTCAGATTACAAGACTAGTGCCTTAACCACCTGGCATATTGGGCCATTTGTAGAGGATATAAAACTTTTTAATTGACTTGACATAATTAGAGTTTGTGTGTAGTTCATGTTATGAGTTATTGTTTTATAAGTGGCTGTTATCTGTCTCATATTGCACAGACGTATGAAAATAGATAGCATAATTGCAATTGATTTGAAGCTTTGGTGACATCACATTCCCTTCAGTTCTAGTTACAACACTGATATTTTTGTGGATCATGTACATAGCACACTCAATTTTGTGCAGTTGTTACATGCAACATACTGTACACTGCCAAGTGCTTTATTAATAAGCATATTATGAGCTACTTTCATCAAATTTGCTATAATTAATATTTATTATTATGTATTTCTATTTTTATAAAAATATATATAGAAGAGAAAATAACATCATTAATATTGGGATCTCATATTTGTGTGTGTTTTCTTTCATAGCAAAACAACATCAAGCTATCTGCTAAGCCCACCAAAGGGAATTGAACCCCTGATTTTAACATTGTAAATCCATAGACTTAATGCTGTACTAGCAGGGGGTGATCTCATAGCTATATTCAAGACTTAGATCCTTCACAACGGGCACAACCACTTAACATGTTAGAGACTCAGTTGTACAAATACTAAAATGAACTAAGTCCTGTAACAAATTTGACTAAAATACAGTATAAAGCAGTATTAGATTATTTCTGCCATCCTATAACATGGCTTAACTAAATGAGCACAGAACTGGCCAAACAGAGTTGATTATAATTCTGAATTTACAAATTATACCTTCATTATACATAATAACAACCATAACTTTCACAATTGAAAATGCTTGATACAAATGTTAATTGTTTCAAAACTAAATTACTAGCATGCATACATTTCTTATTGATATATGCACATCATAATGCCTGACATCTCAACTGTATAGTTTATAAGCATGCAAAACCTAAAGAATGAATGTTAAAACTGTTCTACACCAGAAAGAATCAAATAATTGCACCAGCTTACCAACTCATAATAAAGATACATCTGCAATATGCCAATATCAATCTAACTTAGATTGAAAAGTTGGAGTTCATGTTTATATTAATGTGACGGACAAAAATTGTTCATGATGCAGTTTGTAAATTGTCCTTACATAACTATACAACCTCCTGAATGTGTATCTTAAAGTTTTTTCAGGACCTCCATATACTTTATCTTGCAATTTTTCTACTCTAATTTAAACTGTTACAAAATCAGCAATGTAGAAACATGCAGTATTGTTAATTCTGGCATCAAATGTATGATCCCACGTTGGAAGATACAATGTACCCGAAATCTATGCACATAGGGCTAACCCTCCTCACCTGCTTGTGAACTTTGGTCAGTTGGTCTAGATTGTTTTCCAGGAACACAATTTTCTGTTTCTGAGCAAGGCTGCCACCTATATCTTCACTCTCATCTTCAATTGCAGACTTTTTAACCCGACTCTGCAAATCTTGAACAAATAACCTTCGCAGATTGTGAAGTGTCTGAAGTTCCTTGGCCTAGTATGATATTTAGTCAAAACATAAAATGGAATTTTATATGAATAATGATTTAGTGTGGTAATCTTTATCAGTTATAAATCTTACACTCCAAAAGTAGTACCTGATACCTTATTTTTTTCCAAATCCACTGAAAATACTTCACTTGCACAAAAACACGTATAAGTAATAAAATCCAAAATGTTTGGATTTTTTTTAACTTTTCCAATGTTACATAACATTGCACCACTTAATAAAAAGTGTAAAATTCTTAGCTAACAGAAAATTGGGCTCAAGTTCATAGAACCTTCAACTAGAACTCCTCTCAAATGTATGCTTCATGCAAAATTTAAAAAATTTGTGATGATTTTATAATTTGTCTGTAATTATTAAAAACAGACAAGTGTAAGAAGCAATTAATTTACTTGCTTTCATGACCTAAATGGAACATTTAAAACACAATGTTTCACTGAGCTATACATTTTTTTGGTGCTTAATAACTTAAGAAATCGAACATTATGTTTTCAAGATTAAGTTTGTTAGTATGCAAAACCTAAAAAAATGTTAAATAATGCCTGATATCTTAAGTTCACGAATATGCAAAACCTAAAAAACTGTTAAAACTATTCTACACTAGAAAGAATCAAATTAAATCCATCAATTTACCAACTCATAATCTATTATTTGGAAGAACTGCACAATCAATTTAATATAAGACTAAATTCACATGCAAACATAACAAAACAAGCAACTGATAAAGTATTAAATGTAGAATATGAAAGAGATGTTACTCTTCATCATTAAATTAGACCTTTTGCTGCTACAAGAGGCTCCTACCTTTGTTTCTTGGTTTGTTTAATTTTGAATTTCACACAAAGTTACACAAATGCTATCTGCATTAGCCATCCCTAATTTAGAGGTGGAAGTCCAGAGGGAAGGCAGCTAGCCATCACCACCTACTGCTAACTCTTGGGATACTCTTTTGCCAAGGAAAAGTGGGATTGATCACAACATTATAATGTCCCCACAGCTGAAAGGATGAACATGTTTCATGTTATGGGGATTCAAACCTGTGACCCTCAGATTACGAGTCAAATGCCCTAAACACCTGGCCATGCCAGATCTTGTTTCTTGGTTAATTATGCTAAAGTGTGTGTTATGTATAGACAATTAATTAACCTTTTCAACAAATATGAACATTGCCAGCAAATTGCTACTTTGTTCTCCTGACCCAAAGCCATGTAGTCTGTTACTAAACAAATTCTATACTAGTATGCTTTAAAATTATTTACCTCAAATTACCGATTTAATCAATACTAAGGTACTGTGTAGAAATACAGGCTCCAGAAAGCAGTATGTGAGATCACATGTCATTTTGTTGCTATACATTAAGCATTAGATTATACACCATCCTATTAGTTACATGTGCTGTTTCTTAATATAAAGGATTCTGGAGGTGGTATCCCAGTATACATATTTGTCTGTTTTTTTAAAATATAACAGAACCTCAACACACCATATTTCCTACATTCTTTGCTCAGAACAACACACTTTATAATATTTTCATAATTTAAAAAAAAAAACAAAACCAGATTAGTTTAAAATATATTAACTAAAACAACATACAACAGTCTCTTCCAGTCCTTTCAAATCTTGATGAGCTTGTTCCTTACGATCATTTAATAAGCTGAAAAGAGAAGCAAATAATGCTTAAATTTGGTGTAAAAGAAACAATGTGATACAGAAGAAGAGATGCAGATATATATCAGTCTGTTTTACCTCAATTTCCTGTTTATGTTATTTATTTATTAGTTTAAAATACTATTCACATTGAATATTGACTATAAAATTAATTTTACGATTAAAATTGCACACAAAAACTGTTGAATAGCATTAAATAACTTTGGTTATTAATTCTGACACAGAATTAAGGTGAATTAGTTACATTGTAAACAATATCAATTGCCTTTGTTGTCATTTCAAACCTTTTTGACTTGTACATACATAGTTAAAAGATGTACAACTCTAAAATAATTAAACGGTAAACAGTTTATTAAAAATGATCCAGCCCTAAAATGACTACATGACATGTGGTGACATAATAACACTGAAACATGTGGAGCCATTTGAGGGCTGGTTCTTGTTTTAATAATTTTACATATTTTGTAGTTATGCAAGCATTGTACTCCTTTTAACTGTATATATATGTTGCACAAGTACCACTTTAAATTATTTTTGAATTTCTTTACCTTTATAACTTTTGCACTGCAAAACAAATTAAGTTTAGCTCTAAAATTACATGAAAAAAATGTATAACATCTTCATAAATCATAAACACAAGGAAAACATAATTCAGTAACTAGTCAAGATAAAAGTTTACATATTATATAATGTATATTTATCCTAAGAGAATGCCAATGTTAGAGATCTTATAAACACTAAGAAATTAGAAAGGAAAAATTATATAAAATCAATTATGGAAAAAAATTCAGTTCACTGACATACGTTATCTGTCAAAAATACTCCTGCTGTATTTGGACAGATAAAAATAAAATACTAGAATATAAAAATCCTGTGAAAGTATTAATATGTCCACAAGAGAAAAAAAAATTCATTTATTGTTTATAAAATTATTACATGAGTTCCTGGAGCTTCTGGCTTTTTTCCTGTTCTTCTTGTTTCACTTTCTCATACTCTTTCTGTACTCTATCCTGTGCTAATGACAGTTTCTGATTTACACTGTGACAAATAATACAACAGAAATTAAGAAACTAGCATAAGTAATAACAACAAATCAGTCACAATTTTTGTTTCCTTAAAACAATTATTCAAAACCTCACAAAAGATAATCTACAGTATGAATGCACAGATACAAATGCATTTACTTTTACAGTTTAAACACATCTTAAAGTACAATGAATAAAACAATGCAAGTTTTCCAAACCACACCATTATTTAAAAAAGGAAAATTAAAATAGAGTAATTTGAATTCTTTCATAGTCGTGTATAAAATACACACTACAAATAATTATTATAATGGTTTATATGTAGCAAATAAAGTTCCCATACGAAATACTCTATAACCATAACCTGCTTTTTGGCTGGTTGTTGTAAAGCAAACAGCTATACACTGGACTACGCAGTGTCCACCACAATGAAATACCTCCTTAACCTTACCAGTGACGAAGTATAAAATATATCAAAGGAAGCTTAAGTTTATTTTTAACATAAATGAAAGAAAATTAATTTTTAATCCATATTCAAAATCCTATAAAGTACTTTCATCTTCCTTTTCTTCTGCACATGTGTGTTACCATTTTAAGACTTATTAACCTAACCTTTACTCTTTAAAGACACTTACTCTTTAAGTTCATCTATTTGTTCTTGTTTCTCTGACAATTCATTTCTTAATGCTGATAGCTGTTTCTGATGGGCATCTCTATGCTTTTCTATCTGCTGTTCCAGTGCTGATTTTATCTTTTCTGCATTATCTTTCTCTTTTTCTTTCTCCTTTGAGGTCATAATATGCATTTCATCTTAAAACATAAGATTTTATTCAGAAATAATAATAAACAATACAACACTTTCATATAATATCAGAAACTGTGTTGCAAATAGTCCTTATATAACTATTATAAGAAATAAATGTTTTCTCAGAAGATATTTCATAAACAAAATAAGCCTAACCAAAGTTATATTCCACGAACTTGCCTTTCACACAGGACTAACAGCAGATGTACATGACACAGTGTTTTACAGAATAGCTATATAAACTTAAACTTAGCAAGTTATAAGTAATTTAAGCCTGAAAAAGTGATAAAGCATTAAGTGCAAAATTTATATCGTAAATAATTAAACACTACTTAATAAACTTATGTAAGGCATTAGTTAATATTTAGAGTTGAACTTCCATTAGAAAATCTGTGGAATGTACATTTTGATTCATTGGTTTCATGATGGTAGAAAGTACACACAGGATTTATTACAAAAAAGTTGGTCTAGTTTACTGTCCATAATCCAAAATTGATCATCAGAAAGCTGTAATATTTGTTAGATAAGATAAGAGATTACAGAAAGAGAAATTCCAGTGTCAAGAACAGTTTAGGAAGTATTATATGGAATTTCCATATTGATAACTGCATAAAAACAGCATCAAATATATGAAAATACAGGGTGTTCGGAAAGTAACTGTGCACTTATATATTTATTAACAGACAAAATTGCACAGTGACTTTCCAAACACCCTGTATATTGTACCATTAGAAATTACTGTTGATATTTCATATCTGAACATTAAAATCGTTCTTGTAAGGCACCACTGCTAAAATGGTAAAAATTTATGAAAGGTTTATAAACACCGTCAGAAATTACTTTGTATTAGTATTCATAGTAATGTGGATATACAAGTGTGTTGGGTTAAGGATTCTTCTACAGTATATGTTTGAATTGTTGGCAATAAATTTAGCAATAAATAAACAGCATGCACTCCACTTGTTTTTAAAATACATATTCAAAACAAGTTAAACATATGCAAAAAAATTCTTTACACTATGTAGATTGTAGTTGTATCTTAAACACCATATACTTCTTTCCTTCAAGTCAAAAGTATACTTAGGCCAATTCAATTGCTTTAGAATGGAGCTGACAAACCAAGCTATTTTTCTCTACTTCTTTTGCAATAGTATCTGTGTATAATTCACTTATGATATCAATTGAGTGACTACAGTTGTATTTTGAACTTCATACTTCCAATAATTGTCTGCCTTTTGCCAAAGTCTACAGAGACAGGTTCAATTAGTTTAGAATACCTTTTTACAAGACAAATTAATTTGGTTATTTCTTCCAAACTGTTAATTTCACTCTAACATAGAAACTGTTAGGCCTTTCTCTCCTATGACTGTTTACTTAATGTTTTCTACTTTTTCTTTTTCCCGTAACTTTTACTCTGTTTATGTTTATGTAGTCACAGCTATTTATATATCTATTACTTAGGTCTTCTAGAAATCTCCACAACCTCAACATCATGGATTGCAAACACAACATTCAACAGCCTTAACATCAGTGATTCATGAAACAAAGAAAATAAATTAATAATACTACTCACAATAAACAGTCTTTTATATCTGAGAAACACACCTGAACAAAGAGCATTAGCCATCAATGTCATTCCTAAACTTTAGAGAAGATGATTTTTGACAGAAACAGTTTTCTTGCAAAATGGGTTTTAACCCACCTTATTGAAATATAATTTGAAGGACTGAATAGTCAAATATTTTATACACAAACATTACCAGCACAGTCTCCCAATTTCACCATTATATACATTTAAATAAGAGGCTAACTTGTGTTAATTATTAGGCATGGCTTGTCCACCACCTTGGCAGACCTGAAAGATATCATACACCAATTAAAAGGCAACTACTGGAAACTGGACATTGTCATTCAGTTGTGTGTCAGCTTTTTCTCATAAACCAAAGCAATGATGAACATCATTGGTATCAGGCAGTAATTAATTTCCTCCAATGATAATTATTTTTATCATTTAAATCATTTTTCCCACTGTCTCATTTATCACATATTTTAGCTTTCTGTTCATTAGTTTCACAGTTATGTCCATCATACTATGTCAAATAATTTCATAATACCTAAGTGATAATTCAGAGTTACTGTGATTTTTATTAAACATTATTTGCTGCAGGTAAAAATAATAACTGTTATGGTATGAATGCATTTTTACAGCTGGAACAACATGATTATAAATAATTATACTTGTCATAAGGCCTATCACATATTTTTAACAATACATCTTCTGTCATGCTTGGGGACTGTCAATAACCAAAGAGTACAACACTATTTTAACCATAATACATATCTGCTGCAGTTATTGGCAATAAAACAAATAATACCACAGGTATGTAAAATTCATCCACTATGACTTCTAGAAACAGAAAACTGGAGAACAAATGTTTTTGTTGTAGTCTAACATGAATAATTATGGTTGTGCTGACAAATTTTACTAAACTTTCATCAGTACTTTTCATTTTCATGATGCAGGATTTATTTCTTAAAGACTAATGTTTGAAAATATTGTTTCTTGAAAAGATAATTCCATTCACATACAAAACAATTTAAACTGGTAAAAACTATGAATTTCCTTTGGTTTAGTTGACGTTAAGCACAAAACCACGCAATGGAGTACATACGCCCCTCCCACCATAAATATGGTGGGCTCAAATTTTAGCATCATAAGCCTGTAGACTTACTGTCAAGCCACTGTGGGACAAGAAATTATACCACTTAAAAGAATAAAAATTTAGAATGGAATGAATTATTTATCAGATTTTTCCAATTAACCAAACTATATTACATTTTCAATAGACACAAACCACATACAAAAACAAAGTTTTATAAATAGCAAAATTAATTTTAGTATAAAGTACAATATATATTTCCACTTTTCTTTGCTTAAAATCTTACCAGCTGCCTTCAACTTGGCACATTCTTCATTCAGTTGGTCTATAGCTTCCTCCAGCGTTCTCCTTTTATTTTCTGCATCACGCAAAGATTCTTGAAGGGTCTTCACTTTTGCCTCATACTAAGTTGATTAAAATATTCATTACTAATATTCATGTATCCTTTAAAGGAAGGATGACTCTGATATGATACTTCTCTATGAATTTTGAAAGAGTTGAAATGTTTTAAAATGTTTAACTTTTGTATCCAATCACCAAAAAATATTATCTACATATTTTTCACAGATGATTTAAACAGAATATTTTTTATGAACAAACAATAGTGAAATGGACAACAACTCTCTTAGAGTTATTTGACACCTGGTGGTAAGTCTTGGAGGACTAATCTACAAGAGTAGTAAAAATAGAAAAAGTAGTGCATCTGTGCTAAATTTGTAGCTTAGTCCTCCAAAATCTTTCTTTGAAAGTTCATACCAAACAAAGTACTAATTTCACATTTAATCTTGTTTGTTCATCTTCAGTTATATCTGTAATCATAATACATGCACAATATATTTCTTACAAACTGATGTACAAATATAATTTCTTACCATCTAATCACAAGTAAGATTTATATTTCATGTGTCATTGTTAATTGGAGTTATAATTTTTTTATTATAAAATAAAATTTTATTTATTTAATTTTACATTTTATCTATAAATTAGCAAATAACTAGAACTTTAAGAAATAACAAGATGTTCTTAAACAAATATTTAGGTTTTTGTCTCTGCTGAAAAAGTATATACAAAATATTTGAAATGTGTTTCAAGCTGTCAGTGCTTTTATTCTAAGTTAATTGTTTCCTCTATTAGAAATAAGAACACAATACAATCAGTAGTTCTACATTTTTACAAAATTACAGAGAAAAGAAGCAGTCAAATAGTACTTCACAATCACTTTAAAAGATCATTAGGTTTCAATAAAAGTCAGATCACTTAAGTTAAAAATAAAATGACATCACATTATATGTATATATATACAGATTGAACAATTTAATCAGTGATGTCGAGAAACCCACTTGTTGAGAAATATTTATGCAAAAACGGCTAGTTTGGATTGAGAAAATATTTTACATAGAAGGTTGAAACGTTGTTCGCTCTTCTATGTAAAATATTTTCTCAGCCGAAAGGAGCCGTTTTTGCATATAGATTGAACAATTTGTATATGCCAATGCAGTGAAGTGTCACCACAACTATGATCATTGGTGGTATAAGCACCAGAATATTCAATAAATGGTGAATTTCTAACCAGTTTTAAGGGCATTTTAACATAAATAAAGCTTTTATGAAAGGAAGTAAGAAAAGTATTCACACAATATAGTGTTAAAATATTTAGTCAATATTTGGAAGAAGAAAACTTCCTAAGTTCATCTTGCAAGAAGAAACATTTGAATGCAATAAAACATTCAGGACAGTAACAGGCTTATAAAAACTACACAGCAACCCAACTTGAAGCAAAGTTTTCAACTAGACCATAAAGACTATCATTACAAAAGAAAATTCTCTGGACTCCAAAATCCATTACAATGTAACTGAGCACTGGTGCTGTTGAGATAAACAAACAAAGACTAAAGTTAACAGTGAATAAGAAGCTTTTAGTCATATTTCAAAATAAGAATTGTCTTCATGAAGTAACTTCTACAAAATCTGAAATCACAGTAAACCTATTTGTCGACATACCTGGCAAGTTTCCCCATGCAAGTCCAATAGATGTTTTTTTGTTTTTTTTTAAATATTTGGTCTACTTAAGTATTGTCATGAAAGTAAACAACCACATAGACTGAAAAATCTGTGGAAAGCAAACAAAAATGGTGATTTAAAATTGGTCTTGCCATACTTTGTAAAAGTTCATTAGAATGAAAATAGCAGAGTCAAACAGTTGACTTTGCAATCTTGCAAAAATGCTTGTTACAGTAAATACTGTGATGTTGGGCTAAATACTTAGTGTGAACAATGATGAAAAGAAGGAAAGAACCTGAAACACATCATTCTTATACAATGCAATTAACCTCAGTAACTGGCAGAGAAAACAACCATTTACATACCATATGTTGGTATTTTATCTACATAAATACATGTCAATATGCAGAAGCATCTGTGTGTTTGTATGTAACTCCTTCTTATATGTTTCAACATCTCTTTATCAATCAGCACCAAACATGACACAGCATTACAGAATGACATAATTTCATATTAATAGAATCATTAAAAACAGTACATCTTTTAATGTTTATTATTATATGGAAAAAATTGGAAGTACAATTTCCTATCCTTTGTTACAAATGAGTTTTTATTTCACCCATCCAACTGATGCATACTCCAGCTAGTATCCAATACTTACACTATTTAAGGTATATAACACCAACTTACAATACCACAATTAATTTACAAATTGTATATTATTTTAACTATGTAACAAAAACGTCCACAGCCAGTGATATTTTTTTTAAATTACGGTTAATAAAAGTAACACTTTTCCTACAATAGTGTGAACTAGAAACAAAACAATCTATATAAAGAAGATTATTTCTCACCTGACTAATTAATAATCGACACTCTGTCAGCTCCTTCTCACTGATTTCAGTCTTCTTGTTACAATCAGACTGGAAAACCTCTAACTGGCTACAACGCTATGAAAACCAAAGAGCCAAAGGATAAATATTACAATTAATATACTATTCATTTCAGGTAATTCATGCATACATCAAAATACTATCTCATACATCACTTATCTTCAGATAATTGTATAGTTATTACATAAGTAAAATTATATTAACATCTGAATATTTTTTTTTTATCAATTATTCTTTACATCTTATTTTGTTCAACAGTTCAAGTGCACAAAACAAGAAAAAGTTTTTATCACATAATTTTTTGTATTTTCACTATAATGAAAGTATTAAACACATATTCCTGAGCAGATTTAGTTCGAGACAAACTAATGAACTGTTCGTCTGAAAAAAAATGTTTCCCTTGATATATTAAAAACTTTGAAGTTAAGCACAAAACTATGCAATGGACTATTTGTTTTCTGCTCACGACAGGTATCAAAATGCAGTTTACAGCACTGCAAGTCCACAGACATATCTCCGTGCCACTGGCAGTATATTAAAAGAAAAACACTATAAATATAATGCACATATCTGAAACATAAAATTAAATATATTAAAAGCTATATGGAAATTTTAGTTCTAAGTTACTCATGAACATTTTAACCCACTAGCTTCTACCTGAGCAAGTGCCTTTGCTTCAGATTTCATCTTGCTAATAAACAAACGAGCAACTGTAAATTCTTCGTCAATTTTTCCATTTACATCTAGTAAAGGCTGCCATGAGAAAAAATAGCAAAAATTAACATTATTAATCATAGTACATAAATTCTAACTTCTAGTAATATAATACATTAAAGTAGGTTTTTCAAGCTTTACCTTAAATATCAAAAATCACTTTCATTTTTTTTATATTGAAAATTTGAAGAAAAAATTAGTGTAAAAATAATTTTGCAATAAATAAAGAATAAACCTCATATTTATAAAAATGTTGTTTATATACGACATATTAATATGCAGTTTTATAAATATAAATCAGTAATATGGCAAATTAATTTATGTTAATTAGTTTAAGTGTTCAGTTGGCCAAATTATAAACAACTGTCGATCATATAGCTTCAAACACATCATCACCTCGAACTAAATAAATGGATTAAATACTGTTTAATTTATTGTAGAATACATTCAATGGATCTCTAACAAAGTCCTCAACTTTACTTTGTTGCAATATCTCCTTTACACTTTTAACATTATAGTTACACTAAACAGATAAGTAATAAATACATATCTAACAGTTTGAAACATTTATTAACCTAATTACCACACAAATAGCTAATTCTGCAAACCCAACTATCACATTTGTATAGTAAAACATAGCAGCAAAATAGAGTAGTAAAACTGGAGTAAATATTATGCCTTAGTTTCTTGATAAACACTGCTAGAAAATCAATCCTTTTAGTCAACTTACTGTAAAGTATTTTAACACAACATGATAAAAATAAGTCTTTTTTTGTTTAGTTTGTTTAGAATTAAGCACAAAGCTACTCAATGGGCTATCTGTCAAGCAAAGAATTTATTTTAGCATCTTAAGAAACCACGAGAAACTGGGAAAAGTCAAGTAAAGAACTTACATTAGTCTTAATACACCATGAAAAATAGATATTAACTTCTATAAGGTGGCTAAACAGGACTTCAAATATATTCAAGTTACACAGGAGAAAAAAAAAGTGTATTAGTAAAAAAAATTCCTTAGACTTGTCCTAATAAACTACAAAATATGCTGGTTAGAGATAATATATTTGGTTATTTTATCATGTTACATTAAAAGAAACTAGATCTGTTAATTTATTTACTTTGAAACATATTAAATCACCTATTTCAAGAGACCAAGAGATATCAGAGATATAAATTAATAGTTGGAAGTACTGAAATAAAAAGAGGAAAATATCAGAAAACCAGCTCATTCTAAAGTATCTGAACAAGTTGAAAGAAAATATATAAATTTTATCCATTTCCAGCATATTTCAATACACCATATCCAACCTTCTAACATACAGGCTACCTAAAAAGATAAAAAAGTATCAAAGACTTATTTCAAAATACCCTAACACATCACTGTAGAATGGTAAATACTGTAAATTTATATTAATGATACACTGTAACAAATGAAAGTGGCTAGCTTCTAAAATCCTGAGTCACTGAAATATCCTTTTCTCTTTTAGAAATTCATGCCGACGTAAAAAACTTTACCAGATATATTACCCACAATTCCTTTTTCTAAAACAACATAACATGATTCTAGAACAATTTGGGAATTTAAATATATTATTAGTTTAGCTTAATAATTATATCTATCTGAAATACAAGTGCTAACAGTTCACTGGACACTTCTTTTTTCAGAAATTGAAAACAAAATACTGTTCTGGGGTTTCAGTAGTTATGTAATAATAGATATGTTGATGCATTGATTTTACAATTTTTTGAGTAAACAAAGATTAAAAAATATTCATTAATTATTATTTTTTTCACTTTCATTACTTTCATGTCTGTAGGTTTTCCACCAATGACAGTCCCAATCTCTCCAAGGTCTTTCAACAAGTTGGATAAAATATCTGTGATCCTTTTCTTCTGGTGAATATTTTGCTCCTTTTGCTGTTTTAGGTCACTCTGAGATGCATTTAGCTGGGACTAAACATATGCAAAAATACTCATAACTACAATGTTCAATGAAGGATAAATATATTAACCAATTATCTGTACCATGAAAATGCCCATCAAAACTCTCTGATCACAAAAGAGTACTATTTAAGATCATTCCAATTACTGTTCAGATTTTTCTGTTTCTTTTATTAAACCCTGAATTAACTGATTATTCATACCAAAGTCCCTTTCAAACAAATTGTCATTTAAGATATTATAACTGGAAGTAGCAAGGTATAACATTGCTGGTTTTGGTTGTTTTACAATATAATAGATATAAAATAATGAAATACATCATTTGGTTTTGTTTTTTTTAAGTAAAATTACAAAGACAGCTTTCTTATTTCAATATGATGTCACAGCTACATATGCTGAAGGTACTTACCAACTTTTGGTTTAGTTCTTCACTAAGAATTTCATAATCTCTATTCTTTACTTCCACTTCATGTGACTTCTGATCATAGTTGACAGCCAGCTCCTCCAGAGCCTGAAGTACTTCCTTTACCTCCTCCTTAGCTGCCTCATTCTCCTGCTGGATCTTGTTCATCTCCTGTTGTAGGTTCTCATAATCTCGGCGAGTGGTCATGATCAGCTGAAAAAGAAACAATAAAAGACAAAAGCATTCATGAAAAATTCAAAAGGCATTACATTCTAAATAAAATAGGTAATGCTTTCAGCATATCTCCAATATCCATTCCATCAAATGATCACATATTAAAAACATCAAAGACAAAACACTAACACACCTCTCCTTGTTCTAGCAACTGTTCTTTGAAAGATTCAATCAGTTGACTCTGACGATCGATTTCATCATCTTTTTCATCCATTTGTGCATACAAGCGTACTCTCTCCTCTTCAAACTTTGCTCTTTCTTCATTGGTCATTGGTTCAGCAGATAATTGAGGTACTAAGTTAGGCAAGTTAACCAAAGAAGAAGATTCAGAAAGACTTAAGGTACTGGTCTCTAACTCCTTAGTAGTTAGTTGTTCATCTTGAGGTACTGATTCACCTGAAAGATAGTGCAGAATTGCTCAATATCCTTATTTTTTTTTAAATAATGGAAAAATACTTGAAATGAACACTATCTCAAGTGTAGGGATTGCAAAAAACATAATATTTAAAAAACAAACTTGGTTTTAGTTTGGTTTGTTTTTAATCTTACCAAAAACTACACGAGGGCCATCTGTACTATCCAGCCCTAATTTAGCAGAAAAAGACTAGAGGGAAGGCATCTAGTCATCACCACCCACTGCCATTTCTTGGGCTACTCTTTTACCACTGAACAGTTGGATTGACTGACACATCATAATGCCCCCACAGCTGCCAGTCAAGTGTCCTAATCACATGGCTATAACAAACTCATAAATTCTGGAAAAAAATGTATTACTTATAATGCACCTTAATCCTCTTTAACTTTTATTATTTTTTGTAAAAAGACTGGTTTTACTACTAACTATACTGGAACTTTTACAATCAATTCATTTTTCAATAAACTGGTTAAATATAATCATGCATATATCAAATGAGAGAAGTCATATTTAATTTCACATGCAATAACTACACATTTTAATTTTTTTCTTTTTCAAAATCAATTTTTTTTGTATAAAAATATGTCCAGTTCAGGTTCTTTAAAAGTTTGTATTCTGTATTAATAAGACTTTCTTTAGCAATAAATATTCAATTTAAGGTCTGTTTTCAAGATTTTATCTAACACCATCTTTTCCAGGAAATTATATTTTATTTCCTATGAAAAAAAACAAAAACATATACAAGATTATACTAATTCTTTACTCCTATTTACTTCAGGAAATTATTCAACAAAATGATAGCCTTAACTTCATCTGACTAACCATTTCTCCAACGATTCAGTTCTGCTTCGGCTTTTGACAGTTGAACTTTCAACTTAGCATTCCTTTCTTTCTCTTTCTCATATCGCCGCTTCCACTCTTCAGCTGTTAATTCTTCATTCACTACTACAGTATTCTTAATTGTTTTAGCTCTGCAATTAAGAAAAAAAATATGGATATAAACTACTGACTAATTTAAAATTAAATCACAAAATAACTTATAAAATGTTGAAAAGCTTTTAATAACAAAGTTTTGACAACATGTTTCAGCCTTGCCCAGAAAAGTAATTAGTTATTTAGCTAGTTTGTATAAATGGTTATCTTAATCGGAAGATGTTAGTTATGCTTATAACTTAGAATAAAATAACACTACTCTCCCTGTTAAATTATATGTATTGATGTTACAAGAGAGAAGCAAAAACAAAATATCTCTATTAAACTTTCTTTGAAAGAATTCAATCAACTGACTCTGACAATTGTAACAGATTTAGTGTTATACATTTATTTTAATACCTATGTTTGTTTCAGTTTAATAAAAATTCAAAATGCATATAACGTATATTTTGTTAAATGTGCATTGTGAAAGTTCTGCCAATCTCCTAAATTTGTAGAAGATTCTTGAGTGTAAGAATCAACATACATGTTTCACATTGTTGCCTACTGAACTTTCAAGTACTTTGCCTAAAGATTATTAATCAGCATGTCAAAAGACACTTTATAATATTATTGGCCTGCTACAGTTGGCATAACATTAGCCTCGAAAGTTATAATTACGATAGACATGTGTTAATCTGAAAACTACAGTTATTTAGACACCAACATTACAAACCATTCAACTTCATAGAATTAACTTTGGGTCATTCCATGTCAAATTATCCAGGGGGCTGCAGGTTACCCCCACAGAATGCCTTGAAAAAATTCACATGTACTTATCTATCCATAAAAAGAAAATTTGCCAAAGATTAAATCAATATCTTTAACAGTTTCTGATTTACAGCCCTGTAAAGTACAATTAATTTTGTTTTATTTTTGGCAAATTCATTTCATGGCAACTTTGGCTGCTTAAAGCTGCAAGAGTAATGGTGATAGAAGGCTGAAATTTGCTACACTGACTGAATTAATCTCACAGAATTCAAAAATGGTATCAAACCAAGTTCATCTCTCTTATGATTTTCATAGTGAGGCTGTAAAATCACTTGAAAATCCCTGCAGAATTGTGTAAAGTTTGATCTACTTGAGAACTTTGAAAAATGCAAAACTGTGGCAGGTATTAGGTCACACCATAGCTTTATTCCCCACTACCAACAACTTGTATATAAGAAGACTATCAGATGATGATGTGTACACAGTTGTAACTGTTGGTTGTAGCAGTGAAAGTGATGCTGCAGCAGCTCAGATAGTGTCTAATGATACCAATGATAATTATCAGCCAGAGAAATATGTGACATGCATATATGATCATGAACGGTATGTGGGAAACATAAAAGATAGATCAGATAAACATTCCGATGTGTTGGTGTCATTCATGAAGAAATCAAGAAATGAACTGTTCTCGTGGACTGTAAGGTCACGTAAAGATGAAATTTGAATTCCTTTCCAACATATTCTTTGTCTGATAAGTTCACCTACGGTGCAAGGTAGTAGTGCTCGCCATTATATTCTAAGTCAAAGTGATCTCATCATAATCAAACTCAAATTTCAAAAATTTATACAAGCTGTCTGAAGAAAGCAATGTTTATTTGATGTTGTTAAGGCTAATTTATTGCCAAAGCAGTATGTGAAACATTTCATTTTCACAATTATTGCAGTTTGTTGCGACTATAATCTTTCTCAGTTATTCCCTATTGTAGCACTGTGCTTTTTGTGTCCAATTTACCTTTGTATTTATTATATTATGAATCTTAAACTCAGCCATATCTGCATAACTGTATTGGATACACAATATATTTGCATTGCCATGTGATCTAGCTAGTCATGCCAATAAACTTGTTCAGAAATGTATTAATTCTTTCTTGTTTCTTACAACTTCATTATTTAACATTGTGAAAGGCTGGTTAGAATATTTCAGTGGGATTCATAACATTCTAATAGGTATTTTTCAAAATTTTATGGATATATTTGCACACCTAAACTTAATTTTTTTAAAATAAAAAACATGGTCAGAGGACACTTTAAATAATTGTAATTCAAAACGTAGGTTAAATATCATCTTGATTTTTTTGTAGATCATATTTAGAGATGTAAGAATATATGGTAAAAAATTGAAAACTAAATAACTGGTGACAAGGTCAAACTGTGGCCTGAAATAGGGCTAGTTTTTGCTAAATCATAAAAAGTAGCATGTAACTAAACTTTTTTTACAGAAGATCTAATAGAATTTTAATTAAAACAACTACTAATTTATTAACTGATATGTTATGATACAAAGCTGAATTTCTTTTTCAAATTTCCTATATTAAATCTTAGAGCTATGGCTTATTAAATAAGCCAATGTTGTTGTTGTTTTTTACGATTTGGGGTTTTCAGGTGATTTTACAGTCTCACTATGAAAATTGTAAGGGAGATAAACTTGGTGCAAGACCATTTTTGAATTCTGCAAGACTAACTCAGTCAGTTTAGCAAATTTCAGCCTTCTACCACCATTACTCTTACAGCTTTAAGCAGCCAAAGTTGCCCGAAAATGAATTCGCCAAAAATAAAACAAAATTAATTATACTTTACAGGGATGTAAATCAAAACCTAGTAGAGATATTGATCTAATCTTTAGCAATTTTTTATTATATGGGTAGATGAGCACATGTGGATTTTTTCAAGGCATTCTGAGGGGGTCACCTGGAAAATTTTCCAAAATCTAAATGATTTGACATGGAATGACCCCTTTAGATGTTAATACTTCCACAAAGACTTCAGCTGCAAAAAATTTTATGTGAGACTACAAAAAATAGAGCTGGTTAGTATTTCCCACCCAGTGAAGTGTACTTGTGTATCAACATAAAATTACTTCACTCTCTGAGAACCATCGATAAAAGATTAAGTTCCAGATCAAATATAAGGCTCAGTATTGTATGTAGGTCTGTAAAACTGTTGTAAATAAATTATTCGTAATAACCATTATTACAGACTATTGTTATTCATATATTAAAATATATTTATGCTAAGAAAAAATAGTGTGTATCAACCTTGTTGGCAAATATCAAATTTACTATACATCGACATTCAATTAACTTTAAAATTAAAATGAAAATTATCAGCTACTTTAAATCGTAATACATAATGAACATAACATAATAAGCTGGAGACTCATCTGAGTTAAATTACAATATTTAACATAATGAATTTCACTTTTTTTCATCCATCTATTCATCTTCTATTGTAGATACAAATATTACCTTTCAACTAAAACAGATTTCATTGAATTGGGACTTAAAATGTTCATGATCTTAACATTTAAACTTATTGTATATTACATCATAACAGCATGTCCAAGAACAATAAAATAGGCCTGCAAAAATACAGCACATATTTATACACTCTGTCAATGTGTCTGGATTCATACTTTTCTGTTGTCTGTGTACTTAACCAAATCTAAGACTAGTTTATATTTTGACAACAAAGTCAGAAATATGCATATAGAAAATTTTCTATTAGTGTTAACATATTGTCATTATAAACTTCTAAACAAATTATTGTGAACTACGATTAGGATAGGCTAAATTATATTTTACTGAATAAATGTTGATAGCATGTCAACTTTGTTCCACATTTGTACAATACCACGTGTTAAAACACTAACCACTAGAGTTTCAAAAAAAGGTACAGATGAGTCAAAATAACAATAATATTGAAATATTATATTCAGTCATTAATGTTACAATGTAGTAATCTTCTCACCTTAATACTGAAAACCAATGATTAATCTCAATATTTTGAAGAATAATAACAATGAAAAATGTGTTGCATTCAAGTTTAAACATTACTGTAAATTGGTCTGACCATGTTGAAAGTCAAAAATCAATTGCATAGGATCATTCCCTTAGTAATAATGTCCATAATCACCTTTCTTAGAACAGAAGTTGAACAATTCTTACAATCAAAACAATGAAAAAAGATAGCCACTTGCTCTGTATGAACATACACATTTGTAACTGCTGAATATAGAAGATAGCCTTTCACAAATAGTTAATGTACTTAAAAAAAAACGAAAAACAATGAGATCTATACTGATTACAAGCTGGATTATAAGAGCTAATGAAGTGAGGTTAACCAAATCACTAAATAAGAAACAATTTAATCTATAAAGTTTCAAGCAACCACCCTTCATCAAAATTCAACATCAATGGTTATGTTTTACAAAGAGAGGTTGTTTGAAATGTTACCAGCTTGTTCACATACATGAACATTTCTCACTTCACACAGTTCAATTTGATACAGATCACTCTAGATATAGAAACATGACTAAATCTGTTATTACGTAACATTTAGAATACTGAGGTATAAACATGCCACAATTCAAATGAATTTCAACACAAGTGAGCTATCAACCAGCATTTAAACTAATTTTTCAGTACTATCATATTGCATTACATTTAATATAATTTTATCACAAATTTTTATTGTTATTTTGCCTAAATCATATTTATGTTAAGTTAATCTGAAGCAACTTTTTGCCAGCTCTTTAAAACGTTGTGAAATCTAAAATCAGTTCATAAACTTCACCATTTGCACTTCTCACATATTACAAGTATACAAACATTACTTAAAAATAACACTTTTTATTTTATAAATCTATAATTTTCTTACCTTCTACCAAATTCTAGAGTTGACTTTGTCTCGGTCTCATTGTAAGAGGCTGGAGAACAACAGATTATAATTGTTGTGCGCGAGTTTCCTCCTAAACTTTCTTGAAGAATTCGAGTAAGCTTGCTGTCACGATATGGAATGTGGCTTTTCTAATTGTAAAGCATGAGAGAACTTATGGGAAATATAAACAACATAAAATATCAAAACCAGGTATATGTTAAAATTCGGTATTCATAAAAAAAATTATGCTTAACATTAAAAAATATTTGTATGTGAGACTTGCAACCACATTACACCAAATTATATGATTCAACATGTTAAATCATTGTAGTATTACCTGTTACAAGTAAAACAAGTTATTAATTATACATTAACTTGTAATGTAAGAATTTATATCATAAAATGTTACCTTCTTAACATATAATATGTCCAGCATATTTTATAGTTCCAAAATATTCTATATCACCTGAAAGTGTGTTTTGTGAACATTAAGAAATAGACATTTCTCACATTTCCATCAGCTAATGCTGAAATCACATTTCCCAGAGCAGAAAGAGATTTGTTGATGTTCTTAGCTTCATCCAAAACCATTCCTTCAGCCCCAGTTTTACTCACCTGCATAAAACAAAAATGTTTCATTAAAAATAAATAAAAACATATTTAGTTACCTGCTTTTACTTATTTTCTTTAAGTTCTTTTTCATAACAACAAATAACTTATTCTGTATCAACTGTAATACTGTTAGGCTTAATCCCAATTACATTTCTGAAAGTTCCTATTTTATCTTAATATAAACTTGCATACACTACATCTGGTACAGAATGTGATGAATAAGACGTTTATTATACTGTCCTCTATGATTATAATGCAAGTTAATTATGGAAAGTCAGAAACATTGAAAAGTAAACACTGTGACAGAGCTTCTAAATGTAAATCATTAAGAAGACTAAAAACATACATCCGTGTGTGCAAGAACCAGAAACTATAGACATATGTACTGAAACAATCTGGAGAATGCACACTCAGAAGCTTGGTTCTGACAGTAAGGGTGTGAAAGTTATGGGCTAGATATTTTTATTTGAGAATTAATTCACTTAATGCACCGAACAGCTAATTACAAAAAACAGAGATGCCACATTCACACATTATGCACAACCTTTATATCATTGAAAAGTTGACTTTTTAAATTTACATTTATTTATATTACAGTGGCTGTTGAAGACTGATCTCTTGAGCATCAGGAATGTATTGTCATGTACCAAGACTCATTTAATTTTGATATCAGTGAATCATTATAAGGTGTTCTTGAATAAAAAAAAAAGATTTAACAAAGTCTCTTTTATTCAACATCTCTAAACAAACTGCAAATGATTCTTGTTAAGGAATTGTAATCTTCCTAAATTCTCACTGCTTTATTGTTTAGAATGATCACAATGATTGACAGTAAACAAAACCTTAGAATATTTCATTATTTGTGTTCAACCACTGTATGTATGTATTTATGTTTTCACATGCAAATGAAAAATATGTTAACAAGTCTTTAATATCAATACTGCAATATCTATACCTATTTCCAAAGTAAAAGTATTTGTTACAGATGCTAGAGTACTCAATGATTACGTTTCCAACACAAAAAAGGGGCATTTATTATTTGAATATTTTAAAGACATTTCCAATGTTCACACAGATTCACTCTTTCCTTTCTGTATTTTACACATATAGAAACTTACCAATAGAACTTAAGCCATAAAGTGAAAACTATACAAGCATATAAAAATATCTATATTAGTTTATCATAACTCAAAAACAAGCAGAAACAAAAAAACTGCATCATCCGAGAAGATCTCAGGATACAAGCATTTTTTGTTTATATGTTTTTGTCTCAGCTTGTTTTTTTGAACAAACTAATATAATTAGTCAGAGGTTTGGATTGGCTATTTTTAATGCAGTCCTTCCTTGTGATTTTACTCATTTATCTTCATTAAAACATTATTTTCACGAAAAGAAATATATTTATACATAAAAAGATGAAACACCCAACACAATCAAATACGTTACTCAAAAGAAATTTAAGAAAATTAGGTAAAAACTAGATAAAAAAAATATTTTGAAATCTGATTTGAAGCTTGTTGTATCTACCTAATTGATAAAACAATCAACTTGTCACCGAAGTCAGAAAAATTTCTGATATTTCTCTGAAACTATTCAAATATGTTATTCAATTGAGCTCTAATCATTAAAACCTCAGCCATGTAAATAACACATCAGACTTTCTTATAATAAAACCCAGAATCAAATACCAATCCCTATCACAATAAATAGTTTTTCTCAAGTCTTCTTAGAAAACAGGATCAAATTAGTAGCCAAAAACTGGATTTGAATTAATAATTAGTAATAGTAATAAACAAGTAACTAACTGATAACTAAACTTAGATGCTTGTAAAGACTGCTAACTCTGTCAACAAACAACAAAGTTGGAATAAATAACTTAATCTTTTTTTCTTTAATAGCTTAAAACTTACTTTTTCACTTCCAGCTAAATCTACCAAGTACAATTTCCCACTTAGTTTCTTTTGGTTTTCCATATTCTCTTGTTTTACATTTATTAGGAATACACTGTGACTACGGGAACTGTGCTCATTCATATCTAAAATCATTATGATAAATAAAAAAATGCACTTTACTTGTTTACAGTGAAATGACTTACGAAATATAATCAATGTTTACACTTACATTTATTACATAAGTATATATAACTAAACTACAAACCTTAGTAACTGTTTCAGTTGATAAGTATAAATAATAAACACGATCTTCTTGAAGTTTAACTCGTCATTCAACACAAGTCTGATTAAAATAAATAGTGATTTTTGTTTTAAACTGTATTTTAAAATCACAGTAATGCTTTTCAATATACAATCACTGATATGTCATGACACATTAAAATTTCAGTTTCATCTTTCTTCTGCATAGTGTTTATACACACACACACACTGCTGGTCAAAATCTTAAGGCCAATGAACATAAAGATAAAATATGCATTTTGCATTGTTAGACTCAACCACTTATTTGAGTGGAGCTTTGAAAGATGAAAATAAAAAATATACAAATATTTACTTTATAAAAAAAAACATGCATAATGTTTGAGCTGAAGCAAACAAAGCAACAAATCAATATTTAATATTTAGTAATAATTTCTCTAAAAATTAAAAAAGAAACCCAACTAAGAATGTAAAATGCATTTGTGAAAACTGTTCAATTATTGTCATAATAATACAGTTTTGCCAAAGTATTCATTTAAGAATGAAAATTTAAATAATGTGTAAAGATATCAATTGTCCTTTACCAAAAGAAGCAATGTATGAAATAATCCAGAATATCTGTCTTTCATTGGACAATATTTAAACAACCTTAACTATCCTAGCATAAAAAAAAGTTTTTTTTGTTCTTTGCTTAACAATATTATGAAAGGTACTGAAATAATTACAAATACACTTTTGGTATTATAAATGCATTTTATTTTTTCCATAGGAAAATGTGAGTGTCAATAAATAGTATACACAAAGGTCAAACATTTTGCCTATGGAAGCCAATGTTATTCATTTTTCTGGGCTGATTTTTAGTCCCAATTTGCCCCAAAGCATACATGAATACACAAAGAATTATTTACTGTCATTAGATGATTTTCCACACTTAAAATGCTTGCAAAATAACAAAAACACACAATGAAACTAGAATTAAAAGATAACACCATGATTAACTGTAGCAAAATAAGATGTCACCTTTTAATTCTATTGTAATCTCTTTTTATTTGTTAATTTCTTACAAGAGATTATTAAATATGTGTTAAATATTTTAGTAAAAAAAAGATATACTTGTCACAGCTATGTGTCTGTTTGCTTTTCCTTCATCAATAACTTCCATCACTTCTTCTGGACTAGTGACAAACTTTTCTGTTGCACCCTAATGGTGAACACAAGAAAGCATTAATACTTCGAAATATGGCATTGCAAAACCTAAACATTAAATCCATCCATTTGATAAACTATACGTTCTTATCAAGACGCTTGCAAATAATGTAAGATGTAAAATTATGATCATTGTAGCTTTCATAAACTTCAAAAAATTAATTAAAATGAAAAACTTCTTGAGATATCATTGTGTTTACTTATGGCTATAAGCATCTTTGGTAAAACTGTAATTTTAGCAGGACTGAAATAAAAGTGCACAGAAACATTTGAATAAAAAATACAAAGTTGGAAAATAGATATTCATTAGAACACAATATCTACATGCTTATAAGAGTTTACAAAGTAAATTGCTAATTAGGTCAGTTTAAGAAACTGCCTATAGGAAGTACAAGTTAGGGCAATAATTAAACATTAATTACTTTAAAAGTTACCACACTATCAGTTATAAATAATAGGTATTCCAAAGATGGTTGGTATGGGTATTAAAATTTTATTTTAATTAAAAGTACTAGTACCCATACAAGTTGTCTTTAAAATACATATTTACTTTAAGTGAGTTTCTCATCAACAGAAATTATAAATATTTTTAAACCCATTACATTCAATTACTATAGGGGTTGTCAACTAGCAATGGTTAAAATGCCCTTTATTAATACATAAGAGAGGTCATAAATGTGCTTCTCACATATTTTTGGCACCTTTGTATTTTTTTCATTATTCAGCATTTTTATTTACATTCAGCTGCAGAAAACTTAAAATGTTACTAGTTTACTGAATTCTTGCACAAAGTTATTTGAGAGTTGTCTGTGTCAGACATTCCCTAACTGTGAAGTGCTGGACGAGAGGGAAGACAGCTAGTATTTACTTTTTTAAATCCGTAATGTGGTACTTTGGTAGTTATTTACCTGTAAATGCAACAGTGAAAGAGTTAAGAATCACACTGAATATACCAAACTATCAGAAGACTTAAAACTAGAAAAGCTATTTTTGGCTCAGTAATATCTCCTTGGTGTCATCTACCACCAGCAACTACCACCATAAATATGATTATTCTCAGGACATACAAATTAACAACCAAACTTTACATACAAACAAATTAGCAAATAATACCAAATAAAAAAAGAAAATTCTTCCAACTGAAAACCACACATAACTGTTTCACACGTTACTAGCCATGACAATGATTCTTATGTGATTACCACAGCCTTACTATAAATACACGTGTACAAGTTCAGAAAAAAATTTCTGAACAAGAATTAAAAGAAAAAACAAAGCACATGGCATTGAAGACTGTAACAGTACAGGGTCAGGAAAGTTACCTTTATTCAGGGTTATTTAGTCAATGAAAAAGGTAAATGTAAATGAGTTGTCTATTGTTCTCATTTGAAACAATCAAATATATGTTGAAAGAGTAGTTCAGAAGATAAATACTTCTGATTAAATTACAAGTTTTCATGTTATAACTTGTACTTTCATGATATTAGAAAAACATGTAGGTTCAAAACGTCTTCATAAAAACGAAATAAAAATACTATAGCATGAGCTCTTTCATAAGGTGGACCTTTCTTCTTCACAGACAAACTGTGGGTGAAGAAGAACTAAAAAAGAAAGGAGTCCACCTTTTGAAAGTGTTAAGGTTAAGATTTTATTTCATTTCTACTTGTCATCTTAGAAGTTATAAGTTTGCTCAATAAAGTATCACATGAACTGTCTCTGATAATTCTAATAATAAAGTTAACCTTACCTTTACATACGGAACTCTGTTTTTGTCTTCATGGACTGACAGGTTTGTTTTTGACACTGAAGAATAAAATTACTGCATAAACCACCATAAAGAAAATTATATAGAATACATGACGTGTTTCAATCCATTTATAGTTAACAAAAACAACAGTTCCATAAAAAAAAAAAAAAGACTTTTTGAAATAAAACAACTTTGAACATGACAACTACAACCAATATAAAGTTGTGATACAAAAAATTTATCAGAACTACATTCTGGTATTATCCAAAATTTTTTTATGTAGTATAATGCCACAGAAAATATGTCTGCTTTTGGAAAGGTACATTCCAAGGCAATATATTCATACATTCACAATATAATGACATGTTCAGATCAGGAGTTTAGAACTTCCATGGCAGAATATCTCTTGTACTTAATAGGATTAAAAAAATATATATGAATCAACTTCGTGCATCAGGACCATCCAGAAACAGACCTAGTTATGGTAAGCAAAGTATGGCATCTAGTAACAGGTGAAAATCTGAAAACACAAAAATTGTTGGCAAGAGCCATTCACATAACCCGAGATCACAGTGTATAACATAATCAAGAAGGATATTTGTGTGGAAAACTGATACAAGTCACAAGTACCCAAACTGCTTCATGACCTATCTGTTCAGCCATTGCTTATTACAGTTAGCTGAAGAATGAAACAGATTTTCAAGCTATTCTACATGACAACCTGCCATACAAATCAAATTTATTAGTCATATCATTTATAGGATATTTTGTGATCAGATTTTTGAAACAGGTACCGGTAAACCATTATTCTTATACAATAGAAGGATTATGGAAAGCATGTAGTGAGAAATGTCAAATTTAATATGACAGAATCTATGTCAGTGGAAACTAAACTGTAGGACTATTATTAAGATGCACTGCCATCAAACAGAATATGACTGAATGTGGTAGCATAGAGTATAATGATATATTGAATCTTCAAAACCAATCCAATACACACACACACACACACGTGAAGTTGCTAAGATATTACTATTGGAACATAGTTAATAATAAAGATTTAAAGTTATGCAACAAAATCATTATAGTTTAATAAATGATAAGCACTTAAATAAACAAACAAGATGAATAAACCCAGAGGTAAATGTATTAGAAACTACAGTAAAATTAGTTTAAAAATACAATAAAATGTCCTTATATTAAGAATATTTTTTTTTAAAATCACAAAAAACATTTGTATTTGTTTTTTGTTTTTTTACAAGTAATAATGTAGTTAAATTAATATTTTCAATCATGCACACTTTTCTCCACATTAAAAAATGCAAAAATTCATAACAAATACAAGCCTATGGTCTAAACTTACCATCTAAAAGATCTCTGATCTTGTCAAGGTAAATTTCAAAGTAAGATACCTAAGTAAACAAATAATTATCAATAAACATAGTGAAAATATACATATAATATACTGTTTGAAATCACCAACTGCAAAATCATTTTTATCAATTAACAAAACATTTTTAAAATTATTTTTTATGTGACAAAAAATTTACATATCTGGATTGCACATTAAAATAACAAGTCAACTACTACTGTATACGTACCAGATAAGTGTTTAAAAAAACAACAATGAGAACATCATCTCACAAAATGAATTTTAAAATAATAAAAAAATAACAGTCAATGAGAACAACATACATTTCCTTTCAATATTTTATATTTAATAACAATGATATTTGCAAAATTATGTATTTATTAATCCTCTACAAAATCTGTGGTCTTGAAGCAAACAATATATGGTAACAATGAGCTTTATATGCATTTGAACAAAACTTTATTTTCTGGGAACTAGCAATTTTTCACTGTCCAAAGATTCATTTAACAGTTTCATCTGGCATATGTAGAGAAAATAGCTATTAATGTTTGGATTACTGACTTTTCTTTTGGTCAAGTTAATGAAATTAGGATGTAGCAAAGCATAATATTTGATAGTATACTTTAAAATTTCCTACTTGTGTGCATGCATGTGCACACATAAGTGATGTGCACTTAAGTCACAAGTACATCAGTTAACAAAAACTTCTTGTCAATCATTTAATACTTATGTTTACAAGCAACATTATAGTATGAATTGTAACACTTTTGTTACTTCAACATAATTTATTAATTTATAAAAGAACAAAATAATTACAAATTACTTTTAAGCACACAGTTTAGCACAAGTAGTTATGCCAGCCTTACCTTAATATGAAATTCTACATTTTCATCCATGGAATAAATATAATTAAATATATCATTCACAATACGTGGAATTATTCCTTGCTTAATTGGGTCATCCATAATACCCTGTAACAAATGGAAATATCACATTATTTCTTTCATATCCCTACCAATGAAGTTAAAAATTGTTGAGGTTGCAACAGAAACAAGTTATGATGTACTTAAAAGCATATTCAACTTCACAACAAATAAAAATACTATTATAGTTATCACAGACTAACATTATACAGTTTGAAATGAGAACTACCTCAAAATCAAATATCAAAACTTTGCAGGACAGTGACTGAAACTCAAATGTTACTTCCTGGGTGATAAAAGGTTACAACTTGCATGTTTCAGGTACACCATATATCATTTTGCCTGAAAGAAGTAGGATTTTTCTCTCATATTTCTTAGTTCAGGTAGGTACACGTATAATTATACATTCAAATACATTTGCCAATGAAATTACGTGCATGTAAAAAATACCTTTAGATAGACTATTTTCATTCTGTTTCCAAATTTCATCAGTGGATAGATGTATCCACTAACTTTGAAAAAAAAATTCCCATAATTTTTAAATAAATAATTATAAATTGAGTCACTATGTGACAATTTTTAGCTATTTAAAATGTAAGGTGATGCACATAGGTTTTCACAATTTAAATTAGCATTACAATTTAAATGGGAATACATTAAATACTGTGGTTGAAAAAAATAGTGTTTTGATTGAAAAATCACCTAAGTCATGTAAACATTGTATTGTAGCTACCAATAGGGCTAATAAAATTTTAGGTAGCATCCACAGAAATACTGAATACAAGACAAGCGACAGTATTGTTTCACTGTATATATCACCTGTAAGTCCTCATTTACAATAGTGTTTACAGTTCTGAGTTCCCTTCCTAAAGAATGACTTTGAATTACTAGAGAAGGTTCAGAGAAGAGCCACTAGGATGATGCCTTAGATGAAAAGAAACTAAAATCTCTGAACTTGTTTTCTCTAAAGAGGAAAAGAGTCAGAAGAAATTTGATTGAGATATTTAAGATTATTAAGGGTATTGAGAACATAAATCTGTGAAACTGTGTTTAGCAGTGAAAACAACAGGACAAGGAGTCATAAATTCAAATGCTGGCAGCATAGGAGTCATCTACAGTACAGACAGTATTACTTTTCAAACAGGGTGGTTGGCTTTTGGAATGAGCTTTCTTCGAGGGTGGCAGAGCCAGATAATTTAACTGAGTTCATGAAAAGATTGGATGAATACATAAGTAGTGAGGAGTGCTTATAATCAGATGCTTGAAGGGACATCATTTTTGTCCCTATAAAATTCTATGAATTTAAATTCATTTAACCAAACTGTAAAATTACAAACAGAAAGAGATATTGTAAAAACATTAAGCTGATTCCACACATTGCATGAGAGATACATGATTAAATATAATTTGATGCTATTTTCTCTGAAGAAACCTCTCTGAAACTTTGTAATAAAGTATTCAACTGACAGTTTCTACTTGGCATATTTTTTTGAAATATTAATAATAAAAGCATTAAAATGGTTACAGCTGAATTGCTGTTATTATTTAATCTCCATGTTTAACTTTTTTTTTTGCAGAATTCTTTATTTTTAGGTAATCCTGCATACTACACTATGTTTTAATATCTGCCACACAAGCCACCCTGGCATCCTGATGTGGATTAAAGAAAAAAGGTGTTTGACATTATTTAGTAGGTCTAACTCACTGGACAGGACCTATGACCTGACACAACACCATGAAAGCCAACATGGAAAAGTTAACTTTGAAATGCAAGTCAAAATGATGTAGCAATGAAACATGCTTAAAATGTTCTAACTATAGTTGTGATTGCCATGATTTAAGTGTACTGATTAAACTAAACCATGGGACCAGGTACAATGAGAAAACAGCGATCTCCAAACTGTGTGGCATGATTTAGCAGCAATGGATACAAACTAAGGCTGCTTAGATCCAAAGTCTAGTACACTTAGCACAAGACTATACCTGAGTCACTCTAAATGAGGCCAAGTGGTTCTTCACAGATATCACTCATTATTTTATTACATAAATAATGAAAACAGATGGCAGTTCTAAGCTATCATTCACATCTTAATACAATCAAAATAAGGATTAAAAGGAACTGTCCATTACATTAATCACTACTTCAAGAGAATAACTGCTATGTACAGATTGCAATTCCTAGTTCACTATTTTTCCTCTAGGTGGGCTCAACAGAGAGCATGATGTTGCTTTGCAAGAAGAAAACACACACAGTTCACTGGTTTAGTCATTACATACATTACAGATAATAAATCTTGCTGTATTTTTATTGTTTGGCAACACACTTAAAGCACAACAAAGTATTCAGCTTATTTCACACCTCATTTTTCTGTAGAAAATTATAAATAAAATCATCTTTAATCTACTTCAAATTGGTAAATATTTAATGATAAATTCAAATGTTCAGACAATCAGTATGAGCCAATCTATCATAGAAGCAAAATTACAAAGCTAAATTCTATCATGATTTCTTAAAGAAAGAAGCCTTGCCAACTTAAAGTTTTTGTAGTGCAGAATTCTCAGGGTTTTCTCTCTCTCTGTCGCACACTTTTCTTATAATGCACCCTCTCCTTCACCTCAATCCATATTAACTTGGTAAAAAGTTTAAGTGGCCTTTATTTCTTCTCTTTTTATAATTATTTTCATATCTCAAAATAGGAATAGTTTGAAACCTTCATTTTCGGAATGAAATTTACCATAAACATAAATAAATTTAAAATAATGATGGAAGTTTCTTCACAAGGTTCATTTCAGTATTGTGTCTCCCACTCCTTAGACTCTTAGAATTAGATTTATCAAACAGTGCATCTCAAAATCCTTAAATGTTTAATGTGTTTATTTCAGACTTATACTATCCTGAGTTTTTTAATCAAATTTACTTAAAATATTTTAACTCCATTCCAATTTCCTGATATTTTCTTACAAGTTGTACATGAAAATAATAATGTATTTCACTTTTGTACATAGGACCTCATCGGTTTATAAAGGTTAAAATAAAGTGGTAATTTGATTTTTAGGTTTACGTTTATAGTATTTGAAACAATAAACTACCTCCATCGTGTGTGTTTTTCCACTAGATGTTTGTCCATAGGCAAATATTGTTCCATTGTACCCCATAAGAACATCTGCAGAGTAGTAACAGAAAATATTACATCAAAATTAAGAAAGAGTATTAACATGAAAAAGTAAAAATTTCACTTCATTTGTCTTTTTCATATATAATTCTATCCATTAAATAGTGCGAGTTAAACACTAAACTCAGTCTATAAGCCTATTTCATTTTTGCTACATATAATATAACAGCATATGAGTCAAAGTCTTATACAAGGCTCATCAGTCTGGTTGGAATATAATATGGTGGTGGTCAAGATGTTCGGTATATCATCAGCTACTTGAACAACTTTCAGTGTGAACTAAATTAGAATTAGAATTTTCATTAATTTTAATAAAGTCCTTACACATGAGAATTATGTTTTCATTTTTTTATTATCATCAAATTATTTACTCTGGTATCAAACTGTATTTATCTTTAATATCTTTCTATCAGTTTACTCAAGTTAACACTAATCATCACTCAGGAGAACTGTCAAAAGCATTATGTCAGTCATACAATAACTGCTATATCCAGTTCTGACATGGCCTACAGCCCAATACCATGCTTTATCAGGCTAGTTGAGATACAACAGATGCTATTTATATCATCAAATAATTAAATAACAATTGTTTCTGTATGAGCTACATTAAGTTTTAGATATGTTATTCATTACACATCAGAATTGTTATATATTTCAGTATTAAAGGCTTTCAGCTACAAAGTTTCAATTTCCTTACCGCATAATGATATGGGAACGTATGCTATTTTCCAGACATAACATATTTAAATGTGTAATCATCAGTCAATGGATCTAAAAACATTATATCAACTACACCTCTTATATATGTGTTGATTACATATATAAATCAAAATTTTTGGAAATCAATGTGTACAATATTACAGTCCTGAGCCACTATAAAATATCTTGGAAGTGGTTCTAGACATGTTTACAAATAATGTGTATGTATATGTTACAGTGTTCTAATAAGTAAAATTTATACAAGCTAGTGGCTGTTTCAAACAAAACATTGTGGAGCTATTATGTGATGAAGAAAGGCTCACAAACCTTATTAATATTTGATGATACATTAGTGGTATACAAATCTTAGCATTTCAATAGACCAAAATCAGTTACACATAATGTGCTAATGAAATTGAAAACCACAAGGAATTATAATATGAATTTTCAGAAAGGTTACCCAGAACAAATTACTCTTTGACCCATGACATTAAATCCATTATCCTTAAACTTAAACAACAGTTCAGGATTAGAGCATAACACAAACTGTGAGCACAGACCTCAATGTTGCTAGTTTTATGACAGACTTTAGTGCATATAAATTGTTCATCACAGTTATATAAACCATCAGCACCTATAGTGACAAACTTGATGGAAAAACAGTATAAATCTATCATGTGAAGCAAAGTATTCTACTATCTATTGTTTGCTCTGATGGAGGGTTAGTTCAGTAGCAACCTGACTCATATACTGAATAAGCTTGCATCATCCCCCTTGTGAATGATAGTTATGGAAATATCATAAGGTTGGATTGTTTTAGCTGTGATAAACCTTAGAAACACACAGGCTCATTTTAATCCAAGCTGTAAGTAAAAATCAGTTTGATTTGTGATGAATTTTCCACAAAGCTACACAATGACTATATGTACTAGTTGTTACTAATTTAGAAGTAAAAGACTAGAGGCAAAGCAGCTAGGCCCTCATCATCTACCAGTAACTTTCAGGCTACTCTTTTACCAACAGATAGTGAGATTGACCATCACAACTTATTGCCCCCACAGTTGAAAGGGTGAGCATGTTTGGTGGAATGAGCATTTGAACCCATGACCCTGAGACTGTGAACAGAACACCCTAACCATCTGGCAAAGCCAGACCTGTAGGTAAAACTGGAACTACAATAATTGTTCCTTCCTTGGATTTTGAGGTGGAGGATGTTTTCACTGTGATAAAACTTAACGCACACAAAAGTGTAATGAAAATTACTTGCCCTATAATGGTCTGTTTCCACAAACTTGAATAGTTGATTTTGTTGAAACAATTACATTATGAATGCTGTGTAAACAGGTCATTAGAATGGCAAATTCAAAACAATCTGCATTTTAATATAATTTGAATAAGGTATAAAATGAAGAACATCATGTTACTAACTTACCTTTAACAATGGCTTTTGCTGCTTCATTGTATATTTTTTCTTGAGTGGCATTAGGCTTGAAAACTTTATCATACAAGTACACCTTATTCTGTCAAAGACAAAATATTACAAGTTTATTATTAATAGAAATGACACTTACGATAATAATTTCAAGTAACCAAAAAATTCTTAACACAGTACAGGCATTCTAACCAAAGCTTTAATACTGCAATGATAAGTAATTCAGGAAAACTGAAATTTAATAATTTTTCTCCCATGAAAACCATTTACTTGTAAATGAGGTGTATATACATAATGGTTTCAGTTTATTCTCAAGTTTCAATGACCAGAGTAAATATTCAGACCTTTTTAAAAAATTAATTTAAGGTATATCCACTTCCTTTCTTTATATACATGTAACAAGAAAAACTCATTCATATAGACACCACAGTCAGAATTTAACATACAAGGCACACATTTTTTGATACATACAGTACAGTTAAGTGTTTGGTAAAACTAACTACTTAAATCTTAATGAAAATTATAAGATTATGCAAATAATTTGTTCATTCACCATTTTCAAAAATGCTCATGTGAGGTCCCATATAACTGAACAAAATGATTATTGTATGCCTTATTTTAAGATTTCAGTTTTGAACCCAAATTTTAATTTTTGTATGTATATTGACACTTACACTTTATTTTAGCTGCTGCATAGAAGATCACAAAATTGCTGAGTTTTTCAAGTAAAAACTTTTAGCTCATAGTCCATCATCTACTGACTAATTTGAGATCCAATTATAGTTTTGGGCTCAGGAGATCAAATCCTTTCAAATGATTTATTTAACCATGCACAAGGTCTCATATTAATTTACTCTAATCTTTCCTAAAATAATTTCAATTTGATGGTAGACTGGTTGGAATCCTCATGAGAAATGAAATCAGGTAATGTGACCACATTTTTATTTCAAGTGGGTCCCTCATTATCAAGAAATGGGTATATTCAACCTCCATGCTTGGTATTGCTGGTGCATGAAAATATAGCTCATAAAAACGAAAAGCGTCTCTCAATTTAATATACTCTAATTCAGTCAAGTGCTGCAGCTACTGAGGATTCCCTCTTGTTTATGTTTTAAAGTCTTACTGTCCCTTTTATCTGTTAAGTATTTTGGTATTATTTCTTATTTTGTTTTCATTTCCCTTTACAAATAATATTCAATTACCTACTTTCTTCTTAATAAAAGAAAGTTATGTACACTAGAAATGCATTTAAATTTTGAACTTAAGTATTATAAAATTTACCAGTTATCACATTCTTAAGCATTGATCACTTAATTACTTGTTCCTTACCACTGGGTCACTGCAAACAGTCACATCTGACCACTGGTGATTTTAGTATACTCACATAATTCATCACAATTACAATATATAACAGCAGCATTATGGCTATAAAACTATAAAGAACTACCTTAACTGATGTAAACATTTGAAATTATATTATGTATTATCATATGAAAATTAATACTGTAAGATAATCACATATTGCTTTGCTAAATATGGGAATTTTGTTGTTGTTAAGTGCAAATCAACACAAGGCTATCAAAAGCATCAAAATCCAATTTATTGGTATTATTAGCCTTCCAACTTACTGCTGAGTCACTAGCAGGTGATAAACATAAAATAACATCAATTGATGTTTCAACTATAGCTACATAATTGCAACAAAACAAAAAATTCTATGTCAAATAGATTACTGCGGTTCTATCTTTGTGTAATAAAGAAGACAGCTAAAGCTGCAAGGTAAAAAGCATTACACCAATTATAAAAAGAATTGTAATAAACTGGATATCTACTGTAAGTTCTATTATTATTCAAATCTTAACGTTCAATGCTATTTTAAAATAAGCATGCATATGTATAGACTTTTACAACATACCAGAAATTTTTGAAAATATGTTTGATTTTAAATCATGGATGTTAAATGATAAAATGCTATATTACATTGTTGATTGTTCTTAAGATCATTGTTGCATATAAACAATGCATTTTGAAAATGGTGAATTCATACTTATTTTGTATAATTGTCATTTATCATGCTAATTAACGTATAGGTTCAGAAAAAAAATTTTTTTTTTTTAGTTGTTTGTTGTTAAGTGCAAAATTATTATATTACACCCAACCCTTAATGTGAGGAGTATGATTTTATGGCCAAAGCTCATGAACAAAAAAATGTTCAGATTCACAGTTCGAGCATGCTAATCACTCAGCCGCACCTAACCTTTCAAATGTTAAAAACATTTCTCCTAAAAAAAATTATTCACTATTCTTCCATCCATATTCTAAATTCAGAAGAAAAAAAATAACTGGTTAAGTAATTTATAAACACCAGGGAATAGATATAAACAAACATACACTGCAGTGGCTGACAGAAATCTATTGCTTTGTTAAAACTTTCTGCAATAAATTCATTTGTTTGTAGTTAAGCACAAAGCTACACAACGGGCTATCCATGCTTTGCCCACCACAAGTAGAAAACCCGGATTTTAGCGTTGTACGTCCGCAGGCATACCACTGACCCACCCACTGGCGGTCTTGCAAAAACTACTCTTCGAACTAACCATTATTTATTTTTAAGAAACAAATAAACCAAAGAAAGACTAATGTTGAATTTTCACATCAAATTAGCAAAACGTGTTTCTCACATCGTACTCTCTGTTGGTTGATAAAATTATCAGAATGAACTCTATCAAAGTTCGATTCCCACAGTAAAATCAAATTTTCGTCTTACATTTATAGACGAGACTCCAATTATGTGCAATTACATTTAGTACGTGCACTAACTTTAGATTACAGTGTTCCCTCGTGTATCGCGGTAGATGCGTTCCAAAACCCCCCGCGAAAGGAGATTTTCCGCGAAGTGGGATCGCCGATTTTTACGTATATATTTATGTGCATTTAGACTTAAAACCCTCCCTGTACAACTATTTCACCCTGCCATTACAATACTGTTCATTATTGCTGAAATAATAAGAACAATTATTAAGATATTAAGCCTTAAAATTAAAAATTACACATCTTCAGCAGGTGGTGTCTTTTCGGGGGACACCACTTCCTCTTCTGTGGAAGGTGAATCGGCAATTTCTTCGTCGGTCGTTACAACTTCAGGAACAGTACTGGCCACCGGTACCCTTTCTTTCTTGCTCGGCTGGAAAAACATTGTTATTGGCAGTCGTTTTCTCTGCCTCTTTAGCCTATCGAAAATCATTTGATAAGGAGTCATCAGTTCTTCTATTTTATTGCAAAATTGTACTGATCGAACCATATCGTTGTCCCATTCCTGTGAGCACTCCTTCACTTCGTTAATTAGTTTCATTAGTTTACCTAACCGCTCTAACGACCATCCACTTTGCTCGATTGTTTCCTCGGCTTCTTTCGGTGTTTGTGTCGTCTTCCTCGGCAGCAGACTTCGTCAGTGCTTCTAAGTCTTGGTCGGCGAGTGGTTCGGATTCTAAGTCAATCAGTTCATCTACGTCTTCCTTCGTCATATCGGCAAATCCTTCACCTTTGATTAACGAAGCTAATTGCACAGCTTTTTGAACAGCCGAGTGTTGGATTTCTTCAGGCGTGAATCCCTTGTCGTCGTGCACAACCTCAGGCCACAACTTCTTCCAGCTTGCATTAACGGTGCAGGGCTTCATCTCTTATGAACATTTTGA
Source organism: Carcinoscorpius rotundicauda (assembly GCA_011833715.1). NCBI lineage: Eukaryota > Metazoa > Arthropoda > Merostomata > Xiphosura > Limulidae > Carcinoscorpius > Carcinoscorpius rotundicauda. The sequence goes on along the minus strand of CM022396.1, from coordinate 52,080,932 downwards.
AGACATGTAGCAATGGTGAAAGACAATCAAAATGGGTAGCTGTCATTGGCCGTCTTTCATTTCTGCACCAATCATAGCCCGTCTTGCACATCGCTACGCCATGAAGCTGATCTCGCGTAGCCTTCGCAGACGCACAATGCGTACATCTATAGCTTTTCCAGTTGGTTCTGTTTCCATTTTTACGCTGTTATAAACTGAAATATATGTTTATATCTCAAAATATACCTGTTTTTTTTCTTTACACTATTAATTATATTTATTTTTAATATTTTAATGGTATTTAATGCTATATTTTAGATTTAATGTTTATTATTTTATATATATGGGGGTCGGCCGAGCCCGCGAAGTGGCGAGGGAACACTGTACTAAATATACGAATAAACAGATGTGTGTGATCTAAGTGTAGGTCTTCATTAACCAATATATTATTAATATATCCTTATAAAAGATGATGTAGACATATATAACGTAATTATACAATTTACGGACGGCTGCTCATTTATAGGTTGACAGTTTCGGAGCTACAGCAGCCATGCATTACCAGTGGACTAGGTGAATCACGGTAAAACGTGGCACCATAGTTTTAAAAGTGGAGAGTTTTGGATTAAAGATATATTGTCTATTTTGTTTCTAGTTGAATATACACTAATGATGTACATGAGCATTACCAATATAACTGATATATCCAGTACTAGTAATGTCAATTCGGTAATGTTTAAAAAACAACTTTAATGATTCCATTTGTTCTGCTTCCATCCATTCCTTCAATTTCAACTACATTTCTTATTGTGTCAGTAGAACAATGTATTATTGTCATCATTAATACAATTCAATATTACCGAGTTCTTTACAAAGAAAACCAGATACAACACGGAGATGTTGAAGTTTCTTTATGATAAGATAATTTCGGCAAGTACACTTGGTCTTATCTGCTTATAAACAAACGCCATTCAATCAAGCCTGTTTATAGCCATACAGTATCAAATAAAACGAGTTACAATATTTTTAAGTAAAATAAAACAATTCAAGAGAACTCTAAATGTATCAAGTTTGTCTGAAAATATTGAGACTAGCAGATACCCGCAAAACATATGTGGTCAAATCAGTGTCCTTTTTGAAACAGTATTTCTTTAATGCAGATTTCTAAAATTTAAAAAAAAATCTAATCGCAAATAAGGCCTATATTTGATAAAAAGATAAATTTACAACGTAAGTCGTGTACGTTTTGGTTTAGTTTAGTTAATGTTCAGATATATATTATTTATTATGAACTCAAAAACAATGGGAATTTAGCTTGATGATCGCATTACAGTTTGATAAACTTTGTCTAGGTTCCTTTCTCGAACCAGGGCTGTCACTCATTGAAAAAAGTTCAGTTTCTTTTAATGTTTGGAAATCAACGTAAAACTCGTTAAAAAGAAACTAGTGTGTCAAATTTATTCATAAGTCGCTGACCTTCTTTTATTCTCAACCATATGGCAAGTGGAACACAAACAAGTAAATAGTACAGATGTATTAAAACTCGTTACACGTGACTCACAATTGCAATGCAGTAGTATTTCTAGCGCTTACTACCATCAGTTACACAAACAAAAAAGAAAAGAATAAATAATTTGTAAACGTAGAGGTTTAAATAAAAGTGCATTAATTAACATGTGGTTTTGAATTTCAAAAAATACAAAAGAATCATATAACACTATAGATGTTAGTAACACTTTAATTATTCCACATTTTATTATCTTACATACTTGCTACTTAGCCGAAAATAGCAAAATATGTAAATATTTATGCTGCGTGTCTTTTGAAACTTGTATATAATAATACACCAGAAAGTTCAAATGATCAAAATAAACGCCTTTACTTCAAAGTAATTTTGTAACTACACGTCAAAATCGTTCGCACTAGTAGAGAAATCGTCATTAGATTACAAGAAGCCTGAGTACCTTTTTTTTGAAAAATGAAAACAGAAGTTGAATGACATTCTAACCCTCTCCCATAGTAACAGTCTGAAAATGGTTGGTTGTTTAGCATCTGTTGGCGCAAAACAACCGAGTTACCTGCGCCAAACAACCAGTAAAAAGGTAAAGTCATTAAAAATATTTAAAGAGGAATCATACTAAACACAAAGGGCCTGGCATGCTCGCCCTCCCAGCCGTGGGGGTGTATGATGTAACGGTCAATCCCACTTTTCGTTGGAAAAAGAGTAGCCCAAGAGTTGACGGTGGGTGGTGATGACTAGCTGCCTTCCCTCCAGTTTTACACTGCTAAATTAGGGACGGCTAGCACAGATAGCCCTCTAGTAGCTTTGTGCGAAATTCCAAAACAAACAAACAAATTAAACACAAAACAGAGTCAAATTTTAAAAATAAACTCTAAAATGGAATTAAAAAGATCAATAGCCTATAAAAAAAATTTAAAACACAACTGAGGTGGACAGTATCACCATTGCCAATGACACTGTCCAATGTCAAGGGTGAACCCATAGTAAAAATGTTTAAAATTATGGCTTTGTTCTCGATCGTAACGAGAACAGGACGTAAAATGTGGGCTATGCTATTCTGACCCTATGTTACACAGACTACACAACGGTGCATCAGTATCAAATAAAAAAAGAGTGACAAGTTAAAAAACTGTGACCAGTTCGTAGCCTAGCCAGAACAACTTCCTCCTTCCGATCCTTACGGCCAAAGGGCAATAGAAGGTTTGATCTGGAAAAACTTCTCATTGCTCACTCCAAGTCGACTACCAACTGGTGAGGAAACGAGCCTTCCATATAGAACCATAGTTCATCCATGAGACAGGCATGGCAGTGGTAACACTAGAGCAGACAGAATAAGCTGCAATGTCAGCGAGCTCGTACCCGCAAAAATCAATGTAGCTTGGTATTCAGAAAAACTAGATACAAGTACATGTTAAAAGAAATGGGCCAGTCAGTTTTAAATATCGGCAAGATAGGATGAGAACTAAGCGAGTCAGTAGAAGTAGTAGAGTTCATGTACTGCATAGCTTCTATGTGATCCAGAGCAACAAAAATGTCTTACAATTCTGCAGTGAATATACAAACTGTAGAGCAGATTCTGTGTACAACAACCAAGTCACAACAAACTATAGCAGAGCCCACAGTCACCTGATTTTGAACTATCTGTATAAATTAAAATGAATGGATGGTTCGAAAGATGTTCGGCAAATAGAAGGCGATACTTTTCAATCGGGAATATCTGCCATCTTAATTTGTCCAAAAGATAGACTCAATTCGTCCAACTGCACCTGGATACAAAGGACAAAAGGAACAATGGCAGACTGTCTATTCTGAAAAATCATGGCCCACTGAAGAAGGAAAAAGCAACTGCAGGTGGGATGCTGTGATAAGGACTGAAGTTTTGAAGCACACAGTAGAGACAGTTGCAAACAGCAAAGGTATAAAAGGAGGTTCATGAGTCTCAGTGTACAAACTTTGGACAGGAGAAGTACAGAAGGCTACTGTGTGAAGCTGAAGCCCCTGATGATGAACACAGTTTAACACCTTCAAGGTCATCGTCTTGGCAGAGTCACAGACCAGAGACCCACAGCCCAGTTTTGACCAAATAAGAGCAAAACAGATTTTTAGCATAGAACATCCAAGAGGTGGAAGAAAGAAAGTATAGGATGTTCAGTGTCCTTGTATACTTTACACGTAGCTGCTTTATGTGTGGAAGGAAAGTCAACTTATGGTTAGAAATAAACTCCGAGAACTTTCCCTCTGGGATCACGGGAAGAACAACTTCTCCAAGACAGAGCACAAGATCTGGGTGAATACTCCATTGGCAGCAAAAGTGCATGCAAATGGTTTGGGAGCAAGAAGAGGTAAAATTTTTTGCTGTGGTCCTCTTCAGTAACCAATTGAGTACAGTCTGTAGCTTCTGTTCAATAAACGATTGACGATTGACACATGAAATGTGGAAGTCATTGACACAGAGACTGTTTGCAACTGTAGGGGAAAGTTGTGCACTAATGGCATTAATCTTTATAATGAAAGGTGCAACACTCAAGGCAAGTTTTGTGGGAAAGAAGGATAGTGTCAAATCCATACAGACTTAGAATCGCCAGTTCATTAAAAATGTATGATAAAAATGAGTAAATGAACACGCAAACTATAAGAATGGGTATCGCAACATGCCATACATCCATCTTGTATCACAAGCTTCCTTAAGGTCACAAAATACAGAAACAAGATGTTGCTTGAGAAACGTTGATTGACGTTTCAAACCAAATCAGGTGGTCCATAGTGGAGTGCTGTCATTGGAACCCACACTGAATAGGTGAGAGGAGATTGTCTTATTCGAGGAACCAAAAAAGAGCATTAACCATCCTCTCCAAGATCTTACAGAGACAGCTCATCAAAGCAGTTGGATAGAAGTTGAAAGGAATCTTGCAATCTATTCACAGGTTTATGAAAAGGGAGTACAACTGCATGGCACCAAGCATCAGAAAAAATTCTCCTGCTAGATCCGGTAAAAAGTAACTAAAAGAATAGCAGCAGAGGCAGGAGAGAGATAGCACAGCAACTTATAAGGAATATTGTCTGGTTTGACTGATGTACTGCCAGACTGATAAAAAGCAAATCTGAGTTCCACCAGCATAAAGGAGCAATTGTAATGTGAGGAGATCAGCCCAAAAGAAAAGAGGTGATTGCTCTGCCCATGTCTTGATGGGTAATAAGGTGGAGGATAAATCAGAAGTTCTAGATGTGAGAAAAACTTTTGTTGAGTGTATTGGCGATGCTCTGGGCTTCAGCAACTTCCTAGTCACCAGAAAACAAAACCAAAAGGGGAAAGAAGTACAGTCCACTAGCATTTCGAATCTTATCCAATACAATTTTAAAACTGGTGGTAGAAGAGATATTAGAGGTGTATTTAATCCAAGATCCCTTCTGGCTTTGACGTCTAATCTGCCAAGCACGTACACGGGCCTGCTGAAATGCAATATGGTTTGAAAGTGTGGGATCTACTAAAAGGTGTCCCAAGCCCGTTTCTAATCTTTTCTCGTCATACGGCAGGCAGGATACCACCAAAGACGAGGATACCGTGAGAAATGTGTCAAGGTTTTAGGAATACACTGAGTAGCTGCCTGGGCATTGCAGTCAGTTACTGTTGTCACTCAGTCATCTATCGACGACTTGCACATGATGATAGAATCAAGTTCTGAGAGAGTGGTGAAAGAAGACCAGTTAGCCTGGTCCAGCTTTCATCGAGGCACGACCACATCCAGTCTCTCTCAAAATGATAAGAAAATGATCATTGCCTCGTGGATTACCGTCGACTCTCCAAGAAAAGTAAGTGAAAAGCGAAGGGGAGTAGATAGAAAAATCTATAGCAGTAAAAGACTGACTAGATGTATAAAAATAAGTATAAGAACCAGTATTGAAGAGAGAGACGCAACTAAACAAATTACTACTACAAATGTAAAAAGCCAACACAATTTCACAAACACTTTATTCCTACCTACGTAAAACCGACTCACGCACACCGCAAATATATGGCATCCCCAAACCTCATAAACCAGATTGTCCATTACAACCAATAATGTCAACATATGAATCGTTTAACTACAATCTTGGTAAATACATAGCATGGGCATTCTCCAAATATGCAACATCAGCCAGCTCATTCATCAAAGACTCTTTTAATTTCAAGTCCAATCTAAATCAACTTAATCATAAAGCCTTAATGGCCAGTTTCGATGTTATATCCCTCTTCACAGAAGTTCCAACAACAGAAGCCTGCAAGATAGCCTTAGAACTCTATATTCGAGACCCTAACCCGATCATAGACATTCCCAGTAACCAGTTAGCAACCCTCATAGAATTCACCACAATAAAGACAAACTTCATGTTCAACAACCAAAACTATATACAAACAAATGGCCTAAGCATGGGCAACCCAGTATCGCCAGTTCTAGCCAATATTTTTATGACACAAATTGAAACACAAGCAATTAATACAGCATTACATCCACCACTATACTGGTACAGATATGTAGATGACACGGTTGCGGGATTCGAATCTACAGAACACATACTTAACTTTTTCACTCACATTAACTCTATACATCCCAACATTAACTTCACATGTGAACAGGAAGAAAGCAATCAAATATCATTTCTTAACCTCAAAATTATAAGAACCGACACAAAATTCAAAACAGAAATCCACCGAAAAATCACCCATACTGGACTATACATTCCTTGGGACTCAGCACATGAAACAAAACAAAAACTCAACATACTAAGAAACCAGATAAACACAGCCATAAAACTATGCTCACCAGATAAAATTAACGATGAATTAGATAAAATAAAACAATACTTCATCAACATTAATAAGTTTCCTCCACAAACCGTAGAAAACATTATACGCACACACCTAGACAGAAAGCAAAATCAACCAACAAAAGTAAATATATCTCACGAATCAAAAAATCACGAAACCATATACTGCTGTATACCATATATTCCTGACATCAGCAAACAAATAACCAACATTTGGCAAAAACTAGTAACAAAATATAACATTCCAGTTAACACTAAATTTATTCAAAAACCAGGCACAAAACTAAGGTCTATACTATGTAAGAACTACACTGACAAACACCACACCAACATTATTTATAAAATACAATGTGATAACTGCCACGACTTCTATATAGGAGAAACAAGTAGAAAAATGGAAACCAGATTCAAAGAACATAAAAAGTCACCTTCACACGTTTTCGAACACTGCAAGTCAAATGGACACAACATAACCATAGAAAACACTAAAATACTAAATAAAGAAACAAACATAAACAAACGAAAAATTAAAGAAGCCTTACTTATACAACAACTTAAACCCAAAATAAACCAATATAAAGGAACACCATTATACCTATATTAATATTATAGATAAAATTATATATTCAAACATCAAACCGCGCCCTCTACATTGCGACACTCAGTTATACAACCCCTTCCAAACATGTGGTCAGCTTCCGGCCAGTTACCTCTTTCTTTGTGAACCTGACGATGACCGAAGAAGGTCGAAACGTTGTTCGCTCTTCTATTTGAAGTGTTTTCTGAGCCCAAAAGAGCCGTTTTTTGCATATAAAATTCAAAAGCATATTCTCTATGGAATGACCCCTCCAACCAATATCAGCATCATCCCCAGATAGGATATATGTCCATTAAAATCCCCTAGAATTTAAAAAGGAGACAGTAACTGCTCAATGAGGGCATCTAGGTCTAACTGATCAAAGATTTCTTCAGAAACTAAGTAGAGAAATCAAACAGTAATGGTACAACCCATGGAAGCACAGATGGCTACAGTCTCCAGGAATGTATCGAGTGACAAATACAGGATAGGCACATGCTGATCAACCAGCAGCGCGACACCACCATGCATTCGTTGATCACAGAATTTTTCATTTCTGTACAAAGAAAACTGTCAAAGGGTGATTGTATCAGAAGGTTTCAAAGACGTTTCCTGTGAGGAAAGATACAAGGGGCTGTAAGAATCAATCAAATCCTTAATGTAATCTATATTTGAACGAAAACACCGACAGTTCCACTGGATCACAGTGGCCAGTTTTATTTACATGGAATAGAACATGGCGAGGAAGCCCTTCTGTTTTCGATCACGTTTTTTTCTTTATTGGACGAAGGTCTATCAATTTCCATGTATCCTGCCCTGGATCAAATAGGCAGATCTCTGTCTGTGGACAGGTTCCATCAACTGAGGGCGTGAACGAATGGTTGTTTCACTTCTTGGGCTGAATAAGATGATGGAAATACCAGAAGCCGAAACCAAGCCAAGCCAAAGGAAGTGGAACTGAGCAGTCACTGAAAGAAGTGGAAGGGACAGAGATGAAGAAAGACCTAGATCCATCAGCTTTTAATAATAGAGAGCAAAAAATTCTTCACATGTCTTGCAAATGACACAGCTGGAGGCATGTATAGAACTGTCTACATTCCCACTGTAACAGTGGAATGAAGTGCAACAGCATATGTCCGAGATGAAGTTGGGGCCAATAATTTCCGAGCCTCTGGGTAGGAGATATTATTTATAGCGTTCAAGCATTGCACCTCTTTCCTCTTCACCCATTTAGGGCAAGAAATAGAATAAGATGCAAGTAGACCATTACAGTTAACATAGCGTGGTTGTAGTTTGCGTCTCGGTCTTTGCCACCACAACGAGCACACGTTAAAGAATCATGAGAGGGTGTTTTGGGGTGACCGAACTGTTGACACTGGAAACATCCGAGAGGATTGGGAATGTACGCCCGCCGTACCTTACAGTTCAGATAACCTGCTTTGACTGTGGCATGTGGATGTGGTAATGTAAACGTCAATAATTCCGTCTTTGCAAGTGGAGATTCAGCGCACCGCTGAAATGCTTTGGCTATAGAAACAAGCGAGGATCTCAGACTCATTACAGGAGCTTGCTGGCTCCCCTAAATCAGTAAAGATGTTGCGCTCTGGAGACATTTTGGTGGAAACATATTCACAACAATATAGCAAACTTCTCTCGAAATTGAAGGCTACTGGGGATATACCCATCGAGGTAACTCTCCATACAACTTTAAATTCTTCCAGAGGCGTTATAGTTAAGAGGGATTATAGTTGAGTACACAATTATATTTTGTTTGTGATATTCGTGCAAAAGCTGTAGTAGGGATAACTGCGCTCAGATCCATTTCTGAATTGTTATTTTTGTTTTAGCGCCAAGCTACACAGTGGGCGACATGCGCTCTGTCCTTTTTGAATTAATGGACTAGAGAGAGAGAATGCAATTAGTAAAAGAACATACATTGACAACTCTTGGGCTACTCTAACTGAAGAGTAGGACATGACTGTCATTCTAGTGAAACGCTTAATGAAATGTTACTAAATTTTATATAAAGAATAACTTATTTTCTTCCTCCTACATATAATTCTACAATGATCCTACGTATAAAGCTCAAACTTATTATCCAAATAGTGCAATTAATTTATTGTAATTTTAAAATATTTTCTAGTTAAAAATTGGATTATATTTGTTTAATGTCTAATACTGTAAAAATATGTGCAGCAATTTACACAATGCATATTTTTGGTGCAATAGCTCAAAACATATTATGAAAAGCGAGTAAGTTGGTCAAGGCCTACTCGAATATGTTAATATATCACAGCTACCGTCCCCAACGCGATGAGAAATTACAATGTTCACAAAACCCACTCAACATTTATTAATTTACACATTTTAAACACAATAATTGGATGCAAAAGTATGGTTATACCATAAAATGGTCTAATTAACTTTTATCATATTTTCATGAAAGGATAAATAATTTTCATTTTTCATATTTTGCACTAAGCCTTCATTTGTGGAACTCAGAACTTTTGTGGCTGACGTGATAACGCCTGTTGCCATTTATTAATTAAGATACGTGACCATAATGCACGATAACAGTGTAAATACGTGACTAACCACACTTTGAAATAAGTGTTCTATCGCTCAGAATGGATGAAATTCCAACCTTTAGATCGACACCATACAAAACCTGTATATTTTTGTATGCAAAAACGGCTGTTCTGGGCCCAGAAAACACTTCAAATAGAAGAGCGAACAACGTTTCGACCTTCTTCGGTCATCGTCAGGTTCACAAAGAAAGGGTTACTGGCCGGAAGCTGACCACATGTTTGGAAGGGGTTGTATAACTGAGTGTCGCAATGTAGAGGGCGCGGTTTGATGTTTGAATATATAATTTTATCTATAATATTAATATAGGTATAATGGTGTTCCTTTATATTGGTTTATTTTGGGTTTAAGTTGTTGTATAAGTAAGGCTTCTTTAATTTTTCGTTTGTTTATGTTTGTTTCTTTATTTAGTATTTTAGTGTTTTCTATGGTTATGTTGTGTCCATTTGACTTGCAGTGTTCGAAAACGTGTGAAGGTGACTTTTTATGTTCTTTGAATCTGGTTTCCATTTTTCTACTTGTTTCTCCTATATAGAAGTCGTGGCAGTTATCACATTGTATTTTATAAATAATGTTGGTGTGGTGTTTGTCAGTGTAGTTCTTACATAGTATAGACCTTAGTTTTGTGCCTGGTTTTTGAATAAATTTAGTGTTAACTGGAATGTTATATTTTGTTACTAGTTTTTGCCAAATGTTGGTTATTTGTTTGCTGATGTCAGGAATATATGGTATACAGCAGTATATGGTTTCGTGATTTTTTGATTCGTGAGATATATTTACTTTTGTTGGTTGATTTTGCTTTCTGTCTAGGTGTGTGCGTATAATGTTTTCTACGGTTTGTGGAGGAAACTTATTAATGTTGATGAAGTGTTGTTTTATTTTGTCTAGTTCATCGTTAATTTTATCTGGTGAGCATAGTTTTATGGCTGTGTTTATCTGGTTTCTTAGTATGTTGAGTTTTTGTTTTGTTTCATGTGCTGAGTCCCAAGGAATGTATAGTCCAGTATGGGTGATTTTTCGGTGGATTTCTGTTTTGAATTGTGTGTCGGTTCTTATAATTTTGAGGTTAAGAAATGATATTTGATTGCTTTCTTCCTGTTCACATGTGAAGTTAATGTTGGGATGTATAGAGTTAATGTGAGTGAAAAAGTTAAGTATGTGTTCTGTAGATTCGAATCCCGCAACCGTGTCATCTACATATCTGTACCAGTATAGTGGTGGATGTAATGCTGTATTAATTGCTTGTGTTTCAATTTGTGTCATAAAAATATTGGCTAGAACTAGCGATACTGGGTTGCCCATGCTTAGGCCATTTGTTTGTATATAGTTTTGGTTGTTGAACATGAAGTTTGTCTTTATTGTGGTGAATTCTATGAGGGTTGCTAACTGGTTACTGGGAATGTCTATAATCGGGTTAGGGTCTCGAATATAGAGTTCTAAGGCTATCTTGCAGGCTTCTGTTGTTGGAACTTCTGTGAAGAGGGATATAACATCGAAACTGGCCATTAAGGCTTTATGATTAAGTTGATTTAGATTGGACTTGAAATTAAAAGAGTCTTTGATGAATGAGCTGGCTGATGTTGCATATTTGGAGAATGCCCATGCTATGTATTTACCAAGATTGTAGTTAAACGATTCATATGTTGACATTATTGGTCGTAATGGACAATCTGGTTTATGAGGTTTGGGGATGCCGTATATTTGCGGTGTGCGTGAGTCGGTTTTACGTAGGTAGGAATAAAGTGTTTGTGAAATTGTGTTGGCTTTTTTCATTTGTAGTAGTAATTTGTTTAGTTGCGTCTCATGTGTCTTTGTTGGATTTGTGTGTATTGGTTTAAATTTGTTCGTGTCTGATAGGATGTTATTCATTTTTTGTATGTATTCATTCGTGTTCATTATTACTATAGCGTTACCTTTATCTGCTTTTAGAATTTTTATGTTTCTGTCTTGTTTTAGGTTTCTAATGGAATCGTTTAACTACAATCTTGGTAAATACATAGCATGGGCATTCTCCAAATATGCAACATCAGCCAGCTCATTCAAAGACTCTTTTAATTTCAAGTCCAATCTAAATCAACTTAATCATAAAGCCTTAATGGCCAGTTTCGATGTTATATCCCTCTTCACAGAAGTTCCAACAACAGAAGCCTGCAAGATAGCCTTAGAACTCTATATTCGAGACCCTAACCCGATTATAGACATTCCCAGTAACCAGTTAGCAACCCTCATAGAATTCACCACAATAAAGACAAACTTCATGTTCAACAACCAAAACTATATACAAACAAATGGCCTAAGCATGGGCAACCCAGTATCGCCAGTTCTAGCCAATATTTTTATGACACAAATTGAAACACAAGCAATTAATACAGCATTACATCCACCACTATACTGGTACAGATATGTAGATGACACGGTTGCGGGATTCGAATCTACAGAACACATACTTAACTTTTTCACTCACATTAACTCTATACATCCCAACATTAACTTCACATGTGAACAGGAAGAAAGCAATCAAATATCATTTCTTAACCTCAAAATTATAAGAACCGACACACAATTCAAAACAGAAATCCACCGAAAAATCACCCATACTGGACTATACATTCCTTGGGACTCAGCACATGAAACAAAACAAAAACTCAACATACTAAGAAACCAGATAAACACAGCCATAAAACTATGCTCACCAGATAAAATTAACGATGAACTAGACAAAATAAAACAACACTTCATCAACATTAATAAGTTTCCTCCACAAACCGTAGAAAACATTATACGCACACACCTAGACAGAAAGCAAAATCAACCAACAAAAGTAAATATATCTCACGAATCAAAAAATCACGAAACCATATACTGCTGTATACCATATATTCCTGACATCAGCAAACAAATAACCAACATTTGGCAAAAACTAGTAACAAAATATAACATTCCAGTTAACACTAAATTTATTCAAAAACCAGGCACAAAACTAAGGTCTATACTATGTAAGAACTACACTGACAAACACCACACCAACATTATTTATAAAATACAATGTGATAACTGCCACGACTTCTATATAGGAGAAACAAGTAGAAAAATGGAAACCAGATTCAAAGAACATAAAAAGTCACCTTCACACGTTTTCGAACACTGCAAGTCAAATGGACACAACATAACCATAGAAAACACTAAAATACTAAATAAAGAAACAAACATAAACAAACGAAAAATTAAAGAAGCCTTACTTATACAACAACTTAAACCCAAAATAAACCAATATAAAGGAACACCATTATACCTATATTAATATTATAGACAAAATTATATATTCAAACCGCGCCCTCTACATTGCAACACTCAATTATACAACCCCTCCCAAACATGTGGTCAGCTTCCGACCAGTAACCCTTTCTTTGTGAACCTGACGATGACCGAAGAAGGTCGAAACGTTGTTCGCTCTTCTATTTGAAGTGTTTTCTGGGCCCAGAACAGCCGTTTTTGCATACAAAAGTTCTCAACAAGTGGGTTTCTCGACATCACTGATTGAAAACCTGTATATACTCTGGAATAAAAGATACGCCGTTTTAACCACAAACTCCACACACACACACACCGAACAATAATCACAGTATATCTCAGAACGACTGGCATGGGTATTAACACTTACTAATAAAGCAGAGAACAACGTTTCGACCTCCTTAGGTCAACTTCAGATAATATTAATCTTTCTCTTAGTAAATAACAGTAAAATAATGGTAATAACACTATTCTACTTACAAGTATTTGTAAGCTTAATTATTACATTTTATCTATGAATATCGAAATAATGAAGCTCAGATACTCTTTACGCGTCATTACTGCCAACTCCGTCGAACCATGTCTATCATCCTACCATTTAAGATAATATTTTGAGGCATAACTTATGTGAAAATAATTGGTAGCTTATAATGCCTTACAAATTATATGGAAATATCTCACAAATAAAAACGATGCAAATAACAGTTAAAAATTGAAAAGCTACTGCAGATTATAATAATGTGTAAAATACGTTTTTCATCAAACGTTGAAACTTAGTTAAAATTTAACAAATTACATAACTTTACCTAATCAAACATTTACAATCTAGCCTAGCTGAAACTTTTGAAAAATAGAGATAAGGAAATAGAAGAGAAATTCAGAGTCATGCAGACTAACTTTTTTTCTTGTTTGTTTCTTTTCAGAATTACAATGAGTTTTATGTCCTACAAAAATCTATGAGTTAAATCTCGAATTTTAGCATCATAAACACTCAGACTTGTGGTTCAGCCACAGGGGAGCTTTTGAAAATGTTATTACAAACGCTTCACATAAAACCGGTCTAGAAACTTAGACATTTTCGAAAGGCGACATCTTGTTTTGCTGGGTGGTCCAAATGAAAACTTGTCAGTTATTATCAACACTCTTGTAAAAGTTTAAAACATAACTTATGTAATTCATCTGAAGATAACTCAACCATATAAAAGTTACACTGTTTCTAGAGGTTTCATGGAAAACATTCCAATACAATTAGTGTAGATGAAAATAAAAATTAAAAAACGGCAACCCTACAGTTCGATATCGTGTTATTTCTAAATATCGCTTATGTTGTGTACAGTCTGCCCGAGTGGATGAAAATTCCAAAGAGCCTTTACCTTTTTATTGAAGCAGTTCTTAGGAAAAGGATCGGTTTCTTAACAAATATCTCGTGAATTTTCAGTCCCACTTGTGCTTTACTATGGATCATGTACTCACATACATCAATATTTAAAGTTCAGGCATAACCTTCTCTAACTATTTTAGCTGGAGAAAAGATAACCGACCAACTTGCAACTATGCTCCCACAAATGCTTTTATCTGGCTTTTAACGAACACCGACACTGCATTTCACCTCGAGATTGAGAGTGTGACGCATGTTCGATAGCACAGCATCTTAAAACATCGAATCCTTCGTTCAGACACGCCATAACTTATATATTTCAAGTCATGTCCAAGAAGGCAATGTCTCACTTGGTACGTAGAGGTAGTCTTTACGTGTGCTGTTGTTAGTTCTGAAATTCATTATGATTAAAGGTCGATCAAATTCAGTAAGTCATTTTTAAATTTATAAACTCAAGAGTCAAGATTACTAATCGACAATTAGACAATGAGTAAGGTAGTATATCAAAACGTAATTCACATTGCCATGAAAATATGCCATGAAAATCAAAATTGAGTTTGATCGCTAAGTTCCCACCCCCCTTTTGGCACAGCTTACGTCTCCGGACTCACACCATTAAAACCGAGTTTCGACACCCGTGGTGGGCATAGCACAAACAGCCCATAGCCCATTCTGTAGCTGTGCTTAATTAATAAATAAATCAATCAATTGATACCTGAAAACAAAAGTACAAGTCACATTTTTGGTGTACTAAAGACAAGCGTTAACTCTTTAGCTAAAGACTATATATTCAGAACTAAATGAAAATGAAATCAAAACGTATTATATATTTACCGATTCTTTCCCCATTATCTTCCGTGTTGACAAAAGGATAACAAGTGGTTTGACTTTATTGTTTTAGACTAGTTTCAAAACAATATCATTTCACATCTAACTTTAAGTACAACAAATGTTTGAACTGCGAGTTTCAACATCTTACAGTCCTCAAACGCTTACTCTTACTTCCATGTTCATACTTGGAAAACAAGGGCTCTTCCTTCAGGGCAAAGCATTTAGTATAAACAAACACCTCAACTGAACAATATTGCAAAATTTAATGCATTTTCTGCAAGGCAGTACCACTAGTGAAGACACACAGTACATTACTATTAATGTCTATGCACTTATACAACACCTGGCGCCGCATTCTTCCATTTGAAAGCAGTAAAAAAAAAATCACCCAATACATTGTCAATGAAATATTATCCAATATAATGATACTTATCGTATCGCGATGGTTGGCACGCATTTTTGTGTGTCAGGCTGTTTTAAATACAGCATCAAAAACGTTATCTTTTAATTGGAACTTGAACAAAAAATCGAGTAAACTGGTCAAAAAACAGCGATATTATGGAAAATTTAAGATATTTTCGATCAAAAACTAACACCCTATTAGCAGCAATTACTTACGACCCATGACAGAAATAAAGAACAGTAGGGTAAAGTAACAAGAATATTATATACAATTATTGTAAACGAACGTTCAAACACCTCAGATGCAGTTCGATTCATTACCCTCAACATTTGAGGGTGGAGGGTTTGGTTTATTTTGAATTTCGCGCAAAGCTACTCGAGGACTATCTGCGCTAACCGTCCCTAATTTAGAAGTCTAAGACTAGAGAAAAAGCAGCTAGTCATCACCACCCACCGCCAACTCTTGGGCAACTTTTTAAACAATAAATAGTGGGATTGACCATCATATTATAACACCATCATAGCTAAAAGGGCGAACATGTATGGTGTGACGAGGTTTCGAAACCGCGACCCTCAGATTACAAGCCGAATGCTTTAACCATCTGGCCATGCCGGGCCCGAGGGTGGAGGGGGCGAAAGTATTCCAATAAAATCTGTGGTGCGTCTGACTCTCTGCCTTTCCACGCTCGTAACTCAATATACACAAAAATGTTACACGAGATGAGGAGAAAGTTAGGTACGGTCCCCCCTAACTTTAGTCTAAATCCGGTTTCGGATTTTGGATCACTTCGAGGCATTTTTTGTAATGGGAATAAGAGGGAATTTTTGTGGTTTTCGGTTAATAGCTCTGTAAAATGTGATCGGATTTGTACCAAATTTCATGGGTACATTAAGATTGAGACTCCTCATCGCACTACAAAAAATGATTCGGATCGTTGATCATTTTGGATCTAAAAATGATCTTTTGAGATTTCGAAGGTGAAATTTAACGTTATACAATATAAACGCATGAAATCTCGTAAAGTAGGGTCAGAGAAAAGTTGCGCAGTCTCTCTGATTGCTCTTGTTTTTGTTTACAACTATGAGTTTCAAAAGCCAGCACTTATTTTCTATCTGGTGTTCCACTCAAAAGGTACATTTTACTCATTTTAGTTACCATTTCGAAAACAAAGTACGTTAAGTATTTACAAGCAGTACTGGTAAGAGATTCTTTAAACCAATTAATATGTACAAAGGATGTGTATTTCACATTAAAAAGCAAGTGAGCGGCTCCTAATGATAAATCAATGTGTGTTAATGTTCAACCTATAGATTAACATGATTTTAACTTTTTGAACATCTTTTGATAGTGAATCTAACTGCCCAAAGTCTCCAGGCATGTACTCATGAAAGGGAATGACGTATGATAGACCACAGTCTTTATAGGTTGTAACACCAAGGTTAGCCGAAAAACTGCAGCTATTCGGCGATAAACTTTTTTCATATAGTTTCTGACACGTTTCTGATGCAATTTGTCTTCAACCATTGCTTAAACAGCTCGGATAACGGATGACAACACCATGCCTGTATTTCATCTTTTCGACTTAGCTTTTCCAATGACACCAAAAATGTTCCATAAGGTTAGAATCTCAAATCTAGGTGGGTAATTAAGATAGCGATAATGGTATACTTTAAAATCAGGTCAAGAATGAGTCATACGCGTTTGTGAAAATGACCATTATTTCATTAAACAATATCATGCTGTAGGATACCAAAAATCTACCAGGTTATTTCAAGATTTTTTGATAAGCTTGAACACACACAGATGAACAGATATTGAGTTAGGCCAACGCCCAATCCACAGATATCAGCTACTGTAATAACTGTGCGTAATCTTTCACAGTGAGCACAACACAATAACCTGTCTGATCAAGAACCCCATTCGACAACCACTTCAAAACTGGGGAGAAATTGATTTAATCTTTCCACACAATTCACGATTTCACGTCCTAAAATAGAGATACATAAAAAAGACTTCACAGATAAAAATCATTCATATGTAGCTACACGAAATATTACAATGTAATTGTTAACTTTCTGTAAAATGGCTTTTTGCACTCACAGTCTTAACAAGTGAACGTTTACTAAGCAAAAACAGTATTTTTAGTTAAGATGGTTTTGTTTTCACATTTCACAGCCAAATTCTCTACACTGCTCCAAGGCCTCATGTAAAGTGAATCGTGCATAATTGTGTTCTGCAATATTTCACGCGCTGATTTTTTTCACTTCCTTCTACTAAATCAACATAATTCACATTTTAAGGTCTTGCGCACACTCGATATCACTAACCTACCAACTTGCGGGTGTATTCATACTAAAAAAAATTTCCTGTATTGCATACTGGATTGACTATCGTAAGCATTTGGATATTTTTAGCAATACAACGTACACAGTTTATGACTCACATTGTTCCTGTGTGGAATTGAAATATTTTCAATAAACAAGTTCTACTGGAACTTTAACTTAACAGTATTGATTGCCATGTATTCCCTTCAGTCTAAGAAATTTTAGAAAATTCTAGTGAATCATTAACATAATAACAGCAGAACAGCAGTCGCGTAATTATGCAATACATGTCTGACCTTTCTCTACATATCACAACATAAAGATACTGAGGACCATATTAAATACACAATCCACATATCTTATCTCCCAATTGAAGCGTTATTGACTGATCACTTCTCCAAGACAGACGAATATCACCAGCCTGTAACAGAATAAGAAATCCTGATTGTAAACAATAGTAAACAAAAGACACAACCTTATAAATAAAGAGCAGTTTGTACTTTAATGGAAATAATAGTTCGTTGTATACGAATGTTTGCTTTAGTGGAGAGAAAGTATTCCAAATGATGTACTTAAGACTCTTTCAAAAAGAATCTACTCCTAATGTTTTGAGGTTTCCTTTGTTTCTTTCAAGGGGTGTTTGAGCTCAGCTGTCGATAATATTGAAATTATGGACTAATAATTAATAGACTGTTAGTTTCCTTTTTTAATTTTACACAAAGCTACACGAGGTCTATCTGCGCTAGTCGCCAATAATCTAGCAATGTAAGACTAGAGAGAAGGGAACCAGTTATCACCCACTACCGTTAACTCTTAGGCTACTGACTCTCGTGCCAACGAGTGTTGGGTTTTACCGTAGCATTATAACGTTCCCGCGGCTGAAAGAGCGAGCATGTTTGGTGTGACAGGAATTCGAATTCGCGACTCTCATATTACGAGTCGAGCGCCTCAATCACTTGGCCATCCCGGACTTATTTTTTTATCAAGCGCATTCCCACACAATGGACTCACCGTACTGTGTCTATCAAAAGGAATGACAGCTTGACTTGATCATTATAAGCCCTCAAGCTTACCACTGAGCTATCGAGAGTGGTGTACTAGAGCACCCCCCGCCAACTCTTAAAATACTCTAATTGAATACCTGAATTTAACTAAATTCATAAAGTGTTGGGGGATTGCAAACCATGAACCCTTGGATTCACAACCTATGTACGCTCAGTGCAGGACACACTTGACCCTAACTTTAAGACAAGGCTCAACAACAACAACATATTAAAACATACTATTTAGTGATTAAAACCAGTTAGATAAAGATCTTTACATGTTTGGTTGTTGTTGTTTTTTTGTTTTTACATGACGCAAAGATTCAAACTAGAATGTTTAAAAATAAATATACAAACAATTATTTCAAAATGCAATACAAAATTCACGTATACAACATATAAGGCGTGTGTGGCCCAGATATTTTGTATAAAATGACCAACACAAGTAGCAGCCAGCGCATATGTAACGACGAGTAACATGATCATGCAGTGAGCACGAAGACACGGATGAATGAAATCACAAAAATTAAGTAGAAGCTGTATTGGAATAATAGGTGTACATGACCAGCGAAAGATAAATTTCATAACGAGAAACCCAGTTGAAGTAACAATGCATTCATAAGACGACTTGTATGGGTGTTAGAACTTTAATTAGCCAACCCTAACTTGAAAGTGATAGTCAACATCACCCTCCGCCAACTCAGGAGCCACTCTTGACAGAGTAATGGAATTCGAAAGTCAGTCTATTAGCCCTAAGTCACAGATTTATTTGTTTGTTATGGAATTAAATGCGAAGCTACACGAGGGTTATCTGCGCTAGCAGTCTCTAATTTAGCAGTGTAAAACTAGAAGGAAGGTACCAAGTCATCACCATCCTCCGCCAACTCTTGGGCTACATTTTACGAACAAGTAATGGAATTGACCGTCAACTTAGAACGCTCCCACGGCTGAAAGAGCTAGCATGTTTGGTGTAATGGGGATTCGAACCCGTGACCCACATAGTACAAATTGAGCGTCCGAACTAACTGGCTATACCAGGCCACCTAAAGCGCAAAAAGCAATTTTTGCCTTTGTTTTTTTTTTTTTTTTTTTGGAGGGAGGGGGGGAAGGAGAGAATAACTGAAAGTGAACCACGGCATTTAAACTCGCACTCTGGCACACTAACCATTGAGCCCCGAATTACAATTTGTAACGTGAACCATGTTCTTATGCGCACGCGAACGAAATGACCTTTGCCTAAGTCCACTTCTCCCTAACTTCGGACTACTAAATAAAGAGATGGTATTCAGCAGCCAGCAGCCACGAGAGCCTTGTCCAGCTCTATAAGCCGAATAATGGGATTGATGGTCACTTTTATAACGCGCCCAAAGTTGAAAGTACAAATATACTCAGAAGCATTGTGTCTCGCACTCTTTAATACTCAAGTCGTACCGTAGCGTATGGCTTATTAATCCTCTATTACGTGCATTATGAAAGTACAGTAGAAAAAAATGTTTTATATGAATTTCTCACTTAAATATGGCCTACTTATTAAAGGAGTGGTTCTCAAAGCTGGAGCTGCAGCCCCTGTGGAAGCCATGAAGTTTTCTGGGCCCCTCAAAAAACAGAGCCAAAGTAAAGATACTGAATTAATTTTAATTCTAAATGAACAAATAATCCGATAAAAATTATGTTGATTTAATTAAGTGATAGAGTATGTCGAAAGGAGATATTTACTAAGGCACTTTTTTTCAACCATGTTAAAGTCAGGGGTTGCGAGGCTCAAACTTTTTTTTATTCACACCAAAGTAAACTCATACTTAAAGAGTTTGAATTCCGTAACAGAAAGTGCCCGATCTTTCAGCCGTGAACACGTTATAATGTTACGATTAATCCCACTACAGGATGCTAAAGAATAGTCTAAGATTTGGCAATGGGTAGTACATATTGATTAACTGTCCTCTCTAGGGTATCACTTCATACTTAGGGACGGCTAGTACAGATAATTCTAGAATATCTTTATAATGAAATTCAAAGAAAATAAATTTACTTAAATAAGTCTATATTTCACAAAATATGGTTTTGTGAATTAAATTTTGGCAATTTCTAAACGAGTAAATTACCTAGCAGTAACTGTTCAGTTGAGGAACCAACATAAATACTTCGACGTTTACTTAAGCCTGGAAGTAACAGAATTCAACTGAAGAACTGAAGCTTCTTTACATGTGTTAAGCAACAAGGATAAATCTTTTACCTGTACCTCACATTTCTATACCGTTTACTGACCCATTCGCTGAAGCCCTTATAATCAAGCCTCTATAGTCTCCTCCTCTGGTATCTATCCCCCAAACTTGGCGTTTTCTTTGGCGTCCTTTTCGTTCTAATATTTTTGCCCCTCAATGGCACAGTGGTATGTCTGCAGGCTTATATGGCTAGAAACTGGATTTCGATACCAGTGGTTGGCAAAGCATAGATAGCCCTTTGTGTAGCTTTGTGCGTAACACCAAAACAAACAATATTCTTTGATTTGCTTCTTTCATAGTACGTTTCAAGCAAAACGTCGCCGAGCTTTCTTTTACTTGCATGACACAGAATATCTATTTGTTATTTTACCACCTATTTTTAAGTTTGTTTGTTTTTTTCTTTTGCTTTATCCACACTGAATATTACTAAATCTTTGAATGATGTTCGAAATTTACTGGTCGATAAATTCAAATACTTTATTAAAATAACAAGTGTTGAGGTTCATTACAAGGGTGAAATAATATAATTACTTTCTTTTCATTACACTGAGAAAAATCTCCATTCATTGCAGCTTCAACTTTTGTTTTTCATCGTTTTATCTACACTGAAAGTTGCTAAACCTTCATATAATGTCAGCAATTTATTGGTCAAGATATTCAAACGTTATTGGTTAATAAAAGATTGAAAACTAAAATAACTTTAAAGTAAAACTTGTCAATGAATAGAGTCTACAGAATTCATTTTTAATGTTACTCGAAATTAATGTTCTGTTCAAGTGCTTCTTACTCGAATAACTGTTCCTATTGTATGTATAAAACAAAATATGGATATAACACAGAGATTTCGTGAATACTTTGCCGACAGGGGTTTCTTTCTTGATGTTCTGTATTATAATATTTTATTTTCTTGTTGGACTCAGGACGATGTTTTTGCGTGAGTGTCATTTTTTGCAGGGAAATTTTCTATAAATCGTTTTACACGATGTCCCAGAAGCCTGGTGGACCCACATGGAAAAACAGACATTATGTTCTTGGAGTTAGACAAGTACACTTTCAGTATGAGTTGCATATATTTCAGGAATGAAAATGCCCCGATGGCATAGTATACCAAGAATCCATGTGTGTACATGTGGCCATTAATGGCATGCAATCTGAATAATAAATGATAATGTATTTTCACTATGGGTCCAGACTCATGGAACACCCTGTACATCTTCAACATTCACTGTGTTTGTGCACGTTGCATGCATATCATAACAACGTTGTTTTAGATTTCTGCCGACATCTGTTCAGCTACGTGTGCTAACAAGCGGAATTCCGTATGTAAGGCGAGCTCACCAATCCACACTTACTTCAGCAAACAGCCCAGGGGAATTACAACAATACACGTATCCTATTAATTTCATCAAGCAAGCGTAACTTCCGGTGGTCACATGCCGAACCGTGGTGCACTAATGACAAGTTCATTAGCTGCTTGTCTTGTACAAGTTGAAATAGACCCTTATTTCAACCAAACCAACACTAAAATATCTGCAACTTCTGAAAACGTGAAAGTTTGAAGTGAACTAATTTACACTACAATGGCACAATAGCTAGAACACAAGTTTCCGACCTTCATTATTCCAAAATACGTTTATATTCCAACATTTTTTTTAAAATTGTTCATTAATTCTGTTCATTACAGAATTTTCGAGAATGGCTATAGAAACGGTTATCTGCATGTACTTGTCTGTCAATTTGAAATGACAGAAAGAGTGCATCTAGTCAAAATCTTCTAACGCCAACTTTAGGACTACTTATATTTGGTAAATAGCGAAATGTAACTTATTTTTAAAGTGCATCCACAACCCTAAAAGTTTTGTAGAAAGATTGGTTTAAATTTTGCGCAAAATTACACGGACTATTTGCGCTAGCCGTGCCTAATTTTGCAGTGTAAGACTAGAGGGAAGACAACTAGTGATCACCACCCACCGCCAACTCTTGGGCTACTCTATTACCAACGAATAGTAGGGGGATTGACCGGAACATTATAACGCCCGCACAGCTGAAAGGGAGAGCATGTTTGGTGGAACGGGAATTCGAACCCGCGACCCTCGAATTAAAAATCGAGTGCCTTAACTACCTAGCCATGCTTGTAGCAATGGGATGTGAAGAATACATCACAGATTGACAGTCCAAACACGTTGACATAGGCCAGCCCTGCTCTATTAATTCTGTCCTTCCACATAAGATACATTACGATTAAGAAAAATTCAATGCATATAATTAACTTACTTTTTAAATAGGTATTACAGGAAATTTATTTTTGCTAATATTTGGATTATAATAGCATAATTGAATAAACGATTTTGTTAAGTTCTTCAAATACAAAATGTCGGTGCTAATAATGATAATAACAAACTAGCAGCGTGGATGGAAAAAACGCATAAAAACAGGAACGTTTTTCAATATACGAGTTGTTCTCTTATTACGTTTGTTTTTAAAACTTTTGTTATTGAAATAACCTATGAATCACAAAATACGGTTGCAAATGACCCACTAGACATTCATATTGCGTATATGCTCTGATCTTAGGGATTGGGTTGACTACAAATTATATGTATTCACTACTAATTTCAGGAAAATTGCCGTTGAACTGTTTTAACGAACATCTGTCAGTCAAATATAATACTCATTTCAGAACGAATATTAAGTTAGTTCGTACAACTGTCACTGACTTATTTAATCAATTTGAAAATATTTTATTTAAAATCGTTGATTACCAAGTGAAAGTCGTGAACAAACAATAATAATAAAAACCTTTTCTATGTTTTATTAAACAAAATAATTTTGTTGAATACTCCTCGATTATCGATATAGTTTTAAAATAATACAGCAATATATCGAACAATAATCCACTTGGTGTGTATTAAAAAGTCTTAAAACTGCGTCAACAATATGTGGCAAAAGAGTCAAAAATTAAAATGATATCAACAAGAATGTTGTGTGTTGGAAATATCCTGCTGGAAAAATGACCAGTTAAAATTTTGTAAAAAAAAACAAACAAACCAAAAACAGGAGGTCCCACCCTTCCTTCAGCGAGCTTTCTTCACCAAACTTCCCTCTTCCTCTTCATCATAAAAGAAAACCAATCATGCATTAAAATAATAAAAAATTATTGAAATACAATCCCAAAAACCAATAGAAGTGACACAAACGGTTGATATTAGACACGTACAAGAACGTTTTTTTTCCTAATTACGTCATGTAACATAAAAGTTACGGCTTAAACGCGGAAAGAAGTGCTCGCAAACAAGAGGCCTAAAAAGGTTAGGCCTAAAAATTAATTTCAAGAACCATCATTAGTTAAAACAACATATTTGAGAGAAATTAAAAATGTTTTATCAAAAAATAGTAATAAGACAGAAAAACTATGTGAACTCCTTCCCAAAAAAAACATGAATTATAGTCACTAACCAAGCCAAGAAATTCAAAATGCTCCCGTCAAGCGAATGCACAAACAAAATCGATTAAAAAAAAAAAAGTGAAACTCGAACCAACCCTCATGAACATACAAAATCAGGTTATAATTTGTTGTGAGGACAACAAATCCACTATACACTTTAGGGATGGGGGATTCGAACCTTCCGCCTACAGATTGCGAGTCGAGCGTTCTAGCCACCAGGTCATGCCAGGCCCCTAATTGCTCTTCAATTATATTTTCAAACTTTTCTCTACCATACTTTAATTAAATCAAAAATCAAACAAGTCATTCACATGAGAAATTGAACATATATTCGATTACGCATCGATAAAGGACACGAGTTTAATAACACAACATATGCATAATAAGTATTACCAATGTAGTACTGCAATAAAATGTATTCAAGAAATTATTAGTAATTAGCGCCAAAAATACACATTTTGTACAATGTAATTTTGACGAATTGATTTTTTTAATTACTGTGGACGATATATCAAACGCCGTTATTTATATTAAACATGTACCATAACCTATAGACTGACTTCGTAAGCCATAAAGTCATATTAACATGAATTTATCAATAACAAGCTCATTTTTTAACTACAATTTAGCTGATTTATCCAAGTAACGGACAAAAAAAATACAGCGTGGATTACTCAACAGGTGTCACCTGACAATTTCAAGAACAGCTTCAAAATGGCTGGAAATTTAGTCAACGTTACTTCCAATTTGGTTGGCGAAGAGCATCTTCCTCAACCGTTTCCACTGTTAATTTGTAAGAATCGAGCAGTTATTTCCTTTGGCCTTCTGCAAACAAAGGCTTAAAATACAACCCAACTGGCTTCAAATCATCAGCAATCATAGGGCCCCCACTTCCATAGGAAACAAAATGAATATGTAGATATTGAAACCATAACAAGGATATAATTTCTCTGAATTTGAAAACTGTCTAGAAAAATTCCCTCGTGAGAGATATTCCGTACCGTTAACGTGAGTAGCAACAGCCCTGCATTATTTCTCAACCTTCTCATGTCCTACTTTAAAAAACAAAAAAAGCAAACCACAATCGCAAAAGATCCGGTTGTTTTCCTAGCAATTTGATATAATTTCTGACAGTTTTGACTGACGATGCATCAATTACATTTATTTTAGCTCAGCGGCTCCACTGAAAAATTATACCGACAGCATTTTAACACATCATACTTACAAAGTAGCTGAATATTTTGTCAGTAATCCATGGAAAATGGAAAGTTGAATTGTCGGAAACTCATTATACAAAGCTACCTTGAAAGAACAAAATGAAGGATTTTACCTTCGTTATAAAATTCCTCCACAGTACCATGACATGGCCAAAAATCCCGTGATAAGAATCAACACAACAATGACACGGCTTGTCATGCATAACGAGAGAAACGTGGCTCACCTTCAACAGAACATACCTTGTACAGCAAAAATAACACAAGGTTCGTTGAACATGAGAACCTGAACCTCTAGTTCTCACCTAACTTTGCTAGAAAATTAGAATTATACCCGACACTTGAAAACATTAAATTATTTTTCATTTATATACTGAGCTTTAACGTTATTTGTGCTTTCTATATAACGCTGACAACACTGTTTTGTAGGTAATTTTCTTGCATCTCTTTCGTGAAGTCTTTTAAGTTGAACATATTGATAAGAATGGCTGAACCCAAATTCATGCGCTAACCTTTTTTGTTGTTGTTTTGGTATGGCGCAATTCAAAGGCGTTATTTTAAGGGGTCATAGGTCATAATAAAAGGTCAGCACCGACAAAAAAATCTATTTATTGGAATATGAATATTCTAGTTCTTCACGGCTTCTATGGTATACAAGACTAAAACATATTTCAGAGTAGGCAACCAGACAGTACGGATGAAATCTATATGCAGTTGCGGGAGAAAACTATAAATGGCCGAGAGTAGTTGGGTGTCAAGTTGAATCTCAACTTTTGTTGTACAATAATCACGTAAAGACTTAAGTGTCCAGGGTTAATGACGTGTTAGCCAATGAAATATGATTGCAAATTTAGCAAACTAATCATTAACGAAACTAAAAAAAAACATCCGCTTCGAGGATCTATATAGTTTAATTTAAGGTGTCATGTCTGGACACGAGTCTAGATATCAAAAGGACATAAAAAGCATGCAGTCACAATAAAAGCCAGATGTATAGACATTTAACAGTACACTTACAGAATAAACCTCATAAATCCCTTATATTTATTACAAGCGTAGTTGCATAAAAACAGTTTGTCTGCTGTGCCCAATATAAAGCAGGGTCATCAGTAACCATAAGTTTAAATATAACTGAATTGCCCCTAACATTTCTGAAGTAACCTCTTCAGAATTTCAATTGGCGCTTCACAAGGGAAGTCAGTTGATTTATTAGCCTGGGATATTGAAAGTAATTAAAGAAAATGGTACCGACTTTACAATATCAGCAGGAAATGTTAACCACATGTCAAATACAATTAATTTCCTCCACTGCCTATTTTCTCATGCAGGCATGCATCTGTGTGAAAACTCAACTGACTTGACCAAATGAGTTGTTCCCTCCTTCTAACTAATTTAAAGCGTCAGAATGAAATAACTAAAAGCTAGTTTTGCATCGAGATTAGTATGATATAATATTACATCTGAAGAAGATAACTGGCTCCACTCGTGTGTCCTAGGACCTAAGTAACGTTTATACTGAAAAGAACGAAAATGCTGGTATAAAAAAGTTTCGCACCTCAAGAAAATGACGGTGTTCTGTATAAAAAGTACGTCACTCTTTTCACGATGCAGAACGCTTTCAAGCAGGCTTTAATCCTAAGAACGACAAATATTCTATGAATAAATATTCAATCACTTGTTATATTTTAAAGACCAAGAAATATCAGAATCTACTTTTTTTGGTCAAATTCTTACTAACCCAGTAATTCGAAGCTTCATTAATCACGATTTCAGCTGATAAAATACAAAATAAAATCCACACAATTATATTCTCACGTTAACTGCTACATTGATATTTTCCAAACGTTTCAGAGATAAGGCTTCTGTTATCCAGCTATACTATAAAATAAATAGATGAAACAATGTGACATTAGATTTTTTAGCCTCAAATTGCATTGATTGCTCTTTATTTCTTTGAAAACAAAGGCCATATTTTCGCAATGGAAGTCCGTAAACTTACCACCGACTCACTAGTGGGGGTCATATGATTACAAAGTTCTCACCAAAATGTTTTGACAGTTACGATCACGGTAAAATTGACCCAAGATCGCTCGCGAGACACGATTCATTTGAAAATCATTCAACACTAATATTCCTTTCAACTTTCATATTGAAAAGACTCTTAAAAAAAAAACTATAAATCTCACTTTCTACGTTACGTTTACTAATATTTGATTTAGATATATAACAATCAGAAAGGCTATATTAATTTGGTCTTTGAGATAAATTAGTTTACAGCTACACGTTAGAATCTCTCTGATTCAAAAAAGCAACATTTCAAGGATCACTTTTAGTTCCAAATGCGAATTCAATCTTTTGAGGCCCGGCATGGCCAAGCGCATAAGGCGTGCGACTCGTAATCCGAGGGTCGTGGGTTCGCGTCCGCGTCGCGCTAAACATGCTCGCCCTCCCAGCCGTGGGGGCGTTATAATGTAACGGTCAATCCCATTATTCGTTGGTAAAAGAGTAGCCCAAGAGTTGGCGGTGGGTGGTGATGACTAGCTGCCTTCCCTCTAGTCTTACACTGCTAAATTAGGGACAGCTAGCACAGATAGCCCTTGAGTATCTTTGTGCGAAATTCCAAAACAAAACAATCACTTTTGACCAAATCTTTTTAAATCACAAATGCTTGTCAATATTTTAAGAAAAAATAAAAACAACAAATCTTACCGCTTGTAAGTATTTTCCCTTCTCAAATCCACATCACACCAAATATGCTCGCCTATTCAGCCGTGAGAGCGTTATACTGTCATAATCAATCCCACTATTTGTTAGTTAAAAAGTAGCCCAAGAGTTGGCGGTAGCTGGTGATGACTAGCTGTCTTTCCTCTAGTCTTACACCGCTAAATTAGGGACGGCTAGCACAGATAGCTCTCGTGTCGCTTTACGCGAAATTCAAAACAAACAAATTTCCCCTTCTCGTACACAACGCACTTCCTTATCCTTCTTGCAGGGTTTTTAATCTCCAAGATCATTCTGTATTGAAATGAATAACGTGTCATTAAAAATTATTTCAAATACTTTAATTAGTGTTCATGATATCCCCAGTCACTTTGGTCTCTATTCAAAAATATCTACGACGATTCTTGGAACAAACCATTATCATTTCAAAATCAATCTCACTGCATTTTGTTTATGGTGTTAAAACTTCAGTTATTTATACATACCTTATGATTATTTCATTTTTTTGGTTTGTTCTATTTTCGACCAAACTACGCAATAGAATATCTACGCTCTATTTACCATGAGAATTGGAGCCTGGGATTTGAGCACTGCAAGTCACTGAACATACCGCTGACCCACTGGAAGAAAGAACCATACGAGTCTGTAATGATCTGTGCATGTCTTTTAGATTTAAAGCTCACAAACCTCAGCAAAGATCCCTTTCACCTAAATGGACTCGTAAGACCCACTGAGTAGTCAGTTGTTGTTTTATCTTAATATTCTATCAATTATAGACTTTCAAAACCACTCTCACTATGACTGGTTTCGTCTGAATTTCGCACAAAGCTACACGTGGGTTATCTGCACCAGCCGTCTCTAATATAGCAGTGTTAAACAAGAGGGAAGGCAGATAGTCATCATCACCCACCGCCAACTGTTAGGCTACTCTTTCACCAACGAACAGTGAGATTGGCCGTAACATTATAACGCGCCCACGGCTGAAAGGGCGAGTATGTTTGGTGTGACGAGGATTAGAACTCGCGACCCTCGAATTACAAGTCGAATGCCTTAACAAGCTAGCTGGCTATGCCGGATTCATCATGATGAACTGGTTTCAATAAAATAAAAATCGGATGACGATGTCTAAATGAAGCTGATGAGTTTTAAACTCATTATTCAACATTGTAAAAATACGTTTTGTCTTCAAGAGTTGCTAAAGCGGAAAAGGAAAAAAAAAATAAGTGGAACCTTTAGTATAGAAATCTATCGGATACAATTTATAAAACGCAAGCGATATCTACGGTCCCGCGAGGCTGGATAATGACGCAAATATTTGTACAATGTCAAATAGACATTAATTAAGCTTTCTTTCGTTCAGCAGAGATAACTGGAGTGATAAATACTGTTACTTTTTCTGAACTTTTCCAACAATAGAAAAGAATGGTATACATCTGAAAAAAAAAACATCATTACCACTGCGGTCAAAATTGATAACATCATCAAAAGATATGTTTAATCCACACGCATATTATACATCAAAATCACGTAAATACACGTTTCTTTATGTTGAATGGCATTAGTAAACTGATCATCACAATTTTCTAGCCAGAGAAACTGACAAATATCGAATCCCAAGCAAGCTCTTTTTCTGAAATGGCTCTCAAACCTTCTCTCAACGAGTGATTCCAAAATGATTAAAAGATGCAACATTTAATGTTCGTTTTAAATTTCGAGCAAAGCTAAACGAGAGTTATCTGCGCCAGCCGTCCCTAATATAGCAGTGTAAGACAAGAGGGAAGGCAAATAATCATCACCATCCATCGCTAACTCTTGGGCTACTCTTTTACCAACGAACAGTGGGATTGATCGTCACATTATAACGCCTCCATGAATGAAAGGGCAAACATGTTTGTTGTGACGGGGATTCGAACCTGCTGCCCTCGGATTACGAGTCGTGTGCTAACCACCTGGCCATGCCGGACTAAAACTTGTTCTACCTTTAATATTATAACAAATCTTTGACCACTCATGGGAATAAAATCGTTCATCAATCCAAGAAACTTCAAACTGGGCTTAAAAAGATTCTTACCATAATTTATTACTAGAGCACATTATTTGTTCTATAGGTCAGAATGTCCATTATGTAAACTTTGGGATACACAAGGTCATGTAACCAATAGTTTATACTTTAGTACAAATTCAGTTTTTTAAAATAATGTAAGGTTTGTTTTTAGAATGGATTCGACGTTTCGATCACCGAAGGCGATCCTTATCATTAGTTTAACGTTAAAACTTGTTTTTGTTTTAAATTTCACGTTATTAATATTCATTATTACTTATGGTCAATTAGTGTTATGGAAAATAGTCGATTGTAAGTAATAATATTTTTTCCTACTGTTGTGTCAAAAACAACGTCCTTTCTTGCTTTTTCTCTTGATCAAGATATTGTATTTACTTTTATTTGAATAGTCTACTCTATCTTTAATAGCAATTGAACCGTGATTATTGAAATTACAAAAGTGTATCTTAATTGCAGTAATGTAAACAAGTTTCTATCCCGTTAATAATTAGACAATGTGTTTGGTGAATTAGCCACCGTTAGTCATTTTCTTGACCTACAACTGTTTATGAATTTCATAATTAGCAGAACGTTTTTAAAATGGTGCGTCATTGAGAGCGTAACGACGGCAAGACAGTAAAATGTGGCTTATTGTGACCTGAGTGTTACAGAGACTATAAACTGGTGCATCAGTCCCAGAATAAAGAAAACGATGAGTTAAGCTGTGACTAATGTTTAGTCCAGTTAGAACAACTTCCTCTTTCCGATTCTTAAGGAAACAAGACGGTCAAAGTCATCTGCCAACTGGCACAGAGTCGAGCCTTGAATACAGGACCACAGTCCATCTATGGAATAGTCACAGAAGTGATAGTGCCAGAACAAATAGATTTAGTAGATGCAGTGTCTGCGAGCTCATTTCCACGAATACCAACCAACATGGGCCGGTATCCAGAAAAACTGGATACAAGTAGATGTTAAAGAGATGTGGGCTAGTCAATTTTAAATATCGGCAAGAAAAGGGTGTAAACCAACGTGAAGTGATCCCAGGACCAGTAAAGAACTAAGCGAGTCAGTATAAATAGTGAAGTTCGAGTTCTACTTAGCTTCTATGTGATCCAGAACAAGAGAAATGGTGTACAGTTCAGCGGTGAACACAGAAGCTGTAGAGGGGATTCTGCATGCAACCACCGAACCACAACAAACCATGGAAGGGCCCCCAGACTCACATAATTTCGAGCCATCTGTATAAACAGGAATGGAAGGATGGCTCGATAGATGTTCAGCAAATAACAGACAGTATTTCCAATCAGGAGTTATGCTTTTCTCAGATGACTTAAAGATAGGTCAAATTTGGGAACTGTAATAAGCCATGGTGGGATGAGCTGGCCAGTGGACACAGCAATGTTATCCTTGGACAGACCCAAGTCTGTCCAACTGCACATTAATACGAATGCTAAAAGGAGCAATGGCAGATCGTCTGTTCTAAAAAAGCATGGTCTATCGAGGAAGGAAAACACAACTCCTGGTGGGGTGCTTTGGTAAGGAAAGTCTTGAAGCATATAGTAAAGACAGCTGCAAACGCCGAATGATGCAAATGAGGTTCCTGAGAGTGTGTATAAGCTCTGATCTGAGGAAGTGCAGAAAGCTCCGACAAAGAGCCAAAGTCCCTGATGATGAATAGGGTCCAGCATCTTCAAGGCCAAAGTCCTGGCAGAGCCATAGGCCAGTGATCATCAGTCTAGTTTCAATCAAATAAGAGCACAATACATCTTTAGCATAGAACATTATTCTGCTCCCCAAGTGGTGGAACAGAGAAAGAACATGGAAGATGTTCAGTGCTCTTGTACATTTGACCCATAGCTGCTTGGTGTGTGGTATAAAGGTCAGCTTATGCTAAAAGATAAGCTCCAAGGATTAAATGTAGCACAACTTCACCAATACGGAATTCAGGATCAGGGTGAATATCCCATTGGTGGGAATAGTGCATGTAAATGGTTTCAAAGAGAGAGAAGTTAAAACCGTTTGCTGTGGTCCATTTAAGTAAACAATTGAGGGCAATCTGTAGCTACTGCTCAATATACCTCATGGTTGATGAATGACATATGTGAAAGTCGTCGACATAGAGCCCGTTTCCATCAGTAAGAGGAAGCTGTTCAATGATGGCATTAATCTTTATACTGAAGAGTGTGACACTCAAAACACAGTCCTGAGGGACTCCTAGTTCCTGTAGAAAAGAATGGAAGTGTCGAACCCACACAAAGTTGGAATCTCCTGTCTATTAACTTTTTAAAAAAATGCTGCACCATCTATCTCCCGCTTTTCTTCTGATTGTTTTAACTAGATCTGGCAGGAGAATGTCTTCCTGATGCCTGGTGCCAGGCTATTTTCCTACCTTTCTTTAAACCTGGGAAGGATCCCAAGATTCCTTCAAACTACCGTTCAATTGCTTTGACGAGCTGTCTCTGCAAGACGTTAGAAAGGTTGGTTAATTCTGGTCTTGTTTGGTTCTTCGAATGAAACAACCTCCTCTCGCTCGCCCAGTTCAGAGGACAGTGCTCCACCATGGACCACCTGATTCAATTTAAAACGGCAAGCACACACAAATGTTTGTCTGAAAGGGAATATAGTATAAAAAAAGAGGTATAACAGGTATTACAAATGTTGAAGATTGCTGCTCAAAAACTTCAAAACGTGGTCGTTTTCCTGTGGACTTTTTTCAGCATTTTATTTAAGTTTTTATTTCGAAGATCCGTAATAACAGAAAAAGAATATTTTAGTGCCCACTAACCCCACCCATCGCAAAGCCCTACGAGGGGACGCACCACAATACCAAACAAGGACAATGCGCGACGCTAGAATTTCGTGAGCACTATACCAAACACCAGCATCAGACACAATGTCCACAACACTTGTTGAGAACTTCCAATACTGATACTTGGTTGGCTCTAGCCCAGGTGGACCAGCCGATTGACCCAAGGGGGCCCACCCAACGCTGTCCGTCTACAGGAATTCAAGGCCAAAATGGTGTGCTAGGTTTGGATCCCTCAACCACCAGGATCCTCTCCTTCCCTTCACGGGTCCCCACGCATGGCAATAACGTAAGTAGATGTTTGAATCCCAGGGAAGGTTCTGTTCTTTCAGCTTATCTCCTCTCACCACGTACAGGAATCAACCCCAAGGAGTAAACGGCGTGAAAACCTGCCTAAATTATAAGTCGAATAAATAAACGTTACACGCTTTCTTCTGTCACAAACTTGTCTAGTGAAAGAAAAATAAATAAATGCCTAACAAACGAATTCTTTCTAAATAAAGCTTCAATGGTTTGGCTTGTTTTGATTTTCAAGCAAAGCTACACGAAAGCTATTTGCACTAGCCGTCCCTAATTTAACAGTGTAAGACCAGAAGAAAAGCCACTAGTCATTACCACCCACAGCCAACTCTTTGGCTACTCTTTTACCAACGAATAATGCAATTGACCGTAATTTTATAACGCCCTCACGGCTGAAAGGGAGAGCATGCTTGGTATGATGTAGATTCGAACCCACGACCTAGAGATTACAAACTTCAATGGAAACGTTTTAGTGTATGAACAATTTGATTTCAAGGTTTAATTGACAGCGATAAACGAACATAAAGATGCATGAGTAAGAATACAGAATCTTCAATACATCTTAATACCTTTTTCATTAAATTAATAACTGTTAATCGAAGGATATAAAGAATTAAAACTAAAAGAAAAAAGGCGCTCTAATTTAAAACTCAAAAGTGACCTAAAATATACAAAACATATATTTCGATGACATTGAAAACATTAAGACTAGAACTAAACTTAAAACTATGGGACCAATCGTGGCCTAATGGATAGCGTGCTCGATTGTGAATCCGAAAGTCCAAAAATCGTGCCCTATTGCCTCTATATTGTACTTTGCAATTTGGGGCCATGGGTGCAAAATTTGTCTTCAGTCGCTATTGGATTGCTACCATTTTTTGGAATTTAACAGTAAAGAGCCTTTGTCTTGGTTTCTGTAATACATGAAACGTACAAATTACACAAACATTCCCTAAGCCTTTGTATCTACTCCATATGTACTTAATACAATTAGTACGTGATGAGACTGTTCAGAGAAACTGCTAGGACACCAAACTACTAACACCTCAGTTGGAATATTTTATAAAAGTATAATAATTTCGATTGGTGTTTTTAAGAATACGTTTTTGTTTGGAAAATTAGAAGTTTTCACCTTTCTCTTGATAACTGTCTTAACGCGTTATAGTGTAAATTATTTAGTACTGAAGAGCATTAAAATAACATCATTCAACTGAGCACCAACGTACATACTGAGTAACCTTGACCAAACTGAACTTTTATTTTGTCATTATGAGTCACGATGAGTAATTATAGACATGACACGTGCTTTTACACTCTTTCTAAAACTTTGAAGTTTTTCGTACCCAAGCGTCTAAGTCCAGACTAGCAAGATTTTATACCAGCCAGAAAAATGAAATACATTTATATTACATGTAATTGAGTACTAACCTGTAACACGAGTACGGACTCCGAAGATAACTGTGACAATGTATCGCACCAATTAGAGTCCAACTTCATTTTTACCTAAATTCTAATTAATTTAATAAGGCATACTATCCATACCTTCTCGTGACTTACAACCAGATATGTTGCTAGTGCTCGATCATAAACTTTACATAAACTGATCTGCAAGGTAAAATAAACCCAAGATTAAAACTAAACTTTACTTCTTCCAAAACAACTTAACGTTAACTTGGTGTCCAACGGAACTAAATGTGCTATAATGTTTAACTTCACAATATATACCCTTTGCATGTTAACATTGTTAAAATTCAATTCATAAGCTTATAAATGTGTGTGATTTATTATTACAGATCAGTTCTTTTGTTATCATGGGCATTCATGCAGAGGAGGGGCAATAGGGTGTATTTGCTCTCTTGGAAAAAGAAAAAATTCTTTCATTATTCATTCAGTATATGTATGATTTTTTTCGTCAATTCACAATTTCTCACTACTTTCCCCTTCTCACCTCCACCCCCAGAGAGAACTTTGCCTTTCCCTCCAGGCATTTCTGTGGGCACTAGTAGTTTCTACTGAATTTTGAAGCAGGTGTTTCATGCTAAAGTCACATAAAACTAATGAACTTTTCAACTGACAAAAGGCAGCTGTTGACCAATTAGAATGAAAAGCAAACATTATAAAACATCTAATTGAGCACAAGCTGTTGATAATTAATACACTGCACTCCTTCCATTCTCTCTTAGTATCCACCTTAAGTCAGCACCATTCCCTCATTTGTATGCACAATTTTACAACATTCAGTTAACATTTTAACCACTATCTTTTAAATTGTTGACAATCTGTAAATAGTAACTCCTAGAAACCAAAAATATCTTGGTGGTTTTGCTACATTTAACTAAAAGTTAGGTTGTATTTGTAAGGGATGGTAAAGGAGTAAATGTTAAATACCCATACAGAAGAGAATTTTTTAAAGTAGAGTTACTGTAGAGTTTTCCAGGATCTCATAATTATTTTTTAAAACCTGTGTGTAGAGAATATTTGCTTCAGAAGAAACTACAGTAAAATGTTAACAGTAAAAAATAATGGTCAGATGACAGATGTATAATTAATAAAAACAATTAAAAATCTTAAAGTATGTACTTTTCAAGGGAGAAGAAAATTAAAGGCTTAATTGCAGTGTGTAATGGAAGTATAGAGATTGCAAGATATTAAAGAGGATTTAAAAGCTTTGCCACCCAAATATTTTAAATATGTGAAAAGCTAAATATACAAATATTGTAGGTGTCCATGAAGCATGCTCACCTAAAAAATGCTGATATTTTCGATGCTTAGGGAAGCATTCTATTCAATTTCTGATGATAATTAATAAAAATGTGTCCACAATAAAATCAAAATTTTTAAACCTGCTGAATCTTTCCAATTCTACACATGCAAGTATTTTAACCACAATAAATGTATATTTTTCAACAATCACATATAACTTCTAAAGGAAAATGATTATTTGTTTCATTTGAATATTATCTTTCACAATTATTGCAACCACGAAGTCCAATTTCGGTTTGGTTTTTAAATTAATATATAATTCAATTACTATAAGCATACCACTAGATACCATTAATACTGAAGCATCTACAGTGAAAGTACTGAGAAGCTGATAAACAACATTCAAGGAATAATATATACAATCAAATACTTTACTAAATGGCAAAGTACAAAGATAGTTTTTATCTTTGTGTTATAAACAGACATTTTGTTGTACCAAAATACATTTTATATTTATTTCAGTTTTGCTTCCATCTGTCCACGTTTTGCCTTTCGCCCATTTTGATAGACGACTAGATGGTTGATTGGGTTACTGGATAAAAGTCTGAAGAACAAGAATGCTTATATTAAAAGTAGATAATTGTAATAAATTGAGTCTTTGAAAGTTAATGGAGATCAGAAAACAGATGATACACTACCTGATGTTGCAAGATACATTGTAACAAAGTTCTCTAGAAGTTTTGTATGTGCTGTCACCAAATACCAAAGTTCACAATTTCAATATCGTCAAGTGCCTCTTTAACAAAGTCCTTTTTCAGAATTGTTTAACATTTTGAACGAATTTAAATTAGAGATAATTTAAATCTACAAATAAAAAAACTTAAACTTGAGTGATCCTTCATATGACATTAGCATTATTTAGAATATTATAGGCAACTTTTGTCCCCTTGCTACATGAACAAGGTAAGGATGAACTACTGCATCATGTATCTAATAACAACTTGTCTTATTTAGGATACTGTGTACAGTTTGGATTCTTTTACTACAAGAGTGATACAGAGGGAATGAGTTACTACAGTACATATCTAGAGTAACAATTAGTTTTATATACAATACTACCAAAAATGCTGCTTACCTTGCTACAAAATCAGTGTTGATACTTGCTACATCATGTCTATAACATCAGCTGCTTTAAAAATAACTGAGCTTAGAACAAATTAAATCACCTGCATGCTTGAACTGTTAAGGATATGGATGCTCTGTGTAAGAATGTTTCAAGTTGTGCAATAAAGAGTTGGAAGTATAAACTTCAAAATCAGGAGAAAAAGTTTAAATTTTGGATGCAGAGATCTCAATTAAATCTTCACAAAATTTATGTCAATATTAAAGTTACACATTTATGAAATATTTTTCTTAATGCTATGACACGTGTTGTTAATTTACCTTAAATGTCTATCCAATAGGTTTTGAATTGTATGCTTTGTTTGATAGTTTTACATATATAGAATTTAGGGACATCAAGGGACCTGTTGGTCCAGCTCTGTCATCCCATCCACTAAATTTTAAAACAAAAATGAAACACTCATAGCCAGCCCTTATCACTCATATTTATTTATCAAGCCTTTCTTAGATCAAATGCATCCACTACAACTGAAGGCAACCCATTCCAAATGCTAAAAATACATTAGCAAATAAAATTGTTTTAGCTGAAGATGATTCATACTATGGCAAAATTTTACACGAGTCCTCTAGTTCTACCATTCTCTATCAAGTACAAACAATGATGCAAAAATACTGTTCATTCCATTAACAATATTAAACAGATGAATCAAATTTCCTAAAACTCTTCTTTTTTTACCAAGAGAAAGCAATTTTAGAGATTTTTTTCCTGTCCTTATACATCATTTCTATCCCAGGTATCATCTTAGTAGTCCTTCTGTGAACCCTTTTTAATAATTCAATGTTCTTTCTGAGGTATGGAGCTCCAGATTGAACATAATACTTACCTATATAATGAAAGTATAACCTCCTTAGACTTCTGTTCAGTATTTCAGTGGATACAACCTAAATTACATCATTAGAAGCAGCAGATTGCTTAGAAGGTTTGAGAAACTGATAAAATAGAGCAGCAAGAACCTTTTCTTCCACAACACTGTTAAGATTATTCCCATCATCAATACTATAATCACTGTTCCAATTAAAAAATTTCCCATTAAAAGCCATCTACCAT
This sequence comes from Carcinoscorpius rotundicauda, assembly GCA_011833715.1. Classification (NCBI taxonomy): domain Eukaryota; kingdom Metazoa; phylum Arthropoda; class Merostomata; order Xiphosura; family Limulidae; genus Carcinoscorpius; species Carcinoscorpius rotundicauda. Next base: position 52,042,507 of record CM022396.1, on the reverse strand, counting down.
TTATTCACTCAACTCACCGAATAATCAAATCCTTTTGTAAATCCACATCCTCACAACAACAACACCAAAAATATTAATATTATCAATATATTTAGTAATCATATTAAAGTTGTAAATTGTAAGGAGCAGAGATTCTAACAACGAGCCCTGAGGTACCAGAGTGTACTTCATTTATAACAGTCCTTTAATTTCATCCATTCAGCCACTTCTCTATCCATTGGGCCAACATGACCCTCACATCTACAGAAATAATTTCTTGAACAAGCCTTTTATGTGACACCTTGCCAAAGGCTTTCTGTGAATTCAGATACATTAAATCCACACCCATACCTCACCTACATGAGCAGTAGCTTCTTTAAAGAACATTAAAAAATTAGTAAGGCTAAATTTTCACTTATTAAAACCATACTGACTATCAAAAAATATATTTAAATTTGCTAAATGTCTTCAGAATACATCTTTGATCACATTTTCAAAACATTTGTTTCCATTTGATGCAGAGCTCATAGTCCTGGGACAATTTTTTTTTTTTTTTTTTTTTTTATCACCTCTCTTGAAAAGGGAGGTACCACTTGACAATTTTCAAGCTTGTGGCACCTGAACTACTGTTCAAGCAGCTCACATATTCAGTCCTTAACCTCATTCAAAACCACTGTGGAAATATTATCTGACCCAGGAGTTATATCATTCTTTAACCTTCCAAATATTTTCTTGACCAGTTCAAGATTAATGTGACAATATTGTTTCCTTCTAGCAATATTCAGGGTAAAGTTTATTGCTTAATTTTTCAGTAGTTGAAACTGAAGAGAAAGTGGAATTTAATAACCCAGCCATTTCTCATCAAATTAAACCCTTCCTGTAACACCTATCAAAGGGTTATTCCCACCCTAATTTTATGCTGACCATTAAATGTATTTAAAGAAAATGCTTCTGTTATTTTTCAAATTTGCACAATATTTTTCATTTTCTAATTTCCCATTTTATCAATTCTCTTGATCTTCTATAATCCTTTAAATTTCTGATCATAGTAATCAATTTAAACTTAAGTTCATAATGCTTTCCTTTAATTTTATCCTTTATACCTTTTGGGAGACTTTTTTTTTTAACTTGTAGCCACCTTTTGTTTTAATTTACAATAAGGAACATATCTATCTTGAATATATATAAATTTATTTTTAAAAAAATTTCCACTATCACTACCTACAATTAACCCACTCACCCAATATGTAACAGAATTCTTATCCAATCCAATCAAAATTCGCTTTTTTTTAAACTTGGAACCAAATTTGTATTACTCATCTCCATATACTGTAGAAATATCAAATCCAATTGACAAATGATCACTTTTACCCAGATATTCCTCAACCTCCACCATGTGAATTGTATCTACACCTAAAATAGCAATACTTCAAGTAGATTCTCTGACCAATTGGTAGAGATTATCCTGAAGAGTTTCTAACCTGTATCAACTAAATTTAAATCCTCCATAATTATGATCTCATTAAAAGCTGAATTATTTATCTTACCACAGGCTTTTTCATGAATTTCCTCTGGTGGTCTATAAGAAATTTCAACTTAAAGCCTTCTCCCCTTGTAACCACTCACCCAAATAGATTTCACCCTATTGTTATTAGTTCTGATATCAACTTGAATAAGCTGTAACTTACATTTTACATATAATGCCATGCCTACCCCTCTTTTAAGTACTCTATTGTAATTAAATAACCTGTACCACTCTATTTTAAAAGTTACAGATTTATGTAATATTTTCCAAAATGCTATGATGAGTTAATTTACCTTAAACTTCTTTAAGATAGGTACATGTATATGGATGTCAAATGTTATATGTGCATTTAGTTTTAGATTTTATTCTTTCTTGAATAGGTTTGGCAAGTAAAAATTGAAAAGCAAGGTTTAAGTTTTTACCTTATTCTTTGTTAGTTACATACATCGTGAAGTAATTTCTTTCCAGTACAGTATTGGTATTTGCCCTCAATTCACTTGAGATGGATAAACACTGCTAATTTATGTGGACTAAAGTTTCCACATTTGACCATACACATTAACACAGCTCTTACACTTAACTGAGGATAAAAATGAGTCTAGTTCAGCCTGATTTGAAAACAGTTTTCGGTTTAGCTTATCAAAGGTGACTGGATCAACCCCAAGGTGGTTAACACGACAAACACAAACTTTGTCATCCTAAATTGCATTAGTGTGTCACCTCCCTAAAACACACTTTTTCTTTAACAGTGATTTAGTATGATACTCAATAATATTGGTGAAAACTAATACTGTCATTATGATTGCTTGCAATTATTTTTGATTAATTCAAAGTTGTGTGGTTTAACTAACCAGTGTCACAACTTACAAATTAATCAATTAAACAAAAATCACCATTTCCAATTATTCCAGTTATCCAAGTCTCCTGTGAGAATGAGACAGATTAAACAAAATGCAGTCAGGTAATGCAACCAATGAGTGATCAATTATCCAATAACACTAACTGCCAAATTGTAACAAGTATACAAAAACATTTCATATGCATGAATCTGAGAAAGATATCAAGGACGTTATGCCCACAAAGGTCACCCTTTCATTCCCCAAAGTATCCAAACCAAACCCAAGTGCTGCTTTTTGAACTTAAGACCAACACTTCTATTTGATTAAAACATGCTGTACAAACTCTAAACGATCAATGTGATCCAAGTCCACAAGAGATTTCCCACACATATTACAATACATAATACCCTAACAAAACTCTTGGGTACTTCCGATATAAATAAGCATGCTTAACTTACAGAAATATACAAATGAATTCATGATACAAAAAAGGAAAAAACTGATAAAAGTTTATATACATGTTGCAACTGAGCACATTAAACCACTGTATAGTTGAGCTACAAATTCAGCATACATATTGTCTTATTTTAGAGTAAATCTCAAAATCAGAATTACAGAAATTAAGATATTCAAATTAGCAAATTCTACTAAATTTTGGTATACACACATGGAGTTTCTTAGTAGTAATTAAAACAGTACAACTAAATGTGTTACTCATTCTTATACAGTAATAAATTGTATTTAACAAATAAGATTAGAATTTTAAAAAATTAAGAGCTTTTACTTAAAAAAGTACAGAAATATAAACTTTTTTACACTGCAAAAATTACCAGAAACCACTGCTGCACTTCATAACACTATTTATAGCACATGCAACTTACTACACTTGATATACAAATAACATCTAAATTACAATTAAAAACTTTGTTATAAGATTTTAATTTTAATAGTGATTATTTTCCAATAAATATTAAAAAATATCAAAGAAGTTGAAACAACTTTATCAGTACTTAAACGCTTTCAAACTGACTTTTAACATATTAGCCCAAACCATTTAAAAATTATGAGAAGTCTCAAAATCGGAATTGGAACTTACCCCTATAGAAATACATTCTTCTGTATTTTGATGAAACTTCACAATAAATTTACTACCAGCTCTTTCCTCGGCAACATTTAGCGGTCTAAATCGACATACCACTTGAATGCTGCACTCTGATGAATTATCAGTCATTTTATTTTCTCAGTATCTCTTAAATATAAATATTAAGAACTAATGCTGATTTCAAAAGTATTCTTCAAAAGTATAGTACTTAAAAAACGGGATTCACACATACAGTCTATTTTCTAAGTAAAAGCTACAGCAACGACAAATATATATATTACACTACTGTATGATGTTAGTTTAGTCTCACGTTGATCAGCTGACCTAACACAAGATAGGCGCTACAGGTACACGTTACTTTCGCAAACTTGCAGTTATGATTCACTTCCATAGTTAAGTTTGATACAAGACTAGTTAGTAGCAATAGTTGTAACAGCAAAGGAAAGGTCACAAAAAGTGAATATGTCCCAGAGTCAACACAAGACTAAAACCACTGCTGAATTGGAGAATAGTAATATTATTAGTAATAGTATTTAATTATTTCAAACAATCCATAACAGTGCAAGCATCAGACTGATTACACTTTCTTTCAAAGAAAATTCACCATTTCCCTTAATTTCTTACTCTAAAGATAAAATTAAAATAGCTATGTGGCACTAAAATAAATGAAAGTGCTGCTGATACCTCACGCTACCAGCAGCAACCTTAACTCACATAATATACACTTTCAAAAATCTGCCATTTTATCAAAACGGAACTTTGGTCTGTTACGTCATTATTAAAACAGCTGTTGCTACTCTCTTATGTGCTGCCACCTAGCAGTTTAAAATATAACTCCGTCTTTGCTCAAATAAGTTAATATTCTTGATTTTTGGTGGGACAGGGCTAAGTTCACAAACTTATATTTTTAAAATCCGGTTCTGTTTCCCCGTAGTGGGCACATATAGAGTACAAACAAACAAAAAAGATTGTTAACATCACTAACTTGCGAAAGCATAGTTTTGTTTCAAATGCAACTGCCAGTATTTCGGGGGAAATATTTCCAACTTCTAAAAAAATAATTTACTAAGTTATGAATGTTAATAGCAAATCAATAAATAATAAATTCTTAATTCATGAAACTACGTAATATTTTAGATTTACATGAGAGGGATCAAGTTGATGGACGAAGTCGAAGACAAAAAGACAACTGGTCATAGGAAAATTGGAATAAATATATTAGTTTTATAATTTATATTTATGTTTTGGTTCATAAAAGTTTTCAATGTATTTCAGCCTTTGCTTTTATATTTTATTTATTTATTTTAAAAATACGCTCATAATTACCGATAAATGCTAAAACACATGTTTTCAAATATTTTTTTTTTACAAATTTTGTCCATTTGTTTGAATAAAATTGTATCACAATTAATGTTATAGATTGTGGGTGTGTTTTTTTCTTGCTTGCAGATTTATCTCAGATGTTTAAGGTTATCCGATCTGGATTATGTTCTCTGTTTTTTCCGAAACTGCACAGTAAGAGACAGTACATCAATGCATGCTTGAAATAAAATCGTTATTATAAACTAAAACAAAGCGTGATACAACACAAAACAAAAGAACAAGCATTTCTTGTTGATACGTTGAATTGGCAAGAGATACGTGAAGAAACCTTTAACAGTTTCTGTCACCACTATAAGTGAAAAATTTGTAAATAAAAAAAAACAATTTCAACAAACACAACCAGACTGATAACTTGAAAGGTTTGTGTCAAGTTTCACAGGAGTCTGGCTGCTCATAACTGAACTTCGTAAATAAGACAAATATAATTTAAAAATTAATTTGCCTCCCAGTAGCACAGCGGTATATCTATAGCCTTACAGCGCTAGAAACCGGATTTCAATAGCAGTGGTGCCCAGAGTACAGATATAGCCCATTGTGAATCTTTGTGCTTAACGACAAACAAGCAAACAAAACTATTTATTAAATACAGTTTCAGCAACAAAAAAAACTGGTTCATAATATACAAAATACTAATATTAATAATAAAGCAATCATAAAAATTCTATAATAAATATAAATTAGTAACAATGATTTCTTTAAATGGATCAACAAATATTTATGAAATAACACATTGCAAGAACATTTTAATTAAAAATTACAAAAAAAAATATTGGTTTATATGAAACAGGTAAATTATTGTTATCATAATGGTATAGTTGCAAACATGTTTTTCAATAAGACATCCAGACGTTGATTTTGTGTATTTTTTGTCTCAGTGATGGGGAGGAGGACGTTCCAGATGATCTGAAAAAATTGCACCCAATTACCTCATTTAATCTGGTTTGTCAACAAGATGAGATAAAGTGAATTTAACAATAAAACTTAAATGCAATTCTTAACTCTCTCAAAACTTAAGCTAAAATGAAACTTACTGAAATTAGAATATCTTACAAAATCCTGAGAGATTTTTAACTCACAAGAAATATTATAATTACACTTATTCATGGCAAACCTGATTTTATATATCAACATACATTAGCATTATATAAAGCCACCTTTGAACGTACAAGATCGTTTATTTTTCATTTTAAATTTTGCAAAAGGCTACTTGAGGACTATCTGCGCTAGCCGTCCATAATTTAGCAGTGTAAGACTAGAAAGAAGGCAGCTAGTCGTCACCACCCACAGCCAACTCTTAGGTTACGCTTTTACCAACGAATATTAGGATTGTCCGTCACTTTAAACGCTCCCATGGCTGAAAGAGCGAGCATGTTTGGTGTAACGGGCATTTGAATCCGCGACCCTAAGATTACGAGTCGAGTGTCTTAACCACCTGACTATGCCAGGCCGACAAGATCGTTCATAACATTCTTAAAATAAATGACGTGATAACTTATAGATATTACTTGACTTAATGAAAAGGAAAGCAACTATTTATCTTTTAATGATAGGAGTTATCTTTCCAGTAAGAAAACATAACTGTCAATTAGTAAATGTAAGTTGCCTGGTACAATGAAGAAAGAAAACGTTTGATGTCTTACTGCATTTAACTGAGAACTGTGAAAAACACAATAACTGAAAAAAAAATACATATTAATTAAAGGAAATGGCACAGTACATTTCTCTGTTACCTAAACAGATATTTGAGGAGCGGAACACATAAATAATTTTAACAGTGGTTAAACAAATATCGATATTTTTTTCCCATAAGAGAAGATAATCACAAAATAATCTGGGAACCAGCCAAGTTAATACACAAAAATAAAAAAAATTATGTCGAGAGATGAATTCTGAAAGTTCTTTAACCCAAACTTCAACACATCTGAAGATCACTTTAATCCCACTTTGAAGTCATTCAAGAAATTGGAACATTAAAAAAACAAACATTATGTACGTTTCTTCCACAAACAAGAGTTGGATTGAAGAAGACATGCGAAATGTCTAAACTAGTTTCCATTTAAATTTAGTATTATGTATTTACCTATTACTTATAAAGCAAGATTATACTTAAAAGAAAATGTACAGACAAATAAGGTGGACTTCTAGTTCTTGGCGTTCGTACTGTTAAATGCAAAATAGGTTGTATGTCTTGGATTTCGCGCAAAGCTACACGAGGATTACCTAAGGTAGCTGTCCCGAATTTAGCAATAACAGATTAGAAAAAACACGGCTGGTTTACACTATCCACCATCAATATTTTCAATTACAAATAGTGGTGTTGATATTTGCTTTATAACGCCCACATGGGTGAAACATGTTCTGCGACCCACAAACTGGGAGTCGAGCTCCCAAACCATCAACTACAGTACACTTTAGTAATGAATACAATTATAAAATGTGTAAACTGAACAATGAACAATAATCATAATTTCAAACATTGTCCTATGCCATCCGTAAGAGTATTAAAATAATCTTTTTCTTATATATTCTCTAATTTAGTGGTGTTGTAAATTCCAAGAGAACTTATGAATTAATTTATCAGCCCCAAGTGTAACAGCGCTGTCTACGAACATACAACGCTAGAAATTGGGTTTTGATACCTGTGGTTGGTAGATCACAGATATCTTTGTTTTAATTCTGCCATTAACTTCAAATAACTTATCTCTCTAACGTAGCGACATCTAACCGTAAACGATGTACTAAAGTTAAAATGTAAGATAGCGATGAACATTTCCATTTTTAACTAATGTTCTAATATTTTAAAACAATCAAAATTATATATTATTATTATTTCTAAGCCTATTTTACAAAAAATAACTTATAAACACTTTTTTTATCCAGGTTTAAGGGTTAGCAATGAATACATAAAGAAAGTATAATCTGACTCATAATACAACAATTTTTTTGTTAACACTAAAATATTATTATTGCGCAGAAATTCCAAAACTATTTTTTTGATAAATTTAAAGTTTAGTAGCTAGAATAAAATGAGTATAGGGTTGGATGACATTACAGTAAAAATTAGTTTTACATTTTTATTACTATACACACAGTAAATCACTTTTTATTTCTCAAAGAAGTTTTGAATCGTTCATCAATCCCAGAGAATTTAGATGAATGACACCTCAAGAGGATTGTTTGTTTTATGAATTTCTAGCAAAGCTACAGGAGAGCTAACTGCATTGGTCGTCCCTAATTTAGCAGTGTAAGGAAGAAAGACAGCTTGCCATCATCAACCACTGCCAACTCTTGGACTACTCTTTTACCAACGAACAGTGGAATTGAATGAAAATTATAACGCTCTCACGGCTGAAAGGGCGAGTGTATTTGGTTTGACGGAGATTCGAAACCGCAACCCTCGGATTATGAGTTGGGTGCCTTAACCACCTGGCCATTTTGCAGATGAAACAGCTAATAATTTCACCTTTCATAGTTTCTATAATAAGTTCAGAATGTACATTTGTTCAGGTGAATTCACGCAATAATTCTAAAATTCCACGCAGTGTCTGCAGTTAGTCGTGTTAAGATGCCATAAACGTGTGCTAATCCCTTTACGTAGGTACAAGTCTGGCCTGGCATAGCCAAGTAGTTACAGCACTCGACCCCTAATATGAGGGTCGTGTATTTGAGTCCCCGTCACACCAAACATGCTCGCCCTTTCAGCCGTGAAGGCGTCATAATTTAACGGTCAATCCCACTATTCCTTGAGAAGCCCAAGAGCTGGCTGAAGGTGGTGATAACTAGCTGCCTTCTCTCTAGTCGTACACTGCCAAATTAGGGACGGCTAGCGCAGATAGACCTTGAATAGCTTTGCGCGAAATTCAGAATAAAAAAAATATGTCATATACTAGTCTTACACCAGAATGTCTGCACAGATTTCTAGAAAGGTATCTTATTAAAACAAGTAGTTCAAAAACTTAAATTTATGTGAACTTCCGATTGAAGTGTGTAACCCACAGAACTATGCGATATCCAATACTTTGGTCTTAAGTGTACAAACAGGTAAGTTTTACTGTTCTACCTCTCTTCCCCTGAATTTTTCATTCTCGTGTTCTCATGTTTTTTACTCTTTTCACTCTCAATTCTAACAGCTTGTGACACAGGTCAGAAATTCAGTTACTATTCCAGACATTAGTGCAAATAAAGGTTTTAACTATTCATTTATATTCTTTCGTTGTCTTTAATTCATTATTAACCTGAATTTTGGAAAATCTTTTTGCATCAATTTTGAATTATAATGGCGCATACATGTTAAAACCATATTGTAACAACTTTATGTTTCTTATAAATATAATATTTTCCAGCATGACTAGGTTGGAAGTTTATTGAACTAAGGTGTACTGCATACATAATTGTATTCATGGCTGCTTGTCATGTTGGAGGATACATTTAATCATTTATGCAAGTTGCTCCATACTTAATTCGCATCAACGAATTAGTATAGTAACACTATGTAACACAAATTTTGTTCCTGGATAGCATGTTATTTCTTACTTGCTTATATTGTAAAATTATAAAAAAATGGCCATTATTCTCTTCAAACTTTGCTTTTGTGACATGGATAATGAAATTTAGAAATTAGCCTATTTTCCACACAAAAACGGGTGAATTTTCATTTGCATAAGGTCTGAATAAAACAACGCATGAATCAAAAGTTACATGTATTTATACTAAAGTTATTCAAAAACGAACAAAAATGTTTAGAAGTGAGTGGTTTTTCAAGATTTACAAATGTAATGTAAATCACTTTCATGTATCAGCTCCCAAATATAGTCTTCCATTATGTTTTCGTTATACGCTCCCAGATCAAAAAGCAAATTTCGAAGAAAAAACAGGTCTTTTCCATTTACTTTAAGCACAAGCAATTTGAAAATAATACTTTCTTCCCAGGAACAAGTAAAAATTTTGCTACATAGTATAATTTGGGTTTAATAAATTTTCGGCACATCTATGCAAAGCATTTTTTAACGTAGTGACCAAAAACAAAAATGTCGCTAAGTCAAGAAAATTTGTCATCGTGAAATGGAAGTATCAATTTTTCTATACTGAAAATATATTTCCGATGGGTGCTTCCCTCCACTTACAAAATTAGATATTGTCGTTAATTGCTGCTCCCTATATGCAAATTGTTTTCTATTCATGCCACAAACCTTCTGCCCCTCCCCATTGGAATCAAGTGATTTCAACGCGTCTCATATAAAGTATCTATCACCTCTCCACCAATAGGAGTATGGTATACTAACATGACAACTCCCTTTATATATCTCTACTGAACTATTACTTCAAAGTTTGGCATAAAATGGAAGCACAGTAGTGTGTTGGGAGGAAGGATTGGAAGTATGAGTGGAAAGAAGCAAATACATTTTCAGTACAGAAAAACTAACTTCCAATAAATACAATCCCACGTTGATTAGGGTGGACTTGCGTGAATGAAGAAAGACATACCCCCAAAAGCGTCCGAAGGATACCGCCACAGATGAGTCAGATCAAAAGATCTGAAGAAGGGAACCACATTCTTTACCCATTTGCTAAATGTGCAAGATTCTAGGGCAGAAAATGAAAGAAGCACGTCCGAGTAGGAGAGAAAATGATAGGAAAGTTATCCAAACCAGAGAAAAACATTGTACCTCAATCCCACAATGAGAAAAGTGGGTAAATAAGAATGTGCACCTGAATGTAGAATGGCATAGGCATGGCAGACTTTACTTGGTAATGTAACTGCATCCGAAACTTCCACACAAGATACCAACATCCACGTGTAGGTCGGAAGAGGATCATACCATCTTAACCTTAAACCAAGGTACCACTCCAATTCCAAGTTATGACACAATAATTAGCTCTGAATTATCAATATGGGAAATTGATATCTAGTATCAAAAGGATGTCTATCGCATGCAATAAACTCCCTCAACCGTAAAACAGTCCTAAAGCATCCAAGTGGCAATAACGTCCCTGTAAGAAGAAAGAACAAAAGAAAAAAACCTAATAATCCTCATTCCACCAATATGACCCACAACACAAAGGAAAATAAGATATACAATCGAAAACCTGCGTGGAAACTTGTATTAATTGGTTCATTCTCAATCAAAACCTGACTACATTGTATCAACATCCACGAGACGGGTAGAATCAGAGCTTCCAATCGAATGGGTGAACGACCTTCTCACTCCACTGTATTATCGCAAATTAGACAGTATCATGTCATCTGCACCTGCAGAAAACAAACGTCCTACTCTGCACTGCATGTTTATAGCCATCTTTGTGTGGAACCAATTCAGAAAGGTTAACCACCCCAGTGATTTGGAACTGGTAAATGGCAAGGACTTCCCTACTCCACTAGAAGGGAAAAAAGTGGGTACAACTGCATTGGAAAGTAGAGGATCGTCTTAACCTGGGACAGTAAAATAGGTGTTCATGAAATCCTATTTCGAAAAACAGACCATAACAATTCAGTCAACCAAGGTATGACAGAAGGCCTGACCAAGCGCGTTAAGGCGTGCGACTTGTAAACCGAGGGTCGCGGGTTCGCGCCAAACATGCTCGCCCTCCCAGCCGTGGGGGCGTTATAATGTGATGGCCAATCCCACTATTCGTCGGTAAAAGAGTAGCCCAAGAGTTGGCGGTGATGACTAGCTGCCTTCCCTATTGTCTTACACTGCTAAATTAGAGACGGCTCGGTGCAGTGGGCTAACCTACTTACTTAAAAACCTGTTGAAGAATCCGCAAGTGATAGCGGCCCTATGTTCCTTGATGGAATCGAGTGGTGAATAAAGGTATGACAGGGAGGAACAGCTATCCCCTTCTGCTTTAATCATGAAGACTCTTGGGTGATACAGTTTGGAATAGGCAAATTAATGATACAAAAGATCATGAGGTTATTCACCTTCAAGCAACTTTATGATCAACAGAAAGAATTGAAAAATCAACGAAAAAAAGCGCAAGTCAATATGGATATACAATGCAGATTTAAACAATACCTGGTAAGGCACCACTTGCCATGGAACATAATCTCTATGAGGACTGTATGAAGGATAAGCCCTAAAATAAAATAGTGAGAGAGGCTTTCTCATCTATGGCAAACAAATTAAACTATCAACAAATAAAGGCCAAAAAGAAAATTAAATACACTGTAAAGAAACGTTGAGACATAGAACATGAGAAAGAAGGTCTAAAGCCCAAAAGATGGCGAGGAGCTCTGTGATATTAATATGTAACGACTGTTCAACCATAGACCATCGACCTGAAGCTTCCAACTACTGAGCCCATACATTCCAGTCCTGAAGAGTAAACATTGTTAACGCCATCTATTAACATGGAGAAAATGTTCATTGAAGAATAAAATACAATTCCATAGTGAAAAAGAAGTGAGATAAATCTATGACAAGCCTCCAGTCGCTGGGTTACTTGGGAACAACAAATAGAAGTAATACTCTGGTGAATGATGGGTTGTAACAAATAGATGTAAATCTGGACAAGGAGTAGGAAGCAAGACTCCCACCAATGTATGTGTCATGTTCATTCACCAAACTAGATTGTCTACTACAGTGGAGCCCCTCACTGACGACTTCAAAAATGCCTCGACAAAAACGTCGTTAATGAGGGGGAGTCGTTAGTGAGGGGTGGATACCCAATTCGTTACCAAGATTTAAATTATGTACGATTTTATAATAGGCAATCGGTCTCTGTTCATTTTAAGGGTGTGGAGTATTTAAAAACGAAATAAAAAATGCGGTAATATGTAATGCAAAATATAATTTCACTAGTTCTCACTACTTTACCTTGATTTTATGAGGCTATTAAATGTTTAAACACAAGTCTATTCACCATTCTGTACACAAAAAATGTTTAAATGCAGGTTTAAAATACGATCCTAAAATACATTTCTTAAAAAAATCGCTGTAAAATGTTATACGCAAAAATGATCAAATAGACTTAAAATACGATAAGAAACTACATTTTCTTAAAGAAATCGCTAATTTTTGTTTGTTTTTTCTTCGCAAATTGTACAGTTTCAATGTCTTTGCTCGCTGCTACCATGCAATCTACAAGGCTGTAGTTCAGAAGTTGCATTAGGAGGAAGTAAAACGATTTTTACATTAGATAAAGGGATTGCAACATGGGCAGTGCAGTTGTCGATAAAAAGCAGAACATTGCGTTTCTAAAGTTTCATTTTGTTGTTAAATTTTTTTGCCCATTCGGTAAATATGGGAATTGTCATCCAGGCTTTTCGGTTGTGATAATAATCTACACACAATGAATTCATATCAGAATTACGAAAGCAACGCGGCTTAGCACTATGACCAATAACAAGTGGCCGAACTTTCTCTACCGACATGCTACAGCAAAGCATTACTGTAACTCTTTCTTTCGAAACTTTTACACCGGATGTCGTTTCTCCCTTCTTGACCATTGATTTCGTTGGAAGTGATCTGTATTGTATCCCAGTCTCATCAGCGTTAAATATGTCATTAGGGGAATAGCCTTCACAGATGGATGGGAGACGATTAGTGCAATCTTCAACTACTTCTTAAGAAACTTCAGCACTTTCGCCACAGAGAATAGCTGCTTTGATATTATGCCTTTTTACGAATCTATCTAAGCATCCATTGCTAGCAGAGAAGCCTTCATTGCCAAGCTGAGACGCCAATATTAATGCTTTTTCTTGAATAAGTTTCCCGGTAATTGGTAGATTCCTGGATCTTGTATTCACAAACCACTGCCACACCTTCTCATCCAACTCGTCGTATAGGCTTCTTCTCTTGTTCTGCTTTTTTTCTGGATTTTCGCCTATTTCCCACTTTTACAAAAATTTTTTCTTTCTCTTTAATGATTGTCTGAATTTGGGTTTTACCAACTCCAAGATCCGTGGCGATTTTTATTGCAGTTTCCCCTTTGTCGTGTCGTTTAATGACGGAAACTCTCTCTTCTAATTTAAGCAACTTTCTCGTTGACATTCTGGTGAAAAAATTACCAATGAAAATTAATCTTCTTTTCGATTCGACGCACTGGAAATAGATTTATTGTTGAAGGAGATTAGGTAATACTGTTTAACTACGGAATAATTAAACTCATTTGTAATATGCCATAAATGAGAAGGCAGACCGCTATGTAACTTCACAGAATATGCCACATAATAATGTCACTTAGTCGTTAGTGAGAGGTAAAATAATCAAAATTGTTCAATTTGGTAGGTCGTTAGTCGCGTTTGAGGGGAAGTCGTCCACGAGGGGTCAATTTACTGCAAACAGGGTCCCGTCAAAAATTTTCCGGTCGTATGACAGGGGAAGTCGTTAGTGAGGGGCTCCACTGTATTCAAGGAGAAAGTATAATTGGAGCATCCAAAGAATCCCAAGCAAGGTTTTACCAATTGCGCAGGATCCACTGTAGAGAATGCATATGTGTACAACCTAGGAGAGTAGCAGTGACACAGAAGACCATATCCTCAAATGCAAGGAAATCTCGTGTTCAGAAAGTGAGGAAGCAGAAGACAGCGTGTAACAAACTGACTAATTCACAGAGTGAAGTTGTAAAGGAAAAGGCTGGGCCTGAATGAGGAAAATGTTGAAAAATACAACAAAATGTGCAATGTATTGGTTAGGATGTAGATAGAACTTTCCAATTTGATATATCAGTTCATCCAACCACCCAACAAAAAAGATAAGGTGCAGAAGCAAGCGCAAACGATATGACAATGAAAATTGTACACAGTTCCATGATGGATGAAACTAAGGTGTGATAAGACCATACAAAGAGGGAATATACCTATAAACATTGTTAACGCCATCTTGGTCATTCGTTAACCTGGAGAAAATGTTCATTAAAGAATAAAATACAACTCCATAGTGAAACGGGAGAGATGAGAAATCTATGACAAGCCTCAGTTGCTGGTTTTCTTGGGAACAACAAACTGGCTGGAGTAATACTCGGGTGAACATTAGGTTGTAGGTTCATTAGCCTGTTGAGCATGTGTGTTTTCTTTTAGCAAAGCCATGCTAGGCTATTTGCAGAGTCCACTAAGGGGAATCAAACCCATGATTTAGCATTATAAATCTGTAAACTTACTGCTGTACTAGTTGGGTGCCCTGTGAGCAGAGGTCCTGAACTGCTTCTAATATACACTGACAAACAATGGGATCCCGAAGTGAAGAGAAGGAAATTGGTAGAGGTGACAAGGGAGGTATGGCAAGAAATGAAATTTCAAATCCTTTCAAGAAAAGGAAGGTCACAAGTTGAGCTCCCACTGGAACCATCAGTAACATTGTGCATCACTGAGAAAAACAATGAGTTGTGGCACCTTGAGAGGAAGGATGGATAAAAGTTGGGAAGGACAGTAAACTGGAATTCGTGCCCCACTTGGCTTGACCGATACAAATAGATTACCAGATTTTAAAGGGTAGAATGTTGTTGCATTGATGCCACCCGAGAGTCCAAAGACAACAAGATCACATCAAAAACGGAATGCCATGAAAATAGAGCCACATGCAAATCCCAGAGACTAGTGCAGGTAAATGGGCACTCAGTAATATAGCATCTCAAACCAGGAGATTGAAATGGAGAAATTAAACCTGTGAAGTCAGAACCAAAAATGACAAAGGAGACAATGTGGAAATAAAAAGGATAACATCTCAAAAAACTGTTCAGAATTTCATACATCAGAAGTTATGGAAAATACTGTAAGACTCATGAATACAAGAAAGTGGGCATACATCTGAATATCAAGAGACTGAAAAACAAAATAGAGATGAGAAAAATGTTTACATAGTAAGGATGCGAGTCATAACAAAAAGGGACAAGGAATAACACATCACATCCCCAAGAAATAAAGTGCAGAAAAATGTGAAAGCCAAATGAAATCCTTGGAAAAGGTCTAAAAAGATTCAGCAAATCAAGGAGGTAGAAACAAGCAATCAAAACCCTTGTTATCCTAGACAAGTGCATGAAGAAGTGAGGTGATATCTGGAGACAGATGAACCATGCAATATTCAATCTCCCTGTGAATAAAAGTAGAGAAATCTCCCATCAAATTCCCTACACATAAAACCTGTGATAAAGCACTTGTCAAAACTGAGACACCTGAGTGGTGACACTGACTTTTAAATTCATTTTTCAATAGTTGACAAAAGTGAATGTATTAAATAACGAAGACTAGAATTAAAATCAATGTAATGTTCAAAAAAATAAAATGTTAAAAAATAACTACTTAGAGAAATAACTATGGTTCAAGCTGAAAGACAAAGATATTCAAACAGGAAAGAAGTGACAGTTCAATAGAAGCATATAGAGGGAGTTATGCATCACGTCAGCGTACTATACTCTTATTGGTAAAAAGGTGATGCATGAAGTTTGTGGCATACATAAACAAAAAGTCTACATACAGGGATAAGGAATGAAAGAACAGACAACCTTACAAGAAGAGAGAAGTACCATATCAGAATTTTAAACCACTGAACAATTTTTTTAATTCTGCTTTAAGACAAACTACTGTTACAGATATTTCATTACAGGTTGTTATATTATTAATGAATCATATTCATAAATGTGTATGATGTTTCAAAAAAAAAGCTACCATACTTACAGCTTTGGTGAAAATCTGACAGTTAGAAATTTCAGAAATTAACTGTACTAAAATTTGCTTGTTGGATGTTCACTTTGTTAACTCAAAGCCATAAAATATTACTGTTTCCATTGTAAATATGGTGTGCAAATCCATGAATAAAGTACTGGAAAATTAGGCTATTTGAAGACCTCTGCGCCTATAACTATCTCTTCCAAAATAGTCCAAGCATGTGTATTATTGGCCTGATGAGCTCAAAATAGAATTACCACTCAAAAGCAAATAACGTTTCCCTTAATACTACAGAAACTGCACATCTGGACCAATGATCAGCTTGAATGAAATCTCTCATTTTTTGTACTATTTGTTACCTGCATTAAAATTGACAGTTTATTCTCCAAAGTATAATTTTATTTTCATTTTTGTAGTTCAAATTTTTACAAATTTAAACACCCATTTGGCACAAGGCAAGTGAAGACTACCTGTTTCCCTTTTGATATAATAGTACTGTGTACACTTTTATTCAAAAACATAAAAAAATAAAATATTTATCATTTTTCTACCCTTATTTTTTGTCACTCAAAATGTGCTTAAAAATGCTCTGGATGTGTGGCTGGTAAAAGTCTATTGGAAAAATCAATATATGATCGAACAAACGTGCATCATAATTTCATACAGCTTTTATTGTGAAGCACTCACTTAACTGTCAAACAAAAACAGTCATTAAATAATCAGGCAGTTTGAAAACTTTTTAACATGACAGAGATCATGTTATTTTTAATTCAGTAAAGTATGTTATACCACTAGTTGTTGTTTTTTTTTTATTTATATAGTACAACTCATGACATTTAAAAGAGTAATAGAAGTTGTAATAATTTAAAACACATTAATATGTTTACTATATTTTTGTATTCAATATTATTACAGAGCTCTCTCTAGATAATTAAAGTTAATGTTTACTTATGATGGAAAGTCTAAATTATGTTAATTTATATTTCATGGTAAACTATACACGATCTCATTATTCATATAGCTTATTATGTTCAAAACAAACAATGTTTTTACCTGCCAAATGTCATTTGAATATAAGGGTTGGAGTAGACTGTTAAAACACTTGTAAATGATTAAAAACAAGTCTAATCAATCAGATAGTTAAAGAGTTCTCTTAGTGTAGAATTCAACTGATATCTATCTTTGCATGATCAATAAAAAGCAAATAAAACATGATATCAAACCATAAAATACATAATTAAGACTTTAATATTGTAAAAAAGAAGTTTAAAAAACACACTAGAATACAATTTCTTTTTGTTTCTACAACACAGTTATTCTGTTTTCTGAATGTTTAATCAGTTTAAATTTGAAGCTTACTAACAAAATATTTTATATTATGTGAAAGCATTAAAGTCACTACAAAAAATTGTATTACGAGTTGAAACAAATAGCAGGACTTGCAAGTAACTCATATGTACAGTACTAATCACAATAAGTTTGTAAAAGATGTTACCATTTCTGTCTAGATAAGGTAATTTTGTTTGACCAAATTAGACAATCTTTTAAACAATTTTACATTTCATAAAACATTAACATTTTTACAGAAAGTAAGTTTTAGCAATGTTTTTACAGTGTTTGTTAGTGTAATGTGAGGAAACTTTTCAGTGTGCTGAATCTGTCACACACTGGTAGAAGTTCTGGTACTGGTTCACCAACTTAACAGCTTCATTGTGTAAATTTATATCTGTTCAAAAGAAACAAATTTTTTTTAAAATGTTGGATGTGAAATTTTTTTGAAACTTATCAATTTTCATTATAATTGTAGATTAAATGAAAAATATTTACTAATTCGTTTGTGATCCTTTATTATTCTGGAAACTTTCTCTTGACATCAATAAACTTCATATACCTCAAAAAATAAAAGGAAAAAAGTTTGTAATCAAATACCTGGCAAATCCTTTCATAAATAGCCAGGGTCTAATCTATAAAAATAATTAACATATAAGCCACACTGTTCTATTTGGTAAAAATAGAAGCAATAATACTTTGGGCAACTGAACAATGATCAGAAAGAATGCCTATTATCAAATGAGGGGGGGGACAACCAAACCCTTAAACTAACAATTAGTTTAGCACATAAATATCCATGGCAGCCACTCGCAAAATACCTTAATAATAATAACACTGGTTTACAAAGAAATTGAGGCAAGCACAAAAATAGCTGTTTTAACCTAATTTGGGGGTGCTGAATTCAGATTTGAAATCCATTTTTACTCATCACCTCTAGTTTTTTAGATATGCATACTGTACATTTTGTACACATACTGTACATAAAGGCGTATATGCATTCAGGGTTAATTTCTAATATTGTGTGACTTATGTCTTCTTTAGTTATTATGTAATAAATGT
Organism: Carcinoscorpius rotundicauda; assembly: GCA_011833715.1. NCBI lineage: Eukaryota > Metazoa > Arthropoda > Merostomata > Xiphosura > Limulidae > Carcinoscorpius > Carcinoscorpius rotundicauda. Next base: position 52,023,683 of record CM022396.1, on the reverse strand, counting down.
GATAGCATTACATTATATATATCAAGACGAATCACCAGTTTCAAGAATCGGAACAAAGACCTTGCTTCATTTTTCAACATGGAAAACAAGTTGTGCTATTGCACAAATGTACCTGGCTTGTTCACTTTCCTTGGTTTGCCACATAATCCTTCAAACTGGCATCTCTTCCAAGTGAAGTCTCAAGGCTGTGCTTCTGCACAACGGGAATAAATATCCCAGCATTCCCACGGCACACTCTGTTCATCTAAAGGAGTCCTATGACAATATGGAGCTTCTTTTAGAAGCTGTTAAGTACAACCAGTACCAGTGGAGTCTGTGTGGGGACCTCAAGGTCATTGGTCTTCTTATGGGTATGCATGCGAGCTTCACAAAGTACTGTTGCTTTCTCTGTCTCTGGGATAGTCGAGCTGTATCCCAGCATTACAAGCAGAAAGACTGGGGGTCTAGAAGCACTTTCGTTTCTGGCGAACACAGCGTCAAGGAGAATCTTCTGGTTGACATGAAGAAGGTGCTTCTTCCTCCTCTTCACATTAAGCTTGGTTTGATAAAGAATTTCGTGAAGGCCATGGACAAAAATGGTGCTGCCTTCCAACACTTGTCTACTGTGTTCCCAGGTCTCAGTGCTGCTAAGCTCAAAGAGGGCATCTTTGTCGGACCTCAAATCCGAGAAGTGCTGCAGGATACTGATTTTGAGGAGCTTCTTACCTTGAAAGGAACGGAGAGCATGGGAACCATTTAAGTCAGTCTGTAGTGGCTTCCTTGGTAACACACACGTACCAAATTACCAAGCCTGTATTGAGAAGTTGCTAAAGACTTATGAGGATATGGGATGCCGAATGTCACTCAAAATTCATTTTCTCCATTCCCACCTCAACTTCTTCCCTCCAAACCTTGGAGCAGTGAGTGATGAGCACAGAGAAAGATTCCACCAAGACATTACAAAGATGGAGAGCAACTACCAAGGCAAGTGGAACCCCAGCATGATGGGAGACTTCTGTTGCATGCTCTTGCGTGACATCCCGAAGGCAAAATACACCAGATCATCCAAGAAAACACACTTCTAACTGTCTGCGGTACTATGAATTGTATACGTTGTGTCATCCAAGTATATTTATTCCGTCAATGTTCTTTATCTATCCTGTTTTATCTGTAATAAGCTGCTGCAACTGTTGAAATAAGCACGTATATACTCTGTATATACTAAAATGAGAGTATTTAAAAGTCAGAAAACTAGAGGTGATAGAGCAAAACTGTTTATAAATTTGAATTCAGCACACCCAAATTAGTAAAAAACACCTATTCACATTCTTGCCTCAGACAAAAAAAATTTTTGTAAACCGGTGTAATAATAATAATAATAAAAGGTCCTGGCATGAATACTATTAATAGTATGTTGTTTTTTCATATATTATTATTAGTATTCTAATGTGGAGTGAGTACAGAAAAAAAAATTATGTTGACCATGACAACTAAAAGACTGTTTTACCATGACTAACATAACTTCATTAAGTCTTTGAAACACTCTAGAAAAGTATACAAGAAAAATGTACATTTTATAATGTTCAAATTGCCATTAAAATATTTTTATTAAAACAGCAGAATCTGATCCATTCATTTTAATTTGAAAAAAAACAGAAGTCATTGTTTACAAAACATAATTTTAAAATATATAACATCTCTGCCACAACTGTACATGTCAGTTTTCTTATTAATAAAGATGCATTTCATTCTATCATTAGAAATCAATATTCAAAATTGACAATAATAGCTACAAACCAAAATTTTCCTCTTCACTTAATAATAACCCCACAATTTCAAGTTATTTGGACTACAATAACTTGAAAAAACAGAACCTTCTAATTCCAGCTTATTTTAAAATACACTAAATTATAACAAAGAACTTACCAAATTCTTCTGCTGCTTCTTGAGGAAACATAAAATAACGTTTGCAAATAACTGCTTTGGGATTATGGACAATACCCTCAACTTCAATTATACCTTGAAGGGGTTCTCCCAACTTCAGAATTAGAAGGAAAGAAGTAAAACTTCAGTTGCTTGTACCAGTTATCTTCCTCAATTAAAAATGATTATATACAATTAAAAAAGTCATCTAATATGAATTACTTTAACAACCATGAAAATTCCTAAGATTTATAAGCTATACTATAAATTGTAAGAGAAGATATTTGTTTATTAACAAATATTCTACTAAATGACTCAATTGGCCAAAATTAAAAGTAAACTTTGTGAGCACCATTTAGTTGCACAATACAGTCAGGTAATCAATTTCTCAGTTTTCCTGACAATGCATCACTAATTTTAACATACATTACAAGAGCACCCATTAATCTAAATTACTCAGAACCTGACTTAACAAATTTGAATATTTTACAAAAAAATGTTTATTATAAATCTCTCAATGCTACCTCAACATTATTTTCAAACAAATCATATCAATGCATTCACAAGCACACGTTTGTTACGTAAAATATTTAGAAACCTACTCATCTACTCTTCTTAGAGCTAGTTTCTTTCCATCTCTCAAATACAAGTACATAATATCAGTAAAGCAATTACCAACAGCAACCAAAAGGAAGTAGTTCAATTTATTTGAAATCCAATACAGGTTCACATACATTATACGTACAAGCATTTAAGGCTTCAGATAACTCATTTATAAAGTGACTAAAATTCATGAGAATGTAAAAGGTATCAAATGTTATTTAATTCCATTAGAGTAGAACAAGAACAGATAAAGAGTTGAAGTAAAAGAAGTAAGACAGGAATAAAAGTCTAAGGATACAGTTTGTTCTGGAAGTGGAAGTTCCAAGTTTAATTTAACAGTGCATATTAGTACCAATACTAAGTTTATAGATGAAGGTTCAGCTAACATCAAGGTACATGTTTAATGTGAGTCAACCTATAGTTGACTAGTATGCTGCGAATAAGGACGACGATGATCAACAGGCTTACACAGTGGACAACTCTCTCACTGTAATAGTTATTTATAACAAAGAGGAGAAAAGTCTAGGACAATAATACACTTGCCAAGTGAGAAAATACTGGGCATTATTGTGTTGAAAGTTTAACTGTTGGTTATAAAAATCTCTACTTGTTGTAATGTATGCATGAGTGAATTAAGCTGTAAACTGAAAGAGCTACACAGAAAGCATGATAAACATCAGAAACGAAAGTTAGAAATGGATGTGCAACTTGAAAGTACTTACTTGAGCTACATTCAGAAATGAATTAATTAATCAGGTCATCCTATGAGTAATGTCTGAAAATTTAATACAGAAAGTGCATAATCATTTCTGTCTTTGTAGAAGGCTTTATTGACTAAAATATGTAGCAGGACATGAATAGAAATGTTCAGACAACTAACCTAACTCCACTTTTTCATATCATTAATCAAATAAACCCTAATGAAGGATGTGTCTGAGAAGCACATTATCCATATATAATGCTTTACAAGTGTAAAAATGCCAATACTGAAGCAAAAACTACACGAAACATTCAAGGTGTTTATGGTACAGTCTCTTAATGAAAGAAAATATCAAAGGTGGTTTCAGAAATTCAGTTGAGGTGACTACAGCTTAAGTGATGTGCCATGTTCAGGTTGTCCTGTTGAGTTTAATGATCACTTGCTGTTGGCTGTTGTGTTGTGCTGTAACAATTGAAGAACCAACACAGAAGCTTAATTCAACACATTCATCTGCCAGAAACTTGGAATGACAAAATGTGGAAAATGGATCCCCCATTATTTTAAAGAAACTAACCTTAAAGCAAAAGTGGAGATTTGCATTTCTCTGCACTCTCATGAATAAAACACCTTTTTGTGGACAGGTTAGTGGCAGGATATGAAAAATAGATATTTTGGATATGATCCACTTTGAGTTGTTGCTGCTCGATGTATCGATTACAACAAACTTTTAATGTCGACAGTTAGAGCACTTGAATGTTGCACTGAAAGAAAAAGAGGCCTGCTTTGATCAATCATAAATGTGTTGTATTACACCATGATAATGCACGGTCCCACACAGTAAGGATTGCATCTGCAAAGATTGAAAAGCTAGACTGAGAAAAACTTCCACATCCTCCATACCTTGCCTCATCTGTTTATCATCTATTCCAAAGTTTGCAAAACTATCTTAATGGAAAAAGTTTGGAATACATGAAGATGTCAAAACTACCCTCTCCACATTCTTTTCCTTCCAAACCCAAAGTGGCATTCCGAAGCTTGTGAATTATTGGCATCAAGCAATTAATAATAATGGACATACACTATTGATTAAATAACATTACAACCATTTGAAATATCTTTTTCTGAACATAAAATCAGACACTACTTAAGGGATGACCTGATATTTAACAAAATCAAAAGATTAGTATGAATGTGTGTGCGTGTGCGTGCGTGGAGCAAGAGGTAGTTCCTTTTGGTTCAATGCAAGAATAAATTACTAAGCAAGGTCTAATACTTAAATAAAGGATTATTACAAACAAGTTTAGAGCAACAAGCAGTCTGGTTTAGCTTGTAGAATAGATATTAAAGCACCAGCAAATTGCATGCTAGAAATGAGATCCACTTGGTAGAAAGGTGTTTTTGGGAAAAACTAAAGAAGTTCAGTAAAGACTGTAAGCTGAATTTGCAGTGGTTTCAAGATATGGCAGAGTTCACAATAAACAGAAACCCTATATATTTTACAAACAGATTTGCAAGTTCATACACATAAATGTCATCCACCAGTATATTCAGGGAAATTGATGCTGCATGTTAAAATAAAACAAAAAATTACAAGTTTTACTTTTCTAATGCTGTTGCTGACTTCATAGTAAATTATTAAAATTGAACACACCCACATTTGAGAGGAATGTTAAATACTTTACAAAACAGCTTGATCTAGTTAAACAACAGCTGAGCACAAAAATATTGTGCAACAGTCCCACAACTATCACTGAAATTAGTTTTAACAGGCTGATTTGCATGTTTCTGTTCAAGCTCTCAAGTAGATGACCTATTTACAGGTCTCACCTGATTAGACTAGTTTTCATAACAGTTTGCAATTAAAAGAAGCACAATTTTAACCTGATTACCAACTACCTTGTTTGTAAAGCAGTCAGTATTTGATTGTGACCTGTTATTTGCTACTTTTTTATATTAACAATAAATCAGGAATCGACCCAATTGTTAAGACTAAAAATGTTATGTAATTATTACATAATGAATGATCACAAATTTGTTTTGATAATTTCAAAGCTTCACCTTTAGAATTTCACACCCAAGAGTATTTCATTCCCAGTCCGGAAATTCCAGATTTTGGAATAAGCACCTAATAGAATAGCTATGACAGAAGAATCGATGGTAAAAAGGTTTAGAGCATAAATAGAAAATAATTTGAAAAGATAATCAGAGTAAATTTAAGAAGGTAAATTGTCATTACTGTAATTTTAAAAAGACTGAAAAAAATGGATGGTTTCAGGGTTCCAGATGAAACAGAAGGTCATGATATAATGGGAATCAGTGTAGCTTTGTTATATTTGAAGAGAGATTGACAAAAAGAATTAGTTTCAAATTCCATATTATATCTTAAACAAAATGTATTAATACACTTATAAGTAGGGATGAAATGACTTCCTATGTAATGGGTAACCTACAAAATGTAGACAGAGTGAAGACAATGGAAAAGTTTGTTTGGACTCCACCAATAACATGCTTTTGCCTTCTCTCTCATCCAATCACCCATCAAGCTAATTAACTAGTCAGTCCCAATCTCCTGCTGATCTGATTTTCTTAGCTAATATTCTACAAGGTACCTTTACCAAATCCTTCTTGAAATCTTACACAAGGTTCATACCTTTTAAATCATGTATGTAAATAACATTCTAAAAACAACTAACAAATTAATAAGATAAGATGTGTTTTAGTTAATATGTTTGCCCTCTTATAATATACTGAAATTATTTTGCAAAGTTTATTCCACCAGATTCTAAAATCTTTCCCAGTACAGAAGGAAGACTAACTAGTCTACAATTTCCCTCTTTTAAAACAGAAATAACATTAACAACTCTCCAATTCTTAGGTACCCATCCACTATCTACTGATCTACCAAAAATAAAGAACCAATATATCTGATCTGTGTGGAAAACTGTCTTCCTGATATCATATCCATTTTTAATCTCTATCTCTCTCTTTTAACTTACCACCAAAGGATTTATATCTACATAATCCAGATCAATTGCATTTAGGTTATAATTTGGCACATATTTAATTCAGATGGCAATGCACTGAAAAGAAATAGATCTTGATATAGTAGTAAATAACTCACTTGAGACAATGCTTTTGTGAGAAATCAACGTACTGAGATAAGAAGTATCTGCAGTTATGGATTCACAAAAAGGTAAATATTTCTTTATACAAATCAGTAGTTAGGCCTAGCTTAGAATATTGTGTACAGTTTCCTTAATAAATGATGCTAACTTAAGAATCAACTCAAATAACAGCAAGATGATTGAGAATTGAATGATTATGTTACAATAAAAAGATAGTAAAAAGAACACACATTAAAATTTATAAAACTGTCTAGGTGAATGATCGAATAAAAGTTTCCAATTTCTTTGTGCCCTATCCTGAAGAAAAGAACACAAATTTAGGATTTGGGGGACAAAAAAAAGAAAAAAGGAGGGGATATGCCCAAGATCAAATATTTTTTTTAACTGTGCAACTCATGAAAGGAGATACAATCAGCATTAATTATAGACCTCACATGAGTTTAAGGAAAAATTTTTTATGACCTTGTGAAAAAATAAAGGATGTTTCATTTGCACATTCCTTGAGTATGCATGTAAAGGAAGTTTAGAAGGACCAAATGGTATAATGCACCTTGTTGCCAGTTGTATGTTATAATGTGTTAACTTAGTTAACACTCATAACTAGTTTTCATGTATTACAAAACAATAAGAGACAAAACAATACACACAGTTTAGCTATTAATTTTTGTTGCTTGAACAAAACTAATACTTTTAACAAATTACTTATGATTCAGATATTACAAACATTATTTATAATAAAATAGTCCTTAAATGTTTTAACATACTGCATTAACTAATATTCAGTTTTTTTGAAAATGTTATTTTTGAGATAATGTGTATAAAGATATTTATGTAACTCAGATTTTCAAAAAGGTCAACTTACAGGTTCTTCCATGATAACTGTGATCACCTGATTATCACTTGATTTCATTTTGAAAGACTTTCCAGAATCATTTATCTGAAAATTGTAACAAAAGAAAATGTGTATTATTTATAACCCAACTTACTGTATGAATTAAAATTTATAACAGTCACTTGATACATACTGTTTATTTTGTACTTTTCCCAAAAATCTTTTTAACCATTCCAGCACACAATAATTTGGCCATTCCATAACTGATCTATACAAAAGTATGTTTATTAAAAATGAAATAGAAACCCTATAACCTGAACACTTTCAAAAAGGGTGACCTTTCTTATGTTTGCCCCTGGAGAAAAAGGTCAACCTTTCAAAAGCACTTGGGTTATAGGGTTTCTATTTCATTTTTTTCAAGAATTTTTAGACCCTACATGTTTTTAGAATATCAAAGTATATTTATTGGTAGGTTTTAGAATTGAAGCAGACTTTTTTTTAACTGAAAAATTATACCTGATGGTTCATTTAAAAAATTCTATTCCTATTTGTTTCATTTGGTGCATCTAATTTTTAGGAATGGGTGAAAACTGGCCAAGCGTTTAATTGTCCAGATAGGACACTTAAATACCACTAAGCATAAACATGTATAAATTTTCTAGTAACAGAACAAATAGGATTTTGGGTAGTATCTATAGAAATTCTGAATGCCAGACAAACGATAATATTATTTCACTGTATAAATCACTTGTAAAGCCTCATTTAGAGAAGGGTACAGTTTTGGGCTCCCTTTCTCAAAAAAGTCCCTTAGTTGTTGGAGGAGGTTCAGTAAAGAGCCATTAGGATGACACCTTGGATGGTGAGACTGTTCTATTAAAAAATATATATATCTCTTAAATTTGTTTTCTCTGAAAAAGAATCGAGTCAGAATAAAGTTGAGATATTTAAGATTATTAAGGGTATTGATAATTTTGATCCATTAAACTTTGTGTTTAGTAGTGAAAACAATAGAACAAGGGTCATAAATTGAAATTGTGGCAGCACAGGAATTATCTGCACTTTGTACAATATTATTTTTCACACAGGGTGGTTGGCTTTTGGAATTAGCTTCCTTCAAGAGTGGTTGAATCAGAAAATTTCAGTGTTTAAGAAAAGACTGGATGAATACATGAGCGGTAAGGAGTGGTTATAGTTGGGAGCAAGAAAAAACATTCTTGATGGGTTAATAGGCTTCTTTGTCCTCTTAAAATTTGATCAATTTATTCATTTTTATGAACTGCTCATGCAACAGCACTCGCACATGCTAGCATATTGTCACTGCAAGATAGACTGGGACAGAAGAATATTTTTAGTTTAAAGGAACTTAACAGTTCAATTCAGGAAGAAAATATTGTATTAGAAGGAAATTCTGGAAACAACTGCATCACCATCCTCACTGAAGACTTTAGTGCAAGGTTTCACAAAAATTTCATTACAATAAAAAAAAAGAAAAGAAACAGGTGTATACTTCTGAAGAATCAATGCAACTAAGCACACAAAATATTCAAAGAAGCAAAGTTCCATCACAGAATAGAACTGAATAACAGTTTAAACCTCTGATAGAGAAAAATGTTGTTATTAGTACATTAGACATGAATTTCTTATTGAACAAAATTAGTTAACTAATATCAACACTGATAAATTTCTTTTAACTAGAAGATCAATGGAGAATGGATACATGTTTTCCACTCACATGTCAAAATCCATTGAAATGTGTGGTTATAAAGATCATTACACATATATACAAAAAATTGATGCAATGTGCAAAAATATTCGCTTTATTCCAAACCAAATACATGGAACTCCGGATATTATGATTTAATACACAAAATCAAAATTGATTCTTTATTTCGTTCTATTGGAAAAAAAATTCTATAATCTGTTCATCTAGAAAATGCAAAATTTTGCATCAGGAGAGCTGAAAGTGAATCTGTGAATAAAAAGTTTATGCATTACACAATATAACATGTCCGATAGTCTGTTTAAACTCCATATAACTACAGTAGCAGGAAATTTACTATGTTGGGCATTTCCTTATGATATGGTAATTATGAAGAGGCAAAAAGTACGAGAAATAGTGTACTGTCCCAGTCACTTATGATGCAACATACATGTCACCAAAGAGATGATAATTTGAGTTGTCATTTCCAGAACTACTTCTACTAATCAACAATAACAAACAATGATATTCATGTAAAATTGCAATTCCAAAGTAACTTTAAAGTTCAATGTGATCTACGTGTTTCTTGAGTAGTAAATTTAAAAAAAAAACTAAAACTGTGTTCTGTCAAGATTAAAACCTATTTTAACTTTCAGTAATCACAATACAATATTCACTTACATGAAGTGATGTTTAGCACATCAGAATACAAATGTAAGATATTTACAGAAATAAACTATGCACAAGAACTTTGTTTTAACCTGAAAACAATCAGTTTCTTCTACAAGAATGCATTTTACACGTGGTTTTGGATCCTGAAATCTTTAAATCATAGTTCACCTTTTAAACTAAATCTATACATACTAGTTCTCTTGTTATACACAAATGCTGTTTAACACTAGTGCTATACAAAATAGAAAAATATCTACCTACAGACTCTCCTCTATTTAAAGTGTGCAAATTGTATTCTACAATTTTAAAATTTAATCCCTTCTTGGTTACTGACAAACTGTTAATTAACTGCTTCACTCAGGCATATACACAAATTTGTTTTTGTATTTTTCTTCATGTTCAGAAAAAAACTATTGTATATGAAAATGATCTGCTCAGTTATTGTGCAGGAGAGTCAGAGCAACAGAAAAACAGACATACAGCATTAATTGTTTTGTTCTATCAAACATATACTAATCTGAAGAAGTTTTTAATATTACAGAAAAACTAAAATAAGTTTGAAAATAATTATTTTTGATTAATATAAAGGAAAGCTGTAATAAATTGGAAATGTGTCATTATCCTGATTAACTGCCCAATCCAGGTAAATGTATTCTGTAATGAAAATATATTTTTAATACTAAGGAAAATATGAAAATAATTACTTTGCTTTTTAAAATATTGTAGAGGAAAAATTGCACAAGTGACATGAAATTAGTCTTTTACTGGTAGTAAACTACTCCATCTAGACAAATATGCTGGTCTGGAATTGTTCTGTTATATATCACAGGAAAACTAAAATTAATTTAGAGGTGACTCTTCTTTTACAATTATGAGGGAAAACTGGAGTACTTGAAAAGCATATGACACAAGTTTGTATTAAATTTGAAGTGTTCTAACCAAGCAAATATATGTTTGTCCAGACCATTATTTTAATATTACAGAATACCACAATAGCACGCATTTACTATATGGTAGGTTTTTAAGTAGTCAAGTGGAATACACATAGCATTTACCGATTAAAATATTATTTATGTTGCGATCTATAAAATGCTCGTCCATTTCCTACTTTTAGTAAGTTTTAATGCTTTGCCATTCACCAGATCTCGTGCTCTATTAGTTAGATTAAAATTAGTACGAGTTGAAAACGCAAATATTTTAAATTCTGTATATATATATGACCATACTGGAACTTACAATTATATCGTTAATACTAATACGGTAATTTTATTTAACAGAAAAGTCTAAACTGTCGTAGTTACATAACATTAATGACGTCTCTACTACTAATAGTTACAGTTATACTAAGCCTACACTACACTACAGACCAATACCTGAACGACAGTCCCTAATATACAAACAGGTTTTCCCTGAAATTGAGGAAGATAAGAAGCGTTCACCCTGGGTCTTGCAGTTTCTAACAAGTTCATGATAAATGTATTTTAGTGCAAGCTAAACAAATCAAGTTACTAATACTTAATTACAATAATACGTTTCCAATATTATGACAAGCTCAATTCTCATACCCTCAAATATCAATTTAAATAGTTAAAGAATGGTCAGTTGTTACGTAAATTCCCGCCTTTTAGTAAACAAAGAAAATGTAATAAAACGTGATATTTCCTCTTTATGCTTTAATCTTCCAAATATTTCACCAGTAAATTCGGATATGGTTACATAATATTAGATAATTTACTATAATTACTGGTGAATTGGTTATTGAACTGTAAATTCAATGTATTTATTGTTAAAACTTTAATATAAATTAAATTTTAAATTATTTTTCGGTTTTTGCGCCCAAAACTTTAACATGAAATACATATGAAAGCACAACATTATCTTCAAATAAAATATGTGATTGAATATTTTTTCTCATAACAAAGCTACATTGGGCTATCTGCGTTGTCCACAAAAAAGAATCGAAACCCTTATTTTAACGATGTAAATCAGAAGGCTTACTACTGCCCTAGTGGGGTGGCAAATAAAAAAGTATTTGCCAATATTACTCATGTTAAACGATTTTTTTTCTTCTGGTGAGACCAGTAACTACGTCTTTCTTCATGTATCAAGTATCATTGATTGATCGTTATAATTTTATTAGCCCATACGATTGTTAAATCTAATTATTATTAAAGTTTTATTGCTTGATATTTATTCATTAGTATAGATTAATTATGGACTAGTTTTATCCTGAGAGTCAATTGCTAATTTGCTACTGCTGCCGTCAAGACGTGGCCCCACATGGCCAGAAGGTTAAGACACTCGACTCGTAATCTGAGGATCGCAGGTTCGAATCCCCGTCGCACCAAATATGCTCGTCATTTTAGCCGTGGGAGCATTATAATGTGACGGTCAATCCCACTATGCGTTGGGTGGTGATAACTAGCTGCCTTTCTTCTAGTCTTACATTGCTAAATTAGAAACGGCTAGCGCAGATATCCCTTAAGTAACTTTGAGCGTGAATTTCGCTCATAGTTATTCAAGGGATATCTGCGCTAGCCGTTTCTAAACAAACCAAACCAAGTCTTCAACATAGCCTTGTGAAAAAACAATTTCTTTATTTGTAGTGGCAGAAATTCGAACTTGAGCTTTCTTGATAAAATTTGGTGTACTGTCCACTGACTGAAAGTTCCCCATTTAGAACTAAGGGGGATTTTGGCATACGTTTTGAGAATACTTAAATCCTCCCATTTATTTATTTTAAACAGTTGCTTAAGTAGATGGTACATTAACGAGGTGAAAGCCGTATAAGTTAATTGTTGCCTCGTTTAAATTGCCATTGCACACAGCTTTATTGTTAATTATAATTACGAGCTAACAAAACAGGCCAATCTTTTCTTTCTCTCTCTGGTAATTTATTATATCTAGTAACTAACAAGAGAGTACTCCAAACTGTACTTCTGGGTAGAAAAAAAATGTTTAAATTCAGTGCATGGGCGGGCGACCAGAGAGCTAGAGGTTTATTTGTAGTTTAAGCAAAAAGCTACACAATGGACAATCTATGCTATGCCTACCACAGGTGTCGATACTCGGTTTCTAGCGTGATAAGTCCGCAGACATATCGCTGTGCCACTGGAGGGCGAGAGCGAGACGAGTAACATATTTCGTCTTCAGTATCTAACGAAAACTAAAAGAATCACATCATTTCGAAGTAAGTAATTGAATTACATAGCTATAATAACAGAATTTAATCAAAACTACAAGAGTATAAACATTAAATTAATAACAGAGTGCTGTACATATTCGAAAATGTGCAATTTAAACGAAAAGTGCACGTTGTTCAGTGTTGGCTTAGCAAAAAATATTGAAATTTGATAGGTTAAATTGATGTCCTGTTTTTTCTTTGTTGGTATATAGAGGAAACTTAGGGGTTACTCATCTTTTTTGTATGTGTTTTCATGGATTTTTTTCATATATTCATTGGCTCTAACTAGTAGATGGCGTTTGAGTTTGATAATATAGCCTTTCAGTTTCCAATAGCGTAAATACATACCATGAACAAAGAGAAATTCAAAGAAGGTCTTTAGTGGGGAAACAACATCCTGTACGTTGGTTAAAAACTAACTTGATGTCAGCTTGGGGGGAATAGTTACGATGAATTACACGTTCGGTACGATTTTTTAAAGTTAAGCTTTGTTCATTTGTGTATGGAAGAGAATAATATATGTCAAGTTTGGGTACAGTTGTTAGTCTTGGTAGATTAGTGAGTTTCTTGGTTAGAAAAATATCCGTACTTTTATGTAATATATGTTATGGGTAGCCGTTATTTTAAAACATCCTTTATGAGTGACGTTTCATAACGTAATGAAAGTACGTAGAACACAAGTTATAAGCTCTAAATAACACTTATGTTACCAGATATTTTTTACCCTTTGACATGAGAACGGAATAAAGCTGTCAAATTGAGTTAGAAGTCCAGTAAACATTGTTTTATATATATTGACGAGGCAAATCCGCTAGTGTTACGATTAACGAGGATGTATAAAAAAAAGTAAATTATTATTATTTTCAACCTTGCAAGTGAAATTAATGGTACGATATTGAGGTGAGGATCGTAACACTTGCTCTGTCATTTTTAACTGGCTACACGATGGTTTAATTTATAGAAAGGAAAATGATTTTCACGTCATCGTGAAGTTTAAATAATGAAAATGACAATGTTGAACAAATGATACGAAAAATAAACGGTTTTATTTGGCAACATTTCTGGGTTTTACATACAGTTGTGATACATGCTTGTACCTGTAATTGTTCTTAAACTTCTATGGCATGTGATTTATTGGCGTATAGCCCATCAAATGTGACGGCGCAAGAACTACTATCCATACCTTATAATGTACTCACGTTTCATAGCTAACTAAAATAAATACGACCCGGTATGGCCAAGTGGTTAAAGCATTCGAGTGGTAATCTGAGGATCGTGGGTTCGAGTTTCCGTCGCACCAAACATACTCGCCATTTCAGCCTTGGGAACGTTATAATGTGACGGATAATTTCACTATTCATTAGTAAAAGAGTAACCCAATAACAAGAATTAGCGATGGGTGGTGATGATGCGCTGCCTTCCCTCTTGTTTTATACTACTAAATTAGGAACGGCTAGAGCAGATAACTCTTTGCGCGAAATTCAAAACAAAATAAACATGTTCAACAATGGCTTTTATGTCATTCTGCTCAGCAACAAAGATATAGCTTACTGTTGTTGTTAATCTACTCTATATAGTGAAAGTATGAAATGAAATGTATAAACGAAAACGTGCAAAAATATTTGTTGCTTTTTTAATTAGAGGCCGTTGATTAAAGAGATTTGTCTTTATTGAAAACGTTGGCGATATAATGCAAACCAGCTTAATTCAGAAACGAATTAAGTTTAAAATTGAAGTTATTTTTACTTTCATGATAAATTTCATGCACTTGACTCTTAGCTAGTTGATCTCACACTACTTCTTTATTTTAGGCGTATTATACTTACACTCGCTATGCTTATAAGGTTTCATGGCACCTCACTCGTCGTCGCCAAAATCGTAATGGTCAGACAGTTATCAAACTATTATATCTGAATAAATGCATTTTGACTTTTATGGCTACTTCTATGTACCAAAATCAAGTGTAACGTGACACGCTGACTTTTATATATATTAGGTATGTTCTTCTAGCCATCAGGTCAAGGAATGGAAAACTGCGATCTTTTTTGTATTTCCATTGTGAATTGCAATGCAGGATATTTGTTCGAGTGACTCATAAAGTCATGAATCTTGTATGTGGTACGCAATGATATTAAAAATGTATCTTAAACATATATTAGCCCAATTCTGTGACGTATAACAATTGGTTTGAGAGTGTTAACTTCAAAATGTACAATATCTAGATTAGTGAAAAGTAGCTAGGTCTTCATTTTAATGATAGTATTTATCTTCATAATAGAATTAAGTTGAAACGATGCAGAAGGTGTTTTTTTATTTATTGTGGAACTGTCGATTTAGTAAGTTTCTTGGGAGTTCTGTTATTTTCGTGCTACTGGCAGAGTATTTGTAGTGTCGCTGTAGGTAGTTGGTTAGGAGGTTGGATACATCAAAGCTAGCAATTTTGTCCTGTGTGATTACGATGGTTGCTTTGACAATCGCTGCATATGTGACTGATTAATTAATGTGTGCAGATGTTTTATCAGTTATCTAACTAAGAGGTAGCATTGTGAAACTCTGCAGTTGAGAGGGTAGCCTTGTGTGCGGAGTTTATGAAAACCATAGATATGTGGGGCTACGTTGTAATATTCTGTTATTTATTTAACCGTGTCTGTTCCAAGTACTTTCTTTTGTGTACCAACACTGGAATTAGACTTGATATCTCGCACGAAGGTCTAAATGGCTGAAAAAAAAACCAGGCGAGTTAATAAAGCACCAGATAGCCATAAATAATACTTTTAATCATTAGCTGTATGATCAGGAATAATGCCACATTTCATTCTCTGTTTTACAGTGAAAAAAAACATCCACAAAGGTTTCAAATTATGTAAACCTTATTAAACCTCATAAATATAAATATTTATATACATATATGTAGAGAGAGAGAAGTTTTTGCAAGAACCGGATTAACAGCTATCAAAAGCAAACATCCAACACATTATATATATTTGTTACTTTGTTGTTAAGCGCAAAACAACAAAGTAAATTATCTGTGCTGTTCCCACTATAGGTATCGAAAACCCGATTTTTAGCGTCATAACCTTTCAGACTTACATTTGGAACGCAAACACTTTTATATACATTTTGCCGTGAATATTTTATTTAGTTCAATATAAAAGTATTAGAAAAAATTGTTCTGCTCTTATTTACTACAATTAGAAGAGAGATTGCATCCATTCGCATAGTACACTGAATATATCTACTAAACACATTCAGTCATAAGCTTGACATAATAAACTTGAGGAAACGAATATGGTTTCTATATGTCAGTTAACTATGAGTGTAATATGGTCTGACATATATGGAGCATGTAGCTAATTTTTAGTGTTATTATTACACAATTCCCGCTTACGTTAGTCCTAAATCAACAGAACAGCTTTTAGCTATAATGATACACAGTTTACAAAAACATATACCACAATGTAAAATATAGTGTTTCTTGACTACAAATGCTTCTTTTATAAAGTTATTGTACATTTACTTTGAATGCATTATGAGGAAATCTTCAGCGCTACAACATTGTTCAGTTTAATCTAAATCTCACTTTGTTCGCAGTAAGATTTTAGTGTATTAAGTAATAGTTATTTTGAAGTACAATTCAGTGTAATTTTTATCCAGATTTTAATCATACCAGCTTTCTAATCAAAGTAGGCAGTGTGTCAAGGTACAATAAGGAAGATGCTTACATCTATATCCGATTGTTTTAGTTAGGAATATGATCCGCTGCTATAAATTGACAGAATGCCTATTGATATACTTTGAATAAAGTGATATTAGTTTAAATCCTCTATATATAGATCTCTGGAGAAAAAAAAGACCTTGGTGAATCCTTATCTCTAAACTTTGCACACTATATCTGCTAATCATTTTGTTAAAAGTAGTTTCATAACTGGATCCCAGCCTTTTTTATCTGTCTAAGTCTTAAATTTGTGCCCTTTAGTGTTCAGAATTCAGGGCTAAGAAATCAAAGTCCTTTATTCAGCAATTTCTCAGAATATCTTAGATATATTAATCATTAATAACACCTTTTTCTCTTACTCTTTTTTTCTCAAGAGAAATGAAATTAAGATTTTTATTTATTTCATAATTTTCATCCTAGGAATCATACTAGGAGTTCTTTTCTAATATTTCAACTCTACATAATAATTCAAATAAGGCCTAACTAGTGATTTGTACAGAAAAAAAGTTATCACTTTTGACTCGTAATTAACATGTTTATAAATACACATTAAAATTATGTAGCTTTATTATTATAAAGAACTCTGTCTTAGTGGCTCGAATGACCAGCCCACTGCTTCACCAAGATCTGTTTCTTCACACAAATGCGTATTTTGCACACGTTACAATTAACATTTATTTGCTAAATAAACTGAACAATTTATCCAATCCATTATTTAGCGATTCAATATCCTCAATACAGCTGGAAATTCTCAAGTTTTATGTCGTCTAAAACTGTTGCTAGTTTATTGACTATGATCTTATCAATATCGCTCATGTGAATATGGAGAAGCAAATATCCCAAAAATAGCATGCATTGTATTCCATTAAATAATAACGTTTTGTTTCCTCTACTATCAAGCTACCTTACAATCTAAATTACTAGTCTTTTGCTAGCCCTTGCGATACTCTCAGGTAAAATTGATTCACTTATACAAGAATGACAAACTAAGACTGCAAAATAGTGAAATAATAAACAAGATATTTACTTCAAAACAATTCAGTTTTTTCATATTTTGAGTGAGTTTAAGATTATAAAAACACGTACATAACTTAAAACACACAATGAAAACAAATCTTTATTCAAGTTAAAAGTTAAATAAAGTTAAAGTCAAAGTTAAATAAATGTTCACAACGAAAGGTATCATCTTTACTTGATAACCATCTCTCTAAACTCTCCTAAGAGATTATTAATATGGTTACTAAAAACTAGTTAACGTTACAGGCTAATTTGTAATGGAATATAACATTTATATAAAGAAGATAAAACTTTACTAACAGAACTGAAGATTCGAGGTTGAGGGAAAGAAAGATAATTGAGGGATCATTGTATTATATCCAAAATTCTGTAATACTGTCCTTCTAATGATGCATGCACCATCTGTATCATCGTTGGTCAATCTCAGTAAAACATAAGAGAGATCATAACCTCGAAATATCCCCTAATACACGGTTGTTCATTTCAAGACACAAAATACAGCAATACAGCTATACTCCTATGAGCAGACCAAGTGTTGTCACCAGGAATGACACAAAATATAATTATGAAAGTTCGAGAGAAGAAGTCTCAATTACTTTCTCAGCCGAATATCACGTGAATCCACACACACCTAGAATAACGTATGTACAAGCTTAGAGAAATGCTATATTCAAATAAGAAGTTACAAAATGTATTGTATGTTTATATTGTACACGTTTCCTCTCTCTTTATTTCAGACTTGTTCTCAAGCTGACGATAAATTTTAAAATACATTGGTTCGAAGCACGCTAACTTATTCTTGTTTCTGAACCCTTACATACGACACAAACAGCACAACCCTTTAACAGCTAAATACGGTAGAGTAGAACTCTTTGATAAAAAGAATTAATGACTCTACGCAATAATATAGTTTAGTAATGAGAAGCGTAATCAAAACTAATACATTTTAACAAGGAAAACAACACAAAATAAAAAAATAACGTTGATACTGTTCAAAATTTGCATTATGAGAATTCCTTTCAACAAAGATCATGATCATGAGTCAATCCAATACAAAGTTTTTATCGTGTAATACAACCCAATAGAAGGTAAAATTTTATCGTATAAAACAATACAATACAAAAATATATGAACCATTTTCACAAGCCTAACCATTATAAAAATAAACAAATGAAAGTGGATAAAATTCTTTACAAAATAGAGTAAAAGAAAACAAAATAAACTTAAGAAAAGATATATAAAGATGAATTGATTGTTTGTTTTGAATTTCGCGCAAAGCTACTCCAGGGCTATCTGCGTTAGCCGTCCCTAATTTTGCAGTATAAGACCAGAGGGATGACAGATAGTCATTACCACCCACCGCCAACTCTTGGACTACTATTTTACCAACGAAATATGGAATTGACTGTCACATTATAACGCCTCCACGGCTGAAAGGGCAAGCATGTTTGGTGCGACCGTGATTCTAACACTGCGACCCTCAGATTACGAGTCGAACTCCTTAACCCATTTGGCCATGCCGGGCCGTTAGATGTATTGATCAGAGAGATAAATGAAAACAAATTTACAGTTAAACAGAGCCTTTAATAAGACTTTTATAAAAAACAAAGCATAAAATAATCTTTTAAAAACAAAGACCAACAGTAAAACTATAATAAGTACTTCATAAAACTATTATTTTAAGACACAGAACTAAAATTAAAACACATTATAACATACAGTGAAATCAGTGACCTATTAAAGTTTTTCCCCATCGCAATCTGTGAACTACAAATAACATTGACCAAGAAGTTATAAATATTCATGGTAGTGAGGGTAGAACAGTAGTTTATCAGCAGTAACAGAGGTAAGTCTCAGCTGTTTCTAGCCACTTTATCTGAAGTATCGAATAAGAGTTTAGTATAGCTGTACTTCAGATCCAAACTTCACGAGTAATTCGAAACTTCTTAAAATAATCACAACTGAACGAAAGGTCAACTAATATTAACATATTCATTATTTCACTTCATATGTCAGTTTTATTGCATAAATTTGTTTGCTAGTCGTTAATCATTATTTCAACTTAATAGACGCCATGATGTTTAGAAGACTGTGAAATGATGTAAAACTGAAAGGCATAACATTTCAAAGAATGGAGTCTTCATGAAAAATTGTAAAACTCGTGCAGTATAGTACTTAAGGCATAAACTGCTCTTAAAAATACCACAAGCCAATTTTGGAGCCACGTTATCATTCATAAAGTGAAGGATATTGTTACAAAAGAAAAACTATGTATTACAAACTCATTGCTATAAAACTGGGGCATATTTTCTTTGTTGTTTATAAGATATTAGACAAAGATTTAAAAATGATGAAGACTCATAGGTCAAAAGTTCACAAGGTTTAAAAATCACCTAGATATTAATGCTGTTTTTACGATAAACGTGGCCAAGTAAACTGGAATCAAAGGAATTAATTAAACTCGACTGTACACTTATCAAATTATTCTATCATTACAACTCCAATGGAATTTTGTGTGTTACATTTGTCTTACTTTGGAATTTAAACCTAAATCCTTAATCAAATGAACGAAACCTACATAAAAGTGCAGGGAAGCACTGACAAGGCTATTTTCAAAAGAAATCTTGTCTCATAAGGATACCATTACAATGACTTATTAAGAACCAGGAAAAGCAGACAGAGTACAATCTATAAAGACATTTAAAATTCTTCACTTTTAATGTTAACTATCCCAACAGTGAAATTGAATAACTTTATTCTATATACATATATTATGGATTTAATAAAAATATGAATATATATTTATACTATGATCAACAACCACAATAACAAATTACTATATGCATATCCAAATCACTAAAACTAACTAAAACATGCCAAAAAAGCAGAAATCTGTATTTGAATTTTCTAGAACCTTTTGCCGGTACAACAAACCAACGCTTTATTTCTATACTATCAGTCATTTGGTTACTTTACTTCAGTCCAATAAGTTCAGTTTTGACGAACCTCAACAAATTATTTTATTCAGACTAATACTGATGTTGTATATCTTTCACTAAAGAGCTATTTGTGTTTTATAGTGTGACAGACTGTGTTTAGAAGTACCTAGAGGCTACGTTCTTTCTATTTTCTTTTTAACACATGGAATGATCAAGTTACTTAAGAGAAAAAAGTATATTGGGAGAAATTACCTTATTGTGACATTTGTTTTGCAGTTATCTCTTCCGGAAATTTTATCTCATCAAGAGTTCTTTCTCTATTCTCTAGAAAGAAATGCTCACTTTACCAACACGTAACTTTTTCAGTGCTTCCCTGTAGACGTAACGTATACTTGCGCACTCACACCAAAAGAAACTGGGTTTCGATACCCGTGGGGGCAGAGCACAGATGGTTCATTGTCTAGCTTTGTGCTCAATTCCAATCAAACTAGCTGAATATTGTTCGTCTTTATAAAACAAAAATGGCTTCTTTTTCAGTCTCTAATTCCTTCCAATAATTCAGTCAGGTGTAGAATTTAATTTAATTTTAAAAAAATACCCCTGCTATTTTAATGATCTCACTTACTATGTTTATCTGAAAGCTATTATTATACCTGAACGTACCACAGAGTAAAGTAGAGGAGTCGAGAGCCTTTCCAAGGTAAAACAATATACTGTAAAAATTACATGGGTTATGATAAAGCACCATTTCCCCAAGAGCTATTTCATAAGTTCACTGGGGCAAATTGAGGTTGTGCTGATTTAGGGAAGTGGCCAAGAGTTTTTGGACACCAACACTAACTTGAACCTGTAAAATTAAGGTGCCTGCCATATTATCTGTTTTGTTTTTTACACGACACTTGTCTTGTTTTTGTAGGTGAGTGAAACACGTAGCTCTTCTGACATTCAAAGGTACCAATAAGGAAGACCTGAATCCTCTTCTTAAATGTTTTAGGCAAGTTTAATTAAAATTCACTGACGCTTGTGTAAATGCTCGAAGTAAAAATGCAATTTTAGGCACGTAACTCTCTGGAACGTACAGATTCAGAAACGAACAGTGCAGTGGCTGATTATATATATGTACAGAGTAGATTTTAATTTTCTCAGTCACTTGAGCAAGGAGCTGCTAAGTAAATAGAATATATTTACAATTGAGATGCTCCAATATTTCAACCTGGAAAATTTAACTATTTTTCAAGTCAAATTCAAGGTTCAAAAGAGAAGGCGCAGTGAAAACTTGACCATTTTTGTAAATGATGTGTAGAAACTGTATAGGTAGGTATTTCCTACTATAGCAGTTTTAGTCTATGCGATATCTATATCGATAAGATGTCAAAGATCTTCAACGTAAAATATTGCAATATCATACAGGTATAAGCAGATATTTACTACTTAGAAAAGGCAGTTTCTACGTTAACCAGGTTTGAAGTGGAAATTCTGAGCTGTTATTCATATTTGGCTTAAAAAAAAACTCTTGCTTTTTCAAAACTGACTTTTGGTGCGGTAATCCATTTACATCCAAAGGTGTGCATAACGTTTAAAATGTGTCAGTAAAGTTGTTTGTTATTAGGCACAAAGCTACACCAAGGGGTTTCTGTGCTTTGCGCCCCACGGTTATCGAAACTCGGTTTTTAGCAGTATAAATCCGCAGACATACAATTATGCCCCTAGGGGACATGTCGGTAAAGAGCTGCATATTAGTGAGGTCGAGTTACTGGGTTGTAGGGAAGGTACCAGAACTCTGTCTGCCTGTCATTATCAGTCATTTTGAAATATGTTATCATTTTATAAAGCTGACATAAACCTTGTCCTGATTAATGTTAGTAGACTAGTTGTAGCTGGAAATGCGTCTCTCACAGTTTATTTTCATTCTGTCCCCTTGCAGAGGAGAGATTATCTCTGTATTCTCATTACGGTTGGTATGGGTGTTAACACTTTAATTAAAATAGAGTATACAACAACGTTTCGACCTTCTTAGGTCATTTTCAGATTAAAAAGGGGAGAGTTGCAAATGACCTTTGCCAGACACATGTTTTAGGGACGAGAGTGTAAATGGGTACTGGATTGTAGGAATACCAATTCATCCGTTTTGGAAATACATTTTTACTTCAAGTGGATTTCTCGTCATCACAAAAAATATCTCTAATTTTGGCTCAGGCATTAATATCTTGGCGAAGGTTTTACAACAAAATGTTGCCAACCATCATCGTTTGTACAACAGCTGAGCTACAGTTTTGCATGAAAATCATTCGGTACCAATTATATTGAGCCTGAGAAAAGTGGACTTCTGGAGTACATATAGGAGGAGGAAGTTACAGTGCCTTCAAGTGAGCAGGTCGTGGTTCATGTTATATAAGAGATTAACAATGTTGTTAGAGTAAGATCACATTCATGTTAACACTGAATGGTAATATAAACACTGTGCTATACGTGCTATCTTGAGAAAAATTTGGCTCTATCAGGGTTAACAGCAGCACATTGTAGATTCTTCATTACTAAGAACAGTTCTATATGTTGTGGGCCCTGTCCTAGACTCTAATTAAACTAATCATTTTGTAGTGACCATTATTGATTACTACGTCAAATGTTCCAAATAATATCTGTTTGTCGATATTTTAACAAAGTCCGTTGTTACTGTTTTGGCTGAGTGATAGATATCATGATTTGATGCAATTTAAAATGAAAAAAAACTTCTAAAACAAGCATTCGATGACAAATACTATTAAGCAGTTTCAAAATTTGAAATCTTAAGTACAAATATTCATACCTAAATAGGGAAATGTAGGGGTGATAGAAAGCTAATCAACATTAAGATAAAACAAAGACTTGGTATTATCAGAAATGGTTTCCATTACCTTTTACTATTATTTTCCATAAAATTAAGTGAAAATCTTTGGGAGGAGGAACATGTTTAATATTAGATAATTCTTGTTGGTGAAAGAACGAATTATACATTTGTATGTCTTGTCAAAACAAAAACACGTTTAAAATATTCGTGTATAAAGTTGTAGTAAAAACCCGTATAAGTAATTAGGTGAAAATCAGACGAAGTTTGCTCAACTACGTGATTAAAACAAAATTGAATGCTTGAGTTTTGATGATTGAGTTGTGCTCAAATGAACTATTGTGAAACAAGATAAAACTATCATAAATATTCCTTAGTAGAATGAAGAAGTTCTAAGTCTACGAAAACACTTGGTAACTTTGAAATACGTTTTGCTAAATTAAAGGCAGCACAGAACCCATCATCACATCTAAGTGGTCAAAACGTTCATAATCAAGAACGAAGTGTGAGTTCTTAGTGCCAGAATCCAGTGCACACATTTCCAACTAATTTCCATCTGAACTGTTCCTTATCTTTTTTTGTTCTCAGACAACTAAATCCATAAAACTACGTAATCCACGTAAACATATCAAATACATTAAAGAGCTAAAGTTGTACATCACTGATGACCTTCTCGTGCACCATTTAAAAATGAAAACCAGCGACTGAGATTGCTTTTGAGGTTACTGTATTGTACTATCTCAGTTCAGTTGATAAGGCTGCAAATGCTAGGAGTTAATTATCTGGCCTTCTGAGAAGAGTCAGCTAACAAAATTCTAGTGGGGGAGTAATGCGACATGTCTGGTTATCAACTGATGTGTTAACATGAAGTTCCTGGTCATTAGAGTTTGAATTAATTGCTGGGACAACAATTAGACTGATAAGCTAATTGAAAAATCAATAACTGGAAAGAAGTGAAATTCTTTACTTTCCAAGCAATTCACGATAGAAAGTATGCAAGACATTTTACTTAGTTACGTGGTTATCAAACGGTTAAAAGAACTGATGTTAGTGGATACAATGTCTAGAGAATTAACACTTTCAACGACTCGATATGGTAATTGAGGAAACAAAAAAGATATATGTTTTCCCAAAGGGATTTGCAATTCTTGCTTCACTTAATGTGAAGTGGTGATTCTAGAAGAGTGAATTTGTTTTACTGTCTGCAGGACATTTTGTGGCAACCATGTAATTATAGTACAGCTGTTGTTAGCAAAAGCAATGCCCAAAACGTTAACAACTAAAGTAACTGGAAACTGCCGCTAGGAATATGAAAGAAATTGTAATAGGTTTATGGTTAACAGTGGGCAGATGTTTATACAGAAGCAGCTCCAATACAGTTGTGCTTATGCAGTATTTTAACAGAATTTAAACACAATTCCACACCTTTAGGTATTTGAGCTCTGCACATTACTTCCAATGTGTAGGCCCAGCATTGGCAGGTAGTTAAGGTCTTCGACTCGTTATCTTAGAAACGCAGCTTCGAATCTCCATCACGCCAGAGATGCTTACCCTTTCAGCCGTGGAGGCGCAATAATGTTACGGTCAATCCCACTATTCGTTGGTAAAAGAGCAGCCAAAGAGTTGGTGGTGAGTAGTGATGACTAACTGCTTTCCCTCTTATCTTACACTACTAAATTAGGGATGGTCAGTGCAGATAGCCCTCGTGTAGCTTTGCGCGAAATTCAAACAAACAAACAATAAACAGTTTATGCTTTGAAATATCACATGAAATGAATAATTCTGTATAAAACCAAGAAGAAAAGTTACTGTTTCACCGGACTTTGCCTTTTAAACACTTTCCTGTGAATACAACAGCAGTTGGTTGTTTGATTAATCTCATGAATAATGTGGTTTGTTTATTTGTTTGCTTTTTAGTTTCGCGCAAAGCTACAAGAGGGCTATCTGTGTTAGGCGTCCCTATGTTAGCAGTGCAAGACTAGAGAGAAGGCAGCTAGTCACCACTATCCGCCGCCAATTCTTGGGCTACTCTTATACCACGAATAGTAGGAATGGCCGTAACATTATAACGTCCCCACGACTGAAAAGACAAGCATATTTGGTGTGACTAGGATTAAAACCCGCGACCAAGTCTGTTGGCTGATTTCTAGTTAGTTTGGTAATGAGTAGCAAGAGACTATCCAAATATATAGCCAATAGGAGCATAAACTTTCGCAGCGGTAGGTTCATGGAAGCACTGAAGCGCTTTGTAATTGTTGTTAGTATATACTGTATCTCTATTTGCAGCATTGAAGCTTACAGGCCGGTATAAGGTTTTTACAAGTAAAACTTTTAACTCATAGCTCCTTCTCTTGACCAGTTTGAAATCTCATTATAGTCACGACTGTTGACGATTCCCTCTTACTTTTGAACACGTATTATAATATCACGCGCGAACTGGTTTATGTATGTTGATTTGAAAATTGGGCATGAATTGGTGATCCTGTAATTCATCATCTAATGTCCATCGGACTTCCACACAATGATATATTCAAAGTCATAATAGAGCACCCAACTCGGAATCTGCAGGTCGTCGATTTCAATCACCACTGCAACAACGGGGACGTTATAACGTAATGGTCAATCCTACTAATCATTAGTAAAAGAGAAGCCCAAGAGTTGGCGGTGTGTGATATTGATTAGTTGCTGTTTCTCTAGTCTAACACTGTTAAATTAGAGACGAATAGCTACACGCGAAATTCAAAATATACCACGCCAAAGCCATAGAAAACAGACGTGTTGGGAATTTTCCTTTTACACAAGTAGGCGTTTTAATGCTTTTTCGTGCAACATCAGTGTAATTCTTTTAACACCTGGATTTAATATGTTTTGTCATACATTTATCCATTAGGATAGGCAATTAAGGGACCGAACCTTAATTTGTGGCATTTTATCTCCGTACAATGTGTGATTAGGTCACAAGTGCGCTGACCTACTTTTGATCATGAAAAGATGATAGTAACAGCCCTGTGTCAAGAATAGAAAAGGTACCATCACCGTTGGAGCTCTACTGACTTAAGAGCAGGTGAAATTATAGTTGTCTTTACGTCTCTTATTTTATTCTACATGAGAAACGTGGCAGTTGCAACTACGGGCAAATATAGGAGACATTGAAATAATAAAAAGGTTAGTGGTTGTTGTAAATATACAGTCCTCGAGAGAGACATTGAAAAATAATACATTTGAGGTGCTCTTCAAAACGAGTAACTAAGGAGACAACTATGAAAGTACGGCCTGGAATTTTGGTTGAAACGATGGGTTGTTTTCGTATCCGATAGATTGAGTGCGGTTGTTTTCTACGCCTATTGTCTCGAATCTGTCACCAAGTGTTGATGTTTATTTTAGGTTTATGTTGTGTGTAAGCGATCAGAATAACATAGGCCAATCAGTGATACTCTTTAGTAATAATTACTGCTACGCGCTGCTTCTTTTTAAAAGTCGTTTGGCAAGGACTCGGCCACACCAAATAAGTCAAACTCTAACCCTTCGTGTGACAAAAAATTCGTGGAATTTACTTAGTCCTGCACTAAGTAAAATGGGAGTTTCACACAGTAATCGTTTGTTTTTTAGAGCAAAACAGAAAAAGGCTTAAAATGCATTGAAATGATTCGTCAAAAATTTCACGAAGACGGCATTAAAATACACATACGTCTTGATTTAATGCATTCAGCTCATAATCAACACTACAAGGGTTTTTAAGAATTATTTCAAGAACTCGAAAACTAAAAGTTCGTTGTTATAACTTACGTTTTAAACGCTAAGACTAAGTTTTAGTTCGTATTGCTGGAGCCATAATGAAAAAAAATTAACATTAAATCTTAATTACAGGTACAACAATATCGACAACAGTTTGATTAGCAATGTTGTTTTTTAAACGCATAAAACGTAACGTCAAGCAGATAAGATTCAGAATATTTCGAATAATTGCTTCTGCCTCAATTTATTTATTTGTTCTGAATTTTACGCAAAGTTGTACGAGGGCAATCTGCGTTAGCCGTCCCTAATTTAGCAGTGAAAGTGAAAGATTAGAGAGAAGACAGCTAGACATCACCAACTATCGCCAACTCTTGGGAGACTCTTTTACCAATGAATATTTGAATTTACTGTCACATTAAAACGTCCGAACTGCTGAGAGGACAATCATGTTTAAGTATGACGGGGATTCAAGCCCGCGACCTTCAGATTACTAGTTGAGCGCCCGAACTACCTGGCCATGCCGGGTCCTCTTTATTTGTACATTTGTAAAAAAAACCAGGATAAAAGATTCTAAGATGCAGGTACAATCTGCTCAGGTGATGCCCAACATTAACAGGTAGTTAGGGGCGTGACTCATATTCTGAGGGTTGCAGGTTTGAATCCCAGTCAAGGAGATATAGAAACCTGATTTTATTGTATGAGAATGGAAAGTAAACTTCACAATGCAAAACCTATTTATACATTTTTTCTTTTGATTTTGTTTCATTGTTTTTAAACGACAAACAATAAATAACATTTGTTTAGACAATAAAGAGTTTTGTATGTTTGAAGTTTAAAGTTTTACCCTTCTAATGTCTCCTTTACCACTTGAAAAAAAAGGTACTTACACATTTATATTCTTTACAACAAATTTTGTGAGTGTGTTTTTCTCATAGCAAAGCCACATCAGGCTATCTACTGAGCCCACCGAGGAGAATCGAACTTCTGATTTTAGCGTTGTAAATCCGTAGACTTACCGCTGTACTAGCAGGGGCAACTTTTATGAAGTAATGTACTTTAAAAATTCTTTTCTTTTCTTTTTATTATTAAATTGATTTTTTAAAGCTGTAACATGTTCGATTTATTTTTGAGATATTTATCGTTTTTATTCAATATCTCTTCAAATCAAATCTTAACAGTGCGTTCCTTTAGCTCACGTTTTATCATTTCTGAGTTATATTTTGAAATATATTTTTACCCTCTCTTCATCGTTCTATCCATCCATCTGTTCGTGAAGTAATTTTTCACAAATGTTGCAGAAGAGGCATATATGGCGTATATAGCCTGGTTGCTTTGCGCCAATAAATGCCAGTAAACCAAAGTCATATATACATATATATGTATACATCCTTTTCTTACTTACAAAATTTGTTCTTTAAATATGTCTGTAGAAAATACTGAAAATTAAAAAAAAAACATTTAGAACGTTTTTTTTCTTTTTTCGTTTTTATCTTGGTTGAAAATACTTCCTTTAATGGAAGGCTGTAATATTGTAAATGTTTATTTAACAAAGACTGCACATTTTGATATAAAAACAAAGACAAAAGATCATCTTTCAAACATCCTTTATTGATTTGGATATTGCTATATAACTAATAATTTATGTTTTAAATATTTTCTTTATTACTCTTAACGTAGGTGAGAAATATTCAGAACAGGAAATGAACAGTGGACAGATTTTACTTCGAGTTGAAATTTACTAACTATAAGTTTCCAATTAAACTGATGACGAATACACTAAAGCGGCTGAAATCTTGTAATAACTAACTCTAATAGTGAGCAAAACCTGTTAATTGTCTGTTTATTGGACATTGGTTCATATTTTTATTGTACTAACACAAAATACAAGAACTTGACCACACTCCTAAATGTTCAGTTATAGAAAGAATATCGATTATTGATTTGAAAAAAAATTGTTTAAGTATAATGCAGCGCCATCTAGACGAATTAAAAATCTATTACATCATAGAACTTGCACACAATATGTTTTCATATAGAAGCAATATTACTTTATGTTTATTTACTTCAATAAGGTTTCATTTCATATTTTTTCTGTAACTCTTATTAAAATAAATGTTTCTTTTTTATTTCAGTCTATGTACGAATATATATATATATATGTATGTGTATCTATATTACTTTGTAATAACACCCCCCAGTGGCTCAGCAGTATGTCTGCGGACTTACACACTAAAATCCGGGTTTCGATACCCGTGGTGGGCAGAGCACAGATAGTCCATTGTGGAGCTTTGTGCTTAATTCAAAACAACAACAACAACAACTTCGTATTAAAACGAAAAAAGAAGAAAAATTAGAACCATCACTCCTTTTGTTATAGCTTCTCTAAAGCTTAAATACAATGAAAAATGTAGTTTTTCTTAAGTAGACGTTTATAATTAATGTATGTGTTTTCCCAGTTTGTTGTACTGTAGTGTTTCAGGCCTAGCATGGCCAGGTGGTTGAGACACTCTGCTCGTAATATGAGGGTCGCAGGTTTGAATCTTCGTCGCACCATGTATGCTTGCCCTTTCAGTCATGGGGGCGTTATAATGTTCGGTCAATTCCACTGTTCGTTGGTAAAAGAGTAGACCAAGAGTTGGCGTTGGGTAGTGGTGACTAGCTGCTTTTTTTCTAGTCTTATACTGCTAAATTAGAGACCGGTGGCGCAGATAGCCCTCGAGTAGATTTGCGCAAAATTAAAAACAAAACATGTACTGTTTTTTTTTAATTATATGAACAAATTAACAATGAAAAGACAGGTGTAGAAAATAGAGAGGTTTAAACTATGAAAAGGAGGTACAAGTACGAAAATAGGTGTAAATAGTATGAATATTTGTATTGCTAGTTTATTGGCTATGAATTTGCAACCTTAATCAAACCTTTTGCGCTTGTGGGTTAAACGGCCTAATCAGAAAACTCTTTGTGGCTCAGGTAAACCTGTTTTTAGTTTTAAACAGAAGGGGTAGATAGTTAATCAGTAGTGCTTGCCCCATGATAGGTTAATCTCGCTCTTTTAAACTGAATAACGGGTTGATTTTCACTTTTTTAACGCATCCACGGTTGAAATGCAAAACGTGTTCGGTGGCATCACATCTCGAACCACGAGCCCTTTCATACGCAGCGCGTTAAATTAACTAACAGTCTCGTCCAGGTCATTACATCAGCAAGGTGACTTGTTGTAAGCGTCTAAATAAACATGGAGCTACAATCAGGTTTTAAAAACACAATTTATTAAATTGTAATAGTACTTGGAGTAAAATGTAACATTTACCAGTTAATAAACATGTGCCTGGCCAGGACTTGTTACTAGTGTTAATAAACACAAAAACATGACCATCAATATAAAATGTTTCAAATAATGAAATAAATCAAAAGAATTAGAAGAAGAAGTAAAACAAAAACACAATATTCTAAAATCAATTTTCTATGTTAACATTGATATAGAGTGACAAACAGCAATAATTCAGTAGCTATTTCGTCACTAAGTTAATAAAGTATGTGGCATGGTATTTATTCATAGCGTTACGTCACGAAAATACATCTCATGTGATTATATATTTACATAATCTTCTACTACATTAATAATACAGTAATGAGCAAAAGGGTTAAAACAAGAAAATATTTTGTCATTCTTTCCATTTTATGGTGCAAATGTTTCTTTGTCAATACAGAATATAAATGTCAACTTTGGTAATGCTCCACTGATTCCTGTTGACAACTGAATGGGCAACGGTGGGAACACTCACAATTCTTAAGAATGCCCATATACTTGTACCAAAAGCATATCATAAGGGTTCTGTTTGAATTAATACGCTGATTAAATTTAGGGTATAAAATAACTGTTATGGTATCCCAATCAGTGTCTTAATTATATAGAGAAGAGCTATATTATGGTACTGGTATATTCTAGAAGAAATCAAGTTAAGAACACGCCACAAACAAACTTTGATAAAAACAGTGTTTAACATTATATATTAAATTTTGTTGTCATGCCACAGCCCCAAAGTGTAGAGGATTGTTATTAAAACAAAGAATTCGAATAAAAGTCTTATGTGATGCTGGTTGAACTCTCAGACAAGTTGCAACAAACTTCAAATGTTCCTCAAACGCTGTTATGTACACACTAGA
Source organism: Carcinoscorpius rotundicauda (assembly GCA_011833715.1). NCBI lineage: Eukaryota > Metazoa > Arthropoda > Merostomata > Xiphosura > Limulidae > Carcinoscorpius > Carcinoscorpius rotundicauda. Next base: position 51,992,569 of record CM022396.1, on the reverse strand, counting down.
TCATGAGACAGAGAAAGGTAAATTTGATAATAGGAAAGCAAGAGGCAGAACACCTGAACTCAATGATACTGATAATAAATATCATCGTTCATGCAGTCTTCGACACAGAGGGAAGACAGCCACTGATGCGAAGCATGAGATAAAGGACCATCTACCAAATGATATAAAGTGCCCACATCTACAGGGGTATGGGTAAAAGTAGGAGAGAGCAGGTGGTAGTTTTCGGAAAAGTATTTCGCTTGTCTGGAAAATTTTTAAAGATACATCCAGGCTATCTCCTCCGACTTTTACATAATGCTGATCCACATTATCAAGAAGAATGAACGAGAATGAATATTTGTTTTAGTAGCTGATAAAACACATTTACTTCAGTATTCAAGTATTGTCAGAATGTCAGAAGACTGAAATTTGCTAAAAAGTACAGAAACTGGATTGTTGATGATTGGAAAACGGTGTTGTGGACGGATGAGTCCAAGGTTGAAATATTTGATTTAAAGCGTAGGTTTTACGTCCGGCATAAAAAAGGTAAAAATGTTTCTCTAGTAAATAGCTCCCCCTATAAAGCATGGGCGAGGCAGTTTGGTGGTTTAGGAGTGTTTTCTGTTGAGGAGACAGAAATTATTTACAAAATAGGTGGAATAATGGACCAGCGTGAATATCATTGAAAATTATTGGTAAAGGATTCTACTACCAAAAATACTCGTATAATGCTCCAAACATCCATCTTAGCTGATGGAGTTATTGAAATGACCCTCATAAAGCCCCGATCTCAAGTTATTTAAGTAGAACTGGGAGTTGATAGATCAAAAACTTGACAAACCAAATATTCCTTCTAAATAGATTTGATGGGAGTGTATTAAAGACATTTGGATTAAAATCCCAAAGAATACTTTAAATAAATATGTTGAAACAATGCCTGAAAGACTGTTTGTTGTTATTAAAGCAAAATGTAGATATAAAATATTAACTGTTTGCCGAACTTAAACTTTTCACTGAGTTTCTGTTGAACAAAATCTGAAGGTTAATAAAGTTTTAATGTTTTAATTTGCATTATAATGTTCTTTGAAAGTAGCCTGAACTTTAATTTTCGACTTTGTCCTAATAACACTTTTTTTTTAAAAAAAAAAAAGAATAATAAGTGAATGATAAAAAACTATCACAAAATGGAAAAAAAATTCGCTACCCCACATTCTTTCCACATCAATTCTTCTCATGGTGATGACTAACTGCCTTTCCTCTAGTCTTACACTACTAAATTAGGGACAGCTAGCACAGGTAGCCCTCGTGAAGCTTTGCGCGAAATTAAAAAACAAAAACAAAAACTATTTTCCCATGGTTACTGCCACTTTTCTCTCTTTTCTTTCGGTTCCAACAAACGTATTTATTCATTATTATAAAAGCTTAAAACATATACTAATATATGAATCTAAGCTAAATAAACAAGCTAAAAAATAACGATAGAAACCAGTAAATAAATAGTGTTTGTTTTAAACATATAAATATAGGTTTAAAATAGTTATTACGTATTTTATACGATTTCCCAGACAAACTTCTATATTTTCTTAGCATGAACTTTATTTCATAATATTGCATGTGTTGTATGTAGATATTATGACTAAGCCTCTCCATAAATTAGAATATCAATGTATCTTTGTTGTCTGGTTATTTGCTGTTGTTTTTTCAAACCTTAAGTTCAGGTTTCTTTATTAGCTGCTCGCGGCAGACAAACAGGAAGTACCCAACCTTGAACTGCACTAATCTTGCCCTAAGCGTTTGTCTCCTCATGTTTGTAGGTGTGAGCCTAGAACTCGTTTTCCTGGTAACTGACCTGCTTGCTGAATGACTCGTAGGAAGGGTCTTAGCAGGATGTCTGGCGTACTGGTCACGTGAAAAGAGAAGACAGAAACTCCGACTTCCTTTTTCTGTAAATGGAACATGCTTGTTAACGTGACATTATGTTATGAGAACTTTGGTGTGAATGGAATATTAAGCAAAATTAGATCTCCATACAATTTGGTAGATTTTTACCTCGTCTTTGTTTCAACTTTAACAGCCGATACTGCAAGTAAAATAAATTGTAAACAGAAAACATCACGCGCAAATGTTTTATTTGTTACCATTTTAAGAGGAAATTATTTTTGTTTTATTTTTCATTTAAAGCAAAATTGCTTATTTACACTTTTGTTTATCAAATCCACAACCTCCTATTCTGATGTACTTAATTTGAGTAACTTTTGATCTAATGTTTCAGAATACTACACAGTCTGATGTTTTGGAAAAAAAATAAAAATGTGCTATTAAATTTTGGTGTATTGCAAATGTGTTGATTAAGAAAGATGATAAACCTTGCAGTCAGGTGAATTTTTTTGAATTTTATGAAGTACCAAATGAAAGAAATATTCTGACTTAATGTCAGTATACAAACCTTAACATTTCTATAATTAAATACAAGGCTTTCAACAAGAACAGAAAATGTAATAGACATCAGTCCTGTTGGTATAGCTTGAGAATCCTGTCAAATTTCGCCCTCAATAACTCATGAACTATTTGTTTGTTTGTAATTAAACACAAATTGATGCGCCCCCCAGTGGCTCAGCGATATGTCTGCGGACTTACACGCTAAAATTAGGGTTTCGATACCCGTGGTGGGCAGAGCACAGATAGCCCATTGTGTAGCTTTGTGCTTAATTCGAAACAACAACAACAACAAATTGATGCAATGAGATATCTGTGATTTGGCCAATGCGGATGTCGAACCCATATTTTTGGTGTTATAAGCACTCGTATTTATCTCTGAGCTACTGGTGGCCCCACTAACTGAAAACGGACAATGAATTCGAGGTTTGACTAACAAATCCCCCGGTCTTAATTTCAATTGGTCAGAAAACAGTTTTTAACTGATCCATATATAGTAATAGATAATGCTTTGTACTGCTCTTTCTAAATTTTTAAAATACTATGTTCCCCCCCCTCCAGTAGCACAGCACTAGAATTCTGGTTTCGATATTCATGGTTGGCAGAACATAGACAGCCCATTGTGTGGCTTTGTGTTTAATTACAAATGACACCAACATAAATACTATATTTTCGAGCATAGAACTTTATATAATTTACTTTTATAAGGATTTTTTTTAATTTAGAATTTACCTGTATTATTGTTTTCTTCTCGTGAGAAAGCAGTAACTTTACATACGTACAACGTTAAAATGTGAAGTTCGATTCCCTGTGGTTGACATAACAAATAGTTCAATGTGGCTTTGCTCTGAAACAAACTATGTTAATATTAAGAAGTTAATATTATGTTCACTTCGTATTATTGTTCTTAAAAGGACAGATGGTATTGTGTCAAGCAGTCAAAACAACCAACAGAACACTGTGTTATCAATCCTTTCTGGAAGCACATTCTTTACTTCATATGTTTAGTAGGAGTAATAGTTTAGCAGTTTCCAGCTTTCTGTAACTCAGACTATGGTACTCCAAACTATCACATATTTTCAGTGAATGTGCTATACTGAACCCTTACTTCGCACACCAAATTTCAAGGCAATCCATTAAAAATTACAAAAGATATAAAATAATTCAATTTTGATTGAATTTCTTCGTATTTTTCTTCACACTGAAATTATGGAAACTTTATTTGATGAAAAACAACATACTTAACTCTTATTGATTTTTATAAAATTTGATGTATTAATAGTGCTTTGCATCCTACAATGAGACAGCTAATTTGGTATAAATATAGGCTACATTTTCAAAGTTATTTGACAAAAACCGTTCAAATTTCAAGAAATTCTTGCAAAAGGTCACGTAAACTATTGTTTAACATTTTCACTGCAGATTTGCCTAAGAGTAAAAGTGACGCTTTTAATTTTTGTCATTTTTTTATTATTAAAGACGGCTGATTTGAGACTAAAAACTATATGGTGAAAGCATATGGAAATACATAATTATTGGCTAGACCAAACAAAGTTTACACATTCTTCACTAATTTCTGTTTGCTAAATTCGAAAATCATATCCGATTTCCTCCACCACGTACAGATTTTTCACAAAACTCCTTATGTACTTTTATAAAAGTGAATCATTTTAGTTGGAATCGGTTTCGATTTTGTTATGCTTAAAATATTGACGACCACTGGTTATAAATTTCTCTTAACCAATCGCGACCTGAGAGTCTTATCGATCATTAAAGAACCCACGAGAAACACCCCACTGGTATATTAACGATTAACAGGTCAGATGACGTGTTATTTCTGAATAGCACTTGTTTGTGCGTACATTTTGACATTTTTTTTTCTTTTAAACATTATTTATCCGTCGCTATAGCAACAAGAGGTTGGGTAAATGACCCAAACATTTTTTGCTATATTTGTGGTAACTTTTTTCTTTGAAGAAGCAATAGCCACGCAGAATCAGCTTAATACAAGGATCCAGAAAACACTGAGCGTGAAAATTTAGTTGACAGTAAGAAAATCCTATTACCTCCACTTCACATAAAACCTAGCTGGTTGAACAGTTTGTAACAAAAAAATCATGAATAACAATTCTGATAATATAGATTTCCACTATAATTCATATTCATTAAGCTTAGCAGCTAAGATATATTTAAATTAAAAAAAAAACTTGAAACTTCGAGCGGACTAAAAACGCAACCTACCCTCTTGAAATCTGTTGATTGTTTCACGTATCTATATGGGGAATTCCTAGCTCTTTCACAACCATTGTTTTTTCAAAATATTTTAAAAGATTTTTGTTGGCCCTTAGATTAGGAAATTTACTTCAATAAAAAGCTGAAAAAGGCAACGAAGAAAGTTGAAAAAGAACCACGGATTGTTTTTAAAAATTTTAATAAACAACAAGTAACCAAATTATGAAAATGTTTTCAGCAACCTCCTCGATAAATTCCAAGAGTTCGGTTGTAATATGAGTTTGAAGGTTTATTCCTTACACTCACATATTGACTACTTCCCTAAAAATCTCAGTATCGTCAGTGAAGAACAAAAGTAAAGTCTTCATCAAAACATCAGGGAAATGAAGAGGAGGTATCAGAGAAAATGGAACGTCAGGATAATGGATGATTACTTCCGGTAGTTAAAACCAGATACTCCAGACGCAATACCCAAAAGAAAGACTACAATACTAGTTTTAAGACTAAAAGACGTAGATTGCACACAGAAGAATCAGGATGAGTGAGGATGCATGTTCGTTTGAAATCAGTATTCTTCCCTTTTCTTCAGTTTGTTTGTATTTTTTGTTCACAAACATAATAATAAAAATGTCCATTGTGGCAAACGAAATAAGTTTTTTTCTTCACGATTTATAAGAAAAAAATACTTACGTAACAGAAAAAAGATAAAAAAAATACGATTTTCGAAATCTGCGTGAGTGAATTATGAAAAATCCGTTAGTGGAAATCAAAACAACTTTTATGAAGTTTGTCTTCCCCCTGGGAGAGAGATACGTTTACGGATTTACAACGCTAAAATCAGGAGCTTGATTCTTCTCGGTGGACACAGCAGAAAGTCCAATGTGGGTTTGCTGTAAGAAAACACACACACTTACAGAAGTTTAAATTCGCTAGTCTCCTTTATCTGGCCTTAACTACCCCTGTACAAATGGTTTAACGGCATATCTTACTTGTTTATAGAATTAGCCTTAGTCGTACACGGTTATGGACAGCCTACAAAGTGAGAAATATATAAATTTGTTTATTAATCATCCCCTGGTTGTTCAGCAGAGTGCTTAAAAGCTTATAACAGTAAAAAATAAGTGTTCCGATACATGCTATGAGCATGGGTCAGGTAGGTCTTTATGTAGCTTTGCGCTTAAACACAAGCAAACAAACATTTGTTCACTCCATAAATGCATGTTTTCGTATTTGATGCTTAAATATTTTCGTATTAGTTATCAGTAATAGAATGGCTACTATGGAAACAGTGGAATAATTACGTGTTATAACGTAGTTAAGAAAAGTTTATATCTGATCAATTAGCAGTATTTGTCGATTTTAACGATATTTTAAGAATTACTTTATGCGCAAGAAGTTGGAAAACAAAGCTATTAAACGTAAAACATATGGTCTAATTCAAATTATTTCATTTTAGCAATATTAAGTCTTTCTTTTTTTATGAACGTGAGATATGGAGAATATAAAAAACAGCAGTTTGGAGGTTGTTATAACAGAGGGCGAGCCGGTAACTGATCTCACATTGTCGGTCGATCTTCTACACATCACGTCATGAGGTAGTGCTAAACTCGGAAAGACAAGAGCGTCTGTAAATTAACAAATGTTGGCAAAAACTGCAGGTAGGTGAATAGGCGAGAGCTTTTTGTTTTTATTAGCATGTGCAATACCTCTTAAGCAAGACGATTTAAACTAGCATTAATGAATATTCCAGACTTACTTTCACTATCAGACTTTGAGTTTGAGCTCTAGGTACATCATTGATTGTCTCTCGGACTAAACTGAGGCTGCCATGTTTTACTTTTAGCATCACTTACTCGTATTTGGAATTAAATTCATCTTTTGTTACATAATATGGAAAACGTCAGCGATAAAAGACTTTTCAAAAGAAAAGACAAACTTTGCTACAGTGCTCTAATAATGTAACATTACGCTCTAAAAACTAGTTTTAAGTTTTGAAACAACTGAACAAAATCAAGCAGCAGAATTTTTCTGAAACGTTTGGACTGCTATAAGAAGGGTCGACGTTATTGATATGTGTAGTAATTTGATTTTCTTAGTCATATCTACAGGTAAAATTGTCAAATTTGGCTTATATTATTTAAATTGCAATTCGTGTTTATCTAACAGATGACATTAGTAATTAATAGTTTCTGAACATAAGAAACAAACTCCACGATAGTTTTTGTGATTTTTGATGCGTGCTTGTTCATTTAGTTGTGATATTTGAAAATCTGTTAGAAAATGCTTGGAAGTTGGTATTTTGGTAGATAAATAAGTAAATAATTGTCATTGAGTAACCAGCATAATATTCCTTTTTTTGGCATTTTTGTGCATTAAATAAATACTTTGTTAACACGTGTTACATATCACTAATTTCTCATGGCATACTGCACAATGGATTTATAGATCATAAAAAATTGCCCCTTTTGCGATATATAGTGAAAGTTTTTGATGAAAATAGACGTCATATATATATAAGCAGAGTGAGGCATAGTATCTGTTCTCCCCTTCTTTTTCTCGCAGTATAAACCCTTTAAACATTCCACGTTAATTTAGTGCAATATGCAATATAAGCTCTGTTATATTTTCACTCCTGCACTATGATTGTTTTTTTTTCTCTTTCCACATTGAAGGACGTAAAAGTCGCTCTACTGATTTAACGTCGTTTTTTACCGTCATTCAAAGCTTATCTGGTTAGCTTTTTTATCCACTTACAACGAACTTTATTACCAGTAACTAGTATTTTTTTAACCAAGGTGGAAGAGAAATTAACAGATAAATTATAATAGTTTATTTTTATCTGAATTTCTTACAAATAATCTTCAGTGGCTCAGCCGTAAGTCCGAAGGCTTAAAATGCTAGAAACCGAACTTCGACACCCATGGTGAGCATAGCAAAGATAGCTCATTGTGTTCATTTATGTCAAATAATAACCAGCCAACCAATCCAATAAGTAGCATATATTTATAAAGGCGATATAAGATTATATTGATTTGTTTTTAATTGTGACGTAAGAAGTACAGTAAAACATAAGTAGAGAGAAGAGCAGTCTCAATGTTCTATAATGGTAGTTTGTACTGTTGCTTTACGAAGGAGCGTCAGAAATTTGGGCTAAGATTAGCTAATATTTTCTACATTACAATTAATCTATGAAATTCAATGATCCCCACTATGGATTTACAAGGTTAAAATCAGGGGTTTTTACAAGCATGAAATTCAAAATAAAGACAAATATTAACTCCAGCTATAGTTTAATAAACTCTACTAATAATGAGAGTGAAATGTATTCTAACCATGCAAACAGAAATTACTCCAACATTTTTTCTCATCTGAAGATATTAAAAATGTTATGGGTGACATATCTTAGCATGACCGCAGGTTGACACTGCTGGAAACTGCAGTCTTTAAGACTATGATATGGTACTTACTACCTGATGTTAGCTAATATATTTCACGTTATGATAACATATAATAACAGAATACATAAAGCAGAGGAAAAGTACGTTTCAGACATTTTGAAAGTGTGCACAAACAGTAGAATTAAAGTAATATTTCTCAGTTAATATGCGTACAATATATTTAAAAGTGTATATAATATGTATACTAAATTAAATTAATCAGTTATTAATGTTAACTGTAGCCTAGAAACGTCGTCCCATCATGTTTTGTAATTTTCACCACGTTTACATGATTCTACAAAATAAAATGTTATAATGCGTAAAATATCAAAGGTTAGCATAAACTAATTTCGACTTAATTTATATTCACACACATTTAAATAGATAGTCATGAAGTGTGTGTGTGTATGCATATCAATTTGCACATAACATCTGAGAACACTGTTTAGTTGGGTTTCTTGTTTTTGCGCATGCCATAAGTATGAAAATGGGTGAACGTTAAATGGTATCAACATTCTTTTTTAGAATAATATAAGCAATTTTACCTTTTAAAACTAAGAAACATAATGTATTCTATATGAATAAAATTGAAATTTATTGCATTTAATTGTTGTTATGATATTTTTTTTGTTATTCTATAGTAAATAATGTGTGTGTGTGTGTGTGTGTTTTCTCATAGCAAAGCTGCACCCCCCTCTAGTACAGCGGTAAGTATACGGATCTACAATGCGAAAATCAGGGGTTCGATTACCCTCGGTGTGCTTAGCAGATAGCGTAATGTGGCTTTGCTATAAAAATACACACAAATCGGGCTATCTGGTGAGTCCAAAGTGAATAATAGATTTCATTTGTTTGTAATTCGAGGGTCATGGATTCGAATCCCCGTCACACCAAACATACTCGCCCTTTCAGCCGTGGGGGCGTTATAATGTGATGGTCAATCCCACTATTCGTTGATAAAAAGAGTAGCTTAAAAGTTTGCACCAAATTCAAATGAATCATTCATTTATCTGATGTAATTAATATTAAAACGCTAATACAAAGCTTCTAAATATTATTTCTAATATCACTTTTATGGGATGATATATTTGTCATGGTCTAAATTTTTATATAGATTTTCGTAACATTAAGTAACATTTAAAATATTTGATTATTTGTATCTGCTGTGTTATAGCCCCTAACAATATACTAACATTCTTTTTTTTTAACTGAAGATAATATCTTTTTTTTAATGCGCATTGAGCAAAATATCGCAGCAAAGGCTAGAGATACGAAAGACAATAGCCTTTAAAATGCATTATTTTCATTCTATTTCACAGAACAGGCTCAACTGATAAGAAGTATCCTGAGTGTAAACAGGACATCCGCTATTTCTATTTTTTTTTCTTTTTACGGCCAGTGGGCTAAGTTTTGTGTTCTTACCTTTACAAAGTTCCTTCCCGCAGATGATGCACGCTTGTTAAGATATAACCAAAATAGTTTTCATTACATTTCTTACTACTGTAGCGTTCTCTGGTGTACAGTTCCAATGGTAATTACAAGTTTGTTTGTTTAAGAGCAAATCTACAACGTTGCAGACTCGAACCCCAGATGTTAGCGTTGTAAATTCTTAAACTTACCACTGTCCCACTGGAGGACGATGTTATAAAGTGTTTTAATATTTGGCGCGTCCATATTCAGGTCTTACGACAACAGAGGCTCTTATAAAGAATGTACATCTTTACAGGTTTACGTATACTCGTATACTATCACAAATTTTGTTAGATTGATTAAGGTTGACATTGCTGAAAACTGCAGTCTTTAAGATTATGATATGATACTTATTACCTAATGTTAGCTAATATATTTTACGTCCTGATAACATATAATGATATCATATCAAGATGTCTTATTTCGTTGTCTATTTATCTATGTCTATGTATCTGTCTGTCTGTCTTTCTACATTTTGTGTAAATTAAATCCTAATTCATAAAAATAAACTTTGTATTTTCTTAAGATATTACAATACTGGTATTCAGTAATGCAAAAATATTGTTGTGTATGCGTGTGTTTTTTTCAGAACGCATTGATTTGAACTCTGATAAAGAAAAAAAGATTATTGATTCGAGTGCTTTCAACTTAAATGTTTTTATTTTAGCTAGTTTTCTGATGTCACGAAAGTTACCCATAAATTTTCTTTTAAAGATTAAAAAGCATTCCTTATTTTGTACCTTGTACACTTATTAAAATCTAACTTTATGCTTTCCCCCCATAATGCTTGCTAAACAAAAAATGGGACCATTGTCAAAATAATAAAGCATAGAAGTATATACAGAACCCCCAAAAATTATATTCAGATAAATAAAATCAATTATTTTTATTAGTGTAGCCGTAAACACGTACTGAAGTATATAATATTGCTTAGTACGGTCAATAACAACCTTTGATCACTCAGAATTCTGTGATCAACGTTGTAAAATATTTTGAACAACATGTGCCACATTCATTCTTATGTATATCTTCCTACAAGACTCGTTTATTGTGGTAGGACGGTTGCAGATATTACTATCTCTTGAATGTATGTTAAATAATTGGTATAGGAGGATATTTATCTAATGTTTATGTTGAGGTTTTACAGTTAAGTGCGACTGCTTTGAAGGAGAGACAATGGGAGGCCATCTAGTGGCTCTCATTAAAAATACATTATTTAATGACAACACATGCATGTAATTTTGTTTTACGTGTTTCGTTTGCTGTTAAATGTAAAGTCACTCAACGAACTGTCTGTGTTGTCCCTGCATATATTTTATTACCCGTGTTATTAAAACACAAGTATACTCAATGTATTACAATAATGAAAGAAAACATTAAAATCCAAATATACTTAATGTTCAATATTATTCAATGCTAATAAAAAATGATTTGCTTGAATGTTTTGACTCCAATCAGTACAAAACGTAACTGATAACTAGAGAGTAGAAAAGTTAGTAAATGTTGTGTGAACTTGTTATAAACACTTCTGATATTTAGATTAGATTAATATATATATATACACAATATGTTTTACAATTTATTAATACGAAAATTGTTATTAAGTGTGAATTTAATTTAGATAAACACAGAAAAGGTTTAGTGAGGTAACATTTGATACGTGGTCAGGGAAACCTCGCTGCATCCCGTCTTAAAGTCTCAACACAGTGGTAGTATTTGTACTTCAGACAAAATTATATTTATTGCAATTTAAAGCAGTAAACACTTATTTTATCATTGTCATTAAATCTTGCCCGGCATGGCCAGGTGGTTAGGGCGCTCGACTCGCAATCCGAGAGGCGTTATAAAGTGATTGTCAATCCCATTATTCGTTGATGAAAGAGTACCCCAAGGGTGGGTAGTGGGGAGGGGGTGATTATTACCTGTCTACCCTCTAGCTTTACATTACTAGATTAGGAATGGGCAGCGCAGATAGCCCGCATATAACTCTGCGCGAAATTCTAAAAAACAAAAAATGTGTATCAAAAATATGAGAATCTTTAATAGGAGTCTACCATTAGGCCAGTAAAATAAATAGTGAAAGTAAACCTTGATTAATAACTCTTTTAGTTTTTATTCGAGTAGTTTTGTGCGAAATTCAAAAGCAAACAAACTTTAAATATTTGCTACGTTTTAAATCTTATTTTTAATTTACCTATCAATAGATTTTGAGTTTTACTTATGGGTTCATATTCACTTAAATATTTCTTTGGTTTCTGATAAGTATAGAAGAAACAAAGAAAAAAATGTGTGAATCATCTCAACAAAATGTATTTCAGCCACCCAGAATAAAGTTCTCAAGACCATGCATTCATGGAAGGAACAAATCAGGTTATTTGCTGAGCCCACCGAGGGGAATCGAACGCCTGATTTTAGCCTTGCAAATCCGCAAATTTACCGCTGTACTAGCGAGGGGCTTTACCTTCAGAGATTGAAAGTAAAAGAAGCTGATACAAACAGCTCTTGGGTTGCCAAAGATATTTGAGTATAAAGAAGTCTGGGTGCATATTCCCCAAGAAACTTAATATAATAATATAATTTGCGGTTATTATATATGTCAAATATATAAAAGCTGGGGTGCTACAGCAACTCCGTTTCCGACGCCTCTGCAAACGGTAAGTGAAATTACCTGTTACTTTATAACATCACCACGAAAGGACAAGCATACAAGGTAGTGCGATTCGAAGACGCAACCTAAAGTTTGCTGGTTGATCACCTCAACCATCAGGGATAAAGAGGGAATAAGAAGTATATAAATTCGAGTGTATTTTCCTTTATAAACCAACTCCAAGCTGTAATTTGAATCAACAGCTGTATTAAAACATGATTTTGTTAGACACGAATAAAAGTTCCGACAGAGTAACTTTCCACATTTAGTAGATATTACAGATAACATAAAATGTTTCAATGTGATAAGAAATGCGTATAATTTAAATTTTACACTTCAAGTATTTTTCTCTGTTTAAAGTGGAATTTTTTAATTGCGCTCAAGTTGTAAAAACATTTCTCTTTACGTAACTTAGTATCTTAGGATAGTTGGGTAAAGCGTTTTGACATGACCAATTTGGGATGTGAATATGAGTACAGTAAAATAATTTAATGTATATAATAAACTAGATTCTTATCTTTTATATGTGTTTTACAATTTATTAATACGAAAATTGTTATTAAGCTTGAATTTAATTTAGATAAATATAGGAAATTTGGATCTAGTGTTATTTTTATTCAGCTTCATAATACTGGTAGATACTCTATCCACAAGGTTAGGGTTATCTTTTGTTTTTATTAGTTTTATTTCCTTAACGTTTTCATTGTCATCAGTGTATACCAAGGCTATATACATCACATTCTGCATTTCTAACTGTTGTTTTTGAAGTACTTACACTAAATTATCATATTCTGATGAAACTTTGTAAAGTATTCGTATGTACCAAAACTTATCTTTATTGCATATCAGCACTCTGCCAGGTAAGACTTGTTTTATCGCATCTTCCCTGTCGTACAAAGTGGAATACGCCAATGTCGACCGAGAAATCACTTATATCGTGTTCATTGATAAAGCAGAACGTGTTCTTTTGCACGAATATATACATGTACAATTGTAACTTAAAAGATACTTTTCTTTTCGACCAATTGAAAAGGAGAAAGAATTGATATAAGTAGATAAAGCTTAACAACTTTTCATTTAGTTTTGAATACCTGTAATAAAAATGCAAAAAGACTAAATTCTCTGAACACCGAACTGTCAGCGTACGATAGTTGACATCCAATAGTTGTTGCTGTTGAAGTCACGTGATCAGTAGTGCGCTACATTCACTTAACTTGATAGAGTGTAGAAATTGACAGTGGTGAGAAAGGACGTTATCGCTGTAGAGTTCGGATAAATAAGGTACAGTTTATAAATGAAAAAATAATTGCCTCATATTTTATGTTTGACACAAGATACTTTCTGAATTGAAGATTTCAAGTAGTTTTTAATTTTACTAAATTAACTTTTTTATTACTGAAATTAAATGAAGATGTCAAACCAGACACCTCAGAGAGTTCGTAGGACTGGCTCTCCTAGTTCATGTGCAAAAAAGCAAGGTCCTTTGAAAGCAACCGTACCTATGTCACTCATGAGACAAAGTAACAGTCCAACAAGGCCATCAAATAAAAGTACAAGCCCTTCACTTTCTCCGGTTTCTAATAGAACGCGTGACGGAATGAAGTTTAAGTCTAGACAGTCGCCCGATTTTAGGATAGGTTTATCGGTCGATCGACGCAGTCCGGGATCACCGGGTTACAAAGGTAAGACCAAAAGGGATGCTAATATTTGTCATTATTTCCACGCTAGTAAAACCTAAGCCGTTACTACTTTACTATTACTAATACTACTTCTAATTCTATAGAAATAATGTAATATCGAAAAGTATAAAAGACTAGTGTGATGGTGAAGGGTCATTTATGACTACTCTCACATAAATTTATATTTAAGTTCAGCTATTCGTATATCTAAGAAAATTTTAACTGGGAATTCAAGCTAAAAGTAACATTGCATCATCAGAAGAGGGTGGAAGCATTATCAACAAATGTAAAACTTCCCTTTCAACTAGCACCATATATTTGAAAGTATTTCACATCTGTGTAAAAGTATTTGAGAAATTGCCACATAAAAGGCTTGTTAAAAAATTAGTTCTGTAGGTGTGAGTGACATCCAGTAGTATTTGATGTAAAACTGGCTGAATTGAAGAAATCAAAGTTGTAAATTGTTCAGTTAAACAGGATTGTTATGACAGGTGGTCACCTCGAGTCTTACTGTTGTCAGTTTTGATCTTTATGATTTGCATCAGTGACATAGATGAAGAAATTATTAGTAAATTATTGTAATTGGTTGATTACAATAAGATTTTGTGTGGTTGATTGTGGGAGGAAGCTGCTACTTTTCAAACTAATTTAGTTTATTTGGTGAATTGGATGAATAAATACCAGATGTCTTTTAATTATAATAAATACAAGGAAGTGGATGTAAGTTATTAAGTTGAATTATAAACACCATTTTCATGGGAGTAACCTTAACAGTTTTATAGAAGAGGTATCTTATTATCATGGTTTATCATTTTCCTAAGCCATTCAAGCAGTATACCATAGCTACTGGCTAGAGAAACAGAATTCTGAGTTGTATCTACATTAATATTGAGTACAACTCTAAAGAGCTTGTAATTTCATTGAATAGGTTACAGGTTAGATGACTCTTTGGGTATTATATATAGTCTTAGGATTTTTGCCTCGGAAAAGACGTTGTTTGATAGAGCTCAGAGGAGGGCTAAAGGATGATACCTGGGATGGAAATGTTGCCATACAAAGACAGATGAAGATATTTGAAATTATTTTATCTTGAAAAAAAAAAAAGAATGAAAGTTGATCTGAATGAAATGTTTAAGATTGTTAAGGGAATCAGTAATACTGATGCATCATCATTTTTATGCTTAATTGTGAGAATAATGGTACAAAGGAATACAAATATAGTTTTTAATCAGAGTGGTAGTGAACTTCGGCTAAAGCATTTTTATTTTTCTAAATATCAGGTGGCCTTTAGAATGGATTGTTTTGGATGTAGTTGATCCACTAAGTTAAGGGAGTTCAAGGAGAGCTTGATAAATATTGAATGAAAGGGGCAACCTTTGAATGTTTTTTTATAGTTTGAAGTTTAGTGGAGGAAATGGTCTTGATGGACACAACAAGTCTCTTTAGTTGTATTGATTTAGCTTTTTAGTGTAAAATCTGCCATTTGTAGCATTAAATTATTTAAGTTTGTTATTTTAGTAGCAGATTTATTCATCCACTCATACAACCCATAAGACAAATTCATAACTTCTAAAACTTTTTAATCAAGTCTTCCTAATTATTTTAAACTTTTGAGAAGTCATCCTAAATTGTAAGCCTGTGTTTGTAGTTTAATTAACTTGAATCAACAATTCTCTTAGTATTTTTAGTTAGGAACCCATCTCTGTATTTTCTTTTAATAGAAAAACATGTTCATGCATTTTATAATAAGAACCACAAAGCAGTCAAAATGAGGTCTCATTAGGGGTCTTTGTACAGGTTATAATAGGCTTCAATGTTTTTTGTACTCGGAATTCCTCAAAAAAAAAAACCAAGGCCACTCAAACAATCCCACAAAAGTCTTAAGTTTGTGTCATCTTTGACACTCAAATTTTTTTTCTCCCTCACAACACAGATGTTCTATTCACCCAAAAAATAAGGCTTTTTTCCCCCACATTTATGCAACATAGTGCATAATTTTACACTGATTTTAAAACTTTGCAATTTTTTATCCTTTCACTAAGATATTTTAATGGATATAAGAAAGATTCTCAACAAAATCAGCTTTAGTTAGCATGTTAGTGGTTGATAATTTAGTAATACTATAATTTAAAGACATTCAAATGTTTTACAAAAATAATGAATACAGAAGGACAGGCCTGTATTATGTTATAATGGCATCACTAATAAAACTTATTGGAGGAAAAATGATACCATTAATAATCCAAGGTGAAAAGAATATATCTTGAGTACTTTTAAATATGTTTTTGTGAAAGAATCTATGCTTTTTTAGTATATCATTTTCTTACTTTGCAAGTACACTTGTTACTAATGGCTATATTTTTCTTCAGTATGTCATTGCTTTCCAGAGGAAAACTACCTGTTACTTTCCACTTTTTGCGTGCCTTCTATTTACTTTTCAACTTTTCCATTGTTCTTAGAGACATTGAATATGCTGATCAAACTATTGTTAGATATATCAGTTTTAAAATTCATATGTACGTACAATATGATATAGGATATTCTCATCCAAAATAGGGACATCATGGACTTATTAAAAGGAACACTGTGGAAACTGAAGATTTTAATATTATGGGTGTCTCTGACACTTAGTTGAGTTTGAACATTTGTGATTAGAGAAATTTTATGAAGGGGGGTATTGACTAAGGGAGTAAAACCAAACAATAGGGAATTCATTAGGATGAGAATTTGGCCTCTTAAAAATGATAATGGGGAGTTTCAGAGAATAGTCACAAGGATGATGTCTGGGATGGTGGGATTGTTCTATGAGGAGAAGTTAAAATTTCTAAGATTGTTTTCTCCAGAGAGGAGGGCCAGATAGATTGGATTGAGGTGTTTAAGATTATTAAGGGTAATGATAATATAAATCTGTCACAATTTTTTTTGTGTTTAGTAGTGAAAGTAATAGGACAAGGTGTCATAAATTAAACTTTTGGTGGCACAGGAGTATTACTTTTCAAACAGGGTAGTTGGCTTTTGAAATTAAATGCATTAAAAAGTGGTGGAAGCAGAAAATTTAGTTCAGTTCAGGAAAAGATTCAATTAGTGTGGAAAGTAAGGGCTAGTTATAGTTGAGAGCTGGAAGGGACATCTTTGATCTAATAAGCTCCTTTTTTGTCCCCATAAAATATTATGAAATATTGTTTTGCCAACCTGTTGACTTTTTATTTTGAGGATGTTGCATGTTTTTTGGTTGATGGAAGGACCATGGATTCAGGTTTACTTGGACATTTATGAAGTTTTTTTTTATAAGATGTAATACAGAAGATTAGGTAAAAAAAAAAAGTCACATTTTTGAGGCTTGGTAAAATACAGTTAATTGGATTGTTGGATAGCCTGAGGGAGAGAAATTTCTGTTAATATTAATGAAATGCTAATTAAGGTGTGTTTCAGAAGGTGGTGCTTGGGCCTTTTCTGTTTTTTTCTTACATTAATGTTATTGATAGTGCCATAATAAATGATTTAGGAAAATTTGCTTAGGTATTTATAGTTGTCATAAGGATGCTGAGATGCTACTAAATGACTTGGATTGATAGCTAAGTTGCAATGCTCTTAGCAAATAGCCTTTAATTACAGTAAGTACAAGGTAATGAATGCACTTGGACACTTACGATTTGAATCACAAAAGTGATGTGGAAGAGAACATACACTGTCACTTGATGTAAAAAAAGAATCTTAGCATAGTAATAGATTAGTCACTCAAGCTTGTGATACAGTGCTTTGTTACTTGCAGGCTAATAGAATTTAAGGATGTACTTGTATGGATATTGATTGCAACTTAAAAAAGGTATTGATTAATAGAAATCACTGACTAGTCCTTGGAGTATCATGTTTATTTGTGCATTCTTTTCTATAACAATATATGGCTTAATGGAAAAGTTTTGTGGAAGGGCTAACAGGATGTTTTTGAGAGAGAAGTATTGGTTTTTCCGATGAGGATAGTTTAATGTCTCTTAACATGCTTTTTATTGAGGAAAGAAGGCTGACAAGTGATCTTATTAAGAGCTGAGCAATTATGGAATTTGCTGATTGATAAATCAGTGGGTTTATTTATTGAGTATATTCAACTAATTACTTATTCTTTAAAGTAAAGAAAGTGGATACATGATGGACATTGAAATATAGAAAACAACAACTCGTAATTTGTTTTCATAGCCACGTTGTATAAAGCAATGATAGCTAGCTTATTATGTAGCAAATTTAATGACAACTGTGATTACTTGTGTAGTTGGAATAACTGGAAACTAGTTTCAATTAGTTAGTTATTTTCATGAGTTGCAGTGCTGATTGATTAAGCTAAGTAACTTTGAATTAATTGAAATAATAATGAAAAACGTTGTTAACATTTCAATTACTGGATCGTTGGAATTATCATAGTAGTAATTGCAAACACTAATTTTGATCAATTTATATTTTTATGTGTTATGTAAATGTTATGTAAACGACAACCATGTCGTGTTGTGTTTGGATTTCCATATCTATTATTTATATTTCTATATTTATATTATTGTTTCGAAGTTCAAAACAATAAAATATGTTGTTATTCATTTAAAATAAGATTTAGAAATTTGTAGAATTAGGTAGATCAATCGCATGTTTATAAATAGAATGTATGTCGGCCTAGTGTCTAGACGATGAGTCTCATGCAAAAACAGACATGCACAGATTACTCTGGAATTCTCTGGAAGTTACGTGATTGTTGGAGAACACAGTAAGCCTACTAGTATAAAAACAGACAGTGACACGAGAAAAAAGAAGTCAAAGGAATCAGTCAGTCATTAGTTTTTATTTGATTCAAGAGGTTGTCTTCGTTTGAGAAAGTTTAAACGTTTGCTGTGTGTTTATTCAACTTGGATTTGTGACTAGAGCTAGATCTACAGAAGCTGTGATTTTATTTCGTCAGTCTTTACGATTCATTCGAATAACTGGTTATACTGAAGGTCAACACGTACAGGACTGTTTTGGGGAGACCGGAAAAGTTGGAAAATGACAAATCTGAGGCATTCATCAAAAACTTCGTAAAAAGAACTTTGTCAAATTTATTGGACTGTTAATTGTTTCTGGACTTTCTTCATGGGACCAAATTCACTCCCTAGACTAGAATTTTGGATTTCTGATCTGGACTTTTGGACTTTCATTCTAGATCATTATATTGGACACAGGCCAGTACCATTTTGTATTGTAATTAACTTTGAAGTTTGAAACTGAATATCTGTCATTGTTATTATATAATTTATTTTATATTTGTCACATATATAATAGTTTATTGTAATAAATTTTATAAGCTGTTATCTGTGTCTTTCTGTTGCGTTCAGTCCACATAAAAAACATAACATTATGACATTAACTGGTGTAATACTAATTTCAATTAACTTGTTATTTTACAAGACAATAACTTAAATAATTGTTGTTCCTAGGTAATCAATTTAATTATTCAGCTCTAATCTTATTGAAAGTTCATGCTGAAGCTGGTTAATTACATGCCAGTCTTTCAAATGTTTTGTTAATTTAATTATGACAGCAGATTCCAAAATCTATTTTATTTTGATACTAGACCAATTGAATGCGAGTTAAAGATTTAGAAAAGGATGGGCTAGGTTAAAATGTCTCATTTTTTTGATTGAATGTTTAGCTTATGGAATGAGGTACCATCAGCAATAGCAGAGGCAACAGTCATGATATTGTGGAACAATGTGGAACCTGTTGGTTCATCTTGGCTGTTGTTGTTTCATTTTCTGAACTAAAACTGATAATAAATAATTTTAAAAAATCTTAGAACCTACCCTCATCATTCATATACTTATCAAGCTTTCTCTTAAACTCACTTAAGTTTAATGCTTTTACAACATATAAAGGCAATCCATTCCAAAGGGCGACCACTCTGTTAAAATTCTTAGATGAAGATGACTTTTACCCTGTCGTAATGTATAATTTTGTCCCCATGTCTTCGTATTGTCATTGTTAAGTATAAAAAAGATGATGCATCAACATTGTTAATTCCCTTTACAATCTTAAACACCACTAATAACCCCCTCCCAACTCTTGTACTTTGAGAGAATTCAACCTTTCCTCATATGACAACCCCCCATCCCAGGCACCATTGTAGTAACCATCCTCTGAATTCTATCCAACAATTCAGTATCTTTCCTAATGAATGCAGTATTTCAAATGTGGTCTAATCAGAGATCTATACAATGAAATTATTACCTCTTTTTGACTTGTATTCAGTATTTCTGTAGATACAACCTAAGATTCTATTTTTTTCTACCACTAGCACAGGATGGATGGCTGTAGAAAATGATAAACTGTTACATCAAGATCCCCTTTTTTATGACACTGTTAAGGTTATTTCCATCCAAATTACATTTATAATTAAAATTATGGTGACCCACATGCAATATCTTCCATTTGTTATTATTAAAACCCATTTGCCTTTTATTTTCCCAATTCACTGAATGATCTAAATCTTTTTATAAATCAGGAGCATCCTCTTCACAGTTATTAACACCAAGATCTCAACATCATCTGCAAATTTAAAGTAATTTATTGACCATTCCTCCATTTATATCATTGATGTAAGTCAAAAAGAGCAAGGGATATTAATACAATTTAACTGAACTCCATTTGTAACAGCCATCTGCTTTCTTTCTTCTTTCCAGCCACTCTTCTGTTCAATTTGTTAACTTATCTCCCATACCTGTAAAGAAAATTGTTTCACAATGCTTTTTATGTAGCACCTTGTCAAATTTTTTCTGATAATCCAAATGCGTCAAATCTACTATTACTCTTATTTACCTAGGCAGTGACCTTGTTCAAAGATATATCAAGAAATTTGTAGGGCAAGATTTTCTCTTAGTGGAACCACATATTGAGTATCCAATAATATTCTAAACTTTATTAAATGACTTTGTAAAGCATCTTTTATAAGACTTTCCAAAACTTTCCCTACAACTAATGTAAGACAAATAAGTCTATAAGTGATAAAACTTTGTAGAATAGATAGCAACTGTTTGTTGTGGAAACACAAGTGTAGAGGACGAAGTTTCAAAAGTCTTCTGCCTTTTGTCTTTAGGAGGAAGACTTTTGAAATGTAGTCTTCAACACTTGTGTCTCTACAACAGGCAGTTGCTATCCATTCTACAAAGTTTCATCACGAATACTCTGCCTAAACAATCTACCAAAGAGTCTATAATTATTGTGACAACATTTATCACCTTCCTAGAAAAGATTAGTTGCATTTGTTAACTTCCAATCCTCTTCCCACTATTAAAGAACTAACAAAAATAGTAGCAAGTGCCTAATACATCCAATTTTTAACCTCCATGAAAATCATTGGGGAAATATCTTGTACAGGAGCCTTATTGTTCTTAATACTTCCCAATTTTTTCTTAACCAACTTGGAATTAATGCAGTCAACTTGTTTAATCTTATTTCCATCTTTCATACAGAATATTAGTAGGAGAGTTGGTGATTTATTGAAATTGAAAGATGTGTATAAAAGTTCTTATATTTGCATTTTTTGTGGGAAGTTTGTGAAGATAACCACAAAGGGCGAAATGGTCTCTTGTTATTTGTACAATAAATTTTGTTTAAAAATCAGAGGAGTGTTGAAATTGACAAAAGCAACTTGCAAACCCATGTTTACAATGGTTGATTAAAGGACTTTTGACAACAGATTCCAATACCATTTCTTTCTGAAGATAGGGAACATAGTAATCTTGTAATCATTAGAAATTTCAATGATACCAAGAAACTTATAAAAGAAAAAGAATGCAACAGTGAAGCCTTTAATACAGATCTGCTAAGTTTCTTCAAAGTTTTGGGATAAAACATTTAATCATATTACAAAGGTGTTTAATCTGGCTTTGTTAGTAAGTTCATTAACATGCTCAAATAACATTTTCCTGCCACAAGAAATTCTTCAACCTTACATGGTGAAGACAAACTGAACCAGTCAGTTTCCATAATTAGAGTAAAAAACAAATATGTAGATAAAGCTTACGGATCTCCAGTTCTGTAGAGAAAACCATTAACAATTTGAACAGCTTTTGAGTGAAGTTCTTAAGAAGAAAGAAAGAGAGAGAGAGAGAGAGAGAGAGAGGATGGATACCCAAGGGGTATCTAATTAAATTTTTCTTAATTTAAGGAATGTGTTATTCATACAGACTACATTATACATCAGTAATTTCTCATCTATTTAATATGTCAGATATTTAATTTTTAGAAATGTGGACAGCTTTTTCTCATTAATTGGTGGTGGTTAAGGCTCACAAGAATCATGAATTAATCAAATCTGTTCAAAGTATTCCAGACTTGTCCAGATAGTCTCCTAGTTCTTCAGTGTCAAGTGTGAAGACACATAATACTGAAAATAGGGTTTCAATAGATGTGGTGAGCATGGCACAGCTAGCCCATCATGTATCTTTGGGCTGTTGTTAAATAAAGGTAACTGCCAAAAAAATGTAAATGAATCATTATATTCATACCACAAAGAAATTGTGAGAAATTTCAACAAATATTAAACTGAAAATAAGCATGAAACATATTTTTTTTGTTCTTCCACTGGCCGTTGAATTTTACTGGTTTTAAGATTACAACAAGGCTTCATTCAGTGATTTAAGTATGCATGTCTGTGTGATATTTTTAGTTGTTTATTTACCATATTAAACCTGTATTTGTATGAGATTTTGCACCTCTTAATATCTTCAGTATTACTTGCATTTTAATGCTAGCACTTAAGACAGTAATTACTGTGCATTAAAAGGTATTGTGCCAGTTATGGTTTTTTGTTTTTTTTACATTCCAGTTGCCTGTATTTGTATTCAGTTTGAATTATGCTTGCATAAAAATACCAGTATTGTGTTTCTCCAAAATTTAAATATTTTGTGATATTATGCACCTATTTAATCTGTATGACAACTTGATGTTGATTTTCTGGATCAAAATGAATTGGTTTGGGATGAGTGGGAAGTGCATAGCTATGTCAGTCCTTATCTGCTCCTTGACCATAGACATCTTACCACATGGTAACTCGTGTTCTAAAAGGCAGATTTTAATAAAACTTCACGTCACTACCCTTGAGGATGTAGAATAAACTTATTGACATTCATGTTAAAAGGTAAAAGATCACTCTTTCAAAATTTAGAAATTTGGTTTATGTGCAAAATAAAAATGTACACTTACTTTACATGTATCTGCCAATACACCTAATTTATGATAAGAGGGTGATCAGCTTTTCTACTGATGGGTGTTTTTTTTTTTTTTTATGAGTAACTGTTTTTGAACACATGTACATACAGTTTCTGTACTCTATATAATGTACTTGAAAACATGAATGTATTTATAAATGCACTAAAGTTTTAGCTGTGTAGGTATATATATATATATACCTACACAGCTAAAACTTTAGTGCATTTATAAATACATTATGTGTGTGTGTGTGTGTGTGTGTGTATGCTTATGTTTTGTTTTGTTTTTTCACAGAGGTTTCATTACCAGATAGTAAACGTAAATTTTAGAGGGAAAAGCAGAGGAAACAGCACCACATAGATTCTATGAGGCAAGTGAGCCAAATTACAGTCAAATAATGATTGGCACTCACACATGCTTGAATGTTGATACTAGGAAATCAAATTCAAATGTGTCGTGTTTACTCCACAATAGATGAGCTTATAGTAAGTTTTAGATCTCTCAGTGCAATGTTTACTCACAATTTTTGATCAAGTGTTAATTTCAAATTCTGTCTATTTGTAGAACAAGACTGAATGTATTTTTTCTTATTTCATAGAAATTTGTAAAGGGTACAAACTAACTTAAATGCATTAGTTCTGTTTGCTGTATGTAATTACTTCAAGAAAATATTGCTCTACAGGACATTATCTTTTGCAGCTGTAGCATACTGTTTGCGAGGAAAATAAGTTTACAAAAATTATAGATGGTTACTTTTGAATTTAATGTATTTCGGTGATATTTCCAGCTATTCGAAGATGAAATTATCTTATTCTTGAGACTAGTTTGCTAAAAGCAGTGTTTATTTCTGTAGCTAAAATTCTCATTCTTAATAAATTATCACAAATGAAATATTTTTAATGTGGATCTACCATTTTGTTTCAACCTTGATGACTCTGTGTGTGAAAGTCAGCATTAAAGTTTGAAACATGCTTAGGGGACTGAAAAGTTTACCTATCTGTCATTGCATTTGTTTACCATTTCTTTTTGACTTTTTAACAGTACATAATATCTAAAAGTTGGAAACAAATTATGTTTTTCTTTTATTAGCAATAGATAATGTTTGATAATTGTAGTCAGGGGCGTATATTTTTTACACCCGAAGGGGGGGATGATTTTTACATGCAGTCACAGAGTAATCTTGTTGCCACAATACTTGCATGTATACTTAGACCTACTGACTGATACAAACTATCACTTAGATCGAAAAGCTTAGAAGCACGCCTATATTAAAGATGTACATTTTGGCTACTGAAAAAGCCTACATCTAGGCTTAATTATTTAATTTGATTGGTAAAAACATGAGAATCACAAGAACAAACACACAATTTATAGGCCTGTAATGCAATAAAACAATTTAACAGACTAGATTGTAAGGGGGGATGATTGTATGCATCATACCCTCCACCTAAAATGAAGGGGGGTATGTGTACCCCCATCCCCCGAGGATCTATGCCCCTGATTGTAGTAATAAATGTTCAAAGTATTCAAACTGTGAAAAAATATGTAGGTGCTGCTCAGGAATAATTAGATATGATTGTACCCCAACTTGTATGAATAAAGAAAGAACAAAGTTAGAAGTGCTATGAGCATTTCATGTAACTTGAGCGTGAAATTGATAAGTGTTTAATAAGTAGTATGATGATTTTCCAGTAGAGATTTTCAAACATTATGTATTATTTTGTGAATTAATTAAAAAGATGTTTACAATAAAGAATGAAGTTTTGTACACACTTTTTAGGATGTATTCACCATACAAGTTAATTTGCTGTATTTGTAGAAAAGCAAACACTAATTTTCTTACTAATTATTTTTATTTATGCTTGATTGTGTTGGCATGTCAAATAGTAATAATATATGACTAAATAACTAACATTTTTCTTTAATAGTTTACTATAAACATATACAGGGTGTTTGGAAAGTCACTGTGCACTTGTATATTTATTAACAGACATGTTTCAATATAGAATACAGAAGGTAAATATGAATGACAATTATAAACAATGTTGAAAGTGACCCCCATTGGCATCAATACAGGCTTGGATTTTTATTTTGTTTCTAAACACCGCTATCAGTTGCTGGCTTGAAATAGACTGAATGAATGCTGATTACAAAACTGCACAGTGACTTTCCAAACACCCTGTAGTATTTAAGTAGTAAAATCAGATCAAAACTAACTTACCAAAGTCCAGAAGTTAAATTTATTTTGTTCTTAAAGAATCCTTGGAGTATGGACCATTTTTCTTTCATGTCTTATTACAAATATAGTGCTGTTGAACACACGCCTTCTGAAATTGTTTTCAATATCCACTTCTACTTCTTTGTATATTGCATGAAAAATTATATTCTGATGTAACATTATATCAAATTGAGTTAATATGTAAACAATAATGTGTTACCTACAGCGTCTACTGCCTAACACCCAAACCAATGCACTGTAGTACACAGGACACTGGAAATCTAAAGCTTTTTGTTAATCTCGTGAATTATTTGAAGGCTTAGAAATAACGACAAATTTATCCACTTATCAGTCACATGTTAAAACAATACTGGGTGCACTTTTAAAAACTTGCTATTTCAAACAGTTTGATATTGTTTTACATGTTCATAAGCGTGTTTGTGAAAATGTCGTAGCATTAAGTGGCATGTCCATAATTATAAAGTTACTCAAATGTTTTATAACTAACCAAAGGAAATGGATAATCATAATTCATTTAATTAATTAGAAAAACTGTTACTTAGCAAAGTTGAAAAAAGTGTTTTGGCTGTTCTTCAGGTGGCCAAAATGTAAAGTAAAACAACATAAAAAAAATTTGAATGTAAATTTATTTTGTAAAATAAATTCTGATAATTATGACTTTATTTTACAAGTCTGAGAGTCTATAGAATAAGTAAGAAGGAAGTTAGAGAGTTTCTGTTTGTTTTGCAAATCTTTTGTTATTTTTAATCTTGAAGTGCTAATAATGGGCAAAACAATTAGCTGGTGACATCAACAGCTCTTGGGCTACTCTTTAGCAGTGAATAGTGGTACTGACCACCACTTAAAAATTTATCCATGGCTGAAAGGGAAGTGTCTTTCATTGGGTTTTAACCCCCTCCTTCCAAAAAAAAAAAAAAGATTACAAATGTTCACATTTGTATTCTTCCCACCATATCATGCCAGATGGGAGAAACTCTATAACACTATTCAGATAATATAGTATTATCAAACTTCTTGCTAGCTTTTTTACTGTTGTATTTTAATGCTAATTATATGGTATGAGTTACCATTTTAGAAATTAGCTGTTTAATACTGTAACAAACTTTCACTGTTTTTAATTTATATGTGAAGGAAGAGAGCCTACTACTGTGATAATCTAGTATTTTTGATGAATCAGTATTGACCATATAAACTTAAGGTGATATAAATAAAGGTTTAAGCTATCATAGTTTTATCTCTTAAAATTTGAAACCCAACAAGGAATAAGTAATGAGAAAATCTAGAGTTTGCTTAGATAAAATTAGTTTTATTGTAGTGACAACACTGCTTAAGTTCTCATCTGGGAGTGCAGTCAGATGAATGGCTTTTGAATCACCTTTACTGGTTGTTGCTTGTTATTGTCTAACTACTTTGGCTTTTGTATTTTAAATTATTTTTAAAAGATGTTTGGAACAGTGGAACTGTGTAGCTTGATGCTTAACTACAAACAAACAAGAATGGTTCATTTTATGTAGTGCACTACATTAATATGACTGCTGCATTAGCCCAACATCTTCACAGTATACACATTTTCTGTTAATTTTGGAAAGGTTTTGGAAAAATCTTAGTTTTCACATAAAAACGTACAAAGTTTGCATCTGTATGAAATGCCAATGATAACCACATTACGTAAAAAAACAAACAGTAATTTCAACTAGTAAGTTATGTTATATCTGTGTTTTAGGAATGAAATGTTGATGATTTTTTATTTTGTATTCACATTTAGTCATAATCCCCTGCATGTGTAATGTAAAATTTTGTGCAAATGCAGCCTAGACTTTATTCATACCTGTGTACACCAATTTAGGGTGCACAACTTGAAGTTATCAAAATATTTGTGTACCCATTTCTCTCTCTCTCTCTCTGCTACATGTTTTAAAAAAACATCCTTTGATACAAGCTACAACTTGGGATTATAAAATGTAACCTAGGTTTTATAGGTGACAGGTAGTATAGATAACATGCTCATTGATTTTCAATTGATAGGTCATTACTCTGCACCATTTTCACAAATAAATGCTTTCCCACCAAACTGTAGATGTACAAGCTTTTCAGTAATGCTAACTGTAAATTAAGCTTGCACAATTTAAAAAGTCATTGCTTTAATTTTTTATATACAGAAAAATATCAACTGTTAAGGTTCTTACACAGGCTACTCTAAAAATTATTAATTATAACCCGAATTAAACACTTCCTAAAAGTGAAATCTGTGATACTGAATGTATCTTCATTTACTTTGTATTTGTTCTCTTTTACCAGTGGTAGTGGAAATGTGAGAGGTGTGCAATTATATTCATAGTGAAAGAAAAGTTGCATGTTTTGGGGTGTAGTCAAGTGGAAGAATTCTAGCCAATCAATACAAAAAGGGGTGTCAGCTCAATAGAGAGTGGGCTGTGAATGCAAAGATAAAAAATAATAGATCTGAAAGGCTTATGAAACAAATATGCCAGGTGTGTAGTTTATGATAAATATTTTGCCATTGACAACATAGATGATGCTATGCTTGCAACTTCATTTGTAAAAAGAAACATCTGCTGTTCGATAATCCAAGGCCAATCTAGGGTCCAAGGAGTTAACCCTAATAAACACTAGATAAAAATTATACACCACCACCACTGTTTGAGAAATTACAGTGCTAGAAACTGTATTTTGATACTCCACTGTGTAGCTTGGTGCTTAACTACAGACAAACAAGAATAAAAATTATCAGGTGTAAAAATTACTTTTGGTGGTTTATAAGTAAACTGGTCATTTTATGTCATGCACTACATTAATATGACTGCTGCATTAGCCCAAAATATTCAGAGTTAACACATTTTCTATTAATTTTGGAAAGGTTTTGGAAAAATCTTAATTTTCACATAAAAACGTACAAAGTTTGCATCTGTATTAAATGCCAATGATAACTTAAATGTATTATTTGTACTTATTAGATTTGAAGGTCATTTGTCAAACTAATCTACTAACTTCAGTTATTATGTAGTACAGATAGAAATATGTAATATGAATGATAAATAAATTTCCATATCTTTCATAGATTTTGTATCTTATCCAAAATGGTTTGAAAATATTTTTACTTTAGTGCACAGCAAACAAAATTCCAGGTGAAAATTACCAGTATTGAGATAACTTGACACAATATACTGAATGATAATAAATTATAGACATAGAATGTACCTTTGAATCATATGATCAACCCATCATACTTTTGCTATGGTATAAAAAAATAAAACAAATGTTTATTTGCATGTACTGTATGTCTTTTCTATCACTCTATGACTGTCACACATGTCAGAGAGAAAGACTATTGGCACTGTTCCAGATTTCCATGTTAGTCCTTGGAATTGTGTTTTTGAGTGAACTCTGCAGGAAATACCCCAGTCAGCCATTCAAATTCCACTTCTGTTACAAATTAGGAAACAACTGCATGATTTTTTTTATATTTTCAAACATTACATTTTGCTTGAAGAGTGGTTTCTTTAGATGAAGTGAAGTTCAAAGGAAAGTAGCTAGAGTAATATATACATGTTTCTTGCACACTTATATGTTAAGGTTTACTGGTATTGTAAACTGAATATAAAGTATTAAACCTACAGGTCTAAACTACTTGCACTGTACACATACACAGTGTGTATAGTCCTTCAAAAGTTATTTATCATGTACTAAAATAGATGTTTCACAATATTTCTTTAGTGTCATGACAAATATTTTTAATTGGGTCTGCCTAGCCAATTGTTCTGTCATAATGATAAATCACCTGTGGATTAAGAATAAAGTTACACCTATGGAAGTACAAAGCTGTGAAATAAGCCAGGCAGCAGAAATACATACATAAAACATTCAGCAAGCATAATACACTGATTAAGGGTTAATAATTATCTTCATACATGCTTCTTCAACCTCAGTCAATTTGTAATATTTTTTTCAGAAAATTATTATTGTGTGATGTACAGTTCCAGTTAGAAACACTACCCATATCATTCACTTTCTGTATATATATTTCAAATGACTTTGTTTCTTTTTCAGTAGTAGGATGAAGATTTTTATAAATATACTTCCTAAGAATGATATCAGGCTATCTTTGAATTATAGTTGTTTGAATAAAAATGGGGGATTGGGTTCATGTGCACTGTTTTTACAAGCTGTGGTTGTTCTCTCAAAGTTACTGGGGTATTTTTTATTATATTTTTTTACTTGGAATGGTAATATTTTAACACACATGTATGTAGGTTTGGATTGTACATGTTCTTATTTATATACAGAAAAAAAAAATTATTTGTCAATTAATTTTTGGAATAATACATGTACTAACATGTATAGAATGACTTGTACTCTTAAAGCATATTACTGAATTGTACTGTACAGATATTTATACCTGACACTTGTGTTTTTATGTTGTTTTAGTCCACTGAGAATGATGCTGGCTCACATACCAGTAAATTGTATCTGTATTCATGAAATATTTAACACTTTTATTTCTGAAATATACTAATGTATGTGATATGGTCTTTATATTAGTGGATTTTACACTGTACTTATTCTCCTAGAACAGTATTTATTTTAACATTGCACCAGGGTGTTTCTAATTATGAGATGAGCTGTTATAGATTTTATTTGTGTAAAAGTGATTTCTAGGGTAATCGTGAGAGGTTTGTTGTGGCTACAACAGATACGTTCTTGGCTAAAGTCATATCTGTAGTTGTCAACTAGGGTTCTTAGCTGCAGCTTAACTTTTTCCATGTTTTTGAGGACATTGTATCTGATCCTTTTCACTAAAAAGACTTGTTGTAAATAGCTTATTCTGAAGTGAAAGAAAGGAAATGATAAACCACGTTGTGTACATATATATTGTTTAGTTTTACCATACAACATTATATAGTCAGTTGATTTATTACGTATTAAGGTCCGAGATGCCTTCTTGATCACACTATGCAACAAAATTTTTATTTTTTCTCTTCATGGGCAGAAAGTGTTATTTCCCATTTGCTTATGCCTAAAGAAAATGACCTATTTTTTTTCTTCAACCTTTGCTTTTGGGACCTGGGTAATGAAATTTTCAAATTTACCCATTTTCCAGAACATTCCAGGAAGATTCAATGCCGAGTAGTTGATAGAGAATTTTCAAGAACTTAGGAGAATTTTCTTGAACTTTCCATAGTAATATATGTATATATATAGGGGCTCACCACTCACCATTTCAGTTCAGTTCTAGCTGCCTTAGTGAACACATAGACCTATCTGATTTTATCAGAGATAGCATCAAGAAGCTGTAAGCATTTTCCAGACACATTCTGTATGTGACCAATTTATCAAAGCAAGAGCAAAAAAGTACTCTGTGACAGCATCTGCTAAAATGTGTGAAACCTATAAGACATATTTCGGCACACCTATTTGAGGATCAAGACAAACTCTCGGCTCTTCATTTTACCTGCAAGCACTGCAAAAAATTCTAGAAGGTAAGATGGACAATTTTTGTTTCCTTGAACAGTAAGATTTTATATTATACAAATTTTAGACCTTTTAAAATTTAGATATTTTTTAATTTCCAACAGTATAGAAAAAATATCACATATAAAATATTTTGCATGAACCTCCTACACATTAGTTGTGGATGAAATAAATTTATTCTTCATAATAGCAATCTTATTTTGCTCTTTTGCAGGATGGTACAGAGGGGGGGAAAGAGAGCCATGAAGTTTGCTATTTCAACAATTTTATGTGAATTCACTGACCATTCAAGCAATTGCTACTTCTGCATGATGGATCCTTCCAAATGTTGGACTGGTAAGAATGCATCTGCTATCATGTATCCAGACCTTCCATCATCCATTGTCCCAGTGTTACACTGCCCTTAGCTCCCTGTTTCCCCTCTGCCAGAGACAAAGCAGCCATCCTCAGAAGAGAGCAGCAAATCAAAAGAGGAGGTAGATGTTGAAAATCCAGATTACAATTTCAGAGGTGCAGCTGATGAGAGAACCCTATACGACCCCAACCAGAGACCTCAATGACTTCATCAGAGATCTTGGTCTAACAAATTTGAATGCTGAACTTTTGACATCTAGACTCAAGGAGTGGGATTTGTTAGATGAAAGTGTACAAGTCACAAGTCAGAGGAAGTGCCACCAACATTTTTTAAGCTTCTTTGTTTGTCAAGATGGGCTCTGATTCTGCCCACTCTGATTCTGATTCTTGCATTCAGTCTGTGCAAAGTAATTGGAATTGCTTGTAACTCAAATGAGTGGCACCTCTTCATTGATAGCTCATCCAGAAGACCCAAATCTGTGCTTCTCCATAATGGGAATAAGTATCCGTCTCTTCCCCTGGCTCATTCAGAGTGCATCAAAGTGCAAGGAGAATGCTTCAACCAACATATACTGGACTTCAAACACCACTACCAAGGAGCGCATAACAAAAACATGATGAGAGACTATATTTGGGGACCAATACGTGAAAGTAATTTACATTACAGTCACAAATCTTGAAAAACTACTCACTTTTAAACATTCTTGTACAACTTTGTACATGTAAATCTTGATTCATTTGTTGTTTTATTCAAACTGTATGTAAATGAAAATGTGCAAATTTGCCTGTTTTTACATAGAAACTGGGTTAATTTCATTATCCAGGTCATAAAAGCAAAGTTTGAAAGGAATAATGGCCATTTTTTGTACATTTGCAATGTCAGCAATTGAGAAATAACACATTCCACCCAGGAACAAAATTTGTGTTACATAGTGTTATCTTCATGTGTTTTAGATGTTGCTGGTTGTTTAATAATTAAGGTTTGTCATAATACCTTGGGTCAAACTTACAGTTGTGTCATAATGCATCATACATATGTTTGAATACTTTATTTTGAAATATTTTTACCTCCTTTGACACTCTAGCTATTTATCAACTACTAGAGTTTCTACTTTTTTCCATTTGAGCATTGGTTTAATTTTTTTCTTACTCACAACAGTCTTTTATACCCCATTTAATTGTATTTGTTGATGTGTTGTTTCTTGACACTTTCCACTAACATCAGAGTGCCTTCAATCCTGGTACTTTTATTTAAGCACCTCATTCAGATAATGTTATCACTTTTTCTTGATAGAGCTTTTACTTTTAGCATTCTTAGTGTAATTAAGTTTATTTTTGTAAAATAAAAATTTGATTGGCAAGCTGATATATAATATAAATTTCTGGATTATTGTTTCTAGTATAGGGAGACTAATGAGGGCTCTTATATTCCACCTCTGATAACTAGCATCACACAGCAATTGGTGGTAGTAGGGGATCTTATTCGTAATGAGATGGACACATATTTGGTTCAATGGTGTTCCTCTGAGGCTGAAGTTGAGAGCAGTCCTTCAGAGTCTATGGGGGCTTGGCTCCAAGTAATTTTGGATGTGTGGTACTACAGGTTGTTGAGTCAGGATTTGTCACTCACTTTCACTACTGTTACCCACCCAATCTGTAGAATTTACACCTCTTGCAGATACTTTGATTTCTGTACTTTTTTAAATGGCTCTCAGAGCTTGGTTGATCTTTGGGTAGAGAAAGAAAGTTGGGCTAGTTCTTCCAGGATCTTATTCCTGTTGGTTGTTAAACATAAACAGACAGGAGATGGTTGTCCAGTTGATGATTTTCTTGTCTATGTCAGTGCCTATACTTTCAAGGCTAACAAGTGCCTCACTCCTCAATCTGGGTTGGCATTTTTTACTAGTGTTGTGGGTGTCCAAGTTCACTGTAGCTGGCTTCTATCTGCACATTTTTTGTATGCAGAAGGGTCAAGTACTGCAGTACAGGGTTTTTACCTTTAGTCTAGCATAGGCATCTTATGAGTTTTGCTGAATTGTTCAAGTTTTCCTGATCACCTCTATTCCATAGTCCAGTGCATGCACCATTCAGTAAATGAATAGTTACTCCTATCAAAGGGAAAATTGGTCCAGGACTCATTGTTTTTAAACCTTGGATGTTTTTTCTTAGAACTAGTCTTACCATATCATTCTACTAACCTGCCAAATTCCATATGTGATTGTTGTAGCAGATACATTATTTTGGTCCTCAGATAATAGATCCTGCATAACAGGATTAGTTCTCATTTTGAAACTGATGACTGATGGGTTGACCACTCATTGAAATATCCAACTACTGATAATTTGGTCTCCAGTACCTCACCTTTTGGCTTTGGCAATATATGCATCAAGCCTTTCCTCCAACATATAAATATATGTTACCCAAGGTACAAACTATGATTTGTTCCAACTCGTTTTCAGGTTCTGTTGATAGTACCAAGATGGCAGCTACACCCTGTTTTTGCAGTACCTACAGTGGTACCTATTTCTTCTTTGACCACCTTTGTGGAAGAAGCCATGATTTCACAGATTTCCTTGGCTATACAGGAGCTCAGTCTTTGATTAGTTCTGTGATAGACATTTATCAGTGCAAATAGCATATTTATTAACATTGATGTATTGAGAGGAGGTTGAACTTACTTTGATCAGAAGTACTTACAACAGCTCTTTTTTTTTTTACCTGGAATTTTGGCAGGGGTTCAGCATCTTTCACATTCACCTTCTGTAATCTTCAATATTCATGAAAAAATTTGAGTCTTTAGTACTCTCTCGTTTTCTCAAGTTACTTTGGGTACTTTGTCCCAGATTCCTATTAACATTAAGTGGCCTTTTTTTACACCTGTTTAAAACCCTAGCCTCATATGCCATGTATCACCTTTACCTGATGGTTAATTTTTCATTGTTGTTGACTTGTATACATTGCTGGTCAGAGTGGTTTGTGCAGGTTGCCCACAAGACACTATCATTCTAGCTACATCCTCCCCTCGGAGTGGATTCCTGTACGTGGTGAGGGGACCTCCCAGGGAAGGTTCTGTTCTGTCTGGTTACCTTCTCTGGGATCTAAACATCCACCCACGTGTTTGCCGTGCGTGGCGACCCGTGAAGGGGAGGAGAGGATCCTGGTGGTTGAGGGGTCCAACCCTAACACACCACTTTGGCCTCGAATTCCTGTAGACGGGCGGCCCTTGGGTGGCTCCCCTTGGGTCAATCGGCTGGTCCACCTGGGCTAGAGCCAACCAAGTACCAGTGTTGGAAGTTCTCAACGGGTGTTGTGGACATTGTGCCTGATGCTGGTGTTTGGGTATAGTGCTCACGAAACCCTGGCGTTGCTGCATTGTCCTTGCATGACTTTGTAGTGCGTCCCCTTGTAGGGCTCCATGGTGGGTGGGGTCAGTGAGTACCGAAACTTTTCTCTTTCCTATGGATCCTTCAAAAAATTTAAGTAAAATTGTAAAAAAACAGTCAATGGGTAAGCGACCACGTCTTGAATACACAGAACAGCAATCTCCAACATCAGTAACACACGTACCTCATTTTCTGATCTTGCATTCTCTTTCAGAAAAACCTTTAGGGCAAATGTCCCCTTTTTTTATTCAAAAGGGGCTAGAGGGACTTGCTGGCTCTCCAAAGTCAGTAAAGAAGCTTCGATCTGGTGACATACTGGTTGAAACATCCACATCCCAACACAGTGAACTCCTCTTGAAATCAAAGGTAATTGGCGATATACCTATTGAGGTTACACCCCATGCTACTTTGAATACTTCACGAGGAGTTATTGTTGAAAGGGATTTGAAGAATGTTCCTGAATCGGAGATTCTCGCCGGTCTTTCCACTCAAGGAGTTTCTGCAGTGAGGCGCATCTCCACTCGCAAAGATTGAGTTACACTGCCAACAAATACCCTTGTTTTAACGTTCACTTCACCACGAGCACCCGCCACCATCAAAGCAGGTTATCTCATTTGCAGGGTTCGGCCATACATTCCAAACCCTCTTCGATGTTTTCAATGTCAGAGATTCGGCCACTCAAAGACATCTTGTCGTGGTTCCCTGACTTGTGCTCGTTGTGGAGGCAAGGACCACGATGCCTATGATTGTGACGTAAACCCACATTGCGTCAACTGCAATGGTTCTCACCCCTCTTACTTTCATTCTTGTCCAAAATGGTTGGAGGAAAAAGAGGTGCAGCGTTTGAAAACAACACATAACATTAGTTATCCTGAGGCTCGGAAATTGATGTCCACAATCCCATCTCGGACATATGCTGCTGCACTCCATTCCACAACTACAGTGGAAGTGCAGACAGATCTCTCTGTGCCTCCAAAAGAATCGTTTTCAAAACAAATGAAAAGCCTTTTGACCTCCGTGGTTAAAACAGTAGATGAATCGACTTCCACACCCATCTCTGTTCCTCCCACAACTTCCAACAAACCTCAAGATCCATGTCCTTCAGTTTCAAATACAGGCATTTCTTCTGACACATCATTTTCTCCCACCACAATAAACAAAACAATTATTCGTCCGCGTCCTCAGTCACTTGATTCCTCTTCCAATAACAAAAACCTGCCCACTAGACCCAGAGCAGGATCCATGGAGGTTGATAGACCTCCTCCGAAGAAAGACAGTAAAGACAAAAGACGAGGTCGTAAACCGAAGGGTTCTCCAACCACTTCACCTGCTCGTCCTTAAAAATGGCCACCTTGATACAATGGAACTGTCGAGGTTTACGTTCTAATCTGGATGATATCAAAACGCTGATTGCTTCCTACCATCCTGTTTGTCTTTCTCTACAAGAAACATTTCTCAAATCTGCTGATACAGTCTCCATTCGGCAGTTTTCTCTGTACAGAAATGACAAGTTGTGTGATGGTCGAGTACATGGAGGGGTGGCACTTTTGGTTGATCAACATGTGCCCACCCTGTCTTTGTCACTCAATACACCCTTGGAGGCCGTAGCCATCCGTATTTCCTTGGGTCGTACCATCACTGTTTGTTCTCTGTACCTGTCCCCTGGAGAGACATATGATCAATCAGACCTGGATGCTCTCGTTGAACAGTTACCATCTCCATTTCTAATCCTGGGGGATTTTAATGGACACCATCCCCTCTGGGGAAGTGCTGTTATTGATGGGAGGGGTCGATCTGTAGAGCAGATGCTCTCTGATCACGATCTTTCTCTTTTCAATACTGGTTCTTCCACTTACTTTCATGCACCAAGTCAGTCATTCACTGCCATTGATCTCTCAGTTTGCTCCCCTTCATTATTCTCCCATTTTTCATGGAGGGTTGACAGAAATCCACTAGGCAGTGATCATTTTCCGATCATTTTGAGAGAGACTGGCCGTGGTCGATGCCACCCTACCCGCGTGCCCCGGTGGAAGCTGGATCAGGCAGACTGGTCCACTTTCACTGCTCTCGCAGAACTTGATCCTGTCATCGTAAATCAGCCATCAATAGACAACTGTGTTGCAGCGGTAACTGATTGTATTATACATGCAGCTGCTCAGTGTATTCCTAAAACCTCGACACGTTTCCCACGATATCCTCGTCCATGGTGGAATTCCGCTTGCAACTTAGCACGGAAGGCTCAAAAACGGGCCTGGGATACTTTTCGCAGATATCCCACACTTTCAAATCGGGTTGCTTTCCAGCGGGCCCGAGCACATGCTAGGTGGGTAAGACGTCAAAGCCAGAAGGAATCTTGGATAAAGTTCACAACCAGCATATCTTCTACCACCAGTTCCAAGATCGTATGGGACAAGATTCGAAAGGTTAATGGGCACTACACTTCTGTTCCCCTCTCAATCTTACTCTCTGATGGTCAGGAGGTGACTGATGTCCGAAACATCGCTAACACTCTAGGTGAAAGCTTTTGCCGGGTATCTAGCACTTCTGCTTGTTCCTCCACCTTCCTGGCCATCAAGACTCGGGCAGAGCGATCACCTCTTTCTTTTCAAACTGACTGTTTCTTTGACTATAATAGTCCCTTTACCCTGGTGGAACTAAAATGGCCCTTCATCGGTCTGCCAGTACATCTGTTGGACCTGATGATATTCATTATGACATGTTACACCATCTCTCTCCTGATTCTCTTGATGTCCTTCTGACTATCTTCAACCGGATTTGGCAGGAGAATGTTTTTCCTGATGCCTGGCGCCAGGCTATTATTTTACCTTTCTCTAAGCCAGGGAAAGATCCGAAGATTCCTTCAAACTATCGTCCAATTGCTTTGACGAGCTGTCTCTGTAAGACTTTAGAAAGGATGGTTAATGCTCGTCTTGTTTGGTTCCTTGAATCAAACAACCTCCTCTCACCCACCCAGTGTGGGTTCCGTCGACAGCACTCCACCATAGACCACCTAATTCGTCTTGAAACATCTATCAGAGAGGCCTTTCTCAACCGCCAACACCTTGTATCGATATTCTTTGACATAGAGAAGGCTTACGACACAACATGGAGGTATGGCGTTTTGCGAGACCTCCATACATATGGGTTGCGTGGCCATCTACCCATGTTTATTAAAACTTTTTTAATGGACAGGAGATTCCAAGTTCGTGTAGGTTCGGCACTTTCACGTTCTTTTGTACAGGAACTTGGAGTCCCTCAAGGCTGTATATTGAGTGTCACACTTTTCAGTATAAAGATTAATGCCATCACTGAACAACTCCCTCTCACCGTTACGAATGGGCTATATGTTGACGACTTTCACATCTCATGTCAGTCATCAAACATGAGATATATTGAGCGGCAACTACAAACTGCCCTCAATCGTGTACAGAAGTGGACTCTTGCGAATGGCTTTAATTTCTCTCTTTCCAAAACTGTATGCATGCACTTTTGCCGCCGACGAGGTATTCACCCTGATCCTGAACTTCATATCGGTGAAGTTTTGCTGCCAGTGGTCCCAGAGACAAAGTTCTTGGGGCTTATCTTTGATCGTAAATTGACCTTTATACCACACTTAAAGCAGCTTCGGGTCAAATGCACAAGAACACTGAACATCCTTCGTGTCCTCTCTTCTACCAGTTGGGGGGCAGATCGCCGTTCAATGTTGAAGATATATCGTGCTCTTATTAGATCGAAACTTGACTATGGATCAATGGTCTATGG
The DNA here is from genome assembly GCA_011833715.1 of Carcinoscorpius rotundicauda. Lineage (NCBI taxonomy): Eukaryota > Metazoa > Arthropoda > Merostomata > Xiphosura > Limulidae > Carcinoscorpius > Carcinoscorpius rotundicauda. Next base: position 51,954,236 of record CM022396.1, on the reverse strand, counting down.
CTCTGCCAGACCCTCGGCCTTAAAGATACTGGACCCCATTCATCACCAAGGTCTTCGACTCTGCACCGGAGCTTTCCGTACCTCTCCAGTTCAAAGCATATACATTGAATCTCATGAACCTCCTCTACACCTTCGCCGTTTGCAACTGTCTTTACAATATACTTCGAAACTACGTTCCTTACCAAAGCATCCCACCTGGGAATGTGTTTTCCTTCCTCGGTGGGCAGTACTTTTTCAGAACAGACGATCTGTCATTGCTCCGTTTGGCCTTCGCATCCGGGCGCAATTGGATGAATTGGGTCTGTCCTTGGATAATATTGCAGATTCCACATGTTGACGCATCCCACCATGGCTTATTACAGCCCCCAAGTGTGACCTTTCTTTCAATCACCTAAAAAAGGCGGATACTCCAGACTGGAAGTACCGTCTTTTATTCAATGAATATCTTTCAAACAATCATTCAGTTCCCATTTATACAGATGGTTCCAAATCAGGAAATTCAGTGGGCTCTGCTATGGTTTGCTGTGGGTCAGTAGTTGCACACAGAATCCCCTCTACAGCTTCTGTGTTCACCGCTGAACTGTATGCAATATCTCTTGCCCTTGATCATATTGCAGCTGAGCAGTACTCCAACTGCACTATTTATACTGACTCGCTTAGTTCTATTCTTGCCTTGGAATCACTTCACATTAGCTCACATCCTATTCTAGCAGATATTCGAAACCGACTGGCCCATTTCTCATTAGCAGCTACTTCAATTCAGTTTTTCTGGATACCAGGCCATGTTGGTATTCATGGGAACGAGCTTGCAGACATGGCAGCTAAATATGTATGCCTCAGCTCCATCACCCCTATGCCTATTCCGTACATGGACTATGGTGTTGTCTTCAAAGCTCGGCTCCGTGCCAGTTGGCAGTCCACTTGGAGTGAACAATGCGACAATAAACTTTTTCAAATTAAACCCAAAATTGGAGTTTGGCCATCTAGCTTCCATAAAGTTCGGAGGGAAGAAGTTGTTCTCACTAGGCTACGCATTGGTCACAGTTTTTTAACTCATCATTTTCTTTTATCTGGAACTGATGCACCAATGTGTAGTTTGTGTAACACTCAAATCACTATCAGCCATGTTTTACTTTCTTGCCATCGTTACAATCCTCAACGACGGCAATACTTTAAACATATTTTTTCCCAGCGTCAATCTGTAACATTGGACAGAGTTATTGGTGATGATGACTATGTCCACCTTAATAACGTTTTTAATTTTTTAATGGCCATTAATCTTTTTAATCTTATTTAAGTGTGGTATATTTATTCATTACACCTTTTTAATTGTGGCTCCTTTTTAAAGTTTTATTCTCTCTCATTCAATGCGACATTAAACAATAGCCAGAACATTAAATAACTCGACACCAGGACTGGAAAGGCCAACTTCAGGTGACTAACGCTTCTGTTTGAACTGTCTGTTTGAACTACTCGTTAGTCTTCCTGGCGAGTTACTGTTATACTTTCGCTGCATATCATTTCGTGCTTTTACAACCTTTTTGTACTGGCCATATTGATTCATAACCCGGAACCAGGACGGAAAGACCAACTTCAGGTGGCTGACAGTGGTTTATATACTACCTGTTAGTCTTCCTGGCGGGTTATGATCATTCCCATTCTGCTACAGGTTGGCCTGTACAACTTTGTTGACTGGATGTCGTCATTGGTTTTTGCACCATTTCCTGTTTTAATTGCCATTTTGTTTTTATCTTCAATTACCTTTACACATTTTACTCCATTTACTTGACTTTTATTTTTTTTACTGGACATTTGGCTACTCTTTATTATGATTTTGCTGAGTGTCTTTTTAAACTTTTATTCTATTACATTTTGATAATAGCTACTATGACACATAACCCAGAACCAGGACTGGAAAGGCCAACTTCAGGTGACTGACGGTGGTTCTTGAACTTGTTCGTTAGTCTTCCTGGCGGGTTATGATCATTGTTATTATGCTAGAGTAAATAGTTTATAACTTTGAAGACTGGGTGTCACCATTGGTTTTTACACCATTTTCTGTTTTAATTGCTGTTTTGTTTTTACCTTCATTTTCCTTTACCAATTTTACTCCATTTACGTGACTTTTCTCTTTTTACTGAACATTTGGTTACTCATTGTTGCGTTTTTGCTGTGTGTTTTTTAATAGTTCTATTCTTTTACATTTTGATACTAGTTGCTATGACACATAACCCAGAACCAGGACTGGAAAGACCAACTTCAGGTGACTGACAGTAGGTCTTGTACCTGCCTGTTAGTCTTCCTGGCGGGTTATGATTATACCTTTATGATAGAATACCTACCTTACAACTTTTTACACTTTGCCTTCTATCTTAACCTTGTAGACTAGGTGTCAACACTGGTTTTATACTTTTTTTTGTTTTACCTTCATTTCCATTTATGTCTTTTACTACATTTTTACCGGTTGTTTGGCGCAGATAGCCTCGTTGCTTTGTGCCATAAAACACTAAATCAATCAATCAATCAATCAAAGCTACATCCTCAGACTGGCTCTTCTTCTTTAAGAAACTGTCAACCTCTGAAGGGGATAAATCATTTTAATAGATTCATGAGATCACAATTTTTTACTTCTATAACCAATTAACTTTTAATCATTTGTTATGTCCAGTGAGAGTCCTGAAGGTTTTATTGCCCTTACTATTGCATTCAGGGATGGTAGATAATGACTTCATTCGTTGAGATCATTCAGTTTACCAGGATTTATTTCTGATTATGTTGACTGGATTGGTAAGAATTTGTTCCATATCACTCACTCTTGGCTTTCTTTAAAGGCAGCATATCTTCTGTGAGTCATATTTAATCAGATTCTTTACATTTCTCTATCCTTAGTAGCCCATTTAAATAGTTTGTTGGAGGACATTGTGCAGGCTGGCAGATGAACCTCCTACAATACATTTATTTTGCATAATGTGCATGATCTGGCAGTATCTTCATCTGAGAGTTTTGACTACCTCTCTGTAGTTACCTTAACGATTTCCACTAGATTTTGTAGAAGGGTGGGTACTTTTGCTGCTACTCTTGTTTCTTCTTTAACTTTTAGGGTCTTTTACCTCATTTTCACAGGATCCTACTCTGTGGCAAGTATTGCTTTGGCAGGCTTGCTTTTATTAAACTAGGTCTACACTAACTTGTCTATATAGTATCAGGCTTTGTAGAAATGAGGTGTTTCATAAGACTACCAAGATGCTGACTGGGTGGTATAACTGTACTGTGCTGATCAACCACTCATAGACTATCATAAGTAAAACATAAGAGGGTCATTCCTATCCCTACCAATCATTAGAATTAAGAAATCAGGATCAGTTTGCTTTCAGAAGTTTAGGGAACTTGGCTCACCTTTTGCACTGTTTCGATATTACTGGAAAACAGAGTGGTCCCATTCTGGATCCTTGGTTGATCCCAGTATGTTCTATATTCTTCCCATAATTCTGAGGGCAAGTAGAATCTACCTTATTCACACAGTTAAGGAGTGTGTACAAGTGTTCATAATTCCAGACTGGATGAATTCTCTTTCCTCAGATTGAGTAAAGCATACAAGATCCAGTTATTTCAAATCTGAAGTGTTGCTTTTCAGACATTTTTCAGATTGAGGATAAAGTTTGTCCACTACAGTGTTGCTTATTTTCTTGTAGCAATTCCAGTAGCTCAGAACACATCATGTTATGGCTACAGGTTGGTATCCATTTAAAAGTGAGTGTGTGTATATATTTCTCTTGCAGTTCAATTACTCTAGCAACCAACATGGAATATTGGAACTGTGGTCTTCTAATCTAATTCCAAACCTAAACAGTGGGGCCTAACCAATAGTGTTGATAAATCATGTGAAGTTCCACCAATACTATATTAATTAAGTTTCAGATGAAGAGCATACCTTTTCTGGATGTAGTGCAGTTCTCCCACTAGAGTGCCAGTTTGTTGACATATCCAAAATATATGCAGATGCTTTTTGTATGGATAATGCCCTCACTGGCTTCTCCACCTTCTCAACATGGGATTCTAGTTCTATGCTTTAGAAGTTAACTTTTTTTTAAAATTGAAAATGTATTTTCAGTAATACTTACTTTAGCCTTGAAAAAGTAATTACACTATTTGAATGAGATGTTTATTTACAGTATCAGAATAGATGATGCATTGATGTAGACAGAGTATCATGAAAGAAATATCGCCAACAAAAATTAAATGGATTGTAAAATAGGAACAAGAAAAAATCAGATTAATCGTTAGATGAGGAATGGATGAAATCCTGGCAATTGAGTAACACATGTACTGTGAGGGAAGGTAAATATTATTTAAAATATATTTTCTGTTTAAAAAAATTTTAACTTTGCTTTTTGAAGGTATTGCAGTTGTATGGCAACTTTTTACTTCATTTCTATTTTGGATTTTAGTTTTGTGGTGATGTTGATTATTTATGATGTTAGCAGTTATCATTTGAAGTGATGTAAATCACTCTTCAAAACAGTTCAGTTTATTCTTTCTTTACAAAATTTAACAATAAAACTTGATTTGTATTAAATGAATTGTGCTGTTTTTCTATCAGCTAAACTAAAACCTTCACAGTGTGCCATTGAACTGTGACAACCTTTTTATTAATATGGTTGCCCTTGCAGCCTCATGTTTTGAAGAAATTAGTTCATCAAATGCAATTTAAGTTGTTCCCACATTTGCTAATACTCTTTTTAATAGTGTTTATTGGCTAATGTTTGATATCCAGTTTTGTAGTTTCGACTTTAAACCATTAACTTAGTTTCTCTGTTACAAATATTTTATACTTGTAAGCAACAATAACTTATAAATGTTGTATTATTGTATGTGCACCATTGCTAGTCTTGGCTAATAAAATCAAAGTACTGGAGTCATAGAAAACAGGGTCAAACAAAGTTATTCAAAGTCTGTGTACATAAACCAGAATTGATTGAGTGCCCATTGCCATAATAAATCACAAGATCTGAATCAAAAATATTGATTTTTTGGTTAACAAAACAACCAGTAGTGAGCCTAAAAAGTAAACATCATGAGAAACATAATGAGGACTTTTGAAAATCTCAATCATTGTGTGCATTTGACCAACAGTGTGATTGCACAAATCAGATGTGAAGGATTGTGTTAGTAGATGCATATGTGTCCTCCATTCTCTTTGTTTCTGTTAATTGTTTTATATATCCTGTATATATGGGGTGTTGGGTAGTCACTTTGCAATTTTGTAATCATATTTTATTCAGTCTATTTCAAGCCAGTAACTGATAGGGGTGTTTAGAAACAAAATAAGAAGGATCCAGGGCTGTATTGATGCCAATGGGGGTCACTTTCAACATTGTTTATAATTGTCATTCATATTTACCTCCTGTCTTCTATATTGAAACATGCCTGTTAATAAATATATAAGTGGACAGTGACTTTCCAAACACCCTGTATAATGTGTTTGTGTGTGTGTGAATGCTGCACTGGAATATAGAGAATTTCAAGTATTGTCAATCCATTTATTTTTTGCTTTTAACTATATGTGTATTATGCCTTAAAACTGATGAATTCTCAATACTATATATTGGACTGCTGATCTAAAAATACCTTCTGACTTTTTTTTAATTTTTTAATTACATTGTAATCTCTTTTTTTCATTTTTGCTTGTGTCCTTACAAGAGATATAGCAGTTTACGAGTGCATTGACATATTACAGTATTTTAACTTTGATAAAATCACTGGTGCAGAAGGCTTAAATAGCACTGTGGATCCAAAGTTAGTCTCTTTATTTTTTTGTGGACTTTAAAACTATTTGTTCTGTCACAAATAATCCAATGGTTAAATTGTACATATTTCTACTCAAGATGTTCATGAAACTAAGATCGTTGAAAATGCATTATTTATTAGGTTCAGTTATTAGTTAAAGAAATCAGTTATGCTATTTCTGAACAGTTCATGTGTTCTTATGTATTTTTAGGGGATTGCAATTATAGACAAAGAATCACAGTATCTGTTGTACCAAGATCGTGATATCTACAGCTCTATTCCTTACTACATATATTTATTTGAGATTTTTACACATGTAGAACAGAACATAAGGTTAAAAGGGAAGACAATTTCCTATCATTACTTATTGTTCAATCTATCTCTGAAAAACTTTTTGTTACCTTTGTATCTCCACTACCAAAAGCCATCTAAATCTAAAATTTTTGTTAACTAAAACTAGTCGATTTTTCGTTGTTTTTCCAAAGAACTTGTCAAAAAATTTTTTTTCAAGAAGTAATGTTTAGTATGAAGAAGGTATAGAGTGATTACCTGTCTTAAAAAGAGTTTAGAGACATTGAAGATTATTAGAAACATAGTTCATGGTTTAAGTAAGCTTTTCAAACTGTTCTCCTGCCCATGGATACACATTTATTGTCAGTTGTGGATTTAAGGTTGTTTGAGCCTTGGATTCCATGTAATTTTGTATTGAATAAAATTTTCAATAGGTCCCCATTTAGACCATGGGGTGAGACCCCTTTGGCTCCTACCTGACTACACCACTATTTATTGTATATCATTCCTTTTTTTGTACTAGCATACACAGGATCAAAGAGTTTAATTTGTTGGTTATTTAACCACCAAAACATTTTCCACTTCCTGAGAAAAAAATGATATAACAAGATTAACAAAATTGTATGTATTTGATATTTCTGTGATGCCTACAAATAAATAATTCTGCAAAAAGATTTTAAAAATCTGATAACGCAAAAATGTTTTTCTAAATATTTACATGACAAAACTTAAACAGCACCACAAATGTTTTGTGGTGTCTTTCTGCTACTTCCTGTTTTTATGAAAGCTTGGTATTTACTGTATGAATACCAGGTTATTTTCATGCAATACCATGACTACTTTCATTCTAAATCTTACATGTAGTTGGCAATGAGTTAGTAATAACTGTTCTTCTTTTGTTTGGGAGGTACATGTTGGATTCACCTCAGTGTAATTGTATTTGAGAGAACAAAAGAACTAGAAAAATAGAAAAGGATGTGAAGGAAATCTCTTTGCTCCAGTAGCCATTGTAAAACTTTCTATGCATTCTTTCATAAACTAACAGTAAGCTGTGTTGCAAGTGACACACCTTATTAGCTTGTAAATATACAAAATCACCATTGGTTTGACATAGTGCATTGTCAGATTCAATGATAGGAGACAAACAATGTGTTAAACTTAATAAATGCATTATACTATTTGGGTCATAAGGTGCATATTCTAAAAGGTTGGAGGTTATATGTTTGGTTCATAAAGGAAGAGTGGCTGAATTTCCAGTTAAAATCTTTAAAACTTTATTCTACTCATTCTCAAAACTAGGTTTATAGTTGAATTAATTCATGTTGTATTTTAACATTTTGGGCTAATGTACTATAATACTGTGAATTTTGTACTAGAAAAGAGAACAAAAATGATTCTTCAAAATAAGACACTTTTAAAGATCAGAGCTACTGTCACGATGGAGATGTGAATCAGATATACTCTATCCAAGTCTGTTTAAAGTGAAAGTGTTTTTGCATATCATCAGTTGATTACATAATAGAGAATTATTATTATTAAATGAGTATTCAGAATAATTTTTCTAAATATATGTGAGGGGCCATGGCTTTATTTCCTATTATACTGTGGCCTAAACCTTAAATGGTAAGATAGTGTGGATAGATAATTATGGCAAACACTTTGAACAATTGTGTAACTTCAGCTTAAGTGTGAAGAAGACTTTTTTTTTGATCCTGAGGATTTATTATGGGTTTCTATATTCTTGTATGAAATCAATGCCAATATCTGATAGTGAAAAGTTAGGTTATAACTATTAGATGAAGTTGAATTAATTTTGATGTATGTTTGAATTAAGTTGATGTATGTGCGATCAGTTGTGTTACCTAATAACTACTAAGATGAACTAAGGAATAATAAACAACATACTTTGATATAAATTGTGATAGCAGGTTATCAGTAACAACAAAGAACTCTCTTTACTTCTCTACTGTATGTCTTTTATTTTTCTGCACTTTAATTTTGGTATTCTGTGGTACACATACCCAGTACTTAAAATACTCTACAGGCATAATAAAATCCTAGAAATTGAATTGCACCTTGAAATACAATTTTTTTCATGTTTGACTTCTTAAGGGGGGTAACTAAATAGTATAAGAATTGATTAGTGATTGTAACATTGGGTTGATCCTAATCTGTCAAATGAATATTGCTTTTACATAATGGCCTGGATTTAATTTTACCATTCAACTCTCTGGTTCCTGTATATATAATTTGAAAGGAATAGCAAACTAGTATTTGAACTTTGAGCTCAAAAAGTACAAAATGCACAGAATTTTGCACCTTCACCTATTATTGGTACCCTGTTTTTATTGGTAAATACCGTGCCTGTCCATATTGTTTATTAATAATTTAAAAGCATAGGGTATATGAGATTTTATGTACAAAAGCTTTATAAATGTTCATAAGAAAATGCACCTTTTTTTTCCTTTTTTTAGATCTATGAAATTGTGTTTTCATTCAGGCTTAAAACCTGTATATTTATTACAACTTATCTTCAATGTGTATTTCAAAATGTGTAAAACATTATTACACAATCATAAAGCTATTTATGATATGTGGGGACCCCATTGTAATCCAAAGCACATTTTCTGGTTTCATTTGTCTTAATTTTTTGTTGATATATCAAGTCTTTCTTTGTTTTGTTTTTTTTACATTGATAGGAACAAATAAAATTTTATTTTTCAGTTCTGTCCCTATTTCTTTTAGTTGCAGTAAAAATGTTCTGCACTTTATATACAAGATTTTCTCCCTGGAGGCATTAATATAACTTTAAATAAACTGTTCTTAAATATATCATACATGTCCCTGAATTCTTATGAATTCAAAATCAGGTACAAGTACAAAACTTGAAAGTTGTTTAACATGTGGTTTTGTATTATCTTGGATAGGGTAAATTTTAAGATTACAGAACATTTAGTATGTCAACAATAACTCATTTTTTACGTTTAAATGTAACAAGAAACTAAAATGCTTGTGTAACAGTTTTATAATCTTTAGAAAAATTATTCACTTACAGTATTCCATAAAATTTGGATAATTTTACAAAACTGATCTTTATTCATAAGTACAAAAATATGCATATTATACATACATTCTAGTGCTAAATTTCTCAGCAGTATATCTATATATAGTGCAGTTCCCTACTCATGTTGTACATATGATTGTCATGTTCCATGATCTAGTTGCAAGCTTATAGTCACTGGATGACATTTTTTTAAAAAAAGGTTGATTTTGCAGTTATTTTAGATTTTTGTAATAAGGTTAATTTTAATAAATTAATATATGGTTCAGCTAAAAACATAGGATAATTTTTGTGTTAGTTACAAGCTCCAGGAAACAGAAGTTAATTGTGTGTTTAATATACACATTTTGAATTATTCAAGATAGTTTAATGTGCAGTATAATAATGTTATCTGATTGCTACAAAATGTAATAGACCTTGTAATTAAATAATAATTAACTTAGTTTACATTATTAAAATATTGTAACACTGTGATAAATATTTTGTCTCAATGTCACACTTGTTAAAATCTGCCTTCTGTTTGTTAGCACTGAATATGTTTATAAAAATACAACTGAAAGATTGATGTATTGTGTTAGAATTTTTAGAATGTGTATGTTATACTATATTGTGGTTTCCCATATTTCAAACAAATTGATCACTGTTACCTATTTTGCTGCTCTCCATGGAATTGTTTTCCCACTCTTGTATGATTTATCATGCAATTTTTATGTCTGTAATATTTTTGTTTATTAACAATAGCTAAGAGAGCACTGAATGACTTAAGTTACAGGTCTAAGAATTAGACTATATTACACAGTTATAAGTCTGCGTAAGATGTTTTAACGGAAATGTTTAACGTGCATTCTACAAATCATGGCATTGTGGTCATTATTCTGGCCAGACTGGATGTTTCTATGTTTTTGTACAAAGTAGTCAGTTTAAATAACCTTAAACTGATTGAAAGAAAATCTTTCTTGCCTAAAACTATAAATCAAATTTCCATGTAAAGCAAAAATTTCTATAATAATTCACAATACCTATTTGTTGCCTCTCACGTAATTATTTTTACAAATAAAGGAATAGGTTTCAGGGACGATTTAGAATTAATTGTAGTTTCTCACTTGTAGTTTAATCCCAACAAATGCTCATGTATTATGTAGACTGGATATTTAGTAGCAGTGTAAAATTCCAGTTTGTTTGGCTGTTGTTTGATCATTGTTACTGGGTAGCTACATTTTGCTAGTTTTACAAATACATAGATACATACATATAGGTTAATGCAACCACACCTGTACCACTTAGTAGCTTAACTGTTAAAATTGGATCAGAGCTCATATAATAAAATATGATTGATAAAATGGATTGTACGTTTAATGTTCAGTATACTGAAATATCATTTTTAAGATTGACATAGATCCTTTGAGAATAAAAGTCCAGTGCATGTAAAGAGATGAGATGTACCAGTAATGATTTATTCAGATACTGAATAACTTACAGTTGACTTAAAAACAGGCTGTGATGTGTTATTAATAAGAGATAAGATTTATAATACTTAAGGATGGACAACATGTATGGTTACAAATTTTATATTCCTTGGTTTTAATGTATAATCTGTGAGATACATTTTGTAACAAATTAATCTAGATCTATGTATTTCTAAATGCTTTGAGTATTTTAACATGTGAAGAAAATGTATAATGTACATGAATTACTTCATTTACATAACAGCCACTCTTTTGGGGTCGTATGCATTCCTAAACACCTAGCTTTGTAGTTTCATGTGCCTCTATCAAGAATTCACACTATTTCTTTCGTTTTTTCTGGTCCATTTTGTCAAGTAGACATATCTAAAAATCCATTTACTATATTATCTTTACATTAATAACTATGATTCTTTTCTTCTGTGGTATTTGTTCAAGTGAAAAGAATGCCAAAGATCAGCTTTTGTGTTGTGCAGCGTACTTCATGTATATCCAGTGGTAGTGGGGAACTTCAGGTATCATGTTCTAGCTACTTAATATTTATTTTTATGAATTATTTAAGAGTACTGCCCTGTTCTCATTATTAGTTTTTCACTTTTTTTAATTTCATATTGATCCATTTCAACTTTTCATCACTTAAGTAAAAACTGTATTTTGTCAGTTTTAGCTAAAATGTCAGACATATAACACTATGTTTTTAATTGCAATCTGTTTGTAATACAGATTAAATGCTGAGTTTTTTTTATTTCATTTAGTATAGAGAATATGTTTTAAACTTGTTTATATTCATTTATATATTTCGTTATGATTTTCTTTGCTCATTTGAGAAGTTATGTTGCTGGACTTTGTAAGGTTTAATGTGAACATGGTATTTTCAGCCAAACAAAATTTGCCACAGTTGGGTGCAAAATGATCAAACTCAACTCACTTTATGTGGTTCCACATAAATTTTTCTTTTCCAATAATGCAATATGATAATTCAAATGAAAAAAAAAGTTAACTGTAACCATGGATGAGTTTGTTTGAAATCACATTCTAGTACAATATTTGCAAATTAAACTTTCAGCACTTTGTTTCTATCTTTTTCTAACGTTGCTGAATTTGAAATCTTGTTGACTTTCATACTTAGAAAAGAGAGGGAAACAGGTTGTCATTACCAGTTTGTATCATGTGCCTGTGACTTTTCAAAGCTGAGACAATTACATCACTCCATGACCACTGAATTTAAGAAATGGTGATCAACTAAAACTGGTAAAACAACATTTTGACTGAAGTTACAACATTCAATCTGACTTTAAAAACAGGCCAATCAAATGTGAAACTATTTCTTAGGAATATTGAAGCACTTACTATTATCATCACACTTAGTTACTATACAATCATTTTTTTCCCTGAACTAACTCCAATTATGTAGCTCTCCACAATTAGAATTATACTTCTATATATATATTTTAAGCAATACATCAAACACATTGAGTGTCTGATAGAGAGCTATTGTAGATTACTTTTTAAGATAATGTTTGATGTGTTAGAATGTATGTGAAATGACATCACTTCAAATTTGAATTTCATAAAAATTGGAACCTACACATTTCTTAAAACAAGGGTCTAGGATTTTGAAAACAAAACATACAAATACAGAATTTGTCCAAGTGCTGTGACTTCTGTATTACACAATAGAAGAAACATTTGCCATGTATAGAAGCTCTCTTTATTTGAGTAATATAATTCTTGGCTTGTGTGTTTTGAAAAAAAAAGTGTTTTTATAAATTATAGTTTTTTCTGAAATATAAAAGAAATATATGGTAAACTAAACAATTCACTGCCAAAAAGATTCTCATTTCACATGACAAAAAGTAGCTATCATTATGCTTTGTTAGTAAACAACTCTTGAATCTGGAAGGCAGTATGTGGCACATGACTAAGTGGGTGTAATCACAGTTTTTCTACAGTGAAATTTGGCATTGATCCAAACTTAACCCCTTCTGTATTAAGGTGAAGCTATGTGATGTGATTGTAAAACAGTGTAGCATGATTGTGCAGTATTTTTATCACTGTGAGCCAGATGCAAGAGGATTTCCTTCCTTGATAATGTAGTTTAACTCTTTTTCCAACTGGCTGGGAAAAGTATTTTTTACAGTATAATTATGCAGGTTATACATTGTGCATTTTCTGTGACTCAGTATTCATTGTAAAATATATATACTCCTGTAACAGAATAAAGTGACAACTAAATATTAAGAAACTGTATTCGTGAACAAACATCACTGAATTATTTTTTACTTACTTTGTATATCAAATAAACTATGGACATGCATTAACCACATAAACTAAAGTTATGTGAAAATAACAATTTAAACACTTTTTTCCTTTAAGAACAAATTATGTAATGTGTTTTGTTAAGTGGTTGCGAGTGTATAGCTTTTTAGGCAGCATCTATGACAGTAATTTAGTTTAAATGATAGTTTAACTGCCTTTACAGGTATGTGTCAATAAGAAATTTTAATTAAGAAAGTGCTTTTAAGAAAGATGCCAACCATTACAATTTGAGTGTGATCATAATGATTTTGGTGTATAGATTAAGACTGAACGCTCATGCAGACAAATATTACGACTTGTTGCAACTCCCAAATTATTATATATTATATAGGCCTGTACAATAGTGATAAATTGTTCCCCCAGGGCTTAAAAGGGGTGAAAAGAAAATTTCTAGTGAGATACAAATAAATCTTGATAATAAATAAAAGACTGTCCAAATGGCTATTTGCGATAATCATGTTTGTGTTTGAAATCATAAAAAATATTTATATCTCCATCGTCTACCAATAGTTGAAGTGTGGTGCTTCTCCACAGTTCTTGGGGGGGGGATCCATAGTTATGTCATCAGTGCTTGTTAGCCAATCAGCACTTGAGTAGATGGGTATTTCTCGTTTTCTAAGCTGCATAGAAACACCAATGTGATCATTCACAAGTTGGAAAAAAAAAAGATTCCTTGTTCCCCAGATTGCCTTGTTTCTGGCAAATCTAAGAGAACGAAAACTGTGAATCAAATATTTAGGAAAGAGTATAATGCAAAATATTCAGTCCTTGCATCAAAAGTCAATGACAGTCATGCGTTTTGTACAGTTTGTCACATCAGTGATGTCGAGAAACCCACTTGTTGAGAATTTTATATGCAAAAACGGCTCGTTTGGGTTCAGAAAATATTTTAAATAGAAGAGCGAACAACGTTTCGACCTTCTTCGGTCATCGTGAACCTGATGATGACCGAAGAAGGTCGAAACGTTGTTCGCTCTTCTATTTAAAATATTTTCTGAACCCAAACGAGCCGTTTTTGCATATAAAAAAAGTTTGTCACATCACTTTTTCTGTGGTGCATGGCAGGATGTACAATTGTTCCAGACAAACAAAAACAACATCTCACCAATAAAAGGCTGAGGTGAAGACAAAAGTGATTCAGATAACGACATTTATGAGTAAGAATTCAGAATATGAAACCATAAATGCAGAAGTGATGTTAACGCAATTCGTTATTGCTTGTAATTTACCCCTGGCTGTAGCCGATCATGCAGGACATCTATTGAGAAAAATGTTCCCAGACTCTGATATAGCAAGAAAATATGGCTGTGCTAGATTCAAAACTACAGCCATTGTACAAATGTTGGATTGTGAAGATGACAAAATGATTTCAAGCATACTTACTAACAGTGTTTACAGTTTACCCACAGATGGATTCACAGACATGGATGACTCAAAACTGTATCCAGTGGTTGTATGATATCTTGACCCTTTGCTTGGAAAAATTGTTTGTTCTCTTTTGACAATGGTGGAATGGAAAGAAGCTACAACGAGAGAGAAAATTTTCAAGCTTTTGGACCATGAACTGGCAAAGAGGAAAATTCCATGGGAAAACTTAGTTTTTCTTCAGACAATGCCTCAGTTATGTCTGGTATAGGTAAAGGTGTGATGGGACACTTCTCAAGATGACTGCCTAGCATTTACTTCATGGGTTATGCCTGCCACCTCATGAATATTGCTGTTTAGAAAGCTTCTAGAGAACTGCACTGCCTCAACATAATATTGGACATGTGGAAGCCATTGAAGAAGTATTTTCACTGTGAAAAGGAAAAACTAGATTCAAAAGGATCTAAACGTGCAGCTCGGTCAGTCAGTTTAACAGTCAGGATATCCTCTCAGCCACACAAGGACACAAGATAATAGTCTCCCAAAGCAGACAAAGAAACATTTAATATAACTCAATATATGTTTAGACAATCTGACCTTGAACTAAAGAAGAGACAAAAGCTAGCAAGGAAATAACCAAGAAAAGTTATGAGCAGAGCATGTTAGATAAGTTAACAGTTTTCTTTGACAACAAAATGAACTTGTTATTTTGTCATTTTCTTCAGTCTGCAGTTCCTCTATTTGAGCAAGCCAATTTGATATTGCAAAGAGAACAGCCTTGCATACACATTATACATAGAACTCTGATTGCACAAGTTAAACATGTACTTGTCAGATACGTCAAGCCAGAATATCTTGAAGGCAACATTACTGAACTACAACAATGAATCCTTACACGAATCTGATGAGGCAGTTTCTATTGGAAATGCTGCCAAGGAATACATTGTTAAATATTAAAAGGACCTGGACCTGATCAGCTTCTACACCAGTGTCAAGAAATACTTTATTGAACCTTCAACTTACATGATGAAACATTTCCCTCTAAATGATGAACTTCTGATTCACACAGAGGTTGTTGATCCAAAACTGAAAGTCAGCAAAGATTTCTCTTCTCTACACTTCTTCACAAACAGGTATCCTGTTCTTGTCAATACACATGAGTACGATACTATTAACAAGTTGGAAGGGCAATATTTGAACTATCACATTGATACTTTCTCAGAAAGTATCCTTCAGTTGAATGTTGACAAGTTTTGGGTTAAGCTGTCTACAGTTAAGGATGGAAATGGCAACCACAAGAATGACATTCTGTGTAGGGTTATGCTTGGAATTCTTACAATCTTTCATTCTAATGCTGAGAGTGAAAGGATATTTAGTTTAGTGACTAAAAACAAAAGCAAGTTCAGACCAAACTTGAGCACCTCAGTTTACAGCAGTATTATAACACACAAGATGTGTATGCAGTCAAATGGACAATATTGTTTTAAATCCCAACCATCCAGAGACATTCTCATGAAAGCAAAGGCTGCAAAATTATTACAATAAGTGTCATAAACATGATATAAACTAATCCTTACACAAACGTTTTTTCTGTTTACTGTTTGTGCATGTTCAATGTTGTTTTACCAGTATGTTTTGTTACTCTGAACTAAATAAAAGACATAATTTCAAAATATATTTTTTTAATTTATATATTAAATACACAAAACAGTCATAAATGAGCAATCTATAGCAGTAAATAATAATAGTTATAATAATAATATAATAATAAACAAATTAGAGACATTGGTCAGGCCTAGTAACTGCAAATGATAAAGGGCTCTGTCTACAATCATTATGCTTAGTCATTTGAAATAGTTGGCATTTCTGCTTTTACATCACATTAAACACCTAACTCTTTAAACAGTTATATAACCAAGTTTTAAGAGGATTGTTTGTTTCTGTAAATGTAATAATATTGTTGTACAATCATCTGCTAAATTCTTGAAATGTAAATGTTTGTTGCATGGTGTAATAAGTTGTGTTTATTACTGATCTTATCAATAGATTATTTTATGAAGTTTGAATAACTATTATTATTAAACTAAGTAATATTATTTCAGAATTCAGAGAGAATATGAATTTATGAGAATTACAAATGGTGTTACTCAGTAACTTGAGAAAAAGTTCAAAATTGTTCATATAATTTTTTGAGTTAACTTTTGTATAGATGCTGCTTTTTTTTAGGCTTAAGGGCTAAAGAGCATCTTATATCTGTGTAAATGAGACTCAGAGAAGCTCAAGTTTCAATATTGTTTTTTATAAAAATTTGAACTGTTTTAATATATGAAAAAGTGAAATTTAGCATTTTTCTGTGGGATGCAGGGTTTTTAAAGAAGTTTACTCTTTTTTTATATCATTGCATTAAAATAATAGTTTAAATCTGTGTAGATTATAAAAATTCAAAGCACTTGCACAACTGTATTACAGATCATAATTTTAAACAAATTTGTCTAACAAAATATCTTTCTGAAATAACAAACATTGTTTTTAAATAAATGCTTTTGTTGACCTAGTTGTTTGTGTACAACTTCTGAATGATCTGATTTCCAGTGTTTTCAGTTTTAGTGTCCATTAGTGGCAAATGCATTTACTTTGATAACATTATAACAAGAACTATAGTCATGTATTACATGTGGTCCAAAAAACTTTGTTACTCAAAGTACTAAGATACATTAATCTTGACAGAAATCATATATGAATTAATTTTCAGGTGAAGTTGAAGTATACACAGTCATGTCTTTTATTTAAGTATAACTGTCAGATCCCAAACTTTTAAAGATATTTAAAATCTCCTTTTTCAGCTCAATAAAATTTTTAAGTCCAACAAAATACTTGTATATTTTCTTGCTAAGGAATCTGTAGATCTGTTTATCAACATCCAATTTGATTTGTATTCCACTAGTAAGCTAGTAGTTTCTTTCCCTGTAGTTGCCCTATAACATTTCTGGACTGTGCTTTAAATGATGTAACAAATTTAAATAAATTTAAACTTATAAAATTGAACTAACAGTACCAGAAACCAATCCATGGTAAAATCAGTTTTGCATATGCTAATGACAGTTTTACTTGTATGTTACAAGCACAAACATTACTATTAAAAGATATGTAAGAGAAAAAAACTTAAACCTTTGGACACACTATTCATCTCATTGGAAGTTTTCCAGTGTACAACTTAATGAGGATAAATTTTGTCATGCAGGTCATTCACTGATGATAGCTTGTATTCATTTAATTAAATGTTATTTATATTTACCTTAATATAAATTTCTTGTGATATTTTTATCTAAAATTTTGCATTGCAGTTGCTGAATTTTGAACTCATTCAAAAACTACACTCCTTATATCTCATTTAAAATTTACTTACCTGTTTTTTTAAAGATTACATATTTGATTTCACATGTATTAACCTCTCTGAACATTACTATATGTGTTAACCTTATTGAAACTGGGTTGTAGTTTTTCTGTTACTTAATATATTTTGTTATTATATCAACAACAAAAAAACCTTTATTAAAGTCACATAAAACTATTTTTTCCATATTTTTACCTCACTGAAAAGTGCTTCAAGCACTTATTTTAATTTCATTAGAGCTTCCATATTTTTAATTGCTCAGTTTTAAAAGAATGTAAAAGATGTTAGCATAATAATTGATTGGAACCTGGCAAAACTTAAAACGAAAATCAAAAGTTGTGCTGTTTTGTGAATTTGTTTCAATTTTTGTAGTTAAGTGTTTTCTGAGTATTATCATTTGGCAACGAGTAATCCACATTTTAGAAAACAAAACGAGATGAGCTGACTGGGTAGTGAAAAACTTATAAATTTACGACATTTCGACATAAGTGTCATCCCCAGTCAAGCTGTTTCAAAATATTTATTAACACCAGTTTATACCAGTTCATAAAGTTATTGTGAAATATAATTTACAGAATTAAAGTAATTTTTAATGATCTAGTTTTGAACTTAAGGCTACAAAGAAACGACAACCTTCCAGATGTGTGTGTTTTGTTGAGCGTTATCAAAAAGTTAAAAGACGAAAGTTTTTGGAAGTGAAGATTGTGTTATCTTAATTATTTCAAAACTAAAATTAGGTTTTCGCTTACGGAAAGGGCATTTGGATGATTAAGTCATTGAATTACAACGTAAAAGAGGGCTACATTTTCGGAACTAATGCAAATAGTTATTTCGCAAATTATTTATGACAGCGAAACTAATTATTAAGCTATTTTAATTTATGTTCTTATATCTTTTATTCCTGACGTACTTGCCCATAAGTTGAGAAATGGAGATATCAAATTAACTTTGGTTATCCTTTTCTAATTTAGCAAAGATTTTGGTTTGAACGAGATTTATTTGACATATCAAAGTTGAAAGTTTATTATTGCGTTTAGACGCTCTTTCCGGTTAAGCACTTTCCCCACCTAATCTACAATAAAACCATTTTGTATTGAAGCCCGATTACACAAATTAATATTTAAGCACGATAATTTATAGGCCACCAATATTAAAGGGGGAAGGGGTAGAAGCAGGTGTTAGTATTAAGGACCGTTTGTGTGTGGTAACGAATATGTACTAAACTTAGACCTTATAACAATAGCGTTTGAAAAAATCAAACATACACACATACACCTTTGCTGACATAGTCGAATTTATCGTAATTATGTGCTAGTGTCAAGATAGTAATTATTACTTTTTTGTTGACGTGATTATATGTAAGGGGGCGAATGAAGTCTTTCACGGCTTGGGCACAACAACACTTACAGTTGCCCTGAGGACATCGATTAGAAATACGGGCCTCCTTGGACTGCGTAATTACTTCGCACAAAGCTTAACACTGTATATTTTAAACAGGTCTCATTCAAACGTTGTTTGTCGTTGAAGTGGCGTTCTTGTAGAAAACCTAAATCTGTGATCTGAATCCTGCGCTTATTGGCGCGAGTTCAACTCGTCAAAACTTAGGGTTATGGGGGGAGGTGAATATCCTTACATGATAGAACGTGACACTTGCTTTACGGGTGGGATATATCAAATGTTAAACTTCCTGTCGTAAGTTTGTAAGTTGTTTTTGTCTACTTTTACTCCCTGTGATTTTTTAATATTTTATTGTTTATTCTTGTTTAACTTTTAATAAATATATCAGAAACAAAAGAATGTACAAATGTATATAATTTGAGGCATGCAACTTCTTTGAATTTGTTAATCTTGTCCATAAAAGTTAGTTTAAAAAATAGCTTTTACAAACAAACTTGATACTTGAAGTGTACATCTATCTGCCCTTACATTCACTTACGCCGTTGTGAGATGTGTTATGTAAAGCGCCTGACTGTAAAGTATGTTTGTTGTATTTTGATCTTTTGCATATTTTAAAACTACTTTTACGTGCTGCTGACGGATAAACATTGACTTCTCAATGTGAGTTTTTCATACGTAATCAATAAATATATGTAAATAAATTCCAATTAAACATTTGGTAATTTATATCTGTTTTAAATTGTTCAGTTTGAGTAATTAAGATTTCATTGCTGATTCTTTTTTTTATGTATTACGAAATTTTTCACTCTTTATTTTTTGCGTTATATAAATCTGGTTTTCTGTCGTTGAGTTACGCAGTGTAGAGGACGTTCTACACATCTTCCTTCACTGATGAGTTACTAATATGCATTACGTAAAAGTATCCGGGACGTCATTTAAGGATGCTGACAGGGGCTCCTCACCAAGCTAGGAGGCTCAAATGGCAGTTTTTAGGAGATATTTCAGTGGGGGGCGAATTAACACACACAGCTAGTTACCCTTCCTCTAGTTCAATTAAAGGTCCACTCGAGATCAGTTTTCTTTATTCCTTCTAAAACCTTTTGTGAAATGACACTCCAGGTGAGTATGGTCGACTTTGTGTTAGATAATTGTTAGTTGTGAGATTAGTATATTTATGTAAGCATTCTGTTGTTCTTTACAGTTATTGTTTTATGTTTCATATTGTATTAGTGTGAAGGAATTTTGTACAAATTATTTATACAGCTTACATTTTCTCTTTCGTAGAGTCCCGGTATTGCTAGATAGTTGAGGCACTGGACTCGCAGTATTATAATATCACGGTCATTCCCACCATTTGTTGGTAAAGAGTAGCACAATAGTTGGGGTTGGGTGGTGAAGACTAGCCGCCTTCCCTCTAATCTTACACTGCTAAATTAGGGACTGCTCTTGTAGATTTGCGCGAAGTTCAAAACGAATCAAACGCTCTTATAGAATGTAGTGGTAATATGCAAATAAGCATCTTCAGGTTCTTGAAACAAATTGTGAAAAACCTGTTATTGAACATAATGATTATTTTAGCCGTGTGCTGTGATAACATTTTTCTTTCATTTTATCAACGAAGATTGACGTTGATGTTCTCAATTTTCAGGAATAGTTTATATTATATATATCTGTGTGTGTGTGTGATCTCTGTAGCTAGATGTAAACGATCAACTACTAAATGAATTCTATAAACAAGACTTTTAGCTCCAATGACGTTGGATATCCCTGTAGCTAAACCATTCGCGGCTTCACTGTTCCCTTGTGTTTTTCGTTTTGAATTGTTTGAATGTAGCAGAAATTAAAATTAAAAAAGGAGATACGTAATCATGGAATTATTAAAATCTGTCTCTCACATATTTAAAGCACCGTCCACAAAATATGGTAGTGCGAAAAACTTAGAAGTACATTTTTGAAACGTTTGCTTCGTAGCAATGGCTGGCTTATCCTTTTTTTTTCATTGAAACGTTCTTTGGGAACTGAATGAAATGAAACTGTTCAACGAATTTTCTGTTGTTTTACTGAACTAATGCCATAAGATAAGCATAATGATATAAATACTTTTATATTAAATATTATCATAATTTGTTTTAACTGTAACAAACCTCAAAATCTTTGGCATGACCGATGTGTTCATTAGGTACCAACCGCTTGGAGTCTCTTGTGACCTCAAGAATGCAGGAGCATTGATGACTACTTTTCTGTTACTTCCTTTATAGAAGATTTTCCGATTAAGTAAACCCAGCTCAAAATAATTTTGAGAACAAGTAATATAAATTAGAAAGATATGTCTCGCTTATCACTTTTTGTTTTTAATAAAATAACTTAAGGACTAGAACAGTGGTTCCTTATCAGGGGTGCGAGATAACATTTTTTTTTGCCACCTTCATCTTTATTCTTAAATAACTGTGAGGGGTGCGAGAGCATATTAAATTTTTTTAGGGGTGCGAGAGCATATTAAATTTTTTTAGGGGTGCGAGAGCATATTAAATTTTTTTAGGGGCGCGGAGCATAAAAAAGGTTGGGAACCACTGGACTAGACTAACAAGACCAGTAATGAGTACAAGTGGTCTCACTGAAGTCGACCGATCAAAGGGCCAGGAGACTAAATGCTCATGTGTGAAATGAATAATCGTGTAACCAATTTTCATAATTCTTTACAGCGAGGGTAACAAACTGATGAAACAGTGCATAGTGATATTTTATGCAGTAATTTAAGAACCGTGTGTTTAATTGGCCGTAATCATTACCAGGTTGACTTTAGACCTGATCTAAGTATGTGCGTTTTTTCTTTACAGCAAAGCCACGTTTGGCTATCTGCTGAGTCCACTGCGGGGAATCGAACCCTTTATTTTAGCGTTGTAAATCCGTAGACTTAACTCTACTAACGGGGGGGGGGGCTGATCGAAATAAGCAGCTTGCTTTGATAAGAACTTAATAATTCACATTTGTCATGGAAACTCGCCGATAATTTCATGTTCATTGGGTTATCCGAAATATTATGTATGTCATACCCGCGAGTGGTCTGTTACAAAAACTACTATGATCGTCGTTTTGAGTCATGTTGAACTAAATACGTACTGTGAAGCCAATATGGCACATAAAACTCGGTCTTTGTAGGCTCGTGCAATAGTCAGTTAGCAACAACCTCTGCCTGTGTGTGGTTGACTGCTAAAGTTTGAAATGCAGAGCATGTTCAACAGCATGTCGCAGCTCGAATCTTGGCTTTCCGATTTATTTTCTGACGTGATAACTAATACTCCATGCTTGTTATAACTTGTAATTTCTATTTTCTGTGATTATTATTAGTTCTATTTGTTTGTGTTATTGAGAACTAGTAGGCATATCCATTCAATGCGCGGGAAAGACGTAGTCTCTACCCCATGTCATTCCTCGAGGAGACTGAAATTACATTACCGGTATGATGAACACTTGTCCAGTGGTTTGCAGCTTAAAAGCGGACACAACGAATTATAAATTTTTGGAAAGTAAAAAGTACGGTCTTTGTTGGAGTACATTACATATCTCGTTCATGGAGTCGATCATGTTAAAGTTCAAGACCAAAGAAATTGGAAGAAAAAACTAGTAAGAGAAACGACGGTTGATAAAGACTATATGAACTTAATCAAAGAGAAATTGGAATTAGCCTCTTAAAATTCTTACTTTTTTCAAAGCCGAGGAAAAAATATCTCCTGATTGCTGTTTGTTCAAAATCTGTAAATGATTTGGATAGCTTCCACCATTTTGAAATGCTGCCGAAAAGGGTAACTTTAAATACATCAAAAGCCAAATCTAAGTAGAAACGTCAAATTTCGATTTTTCAAACAGTAAAGACAATATATAATGTAAAACTATAGAGAAAATCTAAATACTTATGAGGCAGTTTTGCATCTTGTTATACTTTCTCAGGCAGGGATATCATCATTGACACTCTTGATACACGAATTGATGGTGCGTTTTTAAAGGAAACCACATGTGGACAATTAAATGTTATAGTAATTAAAGGAAAGACCTAATATCTGTTTGTATATTGGACTGAATAACCTTTTAAGACTTGCACTTGGACATCTTGTGGGTCTATTCATATAAGTGGTAGATAATTGATATTGAGCCAACAGGTCGGTAATAATATGTATCATGTCTGGTAAAGTTCTATAGGAATGATAAGTAACCAATTCGTGACCCCCTTTGTGTGCTCAGTAGCTGGTGCTAGAACCAGAAATTATTAGGAATTGTTCAATGAGGGAAATCAAGCAACGTGTTTGGACATGCTCCCAGAGTGTAAGTAATAAAATAAAATATGAATGACTTGCATATTTTTAAATTTATGATTATGAATGTATGTCAATGTTAATTTGTATTATCAATGTGAAGGAGGTAAATATATATGACTGTGTGTGCTATATATCTGTGTATTTATTAATAGATTAATAAATACGAGGTCTGGCATGGCCAGTTGGTTAAAGCATTCGATTCTTGGGTTCGAATCCCCGTCACACCAAGCATGCTCACCATTTCAGCCGTGGGGGCATTATAATTTTACAGCCAATTCCACTATTCGTTGGTAAAAGAGTAGCCCAAGAGTTGGCGGTGGGTGGTGATGTCTAGCTGCCTTCCCTCTAGTCTTACACTGCTAAATTATGGACGGCTAGCGCAGATAGCACTCGAGTAGCTTCGCACGAAATTTAAAACAAAAACCAAAATAAATATGAATAACGTCATCTAGTTTGTCGTTTTGAATCTGTCTCGCCATAGGTGACGTCGAAAGTCAAGTGGATGTGGCGTCAGAGATCAGAAGGTCAAATGCAACTTGTCACTCATAATTTCCATTGAGAATAAACATTCACCTGATATTCTGGTAATTTGCAGTATATTAATTTTTAGATGTAAAAAAAACAAAACCTTTTTATGTTCACCATATCCAAACACATTATACAAAATTAGATGAAGACATTTCGTTTGTGTGTTTTGTGTTTGGCAGTATAAGTGGATGTATACGTTTTCACAGTGTCGTTTTGAAAACTAATTTGTATTTTAATGTATGTTTTTGCAGCTTTTATGATTATCGTCGATGATCTGTAAATCGATAGTTTGGCAACAAAGCAATGTGTAGTATCGATTTTGTTTGTATTCTGTAATTTTAATTTTCTTAAGAAAAATTTTGAACAGTTTTGAGGAAATACAGTAGTACATCTTCAACATGTTAAGGCTGAAGAACATTCTCCCAATGATTCTTTCTTTACTTTTGAAGAAGACAGGCCCACCTGTCGAAAGCGTATTTTTATGTAATTTCTTTTATTGTGACTATACGTTTGATTTCAAACATGCTCAACAAATTTTTCGAAATAGTAAATGTGAAATAAATTAACTTGGTAAATTTGCTTCTTAGGGATGTGTGTGTGTGTGTGTGTCTGTAATGGTATTCTCAAATAATGTTTAAAGTACAGAATAAAATTTATTGGATATTTAAATGTAATTATGAAGTACATAAACTGATTACAAATTATGTGGTCTATTGGGATACGTACCATTTTCCATAGTGGTGTGTAGCTGATGGTGTGTAGAGTAATAAAATGTAAATTGAGTGAGACCTGATGCATCTGATTTATATTCTTGTGAGAAGAGAATTTATAGTATGTCACATAATTGCTTTGTACAGCTCGACATCACATGACAGGAGCTATCTAGATTTCGTACAGTCTTTAAAATTAAATCTGAACATTTTCGCTCCCTGCATTCATTTGTCTGTATGAAGACATACAGTTATTGATCAAATATTTAAACTTGAACACTCTATTGCCTACAGTGAAAATTTGTACTTGAATTAAAATTTAAAGTTTCAGACCTTTCTTTTGTCTCTAAGTTTATCCACAAGGGAACGTATTGTTGAGCTAACCCTTTTCACTTAACTTTCTACAATGCCGTTATACACACACAAGGGTATCAGTTACAAAGAAAAACGTATAGAACTTTCCAAAATCACGAAGTAGTTTTCAATTTATATAGCTCATTATAGAGATAACTTTCGGAGAATAATGGGAAACGTACGTATTTGTATTTTGGATAGTTGTTCAGTAGAATTTCTTTTTCATTTTATGATAGAACTAAGAACACATACAAGACGAAGCAGCTGTACAGAGCGACGGAAAAGTTTAAATTAATCTATTAATTTAAATTATTTTGTGGATTTTAAAAAGGCCAATTGTGTTGCACTGTTGGTTTCAATCAGAGTCAAAATTCTGCGCTACTCATACCGTCTATCGCAAAAAGTAGTTGTTTAGCATTTCATTCACGCCAAGAGTTGTTTGAGAATAACAAACGGTAAATCTACATTTTCATACCTTAAGTTACAGCTCAAAATGTGAATGGCAGTCTGAGTAATTCTTAACAATTTAGTGTAGAATATCCTGCTTGGGAAATAAAACTGTACATCAACGTCACTTATTCTTGGCCTCATCCTGTTATTTCAAAGTGACAGTTGAGCTTTGCCCGAGGACGAAGCTTTTCAAACGGGCAACAAACGAACTCTCGGACAGATATCACGGATCGAATGTAAGGCAATTTGCATGTTACATTTTGTCAGAAAATTCCCACTGTACGTGTTTTATGAGAACAGATGCGGCGTAAATTAGTGCTTCTCGTTTTCTTGCTACGTTTATTAGTAGAAAAAAAGAGGGCCTAATGTGTATCCCGTGTATATTAAAATGCACCTAAGCATCTGTTGCTCATGATTACGTCCAGAAACTTCACAGACAATGTACGAAAAAGTTAAGTACATTTTTACATGTCCGCACTGGTGTTTGTGTTAAAACATTTTAAAGGAGTACTACAAGAAGTGTAAGCCTGTGAGTGATAGCGTATAACTTTTATTTGTATTTAGATAGTACAAGATATTATTTAGAAATCACTAAAATGTTGAAGTAGCTATATAGATCCTTAATATAATTAATTTTTCGTGGTAGACATATATATAAGACGAAAAAATGTTTTTTTTTTTAATTTCATATTTAAGTGTTATACAATATATATATTTTGGTAAGTTGTAAATAGCACGTTATCTAGAAGCAACTTTTTTCCACTTGAGGAATCAATAAATAAAAATTACATGGTTTATTTAGACTGTTACCTTGAAGTAAGAGCACATGACAGAATTCAAATATAATTTATGCACTACACAACAAAGAAAATACAATTATAATTGTGACTTGTATGTTACAGTGTAACAGTGTTATGAGTACTTCTTTTGTGTGTGTATGCACAGCTGAATCTACACTTTGTGTCGTTACAACATAGTTTTTTGTATAAACTGAGGAACCAGATTTTAAAGACAACTAACGAACTCATCCTCGTCAAATAAACACCAGATGGTATATTTTTTATAAATATTTCTTTTCGTATGTAACAATTATTTGTTCTGTTTACTTGCAACTTTTTAACGATTAAAAATTCAGACATTTTTTGTAGTTTTATAAAACCTTTTTTTTGCCATTCAGTTATCTATTCGATGGGTTTTAGTTACGTCACAAATCTCGTACCTATTTTGGGAAGCGTTGTATATGTTAAAAGCGTGCTTATGTTTTTCACTATTAAATTTATAGAAATTATTTTTCAGAAATCACCTTCAGGAAACAATATATATAATCGTTAATTTGTGTTATAGAAATTCTAAATTTTAATATTTGATGTTTCTGGTAATTATTAGCCTTTCAACGTGTATAATACATATGTCTAATCATAATTACCAAGCCTCACTTCAGCTGTTAATGTTGTAAGGTGTAAACAATGATTTCCGGTACACAAAAGGCAAGTCGAGAATAAAATGCAAGGTTCTTACTCACTGTGTAAATAATCCGTGTGTGCAGTTTTTAGTTGTGATTTTTGTATTTTCACCCAAACAGATACCACTAAAATATGTTAGTAGATATTTAGGTAACTAATACTGGCAACAGAAAAATACAAGTATTTCAGTGAATCAACGTGATTTTTGCGCTTGATGGTTTTATATGAATATCGCGAAGTATATATCTTTGTCATTCACAACAACAGCAAAAAATTAATTTCCTCTGCTTATATATTATTTAAGTTTTGGTTATATAAAGATTTCACATTTTCTCCAGTCGTTAGCAAGGTTTTAATAGTCTGTATAATGTTTTTTGTTGTTTTTATTATCATTGTGTGTGGTAAAGGTCAACCATCTTGTCTCTTAGCACCACCATTCTGTCAAGTTCCATGGGTACATATACTTAATGGCCTTGCACTGTTTCATGATGCTTTTATTCGTTATTGTTATGAAATTTTACTAAGGCACTTTTTTTATGTTCATTTTTTGGTACTTAAGACTTTTGGGGGGTTCATAATTTATATTCTTGAATTATAAATTTGTTGGAATGATTTTATTAATCTAATTTTAGTCTGTGTACTACAAGTATGGTTTAGGTCATATTAGCCTTACTTTTAAGGATGTGCAATTATTTTTGTGCTCTCTTTTTACCTAGCTATTACTGAGATTTACACTTTTTCATAGTGGTCAACTAAGCTATGTCTAATTCTATAACTTTAAAACACTTGTTCAAAGGTCAAAAGTTGGGACAGAAGATCTGATGCCTCTGTTTAAGACTGTTGTGTGCATCAAGGTTTCATTTTACTCTCTCGTGGTTTAAAAGTTACAAATGAAGAATGGAATTATTCCTCTTAAAGGTTCTTTTATAATTTATCTTTCATTGTTGTTCAAATCTTTCAACAGTGGGGATTCTTGACAGTTTGGTATTTTATTCTTCATTCTATCATGCCCTCTAGTGGCACAGTGGTATGTCTACAGACTTTTACCTCCAGATACTGGGTTTCAATATTTGTGGTGGGCAGAGCACAAATAGCTCTTTGTGTAACTTTGTGCTTGATAACAAATATCATTTTACCAAATATGTGGAAAGAGAGAGTTTTCATTATTATCTTCTTTCTGCCTTGGTTCTGAATTGAGGTTGAAGTGGTTTGGGTTTTTTTGTTTTTTTAAAATTAAACACAGGTGTGTTCTGATGAACTCTTTGATTTTTTTTTCTGGAAACAAGATTATTTTTCTAATAGTATTTCAACTGGGATCATATTGTTTATGACATTTATTTTTGATACACTTTAGTGAAAAATATTTTCATGGACTCTTTAGGCTGTTTTATAGTAAATGTGAAATAGTTTGATACAAAAAGGTTTTCTGGCCTTGATACCGCCACAGGCATTTTTTTTGTGTGTGCTATTGACTTTTTCTGGTAATGATGCTTTTTTTTTCTATTTCTATAAGTCATTTTGGCATTGTCTTGCAGTAGTTTAACTTTTTTGAGCTTTTGTTTTTGACTGCCTGAATATTAATTAAGGCTGCATTTGACAACAATTAAAATTTAAGAGTTTCATTATCTACACTATAGATGTTGAATACACTAGTTATTTTAAACTGTACAGAGAATTTATTCAGATCAGTTTGTGTAACCTAGTTGTTTCAGATTTAATGTCATCACTTAGTCTGTAAAAGAAAGTTAGCAGTCAGGAAGTCACTATATATATATCCACTTGATGAAAAATTGCAAAATTAAAATGAAAAGTGTGAAACAAGTAATGATATTTTTATATTTGCATCATACTACAATATTAATTTATTTGCAGAAGACAAAGTGGAAACTAAGCTGTTAGTTTATAGCAACTGAAGGTTGTAGGTTTGAATCCCTGTAACACAAAACATGTTCACCCTTTAAGCCTTAGGGGGCATTCTAATGTTATGGTGAATCTTACAATTCATTGGTAAAAGAGTTGGCAGTGGGTGGTGATGACTAGTTGCCTTCCCTCTAGTCTTACACTGCTAAATTAGGGACACTAGTGTAGATAGCCCTTGTGTAGATTTGGGTGAAATTCAAAACAAACCAACCAATCATTTATTTTTTCAATATGGTTTTGGTTTTTAAAAGATGTTTTTATTTATTGTAAGTCATTCTCAGTATATAATCTCGAGGGATGAAAAAGAAGAAAATTCATTAACCTATCAGCTACAGCTGCTTTAAATGAATGCATAACTTTTGCAAGCCATGCACCATATGTAGTACACTTTCATTTAACTGCTGGAAATGGACTGCAAATCAGCAGTGAATGGGTTATATAGAATAGCAAAGTAGAGTCATATGGTAATAGTGTCTATATGTATAGTTTGTCTCCCATGAGTTATCATCTAGTTGAAAGATAGACTTGAACTGCTCTTTTTTTACACTTTTTTTAATTCAAAATTTTTACAGGACTAATTAATGAAAAACGTGAAAAACAAAATTATAAAAAAACATTAAGTTCAGTGTAATTTTAATAACTTTTCTTTGATCTAAGAAGCTTACAAGTTTATCAGCTAAGGTTTTTACACTCATGTAATAAATAATGATTTTGATAAGTTCTTTAAATTTTATAACACATGAAACCAATACTTAAAATTTCTTTTTAACTTTCTTAAATACCCCATGAAAACCATGCTAGACAAGTAAGAAAAGAAATAAACCAATTATAAGCAAGCCTAAATTATTAAATGTTTTACCAATGCTCTATGTTGTTGGAAACATGTTTGCATCTCAGAATTATGTAAGTTCAAGCACTGTTATATTATGAAAGGTTAATTAAAACAGAAAGTGAGCATAAACATATTGGATTAAAGTCTATGCAGCAAATATTATTAATGTTTGGTTTATATTAGAGGAGTCAAAGATTAACTTACTGTTGTTTACCATTATACGTTTGTCGTAGGTTGATGAACTCTTTAAAGTTGGTACATTGAATGATGTTGCATTGTTGCATGTATATTCATATCTGTGAACTTAGATTGAAGTCCTCAGCCAAATGTTATGTATTATTAAATATTTTTAATACAACATTGTATATTTATTAATTAGGGTTAAGAAGGGTTATTTTGCAAGTATTAAAACAAAAAATTGTAGAGACATCCCAGAATGAGAAGGAATTTGTTTTTCAGTAATGGCTGACATTTTAAATGGCTTTCTGACATATTTTTTGATATTATATATATGTTTTATAAAATTAACCTCTGGAATGTGTATTGACTAATGTTAAATGAAAGAACTTACCAAAGCAAAACTCATGCAGGAACTTGCACAGTTTTTGTGTGTCCAAACAAGAACTGGGTATTTCTCAATGCCATCACAGCTAATTTGTTGTGTGTACCACCAGGAAATTCCCTTCGACCATAAAATCTTCACAGTGATAAGGATATTTCTTGATCATGTTACATCTGTAATGTGCTCTGTACATTGTTTTTTGCTTGGATTAGATATTTTATCTTGAAACAGGAACTGGCAATTTAATCCCAGAGCTTTAAATAATTGTCTTTCTTTCATCAAAGTTCACACAAGCTGGTTTAGTCACTTTATTACTAGACAAATCATTCTGTACTTGGCTGTGTCACAATACAATCTTTGATAATATCACTTTATAAATTACTGCTATACACATATATGGCTAAAGTTACAATCACTGGGTCTAGATCTATTTCTATCTGGCAAATTAACTTGAAATACATTTTGGACATACATGTAGAGCCTTACAGTGCCCTAGAACATTCCATATACTGTGAGGTATTATGATGCATTAATACTCAATTGAAACAAGTAGATAAATCCTAGAAGGTGCTTGTAACAGGATGCAATAATACAACAATCACCATTTCATAACAGTTGAGTTATCCTACATGTGATGTGCACACAGTTAAGTAAACAAACTTGAATTAACCATCCCTTCTTAAAATAATTAAGTTTAATCCTCTTAGTATACTTAAACTGTCTGAAGCATAACATTTATCTTAAACTTGGTTATCTGATAATAACTCTTCAAAAAAATATTCATAATTTTCCCCTATATACAAAGACTGAATTCATACCCAGTCTTATCATGCAGTCTGCACCCAAACTTGTAGACCCATTGATGACTTTAATGCAAAAATGCTAGTCTGTCTCATAATCATTGCACCATCACTTTTTCACCTCTCGGATGTATACAAGGGACTGGTAGTCCACTGGCTGAAGTCCTCTTTTTAGGGGTATTTCTGGAAATTCTTCCCAATTACAACTGGTGAATAGAAGTTGAATTTGAAGGCTTAATGATACCAGCTTTTAATATGACCTTGGCAAGTTGACTGGCCTTCTATAATTGGTTTCTGAGACCTAACACTTACTGGTACATATTCCTCACTTCTGACTCTTCTTCTGCATTGGACTTTGTTATATTCCTCCATACAATACTTCAAAAGGTGAAAATCCAGTGCTTGCATGTGAGACTGCTCAATCAGGAAAAAATAGTCTGAAGGTACCTGTTTCAGTTATGTAGTCTTATCTTGCACATCTTCTTTAACATATTTTTATGACTTTCTCACAGTCTGTAATATTTGGGCTTATATGGGGTAGTAAAAAGCTACAATGTGCTGATGCACTTACACACCTTTTGCATCAGTTTAGAGGTAAATTGGATCTGTCTGTCACTCAAGACTTCTTTTGCAAAACTACTTTCTCTCTATCTTTACCTTTGACAGTGCTGTGGCTCTTTGGTAGCATGTCACATAATCAACTACTGTCAGCTTGGTTGATCTTTTCAAATACACATACTAGTGGTCAAATCAGGTCCACAGTTACTCTTCAGAATGGCTCGTCTATGAGAGGCATATCACCCATTAGTACCTTGGCTGCATTGTCTCTATCTAATGTCATTTGGCATATGTAAAATTCCTTGATCACATCTTCCATGGCCTCTGCTTGTGGAAATTGCTGGTGATTCTTTGTCATTTTATGTATTCTTAGGTGTCTTCAAATAATATATTTGTGAGCCAGCTTTTAATCACTTAAGCATGGTGTTCTTTTCGTACGATGATTTAATTTCTCCATTTATTACAATACTTTACGTTACACTGTTGGTTACCATCGTTATACCCACAGCTTTAAATAATTGTCATTTTTCTTCAAAGTCCACACACGTTAGTTCATATACTTTAGAACTCAGTTTGGTTAGATGAATTATTATTCTATGCTTGGTTGCCACAATACAGTTTGTGATAATTTCATTTTAGAAATCGACACTATATGATTTTGTTTTTTTTTGGTTGGATGTTTTTAACAGCCTGAAATTATTCATAACACTTGTTCACAGATTGGTGTAACTGTTTGTAGTCCTGGCATGTTCTGGTAGGATTAAGGCATTCGATTCGTGGATTATAATCCCGTCCTGAACTGGCCTGCTTTTTCAGCCATGAAGGCGTTATAAAGTTATTGTCAATTCCACTATTTTATGGCAAAAAGCTATTCAAAAGATAATGGTTGGTAGTGTTGACTGGTTTCCTTCAAAATTAGGGACAACTAGCATAAAATTTCAAAACAAAAACAATAATTTTAGACCATTTTAAACTTGTTTTATGCTGTAAACAATAGTGAAAATAGTAATGAGGTATATATGTTGTTGATAGTAGTATTTTCCAAATTGTGCTTTATAAGATTTAGGGTAAACTACTTATCCTAAATTTATAATACCACTTTCTAAACTGTACAGTTGATATTTGTATGGAATTGTGTGCATGAAGACTTACGTTTCTGGCAATATTCAGTTCCGAGCTCCGCGCAGATCTTGGTCTTCTGAAATTAGGTCTATTCCCTGTTGATTTGTTGCAACATAGTACCAGTTGGTCACATATTATGTAGCTTGGTATTGTCATTGATGCTCAGGGGCACGAATATCATAATGATGTGCTTACATTGCATCTGTTTTATGGTATATATAGGCTTTTATCGTTTATAGGATACACCCCTGCCTTTTAAAGGACCGCATGATCAGTCGGTACCAGATTCAGATGCTGGGAGGAGTGACGCACTTAATTAAGTGGCGCTTCTGTAGACATACTCGGGTACTTACTAGATCAAAAGAATCCGAAGTTGGTGTCAAACAGATATCGTGAAATTCAAAGACACGTGTTAACACGTGATAATATTTTGTCAGCCCTCCTTTTCTTAAGAGCAGTAATAAGAAAATATGATGCAAATACCATCGATAACCATATAATCTACAGAGTAATGACAGTTAATCAATGTATATAACATCTCTTTAACTATTTCAGTTGCAATTAACATAAAATGCAATCCGATTTACACAAATCTGCAAACATTAGTGGCTGCCATCATGGTTATTTTAATGTTGTAAGAATATAACTTGAATTATCGAGAAACATGCAGACTTATTTTCATGTATGTATCCAAATTTGGCATAAGTCGTTTTAGGTTCATACTGACAGCACCTCTTAGTGTAGTACTTAACATATTTACATAAATTTAATAAAAAAACATTTAACTTGTAATTAATGGCTTTTACCTTAAAACTTGTGTATGTACCTTGATGATATATTAACCTGATGTAAATAAGCGGAGGCACGTAAGCAACATAAGTATTGGAAATGCAATTGGTAGAGTGATTTAGAATTACGATTTAAGGATCTCATAGTGATTTTCCATTGAGGTTGGCCACTGTTTTAACGATCTGACATTTTTCCAGGGTTAAACTTCTCATTCAAAACATCTTTCGTAGAGATCGTATTACTAGGTTCAAGCATAAACGTTGTCAAGTCTGATGGAAAAGGATACATAATTGAGCACAACCTTGAATATATTGAGATAATTTCATTCCTGGAAGACTCGGATAACTTGATCTTGTTAGTGTTCATTAAAATGTTTGAACTCGCACCAAGTGAGTTGTTTCAGTTCGTTTTTATTTATGTTTTCTACAGTCTATAAAACATTTACTTCTCAGTGAGTCTGCGTGACATCTGTTAGCCCATAAAGAATCTAGTTGAAAACTCGTGCTATGCACGACACTGTATAGTCAGGAAATAGAAATTATTCCCAGCAGGGTTAGGCAGAGTTCAGGTTATAAAAATATCAGACTTCAATTCGTTAGTACTGTTAAAAGTAAAACCATATATAAATTTACATCTAAAAGATAATAGACCAATAACAGAGTAATTTAGCCATCTCCAAGGCGAAAATTAACCATTTACCAAAATTACTTGGAGAGACAGGTAGTATATCAAGTGGTCGCTTATTTTCTACGTAATTTTTTTTAACACAACTCAATGATAAAAAACATAGCCAAATAGAATATTATAGTTGTCATAAATTTAGTAAATGTTTAAATTGAAAGCGATTGGGCAGCGAGCCACATCCTGTTTAATGTCCACGTTCAGCTGTTTGCTGTCTAATCGTACACTTTTTGGCGTACTTCCGCTGCAACTTGAATTGTGGATAAACATGGCACACTAAGTAGGTGACGTTGAAATAGGAATATCCTTGCAGTTATCTGATGTAACAAAAGTGAAATACGCCAAGTCGTGCCATAAAGATTAACTACTCATTAAGTAACGGAGTTGACCTGGAACGTTTTTAAACTTATATTATTAACTCGATGTACACAAGCGTATTTTTTTCTGCGTTGTATGGAAGCTTATTTATCGCGGCACTTTGGATTTGAAAATAACGCGTATTAAAGGCATAACGGTCTGTCTGGGTCAGAACCTAGTGGTTACCGTTCCTGGTTCGCATCTCGTAAGCATGAAAAATAAAATTACGATCCACCGTTTGGATTCGTGGTTAAGTTTACGATAGTCGATGGTGGATCATATTAACCAGTTGTTTCCTTTATATATGTATGTAAATATATTTGAAAATGCATGAAAAGGTGACATGCGAGGTTTGCTTTTCGACAATCATCTATTAACTGAAATATTAAGTGGAAAGTGAATATATTTATTGTGAAAATTAAGCACGTTCTATGTCATTAGTAACATTTTTGAATTTATGCCATCGTAAATAAAAACACCAACTACATTGCTAATTTCTTACAAAAAACAAACAAACAACGAAACTATTTATCTATCTAACCTTAACAAACTATACAAACATCACACAGTTCCACTCAAATAAAAATAGTAATCCCCTCCGTTAGTTTCCAATGTGTTATTGAACTGAGTGGTCTGAATACCCCGCTGCTTGAGGCCTCGCGTACCCTTAGGCTAAACATGGGGGGGATTTTATCTCCCTTATTGTTCCAGTTTAAACTCTAAATGCTTTGTATAGAAGATAAGGATGAACGAATATGGTGTGTTCCTATCTATATATGTATATATAGTTGTTTATCCGAAACCTCAAGGAAGTCTGTAATAAATATTAGCTTCAAATTGATAAGATAATGAAACTGTTTTATTATTCTCATAAAAATTATTATATATTTAGATAATTTTTAATGTATCCAAGTGATTAATTAATGTGAACTGGAGCATATATAGTGTTTGTCTTAAAATATATATGTAAAAACGAGCCGTTTTTACGTTTATTTTTCTATACAAGCGGGTTTTCTCGACATCACTGATTAGTGTTTGTCTTAAGTTTACTTTCCTTTCAAATTCACGATTACAGCTTTGTCTTTCCATGTTTAGTGAAAGTACTTGGCTTTAAATGAATAAGTATATACAACGATAAACCAGTTACAATCTAGTTTGTTCACCTTAGCTTCCAAATTATGCTCTGAAATGCCTTTGTCGCCGACGGCATTTGCTCACCGAGGTTCAACTGGAACCTGTTATTTGGATTTTCAGTTTTTCATATTTTGAAGGGACGTTTGTAAAGCCTTGAAGAGAAAGTAATAGTCGGTTAAAAATTAAAATGATACTTTTTGAGTAGACTTGTTGCACTTTGTTAATATTAGAGAAAAGACAGGAGAATAACAGTTGCTCGGATCTAACGTGGATTTAAATTGAGGAGGGAATACCGCACACTTTTTCCAAAATATACATCGATTTTTAGTTCAATTAATTTGTTTAGATTGTTTGTGATTAGAATAAGTTTCAGCCATATATGATGCGGGAGTCACTTGTTGTAAATGTCTGTTAATCGGAAACGTTAAACAATTCAAGTAATCGTGTGTGATGTGTGAAGTTCCATGACGCCCCAAACCTTTATTTTCCTCTTACTTTATGGCGCTTTAGCTTATTGAATAAATGTTGTTTCACTGGTTTTATTTACTTGTAGTTTATTTCTTTAAGAGTACTGGTTGGAATGTTTCATGTATCTAGTTTTATTACTTTCAGTTTTATTGTTGTTGTGAAGGTTGTTTTACATTGTTGGCCTATATTTAGGACCAATCTGTACTTTTAAACTGACCAAAATCTGTCAAATGTTATTGGGATTACGAGCGAAAATGTCGTTAACAGTGATGGCACCAAATTGGTGAAATAATATATTGTAAACGTTATAAATAGAAATATAAAAAAGTGCAGGTACTTAGATTACCTTAAACACTCCTGCATTCATATGACTAAGGAATTTTTCTCGTGTAGAAAATTCGAATCTTGGATCTTAGTGATGTGATACAACTGATCATGATTTGAAATGTGCTGTACATCTTATCCCCCCTGAATAGAAAAAACGTGTTTCTAGGACAGAAGAACCCGTTTTGAGATAATAGTTCAGTTATCAAACACGTTATATTTTCATCTTGTAGCCATTGCTAGCTTAGAATTTTGCATTAAATGAGGTCAATATTGACTGAAGGATATTTAAATTGCAAACAAATATAATTAAACGTTTGAAATGTTACAATAATATATCAAAGGAAGACATAGAGGATAAAGTCGTACAGATTTCACAGTTAGTCAATTATATAGTCTACAAGAGGCATGTCTGCGGACTCGCACTGTTAGAAACCAGGTTTCGATACCCGTGGTGTGTAGAGCATAAACATCCCATTTGTAGCTTTGTGCTTAATTTTAATGGAATAAACAGACAAACAGAATAGCATATTATATTACTTAATTATTTTGTAGACTTTATTGTAGAGTATCTTAAATTGTACATAGTTTTGTGTGTATTGAAATGCCTCACTTCGAATATTTTATATAAAAAGTAAAAATGTAGTTTTTCGATAGGTAAAATTTCTTCTGAAGACAAGTCCGTCCTACAAAGTTCTGTTTTGTAGTTTTAGCCACGGCATAATGGCTCCGAGTTTATTTTTCTTTTTAACTTCGTCATTTCTCGACTAATTTAAGATATAATCTGTTTTGGACTCGGGAGGTCAAACCCTTTCGGTTGATTTATTTGAATGCGCCCAAGGTCTCATAGTTTAATTTACTCCAACCCTGCCTGAAATAATTTTAGTTTGAGGCTAGGTTGGTGGAGCTGATGAGTAATAAAATCGAATTGGGTTTACACGCGACTCGTGCTTGGTATTACTGGCACACACACAAAAAGCTAATTAAAAAAAAGGGACAGAAAAGTCTCATAGATTAATTTATTCTAATCTTGTCTGAACTTTCAAATGCCGCGGCTAGTGAGAATTTTCTCTTCTTTGATGTGATCTATCAGTTTTTGTTATTGTACGTGTTTTTTGGGTTTTTTTACTGCCGTGTGTACTACGTGTTTCTTTTGTTGTTGTTTTTTCCTATCGTATACATACACATCACGTTACAAGTGTACTTAAAACGGAAGGTAGGTGGTTTTATTAATAGCTGGAAGCGAGATTTAATGTGCAATCTTGCCTGTGGGTAACAAACCAGTTTGTTTGTTGTTTTTTTTTCACCAGCTTTTTCGTAAGTCTTATAGTGTAATTCAGAGCTGCGTTACTTAGTGTTATCGAGTATACGTTGGAGAGTATGAACACACTTTGTCCTTGAGTAGGTACACATCTCACGTAGCCTACCCTCTTGCTTAAATTAGGTTGGGGCAAATTTAAGAGAAGTTTAACCTGAATATAGATTGAAATATAGGCATGTCATGTTCTAAAGTGTACGAGGTTTGTGTTGTATGTTTTATGGACTACGAGTTATTGCAATGATTAAAAAATTATGAGAAATGATATTATTTGTT
Organism: Carcinoscorpius rotundicauda; assembly: GCA_011833715.1. Classification (NCBI taxonomy): domain Eukaryota; kingdom Metazoa; phylum Arthropoda; class Merostomata; order Xiphosura; family Limulidae; genus Carcinoscorpius; species Carcinoscorpius rotundicauda. The sequence goes on along the minus strand of CM022396.1, from coordinate 51,916,199 downwards.
GGTGTTTTCTATGTAAATGATTATAGTAAACTGTTGAATCTTAAGTGTGAGTTTGCTTTTTGTGTGAGTATAATCTGTGCATGTTTTAGTATTCATATTTATTTGCTTGTGTTTGAATGGGTTTTTATAATAACCTCGTGACTGAACTTAAATTGTTATATTCTACATTTAAGAGTTAATTATTACTAGGAAATGTAACTAAGCGAAGTTTGGTAGAAGTTGCATTGAATATTTTGTTTTTGTAAAATCTTTAATTGTATGACATTTGTATGTCACAAATCAGTCACAGACGCACTTAGTTTTTATCCAATGCTTCAAGCATGTTACGAGATATTATTAAAGTAGTTTGAAGATTTTTAATAAAATAGACTTATGTCCATACAGCTCATATAATGGAATAAATTATACCGGTAATGTAGTAGGACTAGATATATACAGGCCATACAATGGGAAAAAAAAATTTATTTTAGAGGAAGTGGTATCTAATTGTCTTTGATTCCTGGCATTCATCTCTTTTGAATAATGTCAGTGTAGTAAATATATATTCATTAAAATAAACGAGTGATTTAGTATTAAACATTCTTTCCCTAATTCTAATGTGACGCAAATAAAATTCACGAAGAAATGTATTTCAGGAGCTTGCTCACTGTTCACAGCGTAGCAATTAAACGATTTTCTAGGTTAAATGGTCCATGTGGTCAGGTGGTTAATGCACTCGACTCATAATCCAAGGGTTACGAGTATGAATTTCCATCCACCAAACATGCTCGCCCTTTCAGTCGTGGGGGCGTTATAATGTGAAGGTCATTCCCACTATTCGTTGGTAAAATAGTAGTCCAAAAGTTGGTGATGGGTAGTGATGACTAGTTGCCTTTCCTCTAGTCTTACACTGCTGAATTAGGGACGGCTAGCGCAGATAGCCTTCATGTAGCTTTGCGCTTAATTAAAACCAAACCTAGGTTAAATAGCGATTCAACTGCTACTATATCTTGTACCTTAGCTTATTCTAAAGAGCCCTGGTGTTACAGGGCTAAAGACCTAGGCGCTGTTTATAGCAGATTTATACACTACGTTGATTCAGTTCTTCTTATTAATAATTCATACCCATGGTCACTAGTCTTAGGTTTCCAGTGAGAAAATGAGTTGGTATATGCGAATGTAAGCACTTCAAGCACTAATATTAGCATAAAATGACTTGGCCATAAGCTCAGAAACGTGATCTGATCACGGTGTCCTAAAGTTGAAGCAGGCTAATAAAAGACTTTTTAATGGGTAGCACTGGACAGCTGAAAATACATTATTTAACAGGAAAGGTTACATACAATGTATCCAGGAGTAGATGTTTCGAGTAACATCAGCAGAGTGAAAATAAAAAAGTCAACTTTGTTTTGCGAAGTAAGCAGAAATAAATAAAATATATACAAGGACTTGTTTCTTTGTTTGTGGACTTGACGTTACAAGTTATGAGGTACTAGATAAAACAATTTCAATGAAATTTGGTAGAGGAACAGGCTGGTTCCCTGAAGATATTTAAAATACATAAGAAATCAGACGAACAGTCCGAGTTTGTCAGCAGTTTTAATTTGTACTGCGTGAAGCCAACGCAAAACAATGTCGCGTTACCGCCTGTATTAAGGGTAGTTAGTTGGTTATCTCTTTCGTAGTCAGTATCTTTGCTGGGCAAATGGCGTACACGCACTCCTTTCCAGCATCCCCGTTAAACCAACGAAATGTCGCGACAGGCACGAGTTGGTTAATTAATTAAAGATCAAACAACAGTAAGCACATATGATGACTTAAGTTCGTATCTTATGAATTTCAGGCAGAAGTTCATTTGACATAAACGTACACTTGTCAACTCAGCACAACATGAGCCACATTGTTAGGTTTTATGTCTGTGACTTGTTGACAGTAAATTTCAACAATACACAAACAGCATAATATCCACTTATTGTAAAATATACAAGTCAAACGTGTATACTTATGTTTGCTATCAGAGTTGTAAGAAAAGTTTGAAATAATTATTTTTTCGTCAAAGTCCACACAGTCTAGTTCAATTACTTTAAAACACAATTGACAAGACGAATTATCCTTTTTTAATATGCTATTACAATACAGTTTGCGATAATTTCATTTTAAAAATCGTTTGTTATGACTAAATTCACAATTACTCAGTCTAGATCTATCTCCTAGCCCCCTGCTAGTACAGCGGTAAGTCTACGGATTTACAACGCTAATTTCAGGGGTTTGATTCCTCTCGGTGGGCTCAGCAGATAGCCCGTTGTGGCTTTGCTAAAAGAAAAACACACACACACACTCTATCTCCCAAACTAAATCTTCAACGCGTATTTATACCTCAATACAGGTTTCGAATGTTTCACATACACTACTAGATATTATAATATAATAATATTCAACTGAAACGAGAAAAATCCGAAAGTTCTAGTAATATGATGCAATGATATAACATAACAGTTCATGACTACTGAACTACACAATGCACGATTAGTAAACAGTTTCGTAAACAAGCTTTTTATATACTAGCGTTTCTAAAAGTAACATTTAACACGCGCGCTATATAAACCATGTATATCTAATATAGAACATTAGTTGATAAACTTATATAAGTAAAAACAAGCAATAGTACACGAAACGAAAGTAACGTGAAGTAATTGAACGATTTTACGTTTTATAAATCTTAACGTGAAATAATTGAACGAATTTACGTTTTATGAATCTACCCTTCGATTTAAAAAAAAAAATACCGTCCAAAGTTATGTTCATGGAATTCTAGGCCCACATCAAATAACTGTCTTATTCTTATTAACACTGATAATGAAATTACACGACACGGAAGAGGTTAGCTTTACAAAGCTATATCTGCCAATAAGATAATTATAGGAATAAGAAAAACGAATGAATAATTAGAATTGGTCACCTACGAATTCCGACACAAAAGTATCATTCCTATATATAGGTAACACTCGTAACTGTAATTCATACATATAACCCACAGTTGAACTCATTCATTGAATTTTAATCGTGTTTTTTTTTTGTTTTTCAACATGCTTTTTTTTCTGCAGTGTCGCAATCATTATTTATGTTATGAATCGTGATAAAAACAGCTTTAAGCTATTTAAATTCACCAACAGAATATAGGACGTCAAGTTTCGTTGAAATGGTTGATTCAAGATAGGATTTGAATGTCGTAGATATCGTTTTATACAAGTTTGCCACTTTAGTTTTAAGGGACCATTTGTTCCATGTGTGTCTGTTTTAATGGTTTTACAGTTGAGTGGTGTTCAGTTTTATTTTACACGGCTTACTTGATAACACTTTAAAATTGATTCTGTATTTTTTTTTAAAAACAATACTTTCTGTAAAGTAGCAGGTCTTAAGAAAGTACTTCGTAAATAGAGAGATAACATTAACACTGAAGAATGTAAATAAAAGGTAACCAAATCAGTTAGATACAAAATGCAAATTATCACTTTGTGTCACTATTCTTAGAAAATAAACACTGAAATGTTAACTGAAACATTCAGTGTAAAGTTTAATAATAATATGTTTATTTCTTCTTTAATTCACCAAAATGTCAGTTTAATTGAAGAAAGATGAAATACAGCCTAATCTGTTCTTCAATTCGCTACTTCCGTTGCAACAGACGAGTTTCGTTCAGCGCGTGTGGCACGTGAAATGATGCTTGGAAGAGCGAAGGAAAATAAAACAGACCTGATGTAGTTTTGGAGTGTAATTACCACCTCGAACCTAAATGTAGAATATGCGCTCAATTCGAATACAAACACCTAGGCTTAATTAAATGTAGTTTAACGTAGTGTTTGGATACTTTGAGTTGAGTTAAATAGGCCATAAAAATTGATATTATTATATTAACTGTGATATGTACGTTGTAGAAAATTTGTAAGTTACGATGTGAAATCTTTACGAAATAGCTACATTATGAACACAAATTTTGTTCCTGGATAGTATGTGTTATTTTTTATCTGTAAAACAACATACAGTATATATTGTACTTAGGGAACAAGTTCAGAGCATCTTATAGGATACAGTGGTTTTAGTTAATTGCACGTGTAGAACACGCTGGTAACGATAACCAATGAACTTTCCGTTTCTTGAATTTACAGTAAATGTTTGAGTCGTTTGAAATTATTAAACAGGGATGTTTCGTTGCAAAAACGGTCGGTCTAGGCACGTCTGGCTCCTATTGAACTTGGATGAGCATTATATGACTTATGTATATGTGGGTGTATGTTATTTGATAATTGTGTTGAATATTTTACCTCATGTAGTATGTCTACGTGTGTTTAACAGTGTTCTTTGATTTGAATAGAACGTTAATTTAGAATCAGCCTGAAGAACTTGTTGGAACGAGTTGTTTTTTTTTCAAATTCAGTGTGCAAACTTTTGTTTCACTTTTGGATATGAGGTGTTAAAGAAATGTGACTAGTATAATACAAAATGTCTTCGTTTGTTGTTTTGTTGTAAAATAATTAGTAATTGTGATTTTAATGATATATTATTTCTATTAAATGTTCTATTCCAACTACCATTATTAATTTGCGCAATTTTATACTAAAGGCTTTTAAGTTTCTTATGCCACAAAAGAGGACAGCATAAAACGTTTAATTTAAAAATAAAAACCACTGGATGTGTTTATGTTCGAAACATTCACTCACAAACTTTGCACATTTCAAGAAACCAGTAACGTATGAAGAAGAATGATCATTTTCAGTAAACAACAAAAATTGTTTAGTTATAACCTCCTCATTGTGACCTGCAGTTTATTTGGAAAAAGTCTTAACATGCACAAATTTATAAGAAAAATATATATTGCAGCTATTTAGACCTTGCGTAGCTCTACATATATCCATCAAGTATTACTGGAAAGCGCCTCTCTTGCAGCGTATAAAATTTGTAAGTAATTGTTTCCAAATTATGCTCATTGAGCCATGTTTAACTTTTATATGCACTTATATACAGGGTGGCCCGAAACTCCCCACCCATCCATATATCTTATGTATCCAGGGTGTCACCAGTATTTTTGCACTCATGCACCCACGTGCTTATTTGTCACAATAGGCTCTTCGAGTGTAAATGGGCTTACATCGGTCATATTTCTCTGAAAAAAATAAATTTATAAAACATGCGTAATTAAATACAACATAATAACATGGATGCGAAGGGACTGACGGACCACCCTGTATATTTAGATGAAGCGTTTTAGATTTCGCTTAAGAAACGTAAAAAGTTACAATAATATTTCTGAACTGGCTAAGAAACTAAACTCGGGGTTGTGAACTCTGTATTGAACTTAAAGCATACTGACTCTCTGAGCACTGGATTTTGTCATACGTAAGACAGACTTCAAGTCTATTCTTAGACACCTTATTTGAAAAAGACAAGTTAAGAGAAATACGAGGAAAAATTGCAGTTTAATGTGATAAAAAATCACAAACATAAGACGTGGTTCCTCTACATTCTGGTATCAGTGACGTCTTGTTGTACAGGGTGGCCCGTAAGTCCCTATCCATCCATATGTTATGTTATATTCAATTACGCATGTATTATAACTTTGTTTCTTTTTTTCTCAGAGAAGAGAAATATGGCCGATGTAAGCCCATTTACACTTGAAGAGGGTATTGTGACAAGTACATGGGTACATGAGCGCAGCGACAATGAGGGACAGCGCACAGATACACTGGATACATAAGATATATGGATGGGTAGGGAATTACGGGCCACCCTGTATGTATGTGGATAAATAGACAGAAACAGAGAGAGAAGTTTAGTTCGTAAAACTTTTGTCAGTACAGTGTGTAAATATTAAGTAGGTATATCTCGAAGATCAAACATGTACATCCACTAAGTGACATTTTTTTAATTTTGTTGTCTCATTGAAACATCACTGTTCCATACCTTCACACTAGTTATGTATTTTCAGCTCTCCCTTTCTGATATATAGTTTATACCACTACGTACTTTTGAACAATGGTTAAGAACTTTTAATAACGTTGTTTATTATTTCAGCCACTGCTTATTCTAGTAGCTATCAAAATCAACTGATTCAAATCAAACTCTGTGTCTATATGAATGAGAAATTTACCAAAAAAGCAAACTTAGTGTATAGTGTAACTTATTTAGGCTTCACAAGCCAAGTAGTAAATCATTTATACTTTTACATGGTTATTTAATGTCTATTCTTAAATAATTTTTATATGTTTTAAGATCTGTTTGTGTTTTTCATTCATAGCCTTCATTATTATTCAGGTATCGACCGCCAGTATAAAATGAGTTATTCAGTACGCCACTAGGGGAATGACCCAGCACGTGCAGCACAAGGCTTTCAGTAGCTTTCATCTTACTGTCTAATATTAGCGGTCGCTTAGCAACAAAGAATTTCTACTTGCAAAGAGGTAGATTGAAAGATAGAGAAAATTCGCTATATCAGAAATTGTTTTTGCGAACCAGATTAAACTGGAGGAGTGTGCCTAAGTTTATTCTTACCCCAAGCCAAATGAAATTTGTAAATTACGACAGTAAAAGAGTTTGAAGACTCAGAAATTTAAGCTTAATTGCATTTTTCTCTTTGTGTTTTTTTACTGTTTGAATTAGTTTTTATGTAAAACTTAATTATAGAAAAATATCCACAATTATAAATTTGCTCTCCCAATAGAGAAAGTATGAAACGTATTTCAAATGTGTGTAAGATAATTAAAATTGTTACTTTTAAAAATAAGGATAGTGATCATAAAAAACATTAGAAATATTGAATAAAACACAATGTTTTATTGAGAATTATATTTTCAAGCTTACAACTGGGGACTCTAAAAAATTAAAAACTACACTGTGAACTATCTACATTATTTTCTCAAGATACAAATCGATATTTTGATGATCCTTATTTTTCTTTTTAAATTAACAAATTTGGATACACTAATTTCTTAGATTTTTTAAAGTCCATTTAAAATGGATTTTTAAATTTTAAGCTACACACGTGCATATGTATTCTGTTGAAAGTTACATCTCTTTTAACAGTTTACTGCTGCATTGGCTTTTTTTGTTCACCCAACTATTATTTACTAAGCCAGGTGTATTTGTGCCTGAGATTTCGTGTAGACGTGTGTTTAAAACAAGTGTCGAGTACAAAGGAAGCTGCCCACAACAACATCGTACATGCTAGGCATTTATAGCCACGTAAATTAACTTTCAATAAAAATAATAAACTTTTTGAATAGTTTGAACAGTCACAGCATTTCAAATAGTTTACTTGTCTAGATGTGGGACAAAATATCCAGCCGTTTTTGCTGTGGGCTTGTGAAACAAAAATATAACAAATGATACTAAAATATAGTATGAATCTTCAACGTGGGAGTATGCAGTTAATGCGCTATTAGTTGCACAAATTATTTACCAATTAACGCTCATTAATAAAACACTGGATTTTTCCAATAATGCAAAGTGTAAGGACTTGGAGAAATTCTTCAGGGCCAAAAACGAAGTTGCTTAAAATAAGTTCAAAACTACCCTATGATATACTCAATACTATATTCATTACTATTGTCCAGGTTTCAGTAAAGAATTCATGGTTGTTATTTTTTTCTTTAGCAACTTGTAAAACTGTTATCAATAAGAATAATGCTGGAAACATTGTTACACTTATTGTTTACTCGATTAAAATAAAGCGTTTTCAACTTGTATAAAATGAATATTAAATTAGTATAACAGGGCTCAAATGGCTTCGAAGAAGAATTTTCTAAGAGTGAAAATCTCGACTTTCAAGAGTGAACTTAAAAAGAAATAGCCCTATAACCTTCAAATAAGTTTGTTTAGTGGTTATGCATAGATTTTAGTGGACTGTTTTTCTCTATTTTTGCTGTAGGCTTCAGTGCTTGAATGGCTTCTAAGAGAAACTTGGCCAGTAGCAATAAACAAAACTGATAAAAAAAAATCTCTCCTTCTCTTTGAAGAATCAACATAAAAGTAATTGAATGACCTGCATAGCTTTTTTATTACATTTCCCTGGATTTCTTTTGCCATTTTATCCATAAGTTTATCATTTGGTTTGTTTGGAATTAAGCACAAAACTACACAGCAAGTTATCTGTGCTTTTCCCACTATGGGTATTGAAACCAAGTTTCTAGTGGAGTGAGTTTGTAGACATACCACTCTGTTACCTAGGGTCCTGTAGGCTTATGAAACAATAGTATGAAGAACTAATAGTTGGATTTTGTCTAACAGTTGGAAAATCAACTTTTTTTGCTGTTACCAGCATTTTAATAGCCTTAGACATTAAGATAGAAAGTCTTGAGAGTTGTTTCAAGAACAACTCTGCTTTGTAAGATACTTTTTGCTTGTGTGTTCGAATAGAGTTTTTTGTGAAATTCCTGGGAAAACTCTATTATGAATCATTATAATGTGTTTATGTTGGTGTCTGGTAGGAAACTTTTCTGGTTGTGTTTTAATACATTTATCCAAACTGTTTCTTAACAGATATCTGTATAAGAATTACAGTTTAAAGTAAGGAATAAACAACAGAATTATAAGTGAGAATAAAATAATATTAGGAGTACAAAAGGAAAAATAAGAGGCAAAGAGTGAAAGAATAACCAAAAACATGGAGTGAAAGAAAGAAGGAACAATTACATTTTATGAGGTTGAAAAAAAAAATTAAAATTACATGAGGGAGGGTTAGAACTAAACTACTGGAAGATGAATAATATGGAGTTAAAACTGTTTAATAGTTTTCAGATAATATATAAGTGTAGAGGTAAAAACCTAGTTACAGATAAATAACATGGAAATAAAACACATAGTGAACAACATAGGATAAAAAATTGTTGGATAAACTTTTAAAAATAAACAAGTTAAAGTTAGGAAATGAAAAGCATAGATTAATAAAATTAAACGTAAAAATTTACACGAGATTGGAAATAGATAAAGAAGCTTTAGATTCTAAGAGTCATTGCTCATCTACGTATGTTTTCTGGGTTAGTATCTCAGTGTATACATATTTAATGGCAAAAGATTTTAAGAACCAGGTGAAGTTTTCTTGATGTCGGTTTCTGACTGTTATTGTGTAAACGTTAAATTATTGGAAGAATGATTTTAAAATGGTCAGTTAAATGCCGTTTTAGAGGAACCTCTTTTATCAGTCTTGTTTTGTGATGTGGTTTGCAGCAGAAATTGGTTGTGTTTGATTAGTTTATTTTAATAATTCACAAGACATTTAATTGATTTTGTAAATCTGTACTTGTGGTAATCCTGAAGGAGACATATCATTTTTACTTTTATGTTGGTATGTTGTACGTGATGACTGAAGATTTCTTCAGTTCTAGCTCCTTGCTAGTACAGTGACATGTCTTCGGATTTACAATGCTAAAATCAGGGGTTTGATTCCCCTTGGTGGGCTCAGCAGATAGCCCAATATGGCTTTGCAATATTCTTTCTTTCTTCCTTGAAGCTATTCAAGCATTGAAGCCTACAGCAAAAATGGGAAGGTATACTGCACCAAAATTTATGCACAGCTACTAAATAAACTCCTGTGAAGGTTGTAGGGCTGTTTTTGAATTTTAAATATTTTTCTTGCACTCCACCTGTACCTATTTATTTGACAGAATATTTTATACATAATATTAAAAGAAGGCTACTTACCTCTAGTGCTGTGACAAGATCACACAAAGAAAAATAACTGATTGACTTTTGACAAGTACCATTTTATTGATAAGTAGTAGACAAGGTATAACTTGATTTAATATTTCTTTTAATAACATAACAAAACCAGTAATGATTAATTGCAACCTGTGTATTTTTTTGGCTTTCACGTTTTTCATTATCAAGTAATTTACTTGGATGTAAGTTGTTAGGCAGGCTTTGTCTGCTCTTTGTTTTAAATTTTGCTCAAAGCTACATGAGGGCTATCTGCATTAGCCGTCCTTATATATGTAAAAACGGCTGGTGTGGGTTGAGATTTTTTTAAATTTAGAGGAGCGAACAATGTTTCAAACGTTTTCACTCATCATCAGGTTCATGTGAACGTTCTATGGATCTGAGGTTCCAGGTGTGCGTTATAAGTGTGATTGTCACATTCACTTATTGTTTTGTTCTTACAAGAGTTGTTCAATAGTGTTGATAATGGATGGTGTTGACTAGCTGCTTTCCTTGTAACTTGGTCTGAGATGGCCAGATGGTTAGGGCATTTAATTCGCAATTTGAGAGTCATGGGTTCGAATCCTTTACATGTTAAATTAGGGACAGCTAGTGCAGATAGCCTCCATTGTAGCTTTATTCGACAACAACAAAAAATCATTCATATGCAACAACTTCAACTGAATAAACACCAACTAGTTAATCTTCTGAATATTTAGGTGCAGTTTTTATGATAACGTGTGTGCTTGTTCTTACAGGAAATTGTATTGAACGTTTTCCTCCCTTAAAGTTTTTTTAAGTTGCGACATGCTATGAGAAAATCCCACTTATTTTATGTATTAAACTTAAAATATAGTGTGTAATATTTTAATGCATACAAGTCAAATTGGAAAGAAAGTTGCATGCTTATATCTTGAAGTTTAAGGAAATGAACAAAAACTTTTGTATATAGGTTAAACAAATAGTTTTATTTTGCGCATTTCACTTTTTTAAATCTTCACAACGTTGCTCCCGCGACTTTCGTCACACCTGAATTTTTTTTTTTTCACATTAATCAGAAAGAATTCTAGTGCAAGGATGCTTTGAATAAAATACTTAATGTTTTGGCATAATTATCTCTTTTTACTGTTATTAAAAACCATTAAAAACTAAACCGATAGTAGGATTTTGTTTTTAAATTATTGTCACTTATATTCTCGACATTGGTTATCCTACAATACTGTTTTATTTATACATAGGATTATGACGTTTCATCGACAATGTATAATTAACATAGTATATTGTACTCTGTTTTAACATGATTAAGAAAGTATCAGTTCCAGAAGTAAAAGCTGTGCAGTTTGTGTTAATCCTTAACAGTGAGTAATATCCAACTGATAACCTGTGGCAAGAGTTGTTTTTGAAATGTTTTTGTAGTTTATCTAGTCATAATTTGGACTATTTATTATTAATTTTAATTATTGTTGTAGAATTTTTACCAGCTATTCTTTATAAATTATTAAATGTCTGTATGCATGTAGTAGAAAAACTTGAAATGTAAAAGTGGGTTTCTGCAACTGTTAAAATTAACTATGGGAGAATTCTAGGCATAAATAAAGACACCATGCAGGAAATTCATTATGCATAAAAACACTGTGCTTAAGTCAGTAAATTGTACATTTCTATTACACTATGTAAAAAAATTTTTACTTTTTTTTGTTCCTGGGTAGAAAGTGTCATTTCCCAATTGCTTCTGCCTAATGTAAGTAGAAAAGACCTATTTTTTCTTTAAACTTTGTTTTTGTTTCCTGGGAGCATATAACGAAAGCATGATGGGAGACTATATTTGGTGACTGATACGTGAAAGTGATTTACATTACATTCACAAATCTTGAGAAACTACTCACTTCTAAACATTTTTGTATAACATTAGTATGAATACATGTAAATCTTTGTTCATATGTTGTTTCATTCAGACTTTATGGAAATGAAAATGTGCAAATTTGCCCGTTTTTACATAGAAAATAGGTTAATTTCTAAATTTCATTATCCAGGTCACAAAAGCAACATTTGAAGGACATAATGGTCATTTTTTGTACTTTTACAATATAAGCAAGTAAGAAATAACACATACTATCCATGAACAAAATTTATGTTACATAGTGTTATTGTATATGTGATAAAAGTACCCTATCTCAGTATCTTTGCTTCTCAGTATGTGCAGTTATATTCAAGAAAATTAGAATTTCTCAATTCATTAAACCAAACCTAATCTAAACTGTTAACAGGTTTAATGTGTTAAATATATACATAAACTTAATGAAGTATAAAAATGACATTACTGTTTCAAGATAATATTTAATGGAGAAATAAAGAGCAGCTTGTTTCATAAAGGTTCTTATTTTCTGGGTTATGGTAGCTAATTAATTAGTAATGAAACACGTGATTTACTGTGTGACTTTATGGCATTTACTCACAATTTTTTTTTGTCTTTGACTGTTAAAAAGTTTACTCAGTTTTTATATACAAATAAATATATATTTATTATCAGTATAAGGAGACATATTAGAGGATAAAGGCTCAGAATATGTAATGTTAAGGTAGTTTTATGGTAGGAGAGGACTGATAAATAGTGCCATGGGAAGAGAGCACTAAAAGATGGGGTACTCATCTGTGTGCACTTCTTTTACAATTCAATTGTACCTTCCAAATGATAAAGTACTTATTTTAATATTCTAAGTAGGCTAAGTACATTCTTTTTAGTAGAAGCTGTTATAATCCCTCCCTTGGAATTCTTCTCCAATTTGCCATATGACTTTGTACAAATGATGAAATGTAAAAAGAATATACATGGTGTTCCAGATATGGGTGAAAAACTAACAATACAAGAAAGAGTTACATTGGTGTTTATGTTTGGAAAAAATGGTACTACATACAAATAGAATTCAACCTTACTCATCCTGATGATTTGATGGGCGTGATAACAACTGAATGTCAAAGGATTAGCACTGCAACCCTCAACAAAGTAAAAGACAGTTTTATAAAGAGAATTGATGAATGTATCAAAGCAGAGGGTGAACAGTTTGAGCATCTGTTGTGATTATTATCAATAAAATTGTTATTCATATGTATTAACATAAAAATTTATATGGTGCGCGACTTCTGGGACACCCTGTATAATATTGGATGTTAACTGTTGTACAATAAATTTTTATATACCATAAAGAATTGTTATCATACATATCTATTCTTTTTGCACCAGAGATATCTTTGCAGTTATTAGTATGTTCAAGTAATTATAGTTATCTCATTTTCCAGGTAGGTAAATATTCCTGACCAATAGAAAAAGTCCACACCCCATCATAACAAAGGTGAAATAAAATTGTTAGGTAGGTGCTGTCATTGCTGACAAATCTCTGAAGCTAACAGTGTTGGATAAACAAACATAAAAACATAGCCTAGATTATTGTAACGGAAATATGACTAGTTAGCAGCTTAGACTAACTAGGTTCAGAATGAATATTCTAAACAGGTGCTCATATAAGTGACAAATAGGAAAAATTAAAATATCACTATTGGACAGACTATATCAATCAGATGACTAGTGACAGTAATGACATTTCAATATGCTAAAAGTTATGGAGATTTGAAATTTGTGGGTAAGCACATGCTTTTGTTTATATAATTGTTTATATAATGTTTCTGAGTATTTGGTGATGAGGAACTCTTTAGAAACAAGAGTTTCAAGATTGCTTGGCTGGGTAATGTAAAGGTGTATGAGGATGACATGATGCTGCTAAAATGTTGCACATTTACAATAAGGGTTTTTGTTTTTTCGTCACCCAGTGAAGCTGTCTTCAAACTTTTATCTCAGAGTATTTTTCTGTTTTGAATTTGTTTTCAGACTATGTGACTGTTAGTATATTTTATAGTTTGCAGCTCAGAATGCTAGTTACTTTCTATATATGAGAAAAGAATGTTATTTTCATTATTTAGAAAAACAATTTTTGTTTCCATAAGAATGTTATTCTGTTTCTATGGATACAAATCTAAGAATGTAATGTTGCTTATGAGATTAAAATGTGAGGTTGCCATACTATTAACTACAAAAACAGAGTAGTAGATTGTCAGGATTTATATAGTTGATTACCTAAGTTTTTTTTGTTTCTTAATATACTCTTTTGTCAAGTATGTTGGTATATAATATAGAAAAAAGCAACTTTAGAACTTTAAAATGGGACAGCATGGCCAGGTGGCTGAGGCACTCAACTTGTAATCTGAGGGTCATGGGTTAGAATCCCTCTCACATGAAACATGCTTGCCCTTTCAGCCATGGGGACTTTATAATGTGATGGCCAATCCCATTATTCCTTGGTAGAAGAGTAGCTCAAGAGTTGACAGTGGGTGGCAATGACTAGCTGCCTTCTCTCTAGTCTTGCACTGCTAAATTAGGGATGGCTGATGAAGATAGCCCTCATGTAGCATTGTGCAAAATTCAAAAAACTAACAAACATGCACTTTGAAACAATTTCATAATTAATGTTGTATAAATACTTTGTGTTTTAAGTAAGTCATTGTTTATTTTTACTGTGTTGCCAATGCCAATTTCCAGTAATCTTCTCTATTACTCTCTGATGTCACATTTACATTCATGTTCATGAAATCTGGTCAGAAAAATCCAGTCCTTTGTTTAGTGCTAGTCCACCATGTAGTTCACATGCTCAGGAGACTGTGCTGCCTGCACAGTTCATAACCATCTTCTTGTATTATTTTTCTGATTAAAACTAAACTGAAAGTTCAGAGGAAGATAGCAAAAGTACTTATAGAGACAACTTAAGTTATTGAAATTCGTTTCAATTTAAAAAGAAATTGTAGTTTCGTATGCATTAAATCTTTTTGAAAATATCTAGAAATCCAAGGAGGACATGCAAGCAAGGGAACATGAGCTAGCAACGTGTGTGTGTGTGTTTGTTTTTTTAATGAGAAGAAGTGACTGATTAAAGCTTGACATGCAAGGTGAGCTATCAATAAAAACTCTTCCAGGAAGTTAAAAGTGTGAGGCATTTGATAGAATAGAAGAAGACTACCTTGAATGGCAAAAGCCTCTGACAGAGGTGTATGAGTACATACACATTAGGTGAAGTAGGGAACAACATACAACACAATAAATAACAGGCACCAGCCATAAGCAACAAAGCCACTCTTATTTCAGAGTAACCCATAAAGTACAAGTGAGCTTCCAGACCAAAAGCAACAGTGAAATGACTGAATCCAACAAGGTTATATGGTTGAGAAAAGTGATTAAATGAAATACCATATTGTTATACCGGGTGTTTGGAAAGTTTTTATTTATGCCTGACCGTGTTAACGTGTCAAATAGTAATAATATATGACTAAATAACAAACATTTTTCTTTAATAATTTACTACAAACATAAACAGGGTGTTTGGAAAGTCACTGTGCACTTATATATTTATTAACAGACATGTTTCAATATAGAATACAGGAGGTAGATGTGAATGGCAATTATAAACAATGCTCAAAGTAACTCTCATTGGCATCAATACAGGCTTGGATCCTTCTTATTTTGTTTCTAAACACTTCTATCAGTTGCTGGCTTGAAATAGACTGAATGAATACTGTTACTGCTGCTTTCAAAACTGCACAATGACTTTCTGAACACCCTCTAGAACTGTAATCAAAACAGATACACCTTTTGTTTGTTTCTGGGACAGAAATCATATTAACTACTTTTGTTTTTCAGTCAGGAAAAATAGTTAGATTAAATGTGGAAGAAGAATAGTAGACGGCTAAATTAGTTTTAAACAGTGGAAATATAATTAATTATCTTGGTCTAGCAGATGTAGTGGCCATATAGTTTTTTTTAGTCAGTGATGTGACCAAGTCCTTGACTCTCTCTCTCTCTCTCTCTTTGCATTTAACTAGTGAACAAATTGATAAGTTGAGTTCGTGCCATAATTTTCAAATGTTTGTGCTGAGCCAGGCAATTTATTTTAATAATACCATAAAATATTTTGTTATTTACCTTTCATAAACAGTGATTTCATTGAGCATAAGATAAGAACCATTTCACTCTATCTCACACAGTATTCTTTATTTACCTACTATAATAATGGCTTCATGGATTTGGCTTACGATCTTTGTTTCTGCACAGTTAAGTTTTTCTTTACTGGTTTTTCTAAAACATCAATTCTTGGACAAACTTGTAAAAGCAAACTATTTTTAAAAGTAAATTGTCAAATATCTGGTTTCTAACTAAACCTTACAAGAACATTGTTAGAAATTAAAGTGTTTTGGAAAATGCAGTAATTTTTAAGGATTTTAATTTATTTTCACATACACTTGTTTTCTCATGAATTAAAATTTGTGTATTAAACTTTATGCCATAAAAGTTTAGCTAAAAACATTTGTATGCCTCAATGTGAAATGGGACTTAAACATATATTGTAACATTAGTGGGGAATAGGGGTTTCATAACACAGTTTGCACTTGTTTAAATTGCTGTTGATCGAGTTATGACTATAATGAGGAATTCTCATGAGATCTGCTTTGATGTTGTGGTCTTTAAAATATATTATCTGAATAACTAAAACCTACTGTATTACTTCAGTAGAAGAAATTTGATAATTTTTGTCTTCAGTTACTGTTTGTCAACTAGATTTGGATATGTATAGATTTTTTATAAAGTGTATTGCAAGCAATGTATGAAACATTATAATAATTATAAAACTTACTTAAAACAATAATGGGTGATACTGTACTTTCTTGCTATACAATGATGGAATAATTGCAGTAAAATTGAATGTTTAGTGCTCTTTTTACTTATGTATTTCAAATTATTTGATCTTTTGCAGTTTTTAGAAATCTACTTTAGCCTTTTTTTAAGGAATAAATAATTCAGATCTCTAAAAATTTTGGGAACTATTATCTTGCTATATTTGAAGTCATTGAAATATCTACTGAAGCAACAGAATACTAAGTTATAACTAGTGTGTTTAAGAATGTTTATGAAGACTTTTTGGTGTAAAAGTTGTGATAGTATTATTTTTTCCCTTTCTTTTTTGTTATATAATTACATATTGAAAGATGTAGTAAATTTCATACTGAAATTGGCCCAGCATGGCCAGGTGATTAAGGCACTCGACTCGTAATCTGAGGGTTGTGGGTTAGAATCCCAGTCACAACAAACTTGCTTGTCCTTTCAACTGTGGGGGCATTATAATGTGACAGTCAGTCCTACTATTCGTTGGTACAAGAGTAGCTCAAGAGTTCACAGTGGATGGTGATGATTAGCTGCTTTCCCTCTTGTCTTACACTGCTAAATTAGGGATAGTTAGCACAGATAGCCCTCATGTAGCTTTATGTGAAATTCAAAAACAAACATTCCAAAATTAGTTTCAGTGCTTAGTCTTTTTATATTTTTCTGAAGTATACAGGGATGGAATGCATTGTATTAAAATAATTTTAAATATTCAAATCAGTAAATCATGGCAGAACAGCATGCACCAGAACTATATATTAATATTATTTATAGGTCATATGATGCCATTAAAAATCAATCATGTTTGGGAAGGATATGTGGAAAACTTTGTGACTGAATATTTATTATTTTTAATAGCATTTAAAAACAAAAGTACATAGATCAACCTGGGGTATCAGGACCATCCAAAAAAAAAAAAGCAACAAGTCACCCCCCACAGCTGTGGCAAACGTAGTGTGGTGTTTTGTAACTGATGCAAATCCATGAACACAGTGAAAGTTGGTGAAAAGAGCCATCCATATGTCTCAGATGGGAGTATGCTGCATAATCAAGAAGAGTCTCTTTTCAGTTCATCTGAAAAATACCACAGTTGTATGTAAGTTGTTTCCATGATATGACAGTTCAGTTATTGCATACCTCTCAAGCAACTGGATAGTGAAATGGGTGTTCATGCCATTCCTTACAAAGTCTTTGTTTATTAAATAAGGTCAGTTTAATAGATATTTTTTTCATAGTATGATGATGTTCCAGGTTATCATAATTATTTTCCACAGATATCATGAGACAAAAATATTTTATCGTAACAACACTAATGCCAAAACAAATGAAGTACATATTGTTTCACTTATTGTTTGTGAAATATGCACAGAATTACATGATATTTTAATATTACAGTTATAGTATTTGAATCATATTTCAAGGTTAAAAGGCTCAGAAACTCAGGGTCATAGGTTTGAATCCATATTCCACTAAACATGCTCACCTTTCAGCCATCAGGACATTATATTGTGATTGTCAGTCTCTTCCACAATTTATTACTGAAAAATAGCCTAAGAGTTGGCAGTGGTTGATTATATTATTAGATGGCTTTTCTTTAGTGTTTCACTGCTAGCAAAGATAACACTGTTGTAGCTGTGTATGAAATTCAATACAAAGAAAACCAAGGTTAAAACATACACATTATTTCATTTTTCAATTATGAGAAGAAAAAAATCATTTTGGGTGCTATATTTTTTACATTATGAGTAGCCAACTTTTTTCTGTAATTTTGAATCTGAAGAAAATTATTTGTTCGACAAATATCTTAACATAAATTGAAAAAAAACTTTAAGACCTCTCATTAAAGACAGATGGTCATTTCCCAACCAAAATATTCCTTGTTAATTTGAAGGTCAGTGTTCTTGACAATTGGACAATGTAGTTACTTTTACACTGTCAGTTTGTCAGATCTGCCTTCTCCTTAGTCACCTAAATTGATGAAGTGAGTTTACTAAGGAACATTAGAAATATAAGATATTTTATTTACATCAACTTATGTGCCACCAACATTCAGAAGTAATTTTGTTCTATTTTTTGCAAATTTAGCTGAACCTCCATTCATTGCTCTCTTCAACCATGGGATTTTATCCCACCACTTGTCCAAAAACATATGCTCTCATTTGACTTCGTGCTCTTTTTGTTTTTTTGGTATTTGCATTCTTTCTGATTTTTTTCTTATCAGTTTTTTTTCTGGCCTATAATTTACCATAACAGATTGAAAAAAAAAATTATTTTATTTTTCCTGTTTAGATCTTCAACCATACGTTATGAAACTGACATTGGGCCAAATGTAAACAGTCATTCAAAGTGGCTGTTTGCAGATGCAAAAACTTTGAGATTGTCTATATGAACATGAGGTGTCCAATTGGGCACTAAAAATCAAAATCCTAGGTGCTCCAAGACAAAGGCTAGTTGTTGACTTCACAGTGTCTTTTGATTCCGTTGTGATTGTACTTTGAAATGGATGCTGAAAAAATGTCATTCTTGTACAATAGATGGATTATTGAAAAAATTTAGGTAGGAGGTGCATGATTTTTACATGCAGTGACAATTAAACTGCAGGACTCTTATCAAGAAGCATAGTCATCAGGCTGAGCACGACAGGGTGTGTTAACATAAATTGGGATATTTACTGGAGACCCAAAATGTTTTCAATAAAATGTACTCAACTTGTGGCATTGTGAGCTAGTTTTGTGTCTCCTTATTGAACTTGTAGTAGTTAAAGTAAAAATGCAACAGGGGAAGGAACTATAAGCCCTTCAAAAAATAATGGTTTATTGGATGCAATATTGGTGATATAAGCTCATTAACATGAAAAAATCAATGCTTTTTAACACACTCAAGTCCACTGTAAATAATGTGTTGGAGTAATGAAAGACTACTGGAAATACAGGACTATGCAAAGGTGTTTGGACAAGAGAATATTTTGTCATACTGTCCATTTTATAGAACTAATTCCTTACCATTACAGAATGTCAATTTCAACACTGTAGTAATACTTTACTGATCCTTGTTGATAATTGAATGAACCAAGGGGAGAATACTTATTCTTTAAAATTCCTATTTACTTGTACTAAGAACATGTCATCAGGATTCTCTTTGAATGAACATACTGATCAAATATAGGGTGTGAAATAACTATCATGGAACCATTTTCAGTGTCTTAACTTTATAGAAATAAGCTAGCATATAGTACTGGTATATGCTAGAAAAAATCAATTTAACAGCACTCCACAAATAAACCTTGACAAAAAGTGTGTAACACGATATTAAGTTTTGTTCTCATTCTGTGGCTAAAAAGTATATAAAATTGTAAATAGAGCAGAAAGTTTGCATAAAAGTTTTATATATTGCTGGTTAAATTATATGATAAATTGCTGCAGGTTTGAAATGCTCTCCAAACACTGTCAAGTACAGGCTAGATCTTGAGACAAGTAACTTTGAAGAGGCAGAACACTTAAACACTGTGATACTGATGTTAAGTATCTTCATTTATGCAGCTACTGATGCCAAGCATGAAATGAAAAATCATGTACCAAATGATAGAAAAGTGTCTAGATCTACAGCATCAAGGAAACTTGATGAGAATGGATTAATTGGTCGTGTAGCAGTGTAAAAAAAACTTTTACTTCAATCTCCAAATACTGTCAAGAGACTAAAATTTGCTAAAAAGTGGAAAACTGAACTGCTGAAGATCAGAAAAGGGTGTTATTGACAGATGAGTTCAAGTTTGAAATATCTGGTACAAAGCATAGGTTGTACATTCAAAGCACTGGAATAATTCAAATAATGCAACAAGCTCCACAGAATCCTGATCTCAACTTAATTAAGCAGATGTGGAATTTAATACATAAAAAGCTAGACAAATAGAAAGTTACTTCCAAAGAAACTTTGATTTAATATGTTACAACAATGCCTGAGAGAGTGCTTCCTGAACTCAAGCACTTCCTTTGAGTTTCTGTTGTTTTAGTACAAAATTAATAAAACTTTGTTTCACCTGTGGTTTACCTTCCTTTGTTCTTTGAAAGTATCGTGAACTCTTTTTACTTTTTCCTGACACTTTTTCAGAATACTATATCAGTGTGGTATTTGCATATTTTAAAATGTTTTGCTGAGACAGGAATATTTGGTATAAATTCATCACAAGAAGTTTCACATTGCAGGTTGATACTTCCAGTATGTGCTGATGGATTTCACCCACTTGTTGCCATTTGTTGCAAATGCGAGGCTTCAGTGTTGATTCTCGTCTAGCGTTGAAACTGGGTTAAGAAGCAACGAAAAACCATGACCCATAGCTTGTTGCTCTCTCTCTCAGAATGGATGTTTCTGTACTTGACAGCAGATTGAAGAATGCTTTGAATATAACCATGTCATCTCGACCATGAACAATATCACAGTATGAGTTTGTTTTAGTTGGTTAATTTATACTAACTAAACAATCCACGAATGTCTTGTGATGACGTTCTAGACTTTTTCTGCACTGTCTTTTCGTTTTGATTTTTATGGTCATTGACTAATTCTTTCACAGCTTTATAACACACCGTGTAATACATTCCATATAATCTGCTTTGGTTGGGCAAAATCGTGATCTAATTATTGCTTAAATGTTAAACTTTTTTGAAACAGAAGTAAGTAGTTTTCATTGTAATATTGATAACACATAGTTATAATAAACTTAACGAAAATTTGATATTCAGAATTTCTCCCTTTACGTATTTTCTGTTGGAAGCATCCATTGGTGAAAATCAGTAACTTAACATCCCATATTTTTACTTTAAATGTTTTTTTTTAATAAATTTAATAATTTATGGACTTTAGTCTGAATAAATCCAGTTTACTGGTCGACATATTCTTCAGATAGTTAACAAAGTTTTTTTAGGCCCTGATGGACAAAGTTTTTTCTCATATTTACCATTTTTTGTTCCTCTAACATTTTACGTTGTACTTGTTTTCTAAATATTTAAAAAGAGTTGTGTGTATATGTGAAGGCGCTTCATGTTATTGTACTTTGTTGACGTAATATTATAAGTTTTATTATACTAGTTATCAAATACCATTTTCCCAGCAGTAACTGGTTTACGTAAAAATATATTACAAAGATGGGATGTTCGTGTAAATATAACGTGATAATATTTTTCGTTAAATGTTTTACCCGTTTTCCTTGTTACTTTTTGCTTTGTGCGCGTGATAAATTGAGATATTTTAAATATTTTATTAACATTAAAAGTTTAGTTATCCTGGTCAATTTGTTTTGATTTCAAATACACTGAAAATTAGGGATAATGTAAATTTTAAAAATAATAAGACTTTTTTTCTGAATTAAATACAGATATGCCCATTGACAATAGACGAACACTGTAGTGTAATTGAAACTTGAATCACGTTTACTCAACATTCATTAAATAGATTTCGTGTAAAACTTGACTTACGTTTATTCAACATTCGATTATCTGTTTTTTTATTTCCCACAAAGCTACACAAGGGCTATTTGCGTTAACCGTCACTAATTTAGGAGTGTAAAAGAAGAGGGAAGGCAGCTCTAGTCATCATCACCCACCACCAACTCTTGAGCGACTCTTTTTAACAACGAATATTGGGATTTACCGTAACATTATAACGCCCCCACAGCTGAAAGGGCGAACATGTTTGGTGCGACGGAGATTCGAATCCACGACCCTCAGATTACGAGTCAAACGCCTTAACCCACCTGGCCATGCCATGCCGTTTCAACATTCGTTAAGGAGAGTTCATGCTCACGTTTATTCATCATTCATAAAGTAGATTTACTTCCAAAGTTGTTACAGAATACATTTACTATTTATAAAATTCTACAAATCTATTTTATTCATTATACTTCTTAAGCGTCGTTGTCTGTTTATTATTGCATCTGTATAGTGTTTTTTAATCATCTTTGTCGTCAGAGGCCGCTAAATTGTACAAATCTGTAGTGAAATAAATTTTTATATACGCAAGGCTAAGCGAATCCCAATCTGCGTTTTACATTCATATTCCGAATAAGTAAATCAGATGCCTTATTTTGGCAGTGTTATGTATAAATTTGTATGTTCATTATATGACAATGTACCTTTGTCAAAACTTGAACTGTCATCCAATTTCACCTTATGCATATCTGCATTTATGTTCGTCAGCCTGTGTGTGTGTGTGTGTGTACACACACGTAGTTTTAAGCGTGTCTGGATTGTCAATTCATAGATTTATGGCTCGCAACCCGTTGTTGCAAAATTGCTCTCTATTTTGAAACCGCGGTTGTGTCGTAGAAGTGACGGCCAGATTTCTTTTCGGTTAGAGGAGACTAGCCCAATAGTTTGGTGTGTATTATGCTCAAAATTAGAGGCAACTTAACACGAAATTCTGAAATAGTAGATAAACATGATATAGTGGTGTAATGGGAAATTTGGTTTTAACACAACAACCTGAAGAACACGTTGACCATATATGCTTGTTATTGGGTTTTTGTTTTGTTTTTCAGCAGTTTTTAATAAAGTTTGTACTGATACATTGTTCAAATAAGGCAAGTTTGAAAGAGTCAAAGACGCTGCAGAAGTCTAGGGGAATCGTAATTACTTCACACATTAAAATGTTATAGAATTTTTTAAGCTTCTTAAAAATAAAAAGTTGTAAAATTTTGTATCTGTGTGTGCATAAAAGCTATTTTGTTTTAGTAGCTTGATAAACTGGAAATATGCGTTTGAAAAGAAAACGGATTCTGGTATCTTCTGTATATATGTGTTAAATAGTCAACTTTCTTTTGTTATTTTACAGCATAAAAGAACTGTAGAAATGGCATTGAGCCAAGAATTTCCAGTATTTTTTTGTTGTTGTCGTTGTAACACGTAAAACTGAGTTATGTGTTTGTTACTTAACATAAGTAGACACATTTTTTCTTGTCCTGTTGTTAAAACATATTTTTTCAGCATGTACAAGAGAAAATTGAGTTGTGTAACGTAAATAGAAACACCTCTAGATAGGGAGAATACTAATATCGTACATTTACACATTATTGTGCAAAACCCGAGAAGCGTGGGAAGAATCGATGTGGAGAGACGTATCTGATAAAAGTGAAACGTCTAGATTTTTTTTTTTTTTGTCATTTGAAAGAATTTAACTGTAAAGCATCACCTTCAAACATTTGCAAACAACAAGAGCTGTAATAGATTATGACTGAATAACGCACTTTGTGAAAGGATGCTGTAGAAAATATGACCCAATTAAAATAAGAAAACTAAAATGGTTATTCGACTTGCTAGATGTACCGGGGTATCAGGAAATAGTGGGAACAAATATTACCTGTGTGCTGAAATTCCTGTTTGGTCTCATGTCACACGCTGTCGTGATATTCCAAGCATGTTACACCGTTCCTCTGTTGGGCTACTGGATTTTTTTTCCCCACTATGACGGGGGTTTGTGCAAAAGCCCTGTTTTTCAAACACAATTTAACAATTTTTTTAACGATTGCTAAACATACTGTACAACCATATGAACAAAAGTGGCGATGTAAACTGTCACGTGATGAAGTAATTTCAAATACAGTGAAAGAAGAGTTATATAAAATGAATATTTCTGTTGCGACCAGAAACCTTATTGTGACGGAATGGAAGTCAGTTACGGACATAGATTAATGGCGCGAAAACTCGTAAACATAAATTTCACCACTACTCTGCTGAGTGCAAAATGGAGAAAAAGATCAACTACAACATGACCTCACTCTAAGTCTTCAAAACCTAAATCTGATGCCTGCAAGATCCACAAAAATTTAACAAGCTATCATTTATGATGGAACACCATTAAAAAAATTACAAAGATTAGGGTTAATAGGCAAATAACAAAACATTTATTATATATGGTGTAAGAATGGAAAAAAAAAATTAGTGTGATGTAAATAAATCAGTTGTGTGGTTAAAATAAAACTTCCACTAAGTCGAGGTGGTTAAACCACGTACGGACCCGGCATGGCCAGGTGGTTAAGGCATTCGACTCGTAATCTAACGGTCGCGGGTTCGAATACCTGCCAGACTAAACATGCTCACTCTTTTAGTCGGAGGGCTTATAATGTGACGGTCAATCCCACTATTCGTTGGTAAAAGAGTAGCCCAAGAGTTGGCGGTGGGTGGTGATGACTAGCTGCCTTCCCTACACTGCTAAATTAGGGACGGCGAGCATAGATAGCCCTCGAGTAGCTTTGTGCGAAATTTAAAAAAAAACAACTAATACTGCTAAGTTAGGGACGGTAAGCGCAGATAGTTCTCGTGTAGCTTTGCGCGAAACTCAAAACACGTACAAGATAAAAGAAACTAAATTGTTTATCTCCGTGCAATATATCATGTTTGCGGTAAATAACTGTAGCAGTACATTAAGTATTTATAAATTATCTGTGTAGTAAAATCTAAGAAAACTAAAATTGGAATATTAACATTATAGAGCATTAATCAGAAATTCGAGATTGGGAGTTTAATTCATTAGTAAAATAAAATAATTAATAAATTAAGCATGTTCCTATTGATGCAAAGTATTTCACTACGATAGTGATAGTTATAAGTTTGTATGTTGCTGCGATTCACGTAGTCATATATCTTATCTGTTTTGTTTTTATTTTATTTTTCCGTGTTGTAGGATAATTGGTTAAGACTCATAATGTGGTGCGCGACTTTTGTAGCGCCCTCTATTGACAAAAGACTTACGTACTGTAAAAAAATGAACTGTTAAATCGAAATTTATGCATTCGTGCTTTAGTAGTACAATTAAAATAATAATTGGAGGTCGATAGTGCGTTTATATAATAGATTAAATATCGACTAGGTTACTATTTAATTCGATTTTAATGTAGTGTGTGTGTGTGTGAAATGCATAAGCCTGACGTTATTCAAAACCATGCATGGAACAGGATACGAAGTTTCCTCTTGATAATATAGCATTCGCTCACGCGTTTCCTTTTTTCCACAACATTAGTGTAATTGACTTTTTTCTTTGTACGGAACATTTTATTTCATTATTATTTTCAGTCTACTATGAAACAGACTATATACGACATTAGAAAACGTTAGATCGTTAAAGGTCTTAGTTACACATAAGCGTATGCCCAAAGTAAAAATCAAGCACAAAGCCTTCATAAGTACGTGTTCGTGGTATATGGGTTTGAGCCTTTGAATGGATTTTTTTTTTTTTTTTGAGAAACAAAACATCACGTTTCAGCGACTTCAAGCGATCGATAAGAAATTGAATAGAATAACAAAAAGTTCATTAAACATTTATTACACATGACAGTTTCTCCTCCCTACGGTGCCCGTTTTTTATTATTTCTTGGAACGATTGTTTTTACATGTGGATATAAGAGATTACATAAAATATAAATGATCCTGTAATAAAAAAACAACGTTGAAGATGAATTTTATGTACGTTTTATTTAAATAATTCATGAATCATAAGATATGTCAGGTTATTCACTGAGGTCCAGTAATTATGAAGCATTTGGTGAATAATATATTGCATTTAAAATCTGTTAGCAATAACGTGGTAATAGTGTGTTTATATATCTTAACTGTAGTTTATTATAATAATAATAATCCACAAATTTAAAGTACAGGGTGGTCGCTAGAAAAGCGGAAAATTTGTCAAACAGCTATTTATTTTTACAAAGAATAACTTTTACAAAGTTTTTAAAGGCATATGTTATATTACACTCATAGATGCTCAAAATTATTAAAATCATGCATTTTATTCATGATGTAAAGAAATCAAAATAGAAATGAGTAAGCACGCATTTTATTCATGATCTCATCTGACCCTCAAATTTTTCGCTTTTCTAGCGACCACCTTGTATTTCAACAAGTCTTGGAAATGATTACAATTTAGACTGATATCACTTCACAACAAAGTTTTTGCTTCTTGAAAATTGTTGGGTGTTCCTGATAGATATTTGGCTGCTGATCACGAAAATTGCATCCAAATTTGCTCATCACATAGCGTTTCATCGAAATTTTCAGTTTCACCAGGACATTGTTATAATGGAAAAACGATATCAGGGCAACTGAAATCTGTCAATGCTTGCTGACTGCTGTTGGACACTGGAACGTGATGCACTGGATATTGAATACAAATGAAAATCAGGAGCAAAACACTTTTAATTCTGTTGAACTTAATAGCATATTAGAAACATAAATACAATTAAATACATTATTGCCGGCAAACAGTTAACTGTCTGTTTCTTAGAGTTCCTGTGTGATGAAGCAAAACCAAAACTATATTTGCATACCAACCAGGTACCTGTCATGATCAGCAAAAACTTTTCCAAAAAAATGTTGTACAATGTATTTAAAAATGCTATTAAAATAATATAAAACTGTGAATGCTGAAACTAATGTGTGTGTTATTTAACCATTAATGAAAGCTAGAAAAATATTTAATTCATTAGGTAACTTGTTGAAATATAAGTAAATCTACAAGATGAAATTTATACATCATAAACCAATTTATTCTGTCTTGTGAGACCTTTCTTAACTATAATGTGTCTGCATGTCTGTTGGCTAATACATCTGAGAATGCAGAATCTTTAAAGTCTGTAAAGATCTACTGATTAAGAAAATTAATTAGAGCATGCACTGTAGGGTAAGAAACTAAAGTTTGATGTGTTAAAAGGTCTTAACAAATTTGCTTGAGGAGGAATGTAAAATGTTGATAGTAAATTGTGTGTTATTGTAAGTTAAATCTATTTTAGAATCTGTTTCAGTGTCACTCTTTGTTCAAAGAAATGGAAACAACCCAATAAACTCCCAGTTCTACACTTTTGAAAGCTGATAATGTTAATTTTTGATGATGAGAAACCCACTTGAAATAAAAATGTATCTCAGAAGCGTTGTTATGGGTATTAACGCTTTTATTGATAAGCAGAGAACTTTTTGACCTTAACCTGTAGATGACCTAGGAAGGTTGAATGTTCTCTCCTTATCAATAACAATGTTAATACCTGTACCAGCCATTTTGAGATACATTGATAATGCTGATGTTGCACTATGTGAAGTAGTTTTTGTTTTGTTTTTTTATCTTTTACAACACTAATTGTAAGGAAATTACCAGAAAATTAGGTGGAATAATTTATTATTGCCATAAAATATGTAGGTGGTCCCCATAATAGCTGGTGAGATTAACTGCAATAAAAATAATATTTTTATTTATTTATTTATTTTGTATGTGTGTATTAGTGATCCAGCAGCTGCAAGAAATTCGGAGCATAAATTCTTTGAGAAAATATGGAAACCTTAAGTATTTTAAGGAATAACTTTTGATTTTTCTTAGTTATTTTTAAGTTAAATAAATTGAAGAGGTATGAAACTGATATTTGTCTCACATTATTTTAAATTATTTGAATATTCTATGTGATGAAATTTCTATACATTGTTCTGCTTAGAATCATGTGCAATAAGAGCCAGAATTTATTTGGTATTTTTATTTGTTCTTTGAGGTAATATTAAAAAATACACAACAAAAAAGAATTGAACATCTGATGTAAAAAAAAAAATTAAAGGATAATAGTAAATTTTTTTTTTAAAGTTCTTTGTTTCACTGGTTTCATTCAATAGAAAAATCCAATACTCTGAATATCAAATCCATCAGCACTTCTCCCTACATTCGGCGGACTGCCTCACTAGACACTATCTATCTGGCTGGACAGTGGCCACGTGACTGCTATTATCACAGTTACTATGTCCGGCATATGATGGACAGAGCAACACAGGTATAGACAACCATTTGAAATCTTTTAATTTAATAATGAGTACAAGAAATGAGAATGATTTTTAAAAATTTTGTTCCAGATAAAGTTTTTGAATGAACAGTATAATTTGTTAGGAACAAAATAATTTAATTTAATTCATTATTATGTGGACAAAATATGTATTGAATGATGTGATATGAAATGCAATTGGATGTTCATTCTACCTTTATTGAGTGTTGTGGTCTCACACCTCCTCATAGTTGTCACTTGGGACTGTGTCATAGATTTAAAGTGTTCTGAATTAATCCTGAACGTGTGGTTAACTAGACTATTTGTTGAGAGTCATTGGATGAATTTGAGCTAGCCAGTTATACAATACATTGCACATTGGCTGTAAATGTCTTAAAGATTTGTTAGCAGAATGTAGATTCACTTCCAAAACCAGTACAGTACAGTTGTTTGGATGCTAGAACAAAACAAACCATCATACACAACACAAGCTGTAAACTTCTGTCCACCAATTCTAGTTTATTGCAATCATTGGGTATCTTTTTCAAAACTGAATCAGATATTCAAAGTCATGACTGTTTAATAGGCTTCATAAGATCCACCTATATAGCAGATGCCTAATGAGATGCAACATACTTGCAGCAAAGCACATAACTGTTCACCTCAAAGAGCATGTCACTTATAACAGTATTCTTTTCTAAATGAAGATACTCCACCTTGTTGGCCACATAACAGCATTTAGTCTACCAAATAATAATGCTCATTCCAATTATGCTAAGCTGGTTGATATATTCAATGAAGAATGGGAAATTAATCAAATGTAATGGTCTGTGTGATCATCAGACTTCAGTGTCATCAAGCAGATAGAGAATACTGCTGTAATCCCAACTCATCAAATGGTTTTAAACACTAATATTTGCCTAGAAACAACTTTTTCAAAGTTGTTGAGAATACATCAAGACCCTTTAACCTACAATTTTAAGCTTGCAACATCATTACCAGATTATCTGTGGTGACCACACACAATTTTGAAGTTAAATGTTATGAACTGTAAAGATATAAGATCTGTACTAAATGGTTGTTTACAGTCTGAAGACGAATAAGTAACCACTTGCCTTTCACAACATGTTTTAGGTCTTTAAATGCTCATGTGTATAAAGATTTACTGAGGAGATGTGTGATTTACATTGTTTTATTGCACCTATTTTGACTTAATATACATAAATCAGTACAAGTTTCAGTTATATTTAGTGTTTATATATAGTATGCCTCAATATGTTCAGATACAGTTTCAAACAAATAATAAACTTGTTCTGAGATGTTGTTGAATTTAATAAAAAAAGTTTAGAAACAGAAGAAAGATTAGTTTTAAAGGATATTGGTACTGTCAAAGGAGTGTTTCTTTTGAACAGTTGATAATTGTGATTAGACAAGTAGATTAGTTAACAAATGTTTGTATCAGTTACTTTTTTTGTGTGTGCTTGTATATCTTACTTAGTTGTATGTAAAAGAAATTTAAAATAGGTTGCCCTATTTACTTAGTTATTCAGTCATAAACATTAAAGACTATTTGGCTAAGCATGTGTAGTCCTGAAAGTTTGTGCATCACACAGAACATGTGAGAATATGCTGTGGTTAAGTGTTCTAAAAAAAAGTCTCCTGTCATTTGTTGAAGAACTTGAATTGGTCTATGTTTCCAGGACGTTCAGAAGTAAAGTATTTATACACTAGAACAAGTGCAACCATCTCTTGGAAGCACATTTGGATGCAAGTTTTTCTTAAGGTAAACTTTTATTGATTTATTTTTTGTAATTCAGACGGATGAGTGGGAAGAATCTGACAGGAAGAAAGGATCACAGAGGAAGTCTCCCGGGAGTGGTGGAGATCAGTTAGAAATGAAAGTATGTCATTGCATTCCTACTTTAAATGTCATACTGTAAGTTGAACATTCTGTTATACATAGTAATGTACCTTTAATGTTAAATTATAAATATATCTTTGATATTTCCATGTTTTTAAAAACAAAAGTTATTTTGCAGTAGAACTTTATTTTTACATCATGGTACATGGTGGTTTACTCTTATATTTCATTGTAAAAATGGAAATTAAATAATTCAGGATAAGAGAGAGTGAAAGGAGTAAGATGGATATCAACATTTAGAATATCTGTGATGTTTGGGCTGGAAAAAGATTTAGATTGTAGTTACCTCACTGCATTGTAATGTAATGTGTGGATGAAGTAGTGGGTATTACATGGTGTCTTCTTAACTAATAAATTTCACATTTCAAAACTTGAATAATGTTTTGCTAATTTGTGGATCATAAATCAGGATATCTTTTTATACTTAGCAAGAATTTGATCATTCTGAATTCATCATTGACATACTGGGACACTTGCTAGAAGATTGTTAGACCAGTAGCAAAACACAGAGTTATTCCACTTGTGCAAATTTTCCATGCTGAAAATTCTTAGAAAATATAACTAGTTTGTCTGATCACATAATTTATATGTACATGAAAGATATTGTGACTTCCACTGGTAATAAATTACAAAGCTTGCAGAACAGTAATTACCTCTGTTTGAGGACAACTTAACATTGTCAGTTAGTGTTCAGTATTTAGCTTATGTTTAGTACTTATTCGACAACCAAACAGTTTATATTTTCATATTATTTACCAGGAACACTATAACTTAAGATCTAGCATAGATACTAGGAAGTAGAAGGTTACAAATAACAACATACAGAAGGATAATTAACTTTATTAATGTTGAATAAAAATAATTATAATATGATTGATCATGATTTCTCATAAAGATTTAAAAAATTTTTGAACAAACCAAGATCTTAGTAAAACGTGTTTTAATTTTTATATCTTCCCAAACATATGAGCCTACTTTGTCATGTAAAACAAACATTTCTTGCTAAACTTTGTGTATTGAAATAATTATTGTGTGGTAAGTGAATATTATGTTGTTTTTTTTGCAGCTATTTTAATCACTATAATTTAGTTTATTTTAACCAATTTTTGATAAATCTTCTTTTAAAGGAACTTAAATTCAAGGTATTTTAATGTGAAGGCACTTTTCCTTATTAATAAATATTCCTTTGTTAGAGCCATTAAGGTGAATCAACCTTATATAATTAAATATAGGGACTTCATACCCACATGGGCATCGTGTAGATAGCCCGTTTTGTAATTCTGTGCTTATAAACAAATGAAATTGTCTAAAGAATTTAGCTTCATCGGTATTTTTTTCTATATCGTTATAAAACTATGATATACAACAATAAGTTTGTCACATATTCACACTCTGATTAGTACTTACTGAAATACATTTGTTCATTAATAAATGTTAAAGAAGTACAGGACAAGTTTTACATGGCTGGACTGTTAATGACATTCTTCCTTCTCTATATTTAAATATTACTGGCACTTGTAGACACTGGAAGGGGCCAATTATGAAAAAGTATACACTTGAAATTATTATATGGTCCATTTAATTATTGTTGTTTCATTCATGATTGTTAAGTCATGTTGTTTACTGTAATAGGCCAACACTATCATATAACAACAATAGTGCAGGCTGTGTGGACCTGTTACTTCCAGAGGCCTAAATTTAAGTGTAGGCAGGTGAATATGTTTGTAATTGTGTATTAGAACAAAACAATATTATTAAAGTTTTTTGAGTGTGAATATTTTATTTAACCAACTACAATGCATGTTTATAATGGGTTAATTTTATTTTTCACATTAACAATGGCCTAAACAAAATTGTGTTACAATTCCTCTCTTCTGAGTATAGGTGTAAATATACCTTTTTACTTGTTAAGTAAGTTGTATTTCTTTTTCACATTGAGACAATAACATAGCGTAATAAAAAAAATAATTGTTGTGTAATCTATAAGTATATTAACTGGATTTATATTTTGCTCCTGGTGGTAATAATAATTAATTAATTTTATTATAAATTTTGTTAAAATTATATAACTTAGAGCAGATGTATCATTTTACAGTATAACTAATCCATAATAAGAGGTTTGTTTTTTTATCTGTTTTATGACAGTTACATTGGTTTTGAAATTTTAACTTAAAAATATATATATGTCCTAAATGAGATAGCAGAATTATCATGTCAATTTTAAAGTATTACTAGGAATCATACAAGTTCAAGTCCATCATTATATTTAATCTCTAGTGTTAGCTTTATTACTTCTTGTAAGAGGGCCTTTTCTAGGTAGTTTATTATACATGAAATTTTAGTCATAGAAATAACAGCAATAAAGTTTTTCTGAAGTTATCTTTTAACTTTAAGCTGTTGTATAGCAGGGTAAAACAAATTCTAATCTATGTAACTTAGTGGCATATTAAGTGGAAAGAAACTGTTGTGAATGGCTTGTTAAACAATGGGTTTTTTTCGTACTCTTACAAAACAAATATAAATTAGTATTGTAAAGTAGTAGTAATCTGTGTATCTTATGTATAATATTTTAAGGATAGTAAGAAGAATTAATGTAAAATTTAATATCTGTAAATATAAGCTGAGCTAATAGGTTGCTGTTGTTACTTAGTTGAATCTGTTGTATGTTGATTTCTTTTCCAGTTCATTCGCCAAAGACTTCAACGAACTAATAAGAGCAGTTTTAGCCAAGGAAACTATAACTCACTCCAGAGGCTTAGTCCTTTCCAAGGGGACCATTCTGCTATATCACTTTCAACCCTCGCTGGCAGCAATAATGGTTCTGTCTGCCCCTCTTTGCCGTCCACAACAACACTACCATCTAGCACTTCACCTTATCAACATGTACACAGCAAAACAGCATACGGTGTGCCCATGGGGCCAGTTGATAGGTCTCACACGGGCCCTATTCCAATTCCCCACATTCCAAAGGCCCCTATTCCCCGCATTCTTAGTAGTGTTGAAGGTTTAAATCAGGTAAATATCAGTAATTATCATACAATCTTTTGTTTGGAGAAACATAGATGATCCTTTACTTTAACTAATGAAAATACTCAGAAATGTAATTCTGACATTATCTGATGAGTTTGAGAACTTTAATGAGCTACAGCTTAATGTTAAGACACAGTATCTTTAATGATTCCTTCTCCCATATGTTAAAAATTTATGTTCTTATTTGTCTTTCCTTTGAAACTGTTACATCAGAAGTATAGAATTACACAGGTGATCGGTGCTGTTATGTAAGTTATTTATTTGTCAAAATTGGTGTATTTAGTTTTTTAAATACTTTTTTTAATCGAACTTTGAAGTGAAAACAAAGAACAATATGTTATAATGTGTCAACCATGGTGTATCTGTCATGTCTATTCTGAAGACACCTTTTATTTTATACTAAAATTCATTAAGCCAGTTAGGATATAATGTATATAGGATTAGCTAAGATGCACTTTGTATTATTTTATGTATAGTGACATTTAGCATGTGTACTAGTTTGAGTTGTAATTATTATAATTTTTTTTATTTAAGTCAACAAGAGAAATCCCATGAAATGTATGAAACCCAGAAAGTTATCTTCTTTTCTTTCAACAAGCAGTTGCAACCCACTATAGTTCACAAATCTACCATGTCTACCCTGCTTTTAGTTCCACTGAAACAACATTATTATCTAATGCTGTTATAATCATTGTGTTGTAATTCAGATGCATGTAAGCAGATGAACTCCAGTTCATTCTATGCAACTAACTAATTTTCATTGGTGCTACAGTTTTACCACAAACTGATTATGTGAACTAGTGTTAAGATCTAATAATTGATTTCTTAATTGGCTGTGAGCTGTCACAAACGTTACTAATTTGAGGGCTTGTTGATCAGTTTGAGTTTCTGATGTATCTCGTAGAGTACTGCAACTGCATATTCTACTGGTTTGTTTTTCTTAAGCCACTGTATGTTATTAAGTACTTTTATGAATAGGTACTCAGAGATGTCATTTCACAAAAATGCAGTCATAAAGGTTATAATTGATAAGATTTTATGTTCTCATACCTTTAACATTGCCAGTTTTTAATATTTCATATACCAGTGAGTAAATGAAAACTCTGGCACAGTCAACCAAACTACTTTATGAACTTGTAATTAAA
This sequence comes from Carcinoscorpius rotundicauda, assembly GCA_011833715.1. Taxonomy (NCBI): domain Eukaryota; kingdom Metazoa; phylum Arthropoda; class Merostomata; order Xiphosura; family Limulidae; genus Carcinoscorpius; species Carcinoscorpius rotundicauda. Next base: position 51,881,901 of record CM022396.1, on the reverse strand, counting down.
ATAAATGTATATATATTTCCAAACTGTACTAAATATGCTGGAAAGTCTGCTGTGTTCTCATCAATAACTACTTTATTTGAATTAATTTAAATATATGCAGGTTTAATGCATTATTCTCATATTTCTATAAAATTGCTACAAATATGTACTGTTTTGAAAATCATCCAAGGCCTACAAAATTGTGTATCGTTTCATACTGCACATACCTTTAAAACTACTCAATACTCTTGTAGAGCTCATTCTTTTAAAGCTTCTCAGTTCTCTCCAATAACACATACTACTCAGTGCTCTTACCTTCCCATTCAGCTGTCAAGAGTTGGACACAATATAGATATTATTAGTGTAGTTGAGTATCTGCTTTTTCTTCCTGTAGCAATAACTGTTGCATCCAAATAGTCAAGGAAGTGCATGCACTTCTGCAATACATTTTGTAGCTTGTGACAAATTGGGTTTGCTGTGCACCATTTCACTTTCTTCAGGAGGGAAGATTTAGATGTGCATTATGCACTATTGTAGATGTCCAGATGAAGGACTGTTTTCCTTGTTTATAACATGTCTTTGGGCTAGATAAGTGGTGAATACTTGTTCCTTTTGTTTTGTTAGTTTCTGCCTCAATAAGCTGTTACTTTGAAAACCTTATGATTAAAGCTTAAATTGTGACATAAAATATTTCTAAATTACAAGTATAATTTGGATGGGAATAATCTTACCAGTGTTATGAAAGATAAAAATCTTGGCATAATAGCTGATAGGTCTTTAAAGCTATCCAAACAGTGTGCTGTTGCTAGTGTTAGGGCAAAGAGGATTTTAGATTATATCTATGAATATATTGGCTAGAAGTCTAGAGAGATTATAATCTCATTGTACAAGTCCCTGTGTAGGTCACATTTGAAATATTAGGTTTAGTTTTTGATTCTTTACTTTAGGAAAGACACTGAATGGTTGTAAAGGGTTCAGAGAAGGGTTGCCAGAATGGGATGGAGGAGGTTGTCATACTATGAAAGGCTAAAATCTTTTAAATTGTTTTCTCTTATAAAAAGAACAATTAATGGAGGATCTGATTGAGATGTTTAGGATTATGTTGATGCATCATCTTTTTTCTCATTCAAAAGTGAGAATAGTAGAACTAGGGGACACCATTTGGCAGGGTAGAAGCTATTTTCAACTAAGACACTTTTATTTTTGTAATAGGGGGATTGGCTTTTGGAATATGTTGCATTCAGATGTTTTGGACACAGAAAATTTAAGTGAGTTAAAGAAAAAGCATGATAAGGGGTGGCTTTAAGATTTTTTAATTTATATTTTTAAAAATTAATTTAGAGGTTGAAGCAGCCAGAGTGGACTAATAGGTCCCATTTTGTTCCAGAACATTGTGTTATATGTCATGTATAGTTTCAGTAATCTGTTATTAGTAGGATTTCAACACATTATTGATCTAAGTATGACTTTCAACAGGACACACTATATTTTTTAAATTTCTATATGAATTAGTTTGTGTATGAAATACAACATTTTTCTCTTATGTACTCAGAACTATGAGGTTGATAATTTTTGCTAATGGTTGTTTTGCTCTCTTTTATGTGCATTGTACTATTTCAGGAGATAGAAAGATTAGTTCTCAAAGGACTCTCAGGGAATGATTGTGTGGATATTGAGCTTGAGAGGGTGAGTGAAATTTTTTTCTTCTATTTCTGTTGCTCTGTATTTGTCATAGCATAAATTATTTTTCATATCTACTTGTGTGATGAATAAACTATTTTATAATGATGAAGAAGTAGTATGAAAAAGCAGTAAGTTATTTAACCATTTAAGAATGCAAATGTGCTTCCATGGGTTTTGTCCGGGCCACAAAAAAATGGTAAAAATGTGTGATTTGTAAAATTACCTTTACACAAGTTAAAGACATTTTTAGTGTTTGTGTACTTACCACTATTTAGTAGTATTTTTTTGAGTATGATATATCTGAAAGCAATCTTCCAGGCATAGATCTGCTTTATACTGAGGACACCATATTGCTACATATTTTTACCATTCTTCTCAGTGTTTGTTATTCATGCATATGTGGCATATATGTTGATGTTTTTTTCATAGCTCCTGTTGGAGGCACATGTACTGGAGATGCCTTTCTGTAAAATTTAGAGCAAGCAATTTATCTGTATTTTGGGTTGATTGTCATTCGTTTTGCAGGTAGTGTATAATATTTTTCAAGCAGTTGGCTAATTACATTCCTACTATATAAAAAAAACAAACACCACCACCAAAAACACTTAGATAGGTGTATTTTATTTTGTATATATATTACGGCTAACCAGTTTTACTTTGTTTTGAGTTAATGTTGAGTACTGAATGTATTTTTTGAGCACAGTATTTTAATGATATACATATGAGTGTGAAGCATTTGTGTAAATATAAGCATATATGTAATAAATAGATTTTATCCTTTACAGGAATTAGAACCTCCGCCAGATGGTCACCGAGCTCCCATCGCTGACCTTTTTAGGTCTACCACAGTGACATCCACATGTAATGTGGACACGCAAACACCCTCTGGTAGAGGAGAAAGTTGCTCCAGCAGTGGTGAAACTAGTCGTAGTCAATCAGTCTCGCCAACTGTGCCATTTTTAGGCCAGATGGACAGCTTTCAGTTTCCCAGCAGAGGTAATCAAACAATGCTTGACCCCAATGAACATGTTTCCACTTGTACATCTTGTGTGTGTCACATATACAGTAACTGAACAAACAGTGTGAGTGTATTTATATATATCAACTGATCAACAGTAGTAGAACTGTTGTGATAGCTGAATATATACAATATTAAAGGATCATTTCCTTCAACTTGAATTCATAACACATACTCATGAGCATAGCTTTGTAAAATTTAATGCTCTGATCTACTGTTAAAACCACAATTCAATATCTTACCAAACAATACTGTATATGAAGTAATATTACATGGACAGCTCGTCTAAGTTATTTTTATGTTGTTCCAGTTAATGATGAACAAAAAAAACATGTAACAGAGTTGTAAAGTTACCTGTTTGTAGATTTCAGCTTTTTACATAATAACTACACTTCTACAGAGCAGATTTAATTAAACAGTTTCAAAAAATATAAACTTGGTTTCTCTGTAGTAAATCAAACAAACAGAACACACACACAAATAATATTTATCGACACACTAAAGCAAACAAAGCTAATGGTCAGGAGTAATTCCTCATCAGTTTATTTGGGATTGCATTTAGTAACTTTAAAGCATGTTTTTAAGTTATTGTAGTTCAGGTCTAATTAATTAGACTACAGTGTTCCCTCGCCACTTCACGGATCCTCTTTCACGGCTTCACCACTTCGCGGGCTCGGCCTACCCCCACACATATATATATACATGTGGGGGTAGAATAATAAACATCAAATCTAAAATATATTAAATATCATTAAAATATTAAAAATAAATATAATTAATAGTGTAAAGAAAAAAACAGGTATATTTTGAGATATAAACATATATTTGAGTTTATAACAGCGTAAAAATGGAAACAGAACCAACTGGAAAGGCTATAGATGTACGCATTGTGCGTCTGCGAAGGCTACGCGAGATCAGCTTCATGGCGTAGCGATGTGCAAGACGGGCTATGATTGGTGCAGAAATGAAAGATGGCCAATGGCAGCTACCCATTTTGATTGTCTTTCACCATTGCTACATGTCTTCAAAATGTTCATAAGGCATTGCAAGAGATGAAGCCCTGCACCGTTAATGCAAGCTGGAAGAAGTTGTGGCCTGAGGTTGTGCACGACGACAAGGGATTCACGTCTGAAGAAATCCAACACTCGGCTGTTCAAAAAGCTGTGCAATTAGCTTCGTTAATCAAAGGTGAAGGATTTGCCGATATGACGAAGGAAGACGTAGATGAACTGATTGACTTAGAATCCGAACCACTCGCCGACCAAGACTTAGAAGCACTGACGAAGTCTGCTGCCGAGGAAGACGACGAAGAGGAAACACCGAAAGAAGCCGAGGAATCAATCAAGCAAAGTGGATGGTTGTTAGAGCGGTTAGGTAAACTAATGGAACTAATTAATGAAGTGAAGGAGTGCTCACAGGAATGGGACAACGATATGGTTCGATCAGTACAATTTTGCAATAAAATAGAAGAACTGATGACTCCTTATCAAATGATTTTTGATAGGCTAAAGAGGCAGAGAAAACAACTGCCAATAACAATGTTTTTCCAGCCGAGTAAGAAAGAAAGGGTACCGGTGGCAAGTACTGTCCTGAAGTTGTAACGACCGACGAAGAAATTGCCGATTTACCTTCCACAGAAGAGGAAGTGGTGTCCCCCGAAAAGACACCACCTGCTGAAGATATGTAATTTTTAATTTTAAGGCTTGATATCTTAATAATTGTTCTTATTATTTCAGCAATAATGAACAGTATTGTAATGGGAGGGTTAAATAGTTGTACAGGGAGGGTTTTAAAAGTCTAAATGCACATAAATATATATGTAAAAATTGGCGATCCCACTTCGCGGAAAATCTCCTTTCGCGGGGGATTTTGGAATGCATCTACCGCGATACACAAGGGAACACTGTATATCATTTATTGGAAGTGAAGTGTCTTTATTGTAAGTTATTAGAAATTATTGTTTATTCAAAGGGACGTAAAATTCCTTTCCTAAATCTTACAGTGAACCATATAAAATATTTAACTTTTAAGTTCACTGTTGTTTGTCAAAAAAGTACTAAAATTACTACATCTAAAGATATATAAATTACATCAAGTAATTGTTATTTAAATTAGAAGATAATTACTTCATTGGAACACTTGCAAGTTACCCAAACCTCTTAATTTCCAAACAAAGTCTTGCTTCAAAAGAAATCAAGTGCTTCATCTGAACCTTTGTAAAAATTCTGTAAAAAAAAACTAATTTCGTAAGTATGGTACAGTTTCAAACACAAGTAAAATGTCTTGATTATACCTTGCTATAAATAATGTTAATAATCTAAAACGTATTTTAATGTTGGTTGTTGCTGTTTTGTTTTTTCCCAGAAGGAAGTAAAAGTGCCTCACCTGATCCTGACTGTATTTTTAAACTTGGTACAAGTCCTCACATAAATAAATTCTTGGCCAGAGAACCTCCTGATGGTTGTGAGAAAGTGAAAATTGTAGATGAGAGAAGGTATGTAAATGGAAAACAATAATTTGTTCATATTATTAAGAAATGTGCAAAATATAATTGTGAAAAACGTTAAAATTATTGTGCGAGTACATTTTTCGTTTTTATTTAGTCTTGCACATATCTTTTTTAGTTACTTATAAAGATGGTAGATGAACTACAAATCTCAAAATAAAATAGTAAATATTTATATTTTAAAATACTGCTTTCATTCAAGTTAAAAAGATGAAATATTATGGTACAGTATTAAAATGGAAAGCAAAAGGTTACTTGTGCAAAAGTGTTATTGAAATGAGACAGCAGTGATGATAACTTATGTCAACAATACAGTTAGAAATCACTGGAATGAGACATCAATGACAATGACTTGTGTCAAAAATATGGTTATAAATTACTGTAATGAGAAATTAATGATAATGTACAAAAGGTATAGTCGTAAATTTCTGCAATGGATATCAATAATGGTGTACATCAGAAGTATAATATAAAGAAATGTTGTTATTAAAGTGATCTAGTAACAACAGCAAAAGAAGAATACTACTGAAAAGAAAGAAATCAGAATTAAACTTACACTTGCTACAAAAAGTAAGATTAGTCAGGGGAACAAAAATAGAAAAAATCAACTTCTGGTTTTTTTTGTTTTTTTTTAAATACTGAAATGTATGTAACCAGTTGCAATATAATTTTCATAAATGGACAGTTACAGCACCTCCCACATGCATCATTCCACATTTATGTATGAAATTGCAATTAATCATGGAAAATTAACATTGTTTATAGATGGTGACATATCTATAAATGTGCACATAAGTGAACCATGCTCTGTTCAGTTGCAAGTGGTTCTTGATACAAATCATTGTAAGTTATAATTCAGCACAGATAGCCCATTGTGTAGCTTTGTGCTTAATTCAAAACAACAACAAGTTATAATTCGTTTGTTACCATTTTTTGTTAAGATGATTTCAAATGACCATTGTGATAATTAATGGTCATTCATTACTGAAATTTGCTGTGAAAACTAAACTTTTTTCTGATGCAGACCACATGTATGTAATGAATTTTTCAGCATGGTTATCTTGTTTATTACAATCCATGGATTTGTTTGTAACATATCTATCACTTGATAACATAAGTATAAATAGTAAAGGATTGAATTCTTGGTATTGTATTAAGGTTCAAGTGTATATTATTAATTGATTTTTTTCCTGCAGTGTGTATTCAAAGATCTTGCATCTTGTAATCACTGAAATGAACACAATATAATACTGAACTGTCTGAATAAACAAAGTTGATTTTTTTTGCATGAAACTTGTATATTTTTTTCTCAAATATTAATTTGTAGTCCTTTGGAAAGCAATGAAACTTGTGATTCTGTATTGGTACATTTCATACTTAAACATTGGCCAAATATTTTAATTTTATTTAAGTCAAAATAATAAGTTATAAAAGTTATGCCCAATCTCTTTCAGAAAGTTATCCTTTTCAAACTTCTTTTTAAAAACAATTTTCTTTTTTTCTGGCCAGACTTGGGATAAGTTTTGTCACACAACATAACTAAAAGAAGCACATAAGGTATGTCGGTTAGAATTTACGTGTTTCAACCCTGGCTTACCATAGCTGTACAAACTAGGGACTCGGTTCTGTGAATGTTTGAATGTAAATGAAAGGGACAAATTTGTTTTACATGCAAGAAATTCGTTTTTTGAACAATTTAGCAAATCCAGTATTAAAATAACAAATAAAACAAGCATGTTATGAATAAAATATATGTGTAGTTTTTTTAAAAATCAACAAATCAACACTCCATTAAATACAGATTTTTAACTGGAGATTGAAGCAAAATCCTAGATTTAGGAACTCAATTTTAACAATCCTGAGAGGTTATAGGAATATAACTAAACAATAAAACTGAAGAAAAGACTTTTCAAGATTGCAAATGTAATTCTACAAAAATGCATATTCTAACTGAAGAAAAAATTTGGACACCCTACCCCCTAATAGCTAGTGTTACCTCCTTTGGCTGAAATAACTGCAGTGAGATGCTTCTTGTAGCCATCTACCAGTCACTGACATCGGTCTGAAGAAAGTTTGCCCCACTCCTCAATGCAGAATTCTTTAAGCTGTGAGATGTTTGAGAGGTTTCATGTATGTACAGCTTGTTTCAAATCACTCCACAGCATCTCAATGGGATTAAGATCTGGGCTTTGACTCGGCCATTTCAGGACTCTCCATTTCTTAGTTTTCAACCAGTCCTTGGTGGATTTACTGGTATGTTTTGGGTCATTGTCGTGTTGCAGGGTCTAGTTCCACTTCAGCTTTAATTTTCTTACAAATGGACTTGCATGTTCCTCAAGCACCCTCTGATACACAGTAGAATTCATGGTGGATTCTATGAGTGTGAGCTGTCCAGGTCCTGCTGCAGCAAAGCAGCCCTAAACCATGACACTTCCACCTCCATGCTTCACAGTTGGTATGAGGTTCTTTTCGTGGAATGCTGTATTTGGTTTATGCCAAACATATCCTCTGTTCTGGTGTCCAAATAATTTAATGTTGGACTCATCTGTCCAAAGAACATTATTTCAGAAATCCTGGTCTTTGTCTACATTCTCTCTGGCAAACTTCAGTCTGGCCTTGATGTTTTTCTTAGAGAGCAAAGGTTTTCTCCTTGCACACCTCCCATGCAAGCTAAACTTGTGCAGTCTCTTTCTGATTGTAGAAAGATATGCACTTTCACTTCAACAGTAGCCAGAGCCTGCTGTAGGTCCAATAATGATATATTAGTGTTTGGAGACCTCTTTTAGCATCTTGCGGTTTGTTCTCGGGGTGAACTTTCTTGGACGACCAGACCTGGGCATGTTGGCAGTTGTTTTGAAAGCCCTCCACAGGTTGACTATTTTCTGGACAGTGAAATGGCTGATTTCAAAATCTTTTGGGATCTTTTTAAATCCCTCACCAGACTCATAAGCTGTTACAATTTTCTTTCTGAAAGCCTCAGACAGCTCTTTTGCTCTCACTTCAACAGTCAGGAGCACACCAAACTAAATATCTGAGGTTTAAATAGGGCAAGCCTCATTCAAAATGCTGAGTTACGATCTTCTAATCATGTGCACCTGGTGTAATACACCTGTGCGTGAGTTGAGCCTTTTTTAGTGGGTATAAATGTGGGGTTGTCCTAACATTTTCCTCAGAATATGCATTTGTGTAGAATTACATTTTACAGAAGATTTTGAAAAGTCTTTTGTTCAGTTTTAAATGTTTAGTTATATTCCTATAATCTTTCAGTATTATTACAATTGAGATTAAATATCCATTTATCCAAAATTGTTACAAAAATACACAGGCTTTCATTGGGTGTCCTAATTTTTTCACATGACTATCGCTCATAGTGTAGCTTTGCAAATAAATAAGAAACAATATTTAAATACTTTTTATTGCTACCAAATGTACCTTGAACTGAAAAAACGTGCATAAAATTTCAATTAAAAAAATATGAATTTTTACTTATGGTGGTTATTAAGCAGTGTATCACACATTAATGATAAAATTAATTTTATATTTAGGAAATTTGAAATTGATAGAAGAAATTCAAGCTCAAAAATATATTTTAAAAAGTATTTACTCAATTTTATACAATATACTGGTTGGTATTAACTTCAGAATTACTGATGTGATCTAAATGAACTGCATTTACTTTATAAACAAATGTTTCTTCACTTTATATCCTCAGTTGCATTAAGTCATGATTTCATTGGTTAATCAGCTCCCAGTAAATTAAGGGTCACAAAACACACGAGTGAAAAATAACATTAATACTACAAATAAGGCTGCTGGTATTCCCCATCTATTCTAAAAAAAGAATTTGAGTGACTATATCAAGTTTTTTTTAATGGTTTGTTCCTTATAATGAGCATTGTAAGAGACAAAAGTAAAATTACTCCGTTTAATGCAGTATGTGTTCATCACAGATAGAAGATACCAAAACAAGCCAGTATTTTGTGGGTTAAAAGTAAACCATTGTTCAATGTACCTAACTTCCTAAATAACTGTAAATTTGATTATCTTAAGTTAAGGAATATGAAATATTAAAGCTAAGTTTTTAGTTACTCAGTAGTAGTTCAAAAACAACATATAAATAAATAGGCTATTCAAACTTTTGAATAAATTGTTTGTTACCCAGAAATATAAAGATATAAATAATTGTTTTGTTTTTATAATCTACAGTGTTCCCAAAACATAGCTCTTACCCTCTCTGTGTATGGGCTTGGCCATTTTGACCAATCTTTCGATCATCATGTAATCAAAAAACAACAAAGACCATAACTTGTAATAAGTGCATCTTTATATTTTCATGCTCTGCATGACATTTGGACAGTCTTTTGTTGGTTTTTTTTTTATTTATTTAGAGACGCATCTATGAATTTATAGTCAGAGTATGTTATTTTCTATCACATAACACTACATGAGCTCATTCAGTTTTGACAAACATTTTAATCACTCCAAAAAGAACAAAATGAATCCAAATTACCCTTTTTTCTCTTAAGAATGACTGTAGAATGTAAAAGAAAATTACAGTTATTTATCCTAATCAGTTTAAGACTCAAAACAGTTTACATCTGTTTTTATTTTATTTTGTTGTTTTAATGTTCTTACAATAATAATTAGAGTTCCTGCTAAACCCATATAATAAGCTAGGAATTGCCTTTTTAATGCATAAATCACATTGTTATTCAATTACATAACGCACAAGCTCTTCTCATGCATAAAGAAACTAATTAATTATTTTTATTTAATATATGCTTTTTTATCTAGTCTAATAAATTTTATATTTTTGTTACATTTATAACAATGTATGAAACTAGAAGATTAAGTTTGAATTTTGTACATTTTTCTCTGGTTAAAAACTCAAAATGGTGGTAAAAGGTGACTAATTTTTATTGTGATAGTTGTTGGTACTTTACCAAATTCTTTTTATTTATTTCAAACATTCAGTTTAGAACACACAGTAGTAACATGCACAAGGTATACAATGTTTATAACTTTTATAATTTGATTTAATTTCTATTTAGTGTATGAGCATATGTTTCTGAAAAATGAAGATGGCTGAAAGATTAATAAGGAATTAAACTGTGTGTTTTAAGTTGTCAATAAAATCACAGAACAAATAAAAAAAATTATTGTTGCAGACTTGTGTGATAATATATTTTCCCAAACATGAATATATTGCTGTTGATATTCTACCTTAGTTCCAAAAATCTTCCATCCACTAAATCTTAAAAGAAAATGCTTCTTGAAATTTTTAAACCTAAAAATGTTAGTACTTCATTTTCTTAATTACCAGTATTCAAACATTTTACAGACATATTTTGACATGTAAGAGCATAAATTTTGTTTACACAATAACAATAATGGAGATTTGTTGGTTTGCTTTAATTCTTATACTGTTACCTGAGCAATGACTTTTGAATAGTACTTAATGTATTGTTATATTGAATAAGCAAGGTTATATGCAATGAAATATTGACAGGTCAAGGTAACCACTATTTGTTTTTTTTATTAGAATTGCAAAAGGGTAAAGTTAAACACTCCATACTTGAAAAAAAATGCTGTCAATTTTTTTTCCTCAGAAAAACCTGATATGTAAGTTGATATACTTTTATGAATTTCATAACTATGAGTAATATTTGTAGCTTAGTTAACAAAGTGTTTGTGTCATTGATCAATTTGGAGTTTTATCATGATTTCTTCAGGAATGCCACAACAAGTGTGGAACCTCTAGGCTATGGACCCATCAAGCCTTGTGAGAAATTTGTGCTGTTACCAAGTCAAAGTTCAGCATTCTGCCCCCTCTACAAGACTTGTGTCTCTCCTTCAGCCTCAGACAGTGCTCTGCATCAACTAACTTCATCACATACTTTAACTGAAGAAAAACTGCAATGACTTGGACATCAGATGCTGTTTCTTTCTCTTCTCATGACAACTGTATAATCAGTAGCTCTCATAAGATCTATGTTACCAAGTTATTTTGGAATAGTCAAAGCTTGGAATACTGTGGTATCCTCATCTACACCAATTCTATGAAAACAGATAAGAAATATGAATGTGTAACAATTTATATGGTAATTCTTCAAGACTTGCCCACTATTTACTTGTTTTAACACCTTATTAAATTCATCACTGTGATGTCTACCTGTTATCATTTCTTCCAGGAACAGAAAATTGCAGTTACAATTTTACAAGACCTCTTACTTGACAGTCCACTGTTTTTAGAGAATAGTGTTACAGTTAAAAAAAAATGTTGTTATGACTGAAGTATCCATAGACATTTTATCCTTAGAAAATACTAGTGTAAAGCAGTACACTTTTATTTTATACACATGTTGTTAATTAGATGTATTGGAAACAAGGTTAAGCAATGGATCTTGTTTATACATGTTTGAGATGTCTTAAAGTGAACTGAATTTTAAAAACATTTGGGCTTGTTTAAAATTTTGATGTTATGATACTATTGGAGATTGTACCTGAAGAACAAAACAAGCAAGCATGCAGATGTTTGAGAACATTCTACAGTGTTTCTTGGAAGTCAAGTTTGTACAAGTTAATGAAAAGCAGAGTAAGCTAAGAAAAACACTTCGTATATTTGGAGACACAAACTCATCAAGAGTAGGAATTTGGATGGACATTTTGATACAAAGTATAAACAATTCTAAAAGAGTGCTTGATATAGATTCAGATACTGTGTATTGTGTTTTGTCATTTTTACCTAGATCTGTATATGTGACTACCACCAATTTTATATGATGTTTCTCTTTAGCTTGTGTATAATATAAGGTTATGAGTATTCCTGCAGAGAAAAGTAATCTGTAATACTCAGCATAAAAAAATAATATATACATATATATAGATATAGATATATATGCTGTGAAACATATCTCTAAATAGAAAATCTGTGCAATTGTGTCTTCAAGTAAATATATGATATGTTATATCAAAAGTTACTTTAAGTTTAAGTAGTATATTTCATAGTAGTTGCCACTTACATGCATCATTTGTTGGTTTATAACTCATTTCTTTCTTGGCTATTAAAACAATTTTGGGTCTGTTTTATGTGCTTGCTTGTAACGATATTTCCAGCAGGTCGCTGATGGCATTCAGTTCGACATTTTAAAATTTGTTTTGTGTGAAAGAAAATGTGGAGAAAAAATTTCTTGTGGAAAAGTTTATGAACTTTGAAAGAGTGCAGATGACAATACAAGGATCAACTGAATTGTATAATGTGATAATTTATTTTATGATGGAACAATCATATTTTGATAAGCACATTTATAAACATATTCCAATAGGTTTGAATTGTTTAAGCAATGTTGCTAATTTATGTCTTCATTATTATAAGAATAAAATTTCAAATAATTTTTCAAAACCAGAATTATATTCCTTAACATACAGTTTCACTGATTTTAATTGGTATTAATAATACAGTAACAAGTAATTACCTTGGAAATATTTACACTACAGTTCTAGAGACTGAGAACACTTCTGTATCGGATACTGAAATAGATTATTTACATTTAGACAATAAGATACTTAACATTAATTTTTATGATAGAAAATGATTCACATTTCAATTTTCTGATCTTTTTTTTAATGGTAATGTACCAGCAAATGCCATAGATAGTGAGTATTGTATGTTCACGGCTTTCAGGTATTGTGAAATTTATAGCAATACACAGTTCGTAATATCTAATATTAGTATATTAATACATAAACTGATTTTTAATGGATATATTTGATGAGAAAAAACTGATTAAATATTCTAAATTATTTTATAAGAAGTATAAAAAGTATTTAGATAAATTTGAAAATAGTGATGTAAACAAAATTATAATTTGCACAATAAAAATAATTTCTAAACTTTATTGTAGGCGAAATAATTGGAATTGCACAGTTGGACATTTCATATCTTATACAAATGGATTAATGTAGTTTATCACCTTTCCATTATAATACTTTTTATTGTTTGAATCTCTTTAGAACCCTTAATTTTCCAGAGAGTAGAATGAAAGGGTGAAATGTGTAAGCTATTCTAATAATTCAGATTATGCTTAGGACATCATCTTGGTAATTATATCAACATCATATTGGGTGCTGGAATTCTCACTTTAAAGACAGTTTTACTGTCTTACCCCTCTGATTTCTTGTATTTCGATTATTTCTTTTGTATTATTATTTTTATTGTATTTATTTATTTTGTTAACCACCACCTTCCCACATCTGTCTGCAAACATCAAACATTGCAAGTTATAACACCCACATCCCCCCTTTTTTTTTTTTCTAACTTGAAGATGAACTGGATGGACATTGTACTCCAAATATAATTGGGATCTCACTTTTGTTTGGTGGCTGATTTTTTTTCCTCTCTCTCTCTCACCATAAAATTATATTTAAACTAAGATTAGGATATTCTTTATAAAAGTATAAGCAGTGTTGCCAATTTAGCAGATATTCTGCTAGATATTGTGGTATTGCCATGTCATCTTGTGGATTAAGTTAAGTGATCACAAGAAATTAAATGGATTCACAAACATAAATATTCTACTGAGACCTCATCTTTTTTGTAGTACTCTATTTTTCTGAGTTTGAAATCAGTTTAAAAACTTCTAATACAAAAGTGCATATTTAGGTTTCACCAAACATTATGTAGTCATTACATTCAAGATATGCTACTTAGTTTATGAATTGGTGATTAATGTTAACTAATGATAAGTGACTTTAATAGTGCCATCTACATTCTTGTATATTGTGCTGTTTATCAAATATATCATGAGTGTGCAATTGGGAATATCTTGGTACTTGATGAATTGGTAGTGAATAGTGTATAATCTTTTATTGTAGTTACTGTTATTTCAAAGTTAGAAGAATTTACATAAAAACTTTTGTCTCAATGGTGTCACTCTTTTTTAAATATAGCAAATTAGTGGTGTTCTTTTTTGCAGTCTTAGGATTCATTTAGTGGAATTTAATATATTTAAATTAGTAATACTGCATTAAAGTTTTATTGTTTATTTTAGCACACAGGTTTCACATTGTAATATTAAAACCATATATTCATTTTCTATAAATTTTTAAAACCTATTGAATAACAGTGCTTGTATGTTTTTTTCCTTTTTCATCAAGATACTGCATGGGGTAAAGATGTTGATACATTCCTAGTTTTATATTAATTTTCTGAGAATAAATAACAATAAAATAAGCTACTTAGGTGTATTTAATAACTAAGCAATATTTTGAACTTCATTAAAAAAAGCAGTTGTTTTATTATTTACAAACTTCTGTCAAAGTCATTAATTAGAATTATTTTTAAATAAAATATTAGTATCAATTATTGAATTGGGTAGAAATTCAAATTATTTCAATAAAAACGAAAAATGGGTGCCTCACTTGAGAAAGTCTGAAGATGGAGTATTTGTGAAAATAATTGTTGCATAATTTTGTTTGTAGTAGAAAGATTAGAACTTATCATCGACAGTTAGCAATATCAGTGCACTAATGGAAATAAAGAGATATTGTAAAATAAACCATCTCATTGCTGTGGTTTGACCTGTACATGTAATAATTAACAACATGGTAGTTAAAAGAATTAGCATAGAGCTCTGGGAAAGCATGTGTCTTAGTGCACTTTATGTAAGATTATCTTGATACCAGTGATGGTGGTGTTTCAGCATTTGAATGTTGAATTTCTTAAGTGTAGATACAGTATCACACAATGCAGCAGAGTAATTATAAGTATTTTTCACAGCAGCAAAAGCTGCTTCCAAATATAGAGATTATAAATGAATGAAATAATACCTTGTTTATTAATGTTCACAACCTCTTTTTGATAAATAGTTCTGTCTGTTTGTTTGTTGTTTTTAGTGTAACTATGTAGTTGTTTACATAGTACTAGTTTAGTTGGAAAACATAGTGGAAAGTTATGTGTTTAGTATTCTTCAATACCAGATGCATTATTAATTTATATTTGTAACATAAAATGACAGAGAATAGGGAACGAACCAAATTTACAAACACACATAAAACCTACTTTCTGCTTAGTGTAGTCTGAGATGGTATAGCATGTTTGTAGCAGTTTTTAAAAAATATATAACATATGACTAGTGATGCTTACATAGTTTTCCACTTCACTCATTCTATTATGTGTATAAGCACTTATGGCATTTGGCTCGGAATAATGAAAATCATTATTTTAAATTACGTTGAACATTTGTTCTTGTATATTATACATGGCTTACTAGTTATGTTTATCATTTAATAAAATGTAAAGTTTTGCAAAATTAGTGTTTATCCAACCACAAGAGCTTGTGTTAAAAAATGAAAGAAGACTAAAGATACATATGTAACCTATGTTTTGTGTTTCAAGTTTTTCATGAAGAATACAAGTTTGCAATATTTTCACAACTTTTTATTACTATCACTTCTAAGAAAAGTAATAGATTTTTACCAGGTTCTGGCTCTTTTATGTGCCAATTATCACTAGACTTTTATTACATTATGAAGAAATACACTGTATGATTTTTGTATTTAACATATTTAGTAACTATCTAAACCATGTTTATTTTTTGTGATATTCATGACTTATTGTAAGAAACATTTGTGGTTCTTAAACCTAGAACATGAGAAAACTGTAGTATTTAATGTATAATTGTATGGCATTACAACTTGTTCATCTATGTAGAAAGTAGTAACTGCTTAACATTTACAACATATCCTCCAATGTTTCAAGAATTTAAAAAATTTCTTTCACTCAAGTTGCACCTCAGCTGTTAGCCAGTTGTTACAGTATTTGACATGTGTGCCAACAGAGTAGTTAGTGTTCTTCCACCCAAGTTGTACTTCAGTTATCAGTAAGTTCTTATTGTATACAATATGAGTAGATAGTGTCCACAGACAAATGATGTGAAATATTGAACTTAGAGACTCAGGGCATTGGAAATTATCATTTCCCTCCCCTAAGAACCAATTGTATGGAACCTATTAGGGGTAGCAGTTTAGAAATCAGAGGTGTGTATGGTATGGTTTTTATAAATGGAGGTGTGTTTTATTTTGAAGTTGACTGCTATTATTATTTTTAATGTCTTGAGGTGTATACACCAAAATATCTGACTACTAAGTATTAAGCTTTTGCGTGCCATGTAAATCCTTTAGCTCCAGAACAGAAGGTTTATTTTCTCTACATTATTAACAATACAATATAAAGTAAGAGGTGTTTTCAAGATGTATATAGTATATATAAAATGATGGACTGTATGTAAAACCAAGTACAAACTTTAATATTAATGGCAGGTGATGACGTAAGCCCCAGCTTCCATTTCTTCTTCAACGCACACACCTTGTATGATGGCTGGAAGCATGCCAAACTCCTGTTAAAAAGCTGCTATTCCTTCACTAAGTTTTATGACCCATTTTGCAGATTCTCAAATCCAGGTTGTTGTTTTTTTTAACATGCTTGTGTTGTCACACTAGAACAGAAAACTTAGGGTTTTCATAACAGGTCAGTTATCTTTACACAGTGAAAACACTACATTATTTGGTTTCTTTAGCTGATAGGAAGTTTCTAAAATTTCAGTGCTTTTATTTCTGTTTTTACTTGTTATTTATATCTCCCAGTTCTTCGATGTGAATCTAAACTACAATTTTATTTTTCTCAGAATGTTTAAATACGAAATAATTTTTAAAATTTCTTTCTGCTATTTTTCTACCTTTGTTAGATCATTGATGTAGATGTACTTGCTTTAGAAAGGGACATTTAGTTAATTTTTTCTTAAATTAGGAGTAAAGAATATTAGTGAATGGGTATCACTGAATAATCCTTAGCCCTTCAGGAGCTTATAATTTGAAGTAGTGTGCTGTTATAGTGAGCAGTCATAATATGGGCTTTATGAATTTTGTTGCTCTCCTGCCCACTTTAACAGTAAATTAGTTGTGATGAGTTGGAAGTAGTAAGAACATATATTATTTTCTGGGTTACAAAATCTTAATGTGTACAATGTAACAGCTCACTCTTAAAAACAAGCTATCTAGAAAAGAAATTGTGTTTGGGAAAGATTTCAAAGTAAGTAAGGGAAGTGGAATATGATGTACATTTTTGTGATATTTTGTTCAATGTCAGAAGGTGACAGTGAACCATAAAATGAAAAGGTTGCAGGTTGAGTAGCTTCATTTATGTGTAAATTTAAAATAAAATCAAACTTTCATAATTAATACAAACTTATTCTAAGTACTGCTGTGGACGAACAAGTCAACCTGGTAGTTGTAACCAGTATTTCTTAATTATACATAAGAGATATAGAATGTGGAATAGCTTTATGTGAACAGATAATTAAAAACTGGACAACTTACTTAGTCTTCGTTTAGTTTAAATAATTTTTTAAAAAATGTATAAACTCGTTATGAAATTTGTAATTTTAACACATCAATAGTAAGGTTTTGATTCTATTGAAGAAATTCCAGTGAAATTACACAAAGGTTAGGAAATTAATATTTCTTACGGGTACGCATGTAATAATCTGTTTGTTTGTATGCCGTCCCTTTGGCAAAAATGTCTTCTGGCTTGAAAACTTTAGTTTTGATTGCTTTTCTACGAACATACAAAGTGTCCTTGGTTATTAAGTGTTTATTATTCATATAAAATGTTATTTTGTGTGTTGAAACAAATGAATTCATTGTCAAAGATTTTTTTTTATATATATACTTAACTATCTGAATGTATGTTTTTGTATTTATGATGAATAGTACTGTTGTGGAGGAAAGACTTTCTTAGCTATTGAGGAACTGTTTGGTCTAAAACTGGTGATAATTGATTTATGTTTCCTGCCATTGCTACTTATCTGGTAAACTACTCAAGGAGAATATAATAAGATGAATTCACGAAATATTCTCCAAACACCAACCACAAATGGTGTGGACAATCCACTGTATCTGTTACAAAGTTATACAACAGATAAAGGTTAAATTTCTCAAGCTAATTAGAACTGAAGAACTTGTTGTTTTCAGAATAAATGTTATGATTAATGACTAATCACGTGTATTTATTTGGTATGTTAAAACTTTTTCAGTCGTGAAAATACAGAAATGAGCACAGATTTTGTAAAGGGAATAACTTCAGTATCTAAACTTAACTATGTAGGCCTACCTTCACAAATAACGATTTTGTTTCTGTATTGTATGTAATAATACACATTCCTCACTTTATTATTTGTCGTGTTTTTGAAGTTGATAATAATTACTAAATTCATTAATGACAAACAAAAGTTATCATTTATGTTGCTGTTAATAATATTCACTAGAATAAAAAAGAAGTAGAATTATCGTTTTTGTTGCTACTACATCAACAGTAATTATGTGATTTATAAATACGAGTTAGGATTTGTGTATAAGGTTTCACCCTGTTAACCAGGACTTCGTTGTTATACATAAAAACAAAAAAACATCCACCCTATGTATATATCTCTGGAATATTGGTTATTTACTGAACATTATCCAGAGAAACAAAGAATTGTTGTCTTTTAAAATACAATAAGTGAAAAAAGTGTTATATATATATAAAGTCAAGTTACCTTCTTATTTCTGTCATTTAGAGTTTATAAATTTTAATCAGTATCCGATTACTTTGTTCACTTTAACGCAGTCTTGCTGTTTTTGTTACCGAAAGTGTTATGATTTTGTGTACATTGTTTTTGTTTCTCGATATAATTTCTTGTTGTTTTAAAACCAATACTAAGTACTCATTGTCTTCCTCGTTTATTTTAGATCTTATACTATATATACATATATAAACTATTTGACAGGGTTCATGTAATTTTTGTAGGTGTTATTGTAAGTTTTATGTACGCCTTAGCCGTTGCCACATAAAACGCCTATTTTCGTCATCTGATGTTGAATTGTTCGCCTGTTTTGTTTTTTTCTCTCTCTCAGAACTACTTGCCTCTCGGTTGGCATTAAGATAATTTATTCTAAAACAATACGTATTAGGACACATTAAACTACTTTGAAATATTATTACGAAGATAATTTATTAATCATGAAGGGAAGAATGCATCTGTCAAACATAGCCAGCTAAAAATTATAAGCTTAGGCCTTTTCAATCACATTAAATAGTTTTGAATAGCAACTCACCAAGTCACGTGACAACTACAGCCGCTTCGAAGTTATATTAGTATGGCGGGTATCTATCAGAAGTACGTTTTGTCACTGAGTAATATGTGATGCCACCACGTTTATTATGTTTTTGTTGTTTTTTTCAAGGTATGTGGCAGCCATTTCTGATATAAGATATTCATACACTAAGATGTGAACATGGGTTAGGATCAAAATTAAAACGAGTAGAACAGTTAACCCTTGAGTAACTTTGCTCGGTTATTCGAGAAAAGCCTGGTATGGCCAGATGGTTAAATCACTCGAGAGTCGTGGGAGTTTTATAATGTGACGGTCATTCCCACTATTCGTTGGTAAAAAAAGTAGCCCAAGAGTTGGTGAAGGTGACTAGCTGCGTTTCCTCTTGTCTTACACTGCTAAATTAGGGTCGACACGAAATATTGCGCGAAATTCAAATTCAAACCAATTGTATTTCTGCTATTCGTACTTGTCGTATTTATTTGAGGTGTATAGTTAATGATGACCTAAAAACTAATTATCTGTTGCTTTAAATCTAAAACTATGTGTATATATATATGTATATAAAGTGCATATATAATAGTTTGTTATACGAATTTAAACAAAACTGAAACTATGAACGTGTGACGCAATAAATTGTTTATTGACCTTCTTCATCAGTACGTACTTACCAGATTATTTATATAAAAGTAAAGAACCATATTTTATATCATTTAACAAATAATTTGTATCATCCTCTAACATCGTTTCTCACAGTCACAACATAGCGTTTGTTTAGAACGAAGACTGGTGTCAGTGTTTTTCCCACACGTGGAAGCAAACAGAGCTGTATGGTAGCCTGAAAATTTTCTTGTTTCTAGAAGTTCACAAATGAACTGACCTAATGTGACTGCAAGGTCTTCCTGTTTAAAGTCGAGATGCCCGGCATGGCCAAGCGTGTTAAGGCATGCGCTCGTAATCTGAGGGTCGCGGGTTCGCATCCGAGTCGCGCTAAACATGCTCGCCCTCCCAGCCGTGGGGGCGTTATAATGTGACGGTCAATCCCACTATTCGTTGGTGAAAGAGTAGCCCAAGAGTTGGCGGTGGGTGGTGATGACTAGTTGCTTTCCCTCTAGTCTTACACTGCTAAATTAGGGACGGCTAGCACAGATAGCCCTCGAGCAGCTTTGAGCGAAATTCAAAAACAAAGTCGAGATCGAAGTCACGAGTTGCTTGTGTAATCTGCCAGCCAGACAGAAAATATTACAACTAGATTACACGTTAATTAAAACACTTCGCTACTTCTGATTGAACTCTACAACGATTATAAAACAATTCATATTTTAAATGTTATGAAAACTGGCACTAGAAGTTTTAAATTCTTAGGTTGACTGGGGGGGATGTATATATCTAAACTCAACATACATTTCTTCATACACTAATCAGTTAAATTATATTTGTGTGTTTAGCCCAATCGTTTTCTAATTCCAGAAAATATAATTTAAAATAAAGTATTTCTACCAACATTCTTGTTTAAGCATGGTTTAAAGTTCTATAAGCACGATAAATTTTCTCCTCAATCGTATATGTATTTTTAAGATCCTTGGTTTGAATTGATAAATTTGACGTCACTGTTTCATTATGGTTGCATGTAGAAGAAATTCAAATAAGGTCACACACGATAGGCTACCTATCGTAAAGACGCCAAAATATTTGTTGAGGAAGTATCAAAATACCAAAGTCAGTACAAGAATGAAACTTCATTTTAATAAAACTATGATAAAATGAAAGAAATAACATAACGAGATGAGAAAAAAGTATAGTTTCTACAAGTTGCATTGAAAGGTGCTGTGGAAAGTTCAGCATATACGCACTGATACAAATTGTACTGTCCCTAACGAGTATTATATCTACGACTGTAAGTGAAGCCAAATGCTAACGTTTTAGCCGCGGCATAATGACTCGTAATATGGCTCTGAATTTTTTAATTTTTTTTTTCCATTTATAAATGTTTAGCTTAAATCTTTATCTTCTGACCGATTTGAGATCTTATCACAGCCGCGGCTGTTGAGGATTTTCTTTTGTTTTGATATTCATATTCAGAAAATAAATGTTCAACAGAATACTGGCATGTTTAGTTTTGTTTCAGATATGATTATATAGCTAAGTATATAGGGTTTATAATATATAGAGGAATATTGTCATATGACAACAATAGGTTTATGACTCTAAAAAACATCAAATGTGTCAAGTGTGTGAACTAAAGCTAGGTAAATAAACTCAGCCAAATTTTGTTGATTTTATTTGGGTTACTGTGACGGGTTAGTGAAGAATAACGTGCTTTGATAACTTACGTCGTCAAAATTACTTTCATTTTTATTTTTGGGTTGACATAGGAATAAACTATATTCTCAAAGTATTTTGGGACCCGATTTCTCAAAATCACTTCTGTCATTACATGTCATCAATTTGATCCACTATACTCAACTCCAAGTTGATTTTCGTTTTCGCTTTTAATAGGTGACATGTTCTGGACAGAAGTTACTATTAATTTCAGACAGTCGTTGACAAGGTTCGAATTATCAGGCTTTTCCGGCATACGTGACTGTTCATAAATAAAGAACTATAATATCTTATCATTTTATTTCTTATAACAAAAATATCCGGTAAACCGTTATTTATATGTTCATAAGTTTTATAATGATTCTTTACAATCATTCTTTCCATGCAAAATAACTTGCACTCCTCTATCCCTTCTTCATCGCACGCGACAGGCATAAATTCTTCGGAATCAGCCTCGATTCTGTCTTCCTCATCAAGACCATCTTTATCTATCACATAACCGATGCATTTGCATATATCATTATCTCTGATAAAAAAAAAAATGTTTATGTTATTTATACAAACTTGACGAAAACGTTTGAATATCAGGATCATAAATGGTAACAAAATATGCAGGTACAATATTTTTTCAATACAGTTTATCACCGCCCCCCAGTGGCTCAGCGGTATGTCTGCGGACTTACACGCTAAAATCCGGGTTTCGATACCCGTGGTGGGCAGAGCACAGATAGCCCATTGTGTAGCTTTGTGCTTAATTCAAAAAACAAACAGTATATCACCTAACTAGCATAAAATACCCACACTTAGCTGTAGTATTCTAAGGTCTCTTCTTGATTCATAAAGGTCTCAATGTACAAGTCAAGCGTCTCCATTATCTTAATTACTTCTAAAGCAACTCTAATGTGCCAATTATTTCACTAATTTGTTTGTTGTCATTTCTTGAACTTAATTCATTTCAATTATTTTTCAAAAGCAGATTTAGCTTTTCAGATTTGTTATTCGTGTATTTTGCCTGAATTACTTTCATTCTCCAAATAATCCAATATTCTTTGATTCATATTTTTTTTCCTGGTGACTTTTACCATTTCCCAAACTTCAGTTTAACATTTGTATTTTTTTTTCCAATGTATATATATGAATATTTTCATGCACCAATATTTTTTAGCAGTTTTGTTTGATCTCTCTTCCATGAGTCCTGATGCCTTTGTTTACCTACCTGTTGCCTTTGAATAGCTAAGAAATGTTTGACCCCATACCCTGTTGAATTTTGGTCATTTCTGGTAAAATGTGTAACTTTTGTCAATTTTTGGCAAACGTTTTCACCATTTTGTTCTTTCTCAACAGTATCTGGCAGCAAACTTCTGCATGTTGTTTATTCATTAAGTGAGAATTGAAAAAAAGTACTTTTCTGTAGAACTTCAAGAAGCAGAATTATGGGAGATTATAGGCTACAAGGCAAAAAAATGGCCAATATCTTTAGTGATATTCAAAGCTAAAAAAAAATATATTCAGGTGCACACCTTTGGAATCCTCCCAGTATGAGTGTTAAGTCTTAGGTCTCTAGGTTCTTTCCTCTTGGACCTGTGACAGATCCATGCACATAGGTTCTTTTATTATTAAAGACCAGTGAAAGTACCCGGATTCGCTCGGATTGTTAGATGATTTATTCTAGTTGACTGTGTCAGTGTGTGTATTCTGAACACATTTTAACATATAAGTATAATCTATATAATTTTGTATCTTCTTAACGGTACTTGGCCTATTTATATAGGTAATCTTCCCTCTGACATTAAACTTAAATAATAAAAAACAAACAACCCTATTTAATTAACAGTCTCTATATTTAGAAAATAACTTCTTCTTTTCAGTTTTGTGGTTTAAACAACCTTTTGGCAACAATATTGGGTTATACTCTTATTCATAAGCAATATAATATAAATATTTTTTGAACGCATTGTTATCAAAATCGACTAGCTTCTGTATGGATTAAAAGTTGATATATGAGGAACCATTTCTGTTTGTTTTTTGCTAGCTTGCTTCATTAAATAAATGAGCACGCTCGCATGCACATAGATAAGTAATATATCCAGATGCAGACCTTCAAGGTCCACTTGGTATGGGTCCAAAGTTTTAGGTTTCTACGTGTTCTTTTCTCTTTTGTTTTTAAATAAACAGATATGCATGCGCGTAGGCACGTAAATAAGTAATAATATCCAGGTATAAACTCTCAGAATCTTCTTAGTACGTGGGCAAAATTTCAGTTTTCTAGGCTCTTTTTTTTTTTCTTTGTGGTACGGCGGTCATATATTCTTTTCTATGTATTTCTTCGGCTTACATCACACACACACACAAAAAGATGCGCACTCGAACGTGGATAAGTAAAAATATACAGATGCATACCCTCGGGGTACGCTGAGTAAGTGTGCAATATTTCAAGGTGCTAAGTTCTTTCCTCTTGGAGTTATGGTGGCCATACATACAAATATGCCTTTTTTATTATTAATAGTGTTACGTTTTTTTTGTATGTTTTATGTAGACTAAACGCAACAGAAAAACACAGATAACAGCTTGTATAATTTATTACACTAAACTATTGTATATATGTAACAGATATAACATAAATTATATAATAACAATGACAGATATTAAGTTTAAACCTTCAAAATTAATTACAACACAAAATGGTACTGGCCTGTATCTAATATAATGATCTAGAATGAAAGTCCAAAAGTTCAGATCAGAAATCCAAAATTCCGGTCTAGGGTGTGAATTTGGTCCCACGAAGAAATACCGAAGTTTGAATGGAGAATGACGAAGTTCTTTTTACGGTGCTTATTGATGAACGTCTCAAACTTGCCGCCTTCCAATTTTCCCAGTCTCCCCTAAATAGTCCGTACGTGACGACTCAGCACAACCAGTAATTCGAATAAAATGCAAAGATTGACGAGACAAAATCTCAGCTTCTGTAGATCTAGCTCTGGTCACAAATCCAAGTTGAATAAAATCACAGCAAAGACTTAAACTTTCTCAAACGAATGACTGACTCTTCTTATTCTTTTCTTCGAATAAAAACTAATGACTCTTCCCTTCTCATGCGTCTCCGTCTATTTATATATTAGTAGGCCTAGACTTCTCGAACCATCGCGTAACTTTCACAGAGCTCCAGAGCAATACGCGCATGTCCGTTCTTGCACGAGACTCAACGTCTAGACACTAGGCCGCCATACATTTCCGTTTATAGTCATGTATTTGATCTACCTAATTCTAGAAATTTCTAAATGTTATTTTAAATGAATAACAACATATTTTATTGGTTTAAACTTTGAAACAATAATATAAATATGGAAATATAAATAATATAAATGAAAATTTAAACAGACGACATGTTGTCGTTTACAAAACATTTACATGACATTTACATAACAATAGCGAAAGTGCCCGGCTTCTTAAAGCAAGTGCATAAAATGTATCACGAAAGTAAGAAATATATTAGCCTACTCTTTTACCAATGAAAAGTGGGACTGGACGTCAGATTATAATGACGCCTTCACCATTGAAAGGGCAAATATGGGGAGTGTAAGGGAGATTCGAAGCCTTAACTACTGAGATTGAGAATCGAGTCCCCTAGCCACATGGCCATGCCAGGCTAGGTCATTGATAAGTAAATAAAAAAACAAATCGCATTCAGTGTTAATATCAAAACTAATTGTGGTTAGATGACTAAGAAAGTGTCAATGATGCACTACTGATGTTGTTAAAAGGAAAGGTGTACTCACTGATTTGAAAAACAAACAAAGAAAATGTCACTATTATACAACGAGTCGATTCTGGTATTATTGAGAAAAATGATATTCACTGATTTGTCATTTACGAAGATATAGTTCCTGCTGATGTAGTTGATTATTCTTGACTTAATAGTACCTCAGAGAATTTCTTTATATGTTGAAACCTTGGTACCAATATTCACACTTCTTTTCCATATGATTTTTTGCAAACTTGCCTGATACAAACATGCACATGCATGTGCACGTGAATGTTTGTCTATGGTTTATATTTGTAACATAATACATTACTTCTTTCATATGTGGTCTTCTCTAGCTTTCTTTATTATGTATGCACATGGATAAGTAATAGCACCCAGATGCACACCCTCAGGATTCTCTTAATATTGGTGCAAGTTTCCAGATTCTTTTGTCTTGGGGCTCTGCACGTGCAGGTGAGTTAAGGCGTTCAACTTGTAATTTGAGGGTCGCGGATTTGAATCTCCGTTGCACCAAACACGATCGTCCTTTCAGCCGTGAGGGCTTTATAATGTAACGTCAATCCCACTATTCGTTGGTGAAAGAGAAGTCCAAGAGTTGGCGGTGGGTGGTGATGGACTAGCTGCCTTTCCTCTAGTCTTAAACTGCTAAATTAGGGACGGCTATCGCATATAGCCCTCGTGTAGCTTTGCGCGAAATTAACAAAAACAAAGCAAACATCATTTGTCTTGGAATTGTGGCAGTCACACACACACACACAAACAAATGTTATTTTGTTATTATAGATTGATTCAAAATTATGGCAACGTACATTTGTATCCGCAAATTCTACCTTATATTAATAAAACTGAAAAAAAAAGACAGGGTAAATTCTTCCAAAACAAAATTATTTCCTTCTGTTTCATGGATTATTTTCTCCACAGATTCTAGGTCCTTGTATTTAGCGCGCTTTGGCAGTGGGTCGCATAGTCATAGGTTTACGCTGTGATACTGCTCCACACTCTCTACTCTTTGTGCTTTATAAGAGCAGCAATCACAACTGATTATTCAGTTCAAGGACCGACAAAACCCTTTTTGTAACAGGTGCTGGCGAGCTGTTGAATAACTGCCATCCTTTCAGTCAATTTAAAATTAAAACTGACTGTGTCTGTATGTGAGGGTTCTTTAACTTGACTGTTTTGCCCATGTTCGCACAAGATGCCATTAAGAATGGAAATGCCAGTACCGTATTTTTAAATCTCTCAATGTAGGTTTTGACACGAACAATTTTGCAGCGTTAGATTTTAAATTGCCGCACCTTACTCAGGGACGGATTGGCATTAGCGTTATAAGTAAGCATACATAACACTGTGCTACTGAGAGGGGAGGGCCTTACTGAATTTGTTTGTTTTGTTGAAATTTTGCACAAAGCTACTCGAGGCTTATCTGTGCTAGCCGTCCCTAATTTAGCAGTGTAAGACAAGAGGGAAGGCAGCTAGTCATCACCGCCAACTCTTGGGATTGACCGTGCCATTATAACGACCCCACGGCTGAAAGGGCGAGAATGTTTGGTGCAACGGGGATTCGAACCCGCCCCCTCAGAAATTTTGAAACGTACGAGGAACAGACACACACACACACACACATTGACGTTCATTTCTATAGATTGGTTCTGATCTATATGTAGGTAGTTTATAGACTTTGATCAGAATTTAATAATTATTCCATATTTCTAACTTAAAAAGTTTTCAATTACTGGATCCAAGAACTGTTTTATGTTTTTAACATGCATTATTTATTTAAGAAAATGAGAAACATGATAATGCAACCTTCCAAATCTTATTGTTACATTTTTTCTAGTTATGCAAAAGGTTAATTATGTATATAGTAGGTTTGATTGGGTATATGACGACGTGTCCCAGTGACTTAACAATAAACTTAAGAACTTTATGTGTGAAGAACTGCGTTTCCATACCCAAGTTTTGAGCTTAAACACAAACAAAACCATATAATAATAATGCAAGTCATCTTATTAATAGACGAATCTATCTATTAAAATAACGTTTACTCACAGAATGCTACCTTACTATAGACTTTTTATTGTAAAACTGAATATTATTCAAGAGTTACACAATTTTCAGGATTGACAGTTACGTCTGGAAGTTGTTAAAATGAAATCGTGTCCGTAACAAGGTCAGATTAAAAGTTAACTATTGCGGCTGTAGTCCCAGGTGCGGGCTAAAAATGATTCCTTATGAGGTTCTCTTTCTACCTTAGTTTCGCCTCCTTTACCCAGTAGCAACGCAGCATATCTTCGGACTTACAGCGCTACCGAGCTTCGATACCTGTGATTGGAAGATCACAGATAGACCATTGTGTAGTTTTGTGTTTAACTTTATAAAAACGGCCAAGATTTTTAACCACGATCATAAAAAGCTTGAAAGAAAAATTTAATGTAACCCTTATCTCCTCTGATGTGGCCCGGCATATTCAGGTGGTTGAAGCGTTCAACACGTAACCTGAGGGTCGCGGGTTCGAATCCCCGTCGTTCCAAATATGATCGCCCTTTCAGCCGAGCTTGCGTTATTATGTGACGGTCAGTCCCACTATTCGTTGGTCCAAAAGTTAGCGGTGGGTGGTGATGACCAGTTGCCTTCCCTCTAGTCTTACATTACTGAATTCGGGACGGCTAGCGCATATAGCCCTCGTGTAGCTTTGCACGAAATTAAGAAAAAAACAATCATCCTATGTGTGATATTGCAAATAATATTTTATTTTAAGTGAAAATTACTGGACCTGTAGTTACCATAATAATGTAAAAAGAATTTGATGATAATTTTTCTAACACATCGATAACAATATATTTCAAATGATTATTAGGATATTCAGTTTTGTAATAAGAGATTCAGAGTATGAAAAATGAATATTTTAGCTACAATATATTACTAATATGGTCTCGCAGCATTTTTAACTTCTACAATTTCCTAAAAATTCTGTCTGAGATGGTTGTTATTTACTAACACTGAATTAATCAATTGCATTTAGATAGATTAATCAGGTACGAATTTTGTTATTTTTTATACTTGTGGAAAGTTTGTGTACTACATGATACTGCTGAAAGGAAAGCTCATTAAAATACCTTGTGCACTATGTTAATATATATAAT
The DNA here is from genome assembly GCA_011833715.1 of Carcinoscorpius rotundicauda. Taxonomy (NCBI): domain Eukaryota; kingdom Metazoa; phylum Arthropoda; class Merostomata; order Xiphosura; family Limulidae; genus Carcinoscorpius; species Carcinoscorpius rotundicauda. The sequence continues at coordinate 51,853,339 of CM022396.1, read as the reverse complement.
TTAATTTGGTATTAAATTTGGATGATATTATAAACGCTTCTAAAAACATTTTGATCAAAGTCAAATTAAAGTCTTGACTCTTGAAGTTACTAACTTTAGGTAAAAGGAATGAATGACCTTGGCCTTATCTGACGTTTAGGGTATTACGACTGAAGAAAACTGTCAATGCTAAACACTTAATTGTAAATTTATTTTAGTAACTGGACTTTTCCAACGTTTATAATAATCACACCTTTATTTTAAAAAAATGTTTTCGATCACATACTTGCCATAAGTTACAGCGACCAAAATAATTGTGGGAATGATGACTAGAAGGAGCTTTATTGTCACTTCTCACGTGAACAATCTAACATCTAAAACGGTCTTGTAGCTTCTATCAAGAAAAATTCTACTTTTATCTTGTGTATTTCCCAACAACATTTTGAACGTTTTCACAAATATAAATATTAAATAATGAGAATTTATACACCTGTTTCATATTCCATAGTTTTCATTTTTCACTGATGCTACCTTTGGTTTTTTTTATCAGTTTGCACAATTGAAACAAAGGACATACAGATACAAGTCAATATAAAACTTTTCTAACCATATGAATTTGAAGAAAAAATGTTTTCTCAATGAAAACCAAAGGATAGATCTTTTCGTATAAACACCCAAAAGACGATTTCTTTTGTCTGTAAATACCAGAAATTATATTTTATGAGTTTGGTAACTTAGGGAACATCTAAGTATTGGAAATCAACAAGCTCGTTTTTCAAGCGTTTGTTCAATGCGTATTTTCAGGTATTATGGCACATTAGGATTTCTTCATTACATATAATTACATCTTCAACAGATAGTTTAAATTCAGAGGAATATTTATTCAATAATATAAATTCAATATGCACTCTTCTTCTTTAATGTTTGTCATTCGCACATCATGTATACTTACGAAAGTGAAGCAGATCTTTACCTATATTTTGAATGAATAAAATTTGAACATTATATGCAGCTCATATAAACCAAAATTATTGCTTCTTTTGTGTGATATCTTTGTACAAAGATAATGTGTGGTCAGATAACTAACTGTAGATCCATTATTCAGCTTTCTTCATTTGAGTAATTTTAGAAATAATATCTAATGTTATTTTTTTTGGCTTCCACAAAATGTGGCATGGAAGCATACCATGCGTTTCATACCCCTTTCATAAGTACACATTAAAAAAATATCTCTACATATTGTCTGTAATCTTAATATAGGATTTCAATTAACGAAGTCATTAAATTCTTCTCAACTTAGTTGCTCACGAAACTAGATCATTCAACAAGGGTGTCACATACATTTTTTTTGTGGGAAAGATTCCTGGAACATAGATCATATTTTACAGGCTCTTATTTTTTCACTGGAAAATCAGGTGATGCTTCAAGATACAACAGCTTTTGCTTTAAAGTGACAGTGACTTTTAATAACGTGTATAGAGCGTGAATCCTGAGAAGAATGACATTGTTGTTATTAGCATATAACACCACGTGTTTTTAGAATGGAATAAAAAATAAGTTTATTGGAAATATTTATTTGCTTTAAACACACACTCAGAGCTCTTAAGGAAAGTACCACAAAATACACTTACCTTAAATTTAAATTGTGCTTGCGTTGAAATAAAACATTTTTTCACTGTACTTGTGTTCAGTCTCTATAATTTTCTCGCTTCAAACTGAGTCGTAATTAAGAGATATTAGATTTTGCTCAACAAACGGTTTTTATGTGTAACAGTTGTTGTGCTCGGGCTCCTAGTCAATAATTATAACGAGTGTGTGTGTGTGTGTGTTTTCTTATAGCAAAGCCACATTGGGCTATCTGATGAGTTCACCTAGGGGAATCGAGCCCCTCATTTTAGCCTTGTAAATCCGTAGACTTACCGCTGTACCAGTGGGGGACTCATATGATGAGAGTTATTTAACCTGAGGATATCACAAAAACTCTGAAATATCACCAAACGTCTTTTCTATATTTTGAAACCTTAAGAAGCACTATATACATCATTTGTAGGGTCCTAGTCAGTTCTTCAAATATTTGAATTAATTTATTTTCAAATACTAGCCCCTTTCTCTCTTCATTGCAACTTTCTTTTTCCAACCAACGTTTATTTCCTATCATTGTGTTTTTACTTTCTTCAGGCCCGGCATGGCCAGATGGTTAAGGCACTCGACTCGTAATCCGAAGGTCGCGAGTTCGAAATCCCGTTACACCAAACATGCATGCCCTTTCAGCCGTAGGAGCGTTATAATATTGCGGTAAATCCCACTATTCGTTGGTATAAGAGTAGCCCAAGAGTTGGCGGTGAGTGGTGATGGCTAGCTGCTTTTCCTCAAGTCTTACACTGCTAAATTAGGAACTGCTAGCACAAATAGCCCTCGTGTAACTTTGTGCGAAATTCAAACCAATTCTTTTCCTCTTGACATACCCACCGGCGTCGTTTAATTTCAGGCCTTCTTTTCTGATCGTTTTGATATAATGGTTATTGTTTCTCTCAACCTTTTTTCTCAACAATGTATGTCACAAGCAACTTTCCAAGTGGTTACACAGTAATTTAACTGAACCACTACTAAACGTTTAAGTTAAAATAACTTGAATGTGCTTTCTAAGTAATGAAACTTTCTATTTTCTTTAAGTTAATTTTATAAGTTACAATGTTTAAAAGAACTTTTAATCATATTACTAATTGTTGTTTAAATGAACGTTATTTTGTAATTGATTTTAATTTACCATCTACTTAGAGCAAAACTAGAAATCAAGCTGGTAATTAGTATAGTCTCGTTTCTCCGTCTCCAGATATAAAACGCCCCTAGTGGCACAGCGTTATTCCAGCAGAATTACAAGTTGTACAAAACCGGATTTCGATACTTGTGATGGACAGAGCACAGAGAGCTCATTATGTAGCTTTGTGCCTAATTTTAAACACCACCACCAACTGTGAGTAAATTTGACTCCAATTGATTAAAAGTCATTTGTTACCATATTTACTGTCCTTTAGCTGCTTATTTATTAAGAGAACAATGACATTTTTCATTTTCTATTCTTTATTCTATTTTGGTAAAAGAGTAGTCCAAGATTTGTCGGTAATAGATAGCTGCCTTCCCTCTGGTCTTACACTGCTAAATTAGGGACAGCCAGGGCAGATAGTCCTCCAGTAGCTTTGCGCGAAATTCAAAACCAAACAAATAAAAATAAATAGCATCATACAGAAAAAATGATTTTAGCGTGTTATTGAGGATATGTGACTTTTACAAGTTCGCATGGTACACACACAATTAAACGAAATACAATAACAAACACGCAACATGATGCCTTGAATAAACTCTTCATGCGATTTGAATTCTTGGAATGTATTCTTCCAAGCTTACTTTTATATCTGCATAAGTTAGATTTTAATGTCTTTCAGAAAAAAGCATTTTAAATATTAATTTATTAACATTTTTGAAATATACTTACTTTAGAATTTACAACTTTAAAAAGTTTTAAATGATAGTAGTAATTAATTTTTTTTCATTTAATTGGTTTATTTTGAATTTCGTGTAAAGCTACACAGCGGTTTTCTGTGCTAGCTGCTCCTGATTTGGGCTACTCTTTTATCAACGAGTAGGGGAATTGACCTTAACATTATAACGCTCCCATGGCTGAAAGGGAGAACATTTTTGGTGTTACGGGGGCATTTTCATTTAATAAAATTACACACTTTTTCGATTCTTGGCTCTTGGTAAATTCTAATATGCTTCACTTTGTTCCTGAATTATGTTTGCCTTGTTAACTACAGTTAGCTCACTGAGTCAAAACTGTTAAGGAAAAGGTAAATTGTATTGTATAGTCACTATTTTTGTCAGGATATTCAAATCTTTTTAAGAGCAGTAAAAAAATAACATTTTATGTATGTAAATTAATAGGCCGTGTTTAGACATAAATTGTTATCCTCATTTTTTTGGTACTAGGCAATGGATTTATATTAATACAAAACTTTATCATACAATAATGAAATTCATGCTTATATGTATGTTACTAGAAAATGTTTTTTTATTACTTGATGTGCAGCTCCCAACTGAGCAAATTTTTCATCCTGTGTGCAAATAAATTTCCAATAAGGATCACGATTTTTCCGTTTTACCTCCATTTCCCATCACGGACCTCCAATTCGAACGTGCAGAAAATTATAGAGCAGCTGAATTTAGTACGCGTTGTGGAACAAAATGAAGGTTAATCGGTCACACGCAGATTCGATGTTTACGGAGTTATAAAGCGATGAATAGCGTTAGAAAAGTTCTGTATTGACAGTTGTTCAAGCATCTATCGATTATTCAAGCGAAAGACTATCAATTGTGACCACAAATTAGAAAAGAACAAAAAAATTGGAAAAAATTTCTATTTGTTTATAAACGCCCAGTGTGCAGATATTACGTCATGAATACGTCACCGACAGATATAATTATTTTTAACGAATTACAAAGCGATGAATTCTCGATGACAGGAAACCCATTTGGAATAAAAATGTATCTCAGAACTGCTGGTTTGAGTATTAACACTTTTATTAATAAAGCAGAAAACAACATTTCGATCTTCCTTGGTCATATTCAGGTTAACTGAGCGATGAATAGCGTCTTTACCATTAATTTACTAGTTGCTCACCAATAGCTAGGTAAACGTCTTTTGTCTTTGGACAAGAAAAGAAAAATCAACAGAGATTACTGAACAAGGCTACAAGTCACTCGTATCCACCCTGCACTGTCTCTCCTACCAACTGGTGGCAACCCAAGTGAGCACTGGCGTCACAGCTAATTGTTTGAAATTGAGCACAAAGCAACACAATGAGCTATCTGTACTCTGCTCACCATGGGTTTTGAAAACCGGTTTCTAACAGTGCAATTCCGCAGACATATACAGCTGTGTCACTGGGAGGGCAATCGGATACTATTTATAAAAAAACACAATACTTTCTTTTTCAGCTTTAACGTAATATTAAATATAGTACATTGACTGAGTGAAAATAAAACAGAGTACAGTTGTAGCTATTAAATCATACACGCACCAAGTAACTTTCTTTCTGTTTCGCTTTCAAACATAATCATTTCACTTTAAAACCAAAATATTAGAACTTTTTAAAATTTAAAATGAAGAAATGGCTGAGCCAGTTTTCAAGTATTGTATCCAAATATTGAAATGTTTATGTTTAAACTTTATTTTTTAATTATCTATAGCTAGTTTCTTATTCTTATTATTATTATTATGCCTCTCGATTCCATGGAGGAACATAGGGCCGCAATCGCTTGCGGATTCATTAACAGGCTGGTTTTTTAAGTGAGTAGGCTGTTAGCCTGCTGCACAACCCCCAACCAGGAGGAGAAACCTGAGCCGTCCCTAATTTTGCAGTGTAAGGCTAGAGCGAAGGCAGCTAGTCATCACCACCCACCGCCAACTCTTGGGCTACTCTTTTACTAACTAATAGTGGGATTGATCGTCACATTATAACGCCCCCACGGCTGGGAGGACGAGCATGTTTAGCGCGACTCGGATGCGAATCCGCGACCCTCGGATTACGAGTCGCACGCCTAACGCGCTCGGCCATGTCGGGCACTATGGTTTTATATGTGTGTACAAATTTAGTTTATAAAGTATAACAAACATAAAAATATTGCATATTCTTTGTTAAGAATAATGTAAGATAAAAAAAAGTGTGATACTGATGACTACACTACTGTGTCAGTTGTGTACTTTTATTTCAATTGATAGTTTTTATTCTAATGTCACCTCAAGTAGATCAAATATGATTGCTGTTTTTACATTTACTTAAAGCAACTAAATGTTAGATATATATTTTTCTTTACTAATACAGTTAGTGCTGATTTTCCTCTGTTTCAGTATGTGTAGTACTTTGTACTAGACTCTGTATAAACTTGATATAAGAGTTTGTAAGATCTCTTTGACAACACATATGAAATATAGGTATAACTATAGCAAATAGAATTAAAAGCATAGACATCCACATATTTGTAATATGGTGTTTTGGAAAAATTAGACAAGGATCAGTAATAGGATGGGCCCACAAGTAAACAAAATAAACGAGAAAAGGTAGAGTGAATAAGATGAAAATAGTCACTTCTAATAACAATGTGAAGTTTTCTCTAGTGTAAGGTGTGGATGGATGCTGATTTTGAATGGAAATTTCATTAAATGAGACAGTATTTTCATTAGGACATGGCTGAATGGTGCGTCGCTTTCTAAGATTAAGTATAAGCATGTCAACAAACATAGCTGTTATAACCAAAGAATGAAGAATATAAAGAAGACCACAAGTACAGAAAAAGCTTGGTTTCCACACTGTAGGGATATGACACAGTCCATTCCAAGAGTTCCATCCTGTTAGAGGTAATAGTGCAAGCATTATTCCCTCAGTCCAGGAAGAAGCTATTAAAGCCATAGTTATTGGAAACTCCTGGTTAAAACTCGTAAAACGTCTATGTTTTAGCACAATCATATATTGTTGTATCACACGAACAACATAAAGTCCCAAAAATGTGAAGAAGCTTAATGAAAGCAGTCCAGAAGGTAATAGTAGACACAAATAAAGATCATCCAAAGGATCCACTTCATCAGACTTTGTCCATTTCACAGCAACGTATATGTACCATAATTCTATTGCAGATGTAAATTTACCACAGATGGAAAAGTTCAGAAGTACTATGTTCTTTGAACTCTTGTATAATTTTTGGTGAATGATTACAATAAATTGGAGGAAATTTAGAAAAAAAGCTGTGGTTGTAATGGAGACAGCTAGTATAATAAATGTTTCCTGGTTCTGAAAGCTTTGAGGACCACTTGAACAATTTAACCATTCCATAATTAGAAAAAAGTTTCTCACTAGTCCCACAAGCACATAAGTGAAGAGAATTTTCAGTTTTCTACAGTCTGATACAATTCATATATTTGTGAGAGTTTCAGTATATTACTCATAAGGGCTTCAATGGAAGGCTGTTTTGATAGTCATTTTCTTGTAACCCTGAAAATAAAACACGTTATCTTTAGTAAAAACAATATTAATGTGTACATATATAGCTAGTACACCCTTGTGCAAATTAATTGAAACAAATGGTCATCTTACAATATTTTCCGCATAACAGCCGGTGTAGGCTCGTTGGAACCGCTGATTTCCTTTAATAGTCGTTTTTATCACACAGACGGCGTCATTAGCTGTGTTTTGCAATACGGTTGATCTATTTTTGGGACACATGACGAAATTTTGAGGAAGATTACGTCATTCGAAATTGCGTTAGAAGGGCAAGGAGACCAGTCAAAAAATAACTTCTTACCAACTAAATGAAGACAAAACATTATCAATGGGGTCTGAAATACAAGACGCAAGAACAATGGAGAAAGGTGTTATTCAGTGACGAGACTCAGTTCTTCGTACAGGATCAAAGAAGTCTGCATGTTCGCAGATCTCCAGGTGAGAAACTTCGAGAATCTCACATCAATCAGTTCTTAAAACATCTGTTGAAGAAGATATTTTGGGGCTTTTTCAGCTACTATGGCGTCGGAGGCTTACATATCGTAGAAGGTATGATGCGAGGAGCACAGTACATCAAAGTTTTGCAGAGAAGAGTCGTTCCAGAATTGAAAAAGAGATTTCCAGATGAATCTGGCATTTCTCAGCAAGATCTGGCTCCGTGCCACACATCGAAACTTGTGAAGAATTTTATGACTACAACGCGAATAAAGGTGCTGGATTGGTCTGGAAACTCTCCTGACTTGAATCCTATTGAAAATCTTTTGACAATTTGTAGAGAAAGACTTTGGGGAAAAGACTGTACTGCAAAAGGTAAGCTAACTGAGGTGTAGTACCGCGATCCGAAAATAAGTAAAGATTGCAGTCAACTTATGGACGCGATGCCAAAGCGGATTAATGATCTGAAAAATAAAGGCGGTCATATCATGTATTAATTTTTGAGTAATTTTTGGATTTTCAGAAATAAAACGCAAAAAATTGAAAAAAAAATCATAATTTTTCATCTTGTTTCAACTAATTTGCACAAGGGTGTATTAAGCAAATACTATAATAAAATAAAACACATTTTTGAATATATTATTTAATAAAGTTCAAACCATTTCTTCCTTTACCTGCAAATTAGAGGTATAGCGTATTTGCCAAACCATGCCAATAATTATCAAATAGTGATTTTTATGACCAACTGATATGTTTGTGTTTGATTTTTATTTAAATGATCTCCTTTATTTTTTTTTAAGAGTTTTAACTTCCACAGTGTCTTACTTGTTTGAGATGACAACAATAATCATTAAATGACATCAAGTAGTACATCTAAATCATAACTGTCTGAGATCTCTGTTTCATGCTTTATTGGATCTTTTCAGTCCAGCAAGGCCAACTGGAAGAAAGGATACTAAATAGTATTTGTAGTAACTGTATTTTGTATTTGTGACAAAACTACTGAAGCTAGTTACCATCCACTTGCAAAAAGAGGAAGTTGTATTTTTATTTTTCATCCGTTTTTCCCTGCACTTCCTAATTTTGCTGTGCAAATTTTTTCAGTTTTATCTTTAGCTTCAACTTACATCTAACATTTTCAAAATTCTATTCACAGTTTCAAAAATTCCAACTTCAGAGTAAGTGACGCCAATAACGTGTCATGCTATAACACTCATTTAACCAATGTAGAGAAAATGATAAAGTTCAGTTGTTACACAGATAAATAGAAAGTATATTCAAATAGAAATGTTAAGACTTGCTCTGTCTTTTCAAATTCCTAGATATGCCAGTGTTATCACCTTCCTCAATTCAGAAGTACTTTTCAATCATGTCTCTCACTAGTGCAGTGGTAAGTCTAAAGATTTACAATGCTAAAGTCAGGGGTTTGATTCCCCTCAGTGGACTCAGCAGATGACCTGATGTGGCTTTGTTATAAGAAAACATACAAATTAGCTGCACCTTACCATTCATCACACATGCTAAAGGATTGATTGTCACCCTTATAATACACCAATAACTTAAAGTATGGTGAATATTTTATGGTATTACATGGATTTGAACCTAGTTCAGAAATTCACATTCCTACTACAGGGCCAACCCACGTCTTAAATTTAAAAAAGCCTTACAAATGTGTGACTGTTTGTTGGAAAGATTTTCTTGGCATGTCTTGCTTATTTATAAACCTTTTTCTGTTCACCATTACTCTGTAATGTTATGTAGTATAGACATATATATTCTATATTACAACCGTCAAAACTAAAATACTATGTTATAGAAATATCTAGACAGTTTTAGAAATAAATGATTGCAGGTATATGAAAAAAATTAAACCATTTAAAATATGCATTTAAAAAGATAATGCATATTTTCTTTCCTACATAGGTTTAAAATCATGTATTAATTTTAGCCATATAATCAAAATACAGTATGCTGGATTGAAATACTGTCTGCCTTTGTCAAATATGCATTTATTGAGATCTTTTAATGCTTTGCCATGTTTAATGACACATCCATTTATGTAATGGGTCATTCCATGTCAATTCATTCAGATTTTGGAAAATTTTCCAGGTGACCCCTTCAGAATGCCTTGAAAAATTTCAAAAGTGCTCATCTACTCATATAATGAAAAACTGCCAAAGATTATATCAATATCTCTTAAGTTTCTGATTTACAGTCCTGTAAAATTTAAGTAATTTTTTTTATTTTTGGGCAACTTTGGCTGCTTAAAGCTGCAAGAGTAATGGTGGTAGAAGGCTGAAATTTGCCTCACAGAATTCAAAAATGGTATCAAACCATGTTTATCTCTCTTAGGATTTGCATAGTGAGGCAGTAAAATCACCAGAAAACCCAAAATTGTAAAAAAACATTGGTTTATTTAATAAGCCATAACATTAAGACTTAATATGATACAAAGCTTTTTCAGATTTTTACCATTTATTATTACATCTCTGAATATGATCTACAAAAAAATCAGAATGGTGTTCAACCTACTTTTTGAGTTATAATTTTTTAAAGTATCCTCTGACTATACGTTGTTTACTTGACAAAAACACTTCAATTCATGTGTATTACTGTGTGCAAATATAGCCATAAAATTGTGAAATAATGTATAAATCCCATTTAAATATTCTAATCAGGCTTTACCATATATTCTTACATCTCTGAACATGATCTTCAAAAAAATCAAGGTTATGAAAAATAAAAGATTATCAAATTGTGTCTCTGATATGTACCATTGGTCAAAGGACCACATTCAGGGCATTCAGTTCTGTCTTGTCGATCAGGAATCAGTCCTGCAGAATTGTGTAAAGTTTAATCAACTTGAGCACTTTGAAAAATGAAAAACTGTGGCAGGTATTAGGTCACATCATAGCTTTATTCCCCACTACCAACAACTTGTATATAAGAAGACTATCAGATGATGATGTGTACACAGTTGTAACTGTTGGTAGTAGCAGTGAAAGTGATGCTGCAGCAGCTCAGATAGTGTCTAATGATAACAATGACAATTATCAGCTAGAGAAATATGTGGCATGCATATATGATCATGAACGGTATGTGGGAAATGTAAAAGATAGATCTTTTGTGTTGGTGTCATTTATGAAGAAATCAAGAAACGAACTGTTTTCATGGCTTGCAAAGATGAAAGTTGGTTTCCTTTCCAACATATTCTTTGTCTGATAAGTGCACCTACCGTGCAAGGCAGTAGTGCTCATCACTATGTTCCAAGTCAAAGTGATCTTAACATAATCAAACTCGAATTTCAGAAATTTATACAAGCTGTCTGAACAAAGCAATGTTTATTTGATGTTGTTAAGGCAATTTACTGCCAAAGCAGTTTGTGAAACATTTCATTGTCACGATTATTGCAGTTTGGTGTGACTATAATCTTTCTCAGTTATTCCTGTTGTAGCACCAGTTGAGCTTTTAGTGTCTGATTTACCTTTATATTTATTATATTATGAATCTTAAACTCAGCAATATCTGCATAACTGTAATGCATACACAATATATTTGCATTGCCATGTGATCTAACTAGTTATGTCAATAAACTTGTTCCAAAATGAATTCTTTCTTGTTTCTTACAACTTAATTATTTAACATTGTGAAAGACTGGTTAGAATATTTCAGTGGGATTCATAAAATTCTGACAGGTATTTTTCAAAATTGTATGGATATATTTGCATACAGAAACACACCTGAACTGAATTTTTTTTAAACTAACAAATGTATAGTCAGAGGATACTTTAAAAATTATAACTCAGAAAAGTAGGTTGAACACCATCCTGATTTTTTTTGTAGATCATATTCAGAGATGTAATAATATATAGTAAATATCTGAAAAGACCGAATGACTGGTGACATGGTCAAACTGTGGCTTGAAGTAGGGCTAGTTTTAGCTAAATCATAAAAAGTTGCATGCAGCTAAATTTTTTTACAGATCTAACAAACTTTTAACTACAACAATTGCTGATTTATCAACTGATATGTTATAGGAAAGTAGAAAACAAAATTCAGCTTTGTATCATATTGAGTCTTAGAGCTGTGGCTTATTACATAAACCAATGTTTTTCACAATTTTGGGTTTTCAGGTGATTTTACAGCCACACTATGCAAATCCTAAAAGAAATAAACTTGGTGTGAGACCATTTTTAAATTCTGTGAGATTAATTCAGTGAGTGTAGCAAATTTCAGTCTTCTACCACCATTACTCTTGCAGCTTCAAGCAACCAAAGTTGCCCAAAAATAAAAAAAATTAACTAAATTTTACAGGGCTATAAATCAGAAACTATTTGAGATATTGATTTAATCTTTGGCAAATTTTCATTAGATGAGCATGTGTGAATTTTTTCAAAGCATTCTGTGTGGGTCACCCACAGCCCCTCGATGATTTGACATAGAATGACCCTAATATATATCTATGTATATTAATGAATAATACATGTTACAAAGTCATAGGTGTTTTTATTTTTAGAACTGAGTTCCGAATAAGCATTAGTGTTACAAATTTGTTTTTCTTTTATTTTCCTGAGTCATTTAATTGTTAAATATATGATTTTATTATACAGGGTGGTTGCTAGAAAAGCGGAAAATTTGAGGGTCAGATGAGATCATGAATAAAATGCGTGCTTACTCATTTCTATTTTGATTTCTTTACATCATGAATAAAATGCATGATTTTAATAATTTTGAGCATCTACGAGTGTAATATAACATATGCCTATAAAAAACTTTGTAAAAGTTATTCTTTGTAAAAATAAATAGCTGTTTGACAAATTTTCCGCTTTTCTAGGGACCACCCTGTAGTTTGTTGGAAAAATTGTTCAGTAATTATAAAAAAAAATCATCTTAAGCATTTTTACTGTTTAATTAACAAGGTTTTAGTTATTTTATTCTACCTTTATGATGCATTAACTAAGTATTATTAGGTTTTTTTAGCACATAACATAGGTGAAGCTATACATTTATACTAGAATTTGTTTGAAATTGTCTCCTACACTCATCCCTTGATGAGTTCATGGTAAGTCTGCAAATTTACATAGATAAAATCTGGAGTTTAAAAATTACTGTATTAATTTTTAAACTTCATTAAAATTAATTACACTTGTTTAGAAATTAGTGAAATGCTACCTGCTTGTATATAGAATAAAAAGAGCCAGCTTCCACAACTGAAATGAGAAATAGAATGAAGGGTGGTTGGCTGAATCGGATTATAAGGCTTAGGAAAAGTAAAAGAATTAATTTCCATAATAAGTGAAATGAGTGAAAACTTTTGGGAATAAAAAATGAAACAAAGAAGGCTGTCAAAAAGTTTCATATGAAAGTGACAGTTTACACTGGTCCTCCTCAAAATTATGAAGATATTATTTGGATGAATAGGAAAATGTTTAGGCTTCAAAATTATTATATTGTCATCTTTTTACAGAAAACAATTTCCCAATTGTCTACCACAGTTATTTCAGCAGGATTCAGCACAGCTGTAAATGTGTTATTGCTAAAACATTAGCCTGCTTATTAAAACACGAGAAATTCATGATTAAACTATTAAGTTTGTTTTGGGTACTAGTGTTGATTTCTCATTTAAGTGTTGTCTTTGGTTTTGCAGCAAGTGTAAGGAAAGAAATAAATTTTCTTTGGTTTGATGAAATAATGTAAAAACTGTTTACCAGGAAATTGGGGTAAAATCAAAGAGTTGAATGAAGATATGTATTGGAGAACTGAAATAAATATTTCTGAACTGTTTATTAAAGGCTAAGGAACATGACTATGACAGATGTCTTCATTTAAGTGAAATTTAATCTTGCGATGGCATATTGATATGTGTGTATCAAAATGAAGATCAGAATGCACTATATTCCAGATCTATGTCAGTCTCATTACAGGTACTGTATTTAGCAAAACATCACTTAAAAAGAATGTTAGTAGTAGTAGTAGGCCAATGAATCCTAGTAGTTGTGAATGACCACCATAAGAATGAGATGTTGTTTACATATTCATTACCAAATTAAGAAACCATCTTCCTCTTATCAATTATGATGCAACTTGTCATTTGTACAGATGGACCATTATCTGAGTTTAAAAATTGACAAAAATGAAACTGATTGCTATGATTCAGTGAAGTTACAGTGGAAACATTTTGCTAATCCTCATGCCAGAGGGCTGGTAATTGCAATCGGATGCACTAGAGTAATGAATAAATAAGTAGTGCAATTACCAGTCAAACTTCAAAGGACATTTTGATGATATGTGACAAGAGTGTTTACTTACCTGTTTAAGATATAACCTGTTACACTGATTAAGAAACTTCTTGGGGTTATTTCAAGGAAGTTAATGAAATTAATTAAGATACATGTCATTGAACACATTAATAGATATCTGAAGCTGTAAAAAATGACAAAAGACAATGATGTTTTCACTACAAAATCTTATGTCAAATTATGATAATCTTAGTATGCAAGTGAATGCAATAATGGACAACTGGGGACTTGTCTAGCATGTTAAAAGACCTCCTGGAGATCTTATTAGTGTTGTTAGTGATGTCCATCTTTCTCTTCCACTTTATCCTATAGCTGGTGGTCATACCCAGTCAAATTGTAATGCTTCTTGACGAGGAGAGACCCACTTGAAATAAAAATGTATATCAGAATGGCTGGTACATTAACTAATAATTCCTGAGATATAAATTTAATGCTTTTAAAATTAATTTTAGTACCTGTACCAGCAGAATGAATGTCGGTGTATACCTTAAGTCTTGCAGAGTATAATGACTTTTTTTTTAAGTACTTGTTAAATGTTATCTACATTGTTATGAATTATATCACATTTACCTTGTTTTGCAAAGAACTTTTCATATTTTTTCAGTGCTTTATTAAATAGTAAGCTTACACTTTTTTGGTAATGTCACAGTATTGCCAGTTATTAAGTAACTTTGGATCAAACTATAATATAAACATATTTTGATTTCAGGGTACTTTCTGATTAGTTAAAACGTGTTTTTAGTCAAAGAAATATTATCTACCTCTGCAGTACACAGAAAATGATATTCTCTTAAGTTATTTAAATGTTTCAGTTTAATAAAAGTTACATTTAATACCTCTAATTGTAACTTCTTTTTTCTCTTCCTTTCACTTAGGGAGCACTTCTCCCAGAAGGAATATGTTAATGGTGTAACATGTATCCCAAGATGTTAGGTGTGGTACAATGGACAAAAATTTAATACACATATTTATATATATGGGTTATAGTGAATTTACAAGCATGTGACAGTACAATACTGCTACTGACAGTTTTATGGCTAGAGGTTTATGTCACAGTCCAGAAAGGATATTCACAAATCACATAATGAGGTTACAAAACAGTATAGAGACAAAGGACCCAATATTTAAATAGGAACTTTCAGTGTTCTCCATGGAAGAAAATAAACAAACGAAAATGTTTAATAATATAGTAACAGCTTTTCACACAAGACAAGCTAATATTGAACAGTAGTTTTACTTTCAGGCTGAAAGCTAATCTACAAAAGAGAACCTTCCAACTCTAATAACCATTACAGTGAAGCTGAGCATGTTTTCTGGTACCATTAACAAGATAATAATCAAAGATTTGAAGCTGGTGAATGCTCAAAAGCCAAAAAGTCAGATAATTTCAGATGTACCTTAAAATAAGTTGATATTTTCCTGAAAAAACATGGGTGAAAAAAACTGGCATCACAACATTTGCATTTGACTACAAGGTCATTTGATGCTTAAATGTGCTGTGTTGTGGAACAGTGAATAATTATGACCATCAAACTGAGCATTATTGACGATAGAAGATGTTACAACTCTGAGTAATATATGTATATTCAATTTTAGAGTTATTATTTCTCCAAGGTTTATGATAAATAGATAAGATATAAGAGCAACAGGTAAAAAAACTTTCATCATGTAAAAATTTAAACTGGTATATTGTTTACTTTATTTAATATTTGAAATAATTTGTCAACCTTAATCATTTTATTTTTCATGATTTTTTAAAACTATTAGCTTGGTTTAACCTGAAATATCTTATAAAGCATTTGTATTGTTTGATAGTTTCACAAGAGGGAAGTTTTGATGCCACATGAAGGATGTGGCTTGATTATTGCATCCTTGACAGCTTGGGAACCAATTTGAGCAATAAGAACACAAATTAGACTAGAAGAGCACAGATGGTGATTGATTTTTAAGGTTTATGATTTCTTTTAGATTTTCCAAGAAAAAAATTTGTGTGCTGCTATATGTTATAAAAATCTTTAGTTGTTAATGAGACATTCAAGTTATAAATTTTTTATACCTTGTTGTTTACAAATGTATACTTTTTTTTACTATATACATGTATAATGAGAGTACAAAAACTGGAATAGTTGTATTTTATATTTTGCATTGATTTTCATTTAACTACTATGAGGATAGCAATTTCATGAAATTCACTTAAGGAAAAAAAATATCTAGGAAGAAATGTGAGAGGTAATAAAGATAATACAATATTAATAATTTGTCCTTCATTTTTCACTTTTTGGAACTGACTGATAGGTAAGTATAAATTTTACTTTGAGGCATAAATTTTTAGATGTTCTTAAATATTAATTTCAAACTATAATATTTAAACACAGATCTGAATTTTACTTCATAGAACTTAATTCAGAAGTAAAGAGTTCAAAGTCTAGAATGTAATACACATACAAATAGAAAATAAATTATAATTCGTAACACACCAAAATTTTCACTGCTGGCAGTGTAAATGTGTTTGATAAGAAGCATAGTGTATGTAGTTTCATTATTTCATGTCAAAAAAAAGTTAATGAGGGAAAACACTTGCATGATGTAATAGTTTGTTACATAAAATGTTTCTTAAAATATTTAGAAATTATGCTTTATGTTTGCTAAAAAGTAACCATAATATTTTTTATCATGAACATATTAGCTGAATTATTTAGAGAAAGTTTGTAGAAAAAATCATGCATTTCCTCATGCTGTGATGACAACATCTTACCTGTCGTTTCACTTTGGACTCTTCCTGATCTGGTAAAAACTTTGAGAAGGGTTACAGATTCACACATAACCTCTTCCCAAACTCAATCTAGAAGCAGAACTCTTGTTTTATACATCCATTTAAGCTGTGTGTGTATAGAGAAGAGTAAGAACCAATCATGAAACAGGATGACTAAACTTCTAGTATTGATTTGTGATTCTGGAAGAGTCACACAACTACTTGACCATTGTTGGTAAGAAAGAACCAATCAGAGGCTAGAATGAGTAAGCTTATTGATTTACCATTTGGTGAGAGATTCAGATAACAACCTGACTTGGATTGATTTAGGATATATGGATGAATCATATTATTGAGTGAACAGCTGTCTATTTTAAGGTTTCCAGGTGTGAGAGACAGAGTGGCTCCATGCAGCTGGTGCTGTGGGAGGGTAGTACTTCATTGTGTTACTCCTGCTCTAAATATACTCTACCCTAACATGGCTTGCTTAAATTACATTGGAAAATAAAAATGTAATTTAGATTACTAAATATCCATTAACACCACACATGTATTTTCACAAAAATAAATGTCCCAAATTCTGTTACTAACTTTAAAACATCATGTTATAAAGCTATAAAGTTATTTTATTAATCCAAGTTATATAGTCTGTATGTCATTAAAAGCTCCAATTCAAATGCAGTCAAATATTAAATATGTACGAAGGCTAATACATAACTAGGATAATTTTTTAAACATGAGATTCATTAGTTTCAGTAGCCAATTAGTAGTTACTTGTAATTAGTATTTACTTGTATACTACTAACATTAGTAGTTACTTGTATTTACAGATGTACATAGAAAATACTGTATACATTACATTACAGAAAAGACTTACATTACTCAAAATACGGTCACCAGTTAGTGAAACAAAACATTAGTCCCAAACATTTTATGAAATTTATTTTGAAAGTTAATCTTAACAAACATGCTATCAGAGACGAAAGTTATTTCAAAGGTAAAATATATAAAACTGGTAATTTTTTTACACATAAATAACTAAATATGATGAGGACTCACAAATCGTCTGGTTTGTTTTACTGTCCTTCCACCAAGATTCTTCAGACTTGCACACTAATTCTGTGCTTGCAAGATCATAGGTCTTATTCTTAGCTAATTTTATTGTCGAATCATTTATTAGTTTGGACTGCCAGTCATCCTTAATAACTGGCATCTGGGAAAATCCACATTCTTGTTCAGCAGATGACATGGAAATCACCTGCATGAGGCATACCAAAGCCAACAATGTTAATCCAGGGAAAGGTTTACCATCCTCAACAGTAATTTGACTTAACATGTGGGTCCACAATCCACTTGCACTACAAGTCAGAAACTGATCTGATTTGGCAAGTCTTGTCACTTGCAATCTGTCAATAACACAGTGGATCCCTATCAAATAAGGTTTTTGCACCTTCAATCTGTTGACAAGTCCTTTATTTGTGCTAAAATTGACAGCTGCCCCATCAGCTGTCAGGCATACAATTGATTCAAGCCAGTTGAGAAACTTCCCACATATGGACAATGCTGCAAGTGCAAAAAATTAGTACCCCATATTAATAACTTTCTGTTAAAAAACAAAATATAAATTTGTACTTTGGAAAATTCATTTGCTCCATTATCTATTACACAAGTTGTGTAAGTTTAAGGTCCAATTTTGTCAGTGGTAAATACATGGTTCTTCTTGGTTTAAATCAATTGAAAAATGCTTGAGTTTTCACTGATGTATATTAATAATGGAATGACTATGTAAACCTGAATTACAACACAAATGTACATGAAATACTACCCATTTCAATTTTTCTTAATTAGGAATTCAGGATAAATACAGAAAATTCTCATCCCAGGTAATTAAGAAACCTTTACCTGAACTAAGTGCCTGTAGCAAGTGTTCAGAATCAGCCTTCTCAACTGACTGCAAACACAAGAAGTGGATTATTGGGTAACAGTCACTGTCCAAGTATCTTACACAGACTTTCTCCTGCTCAATGTTGGCAGTGTCTGTTGAGCCATCAGTCATAATGCCAAAGAATAAGGAGGTGAGCAGATGACATCTGACATTATTTTTAATTGTTTCTGCAATATACTTCGTAATGATAACTGCTTGTTTGTCATTGGCATAATGTTCTGTTAAGTTCATACCAAAATTGTGCTCCTGCAGCAACAGAAGGTCTTGAAAAATCACAAAATGGTTTGGCATTCAAAGCCATATAAAGGGCAGTCCTGAACAGCACAAGCAAACGATCTTTCTCAGTCTGGTTAAGTTTGCTCAATTCTTTCATCATGGGAGTTAATTGAGGTGTTTCTTTTGCTGTATTAGCTTGACAACTTAGACTGTGGACGCGACTGTCTTCATGATCCTTGTTATGTAAATGTCGTGTAAATGTTTTTTAAACGACAACATGTCGTGTTGTGTTTGGATTTTCATATCTGTTATTTATATTTCCATATTTATATTACTGTTTCAAAGTTTAAACCAATAAAATATGTTGTTATTCATTTGAAATAAGATTTAGAAATTTCTAGAATTAGGTAGATCAATCAAATGACTATAAATGGAATGTTGGCGGCCTAGTGTCTAGACGACAAGTCTCATGCAAAAACAGACATGCGCAGATTACTCTGGAACTTTGTGGAAGTTACACGATGGTTCGAGAAATGTAGGCCTACTAATATATAAACATACAAAAATGTGAGAGAGGAAAAGAGTCAGTCATTTGTTTGTATTTGAAAAAAAAAACAACAACTTGATTCAAGAAATAGTCTTTGTTCGAGAAATTTTAAACATTTGCTGTGTGTTTATTCAACTTGAATTTGTGACTGAAGCTAGATCTACAGAAGCTGTGATTTTATTTCATCAATCTCTACAATTTGTTCGAATTACTAGTTATACTGAAGGTCAATACGTGTGGAACTGTTTAGGGGAGACCGAGAAAATTGGAAGGCGATAGATAAGTTTGAGACATTCATCGGAAACATCGTGAAGGGAACTTCGTCGAATTTATTGAACTGTGAATTGTTTCTGGACCTCTCCATTCAAACTTCGGTATTTCTTCATGGGACCAAATTCACACCCTAGATCGGAATTTTGGATTTCTGATCTGAACTTTTGGACTTTCATTCTAGATCATTATATTGGACACAGGTCAGTACCATTTTGTATCGTAATTAACTTTGAAGGTTGAAAATAGTACCATTTTGTATTGTAATTAACTTTGAAGGTTGAAACCAGTACTATTTTGTATTGTAATTAATTTTGAATATTGAAACTGAATATCTGTCATTGTTATTATATAATTTATGTTATATTTGTCATATATATAATAGCTTATTGTAATAAATTATACAAGCTGTTGCATTTAGTCTACGAAAAACATAAAACATAAAAAAAAACGTAACAATCCTTAACAGAACTTGCTCTCAGGTTGGAAGATCCTGTTATGAAGGTGTTCTTCTGTCTTCCACTACTTTGGTCATATTCCTGACAAATTGAGCAAAACATGAGTCCGATAGCATTATTATACTCCAGCCATGGTCAGCCTCTATTCCATTCATCCTGGTAACAATGAGTAGGCTGAGTGCCAGTACTAGCAGTAACAGTTTTTGCTTTAATACTTGGGCTTGGGTTTTTCACTTGGGGATCTTCTGATTCATTAGTCTTGCTCGTGAACCCAAACTGAAATAGATCGTGAGACTTTCCTGTTTTCTTACTATCAGACGGCATAGTCAGATCATCATGAATGTTTGTCAGTCATGTGACTATTCAGGAGGAGTGGATTATGCGACCTAAAAAGCACATTTTGAGAGCATTCATGACCGTTTTTTAAAATTCGCTTTTTTTTTTGTCTTAAATCTTAAATTTTGCAAGTTATTTTCCACTTATTATAGAATACACTTTTAAGCAAAATTTTCGGGCTGTGCATACACAGCTTTTGCCTCACTTATTTTTGAGAGGACAATGTATTTGTGTCAGTTTTGTTAGGAATATGACCACCAGTCACGATGTCCAAAGATAGACGGGAAAGTACCAGTCAAACTTGATTTTTTAATGGACATGTCCGGCTTTAAATAGAAAATTTCAGACCCTAACTACACTAACAAAATCCCAAGAAGCTGACATTATGTCACTGTACTTACTGTATGCCTAAACAAATGAATACCATGTTTAAACACACTTTCAAGAAAACTAGTAACTGCAGTAACCCCAAGATGAAATTTATAATGTGCTTAAAAGAACAAAAGTATTATATGTGTATCTTAAATAAATCAACACAATGAAGTTAATTTTTTAAAATTATTACATCTTACACTCAGAAAACATACAAGTCAACAACTACAATTATATAAAAAATTATTTCCAGATAAAGAACCTTACTTGTAATTTATAATCAACAAATGATTTTTGCTTATAAAACTTAAACATACATTGTATTAAAGAACTGACTTAAACATATTAAACCTATTTCCAAAACTTACCTACACTTTTCAATGTATTGCTATGTTTTTCTTTTAGTAAAGCCACATTGAACTATCTGCTATGTCCACAAGAGGAATCGAATCCATGACTTTAGTGTTGTAAATTTGTAGACTTACTGCTGTACCAGCAGGGGATTTGTTATGAAAAATGAGTATGTATTATTGTGAAGAATAGAAGGCATACAAATTATGACTTGCTATTTGTAACATGACAGACAACTTCCACATATTAAAAAAACAACATAAGTGCAAATAAGCACATCATTTTTATTCGGATATAAAATCATCTATTCTTGCAATGAGTTTTGAAAAGCATTAAATATTTATAGAAACAGAAATTTCCAACTGATTCATCATTCACACATCTAAATATGAAGACTTCAACACATTTTTGGTAAAAATTGGCTTTAAAAGTTCACAACCTGATACACACACCTATATGTAATTAATAATTATATACCCATACACACCTGCACAACTATATGTATACAAATTATTGAAAACTAAATCCACTTTTAATGTACATGTTATCAGCCACGTAAAATGGTTATCATAATTCCAATGTAATTTCTGTTTGAAATTCTCCTGTATGATAAACTCCTAGACTAAGTTCTTTTAAACTGTAGAGAAAAATTGTTAACACTACAAATGTTTACACCGTAAATGGATTTTATACAGCTGTCAGAAAAAGGTTAACTAATTATAAATATATACAATAGTGTCTCAATATAAAAGTTTAAATGTGTTAATATTCTTGTAAGAAAAAAGGTAATGTTCAAATATTGACGTGTTTACATTTTCATAAAACTTGTTGAATTGCAGTTCTAAGCACTTTAATTTTAGATTTCTTTGGTTTTCACTTTCCTAAATATTTTATTTAAATTAATCACATTTATCTTTTTACTTTTTCATTGAAATTAGCAATTAGTAAAATCAATTAACAAATGTATATCCATATTGTAAGGAATATATTTCCACAAAACATGCATATGCTTTCCAAAGACTGCGAGGCTAAAAATGACAGCTTTGCTAAATTAGGACAACATGCTAAACTGCATTATGTGTTTTACAAGTAAACAACAAGGATAAAAACAATAAAAAACATTTATGAATAAATCAGAGTACAGTGGTCACAAATAAACTAGTCAATGTTTAACATTAAAAAATACAGCAAATTAATGGAACATGTAAGCACTTTTTGAAAACATTTTTAGAATTTTTTCATGTTTAAATTAACTTGAATGTTTCTCTTCCATATTAACTGATGACGCACATGCTGTAAAAGAGAAAAATGTTTCAGAGTTGAAAAACTAAATAAATGTCATGTTTCAATGAACTTTTCTTCTTTAAAGTACATACAACCTAGATTTTTGTACATCATTGCTGTACATGTAACTACAGACTTTCACAATTATAACAGCATACAGTAGTACTAAAGTTAAGATTCTTAACTTTCACGATACCTCACATCTTCAACTCATTGAAATAAAGAAAAGGCTACATGTGTAAACATTTTGCATCATCTCTCTTTCAAATCCTTTTCTTGATCCAACAATTCTCCTATATTTCATATGCACATTAAACAGTATCTTTAAATCCACCATCTTTTAAATGCAATACAAAATAATTTCTGTAATATATGTAGTTTTCTTCTGTGCTATGCTTAAAAGAACTTTACTGTACAGATACTGCTTTATATAATGAGAATTACTCCTTATGGAAATCTCAAAACACTTTAAAGTCTACAAAAATTTTACTTTGAATATAAAAGTATTTATTAAACTTCTAGTTTTGTAATTGTACTAGTAGTATTATGAAATCACCAGTAAATGGTTAACAAGTTGTGTTGCTAATTTGCTATTCTAGAGTATGAAGCTAAATTGTTTTTAATGACTTTCAAATGGAGTATTACAACCATTCACAAAATATCTGGTAAAGAAAAACAAAAAGATTAGATTTATTTTACTTTAAAATGGTCTAAATGTACTCACCTTGTTATACTGTATACTCTCTAGTTGGATATTTCTTAACTGAAACTACAGCTCACCATTTTTATGCTAAACTACAATATGTTTAAGTAAAAAGACATAGAAAAAAAAATGAAGCATGGTGTCTCTGCTTCTTTATACTAACAGCAAGAAATATATCACAAACTACATTCACTTTTCAATCTGCCATACTTTGAGTACACCACACCAGGGGTTAAATTCTGTTGGTACTGAGTTCCAGAACTTATTTGAAATGCTTTGCCAGTTTTTTGTTTACACACAGACGTTTTTTTCTTTTTCAAAAAAAAATGTTCACTTCATCCAACAGAGTACATCTACTTTTTTGAAAATTTCAGTCTTGTTACACATTGTCCATAAATTAAATTAATGATCAAATATTTACAGTTATAGCGTATTACATGCATTAACAAATAACTTTTCTAGAACTTTAAGCAAGACTAGTAAAAAAGATAAAAACATAGTCATATTAAACTTCAAAATAACACTGCATGATTTTCCAGTTATGATATCCAGCTCTTTCTTGCGGTAAAACTTCAGTTTATTATGTCTGTTAATAATTTGTTTCCTCTATTTCGTAACTATACTATATATACACCTTCGTCAGTATTATTTTGCAGTTATAAGCTTAACCATGACGCCAACGTACCAAATCCAGAATAGTTATTTAGTTCATTGTTGGTGTTAACTTCAACTGACTACCGCTCAATATTAAATAATTACATGTTGATTTAATATTTATACGAGCTCAGAGTTAATATGTTAGTTACATATATTGCAAGATGTATTTTTCGTGTCCCACATACATTACAAAGCAATTATTTTATTTGTATATATTAACTAATTTGAACTATCTACAACTTTTAAAATAAATTGCGTTGCCTAGAACATGAACTTACATTGTTACTAGCGCTATCTAGTACAAACGAAAATGATGACTTAATTATTTTTTCTTGAGATTATTATTTTAATACAATTAAAGGTATATATATGATAATTTTTAATCTTTTGTTTTTCCTTTACATGCATTGTTTATAAAAAATAACGAAATTCTACTCAATAAAACATATGCTAGAACGTTGAAGTTCCATTAATAGAAGAAACGATGCTATTGTCAACTAGAACCTGAATTTTTATTTTCCATAAAAATTGTAGTAAATTATCTTAATTAATACTCAACTATCTCGCATATAAGGAATAATAAAAAGTATATCCACAAGACAATTTATAATTTTCTAAAACTTGCATTATGTAGTAGTTAAATTTTAACCCAGTTTATTATGAAACCATAATAGGTATACGTTTCGCTTTTCTAGAAATTAAGCATAAATATTTAGAGAAATCTGGAAATAATGTTCTAATTGTATTTATTAATCAATTTTGTAGTATGTTTAATAACTAATCTATTTAAAATATTCAGTATAGCAGCAAAGAAAGGAAGTACAGTTTATATAATATGTCACAAAAGTAGCAAAGTTACAAGTCACACGAAACATCAGCTTATAAATATAACCATTCTTAAGAAATAGCTGAACGTTAAGTGAAGTTATTAAGAATAATTTTATGTGTAAAACTATCTTTAAAAATCTAAGTCATTAAGTGATGGGCGGTCTTCTGGTATGAGCAGGTTTTGTCACAGAATCATTAGACTTTACGTGTACGGATAGCCAAGGTACTCAATAGGTATAATACAAACATGCACACTGAAGTCAACAACAACAGAGTTTTATTCTTAAAGATTATTGTCACTGATTTTAATTTCTTTCTCTACACAATAAGTTCTAAGACAAGGCAATAAACCAATACCAAAATAGCAAACCAGTAAGTGACCATAACACCAAATTGTTCACACATACATTCGTAAAACGTACTAACTTTCAGGTAGCGTAAAAACATCGCAAGTAACAAACATTTTGGAAAAGTAAATTCATGTAGGGGTGGCAGTGCCAAAAAAACCTCAAGCAAGAATATAGGGAAGATATAGCTATACATAGATCATCCAGAAATGACTTTCAATATTAAAATTTAATGGTACTGTAAAATGCATACTTGACTTTAATATCAGTGAAGCTCGGAGTAACATATTCCTGACTGTTGGTATGCAATCTGTTTATCATAATATTACGGTGATGTCACAGTAGGCATCAAAGTGAAAATCAAAGTGAGTTTTAACATGTCTTTATTATTATAGACTCTTGCTACGATGTCGGTCGATATGACAGATCTCATAACCATTTCTTACTTGTGCATTTACAGTGTAACATTAAATTTTAATATTGATAGTGACAAAGAGATAATATGTGTTTAGTCGAATAATTCCCTTATTTTCGTCTGCATTATTTTTGGCACTGCCGTCACTATTTCGTTTTACATTTACAACATGCTTTTTCAATTACTTGGTCAATTTACTACTACTCTAAGTAGTCTCACATAAGTAGTGGTTTACGTTATCTCTATTTGAAACGTACTCGTAAAAAAGAAAATTAGGTTTCATTGTAAAACTTAATTCTGATGGTTACGTTATATGTCTGAGAAAGTTTTGCAGGGCTTTGAGAATATTACATTTCTTACTTTGCCACTAGACTTGTCTGAAGAAATATAACCTGCTGAAGAGCATGAAGTTCCTATCGAGATAACTTCCAGACGAGAATTGAGATTGGAAATGTCAATGAATTAGCATTAAACCTACCTAGGAAGACCCTCCTCCTCTGTGTCAACAAAGGACAAGATGCCATCCTATCTGTACACCATGAGTTTTAGAAGAAAAAACCATTAACATAATTTTGTGAATGGATAATTTAATATACTGTTTTAGTTTTTGTATTCGGATTGTTCAGAGGCATTGACAATCTAGGAAGGAAGAAGTGCTATAAACCATATTTTTAATGTTTTAATTTGTTTGTTACCTAAATGGAGCGGCAGGTCATAATGATGACGTTAAGATCAGGTACACACTGAACCTTAGGAAAATTCTGGGGTACTTAGGTCAAATTTTTTACTACGCATAAGGGTAGATTATAAATGAAGAGTCAGTGATGTATCAAGATGATAATTAAGAAACTAGTATAGTTACGACGAAAGTGTTTGTACCCCTGCGTCCCAAATAGTTTTTTGCTCACAACTTAAAACGTATCACAATTAGGATAATAGAAGTACAGTGTATTATAAATATTATACTAACACACATCTGCATAAATTTTTATGTAAATTAAACGATAAATAAACTGTTTATAAACAAATAATCAAAAATAGAAGAGCAGAAAGTGTTCGTAGATTTCGGAACGTGTGAAAAAACTGATATTCCCGTAAACATTTTGTTTAGTTTGGCAAATAAACTACGTTATACTATTCCAGAGCTAGACACTTGGTTTATAATTATTGGAATTTAGCCAGCAAAAATGTACTTCCGGCAATTTAGCGCCGTCTTTGTCATCATCTACTTGGTCATCATGGCAAACAGGAAACAACTGTCCAATGATTTAAAAACCGAATTATTGTGAAATACAAGTTTCGTGTGTCTCTTTTCGATATTGCTACACAACTTAATGTGCCAAAATCTGCTGTTCAAAGCATAATTGCCAAGTTTAAGCTTACAAAATCAACTGCTAACCTCCCTCGTTCCAGATGCTCCAGCAAAATTCCAGAGAGAACCAAGAGGAAGGTTCTCAGAGAAGTTAGTAGGAACCCTTGTTTAACACCAGACAAAAACTGGTAAGGGAAACTTGGGTTGAAGTAAGCACCTTTACAATTATGAACACGTTACGCTCTTCTTGGTTCAAGGCATGCCGTCCTCGTAGAACTCCATATTTAAAGCCTGTTTATTTAGCAGCACGATTGAGGTGGGCAGGCCTGGCATGGTCAAGCGCGTAAGGCGCGCGACTCGTAATCCGAGGGTCGTGGGTTCGCGCCCACGTCGTACTAAACATGTTCGCCCTCCCAGCCGTGGGGGTGTATAATGTGACGGTCAATCCCACTATTCGTTGGTAAAAGAGTAGCCCAAGAGTTGGCGGTGGGTGGTGATGACTAGCTGCCTTCCCTCTAGTTTTACACTGCTAAATTAGGGACAGCTAGCACAGATAGCCCTCGAGTAGCTTTGGGCAAAATTCCAAAACAAACAAACAAACTGAGGTGGGCAAGAAAGCGTTTAGATAAACCCTTTACCTATTGAAAGAGTATTCTTTGATCAGACGAGACTAAAATCGAGCTTTTTGACCACAATGATGTTCGCTATATTTTCCGTAAGATGGGGCAATGAAATCTTCTAAATAAGATTAAACACGGAGGTGGCTCGATCACTTCAGCTATTATTAGGCAGCCTTCATCGTGTCAACGGAATCATGAAAAAAGAAGAGTATGTTGATATATTAGGCACTTATATCAAGAATGATGCTCGGAACTTGCGGCTTGGACGTCGTTGGATCCTCCAGCACGACAATGACTTCAAGCATACATCGAAATATGTGCAATCCTGGTTGCAGAGGAATCATATAAGCGTTCTGGAGTGGCCATCGCAGTCACCCGATCTCAACCCAATTGATATGAGCTGAAGATCAGGGTTCATCAGCGTTATCCGAAACACTTGCAAGAGTTGGAAGTCTTTTGGAAAGAAGAGTGGAAGAAAATACCCTTTTGAGTACTGTCAAACGATCATGGAGGGTTATGATGAGAGATTGCGCCAAGTAATTCACCTGAAAGGCTACACAACTGACCATTAAAGTAGACGCACGAACACTTTCTGCCCCTCTTATGTTTAGTTATTTGTTTATAAACAGTTTATTTGTCATTTAATTTGCATAAAAATTTATGTAAATGTGTCTTAGTAAAATATTTATAACATAACTTACTTTCAGATTCCTAATATTGATACTTTTTAAGTTCTGAGGAAAAAACAACTCACGACTCAGGGGTACGAACACTTTCTGTCGTAATTGTGAGTTGTTTTTAACTGGTAGAGTGAATCAATCAGTATGTTTTCGTTTTCAATTAAGTATTTAGATCAGTGTTAGCTATTACACTTTTCAATAGTAAATATTTTTGCAACATAAAATGTTTAAAAATTTGTGTGATCTTAATACAGACAAGCAAGTCAAGGAAGCCATTAAGTTCCTCATACCTTAGTTACACTTTAAACAAGGTCGTTGAACAGTATTATTACATGCATGATTTAATGATCTGTCATTTGATACTTAATCTTGTCAGTATCAGACCACGAGTAAGAATAGTAGTAACATTCAAAAAGCAAAAACAAACGCAAAGTATAGGATAAAGCTTCTATTAATTTTTGTTGTTTTATTTTTGTTCTGATAAAGGCCCGGCATACCCAGGTAGCTAGGGAGCTCGACTCGTAATCTGAGATGCGCGGGTTCGAATCCTAGTCATACCAAACATGCTCGTTCTTTCAGCTGTGGGGGCGTTATAATGTGAGGTCAATTCAACTATTCGTTGGTAAAAGAGCAGCCTAAGAGTTGGCGGCAGGTGGTGATGACTAGCTGCCTTCCCTCTAGTCTTACACTGCTAAATTAGGGGCGGCTAGCGCAGATTGCCCTCATGTAGCTTCGCACGAAATTGAAAACAAACATACAAATAAATGCCAATAATTTTAAAACTGTCTTACGAGAATTCATCAATTCACAAAGTATTGTGTTTTAAGGTTGTTTCAGCCACGTATAACTTTATGCGTTTCCGCATACGTAACGCATACTGATATATTTGTAGAGCTTCGTAATGATTGATACCTAAAATTATGTCGTTCGGAGAATAATATTTCACATAAAGGTACTAAATCTTTTGAGGTGTGCTCATCTGTGATTGCTCGTTACTTTAGTCTCTCCCAAGGGTACAGCGGCATGTTTGCGGACTTACAACGCTAAAAACAGGGTTTTGATACCCATAAGCAGAACAAAAATAACTTATTTTGTAGTCTTGTGCTTAAATACAAAAAAGAAACAAACATCGTTAATTTAAAAGTTATACGGGATGGGCAGGTATATTTGTTAGCGTGTCCGGTCTGTGTATCCTAACCATCAAATCTTTTCTGCAAACATCCGTTCTATAATTTAATTTCATGGATGTACTGCAAAAGTAACTTTTGTTGTTGTTGTTTTGAATTAAGCACAAAGCTACACAATGGGCTATCTGTGCTCTGCCCACCACGGGTATCGAAACCCGGATTTTAGCTTGTAAGTCCGCAGACATACTGCTGAGCCACTGGGGGGCAAAGTAACTTCAAATTCCCACTAGCTATTGAAACAAGAGTAGTTGCATTGTTGGCGGCGGGCACTGTTGACAGCATACTCTTCAATTCATTAGTCCAAAATTAGAGACGGCTGTGCGCAGAGAGTCCTTGTGTAGCCTAGCTTAAAATTCTAAAATAATCAAAATTTTATTTCTGTAAATGACCTCTCGTTTTAGCATCAAGCTGAAGAAATATATATATATATATATACATTTTAGGTATGACTTCACTTAATATGCTTAAATAAAAAAACTGACGAAAAAAAGCAGATTCCTCCCAGCGGCACAGCGGTATTTCTGTGGACTGAAGCCTGGCATGGCCAGGTGGGTTAAGGCGTTCGACTCGTAATCTGAGGGTTGCGGGTTCAAATCACCGTCACACCAAACATGCTCTTCCTTTCAGCCGTAGGGGCGTTATACAATGTGACGGTCAATCCCACTATTTATTGATAAAAAAGTAGCTCAAGAGTTGGCGGTGGGTGGTGATGACTAGCTGCCTTCCTTCTAGTCTTACACTGCTAAATTAGGGACGGCTATCTGCACTAGCCGTCGCTTAGCTTTGCGCGAAATTAAAAAAAAACATGCAAAACAGACAAAAACAATTGTTCATTGTGTAGTTTTGTACTTAATTAGAGACAACGACTGACCAAAAATCACTTACTAAATGCCCACTTTAGTGGCTCAGCTATACCTCTGAAGGCTTATGAGATTAAAAATATGGTTTTGATTCGCGTAGTGGGCAGAGCACAGATAGCCCATTGTGTAGCTTTGTCCTTGACTTGAAACAAACATAGAAGAGCAGATTTTGTAAATGTTAATTTTGAGATTTTTTTATAAATGTGCTTAGCCCAGTAAAATGTTCTATTACTTCGTGTATGTACATGGGTAATGTTATATTCTCGTGAGATTTATATAATTGTAAGAGTTTATCTAAAGTTTTCTCACCTCATCAACTAACCACGTGAAAATCGAGGTCAGCGGCCCTGCCACTGAAAACAGATCTTCATTCGCAAAATTAAAAATATTCGTCATCGTGCTCTGAGTTCCTTCCAGAATTAGTGTATCTGACAGTGTAATTGGAACATGCGTTCCAAAGAAGCTATTTCCTAACGGATGACGTATGCCAAGAAATATTTCGACTGCTTCGTTTCAGAGACTTTGTATTTTCATCCGTGAAAGCCACAATAATGACATCGGCCACTCCGGGGAGCTACATCACTTCACCACGGCCATACTAAATCTATATAAAGTTTCACATACTTTATTTTCTGCAAATTTTGAACCAGTCCAGAAATAAGAAATTGCTTGAGTTCTAAAAATAAGCTGAATGTGTATTGTGAGAAGGACACATTCACAAATTAAGGACAACAGGAAAGCAAGATTCTTGGAAAGGTCTTTATTGTCTAAATTAAGCAGAGAGTTTAAATAAAACAGCTAATTCTGACGAATAAAAATGCAGTACAAATGCATATACTTTACCTATTTTAAGATAAATAAACTTTAATGTGTAACATTGTCATATTAAAAACTCTTTTCGTCTCCGTTTTAAAATAAATTTAAGTTTGAAATAACTGTAAATAAACATATTACGTATAAAGTAGTGTTGAAGTAATGGACAAAGTTTTTGATTTACAAATAAAGTAGCTAATATTAGCATGTTGTGACCGAAATACTTAAGAAGCAATATCCATGTTACATGTTCTAGAATTTAATTGTTTAACATTAAGACATTATGCATTTTTTTATTAAATAGAAGCTAACAGGAAGTCATTTAGAAGTTTAATACATCACTTTGCAGAAAGTTCAATTTGAACACATCGAATAATAAAGAGTTAATTGGCACTTTCTACAGTTATTACAATGAGTAACTTTGCAATATAAGTTATGTACTTCTGAAAAACCAAGAGATCCACAGAACTTGCGTATACTGAATCAACAAAAAAGTGACTGGACCAGCTAGTAAGGTGTAGTACAAATTAGTGTTCTGGACTGGACCAGCTAGTAAGGTGTGGTACAAATTAGTGTTATGGATTGGACCAGCTAGTAAGATGTAGTACAAATTACTGTTCTGGACTGGACCAGCTAGTAAGGTGTAGTACAAATTAGTGTTCTGGACTGGACCAGCTAGTAAGGTGTAGTACAAATTAGTGTTCTGGACTGGACCAGCTAGTAAGGTGTAGTACAAATTAGTGTTCTGGACTGGACCAGCTAGTAAGGTGTAGAACAAATTAATGTTCTGGACTGGACCAGCTAGTAAGGTGTAGTACAAATTAGTGTTCTGGATTGGAGCAGATAGCAAGGTGTAGTACAAAGTAGTGTTCTGGACTGGACCAGCTAGTAAGGTGTAGTAAAAATTAGTGTTCTTCACAGAAATAAATATGACTCGATTTAAGAGAACAAACAAAACTTTACACAGCAGTAAAACTGGAAACACCAAGACAAACTGGCTGAAGGGATCTCATCTGAGACTATATACGTAATCTACAGCTGAGCTCCTAGGATTCAGTTCCACCTGAACTATGCCACGTGTCCACTTCTCCACGTGACTGCCAAGCAAACAATTTTCAAGTAATCATCGGAATTTAAGAGTGCTGGACATCGCTGTATATCAGATTTACAGTCTCGGACTTACACTGGCCAAGACAAGGTGAATATTTTTGTTTTTGCAACACTTTATTGGAAGTTACGTTTTAAACATTTTGTCAAATTAAAATACATTTATTTTCTTTGTTATAAAGATATATTATTTTGATAAACTTAGACGCCATACTCTTTCCTCTATCTTCAGACTATTTGATAAATTTAATTTTCAATGAAAATTTAAATTTATAATTTGTATTGAAACAGTGGAGCCGTAGCTTTAGATCGAAAATAGTGTCAAATTATAAGATACTCAGTGTGTGACAAATAGTAAGATTATATCTAATACAGACCCCGAAAGATATGCAAATGGAAATAAATGCAATTTAGATTTACAGTATCAAAATTTAGCTTAACAATTAATTTCGTGGAAGAACTAACAATAAAAAAGATTTAAAACTGATTATGAACTTAAATATAAAAGCATTTAACATTAAATATATATCACACGGAAATACATACAAAAACATAGTGACTAAAACCTGAATTATACAAAGCAAATAGTATGCCTTCATACAAAGGGCTACGCCAAATTAATTTTCCAAATTTGTTATTTTACCATGAAATATATAAATGTACTTAAAATACATAGTTCGTATTCTTTGATAGACGGAAGATTTTCAAAATTTAGTCTTCAATACCTGTTGCAATCATCGTCCATTTGACTAAGTTTCGTCATAATTCATATTATTCACTATAGATTGGAACAAAATTACAGTATTATTTGACCAGCTATTCTGATTGAAATATTTATGAATACACACCATATTTATACATCTATATTCCAGCAAAAATACGTTGTTATCGTGTTTAGTTATATTTACCAAGATAATGTTAAACAGCTACTTCATTGAAAGGAATAACCAACACAGAAGTTGGAACTCCATATCTTTGTAATAATTTTAAAATATTTTATTTTAACCTTTATACTAATTTTAACACTTGAATAAATATACACTGTATTCTAGTACTATTCGAATGCTCTAACAGTCGACCATAGAGAAAGTTGCCAGAGGAAAAAAAAAAAATCTAAAGTGTACCAATATATACAGTTTTGATTCTTTATATATTACAGTTATGTTTCACGTAATTCGCATAATAACCATATATGATAGAAAGTGCTGGTATCAGAACCACATTTTGACATTGTATTGCTACTAAGACTTTTAGGAAAGGTATATAACAGCTGTTTCTGGCGCAAAATATTTGCACACGTTCATAAGCCAGAACGTACACTAACTTTGAGTTGTGTTCTAACTTGTTTTTAGGAAATTGGTTGGTGATCAACTTGGCGTCTTGCGTGTGTGTATATTTTCTTATAGCAAAGCCACATCGGGCTATCTGCTGAGTTCACCGAGGGGAATTGAATCCCTAATTTTAGTATTGTAAATCTGTAGACTTACCGCTGTACCAGCGGGGGACTGGTTTCTTGCACAGACTGTTCAATTCATTGTCAAGATGAAAAGGTTACTGCTCTAATAAGCAAAGATTACAATTTTCTTTATCACAGAACTCGGAAGAGCAAAATAATCAGTTATTCAAGAAGTCTTCACCTACAACTTATATCCCTGGTCTTGAAGTAGAAAGGACAGCCTTAACGATAAAAGGGAAGAAGTTAACATTTTGAAGTAAGTTCTCTTATTTTGTCCTTCCCTCAGTAGGGATTTCATTTTTATCCACTGCAAATTGTTCGTCGTCTCGGATTGTTTGTTGTTTTTTAACTGCGTGCAAAGCTACACGAGGGCTATCTGTGCTAGACGTCCCTAATTTAGTAGTGTAAGGTGGGTTAAGGTGTTCGACTCGTACTCTGAGAGTCGCGGGTACGAATCACCGTCACACCAAACATGCTCTTCCTTTCATCCGTAGGGGCGTTATATAATGTGATTGCCAATCCCACTATTCATTGATAAAAAAGTAGTCCAAGAGTTGGTGGTGATGACTAGCTGCCTCCCTCTAGTCTTATACTGATAACTTAGGGACGGCTAGCTCAGATAGCCCTCGTGTAACTTTGCGCGAAATTCAAACAAAAAACAAAAAACACAAACGAAACCACAATTTGAGTGCATATGAAAACCTCAAAGACTAGAAGTAGTACTGGCAAGGACTGAGTGTGTGTTTTTAGTTTTCCAACACTCTGCTTGTGATAAAATAATGAACATTTTATCTGAATAACATATATTGAGTTTATATGTTATATGGACGCATCATTTATGATTCTTGAGCATCACCACATGTCCTGAAACATCTTGCTTTAAACCATCTGTTGACGAATAGTCTTTGGTCAGTGAAATGATCAGTTGAGTAAAAACCATTTCGCACTTTAAATGCACCAGCCCACAAAAATACATTAAACCTTTCCAACTCCTCCGTCGATAAAGAGTAGTTTAACAATTTTATTAAATCGATTAAAAGTCTTATATTAATAGAACTGACCGGCTTAAAAAGTTATTGTATTCTTTGCATACATTGCTTGTCAAAGAGCTGTTCTTAAACTTGAATATCTCTATTGACATAAAGTTGAATTCATTTGTCGAGGAAGAGATATTTGACGCTTTCAAATCAACTGATTGAAAATCATTAACTCTCCTGAGCCCCCCAGGGGCTCAACGGTATGTCTGCGGATTTACAACGCTAAAACCGGGTTTCGATACCCGTGGTGGCCAGAGCACAGATAGCCCATTGTGTAGCTTGAATACGCTGTGCGAGAAAACGTTGTTTCATTCTCTATACATGTTAATAAATAATGATTTAACACATCGGATGTATTGCTAGAAAAAAAAAATTTAATATTTTGGGTTTAGTATTTGACATAAGGCTAGTTAGCTACATGACCACATGCTTTTAAGTAGGGCCGATATTAGTCGTCTGAATAGTGTGCTGGACCATGGATCTAACGGTCCAGTGTTCGAATTTTTGTTACGTTCTCCCCTCAAAAAAGCTCTGTACTTTAGGGTGAGCCATGGAGTCTACTATTAGAGCCAATAATATTAATAGTGAAATTAAATCTTGATTAATAACGTTATTTAGTTTCTACCGACGTTTTAAAACAGTCAACCTATCGAGTTTTCTGCGTCAACGTCCACAACACTTCCTTCAGTAGGGAATTCTGTATTCTAACTATTTCACCCATAACACTTACTTTACATTTGCACATCGGATATATTTAATTTCTGTGGTTCATATTAGTGTGATAAGGTTGCTTACTTCTAGTTATAGTACATCCCCGATTTGTGTAGCGTAACACATTTTCTAAATTAATGCTGACCCTAAACAGAATCCAATATACTCCTACAAGTACTAAAACAATCCAGGCTTAAGACAATTAAAATTTTATTAGGCGTTTAACCACATTTCCTTTGTGTGCGTGTGAGTGTTTTTGAGTGTAGCGTAAGATTCGTTCATTTGTTTGTTTTGTTTTTGGAATTTTGCACAAAGTTACTCGAGGGCTATCTGTGCTAGCCGTCCCTAATATAGCAGTTTAAGACTAGAGGGAAGGCAGCTAGTCATCACCACTCACCGCCAACTCGTGGGCTACTTTTTAACAAATGAATAGTGGGATTGACTGTAACATTATAACGTGTCTACGGCTGAAAGGGCGAGCATGTTTGGCGCGACTGGGATGCGAACCCGCGATCCTCGGATTACGAGTCGCACGCCTTAACACGCTTGGCCATGCCGGGCCGATTCGTTCGTCAGACTCAAGGTAATCCGTGCTGAACGTGGGTCCGAACGTCACTTTTGTTCGACGATGGCTTCAAGTAGTTGACCACCGATGTTCTTTTTCAAATGATTCCTAAACATACATATATTTGCATGTAAACCTTGATACCGAATACTGTTTGACTTTAAAGGTTATTTGAAAATAATTTTCTTCACTGCTTTCTAAGGTTAACATATTTTGTACATTTGGCCCATATACGAGATAATTGCACTCTTTCTCTTACGAGGTACTAGATTCCAGTTTAATACCAAACAGCGCTCCCTTTTTTAAAGTGTTTACGAAACTTAAATCCGTTCTAGGAGAAATTTCAAAAAGTTTTATTTCTAGTCACATACCAACTCGGTCATATACCAACAAACTGTTCACTTAAAATCAATTGCCCCCCCAGTGGCTCAGCGGTATGTCTGCGGACTTACACGCTAAAATCCGGGTTTTGATACCCGTGGTGGGTAGAGCACAGATAGCCCATTGTGTAGCTTTATGCTCAAACAAACAAACAAACAAACAAAATCAATTTTAGCGAAACTTTTATCAGATAAAAACCTAGAATATTTAATCCACATATATAGAAGAGAGAATCTTCAATAGCCCGGCACTTGAGATTTCGGGCAGAATTAGAGTAATTAATCTTCGATATCTCCCCCCTTGTGTTAGATATATTTTTGTCCGCTAACAATACCATGCTTCGGGAATACGTATACCTGATTCGATTCTACTACTTATCGGGATCTCTAAAAGCCTATCTTCAGATTGAGATTCCTTTAGACAGGTTTAGGGTAAATTAATCTACCAGACCAATTGGTCAAGTTGAAAGGATTGATATCCTGAGTCCACAACTGCAATTAGATCCCAAATCAGTCAAGAAATGACCCAAGCTCTGAGCTAAAAGTATTTACTTGAAAAAAATAAAATAAAACAACAGAAAACTCAGTGCCCTTCTATGAGTTACTATGTAGCAATTGAAAAGAAAGAAAACAGGTTTTAAAATTTTGAGACAAGGAGTGGCCAAAAATTAGAGCGTATAGAGCTAAAGTCAAATGGTTCAGGGTTTGAGACGTGATGTAGCTGAAGACGTCTGAACTTTTAGCTGTGGGCGCGTGATAAACATAAGTTGATCCTGTTATCTGATTCAAAGCCTTTGTGGTGGCAGATTCTGTTTATTGACTAACTGCCTTTCGTTTGGACAGGGCCCGGCATGGCCAAATGGTTAAAGCAATTGAATCGTAATCCGAAGGTCGCGGGTTAGAATCCCCGTCACACCAAACGTGCTCGCCCTTTTAGCCGTGGGGCTTTACGTAATATGACGATCAATACCAATATTTGTTGGTAAAAGGGTAGCCCAAAAGTTGGCGGTGGGTGGTGATGACTAGCTGTCTTCCCTCTAGTTTTACACTGCTAAATTAGGGACGGATAGCACAGATAGCCCTCGTGTAGATTTGCGTAAAATTCAAAACAAACCAAACCTTCTGATCAAAAGTTTAAAAAAGAAAACTTATACCTGGTTTTGGGGGTATCTGACTGGTAATAACTGTTCATTATCTTATGTTTTGACCAGTGCATCACGATAGAAA
Source organism: Carcinoscorpius rotundicauda (assembly GCA_011833715.1). Classification (NCBI taxonomy): domain Eukaryota; kingdom Metazoa; phylum Arthropoda; class Merostomata; order Xiphosura; family Limulidae; genus Carcinoscorpius; species Carcinoscorpius rotundicauda. Next base: position 51,816,135 of record CM022396.1, on the reverse strand, counting down.
CGTTGACCGACACGTTTGACACTTTAGTTCACGTTGGTGTACTGAATAAAATCTGAAAAAAGATAAATTATTCCACACGTGTGTTAATTTTTTTTCCAGAAAAGATAAAATTGAAACTATTGTCTGTGGTGTAGAGGCCTAAGGCATTCTTGATTGACCGTACTCTCGTGTGTAGACTACAGTTTCACTTTTTCAAGTTTCAACTTTTAACAAAGCTTGGGTTAGCAAACCAAAGAAATAATAATATTTTATACAATAGTTTTTGGGCATTTTGAGTCTTTATTAACTCACCATTTAGTGCATAAATTATTTTAAGCTGGTATATGATAAATTTTAAAAAAAGTCAAATCGTAGTAGTAATTTTTCGTGTGATATTTCATGTTTCTTCCAATTCCAGTGAGAGCAGAAAACTAAGAAAAGTAATTAGAGGTGTTCTTATGTATATAACCTCCTGTAGCCACGATTTACAATCGCGATATGCAAATGAAATGAAATCTACCAGTTCTTGCGGCCCGGTAGGATCAAGCGCGTTAAGGCGTGCGACTCGTAATCCTAGGGTCTCAGGTTCACATCCCCGTTGCGCCAAACATGCTTGCCCTTTCAGCCGTAGGGGGGGTACAATGTGACGGTCAATCCCACTATACATTGGTAAAAAAAATGGCTCCAGAGTTGGTAGTTGTTGGTGATGACTAGCTGCCTTCCATCTAGTCTTAAACTGCTAAATTAGGGACGGCTAGCACAGATAGTCCTCGAGTAGCTTTGTGCGAAATTCAAAAACAAACAAAATCAGTTCTTGTGTTATAAGTTTTGGAAACAACAGAAGAGAAACGAAAATTTTAGCAACTAAGAGAACATAAAGTTCTATTTAGCAAATTTCACAGCATGGCAAAAACTATGAATTTTGAGAACATTCGGATCATGTAAACAGAATTCGAGAAAGGTGGTGTGGACCTCGTGATTTTTTTTTAGTTATGGCTTGTTTGTTTGTTTTTTTTAATTTCATACAAAGCAACTCGAGGGCTATCTGTGCTAGCCGTCTCTAATTTAGCAGTGTAAAAATAAAATGAAGGCAGTTAGTCATTATCACTCACCGCCAACTCTTGGGCTACTTTTACCAACAAATAATGGGATTGATCGTTACGTTATAAAGCCCTCCCGGCTGAAAGAGCGAGCATGTTGATGCGACCGAGATTGGAATCCGCGATCCTTAGATTACGAGTCGAACGCCTTAACCCACCTGGCCATGCCAGGCCATTGAGTTATAGCACACGAAAAGTTCGTCTGATACAAATATTACTTCCAATTGACGTCAGCTTCACTTATATTACTATCTTACTCTTCATTCAGGTAAGTTCTTTTTCTCGTCACTACAATTGTAAAGTTAGTAAAGTAATTAGATAACAAATTCGAGTTGTTCGTTCGGCTGCTTATGCGTTTAAATTCATTCTTTTTTTTAGGAGGAAGGCAGAGGGGGAGATTCACTTTTAGTAACTTCACAAATTTAGCCGAAATTCATTCAGGTAATTATATACAACAACTTGTTGACGTACAACTCTGGTTACATGCACACACAATATATTGCGCAGTGGTTAAACCTATTATCATTTTATCAATTTTCTCAAACAAGAAACACCGTAAAGTATCATCATTTGATTAAATCTACGAATACCTGTGAATACAGTAGTTGTACAGATAAAATGTGGCGCATGCGCACTAAAACTGATTTTTTTCCTTAATAATTCAGAAGTTAAAGTATCTTGACGTGCCAACATAAACCATCATTGTTTGAGGAATCTGCCTGTTTGACATCTGAGTTTGATATCGTTCCATTTCGTTGTATTACAGCTTTATGAGCTTCATTTATAACTAGTTTTGTTATTTATTATTTACACAATATATTTGAATTCCAAAAATAAAATGTCATAAAATAATTGAAAGGTTGAATTGAGAAAGACCGTTTGGAAATACAAATGCCAAGCGTTTTGGCATGACGTGCGGATAGCACAGTTTTATTCTTTCTACTTGGCTGTTGAACAGAATTCTTTTACTGTGACCTCTCAGTCGCAGAATCATTCACAGCTATTTGGCAGAGAATTGGCTTTCCATTAGGATACCAAGAACATGACCATATACGAAAAAGTTTTGTTACTTCATGATGTAATATTTCCTGTTTTTATACCTGGCCGGCAAAACGAAATAAAAAGCTATTTCTTGGACTTACAACCACACATTTCATAATAACGGTTACAAATTTAGCCTTTACACGTCTCGCTAGAATAACCCATGTTGAATTATCATATATTAATAACACATAAGATTAAAGTAATTATTAGAAAATTCTGTATTTTTTAATGCAAGGACCTCAGGAAAGTGCTTTCATGTAGAGTGACTTAACAGCGACCTCTAACAGTTTAATTTTAAAATGAAAAATAGTAGTTAATCTACGCTATTTTAATTTAGAATACCTTCTGTTTTTATTGAAAATTAACTGAGCACCCATCTACGTCATGAAGAGAAATTTACCAAAGTACAGCTGTAACTGAAATAATATAAACAAACAAAAATTTCAATATGACCGTTCATCTAGTCTTACATTTATGTCTGACTTTATGTCTGATATATTCAAAAAGAGCAATGTTTACCATGAAGCAGTTTCTGGTGTTGCAGAAAAACTAAATTTCAACTTTAGGATGCCCTCGCCAACAACGTGGTTTTGCTGGCATGTACACGAGCAAGATGTGCATCAATATCAACTTACATATACATTTGAACGTTCAGACATAGCAACCGGTTGCTAGGCCAGTTGCTTTATTACGAGACTATAGTTTATGTTTCAAGTCACTGACCTCATACGTTTATAGCTTGCTAATGTATATAAACCATGAGGAGGGTTGACAAACTTCAAGCGTATTAAACTTTACTACTTCAGCTGAGTTGATTTCCTACACGATCATTCATTACTTAAACATCAACGAAGTTTTATTTGAACCAAAGGTTTAGGGATTGGTATTGGTGAGTTGTTTTCATAGTTATATCTATCTTCCTGAGTAAGTTAGTTATAAGAAGCGATATTACGCCCCGGCATGGCCAGGTGGGTTAAGGCGTTGGACTCGTAATCTGAGGGTCGCGGGTTCGAATCTTCGTCACACCAAACACGCTCGCTCTTTCAGCCGTGGGGGTGTTATAATGTGACAGTCAATCCCACTATTTGTTGGTAAAAAGAGTAGCCTAAGAGTGGTGATGACTAGTTGCCATCCCTCTAGTCTTACACTGCTAAATTAAGGACGGCTATCGCAGATAGCCCTCGTGTAGCTTTGCACGAAATTCAGAAACAAACAAACAGGTATTTCAATAATATTATCTGAATTTTTCTTCGAATATTTCGTTTGCTACATTTTCCTGGCCATGCCGGGCTAGGGAAGTTAAGGCGGTCGACTTGTAACCGAAGGTCACGGGTTCGAATCCCCGTCGCAGCAAACATGCTCACCCTTTCAGCCGTGGATGCGTTATAATGTAGGTCAATCCTACTATTCGTTGGTAAGAGAGTAGCCTAAGAGTTGGCGGTGAGTGGTGGTGACTAGTTGCCATCCTTCTAGCCTTACACTGCTAAATTAAAGACAGCTAGTGCAGATAGCTCTCGTGTAGCATTGGGCGAAATTTAAAAACAAAACAAAAACAAACGATATCGCAACCCCATTTTCAGGTGTTGTTAGAATGGATGACTTAGTAGCAATAAGAGTGATATTAAAGTGATTTTTAACAATGTCGGGGAGGTGTTTTTTTAGGGATTTGTCTATATGTACACGAAAAAGTCAGAACTGTGTGATAACAATTATCAAACAGTAATGAAACCAGCTGAGTATAATGAAAATCTCACAAAACATCGTATGAAAAAACGCAATGCTTAAATTCCTTTTAGACCTATGCATTATACACTACCTTAACCAATATACATAAACAACATCCATTGGCTTCACTGGATATGATGTTTGACAGCTTTGATTGCGGAAAATTAAAAATTTGTGGTGTATATGGGAATCTGCTTTTCAGCTCGTGCTTTTTTTGTTTAATATGATTGTCTAGAGGCGTTATTTATTTCCACACACACACACACAAATGTTGAAATCATAAATATTGTTATTGTACCAGAATAAGATATCTAATAATAAGAAATGACATTCTAACGTTGCATTATTATTAAGTTAAGGGAAGAAATCAATATCGGGTAATTTTCAAACTTAGGAAAGAATAATAATAATATTATACATAATAATTTTTTTTTGGTTCAAATGTAATAGTAATATAAAACGTTTTCACATGTTTGGAGAGTCAGGGTAAGTAACTGTAAATAAGGAAGATAGGGTGCTAGCATTATATTTTTTTTAATTTCGCCCCTCGTTATCATTTAAAACTTAGCCTTTGTACTCGGAGGTCGTAGGTGTATAATAAAAACAAGGTAAAATCATACTCTTCGGACTTATAATACAGGGTGGTCGCTAGAAAAGCGAAAAATTTGAGAGTCAGATGAGATCATAAATAAAATGCGTGCTTACTCATTTCTATTTTGATTTCTTTACATCATGAACAAAATGCATGATTTTAATAATTTTGAGCATCTATGAGTGTAATATAACATATGCCTTTAAAAACTTTGTAAAAGTTATTCTTTGTAAAAATAAATAGCTGTTTGACAAATTTTCCGCTTTTCTAGCGACCACCCTGTAGTAGGCAGGAGCTGGCTGTGGGTGGTGTTGACTAGATATCTTCCTTCTACTAAGGAAGGGTAACTTAGATAGTCCCCCAATGGCACAGCGGTAAGTCTACGGATTTACAACGCTAAAATCAGAGATTCGATTCCCCTCGGTGAACTCGGCTGATGGCCCGAAGTGGCTTGGCTATAAGAAAACACACAACGTAGAGAGTCATCAAGCAGCGTCACACGAAATTCATCAAACAAACGATTATAAGCTTTGTTTTCCTGATGAAATTTTTAAGAGTTGTAATAAATGTTTCCTCCTTCACACTTGTAAAACTTGGTTTCGATGTTTTCAAAGAAATTTGTTTATCTATGTACCGTTGATAAATACTGAATGATTATTATTTATTTTACGTATTGTATGACATTATTATGGCTTGTATGAGCTTTATGCTTGTGAAGTATTTTGAAATTAAAAGTAGCTTTTTTACATCATAAGAAGACATGAATCTCAAGTCGAAAGAAAATTATTATCCGTGTACGATAAAGCAAAGAATTTAATATCACATGATTCTTAAATCTACAGTCCTCAATATTTTTGCGTAAATTCTGGGGAAAAAGGAAAAATTGTTAGGAAATAACAAAATCAAAAGAAAAATCAAAATAATTTGACAGTTGTTTTTTTAAATTTTGTCCAAAGCTACAAGAAAGGTATCTACGCTAGTCGTCCTTAATTTAGCAAGGTAAGACTAGAGGGAAAGCAGCTAATCATTACCACCTATCACCAACTCTTGGACTAGTCTTTTATCAACGAACAGTAGAATTGACCGTCATATAATAATGCCCTCATGGCAGAAAGGCTTAGCATGTTTGGTGTGACTGGGATTTGAGCCCGCGACCCTCAGATTACGAGTCGAACGCCTTAACCAGCTGGCCTTGCGACGCCTTATAGACTGTTTTCATATTGTCCTGAATTTATTTCACATTAACTACGTGAAAATACTATTTGTCTTCCCTCTAGTCTTACACTGCTAAATTAGGGACGGCTAGCACAGATAGCCCTCGATTAGCTTTGTGCGAAATTCCAAAAAAACAAACGAACTTTTTCCAGTGGTTTTTAAACTACAAAATATCATTTTCTTTTCTTTCACCACTTTGTTTAAACTTTTGTGTTTAATCACTTCTAAATTTTTTAAAGAAAATGTTTAGAGTGATCTTGACGTATACGATGGCATATACAATTTATACAGTTTGTTTTTGAATTTTACGCAAAGCTACACGAGGGCTATCTGCGCTAGTCGTCCCTAATTCTGCATTGTAAAACTAAAGGGAAGGGAGCTAGTCATACCACTCACCGTCAACTCTTGAGCTACACTTTTACCAGCGAATAGTGAGATTGATTGTTACATGAAAACACACTCACAGATGAAAGGGCGAGCATGTTTGATGCAACGGGGATTTGAAGCTACGACCATTGGATTACCAGTCGAGTGCCGTAACCACTTGGCCATGCCAAGCCCGATATAAACGACGAAATTAGGAATACTATAAACAAAAGACAAGTTGTGAAATCACATAACGTGGCACAGGTGTTGGAGGAATATTTCACTTTAATGTTTTATTTCGAGTAACTACTGCAGTTACGACTCGGCATTCTCTTTTCACCAGTAATGCCATAATAAATTATATTGTCTTTATTTTCTGAGCGTTCACCATCACCCAGATTCTTTCGTTTTTAAATTATACACTTATCCATATTATAAGTTTAAAAACAAAATATATTTAAGCACTTGAAAGTTGCACAATAAAAATATATCTGCAGGGGCATGCAAAACAACGAACATTCGATGACAAATATTTAAACCAGACTGCCGTTACGAAATGGGCAGTGATGATGTGCGTGATATCAGCGATGACGTGAGGCAATGCAGTTGATGATTACCAAATAAATGACGGAAAAAGTTGATTCCTACACTCGAATTGCCATAACTGTGCTATTTACTGGCCACATATGGGTAGTGGCCATCGAGTGGACCGTCTCTGCTCTAGTCAGTTAATTCTCATCAGTAAGAATTCCTAATTAAATAAGTGTATAATCTTTTCAGTATATTGATTAATTTCCTCCGATATGAGAAAATAAAAATAAACTGTTAACATATCCTATTGATATGCCCCCAGTGGCACCGTGGTATGTCTGCAGACTTGCACACTAAAAACTGGGTTTCGATACCCGTGGTGGGCAGAGCACAGATAGCCCATTGTGTAGCTTTGTGCTTAATATTAAACAAACAAACAAACCTATTAATATAGAGATATTAATATTGTGGGTAGCCATAACACAATCGCATTTTAGGTATTGTTAAAGTGGATAATGCTCTTTCTTCTCAAAACCCTTGATTTTACCCCTATATCAATACATTCCAATTTACCTGATATTCATTCCATGTCATACAGTTTTTATATATCAGAGAGGATAATGCATAATCTTTTCTGATGTTCCTTTGCTATTTTTCTTATCTTTATTAAGTTTCATTAGCTCTTTCTTTCACAGGCACGGCATGGCCAGGTGGGTCAAGACGTTCGACTTGTAATCTGAGGGTCGCGGGTTCGAATCCCCGTCGCACCAAATATGCTAGCTCTTTCAGCCCTGGGGGCATTATAATGTGATGGTAAATTTCACTATTTGTTGGTAAAAGAGTAGCCCAAGAGTTGACAGTGGGTGGTGATGAGTAGCTGCCTTCCCCCGAGTCTTACACTGCTAAATTAGGGACGGCTAGCACAGATAGCCCTAGAGTAGTTTTGCGCAAAAACAAGGAAAAACAAACTTTCTTTTACAGCAAGAAAAAGTAGGAATGTTAATTTCATACTGTAATTTAATTTTCAAATATATTTATTACATCGTTTGCAAGCTTTATTCCTCGAAATTTATTTCTTTTACCAGATTGGTGTAATCTGCCTAGTTGCTGAACCATAGAATATCAGTTCACTTTTCTTTTGTCGCCTCGGCTGTTTAATTATAATCCTGCTCTTTACATTTTACTATTCAGTTTGATTAATTTAATAAAAATATATATACCATCACATCGACAATTTTGTAAGTATAGTAGCGTCATGACATATAACCAATCAGAGGCGAACTGAACAGACAGAGAGCCGCCTCTGTCCATGGCTCACAAGGAACGAAACATGTATTGATTGTTTGACCTGGCTAGCTGGCTGGTGAATTTCTATTTCATCATATTTTTCTTGTCAATTAAATCAAATACTTTATCGTAACCAAGAGAAGATTACAGAAGTGAATCACACTCAAAATCTTATATTTCTATGTTCAAGTGAATAGCTTGCTTAGTTTTTCAATGTTTCAGCGTAAAAAAATAACACAAATTGTTCAATATGAGTTTCGTTCCAGGGAAGAGCATATTTTTCTAAGTATTTATCTTTTTGTTGTTACAACACTTGTCTCTTATAACAATTTCTCATATCCCATGCAAATACGAGGAACGCCGCCCTCTGAAATTCGACAGATCTACTCAGGCTCTCTGCCAGGAGTTGTTTAAGGAGGGGATTATTTTCAATCCAGTTTGTAAAGAAAAATTTCATAAGAAAATACCTTTTTTGTATCATAAGTTACATAAAACAATACAAGAAAATGTTTTACACTTCAGCTTTATTTCAGAACATTAACTCAATTTAAAACTTTCTTATACACAGTATACTTAAATGTATCGATGTTGACTTCAGCAAATGGTTATAAAATAGACTATATGCTCTATGTTTATCACGAAGATTCAGTTTCGGATTTTAGCATTGCACGTCCGAAAACTTACAGCTGACCTACTGGGAGAGGCCCAGCATGGCCAGGTGGTTAAGGCACTCGACTCGTAATCCAAGGGTCGCTGGTTCGAATCTCCGTCACACCAAAATATGCTCGCCCTTTCAGTTGTGGGGCGGTTATAATGTGACGGTTAATTCTACTATATGTCGGTGAAAGAGTAGCCCAAGAGTTGGCTGTGAGTGGTGATGACTAGCTGCTATCCCTCTAGTCTTACACTGGTAAGTTTGGGACGGTTAGCGCAGATAGCTCTTATGTGGGTTTGCGCAAAGTTCAAAACAAACCAAACAAAACCTTGGAACCAGAAATATAGTTACATAACATATACGTTAAATAATAATAACATAATATGCAAAAATTATAGAACCAAACCTATCCTAAGAATATCAGATGATACCGAATGTACTTTTCTGATAATTTTTTTCAGGAAGCCTCTGTATTATTGACGTGAAAACGGCAGGAGTTTTCTTTCTTTAAATAATATTTGACAATTATTATAAGAAAAACCAACAAAAACATAAAAATACTTTACTGAAGATAAAGCAAATTTAATTAAGCTTTACTATATAGTTATACTGATGTACTAAATAAGATATTATTATTACTTTTTAAACGCAAAGAGTGAGTTTGTGTGAAACACGCAACGCATTCACAGTTGAATGACTGAAATAGGCTCGACATGGCCAGGTGGTTGCGGCGCTCGAATCGTAATCTGAGGCTCACGGGTTCGAATCCCCATCACATATAATATGACGGTTAATCCCACTGTTTGTTGGTCAAGAGTAGTCCAAAAGCTGGCGATGGGTGGTGATAACTAACTGCCTTCCCTCTACTTTACACTATTAAATTAGTACCTTTGCGCAAAATTCTGAAAAAAACCGCCAACAAATACAGACTGAAATAGAGTTGTAAGTTTATTATTTGTATAATGGAAAGATTATATAAAGGAATAACCAACAAAGGCGTGTATTTCTCATTATTTTAAAGCAATTCAGTTGTGAGATATGCATTCAGATATTCAAATATGACTCTTCTTATGTTATGTATTTTTTGAACCAATTTTGAAAGTTTATGGCTGAGAGGAGAGCTGAAACCCCCTAATGTGTTTATGGTTGTACTTAATTTTATCAAAAATGTTTAGGTGAGGTATATTTTTAGTTGGTTGAAATTAAAGGTGCAGCTATAGAGGCAACACAAGTTGCAACATCTTGTCTATCACCTATTTCAGTGGGATACAATAAAGACAGCTGCCAACAACGACATTCCAGTTTTAGGCTTAAGATGAAAGATGTGTAACATAGATTTTTTACATTATTACTACGTTTGAAAAATATATGAAAACATACCGAAAAATGTGCTTAAATAATCATTTATTGTAGACATTAAATTAATAGTTTATAGAAGATAAAAGATTAAGTAAGGCAGCTTAGGACTGAAATAAGTAACGAGTTTGATAGACAGTAAGCTATAACAAGATGGAATCCTCAAAAGCCGCAATATTTGAATTCTTTTACGCAAGAGTAAAACAATTTGTTAGACCTTTTATTTTCGTTTTTATTAGCTATATTTTTGTGCACTAGCAATACCAAGTGTTGGGCGCGCGTAGACCTGTTTCATTTCTATTACTGCTTAAGATCTTTACAAACCTGAAATTATTTCGGGCAGGATTAGAGGAAATTAATCTATGAGACATTTAGCGTGGTAAAATTGAAATATTTGACCTTCTGAATACAAAAACTAATATTAGATCTGAAATCGGTCAAGAAATGATGGAACTATGAGATAAAGGTTTGTACTTGAAAAAGAGAAACTCGGACTCGTTCTACGAGCCGCTTTGCCGCGGCTAAAAAATGTAGAACATTTACTAATTTTTTAAAAAATCAATATTAAAAATAAGTAAAATATAACAAATAACAACAACAAAAACATCAAGAAAATGTAACATCTTTAACAGAGTCTGTGTAGGTAACTTGTATGTGATAGGCAACTACTATTGTATAATGCAATATTGTCGACTTTGAAGATAGATGGCTTAACCTAAAAACATAAGGCATAACAAATCATGTTTATAGGTTTTGGATGGAAAAACGAATTTGACAATTCAATGAGGCTAATCATCCGGAAATTGAAATAAATAAAATATTCTTGGCTTACAACCCTAAAAAGCAAGTTTGATACCTGTAGTGGGAATAGCACAGCTAGCCTATTGTGTATCTTTATACTTAATTTCAAACAAAAAACTATATATATATATATAGTTATAAACATATATAGTTCTTTGTTATACAGATAGATAAATATAAGTTCGCTGTAGAGAATAAAATAGAACTAGAGGGCTATATGTAAGATAGATAAACATAGGTTCGCTGTAGTGAGTAAAATACAACTGGGGTTATATAGAGATAGATATATATACTTTCTCTGTAATGAGTAAAATGCAACTGGAGGGCTATATGTAGGATAGATAAATATAAGTTCCTTGTAGTGAATAAAATACAACTGAAAACATCATAAAAACAATCAACGTCTGTACATATATTTTAATAACTAGTTTATATTTCATCAAATGTTAAATGTTATAAAGTTGTACATTTCAGTTAATCAAAAAATATTGTGATTAAAAAGAGTGAAAGTAAAATTAGTAGTTTAATTATGTAATCATATTACACTCAGAAAAAAATAGGAGGAAGTTCTGAGAAAACTACAGTAATTAGTTTGAAATTTACATAAGAAAGACAGTTCTGTCAAAAATATAAAACATGTAAAAGCAACAGAAATGTCGTCCTTCAGGCTAGAAATTACTGATCACAGTATTAATATCTCATTGAATATTTCCTAATAAAAAGTGTTTTCTTGGGAATTACTGCACGGGAAAAGTTTCAGGATAGTGATCTTTGTATAACTAAATAACTCTACTTTTCAGTTCTATTTTTATAAATTACGTCAGTAAAGATATAATAAAACTCTCACGTAAAGTCCTAATAAAGGCTGTGTTTTGTAGAGATGACAGAATTTTTATTTAAAATTGTGTTTTATTATGAACAAAAATAATTGTCGCAAATACTGCAGTTATTTTTCTGAATCTGATTCCTTAACCTTCAAAGTTCAAAGTTTTTAATGGAATTTTGTTTGTTGTGCCATTCAGTATATATTTCAGGTTACATACAAAGGTGTTCCCTAGTGGTACAACGGTATGTCTGTGGAATTATGCTGCTTGAAACCGGGTTTCAATACCCTTAGTGGACAGAGCAGAGATAGTCCTTTGTATAGCTTTGTACTTAATAACAAACAACAACATACATAGGTACTGACATATATGCTACGACCGTTATGGTAAGATATAGGTTGACGGTCATATGTGTCTCATAATTTTAGCTTCGGCAAACATTTGGCGAAAATACATTATTATTGTAAAATTACAGCCTAAAATCAATTAGAAAAATCTCAGAGATCATCTTTGTCCGGGTATCCAATCTGTTTTAGTCCAACCCTGCAATTCTTCTAAACTTTTCAAAGCTACAAGTTCTTTGATATTTTATATCAGACTTTTTGCAGTTTCACTACCAGCACTGTGTGGTTTATGGATTGACGAATACCAGGAAAATAAAAAGACAGTATGTTCCGCACATTTCTGTTCACTAGTCATTTACTTCCCTATCAGTCATTCCTTGATTTCCAGCTAACTGAACATTACAAGACAAAATACTTTATAACCAACTGGTTAAAGAATCACATTGAAAGTTGCCGTTAGGCCAAATTTTTTACGAATACAAAACAGAAATATCTGAAGTCCATCTGATAATAAAAATTCGTCATCAGTAGAATGGCTAGTTTTTTTGTCTGTTGATAGATATATAATATTTAAGTGTGTGTTTCTGGTTTATGTTTGAGTACAGGTCATAATGTGGGATATAAAATGTATGCTCGGTTTCGGAGGTGACTGCTGAAGTAGGATTCTCATAGCAGTGAGGATACACCTTTTATCGTTTTATTTTATTTTACTTTACTCTTCACTATTAATATTCTTTCTCTCTCTCTATATATATATATATATATTACACTTTAATCTTGCGAAGTGATTCGTAAAGATTGAATGAAATAGTTATTATGTGAAAAAACATCTTCAGATCAACGTACAACGTAATCTAATTTTAGTAATATGACTGTGTTATAAAGAGATCGCGCAAAGTATATTTTCTCACATATAAACTCTAAAACATAACACGGAGTTTCCAAGTATCAAGAGTATTTGTATGGCAATACTGCTAATGCTTTGTTAATTTGTTGTTAAGCGCTCAACTACATAATAGACAATCTGTGTTGTGCTCACCATAAGTATTGAAGCGTTAGAAAATTTTATCCTTGTCGCTGGCTCATTGAGAGCGCTACTAATGTCTGCTTGGTCACTAACTTTGAACGACTGACGAGGTTTTTTTGTTTGCTGAATTTCGCGCAAAGCTACTCGAGGGTTATCTGCGCTTGCCTTCCTTAATTTAGCAGTATATGACTGGAGGGAAGGCAGCTAGTCATCACCACCCACCGCCAGCTCTTGGGTTACTCTTTTACATACGAATGGGATTGACCGTCACATTATAACGTTCCAACGGTTGAAAGAGCGAGCATGTTTGGTGAGACGTGGATTCGAACTCGCGACCCTTAGATTACGAATCGAACGCCTTAACCCACCTGGCCATGTCGGGTCTACAAGTAATGAAATAACGGGTCAACACCTTATTAACTATGTTAGACACTATTTAATGAAATAACAGGTCAGTACTTTATTAACTATGTTAGACACTATTTAATGAAATAACCGGTCAGTACTTTATTAACTATGTTAGACACTACTTAATGAAATAACGTGTCAGTCAGTACTTTATTAACTATGTTGGACAATTTTAACATAAAAAACTTAATTTTCAGTGTCAAACAGTCAAACTCATTTCAAAATAAGTTATCTTGAGAATTCCGACGATGTAATTTTAATTCGCGATGTCTAATAATTTTGTTTTGAATTTCACGCAAAGCTACTTGAGGGTTATCTGTGTCAGCTGTCCTTAATTTAGCAGTATAAGACTAGAGAAAAGTTAATCATCACAACCCACTGCCAACTCTTGGGCTACTCTTTTAACAACGAATAGCAAGATCGACCGTCACATTATAACACTACAACGTCTGAAAGGGCGAGCATGTTTGGAAATTGGACCTCGGGACGTTTAGATTACGAGTTGAGCATCATAATTACCCACTATCCACTATTAGTACTCTTACATCACACCCACCGCTTGAAGTGCGTGTGGAGAGTATTTTGTGATATTGCAAAAAATCGAATCCTGCTCGTCAGTTCCGACATTTACCGAAGTAATCTGAAACTCGATTCACTTGGAATTAGAACTTTGTATACACATAATTTACTAATGTTGTAAAGGGTATTCATTTCCATATATTACGAATTAACCAATTTTTTGTTTGTAGTTCAGCACAAAACTGCATAGTGGGCTATCTGTGCTCTACCTACCACGAGTATAGAAACCCGGTTTCTAACTGAGTTCACAGACCTGTCGCTGTGCCATTGTGTGTGTGTGTGTGGGGGGAGATCAGTACAAATTAAGCTATTGTAATACAAACGTAATTAACTTCTCTATCTCTCCCCCCCAAAAAAAAACTTTTTCAGACGACGCATGTGGGGTAACGATTTTGTTGTTGTTGTTGTTTTGGATTAAGCACAAAGCTACACAATGGACTATCTGTGCTCTGCCCACCACGGGTATCGAAACCCGGTTTTTAGCGTGTAAGTCCGCAGACATACCGCTGAGCCACTGGGGGGCATGGGAAAACGAAGTAAATCGAGTTTTTTGTAAACTTTTGCAAGCAAATTTTTTGTGCTGTTTCATTATTACATCCCAAAGTTTACGTTTTTTATGTATGCATATGTAACAGTATAAATTAAACACTAAATCCAGATTTACTGTTTCAGACGGATAGTTGAGGTTTCTAAAGGGGAATGAACAACCCTAAATGTCAGAATGTGACAGTATATGGCTACTATGCATTTTTTGCCGCTGTTACATCTTTAGTAGCAGAGCATTTGAAGTGGCACGGTAGTTTCTAGTGCAGCCAAAACAACATGCAGGATAAACTATTTGTTAATATCAAGAGTGCGAGTTTAACAATCTTCTACATTCTATAGCTCGGGATGTGGTAATTCACACTATCACAAATTTTTAGCGGATGTGTTCAATTAGACTCTTTCTCTACGTACCAAACTTAAAGGCAATTCATTAAGAAATACACGAGATTGAGTTTTTCGTGTGTTTTTATTTCGCAACTATGAAAAATGTATTTGATGGAAAAACACTTAAAGTTTATAAATGTTTTGCAAATTTCGTGCACTGATAGATCTTTATATTCTACAATTAACTGTCAAATTTGGTGTGCAAAGCTATTCAACAAAAAACGTTTAATTTTGATAAACTTTTCGTGCAAGCTTACACAAAAAGTCAAATTAGATTTTTTTTCTGAAATTTTTACAACACCTTCATCTGAGAGTAAAGGCCGATTTACCACTGATTTAGAGCAACAAAACTACAGAGTGAGTGCACGTGCAAATACGTAAGTATTGGCCTCACAAATCAAACTGGATTAACAGTTCCTGCCTGAAGTTTTCAAAAGAATCTTACGGTTGAACGGCTATTATTCATTTTCAACTTTTTAGCACAAATTTACGAAATGTTACGAAATTATCCTAATTAAAGAGCGCTTAGCGTTATGTGGTATTACCTCAAGCTAAATAGTATAAATAATGACGCTTGATAGGGCTGCACCAAGTATGACAAGAAAGTCTTAAAGTTCCAAGGCGTTATTACTACAAAGAAAGTTATTTACACTGTTTTAAAATCACCACATATTTTAAAGAATCTGTTGGTTCTGTAAAGTGTAGGTTTGTTCCGAATATTCAGGTTGCTGTTCTGAAGCTAATGTTTGTTATATCGACTGTCACTTTTTTACTCGCTGTAAGTTATTGGTGTATATTGATATAGAGTCAAGATATTTAACCGGAAAAACCTTAGGCGTGAAGAAAAAGATGCGGCCAAAAAGGATTAAGTCTACGTCTTAAAGGAATGAAATCAAAATTCACTGTCAAACAGATAACAACACTCAGAGCATTGATAAGAAGATTAAAGCCAATATTCCATTATTTATTAGCCAGGTCTTATATTTTATTTTATACACCATTATTCTCCAACCTGAACAAAAATCGAGGCCTGGCTAAGTTTAGTTTGGTTTAGTTTGTTTTAAATTTCGCGCAAAGCTATGCGAGGGATATCTGCGCTGGTCATCCATAATTTAGCAGTGTAAGACTAAAGGGAGGTAGCTAGTCATCACCACCCACAGCCAACTCTTGGGCAACTCTTTTACCAACAAATAGTGGGATTGACCGAAACATATAACGCCCTCCCCGGCTTAAAAGGCGAGCATGTTTGGTGTGACGGGGATTCGAACCCACGAACCTCGGATTACGAGTCGTGTGCCTCAACCACCTGCCCATGCCAGGCTTAAGACTAGAGGGAGGCAGCTAGTCATAACCACCCACCGCCAACTGTTGGGCTACTCTTTAAACAACGAATAGTGGGATTGAGCATTACATATAATGCCCTCACAGCTGAGAGGGCGAGCATGTTTGGTGTGTTGCGGAGCCTGTCTAAGTAATGAATGAATATTTGCTATAAAATTATTATCAATGCTATAAATATAGCTACCAGTTTGATCGTCAATTTTAATTTTGTTCCCACCCTAAATACATTTTGGACCACAACTTTTCCTCACATGTAGAGTGTTTTCATTAGTTTTTCAGATGCACTGACCGGTACAATGTTCTTTAGGCACAAGCATAACTCGAATCCTAAAACTGACTACTATCAGACAGGACATCGTCTCTCAAACAGAAGACAACGTAGAAATAAAACAAAGGATTTCCAAATACAAACATATTTTTAGTAGTTTTGTTTGAGTTTACTTACTAATTAAGTATTATTTTATTACAAGTCACAACTTCTACACTGAGTAAGATTTGCTTATAGTACAAGAAAGACGTTTGAATTACTTGTGTATTTGAGAATGATCGCACCATTGATTTGATACCAGAGGGGTTGCTAGATTTTTAATTTAAATAGTTCTGAATCATAGGCGCTTACAGTTTTGGCGTTTCAGTATGAAGTCATTCATAGTTTACTATTCTGATTTTTCAAGACACTAATTGGGAATTCGGGACGGTGTCAAATAGAATTGGAGCACGGGTTCCGTGTGCAAATGCTTAAAGAGATCTCTGGTCGAATCTGTTCTCGAAACAGATTTTTTCTACTGTAAAAGCTGCAGCTTGTAATAAAATAAAAATACGCTTTTAATTTAAACGTTTCGAATTTCTACAACATATTAGTACCAAGGCTAGTTTTGCGTTTTTTGGATTTTCAATTTTAAAATTTTTAAGTAATGCTAAATTTGCACTGATGCTTTGGGAGATAACAAAAATAATAAACTGTCGTTTACCTAAGAGGCGCGCGTGTCAAAATAAATACATACACCACTGGAACAAGTTAATGTTTTATGTAGCCAATTAGTGTTGACTACAATATTTAGTTTCATGAGGCTAAAGAGAGAGAAAAATATTAATATATTTCTGCATACAGCAGCAAAATGCTCAGCAACGATAACCCATGCGATAAACTAGAATTCCATTTTGAATTCCAAAACTGATGGGACGAAGAACAATTTTGGCCTTGACTGCCAACTCTTTGATATAAATAAAAGCGGTGAACAACTTAGTAAACTAGCCTGGCGCCATCTGGAAATTATTAAACATTTTTCTTGGTGTTATCGTGGTCTTGTTCAATTTTAGCAAATCATACAAAAAGAAATATTTTCATTATCTAGTTTCCTCTCGACAGCAGAGCGCCTAGTTATATCAGATTACTACATATGACTGTTATACTCTGTTCTTAAGCCATTTTTTCTTATTTCCATACTCTGAATTTATCACAACGAATCTCATCAACCAGCAAAAGACGTAGATGATGAAGGATTTGTGCATGATTTGACTTAAACATATCTCGCAGGTCAATAAGTCTGATACACCTGCTTCTTATTGAAATATAACACTCAAGAAGGAAATAACTTAGTTATCCAACTGGTTATAGCACTTAGAGTTTCTTTTTGCGGTGGTTTAAATCGTAATACGAAAACTGGTTAGTTTGTTTTGAATAATTAGATACATAACATGAGTAGTTGAAAACTTTCCAGTTTGAGCAACAGCAACGGAACTAAATAAATGGAATTTCCCTTTATGCAAAACTACTCGAGAACTGTTTTTAATTTAGGTATCATAGACTAAAGGGAAGGCAGCAAGCCATTATCATCCACGTCAAACTGTTGGGCCATTCATTACCAACAAAAGAGTATGATTGAACTATACTTGAAATAACGGGCCAGCACCTTATTAACGATGTTAAACACTATTTAGTGAAATAATTGGCCAGCATCTAATTAACTATGCTACGCACTATTTAATGAAATAACGGATAAGCACCTGATTAACTATGTTAGACACTATTTAACATAAAAACTTAATTTTCAGTGTAAAACAGTTAAACTAATTTCAAAGTAAAGTGATTTGAGAATTTCAACGATACAGTTTTAACGGATATTACCATTAGCGATGTCTAAAGAATTTCGTATTTTGAATTTTGTGCAAAACTACACGAGGGATATCTGCGCTAACCATCCCTAATTTAGCAGTGTAAGACTTGAGGGAAGGCAGATAGCCATCACCACCCACCGCCAACTCTTGGACTACACTTTTGCCGCCGAATAGTTGGATTTATCACACATTATAACGCCACCACGGCTGAAAGGGCGAGCATGTTTGGTGCGACAAAGATTCGAACTCGCGACACTCGTCTAAAAAGTATAGATGCATTCCTAATGCAAAAGTGAATCAAACCTTGAAAGGTAGGCTTTTAATTTTACTTCCTCCTAAAATTAAAAACAATAACAACAAAATATTGTGCTTTGCAAAAATTTCACAACAAAAGAAAAAGGATCGAACATAAGTTCCCTGCTTTGATAACTAAAGCTTGCTGGTTTCAAAACCTGGAAGTATTATGAATTTTCTATTTTCATCTTCGTAATTAATAAGAAATAATATCACGCAATTTGGAATTTTCTACTACAACTATTATTACAACTACAGTTTAAAGACACAAAGTTGTACTTTTTTGTCGTCTTTCCCAATCTGTTGCATTGACACTGTTAAGTGCTTTTATAGACTGACAAAACTAATAAGGTGAACAGAAACAGAAAAAAAATAGGTCGTAATTTACATAAAAATATAAAACTTGTCAAATACGTTTAGATTAACAATTCACAGGACTATTACGAACAACAGGAACAGATGAAATTATCAGGTAATTCCTTAAGTAATGTGTGATTTTAGGTACAGAAAAAGAGAAAGGATTTCAAATGTTTTTAATGTTATTTAATCAACAATGTATGTTCAGTTATTATTAATTACTTTCTGCCAATGATTCACAAGCTTCTGAATGCCATTTTTATAAAATTCATGGGGCTTGGACGAAAAGAATGTAGAGAGTGTAGTTTTGACATCTTCATGTGTTCCAAGCTATTTTCCATCAAGATAGTTCTGCAAACCTCAGAATCGATGATAAATATATGAGGCAAGGTCTGGAGAATAAGAAGGATGTGGTAGTTTTTACAAATCTAGCTTTTCTTCAAACAACATTCAAGCTTTTTAACTGTTGGCAATAGAAGTCTGATGTAATTGTTACATTAAGTGGCAGCAACTCAAAGTGGATCACACCAACAATATCCCACCAAATGTTTAACAATACTTTCTTAGGGTGGAGGTCCATTTTGAGCTGTAAAGTAGCCAGTTTACCTGCACTGAACCATTGTCAGCAGTGCTTAACATTTTCATAAAATATTCATTTTTCATCTCCATCCACTAATCTCTCCACAAAAGGTTAGTTACGTTCACGAGAATGCAGAGAAGTGCAAATGTCCACTCTTGCTCTGAGGTTGGCTTCTCTCAAATCATGAGGGATTAATTTTCCAAGTTTTGACATCCTTTCCAAAATGTTACACATGACGGTGAACTGTTGAATGGGTTGAATTAAGCTTTTGCGCTAGTTCTTCAACCGTTACAGCGCAATCTTCATCAGGTAGCAAGTCATTATTAAACTCAATAGGACGACCTGAACGTGGCGCATCACTCAAACTGTAGTCACTTGTTCTGAACTTCTGAAACCACCTTTGACATTTTCTTTTATTGAGAGACTCCGCATCATAAACACCTTGAATATTTCGTGTAGTTTCTACAACACTATTGACTTTTTTATGCTCATAAAGCATTACATACCTAATGTGCTCCTCAGACATATCCATCTTCATAAGGGTTCATTTGATTAATGACCTCAAAAAATGGAGTTGAGTTAGTTTCTTTTATTTATCTGAACATTTTTATACACGTCCTACTACATATTTTAGTCATTAAAACCTTCTACAAAGACAGAAATGGTGATGCATTTCCTGTATTAAATTTTCGGACATTGTTTATGGAATGACTTGATAGAATGTAGCATATAAAAAAACTTCAAGGGTTTTAGAAGTAGTCGATATAACATAATAACAATAATAAAAATATGGGACTCTAGAATGTAAATACATACAAGTAAAAACAATTTTCAAATGCTTTGGGATTAATCAATTAATAGTACTAATAAGAACAATAAAAGCTTATGAATCTAGATTATAAGTTGCATAAAAATATAAAAATAATCAGGTGTTTTTCAAGTAATATATAAAAAATTTAAAATTCTTAGGTGGTTTTGGAGTGATCGATTAATAGTACTACTAATAAGAATATACACAAAAAAGTAGGTTGTAACTTTTGGAAAAGTTCAACATTGTTAAGTGCGTTTAGAATGATTGATTGATAGCATAAATAAAAGTAATAAAAACAGATAACACTAGAATTGTGAATTGTTTTCAGAATAACCGATTAATATCGCTAATAAAAATACCAGAAACGAATGACATCCGAAGGTAATGAACATAAAATAATAAATATTGTCAAGTGTTCTGGAGTAATCGATTGACAGTAATAATAACATGAACTGCAAGAGAGAAAAGTGGAAAAACTGGAGTAATTGATTGATAGCACTAAAGCAAATAATAAAAACAGGTTATAACTAGAAAGTATGTTATTTTAAAAGTGAAACGTTTTTAGAATAATCGATTTATAATACCAATAAAAAAGGTAACTGGATGAAACTAGAATGTAACTTATGTTAAACACAACAAATTTGAAGTGTTTTTGAAGTAATCGATTGATAGCACTAGCAAGAACAATAATGAGAAATTAAATTAGGTTGTAACTTACGAGCATTGGTCAAGCGTTGCTCTGTGAATCAATATTTAGCAGTTACGATAAATAAAACGAGATGAAACAAGAATGTTACTTTGTAAAAATATAAAAAATAGCAAGTGTTATTATATTAATAGCACTAACATGAATAGAAACGGATAAAAATAGAATGTATCTGACGAACAAATACAAAATTGTGAAATGTTTTTCAAGTAATCGACTGACAGTTCATATAAGTGGAAGAGAATCTGATGAGGGTAGATTGGAATTTACTTAAAAGTATGAAAAAATTGTCAAGTTCTTTGAGAATAACTGACTTATAGCACCAATGAGAATAACAAAAAACTTATGTAAAAACTTAAAAGTTGTCAAGTGTTTTATGGAGTAATATGTTGAAAGCACGTGTATGGGTTGTGGAGGGACTAGAATTGACGTATGCAAGAATGTACAAATTATCAGGCGTTCTTTTAGTAGGCAGTTGACGGTACTAAAAATATAATAAATACAGATGATACTTGAATCTAAGTTACGTAAAAAACCTAAAAATTGCCAAGTGTTTCATGATAAAACTAATGAGAAGATAGAAACAGATGATACTACAATTTGACTTACATAAACATATAAAACTAGTCAAGTGTGGAGTAGTCAGTTAATAGTACAAATGAAAATGGAGGAAACTAACATAAAATAAAATATTGTCAAGAAAGTCCGTTTATAGCATCAGTAAGAAAAAAAAGATGAAATTTGGATCTAACTTACGTAAAAACATAAAGATTTTCAAGTATTTTTGGAGCAATCGATTGATACCAGCAGTAAAGAAAAAAAAGAGTAAAAATATACAAAGTATGTAATCCGTTGATGGTATTAATAAGAATAAGAGAAACTAGAATGTAGCTCACGTAAAAATATAAAAATATAAAGTTTCCAGAGTAATTGATACAGAAAACTGATTAGGACAACATAAGGAAGTGAACCTGGAATGTAGTTAAGTTAAATTATGAAAAATTATTAGGTGATTTTTGAGTTATCGATTAATAGCACTGATAAAGAAATAAAACGAATAAAATAAGAATGTGACTAAAATAAAAATAGAATATTATGAAGTGTTTCTGGAGTAGTGTTTTAATCCGATTAATAGCACGAATAAAAAGAATAGAAACAGTGAACACGAGGATATAACTTACGTAAAAATAAAAAAAAATTCTGAAGTGTTTTTGGACCGGTCTATTGATAGCGCTGACAAAAAGAATAGAAATGGACGAAAATATTAAATATAAAGAAAAATAAACAATTCTCTGTAATATGTCATTTTATAAATTAAAACTATGGCTTCACATTTTTATAAATAATACAGTACAAATATCAGAGAAATCTACTAACAAGTGGGTATTAATATAATTATGGTGAATTGATAAGAGTGATTAATATCACGATGAAAATATCAAACCTTATGACCCATTCTTTCTTGAAAGGTGGATCTTTTTAGTTAGCGGCAAGTTCAGGTTGTTTACTTTAACTGTTAAAATCTGAACTTTACAACCAATAGCTAGCTTTTCGTGGTACAATTACAGATTTCGAATAATTACGATAGAAATCACGACGAACATTGTCACAAAAGTAGACACATGAGCTGTAGCTATGTATATATTCAATATATATATACGTATGAATATACATATAGATATGAATGAAATGTTTTACAATCTGATATGGATATTCTTATCTTCTCTTGCTGAAACTATCCTCTATATTGTGAATTGTTGTTTTTAATTTTGGGAATTTCATACTATTATCAGGAACTGGTGTATCTCTCAGGATTTGCACATTTCCTCCTTTCCTTTATAGGAATATTATTCCTCAGAAAGGATTGTGACATAAACCTTCAACTATAAATTCACCTCAAATACCATTATATTTTTGAGTGTTCAAAATTTCATCTTGAGTTAAACATATAATTATAAACACATAGCATATGATGTTATGGTTCCTATCGCATGAATACCAGAATTTCGACTGTTCATCGAGTGTAACTGTTGTGTTGTTATAATACTGTCTGTTATGTCCTAAAGTATACACAACCTAGAATTCTAAAATTACCAACAATTTTCTGATCTGTAATTACCACTATGTCTAAGAATATAGCTTGTTTTACTTCAATAATCCAAATTCATTAAGACAACGTCGAGTTTTTTTCTATCTGTTTAAAGTATTGTTATTACGTAAAGAATGGAGAATTTATTTTAAGGTTAGTTCTTCATGTGTGATTCGTACGCATATTTTGCACTTGCTTTTTCACATTGAAACTTATCTGAGGTTTTGAAGTGAAATAATTCAAAGTTACTTACGTAATTTTTACTTGTTAAACAAAAGTAATCGTTATATTATACTTATGCATATATACACTTATATATATTTTCAAAAGTAAAATCTTACAAATAATGAAACATTACAATACTACTATTTTTCTTTTAATTCATAATATATTATACATACCTGTATTTTAGACATTTCTGTGGAAACACCAGTCCGTCGAATTTTCACTCCTGTTATTTCAAATGCACTTTTCTGTGCTCAAAGCTAATACATCACACTTCTTCTTCGGGGTATGAATTTCTTGAACAATGTTTTTTACAGAATTTTGTGAAAATATTGAATAATATTGGAAGATGTGTGATACAATATCCCTTTTAATAAAATGTAATTGTATTATTATTATTACAGAAATATTTTTTGAGAAAGTGCGTCAAAGCAACATCTAAAAATGTTGATTAATAAAAGAAGTTTAGAAAAGAAGGCTGAATTTAAAAAAATTATACCATAAGTTGACTTTCATAAGTCTGTATAATTTGTTATTTTGTACAAAGCCACCAAATGGGCTATTCATGTTCTGTCCACCATGGGTATAGAAACCCGGTTTTAGGAGTAGAAGTTCGCATACTGTTCCACTTCTATAATTAAACTATTAAAACTTATCATAATAACACGAAATATGTGAATGTTTTATACATAAAAAGTTATAAACTATTCATTAATATATCGGTTTTTTATAATTAAACATCAATATATTAATGTCATTTATAGAATTTTTTTAATTGGTTGTTAAGCGGAAAGCATCACGACAATTCATTTATTCTCTGTTTCCCACTGGTTTAGAAATACGATATTTTTAATGTCATAAAACCCTAAACTTACTACTGGGCCACCGAGCATAAAAATATTACAGGTGAGCCTTATCAGTTTTGATTATTTAAATTTGTTTTTTCGAGGGCCCAGCATGGCCAAGTATGTAAAGGCGTTCGACTCGTAATCTGAGAATCGCAGGTTCGAATCCCCATCGCATCAAACATGCTCACCCTTTCACTCGTGGGGGCGTTATTATATGACGGTCAACCCCACTATTCGTTGGTGAAAGAGTAGCCCGGGAGGAGGCAATGGGTGGTGATGATTAGCTGCCTTTCTTCTAGCCTTACACTTCTAAATTAGGGACGACTAGCGCAGATAGCCCTCGTGTAGCTTTGCGCTACATTTAGAAACAAATAATTGTTTCTTTCGTGAGTTCTATTTTGCGTCGTGACAGTATTGTTTTCTTTACAAAGAAACAGAGAATAAAAATGGCATTTCACCTAAGCCTCGACTTGTTGGAATTATCTAAGGAACTTAACAAAGAAAGGCGCCCCTCATTTATTATAAAAAAATATCAACTGTGAAGTACTAAATTCTTCTTCAATTTGTTTTGGAATTTCACATAAAGCTACCCGAGGGCTATTTGTGCTAGCCGTCCCTAATTTAACAGTGTAAGACTAGAGGAAAGGCAGCTAGTCATCACCACCCACCGCCAAATCTTGGGGAACTCATTTACCAACGAATAGTGTGATTGACCGTCACATTATAACGCCCCCACGGCTGGGAGGGCGAGCATGTTTGGCGCGACTCAGGTGCGAACCCGCGACCCTCAGATTACGAGTTGCACTCATTAACGCGCTTGGCCATGCCGGGCCTCCTCTTCAGTAAAACGAACTAAAATTCAGCAGTACCATAACAATATTGTAACAAACTATACTATTATACTATCTGCTGTGTCTATCGAAGGTAACTGAATCTTGATTTGCTCGTTGTTAATCAGTAGACTACCGCTGTTCCATCGAGGAATCGATTGAGTTGTTTTTAGAATTAAGCACAGAGCTACACTTGCCTGAAACATACCCTAAATTAACTTCTATAAGTCTGTTTATTTTGTTATTATGCACAACGCTACACAATGAGCTATCTGTGCTCTGCCTACCAAGGGTATTGAAATCCGGTTTCTAGAGGTACGAGTCCGCAGACATTCTGCTGAGCCACTGGAATCCGTGGTAAAGAAAGTTTTGTACGAAATTAAAAGCTAATTTTTTGAAAAACTCACAAAATGACATATTGCAATAAATAAAAAGTAGGTTTAATAGGAGTGGATGTAAAAGCATTTTATAAGAAATACGATAGAATTTCACTGAATAATTTACAAAATCATTTTGTAAAAAAACGTATAGAGATGATGTTATGAAATTATTTTGTATGAAACACAAAGGTATTTCATAAAGTGGTTATAAAGTTATTTTGTGACAAATACAAATTAGTCTTTAATAAAGAAATTGAAGTTAGAAAATTAGATTTTGCAGCTCCCACAATGTCGACAAAGAGCAAATAATAAAACATTTTTTAAAACAGTACAGCCCCCAGTGGCTCAGCGGTATGTCTGCGGACTTACACGCTAAAATCCGGGTTTCGATACAAGTGGTGGGCAGAGCACAGATAGCCCATTGTGTAGCTTTGTGCTTAAATCAAAACAACAAAACAGTACAACATGCTGTTTTTACACTTGTTTGTCTGTCTCCTTAGCTAGTATATTATTCTAAAATTTTTGGTATCAAGTTGCTATAACAACTTTTAGGCTAAAATGTTTAGTTGTTTGGTTTGCCACTTTAATCTTGATATATAAATGATTAATACATTTTACTTACTTCTTATATATTCTTGACGATATTAACAAAACTTAGCAGCGTTATCTTTCTAGTCATACCATCAAACAGATAACACAAATAAGTTATTAACTGAGCAGATATGTATATTGCAGAAAACAAAAGCTAATCTAAAATATTTGTTTTCATTTCTATGTGAGGCAGACATCTCTTGATCTACGATGTGTGTGATTGGTCATTTATCTTATGATATATATTTTTATTTCATGCATAAATGTCTGAATTGTTACTTTTTGTTGAACAGTAAAGTTTGAAATGTTCCAAACTGTCATGAACCGTGGCTAATCATTAAAAATAAGATGTGGCTACTCAACTCATAATTAATGTTACCGAACTAAAGGAATCCTGCTAGTCGCAGCAAGGTGGTTCTAAGTAGGCTACAAATGTTTCAGAACGTTGTGTAACCGCCATGAAACCGGTAACAAAGTTTCTTAAATACTTGTACACGTACAAATAACCACAATCTGCCGATTTTGACTCGCCACAGTGGTAAGGTAGTGCTTAGATTGAGCATTGTGTTCCTAGCTGCAACTGTACGCCATGCCAGTGTACGGATGATAAGAAATAGAATTGAGAAGACTGTTTTGTACTCACTGAAGTGCATTTACCTTTTGCAAGTTACACTTCACCGTGCAACCAAGTAACAGGCGTTTACTCGTTTTTGAAGAACTCGGAATTAGACCAGTTCTAATAATAAAGATGTAGGCAGATAATTAAACAAAACTTTTTTTACAGAAGGTTCGAACGTTTCGGATCACACGTATTCCATCTTCAGAGAAGTCTGAAAATAACGTTACTTATTCATTAGATATTTGGTATATTGAATTACTAATTTATCTAAATATTCAGTAAAGTGGTAAATGGAAGGAAAAACATATAGAATACTTACACATGCCCTTTGAAATAGTTGGACGGGAATTTTACTCCAAATAGTGAATCATGCGCAGTCAACTCAAACCCTTGAATCAGAGCGTGTATTAAACACGATTGTGTAGTGGGCCGTTTACAACAGTCTTTTGCCACTCTCTGTATTGTATCAATAATAAAAATTCATTTGCGCTCGTTTTAAAGCAAAGTATACTGACTACGGTCTGTTGTTCGCAATACTTTTCGGTTTTCAATGAGACAGGTGTATTCAGTATATTAGAACACTCAGGTTCGCCAAGTTGCCACTGAAATATTCTGTTGTTTTTTTGTTGCATGTTACAACTTCTTGTCATTTTACTGAGCGCAAAGAAATGTCGCTATGGCAGTGTACACTTTTATGACAGTTGTATTTTTTGTAAGAAGTGTCAAAGGCAAAAGAGACATTAAGTTCAATTTAAGTCAAATTATTTGACAAGGTACAATAAAATGATGCTTGCATATATGCCAAAATAAAAAAGTGTATTATATATATGTGTGTGTGAAATGAACAACAACAAATACAGGGTGGCCGCTAGAAAAGCGGAAAATTTGAGGATCAGATGAGATCATGAATAAAATGCGTGCTTACTCATTTCTATTTTGATTTCTTTACATCATGAATAAAATGCATGATTTTAATATCATAAAATGCATTTTGAGCATCTATGAGTGTAATATAACATATGCCTTTAAAAAACTTTGTAAAAGTTATTCTTTGTAAAAATAAATAGCTGTTTGACAAATTTTCCGCTTTGCTAGCGACCACCCTGTATATATTTAAACATATTACACTTCATATGCAGTCCCTGATGGCATAACGGTGAGTTTTCAGATTTACAACGTTAAAATTAGAGGTTCGATTCCTCTCGGTGGATTCAGTAGAAAGATAATTGTGGCTTTACTATAAAAATACACATACACATATTTATGTGTTTTTTTGTTCATCTTTCTGTCTTTAAAATGTTTCTCTCAGTCAACCAATGGAAAATTTTCCGTTGGTTTTTATTTCGGGAAATTCTCTCACAAGAAGAAACATTTTAGCCTTAATATTGTTTTCTCTCACGCTGTCCATTCAGAATATATAAAGACTAACAAATAGATGTTCATATCGTTTTCAGATTTAAGCAACTGCAAAAAAAATTATTACCGGCGTGTGACCGACAGAGAGACATTTTACTGTTATTTTAAAACTTCTTTTTGAGCTGTCTTCATCTTTTCACTATTACTTCATTTCCACCATCATGAATCTATTACCAAAACCAATTATATTTTTATTCGAGAACATAACGCACATCATGGTGAGGCAAGCATGTTGTGAGTTAAAATGAGCACTTAGTTGAAGCAGTGTAAGACTAGAGAGAAGGCAGCTAGTTATTACCACCCACGGTCAACTCTTGAGCTACTCTTTTACCAACGAATAGTCGGATTGATTGTCACATTATAACGTCCCCACGAATGAAAGGTCAAACTTGTTTAGCGTGCCGGGGATTCGAACCTGCGACACTCTGATTAGAAGTTGAGTGCCTTACCCACCTGACAATACTGGGGCCCGGACAAACGAAAACTATTATTTACTTTGGAGGTCGCTTTTTATCAAAAGCCTTGCGAATGAAGGCCGAATTCAGATCACATAACTGGCCGTCAATTGATTTGTATAAATAATGGAATGTGGAGTAATGGCGTTATTTTGTAAAACTGGTGTTGTCTTGTTACGGCTAAAATACAAATTATAAATTTGTAGAATATTCTTGAGAACAGGCACGACTTGCGTAATACACATTTAACAACGTACGTTATATGCATTACACTTAAACAAACGTAGATATTAAAATATATGTATAACAATAAATCCTTTACACCTAACTGTTGTAAAACAAACGAAACTTAAGTTCCCAACTATATTTGCTAGCGTATCTTCGAATACTGTTAAACTCTCGAGAATCTCGCTTTAAAGTATATAAACTGAGGGGCTAGAGACCCTAACAAAGAATATTGTTTGGTCGCTAAAGTCAGTTTACTTTAATCTTCGGACGCCGTAATTGTTACAAACGTCTATTAATCAGAAAACTACAGACATTTCATCAGGAACGTTTATGGATTTTAAACATTACAAACCGTTTAACTTCTGTGAATTAACTTTGAATGTTAGTCTGTCTTCGAAGGCATTATGTAATATCATCGGTGTACTTCAAGTTAGCTAGCCGTCAATAGAAATGTACCTGTTTACTAACACAGAATTAATTCTGTAAATCCGAAAACTTAACGCTGTCCCAGCAGGGTACCGAGGAAATATTCGGTTCCAAACCAAATAGAAAATCCAGTATTGTTTGTAAGTTTGTAAAACTATTGTGTATAAGCCAATATTTGTAATGACCATTATTATAAATTGTATTTTTGTTTTTTTTGTATATTAAAATGTATTTGTGTTAAGAAAGCAAATTGTGTGTATCAATCTTGTTGGTGAATATCATAAATTTAATATATATCAACATTCAATTAACTTCTAAATTAAAATTAAAATTTCCGGCTGTTTAAAATTATGATAGCAACCCTGGAATTCACAGTCCATAAAAAGTGCGTAATTAAGCACCATGTAAATAAACTATTTTTGACCAGAGTAGACATGACTGGGATTCTGCTGGCACAAGTGATACACGTAGTGCAAATGACTAAGTAGTAATGATATAGATTTATTCGAGTGCCGATCACATTACATGAAGCTCCGCTTTTCTCTCTCCTTTAAACGAATATCAGATAACGCATAGATATTCTGCTCCACTATGACAGAAATGAAATCTAATGACGTAAATATCTCCCACTTTCCCCTTACGATCTCAGAAACATCAGATTTGTTGCTAAATATATAACATTTGTAACGGATTTATTATTGTATATTTATTTTAATATCTATGCTTGTTTCAGTTTAGTATATATTTACAAATACATGTATCTTATATTGTTACGTGTGTATTGCACGAGTCCCGCCTGTTAACTAAATTTGTAAAAAAACTCTAAAGTATAAGAGTTAACAATACATGTTTCACGAAGGCACTAGCGTATCTTGGAATATTGTTTCCAAATGAGCTTCTGAAATCCTCTCCATAAAAGTTTACAAATTAACGCGCCAAGAGACAGTTTATTATTGTTGGTTTTATACAGTTAGGACACTTTAAACATCGGAAGCTATAACTGTAATGAACATGTTAATCGGAAAACTACAGATATTTGACCAAAACGTTCATAGATTTTGAACATTAAAAATCGTTTAACTTCAGTAAATTAACTTTGGATGTTAGTATTTCTAAGAGGACATTAAATATTTAATATGAGGAAAAACTCACGTGTGAAGAAGTTAGCTGGCTTCTCGTTAAATGAAGTGTAAAGGTGTATCAACACACAATTAATTCGCTCATTGTGAACCGTCGATAAAATATCCAGTTTAGGCCAGAGAGAAAACTCAGTATTGTATGTAAGGTTGTATACCTTTTGTATATAAATCATTATTTGCAATGACCGTTACTATAAATTGCATTGTAACGGATTTATCAGCAAATATAAATTCGATATATATCGACATTCAATTAATTTCGAAACTAAAACCAAAACTTCAGATTGTATGTAATCGTAATACGAAAAATAATAGATGAGAAACTCGTCCATGACAAATTATAATACGCAATACATTTTTGCACCTATTTTAGAAAAATTCAGGAAATATGTTATCACTAATGTGTAAGTCATCATACACTAGTAGTCACTATCTTAAAAATTATTATGTGGTACATTTCTACAAAGTTATAACGAAGTTTGGCAATGATCATTTTTAGCCCTTATCAACCACCGTTTTTATTTATTAAATTTAGCACTGTGGATTTAAGCTTCAAATCTAAGCCCTCTACAGACTTCTTCGTTATCTTATACGGTTTTTTCGTTTCTTTGTTTTCCACATAAAGCTACAAAATGGACTATCTGCACTCTGTCTATTATGACAACCCCGAACTTTTATGTTGTTAGTCCATCAGCCTGCCACTGACCCAGAAAGGCACAGATTTATTTAACGTGCCGATTGTCATTGCTTAAAGTGGTCTCTAAGACTTGACAGTGATCAAACAAGTGGTCGTATAATTAGAAAACAAGTATTATAGAAATTCAAGATTTGACCACTAGGGATTACTAGAGAGAAAATTTACAAAACATGTTCAAAAGAACGATATTTACACGTACAGCTGTTAAGCATTGCAAAAGTTTAACCGGCTTATATATAAAAACTAACAAGTGATTATAAACCAGTTAGTTTGGCCATGTTTCTTACTTAAACTCAAGTGTTAAAATTTTGTTGACTTTCTGATTGTTTTATGTTCTTGTATATACATAGTAATAAAGGTTTTTTTAAACTGTGAAATTTTTAATGTGTACTGTAAAATAAGTTACTAAGTTTATTAGTACACCATATACATAATAAAATTAATTAGTAAGTAATATACATTTATTCTTAAACGTATTATCGTAATATTGTAGTGTGTAACTTTGATGAGAAATGAAAAGTGTTTCACCAAACTCATTGCAGGTTCGAAATGTAACGTTTCTAATTAAACGACAAATATTCTTAAAGTTTTATCAAGAAAATCTGAAGGTGAGTTAAAACTTATAACTTTAACATTTTTTTTTGTGAATTAACGGAATTTACTTCGTTTAACCATGTTAAAAAATTGAATGTGTAACCTCTCATGAAGCGTATTGTTAAGACTTAAATCTATAGCCAAATACTTTGTTAATCATTACGTCTCTAAAGCTATAATGTCATTGGACTATTTTACTTTGTGTAATTATTTTAAATCAATATTTCGTATTAAAATTTTATTTTAGGATAATCCAGGCGTTATGCTGTTTGATAAAAATCTTTATTTTTGAGTTATCTAATGTGGTATAGGCAAGTTCATTTATACATTTATGTTAGATGTTAGTTTGTAATTAGTTAGTTAACACAAATGTTAGGGCTTCTGGAACAGATATCGGGCAGAAACTATTAATTTATATGATCGCACAGCATAGAGAATATTAACTAATTTTTAAAATTTCCTGGACTATACAGCTAACTATTTTTTTTAAAAGAATTACCAAAGTTAAAGACTAGTTTGTTAAAAATAGAAGAGTGAAACATTGTGAAGAAGACCATAGAATAGTGGTATCTTTAGAGAATGTTTTGGTTTGGTCTGTTTTGAGTTTCGCGCAAAGCTACTCGAAAACTATCTGCGCTAGCCATCCTTATTTTAGCAATGTAAGATTAGAGGGAAGATATCTGGTCATCACTGCCCACCGCTAACTCTTGCTAATAAATAGAGGGATAGATCATCACATTATAACATTCTCACGACTGAAAGGGCATTCATGTTTGATGTGACGGGGACTCGAACTCGCGACCCTCCGATTACGAGCCGAGTGCCTTAACCACCTGGCCGTGCCGCGCCCGTTTAGAGAATGTAAACCCTCTGTAGTACCATAAGAGTCACTACATGCTGAGGTGAACCTTTAGAAACATCTTTAAAGAATAAAGAAGTCTATACATAGCAACCTAAGAACATTCGTGTTGAATTTACTATTATATCACTAAAGTATAACGTATAGTTATACTTGGTGAATAACAGCTTTGTATAAGCCACAAACAAAGTTGTTTTAATCATAGGATATCTGTACACTTTACAATAAGGACTTTATAGCGACTGGAGATATCTGAGAAGTACTAAAAACGGTTGTGGTTGATCTGCCCAGATTACACTGATCAGAAGCAATACATCTCTAAAATCTTCTGAAAGTAGAACAATTAAAATTTGGAATATTTTGAAGCCGTAATTGTAGAATTTTATTGAATTGTTTGTTACAAATCTTTGGTGATAAAAACTAGCGCGATTTGCATGAATTAGACATCCGCAAAAGCACTCTCGAAACCCAAACTCTCTTCTCCATTATCACAGTCAGATCTTACCAATCAACACATTATGTAGTTTTCCACGAATCACGGTAAAGTAATAAATTTAGTGAATAGGTGCGAAAAACAGTCAATGAGTAAGTCTTAAGTGTCCTTAAACTTCGTTAAGATCAATTATGAACGTCACTGATTAAGTGCTGTTAAACGGCTTTTATGAAATGTTGACAATAAACTAAACCAAACAGTCATATTTCCTTTAGTCGATAACATATAATACACTAGGGTAAATTCATCAACTATGTACACAACGATGAACAAATTAAGCTTTCAGCTTTAGTTCGGAATTAGGTACAAAGTTACACAATGGGCTCTTTGTGCTCTGCCCACGGCGGGTGTCAAAACCCGATTTATTGGGAGACAACAATATTAAAAAGATGATTGAGTTTGAATTTCACGCAAAGCTACACAAGGTGTATCTGCACTAGACATCAATAATTTAGCAGTGTAAGACTAGATGGACGGCAGCTAGTCATTACCACACATAGTAACTCTTGGGTTTTTCTCTTACCAACGAATAGTGGGATTGACCTAACATTGTAACGACTCCGCGGCTGAAAGAACGAGCATATTTGATGCGATGTGGATTTGAAACCGCGACCCTTGAATTGCGAGTCAAATGCCTTAACCACCTGGCCATGCCAAGCTTGTTAAGAAGATGAAAATATATCATTCCTATTGTTAAGTTAGATAAACAAAGATCACGAACTCAAGGAGACGTTACAACATCATTGATATCTGATGGATAATTAATAACGTACTACACTCTATAATTATTGACATTTAATGAAGAACTTAATCGTTATTGATGTTTGATCAAGAACTACGTACCGCATGGAACATATGGGTAAAACTAATGTTCCTAATTATAACTATCTGTGAATATGATTAAACTGAGTAATTTATCTGTCAAACAACAACAACTGAGTTTACTCTGGGTGAGATTCCGATACCAAGTTAGAAACTATTCCTTTAAAGTTTCGGACAAAAGAAAAGATTCAAACCTCGTGGTGTATAAATTCTTAATAGTTTACGACGACTGGTATTTTGAAGCTCAAATCTCCATGTAGTAATAGTTCAAAATATAATTATGTTTGCTGTAGAATAATGTTCTTGTTCATCGGGAAAGACAATGGTAAACAAAAATTTATATTAGACGTGATTCTTGGACATTTGATTTATGTACATAACAAGTTTGAAACTTGACCAAAGTGTTTAATAATTTATAAGAAAGGTCAATGTTATGCCTGCCAATTAAGTTATAATTAGGTGAGTTATTATTTACAATACTAACAGTCATTTTCGAGTAGAAGTTATGTGAAACTTTCGCTTCCCTGTGGCGCAGTGGACTCACATCCCTAGAAATCAGGTTTCGATATCCGTGGTTGTCAGAATGCAGATAGCCCGTTGTTTAGCTTTGTGCTTAATTTCAAATAAACAAATAAAATCAGAACTTTTAGGCCTTTACAAGGCGGTCTATAAGCTCTGACTTAGGAGTTACAGTTTTGCTTTAGGTCATACGTGTTCACCTGAGGTGGGCAAAGTACAGATAGCCGTTTACGTATTTTTGTGCTTAATTACAAACAAACGAAAAAATTAGATCACACGTAGTTATGTATAGATACATTGTTGTATATACATATATTGATTGTTTTCAATTTTCTTAAAAAAATCTAACAAAATATATTTTACAGGATATAGCGTCGTCTAAGAATAGTAAACGGAATGATTTTTTGGTAATAGACCAGTTTAGTTGTTATAAATATTACCTTAAGGTTTAGCTTTCAAAATAAAACATTTTAAAGCTATTTCACTGAGAAAATAATAATGGTTATTAAATTAATTTGTAATATTATCTTTATTTTTTGACACTAATTAGTTGTCTTCCGCTAGCACAGCGGTAAGTCTACGGATTTATAACGCTAATATCAGGGGCTCGATTCCCCACGATGTACTCAGGAGAAAGCCCAATGTGGGTTTGCTATAAGAAAAACATACACTAATTTTTTTCTGTCACGATTTAACGTCGACAGGTACTTTCAAGATTTGGATACTCAGACATAGAGGTAGTCGACTAAAAATGGATTATGGTTTGTGTACTGTTGCCTGAAAAACACATTCCGTTCTTCGAGGGTATGAATGGGTGCATTATAAAAATGAAGTTCTATAACCTTTATACCATCAGAGAAAACAGATAAAAAGCTTATGATGAAATCTGTTAATTATCCACCTTCCTTCCATTTACAATCTAAAAATTAAATATTCAAGTCGCTTATGTAAAGATAGCTCCAAAGTAACTTTGAGGAAAAATTATGAGAAACATTTCATGGTTGTTTCCACTTCTTTGTAATATTATTTTGAACGACAGTGCAGTTTCGTAATCATATTTTATTCAGTCTATTTCAAGCCAGCAACTGATAGCAGTGTTTAGAAACAAAATAAGAAGAATCCAGGTCTGTATTGATGCCAACGGGGGTCACTTTCAACATTATCTATAATTGTCATTCATATGTACCTCCTGTATTCTATATTGAAGCAAGTCTGTTAATAAATATATAAGTGCACCGTGACTTTCCGAACACCTTGTATATAGAAACATATTATGTTAATACAGTAGTCAGTTATCCAACAAAAATGTGTTACTTTATTTTTGAGAGCATGCCAGATGTTTCGGCAGAATATTGAGTTAACTTATTCTTCAGAAGAAGAAATTAAACCAAATTTCCCAAATTTAAATTAACTTCATTATTATTATAATACGTCTTTGTTTCACACCTTCATATCATTCTATATGAAGTTACAGTTTTTAACTTGAGCTGGAACCAGCTGTTTGATTTTTAACGTAGGTTTCTAATAACCCCGGAGTAATCCATAGAGTTGCTTAAATATATTTTTCAAAACTATTTTAGTACCAAATTACTAACGGATCCATTAAGTTTTGGTTGCACGATTCCTGAAGAAAAAATTGTAATACCCCTTAATATTTTTGCCATTAACTTACATAACGGGCACAAACATACAATTTCTGACAACTCTGCAATATTTGAACTCTACCGAAAAGTACACGGTATAGAAATAAGTGTGTAATTTGAGGATTGAGCTGTTGGTTGCATTATAAGAAATAGTTTTGATTAATTACAAACAAGTAATAAGGGATAATAAATAGTTAGGATAAAATGTATGAAAAGTTCAGACGACTTCCAGGTGATTACACGAATAATATCTGTGTAAACTTTGTATCCTCTATCATGAACAAACATACTTAGCTCACTATCTTAATTAGCAAAAAGTAAAATGATATTTGAGCTGTGAGGAACATGAGTTTTATTTAAGTACAATCTTTTTTAATGTTCATCTTATCTTTAACTTAAACTTACTGTCATTTAACGTCATTTTTGTTATATTCCTTTTCATTATTAGATTTTTAAACAGTTTTTATCATAATAGCATTCATTTTAATGTATTCTGAAACTGCATGCGTTACTTTAGAAAAGAAAAAAAAAGACGAGCCGAACTTTAATTAAAACAAAAACTCGACATCAGAGAGAACATAAAACGAACTTGGTGTGTGTGTGAGTTTTATTTATTGAATTTCCAGTATTTTATGAAAACTGTATGAATAAAACTATATGAACGCGTTGTGTTATGTTGGGATTAATTCATTAGTCATTTTAGTCTTGAAACTTTGATTAATAAACACAAAAACAAAATTCTAGTCATTTTAGTCTTGGAACGCAAATCAATAAACACAAAATTAGATCTTCAGTCCATTTTAACTTTGGAACGTAGATCGATGAACACAAAAACAAAACTGTAGACCTTTTAGTTTTGTAATGCAGACCAATGAACAAAAAACAAAACTCCTTACTAATGCTGTTTTCAGTTCTCAAACATACATATAAATGTTTTACTCATATAACAAAACCTTTATGCGCTCATTTTTACACCTTATTAGCTAATACTGTTCTATAGAATAATTCTAAAACTTTCACAAGAAATATAAAATCTGTAAATACTGTTTTACAGAAATGTTTATCTCCTGCAGAAATATAAAATCTACACATTGAAACCTTCGACTTCACTGGTGAGACAGCGCTAATTTACGGACTTACTACACTAAAATCCAGGTCTGGGATTCTATTCTCCAAATTTGGACAAAGCAGATAGCTCACTGTGGCTTTATTCTAAGACAAACAAACTGAAGCCTTTAAAAGTCGTGTATAAAATAATCATTCTTCATAATAAAAAACTTTCAGTAAATACACAATTCTGTCATGATAGTTTAAAAAACAACTGTTACCTCCAATAGCGAGTTTCAGAAATTAGATGATAAAGCAAATAATAATATAATTATACGTTATGAAAAAATTAACACAACATTGCTGCGAAGTTTGATAACTCTGTTCTCTGTTTATAAAAACTGCTTAAACATTTCATATGTAAAATATTGAAGAAATATTCAATTGTTAGCATCTGTTTTTTAAACAATGATTCTTGATATAAACTCTATATTGATAGTGACTTAATAAAACTAAGTAATTCGGGATGTTTTATGTTGTGTCAAAGTCTATAAACGAATAACCATTGTCTTATAAGGAAATCTACGATGTTTTATATAATTTGACATTTTATATTATTTGTTCGATACACAAGCGTCAGTTGTTGAAATAATGTCCATAACTTCAGAATAATTTCAGTTTATTCCATGATATTGATAACGACAATTTTTTTTACATGTTAACTTATCTTTATATAAAATTTGCTCATATTAATTTTCGATGTACTTGATACCTTTTGTGAATTTTGTGCATTATAACTTTTCTTTATCAGTACAAACGTTCTGTATCAGGGTCCATCAAGGTCAACATGACACTGAAGGGCGAATATCTCAGGTCTGGTGCACATGGATTTGCTGGATGGAAAGAGGCGGTTACAGACACCTCCTCCACTGCTAGTGCAGATCGTTAGTTGGTTTTGATTGATTAGAGGCGTGTTCTCAGCATTGTCCGTGATAATCTCGTGTCTATAAAATCACATCCTACCATCTCTTTTCTGGAAGTCTCATGAAATCTGTCACATTATAGTTTGTATTACTTTCAATCGAGGATACTTTATTATGTCTCTCTTGAAAAGAAGGGTCAGACTAATATGGATGATACTTTTGTTTGTGAGGTTCATATGTGAGTCATCTTCCACACAGAAACTTGGAGGGGAAAAGATTAGTAGTAATGTCGACACACAGAACAAAAATTTAAATTTTTCTCCTGAACGTAGCCTCGAGAGAAACGTAATAATCACGGGTTTTGATGACGAAACAGTCTTTCATCGAGATGACTACGCAAACTGTTCTATTTGTATTCGCAGAGAGATTGAAAGATTTGAACATCTTGAAGCGATCAAAGCAAGAATTTTGGAAAAACTTGGTTTAAAGCAGCCTTTGAATGTTACTAAGAAGAATACACTCCCTCATAATATACCTATTCACGAAATTCGTAATGAAATAGAATATATTAACAGGTCTGAGAGTGATACTAACGAGGAACAGAAATTGGATGAAGAAATCTTGCCAGAAAAAGTTATTTCTTTCGCTGAAATTAGTAAGTATCGTGAAATATGCAAACGTATGTTATAAAAAGTGTGGTATTTTCATTTGAACTAAGTGGCTTGGAGACAAAATTGGTTTCTATTCAAGATATGCTATTTTTTAACCGTCTAAGATAACGTAAAAACCAAATAAAGTGTTTAAAGTCATTAATATATTTATTCCTGTTACATTCTAAGTAAACCATGTGAAATTGAAGAGGGTATATTTAATGGCATCACTATCCAGGTAACAGCTATTAACAAAGACAAACGATTTCTGTGTAGGCTTTTCACAATTTATGTCATTAGAAAAATTGACACAATTGTCCCTGATACAAAATATATCTGCTGTTTTTAAAACAGAGTAACATAGCTAATATTACGACTGTATAAATTATTGTTGCTATGGTAGCAGAATCTATTTGTTTTAAACTGCCAGCTAGCTACTTTTAAGATAACTAGTTAGCTGATAAACAAGCAACTCGCTGGAGTTTTCCCGCATTAAGAATGTTTTTCTTTATGTTTGTGTTTCACAATATTATGGACTTGATACCAGAGTTGTTGTTTTTACTAAACTTACATGTACAACACATAAAAGGAACTAATGACGTAAAGATTTAAAACATATGTTATCAAGAGTCAATACTGATATTAAAATCACTTACAGCGATGCATCAGTGAGTCTACTGAAGTTGAAGTACAATCTGAGGAGAATCCAAATACATCTTTTTACTTTACCGCATCCCTAAATTTCATAAAAGAGGATAAAAACAAATGCAAAGTGATATAATGTGAATAAAGTGTCAGAATATATGTTTATAATCGCTGGGTCCAAGTTTCTTCCAATAACATATTTATTATCATACAAATAGGGTAAGCAACATTTCTGATGAATGCCTCTAGGAGGATTACGCACGTTCTCGTGTCGCTATATCAACTGGCTCATAAATCATCCTCATTTAAATGGTACCTTCCTTGTTGATGACTTTATGCTCTGCCTTTTCGGTTACGAAGTACCGTTTCAAATGAGTTCCTTATACATGTTAAATACTCTGTAATCTTAACATTAAACATGCCGTTTTGCGGTATACTTTGGAAACAGGGAAATATAAAATTGATTATGATTTTTTGAAACATACGTTATATCTTTGAAGTTAAGAATGGTTTCTTAACTCTAATTAGTTTATGATAGTAACACTCTTTAAAACTAGTTTTCGAAGTAATTGTTTTTTCCAGTGTATAAATAATCAGCTATGTGTGTGCTAT
The DNA here is from genome assembly GCA_011833715.1 of Carcinoscorpius rotundicauda. Lineage (NCBI taxonomy): Eukaryota > Metazoa > Arthropoda > Merostomata > Xiphosura > Limulidae > Carcinoscorpius > Carcinoscorpius rotundicauda. Next base: position 51,776,415 of record CM022396.1, on the reverse strand, counting down.
GTATCCAAGAGAACAAAAACAGTTGTTGTTGGGACAAGAGAAACCATTTGTTTTCGTAAGACAGAAGATAAATTAGTTTTCATTAAGACACTAGAAAATAAAATTTCTTTCGACAATAGAAGTTTGTCGCTAATTGTACAACAGTCGACAGTTGTTTACAGAACAAGTTACTGCTAATTTAGAGAAAACAAAAAATATAATTTTTAAAGATAAAATTGAGAAAAAATTAATTTAGGAATGGAAAGCTAGCCGTTTAGACAGAAGTTAATTGCTCTTAGAATAACAACTATTGTTTTTAGGAAAATAGAAGTCGTTTGCTTCAGGAAAAAATATGTTTAGTTTTTAGAGGAACAACAGTCATGAAAAGTTATCGATTTTAGGATAATTGAATTTATTGTTCATGAGTATAAAACGTCGTTTTGGAAAAAGAAATGTCGTTGTGTTTAACATGACATATTTAGGGAGAACAACGGATCTCTTGGTCCATTTAAGCTGTTCCATTCACTAAATTGAACTAAAACTATTAAATAAAACTCTCAGAGTCAGCACTTATCATTCATATATTTGCCAAACTTTTTCTTAAGCTAACTTAAATGTACTGCCGCCATTACGTCTGAGGGTAACCAATGACTACTCTGTTAAAATAATAAAACCACCTTTGCTGAAAATGACTTCTACTCTCACAAAATTTATATATTTGTCCCCTAGTTCTACTATTCACACTGTTAAATATGAAAAAAATCCATCTAGAATCTTAAACACTTCAAACAAATCTCCTCTAACTCTCCTTTGTTCAAGAGAAAACATGTTGAAAGATTTCAAATTTTCCTCGTATGACAAACGATATGATATGATGTATATCAGACAGAGTGAAGGTCTAAATATTGAGCCCTGAGATACCCCACTTGTAACATTAATCCAGTTTGATTGAAATCCATTTGTAACAGCCCTCGGTTTTCAGCCATCCAGCCTTTCTTCTATCCACTCAGCTAATTTATCCTCCATGTCTACAGATATTATTTTTATAAGTCTTCTATGTAACATCTTGCTACGTGCTTTTATAGAATCCAAATAACCAAATCTATATCTTAACCTTCATCTAAGTAAGCAGTAACTTTTTTAAAGAATGTCAAAAGATTTGTAAGACAAAAATTTTCCTCAGTGAAACTATGTTGTCTTTTCACAAAAATCCTAAACTTTGTAAATTACCATCTATTAGACTTTCCAAAACTTTTGCCACAACTGATGTAAGACTAAAATTTTAACACCTTCATGAAAAGAGGATAACGTTAGTCAACTTCCAATTCTCTGGAACCTGACCAACTTTCAAGGACTTACAAAAATTGTACAATGCGGCTAATATATCCTTTACCTCCTTCAAAACCCTTGAGGAAATAAGTTTATAAATCTCCTTTCAAACAAGTCAATAAAACGTCCTTAAATTTATGATGTTTTTCCTTAATTGTATCCCTTATACCCTCTGTTAACCAAGCTGTTTTTCACTTACAAGCACACATTTCTTTTACATTTATTTTAAATATTTAGAAATTCATTAAAATTTCCCATATTTGATCCGCTATCCAATTTATAAAACATAATTCTTGTTGTATCCCTTCAAAGTTTGCTTTTTGCAGAAAAACATCGAATCTAGGATATTCTCTAATTTTATCTCTCTCAGACATTTCTTTATTAGAAGTTAACAATAAATCTAAAATATCATTATTTTTAGTATTGGTAAAAAAAATGATTTTGAACTGTTTCCAAAATCTTTTCTCTCTTATGTTTTGACTCCAGTATTTCCTATTCTATGATTTCAAATTAAAGTCGTCCACAAATGTGACTTTATTATTGACTGAAATCTTAATATGATTAATTTCATTTGTAACATCTAGTGGCCTATAAAAAATCCCACCAAAAGATTTTTCCTTTTATATATACTAATAAAAACCTAACTTGATTCAGTCTTTTGGTATTATCTTTGATATGTCTTATTTCAATACGATGTAACTCACATTTAGATATAAAGCCCTCTCTCTTTAATACTCTACCTTTATAATCTTGCATTTCGAAGATTAGCCTAACATCCAGCCCTTTTGATCTTTTCATAACTTCCTTCCGACAATCAATTATTCGCAGTATCCCTAACACAAGTTATGACCGTTTTCTTTAAATGCCTTTATGAACCTCGTTGTATTTATCAAATAACCCTCATTGCACTTCCCTACATCATTAGACTATGTATGCACAACAAAAACTACATATTTTTTTTTCTCAGGTATACTTTTCAACTGTGCCCTCGATAGCAAAATTTAACTATTTTCAATTTATCTATTCGTCAAGCTATCCTACCCGTATGCGTTGTCAAAGAATAACTTTTTGCTATAACCTTCTTAGGTTTATCATTCGTATCCTTCTCTGTTCCCTTAGTTTTCCTTCCCTCCAATAGTTTCTCATTCGCACAAGCTAAAGGTTAAAATCAGTTACTTAATAGCACATGATCATTACATTTAAGTTCTCTACTTTTAGCCCTAATAGTATTGTTTCAAACTTCCTGAAAATCATTGTTGGCTGATGTATTCCTTGTTTAACCTCCTCTTGAAATCCTACTGCCATTTCTCACAGTCTACACTTCTCTGTCTATTGTCTATATTCTAATTACCATAGCCTTCAATTTCTCCTAAAACTTGCCAACTATACAGTACAAATAAATTGTACATCTTCACTGCTAGTTTCCTTAAAAGTGCGTACCAGTCCCGAGTTTCCAAATAAGATCCCCCCTCCTCCAATTACATCTGTCACACCTTACAAACTATGAACACTTAACTCCTACGCTAGTCTTAAACATTGTATTTGTAGCATGGCAGTAAATACTCGACACGAACTAAAGTAACAACAGGGAATGGCGGTCTTAAATAATAAAGCTAGTTGTCCTTGGGTCAAAAGAATGTAAGTGATTGGATTAAAAATAAATCTATAGAATTTGAAAGCTCGCTATAGTATTATGTACTTGTTTAACATTTTTATAACGTTGTTTAACTTGTTTTATATAAACAGAACTTAAAAATAAATCTGCATTTCTGATTAAATTCTCAGGAACTAAGGTTCTACTCTGATTGGCCAGCCATACTACTACGTCACATGTCGTTCTGCTTATGGTTGTCCAATGTTGAGTTCATCTGTTTTGAACTTTAATTGAACAAAGAAAAGAGAAAAACACAAACGAGATGAAGTAACATATTCATATACGATAAAGATAATAAATTAGATGAACCTTTTTTGTTATTATGCAGCGTTTATTCCTTTTTTTCTGAGTCAAAGAATGGGTTACTTACTCCTTTTATGTTTTACTTTTTGCCAGTTTATAGATATGAAGTAACCACAATACACTGTTCAGCCACTTCACAATTTACGAAATTTCGACCACGAGATCATGAATATTATTCTTAATGTTTCGTGTTTTAAGTCTCTCATTTTTTAAGAAGAAGTCATAACAGTGTTTCAAGACCATACACCACATATCGCCTATACAATGTAGATTGTACGATACCTACCAAAACACAGAAACAGTTTTTAAACTGTTATGTGTATATATCTTACTTAATGAGTTTTCCCCATCTTATTCACATCAAGATGTCTAAAATACGTTTGCAACTTTTTTCTGTTGTTTCTATTATTACAAAACTTTTTATCCTACCCAGTTGAAGGGATTTATTACCACGAAGACTGTAAAAATAATAATGCTGAAACGGTTCTTCAGTTGTAAGCATTTATGAACTTATGAACAGATAAACCAGAGCAAAACATGCATTGTTATTACCTACTCATTACCTTCGTTAATTTTTCTTTATAAACGATACATTTATGTGTAGTTATTAGGAATGACATTGCACTCCGTGTTTCAGTGATATTTGTTAATCTTTATGTTTTATTAGGCGTATTATTGTTTCTTTTTGAACAGCTTCTGAAGGAAAGGATATAATCACCAATTTGGATCATTTTCTTTCTTTTAAATTTTCGGAGAAGTTGAGGAATAGTTACATTTCTTCAGCTCATCTGTGGCTGTTTCTTCATGTCAATGAAACGATGAAAGGAGAAACTTGGATTTACCTTTATAAAGTCAAAAAAGAAAGCAATGTGGCTACTTACATAAAGGTTAGTTGAAATGTTACCTAAGGGGATATTGCCTTCATTGGTTTATTTTAGGTCTGATTTATCAAGAATTCTAGGTTACACTGACGGATTATTTTAAGACTTGCGATGATATTTTTACATCAATAACAGCTAATGTAAAAAATGATGTTCATGGATTTTGCTAAGTTCTAAGCAGTTCTTGTTTACTTTAACCAACTCTTCTCAGTTAGACTTCTGCTCTTTTTTTGAAAACAAAATTTAGACAAATGGCATTTCCTCATTCTTTCATCTAAAACCACAAAATTTGCTTTAACTTATCCTTAGATTTCAGTTTACTAAAGTTGTTTAGAAGGGTGTTGTTCTTTGTCAGTGTTATCTGGAGCAGGAAAACAAATTAAACCAAGAACAGAAGGTGATATGCATGGTTAATCCCTATTATATATTAAGCCTATATTCTAACAGCAAGTTAAGTATATATCGAATAAAATTTAACTTTGAAATAATGGCATTTGTCTCATAATTTATAAGAAATAAGTTTGTTTGTTTGTTTGTTTTCGAATTTCGCGCAAAGCCACACGAGGTCTATCTGCGCGAGCCGTCCTTAATTTAGTAGTGTAAGACTAGAGGGAAGCCAGCTAGTCATCACCACCCGCCGCCAACTCTTGGGCTACTCTTTAAACAACGAATAGTAGGATTGACCGTCACATTATAACGCTCTCACGGCTAAAAAGGTGAGCATGTTTGGTACGACGGGGATGCGAACCTGCGACCCTCGGATTATGAGTCGAACGCCTTATCCCACCTACCATAATCTAATGCTGGAAGTACTAGGAATAAATAAATTTACTCTAAGTGTTTTTTTCACTTAAACGCTTTACGTTATTTTTTTACCTTCTGATGTAAAATTATTACTAGATATATCCTTTCATTGCCTCTATTAAGTTTTAATACGTTTTGAATAACTATCACAGAGTTATCAATGTAACTCTCAATAATTTCTAAACAGTTTTTTCTTTTTTTGTTGACTAACGCCAGGTGTCGTTGTTTCAACGAGTAAGCTATCTTACAGGTAGAGGCGGCACGCATTTAATATTGAGGAGGAGACCAGCAATATATCAGCCCGATTCCTAAAAACTTGGAACAGTAAAAAGGCTATTTGTTTAGGCGTCTAGTTTTATTTATTTGTGAAATCGAATCTTGGATTTTTTACACTTGCCTTCCAAGGACAAGCCATTGTTCGAACTATAAAACTCCAAAATAATCTTATCTTATTTTTAATCAAGCAGAAAGCTACATAATGGGCTATTTGTGTTTGCTCTGCCCATCACTGGGATCGAAACCCAGTTTATAGTATTGTGAGTCCACAAACATATTTTGGAGGTTCGAAATAACCTCAAAATAAAGACAAATCGTAGCACGATTTAATGAAATAAGAGCACAACATTCCATATAATTAGCTGAAAAATGACCCGTACATCTCTATAGTTTAAGTCTATTCATGAATAATCTATAATCTGAAAATGAAGATATATTTGCTTTAAGTATCAGTCATTGTAAAATCTCTTAAACGTACACAAGGTTATTCTTAACGAACTTAAGATATCGTTTTTAACCACAGGAAATCCTTTTTACTTAAACCATCCAAAACTTTAGTTGGTGTGAAAATTTTACGAACAACTTAGAAAGTGGTGAACATCAGTTGAAAGAAGAGAATGTAAAATATTGAAAAATAATTAACATATATAGTGACCTTTGTTACGTATTATAATTTATTTCGGACGAGTCTCAGACTTATTGTATTACGTATGTTAACGTATTACTGATTCAAATAATCGGAAATTTAAATTTGAATCTACAAGTTTATAAAATATTAATATCTATCATATTTATGTTATTTGCTTACAAGATTGATTCACAGTTTCCTTTTTATAACACAAATATGTTTTAAAATACAAACATAAAAACAATGCAATTTATAATAAATAACAGTTATTACTAATAGTTATAACAAATGATGGTTTATATACAACAGTTTTTCAAACTTATCAACAATATAGAGTCTTATATTCGATCTAGAACAAATTATTTTTAACGATACAGGGCCACGACGAACAAATTAATTTTGAGTTGATATTATTACACCTCGCTTAAGCTAGCTAGTTTGATTGGTCTAACACCGGTTAAAACTCACTTCTTTCCGACGGAAATATTTAATGTCCGAATAATTTACTGAAGTTGAACAATTTATAATGTTCGAAATCTATAAACCTTTCTAGTAAAATTTTGTAGATTTCTGATTAATAGGCGCTAATCAGAATTATAGCTTCTAAGGCATAAAATACATTGACTGTAGTTGTCCAATGATATTCTTTTATTCTCTCTGCTCGTCGGTTTTTATATACCAATCTAGCGTTTTCTAGAAATTTCAACAATGATCTAGCGCATTTTCGTAAACAAATACTGTTTATTTTCACTTTTAGGAATTTTTTACAAATTTTAGAAGATGCGGGACTTGCACAATAAACAGTTGAGAATTTACTTCACATGTAAAAAAGAAAACTAAACAGAGACAAATGTAAGCACTAATATGAAAGTACAACTGTAGATCTGTTACACCACCAGTTCAACTATCGATGTTAAAACAGTGAACATTATTAAATGTATACAGTGATCACCTATTTAAAAAATAAATGTAAAACATTAAATAATAATAATTATACATCTGTGTGTTTGTAAAACAACAAGGCTATGGACAATATTGTGAATGGCAAGTCAATGTTGTCCAATATAATTCACAAAGTAAAGTAGCTCCAAAAGGAATATAAGATAAGATAAACCATGTACAAATCATGTTGAAATTATTGATATCATGCTCACAGTCACTCCCCTCAAGTTGAAGCTGAAAATGATAATGTTAATGTTGTTTCAACACGTGGGGACATCAGCAATGCTATGTAAGGCCAAAAAAATATTTTTTTCACAGACAGAGAAGATGAGATTTACAATCAGCTTTCACGTTATAAATTCTAAACGTCTGAATTTCAACTTGTTGATGAATTAGAACTCACGCCATGAACTACTGCACATTGAATGCGGTGTTATAACATTGATTTATTTCACATAAAGAAATAAGTATCTCATCAACTTATCCAGTAACATTTCTCTTGATTTTAACTCCGTAGTCAAATATTTTACGTTAACTTACCAGTGTAAGACTAGAAGGAAGGCACGTAGTCATTACCACCCATCGTTAACTCTAAGGCTACTCCCTTACCAACAAATAGTGGAAATGATCGTCACATGATACAGCGTCTCCACGGCTGAAAGGGTGAACATTTTTGGTGGTACGGAGATTCAAATTGGCGACCCTCAGATTGCGAGTCGAGTGTCTCTAACCACCTGGCCATGCCGGGCCATATTTTTAAAGATGATTAAATATAAAATAAACAATGAGCTACCCGTCGCACTACTTTTCTGAAAGAATCAGTTACAATAATATTAACTATGTGATTACAAAAAAAAGCAACGGTTTAAATAAGTACTGTTCTCTTTTCCTAGTTGATTTACAATGAACCATTAACCGAGTTTGTTAAATAAGTTGAAGCGAAAGTAAATATTATAGCAGAGTTTGTTACGTTCGTAGTACATCGTATTTAGTTGTTCTACCAGAAAATGTATCGAGGAAACTTTAATGCTCAGTTAGTAATTGGCTGACTAATGTGTTCGTTAAGCTGCAGGTCCGGCATGGCCAGGTGGTTAGAGCGGTTGACTTGTAAACTGAAAATTACTTGTTCGAATCCCCGTCACACCAAACATGCTCGCCCTTTGAGTCGTGGAGGTGTTGTAATGTGACAGTCAATACCACTATTCGTTGGTAAAAGAATAGCTCAAGAGCTGGCGGTGGGTGATGATAACTAGCTACCTTCCCTCTAGCCTTACACTGCTAAATTAGGGACGGCTAGCGCAAATAGCCCTTGTGCAAGTTTACGCGAAATCAAATAACAAACAAACATTAAATTGAAATGACGAAGTTTTACTTTGAGAGAACCTAATGTCTAACTTACTCACAGGTAATTAAGTAATATGATAAAGGAATGAAAGGAGAGGGTTATGTATATACAGTCTGTGTGTAAGAGTCACGTAAAATAATGCCATCATTATAATTAAGGAGACCATTATACAGTGCGAATTAAAACACAGAAAAAGCAAACCAACGCTTCAAAAGAAACGTTCATAAAAATAAGCCATTTTGGAACTCAGGGATATAATAGAACAAAGTGAAATGGAAGTTTCAGAAACGACAACGAATTAGTTGAAACTTGTGGCTGATGTTTGAGCTTTTTCATCATCAAGTATTTACAATATAACTCGTAAGAAGGAAACGATCAGATATAAATAATAAGAAATGGAGACAATTAGGAATAGATATATACCTACTCTTGCTAGCAATAGTAACGTAGAAAATGTTAATGATACTATATGTACTGAAACAAGAAAGCCAGAACGGGAGAAGCTAGGTTACTTAAAGTTTAGCACAGGAATTTATGCTATTTGGTTGTTTTCATGAACTGTTTTCTTGAATGAGACCTGTACACTTTTATTTTGACTATCATTACTTACTTGCGTATAATTAGTTATTTTTAGTCCATTTTTATGACTTCCACTCAGTTCACAATTAATACGAGCTATTCTTTGTGACACAGCGATACGCCCCCGGAATTCCAATTTGAGTCTCATTACACCAAACATGTTCGCTCTTTCAGCCGTGGGGACGCTATATTATGTTACGGTAAATTCCACTATTCGTTGGTAAAAGAGTAATCAAAAAGTAGGCGGGGGGTGGTAACGACTAGCTGCATTCCCTGTAGTCTTACGCTGCCAATTTAGAAACGACTAGCGCAGATAGCCTTCATGTAGGTTTGCGCGAAACTCAAAACAAGCAAACTCAACATTACTTAGTTCGGACGGGCGTTTCGCTGTTCTTGAGTTTACCCACAGAACAAGGTTGCTTTGGATGGTTCTTATGCACAACAATAGTCTGAGGAGTCAGTGTTTCTCAGACAATTCTTTGTCTTGAATGTTATGTTTTTGTTGTTTATCGGACAGAGACGTTTCTGTTTCTGACTCTTACTGCATTTTCTTCTGACCAGAATGTGATGTTTATACTATATGTACTCTAAGTACGTTTTTAAACATTCGCATACAAGATAGCGTGAAATGTGCAACACGTGGTAGTGTACGGATAATACAGTTGGTGCTAAAGAAAATGGCACTAAGGTGATTGAAATCAATTTCTGTTAATTTCAGAGCAAGACGTAAGAATTCAAACTAAGTTCTAAATGAAACAAGTTTGTTGTCAATTCCTGTTGTTGCAAGCATATAGCGCAGCTATAATGTAAAAAATTATTAACCGGAGGGCCCGGCATGGCCAATGTGTTAAGACGTTCAAGAGTCGCGGGTTCGAATCCTGACCGCAACAAACATGCTCGCCCTCCCAGCCGTGAGGGCGTCATAATGTTACGGTCAATCCCACTATTCGTCGGAAAAAGAGTAGCTCAAGAGTTGGCGTTGGGTGGTGATGACTAGCTGCCTTCCCTCTAGTCTTACACTACTAAATTAGGGACGGCTAGGCAGATAGCCTTGGAGTAGTTTTGCGCGAAATTAATAAAACAAAAACAAAACAATATTAACCGGAACTTTTTACGAACCGTATTTTTATTACGTTTTACGCCATTTTTTATGGCTTGTCATAAGTGTGCAATTGACTACCAGTTTTAAAGCTGTTAATAAATATCCAAATTGTAAACTATTCCTTCAAAACTATGTTTTAGAGATGTTTATATACATGTATTATATGTAATTGCTGATGTTTTAGTCCTCTAACCGGAGAATACCGGTTGGCTTTAATTTCCTTACTTTAACTTGTCAAACTGTTTAGTGAATATCTTCGAAAGCAAATTTATTGAAACTTTAAAACAAGCTTTAAGAAATTTAAGCATTTTTCTCTTAACTGTTCAAAAAAAAAAATCCAATTTCAAGAGCGAATATACTACTATACATATACAGTATCATATGAATACCATTATTCTATCATCGTAGACCGCTATCGGTCATTAAGATGACTAGATTAAACAACCCAAGGTTATAGATGAAACACTATTAATATTAGTCATGAGGTTAAAGGGTAGATAAAACGCCGTTAATATTAATTATAAAGATGAAATGCTATTAATATTAGTCATAAGGTTAAGTGATAGATAATACGCTGTTAATATTAATTATAGAGCTACTTTATAGATGAAACGTTAACAGTATGAGTTATAAAGTTATAGATGGAGCACTGTTTATAATTATTATAAAGCTGAGATGCAGGTGAAGCGCTATGAGAGTTAATCATAGAGCTAAGGTAATGGTGACGTGCTATTAATATTAACCATAGAGCACAACAGAAATTCTTGATTCTATTTTGCAATGTAATGAATTACTTTGTTTTCCACAGTATCGTACAAAAAGAATCCATACAGTGAAGCCACGAAGCAGATGGGTGAAAATTAATGTTCGTGGATTAGTGACAGAGTGGATTTTTAACCCTGAATTAAATCATGGGGTTATGGTGTACTGTTTTAACCAAAATGGAGGCAACATACCTTACACACGTCCAAATCACGATATACATTATCAGGTGCGTTGATCATGAACTGTTAACATAGTGATAAATAAACCAGACGAAATTGTTAAAAAAAATTAAAACCAGAAGCCATGCTACGGAATGTCTTATTTCTATAATATACAACATTCAATCTTTACGTTGAACAATTTAGGGCTACTTGACAAATGTATTGTATCAAGCTTTTTTTTTTTGCCGAGCGCGTAAGGCGTGTCACTCGTAATCCGAGGGTCGCGGGTTCGCGCCCGCGCTAAACATGCTCGCCCTCCCAGCCGTGACGGTCAATCCCACTATTCGTTGGTAAAAGAGTAGCCCAAGAGTTGGCGGTGGGTGGTGATGACTAGCTGCCTTCCCTCTAGTCTTACACTGCTAAATTAGGGACGGCTAGCACAGCCCTCGAGTAGCTTTGTGCGAAATTCCAAAAACAAACAAACAATTCTCAGTATTAATTCAATAACGTCAGCTAAGCCTTGATACTAAAAGATAAAAACCATACAACCGAACGCTTTCGAAAGCTGGACCTTTCTTATTTAGGGTCAGACTGGTTAAACTTTTTAATATTTGAGTTTCTTTTGACTTACTTAACAAACTTATTGCCTTCAAGACATATACAGAAAAGTATTACTCACGCGAAATAAGTCGATACGTAAAAGTTTATAAGACAACTGAACACCGAGAAACAAGTGAAAAATAGTTTTATGAAACGTGTAACTGTTACTTTTCATTAGTTTGTGTTAAAATGTTCCGAATGTCTATCTTTATACAAACAGAATGTTACAGAATCACAAACTTTCAGTGTATCATCCGTCACGCAAAATGTATTAGACGCATACCCAGTCATTTTTGTGGAGTTTTTCGCGTTATTTTTCAAATATAAGTGCCTTCAAAAATCTTTTAATTTTATCATCTTAAGTTACTGTAACTGAAGATATACCTGAACTCCACTAAAACGCTCGCCAGTATCAAATGCATATGAAAAAGCTGTCTCTGCATTGATCCTCGCATGTCTGTAACATATCAATTTCTTCCTCAAAACGTTTTATTTAAAGTTGTACTTCATAAAGATGTTATTGTTGAGTGACTGTTTGAAATTAAGCACAAAGCAACACAATCGGCTATCTGTGCTCTGCCCACCATAGGTATAGGGACGCGGTGTCTAGTGTGGGTTTATGATATTTTTTACGAGATAATTTGAAAAGTAAAAGAAAGTAACAACATAAGCCATTTAAACTATTAGTTTAATTTAATATTTTCGATTCAAGTTCATTCTTTGCCTTGACCCTTTCACGGACATACATATATTATCATGTGAGAGTTTGAAGTTTTGTACCGATAAAATACGGCTTGGCATGGTCACGTGACTAGGGCGCTCAACTCGTAACCATAGGGTCACAGGCTCGATTCCCCGTCACACCAAACATGTTTGACCTTTAAGTCATGGGGGCATTTTATTGTGACAGTCAATCCTCCTGTCCGTAGCTCAGAAGTTAGCGATGAGTGGTGAAGACTAGTTGCCTCCAGTCTTTCACTGCTAAATTAGGGACGGCTAGCCCAGATAGTCCTCACGTAAATTTACGTATTATTCAAAACAAATCAAAACCGACATAAAGAATTGATATTATTCAAACGTTACCAGTTTCATGTTTGAAATAAGTAATGAAACATTAAAAAGTCTTTTTATTTTTTCCTATGTATATACAAATAAATCTGTAACTAAAAGAGTTTTTATTTTTGTATAGATTGGAATAAAGTAGTTAATACAGTCCATGAAACTGTCAGCTATGGTTTGCTGTCAAAGTCGATAAAAATATGTTCCTTTGCTAACATTTCTAAAGGTCTGGTATGTACAAGCAAATCATATTTATATACAAATAAACTGGCTTCATGTTAAAACTGATTCAACTGCAATCCATTGTTTCAGAATTAGAAAACTGTTAAAAAATCAAGTGTAAACTGTGAAACATCAGAAAACACTAACATCTTAAGTGTATTAAAAAACAATCGTAATAGAAATATATAAATATATGTGTAAAAAATTTATCAAGCCAAACCAGCCGTTTTTACATATATAGCTCTCTACAAGTGGGTTTTCTCATCACTGATTACAATCATAATAGGGTGGTGATCATAGTTTAAAAAATTTCAAATGAAGGAACAGGAAACCATATACATATATACAGATATATATATTAAATTGAGCTAGTTTTACGAAAAGAAAACTATAATATAATCTTTAGCAATAAAAATTTTTAATTTCAAAAACCTATCACATTCTAATTTCCAAAATCAGTAAATAATTAGAGTATATAGATGAACTTAATCCAATCTCCAGAATTACTGAAATACACAGGTTGAATTAAAACAGAATTATTATTATTTACAGATGCCTTTTATTGAAATAAAGACGAACAGAAGGTTTCTTCAAAGGGCTAGGCGTAGTTTTAGTTTCAACTGTTCACCTGATTCGAAAGAGGCACGATGTTGTAGACATCCACTGACTGTTGATTTCAGCGAGATGAAATGGGACTTTATAATTGTGCCCCTTCGCTACCAAGCATATTATTGCGGGGGAGACTGCCCTCCTGCGTTCCTACCTGAACATTTACACACTGTCTTGGCCCAACACGCTGCTGTCGACAGATCGGAGGAGCCTCTTTCTCAATGCTGTTCAGCTAGCAGCTTGTCTCCAATAACCATCATTTACCGGGACGAAGCTAAAAATAACTACTTACGCGTCTTGGTGGAAGACATGATTGTAAATAGTTGCAGTTGTTCCTAGTTTTACAAGATCTTTTCGCGTTAATTACTTTTCATGATAACAAACGAAATAAAAAAAGTTAAATTCCTTGAACACAAAGAACAATCACAGCTAATTGTAAGTATATGCAGTAGTTACAACCGAAAATATACAGGATTATTAATATATAAATTGCGATAAAAAAGCTTTAAAAATCGTGCTTTGACCGAACTATATATGTTATCATTGAGACTACCACTGCAAGTGAAACTTATTATAATATTTGTGTAGGTTTAAAATAATGTGACATTGTACAGGACGTGGAGTAGAACAGTGAGGTTAATTCATTTATTTACCATTTTCTAGTTTTGTTTTAATTAAAAAACACATCATGATCACACTTACTTAATAATGTATAATTAAACGTTAAGAGTTTAGTTTATCTGTGATAGCTTGTGAGATTCGTAGAGATTCAGTGGTTGCAAAGATTGGTCAATCGAGGACAAATCTCGGAATAATACTTATTACAAATTTAATCATTCAGCTGATTTATTCATATGAACACAAATAAATCCAAACTTGCAAATCGAATACCCCAAGTGTATGTCACATAAAAATAAAAATTATTGTGTTTTTTCAGAAGTATCAGATTATCATTTCAGCAAAATATATATATATATTTTTATATGTAAGTATGCAATGAAAAAAAAGAAATATGATGCAGCCATGATGTAAAATATGATTGAAGAGAAAGCGATTTGGTCAGGTGTACAAAACAAACGACCGGCTTCAATCCGTAATCTTAAAAGGAACTTAATTTCTAAATTGTTTTGTAAAAGTTGTATAAAAATGTTTCGAAAAATATGATTCAAATCCTCGTTAGGATTAGTAATATTTTCACTTATATATTTTGTATACAAACACATAACTAAGGGTTCTGTGATTTTTCTTACCAGATGTTATTCCTGTTTATGCTTTTTGTGTCTGTCATAAGTCAGTAAAATAAATAGTAAAAGAAAATTGGGTGTCTTGTAGTTAAAAACGGCATGCCCATTTTATTTGTGTATACAAGAAAGAATAAAAAAATTCTACTGAGTGTATTCGTTCTTGAAGATATAGTAAACACGTAACGCATCAAAACAAAATTTTAACCTACACTTGACGCTTCACAATAGCACAAAATTATCTACAAACTTTATCCACTTTTTCGTACAATTTCTAGCTAACACACACAATTGTCGAAAGTACTACACAACTGTTGTTTTATAATTAAGCGAGTGAAATAGTTATTATTATTTAACAAATGAATTAACCACTTTAAAAACATAATGGGTAAAAACTTTTGTGAAACATTTATGTTTGAGATATTTATAAATACAAGATTATCCGTTCATCTAACCGCTGTTTGTTTCAAAACATTAGATGTTTATATATGTCACAAAGGTAGCTGTTGTTGTTCACTGAGTTTTAGGACATATTTTTGTCTTGTTTTTTATACCGCTCATTTTAAAACCTAAACTTCCCATAATTCCAAAGTCTAGAAACTTTAATTAATTTGTTAATTACACTACTCGTGCCGAACTTAGAAAGTTTCTAATTATACCGTTTTAGAGTTACTTTCAATGTCTAGAAAGTTTTATATTACACTGTTATACAACTACTTTCAATGTCCAGAAAGTTTTTATTACACTGTTATACAGCTGCTTTCAATGTCCAGAAAGTTTTTATTACACTGTTATACAGCTGCTTTCAATGTGTAGAAAGTTTTTATTAGACCGTTAAATAGCTACTTTCAATGTCTAAAAAGTTTTTTATTATATCGTTATACAGCTACTTTAAATGTCTAAAAAGGTTTTTGTTCACAGCTTTTATGCAGCTACTTTGAAAGTTTAGAAAGTTTTTTATTACACTGTTATACAGCTAGTTTCAATGTCTAAAAAGTTTTTATTACATCATTATACTGTTACTTTCAATGTGTAGAAGTTAAATAAATGTCGATATGTATCCAATTTATGATAGTTGCCAAAAAGCTTGATACACGCAGTTTCTTTTTAATACAAACATATTTAATATATACAAAATAATATAATTTACAATAACTGTTCTCACAAATAATGAAGCATGTACAAAAGTTTCACAAACCTACAAACAATTTCAAGTCATGTTCCTAATCGAGGGTTCTCGTCGAGCGAGTTAATTTCGGGTTTATGTAGATGAAATCCACCCAACAGGAAACTAGCTTGTTCTTATTCTTTGTTCTTCGCTGATCACATGTTGAGTTTTTCACCGATGAAGTTATATAATGTCTTCGTAAAAATACCAAAGTCCGATGTGAATCCGCTGAAGTTAAATGGATCATTTTGTTCGAAATCTCATAAACGTCTCTATTCAAATACCTAAAGTTCCCAGTTAATAAGCGTTAATCACAGTTATAGCTCTCTAAACAAACCAATGATATATACTGTCTCTTAGGGCGTCGCGTTGATTACATTTATAGCCGTGACGAAAGTTTATAGAAATTTAAGCCTGCATAACAATGTATACGATACACTAGTGTTTACGAACACACATGCATTCTTAATTCTTAGAAACGAGAAACTTTTACAGTTTCATGAATAGACCAATTAACTTTTGTGCTACCTTGCAAAACATACATGTGCAGCGTATATTACAGGTTTGATTGCATTAAATATAACAGTCGAAACCTAAATGAAAAATTCATTTGATTGTAAATATGATATGAATAGATTCCTAACTTTGAGATACCGTATGTAATCAGAGAATACTAATGTAGTATTTACATCTGTGACCTCAACTGTAGTTCTAAACTAGGTTTTGAAAGAGGAATTTTCATGTAGTTGTTTTTCACAAATAGCACGAGCGTAAGGAGAGTCGTATGTGAAACGTTCAAATAAGTATTCATTCTCTACTCACTTGAATTACCCAAGGCGACTAATTGGAGTCTAAAAATACGATAGAACAGAAGGTAAGTCTTCAAATTAACAACGCTAAAATCAGGGATTAATTTGTTCTTAGGTGAACAAAGTTGATAGCCCGAAGTGGCATTGAAAATATTTTCTTCCATCTATAAAATAAAGCAAATCATATATTTAAAGAAACATCCACCATCATGTTATAATAATCGTCAGTGTCAACTTAAATTATTTAATTTATTTTAACTCATAACACTTAAAACATTCGCATCAGAAGCTTTTTTTACGATTTTGGAAAATCGGTATTTTAAACACTTTAACTTGTGTCATCAAAACAAAAACCTGTGATCTCCTATATAGACTGTAATTTCGATTTGAGATTAGAACAATATTTCCAGAGCAGTCTTTTGTAAGTTATGTTAACGTGTTAAATTCTGTACATTTAATTTCGATCATTACTCTGCTGGTCTGCTTAGAAACTCTGGTCTTTAGTATCATTTGAATGTAAAAAAAAAACATTTATTAATGACACTGATTTCATTTGTTAGTTTGGAATTAAGCACAAAGCTACTAAATGCTCTGCCCAGCACGGGTATCGAAATCCGGTTTCTAGCATTGTAAGTTCGCAGACATACCGCTGTGCCACTGGGGGGCAACACTGCATGTAAATGTTATTAGTAGTTTGTAATCTGCATTTGTAGAATACATCATACATTTGCAAAAACAAAAAAAAGATTGCTTACGTAGTTTGTCAGTCCGCTTAAGCCCAATAAACATGAAAATGTAGTTATTCTCAGGCAAGCCTGTAAGATAATGGTTAAGAGCAAGAGTCTTTCGACCCATAAAGAGGCGTAACTTATTTATTTTGTTAATTTCGCGCAAAGTTACCGAGGGCTATTTGCATCAGCTATCTCCCCCTAATATGGCAGAGTAAGACCAGAGGAAAGGGAGCTAGTCATCATCGCCAGCTCTTGAGCTACTCGTTTACCAACGAATAGTGAGATTGAGCGTCACATTATAACACCCTCACTGCTGAAAGGGAGAGCATGTTTGGTGTGTTGGAGATTTGAATCTGCGACCCTCAGCTTACGAGTCGAGCTTCTTAACTACCTAGCCATGCCGTGCTCGAGGCATAACTCTAGATGTTTTTCTATCTGAATTATTGTAAATAAAGATTGTTTCTTTGACCAGATTGATGTTCAAAAATATAACATCAAGGTTAATAATATGTGGTAATGAAGAATGCATAGACCTGTCACTGTGAAAAACTATGGAGAAAAATAATTGAAAGATAATTTGTTCAAGCTTGTCAAACTTAGGTCATTATAATTTCTAACGTTTGGTTGACTTCCTCAAAAGTAATTTGAATTAATGTATTTTCAATTGTAATGTACTTAAATTCAAATCTGCGCGTGCTTGTACTAATATACACACCTTCGAACGCACGTACCCAAATTTGAACCTGCCCGTGCATGTAACAATATACACCTTTAACCTGATCTCGCAAGGTCACGAATCAAACGTTTGAGCCCCTCCTAGTACAGCGGTATGTCTTCGGGTTTGTAACGCTAAAATCAGCAGTTCGATTCCCCTCAATAGGTTCCGCAGATAGCCCAATGTGATTTTTTACAAGAAAAAACATACAGTAAGTTTGGTATCAAGTCGCAGAGTATAATTTTAATTTAAGTCTATTAATTAATTTTAATTTTACAGAGTGTTTTAAAATAATACACTGAAGTATTGATTATTGTGTTTCACGTGGTATGTTGAATACAGCACTGATTCAAATTAGATGTTTGTGACATTAAAATACGAGGTCTATAGTTCATTAGTAATCAGAGAATTAAGTTACCGGTACTGACAGGCTAGAATGTAAAACAAAAAAATGCATATCTTCTCTATTTGTTGAACTGTGGCTTATGTACTGAATCAAACACAGAGGAAAGAGATGAAAAGGAAATGGTACTCTACATATTCTTAATACTTATGCAGCAATCAGTTTACTTTGACAGTAAAGTGATATAGAAATGAAAAAATAGTTGTTTTCTTTAGAAGTTCCCCGATCAGGGAGTAGTAAGTTTACTAAATTATAACGCCAAAATCTGGGATTCGATCCTAGTTGTGGTCAAAGCAGCAGCCCGGTGCGGCTTTGCTGTAAACAACAACAAAGCCTTTAGATTTGATTAAAAGACACAAATAGGATCAAGGCAACAAAATTTCATAAAAAATGACAAAAGATCATTTATGAACCATTTTTATCTGGCTTTTCATTCACCGCCGATGTTTCATCTCTACAGAGAGCAACATTATTACTCGTAACGCATCAGCTTGTTCATAAAAAAATTGTTAAACTTCACAATATTAAAATGATATTGAAGGTAAAAAGAAAAATGCAAATAAAAATGTACCTAGTGTTTACTTATTTCATGGCCAGATGGTTAGGGCACTCCACTGCTCATCTGAGGGTCGCAGATTCAAATACCCTTCACACTAAACATGCTCGCCCTTTCAGCTGTGGTGGCATTATAATGTAACGGTTAATCCTATTATATGTTGGTGAAACAGTAGCCCAAGAGATGGCGATGAGTAGTGATGACGAGCTGCCTTCCCTCTAGTCTTACACTGCTAAATTAGGGACGACTAGCACAGATAACCCTTGTGAAGTTATGCGCGAAATTAAAAAAAACAAACAAACTTATTTTATATTTAATTTTTGAATAGAAATATAACACGATGAAAATGAATTACCACGCAGGTGTAACATTAGAGTTCCAAAGAGAACACTCTAAATAAATTTGTAAATATTTAAATTTGCCAATGCATTCGTGAAAATTTTAAATTTAGACCGTGCAACTGCATTACATTCAGCAAATTCCTTAATAGGATACTCACCAAACTCAAATTACTTCTTTTCCTTTTTTCTTTAGTTTGGTTTGTTCTGAATTTCGTGCAAAACTACATTAGAGCTACCTGCGCTAGTCGTCCCTAGTTTAGCAGTGTAAGACTAGAGAGAAGTTATCACCACACCCCGCCAACTCTTTGGCTAGTCTTTTATTAACGAATAGTGGGATTGATCGTTACATTATAATACCCCAAGACTGAAAGGGAGAACATGTTTGTTGTTTTGGGGATCCAAACCCGCAACCCTCAGATTACGAGTCGAGCACCGTATCCACCTGAGCCTTTACTTAGATTAGAATTTCATATCAATTAAGTGTTAGAAATATTTTGTTAGCCTTATAAAACCATTCGTTTGATCGTTATGTATGTGTTTGTGTGTTTTCTTAGCCACATCGGGCTATCTGCTGATTTCACTGAGGGCAATCGAACCACTGATTTTAGCGTTGTAAGTCCGTAGACTTACCACTGAACCAACGGGGTATTTCATCCCAGTGTAAATGATGTTTAAACACAAAATATAATGTGTTATATCAGGTTTATTTTTGTTTGTTTGTTAGTTATTAAGAGTAAAGCTTAATATGGGCCATCTATGCTCTGCCAATCTCGGGTATCGAAACCTAATTTTAGCATTATAAACCTTCTGACTGATTATGAATAATTGAGAGGTCTCAGGTTTTATCTATCATTGTAAAAATTAATTACAACATTAACAACTTCAGAAATACTAACATTTTTATCCAAGGCATTAGTTGTGATTACGCAAGACTGATAATTTTTTCAACTATTTATGATCTAACAGAGAGCTATATCGTCGTAAATTTCTGAAAACTATAAAGTACATCAGGACCGATCTAACGAAGTGAAATTACAACGATGACTATCAAGAAGTTAAAAAAAACAACAACGGTGACCTCACCCATAAAAATGTTCCTTTTAAGGTAATCAATTATAACAATTACAAATTTCCAACAAATGTGTTTTCACTAACTTACTGATATCTTTACTATTTCGCTATAGAAATTAAAACAAACATTACACAGGTTAGTTAACCTATTTAGCTACATTTTGGTGACCTACAGTGGCTCAGCGCCAAGTCTACAGGCCTACGACGTTAAAATTCTGGTTTACATACTCGTGGTGGGCATAATTCAGATAACTCACCGTAAAGCTCTGTCTTTAACCAAAAACCCAAGAGTTGGCTGTGAGCGGTGATGACTAGCTGCTTTCCCTCTAATCTTACACAGCTAAATTAGGGACGGCTAGCGCAAATAGCCCTCGTGCAGCTTTGTGCGAAATTCAAAACAAAACACGTTTTGATTTATTTAGCTCAAATTTTTAAACATGTAATTATGTTATGGTTTTGACGTTACTTTACGTACCTGCAACCACGGTTATCTATAACGATTAATTACTTGTAATATGAAATATATTTTGTCGTGAGACATTGTAGATTTACACGTTTATTAAGGAGAATATTATTCGGATAGTTACAGATGAAAAAGTTAATAGCAAAAAGAAAAAAAAAACAGACCTTTTAGAATATTCTCGTTGATCAAACTGTCAGCTGACGGACGATTAAAAGAAGGCATCATCCCTTGAGGGAAGAAGTCCGGCGCCATGGTGACGGCCGTCCTCAAAGCATGTTGTAACTACTAATAATAATAAAAAAACAGCACCACTGAGAAGCAGGTCGAGTTAGAAATATTCATTATATATTTACCTTAGCACGAGGAAAGAGGTGTGTGCGGTCGAGCTAGAAATGTGCACATGTGGAAATAAAATATGGCTACCTGTTCTTCGCAGGACGGCTTCAGTGTAAACCACAATGAACACTTATTACAACTTGGCCGAAAATTTCTTATTGTTATCATAGTTTAATACCAGACGCGAAATTATTGTCATTTGATGATCCATTGTCATGAAGTTCGTGGCACTGTTGTTTCTCCCATGGACCTGGTTCGATTCTGGGTCGTTAGGTGCTGCCTCTTTTTCCTCTTCATTAGAAAGAAACAACAACTTTAACTCCTCGGACAGTGCCCACCGAAGTAGTTGCCGACAGTGTGTGAGCGTGACTGACCACGAAGAGGCCAGGAGACTTAAAATGGAAGCTGTCAAAAGTCAAATTTTGTCCAAGTTGCAGCTCCAAGAAAGACCAAACATGACTAACCCACTGCCCCGGAATGTTTTGCTTCAAGTCCTTCAACATACCTATAATCACGACTTAGCTGAGGACTCGTTGCAAGACCAATCAATACCGGATGACGCAAATGGAATGTCTGAAGAGAAAGATAATTATTACGGCATGGTGTCTGAAATCGTAGTATTCTCAGAACCAGGTAAATTAAGAGATCGATATTTTAGTTTACATGAAAAAGGTTAGAAGTAATATAATTAATTAATACATAAAACACAAAAAAATATTACAGAATAAACGCGTCATAGCTACCCAATCGAATTATTCTAAATTGGTCTTTCATAGACTGCGTTATGCAATTTGTTTGTTTGTGTGCGTATATATATACATATAAGGTGTATATGTTTGGTGTATCTTGACTAAGTCCTCTAATTGTGGCAGTTCATTGGTACAGTTTATTTTAAAGTGAAATAATGAAACGGAAATGTACAGCATACTAATTTATATCGTAATGTTACGACTAAGTACCTTGGGTTAAGAAAACAATATCTGTTTTCAATGTGAACGTGATGGTTAGACAAACTTTACTCTTCATGGTACAAAAAATTATATTTTTTTAATCACGTGTGAACAAACTGATTCGAAATGTCAGAACATCTCACGTATAATAAAGATGCACAAAACTTTTACTCATGTTGAATTTCGTGCAACGCTACACGAGAGGTATCTTTGCCACTTAGGTAGCTTTTCATGATTTTAAAGTGATAGGCTAGAAGTAAGCTGATTATTGATATTTTACCAAATGTGATGCTGTTATAATACTACGTTTTCTTACCGAAAAAATCAATAATAGAAAAAGAGTAACCACATGAGCTATTTGACACCATAGGTAAACTGGAAACTGTTTATTGTGCCTATTAGACAATTCTGCCTTTCCTAAGCCTGCTTTTGGGTAAAACACTTACCCAGAAGAAAGCTAAAATCGAAATATGTAGATTCCCTGAAATTAACTTGGAAACATTTCCCCTCGTTACTTAGCTATTTTCCCTCTCATTTAAGCTACTGTTATTGGCCCAGCATGGCCAGGTGTTTAGGGTACTCGACGCGTAACCTGAGGGTTCGAATCTCCGTCACATCAATCATGTTCGCCCTTTCAGCCATGGAGTCATTATAATGTGATAGTCAATCCCACTATTTGTTGGTGAAAACTAGCCAAGATTTGGTGGTGGATTGTGATGACTAGCTGCCTTCCCTCTAGTCTTATATTGGTACCTTAGGAACAGTTAGCACAGATAGCCCTCGTGTAGCTTTGCTCGAAATAAATAAACAACAAAAGCTACTGTTGTTTTTAGGTCTTACACGAAAATTTTAGGCTACTGAAGGACAATAATGAAAATTAGGCTTCCCCACGGATTATACGTTAAAATGTCAGTGTAAAGCTGTTTTAACTTGTTTCGTTTACTCATATACGACTAATTAAAATCTTACATCTTTGTATTCAACAACATGACTTAGCTGAAGAGGCCAGAATAACGCGACCTCGTTTATTAATACGTTATATTCTTGAATGCAGTTTGGTTTTAGAAAAGTTAGAATCGACAGTCGTTTTAGCTATACAACCGCTAAATGTTGAACCAGTTAACATGAACTTCGTCATAATAAAATATTCAAGAAAAAAAGTGAAATTTCTGCAGTTACATTTTTACACGTAAATGCCGAATAGCCGTAGAACGACAAAATTTTCTGAAAACGTGTACGTCACATTTTATGTATGATAATATATTTATATATTAGCATAAATAGATAAAGCTTTAATGAAAGTTTCACTAGTATCGACTGAATATAACACAATAAGTATGATCTTACAAACATTTCCGTTGTGCACCCCAATTCGACTTTTACTTCCCTCAAAATAAACCGATAATGAATAAAAAAATACGTGAAACAATTCTAAGTGTCTTCCGGGGGACGTTATATTATAGTGCCTATTTTAACCTATGATTTTTTGCAGATTTGAAAATTTCTTAAAATAGCCCGTGTTTAAAACTTGTTTGTTTTTTAATTTTACGGAAAGCTACTCAAGAGCTATCTTCGTTAGCTGTCCATAATTTAGCAGTGTAAGACCAGAGAGAAGGGAGCTAGTCATCACCACTCACCGCCAACTCTTGGGCTACTCTTTTACTAACGAATAGCGAGATTAACCGTCATATTAAAACGCTCCGACGACTGAAAGAGTGAGCATGTTTGATGTGACGGGGATTCGAACCCGCGACCCTCAGAATACGAGTTGAGTGTCTTCACCATCTCGCCACCCCAGGCATTTAAAATATGTTATATAGATACTAACTATCAGTTACAGTTTGTTTGTTTGTAATTAAGCACAAAACTACAGAGTGAGTTATCTTAGCCACCACCGGTATCGAAACTCGGCCTCTAGCCTTAGAAGTCCACAGACGTGCCGCTGTGAAACTGGTGGGGGGAAGAGTTATTGAGATAGATAAACATTTGAAGCAATTCACTGATAGCCACATCTTAACACAGAAATTATACTCCATGTTGTCAAGCCAAAATTATTAACCGAAACGTTTTTAATTATCGCCTAAAGCAACACAAGGATTATATGCATACAAGGTTGAACTGGTAGATTGAAGAGAAGGCAGCTAGCTAACAGGGTTCATTTGCAGGAGTCTTTATATTTTACAATTAGAGTTTTTCGAAAATTTGAAACTGTTTTAAACTGACTTATTATCATTAACTAAAAATCTGGAGTAATAAAATAGATTCTCGTTTTTGCATTTTTGTATTTAGATTTTGGTATTGGAGTTTTCAGCTTGAAAGGCATCTTATGCGTACGTGGGCTAAATGATGGTGACCCGGTGATTCAGATGTTGCTGCACTTTGTTTTGACCTGCTAGCGAAAGGAAATGCAGTCAAATTTATCTGAAGCAATAAGGTTATTTGAATCTAATAATGAAATTAATTGTCACTTTTAAAATGCACCCAAAGCGGTTTATTTGTTTATAGAATTTCTCGAACAAATATTCGAGGACTATGTGCGCTAGTCGTTCCTAATTTTGAGGGATAGGTTTGAGGAAAACCAACACCGTCCAACGCCATATTTTGGGCCTCAGACACATTTAAACGCGTATAGCTTGTTCAGTGGTATCGTAACTCAGTTCACAGTCACTCTCGGCGATCCATGCCCCGACACACTTATCACTAGGCCACGTTCATCTCTGTTTGTTGTTTGGCTAATTTATAGCACATTCCTTATAATGTATGAATAAAATTATATTATTATTATTACTTAAATATATCAGACTGAAACAAATTGGTGTCAGAAGAAAAGATAGATGATAAAATTATATATATATTTTACAATAGCATCATTAAGTACCTCAAAGAATAATATATTGCAGACAGTAAGATAACAAATATTAACTAGAATTTATTGAATATTACACTTCAACTTTAAACTCCAAATACTGTTGGTTAATACAACATAAAAAATATAAAGACACTAAAAAGTGCATATTACAAAAAAATGCTTATATCTAAGCCTTTGATTCCAGACTGATGATAAACAAGACCCTTTCTAGTTGTCCCTTAACTTACTCGTCATATTTTTTTTGGTAGGAGGAAGGATAAATGACTACGTTCTCTTGGACTTCTTTCATCCTGTTCAACGTTCTCCACAGCGTATACGTGTGACGGCAGCATTTTTGTGGGTTCAGCTCCGTGCTAACCCATCTTTGACCCAGCTCGAACTAGCGGCACTGGTCAACAGTAGCCTCACTCTTTATGTGTTTAGAGTAGATGAACCTCCTAACGGTACCATGAATGCTCTCAAGTATTCCTTATTGGCTCTGAAGCGGATAGAGTCATCTCCTGTGGGGTGGCAGCGACTAGACCTTTATCAGGAAGTTCAAGAATGGTTCAGGGTTTCCGATACCACAAAATTCACCCTCCTAGTTGACTGCAATGGATGCAACTCTTCAATAGAACCAGTGTTATTTAGTGGAGTTGTTGGAGTAGAAGGAACTAACCAGTCGTCAGAAGCGGGAGTGCGTCCGTTTCTTTCTATAAAGACTGAAACGGTACCTCAGCGACGATCTCTGAGATTCACCAAAACCTGTAAAGCCCACGTGACGAACTGTTGTATGCAGTCACTTTTAATCAGCTTCAAGAAGCTTGGATGGGAAGACTGGATAATTGCCCCTAAAGGTTACCAGGCCAACTATTGCATGGGTCGATGTGGACGGTTTCCGCGTACCCCAGATACATATCCAGACTATTGGTATTACAGCCAAGTAATGGACGAACATCGTCGAAAAAATCCTTTTGCGTCTATAACCCCATGCTGTGCGCCTACTAAGTTGGCATCCCTCTCCATAATCTATGTAGATAAAGATATGAACATATTCCAGTCGACTTTACCAAACATGAGAGTTGAGGAGTGTGGCTGTACCTAATAAAGCCATCGTTTCAATAGAAACTGTGGATAAATGAAAGCGCACCATCTGATTCTGAAAACTGTTTCTGTGATTTAATAGTAGGGTTAGGATAAAAAAACAATGTTAGAAGTGTAAAACCAGAGTAACAAGTTAAGCATTTATTACGTTTGTGAATTAATATGTTTTTAAACGAAGAGCTCTTTCTTAGCAGTAAGAAAACAAGAAATATTTCAGGCGAGTACAGTTCTGTTAATTGTTTCTTTAATTTCCCGTGGTATAAAGATAAAAAAAAAAACTTTAGAGATTTTCCATTTTAAAGTAAAATTATTTTCATTTCCTTTAGCCAACAATAAAAGAATTTATACTTTCAATTCAAAGAGGCCCGGCATGGCCAGGTGGGTTAAGGTGTTCGACTCGTAATCCAAGGATTGTGGATTAGAATCTCCGTCATATTGAACATACTCTTTCTTTCAGCCGTAGGGGCGTTATAATGTTACGGTTAATTCTAATATTCGTTGGTAAAAGAGTAGCTCAAGAGTTGGCTGTGGGTGGTGATGACTAGCTGCTTTTTCTCTAGTCTTACACAGCGAAATTAGGAACGGCTAGCGCAGATAGCCCTCGTGTAGGTTTGTGCGAAATTAAAAAAAACAATTAAAAGAAAACAACACATTTCATCATTAAATTTATTCAACAAAATGTAACATTTTGTTTTCCTTTACAACAAACATTTGAAAAATGAACACAAAATCTCACTTCGAATATTATTATATAGTATCGTATCTTCGACAGGTCACGTTCAACTGGCTTTGAGGCCGATGTGAACAACGCAGGCAATGTGTTAAGATAAAGTAGTGACGTGGCGCCAAACCTGGCACCTCACACGTCACATAAACAGTTCTTGCTGATCTTTCCTCTATCCCAACAGTCTTTTCTACAGTGTCCTTCATTGTGGTAGGAAAGTTTTGAAGGTTTTATCGCGTACATGGAAATGCTACGTTGATAGATTAAAGGGCGTGACCACAAAAAAATCAGATAGCATGTCATTAATACACATACTAGAGAAATCTAGCGTGCTTAATATATGGATGAACATTAAAACTGACGAAAAAACAGTGTTTTTTGACAAAAAATTTCAACTCCTGCCACAAAAAGAAGTGATAAGTTAAGTCTAAATCACAAAAGGACAAAATTTTAAAACCAAGCGCACATTTGTTTCTATGCCGACAGGACTAAGACATACTCACAAGCATTTATGATGAGAAGAGATAGATTACAATATGATAGAAAGTTATACTGGATATTAAAATCATCAATGGTAGCTATTTTCTTTCATAAGCCCTCTCCCCCAGTGGCACAGAGGAATGCTGTGAAACCATACTGCTAAAAACCGGATTTCGATATCCGTGATGGGCAGAGCACAGATAGCACATTGTGTAGCTTTGTAACAGTATAGATCTACTATATAAGTTATTTAGATGACGAAAATGACGCAAAAAAACATGTTATTTCTTTGTTTTCAGAGCAAAGCCACACTAAACTCTCTGTTGTGTCCACTGCGAAGAATCGAACCTTGGATAGTAGCATTGAAGTCTGTATACTTTCGGCTATCTCATCTGGAGATGCAAAGAACGTAAAGAGCTTTTTTCACAAAATTGAAATGCGGTTGCTAAATCAATTAAAATGACAAGCTCCAGTTATTACATTTTTCTTTTTTTCTTTCGCTTGAAAAAGTCGAGAAAATTCGAAGATATACCTACAAAATAACATACATTATTTAGTAAAAATGGTTAATGTAATTTTTTGGCACAAAGCCAAACAATAAGTAATTTGGCACTCTGTCCATCGTCGAGTATCGAATCCTGGAATTTCGTATTGTATGTCTAGAAACTTACCACTGATTCAGTGGGGAAGAACTAAGAATGGAGAAAACAACTACAGTTTCAAACGTTGTGTAACTTCTCGCTGATTTGTAAACACATAGCCTCCCTCCAATGGCACATCGGAATGTCTGTAAACCTACAACGTTAAAAACTGGGTTTCGATACTCGTAGTGGGCAGCTAGTCCATTGGGTAACTTTGTGCTTAACTTCAAACAAAAATATATATATGATTTACAATTATTTTATTAGGAGACAGGATTTAATGGTCATAAAAGGTTCTAGTGGGGCTCAGATAGTATTCCCTTACTTTAATTTAAGAATTTTCACCCCTTCAAACGGTCATTGGAAAGAGACTTTAGTTGAACTAGTATTTCTACACTTTAGTTACAGAGTATTTCTCATCTCCCGTCAATAAAAACTGTGCTACAGTTAGCTAGTCTTAGTTTTGGAGAATTAACTAAAATATGATAAGGTATAAGAACGAAACTTTTCCATCCATTCAAACTTTCAACAGGATATACGTGTGTACCTCTAAATAATAAAAGACAATAGGTGAACGGTGTCCGTGAAATTTTTCGTGATTCTTAATGCATGGACGATGTCCTTCGACAGAGAATATTAGTAAATGGGTTATCTTACTGAAATCAATTTCTCGGTAGCAGATGATTTATTATTCATAACAAGTAATATTATAGCTGACTTTCAAGACTCTCACATGTTTGTTGATTCACGAAAAGAAATAAAGAGAGACAGAGAACTAGTACAAAACCTTGCTCTGTCAAAATGAGGCTGAGCGTGGAGTCACCTATTCCCATGAAATTTATTAGGGACCGCTACTGTAGGCCATACTACTACTATACAATTGGGAATGGAGTACTGACTATTAGGGAGTTGATTACGAAATGTTGTTTCTCTAAAGAGCTTATAGTGGAGTACTGACTACTATGGAGTTCATTACGAACTGTTACTGCTATAAAGAGCTGATAGTGGAGTACTGACTACTATGGAGTTGTTTGCGGAGTACTCACAACAACAGAACTTATAGCGAACTGTTTAAAAACACTTTGTTCATTATTGATTGTTACTACTGCGAAGTTAATTGTTATGGATTATATACAGCTAATTATAGAGCACTCATTATCGAGTTGATTTTGAAACATTTATTAGTATAAAGTTGATTATACACTGCTGCTACTATGAAGAATATTTTGAAGCATTTACTGCTATGGAGTTTATAGTGGAGTACATACAACTATTATTGAGTTAATTATGGATTGTTGTTACTACGGGTTGATTATGGAAAACTTAATACTGTACTGTGTTTAAGTAACTTGTAAAACCACCCTTATCTGAATTTAGAGGTAGTACTTTTGATTATAGCATCCGTACATATGTCAGGGGTCAGCAGTAACTTTATGGTTTTACAATCTGCATTCAGTCCCTCGTAACGAACAGATTATAAATATCTTATTGTAACTTATTATCTGATAACTCTGTCGATGCATGAATATGTGGCTATATAAAGGTTTAAGAGAGAAGTTTATTTATTATCTTATTCGTTTTTTTTTCAAATACTATTATACGACTGACTGCGTATTTCTTCAGAACTTTACAGCAATAAGAGTCTTTAGTGCCGTTAAAAGATGGACTATACTCGAACCCAGAAATCTGTGAACTTAACTGTTTCAAGGACTTGTATCGCAGTTTGTAACACGTATCATTTACACTGTTTCAACCCATAAGCTAGAAACAGTGGAGTCGGGAGTATACAACGTTTTTTTATATATTTCAACAGAAAATATCAAAGTACTTAAAAACTTGCAGTTTCTTATCAGTAATTGAAAATCATAAAACATCTACTAGTGTTTTTTTATAAATTAGATAACTTACAATGAAAACTACGAAAGACAAACTTAGGTCCAGTCATAGACAATAACACTGTATTGGTTTGAGGGTTTGACGTGATCATTTTTTTCAAGTTATTTCTTCCAAATTTCAGCCGAAACTCTATTACGCGTCTCTTTTGGGGATTTTTCTTACACGAATACCACTCAACTGTGAACTTTGCCCCCCAGTGGCTCAGCGGTATGTCTGCGGACTTACACGCTAAAATCCGGGTTTCGATACCCGTGGTGGGCAGAGCACAGATAGCCCATTGTGCAGCTTTGTGCTTAATTCTAAACAACAACAACAACTGTGAACTTTATATTTCACGATTGTTGTAAGGTATGTATGACCCCATCTCGCAACAAGAATATATCAGTTCCAACTAATCAAACACGATAATCAATCAATCAATACATTCTTTAAAAAATAGATTTATAAAGTCACTAAATTAATAAGCTCAAGGTGAAGCTCTTTAGTTCAAACTATCGTTTTAACATTAGTATGTAGAATTCAGACAAATGTGGTTGTGATCAGGTATACCAAAAAATTTCTTGGTTGATATTAAACCAAAAACCGAATATGTCAAATAGTTTCTTTATTGTTTGGATTTAAGCACAAAGCTACACAATGGACTACCTGTGCTATGCCCGCCAGAGGTACAGAGACCCGGTTTCTAGTGGTGTTAGTTCGCCGACACACCGCTGTGCCACTGGGAAACTAATATTTTTAAATTAACTGTTTTTGTTTGAAATATTCGAAAAAAAATGCTGTAAAATAAAATCAATTTTGTATGTAAAATAAAACAGGACACATCCCTAAAAAACAAACAATATTACATGTTCTAGATGTGCTATATTCCACCATTATCATGGGAAGACTAGAAGTCCCGATATTACAAACGATCATTCTACCACAGTTCATCAGGCACACACTCAAAGACAAATTCGTACTTTCATAAGAATAATTTTTGTCGTCAAATCTTAACATTTAAAATTTTAAGAATTGGTAGTTCTTGATTAAGAAGTTCAAGGTTCAAATACTAATGTGTAGTTGGACACATTTACGTTGGACATGACGTCATATGTTATTTTAATTGTACATTTGAGCGCCATTTCATTTTGAATATTTGTTTAGACACTAAATAAATTATTATTATGATGTATTAATTTTAAATTTAAATACATTAGGATAGGACTTTTTCAATACTATAAAAAAAAAGCTTCTTTCACTCTGTCTAGTGGAAGGTTTCTCTGATGCTCTATGACGTTAGCCTTTATTAAATTGTTTGTTTTGGAATTTCGCACAAAGCTACTCGAGGGCTATCTGTGCTAGCCGTCCCTAATTTATTAGTGTAAGACTAGAGGGAAGGCGGCTAGTTATCACCTCCCACCGCCAACTCTTGGGCTACTCTTTTACTAACGAATAGTAGGATTGACCATCACATTATACGCCTCCACGGCTGAGAGGGCGAGCATGTTTAGCGCGACGCGGGCGCGAACCCGCAGCCCTCGGATTACGAGTCGCACGCCTTACGCGCTTGGTCATGCCAGGCCTGCCTTTATTAAATACTGTAAGTGAACTATGGCAAGATGCATTGAAATCAGGAGAAATTCTAGCTACTTTAACATGTTAACACGAAACAAGGACAGTCTTTTGTAACTTTGTTTCAAGGCAATCTGAAGTTTGTTAGTTTTTCACTAATTACACAACAGATTGAATAACTTCAATGTTGAATGACGACAGAGTTGTTTTCATTATTAAAATAACAAGACTTTTCTTAGATTAGATTCTTCATTTAAGGCCACTGAATACTATTTAAAGAAATAAACCATTTGTATAAAACTAGAACTTTTTCAATAGCGAATATGAGTGAGCTATTCAACCATACGGAAGGATAAGCTCAGCATGAATCTATGATTTTTTTTCAGACAAAAATAAAAAACTAATCATGACTATTATCAGGTAATGATCAAATACCTCAGAAGCGCTTTTACCACAGTATTTATAGAATAACTAAAAAATTCCAATCCCATTTTGTTAAACTTTTAGGAAAACAAAATAAAACTGTTTAAATCAAAGTTTACTAGAGGGCTTCACAGTATGTTTCAGTTACAGATGTGTACATTATATGTGAAGATCAGTGATAGACGTAATTATAATAAAAATATACAAAGAAAACCTTTAAATAACATTTATTCTTCAAAAAAAGAAAACAGAACCTATAGTGGATCAGTGATAAATTTGTTGAGATATTATGCTAAAGTATGGAGTTCCATTCCTAACGGTGGACATAGTACACATAGCTCATTATCCAGCTTTGCACCATTAACAACAATGGGGGTATATTTACTATGACATCAATTTGTTCACTTCAGCTACATTCTTTTCGTATTAACATAGATGCCTTGTTAAAACATTCACAGTGAGTTGGGCTCCAAGTTTCACTTGCAAACCATAAAAATGAACTTTAGCGCTCTAAGAAGAACCTCTTGGAGCATAAGAATAAACTAATGTCAGCATACATACCTAAACAAGTTGTATCAATCATTATACATCTGATAATCTACACAATAATAATACATATGGATTGATAGCAATTAAATTATTTCACTTCATGTATTTACCAGGAAATAGAATGTCCAATTTCATCGTTACGCCAGTTGCTTTTTGCATTTTTAATTATTATATGATTCATGTATTTATAAACAATTATCAATGTAATACGTCAAGAAGTACATTAAAATGTTTTTAATTTGCTTTATGTTATCGTTAAAACAAAATATTTAATACACGGTCAAGAAATGGTCCATTAATCAACCAATGCTTAGGTGACCAAATCCAATTAGTTTTGCCAACTATTAGCTGAGTCGGATTTTTGCTCGAATTCTGTGTAAATAAAAGACACGTAAATTACATAACAGCAATATCTAATAAAGTACTTGTGTATAGTGGATGTATATGATATATGTTGTTCTGAATCCTCACTGCAAATATATGGATTAAATTTTATAACCTAATTTAATATACAACATATTAGAAGTGCTAGAGTTTAATTCCACAAGGACTCTTAATTCCTCCTTATTTGAACACCAAGAATTAGAAAATTCTATATATTAAAATCACTAAACCCACTTAGTATTAAACAACACAAATATCCTGAAGCTGAAAATAAGACAAATTTGAAAATATATAGTGCAATAGTGTTTCCTTTGAAAAAGCAAAAATTTGCCGTTTTCTAAAGCATAGAAACACCACCATTATTAAGTTCTTAGAACTGTGTATCAATAAAGATACACAAAATTAAAACTTTGATCAAACCTTATGGCAACATATTCATAGATATTCTGTCCTGACTATAAAAATATAATTGAACAATTAGTTATTTCAAGCAATCATAATGCTTAGCCTGAATAATTACTGGTGACCTAATGATTATTGTTTGAGAATCGAATGTAATGAAACATCATATGACTGTTGTTGTTTTCTAAATAAAAACAATTCTAAATTGCCCAGTAAAAGTTTGATTATTTTTTAATCTCGCGCAAAGCTACATGAGAACTATCTGCAACATCCGTACCTAATTTAGCAGTGTAAGACTAGAAGAAAGGCAGCTAGTCATCATTACCCACTGCCAGCTCTTGGGCTACTCTTTTACTAACGAACAGTAATATTGACCGTCACATTATAATGCTGCCACGGCTGAAAGGACGAGCATGTTTGGTGTGCCGGGAATTCAAACCCGATAACCCCAGTTTATGAGTCGAGCACCCTAACCAAATGGCCATGCTGGTCCTACAATAAAATCAAAGAAAAAACAAAAATGTGGTTTGTTTGCTCTTTATGTTATCCTTAATTAAACCTTATTGGTCAGTTAAAAATGACGTTATACTTGAAATATCAGTGATATTGTAAGGATTCATCACACTAATTTTTACGATTTAAATAAAGGTCACAACTTTTCAAGTTTTAAAATTTTACACTTCACAACCACAGATTTTATTCATTATGACAGCAGGAAGTTATCTAGGTGAAAATTCTTCATGTTAATGTAATAAATACTTACAAAAGGTTTGTTTGTTTGTTTTGGAATTTCGCACAAAGCTACTCGAGGGCTATCTGTGCTAGCCGTCCATAATTTTGCAGTGTAAGACTAGAGGGAAGGCAGCTAGTCGTCACCACCCACCTCCAACTCTTGGGCTACTCTTTAACCAACGAATAGTGGGATTGATCGTCACATTATACGCCCCCACGGCTGGGAGGCGAGCATGTTTAGAGCGACCCTCGGATTACGAGTCGCACGCCTTACGCGCTTGGCCATGCCAGGCTACTTACAAAAGGAAAACAAAGAATATGCAATATTATTTTGAAGTGAAACATTCTAGAAGCATACTTACACAAGTATAATTTTAAATTATCAGCAACTACAATAACAATAATATGTTTTGTTGTATAATAAAATGCTAACAGTTTACATTACCAACATTAACATTAACTGTCTGTCAAAACTTAATCTATACCCGCGATAACTGATGTCCTGTATATTTCATAATTCAAGTTAACAATTCATATTGTGATATATAAATACATCATTTATCTCTTCTTCTTGTATTATTAAAACATTTATTTTAAACTTACCTTTATTCTGTATATAAACAAATTAAGTTTATCACTTTCAAGCTATCCTTGTTCGTTTCTCATTCTTTAGGAGGTAATATTTGTTCTACTCATGATAAATTTGATGTGACATTGCACGTTGTACAAGAACTCAATAGCAGTGTCCTTCAATAGTTCAGATGGGATTTTGAGGTTGCAGCCTCTCATTTACCTGAATGAGAATGACCAGTTATGTAAGCAGCATTAACTGCTCTGGGTGAAAAGAATGTTTCCAACAAAATAGAGAATGACGGATTTAAACAGTTTGTTATATGTTCATGAAATGTCAGCAATTTGGAGAAAGATTCAGCAAAAGTAACCACCCATGTTTAAACACAGTATGTACACACACTTCACGAATTAATAAAGATTGTTTATTTTCTGTATTACATTGTGTTCAATCCCCTTCTTTCTAACACTTAGTTTTTCAACGAATCACAATTATTTTGTTGAAAATATCGACTAAATATGTTGTTATTTTGCTGGGCCTATACAGTCACTCTTAGGTTAATTCACTTTGTTTTGAGTATACCACAGAATGACAATAAAGGAGAAGATTGTGACCACAGGACATCTTATTGCTAAGGTTAATGTTTCTGCCTAAACATATATTGCGTTTTGCTTAAATGTTTATACTTTAAGAATAAAAAAAGTTACTTTAGACAGAAATGACATTTTCAACAACTAAATTGACTCATGACAAAAAAGAAGATTGGTTACTGAAGGAAAACAGCTCTAAAACACAGTTGTCAAGTCGAGGAAAATCCTTTTCTGGATGTGACTTTTACTGGCGCTGAGAAACTTCATGACTTTAATGTAATCATAGCCAATGACTGAGGAAGGTACGTCATCAAAGTATGGTGCCCTCAGAATTGCTGTTTCTGGTCTTCCCTTAATAATAATCTCAAATAAAAGGAAACATTGTCAACTGTGGATTGCCATGATGATGTAGCATGACTAACAAGCTGTGACAGTCTGTATATGATTCCCAGACAGAATAATCCAGCTTCAAATCTCATCTAGACAACACGAAAACATCAAACACAGATTGGAGGTGATGCTGGTGGACGACATAAGTCAACAAGAACTACCTAACTGGCAGGTACAACAGCATAAACAAAATGGTAAAATAAAACATATCATGTTGCAGTGGTGAGTCTCCCCAGGCTGTGAGTTATGTTGCAGACAAACATATATCAAAGAAAAATATCATGTCAAGCAGAGTTGTTGGATGAACTGCCAATCATAATGCACGACATTGAAGTCCCTGAGAGTACCTACAGTGCTGTGCTTATGATTTAAAGGACATTTTGGTCAAGCCATAACAAGAAAGTTACGAAGAATGTGTTCTGATATAATAACATTTCTCCATGAGTGAGATGAAAGTAGCTCCACTGACATTCCAGGGTACAATAAAGGATATAGACCATTTTCTGAAGTGTTTCTGGCAGGTAACTGCTTGGAATGAGTAAACTCTGAATAGGCTGTGCAATGCCTGGTTCTTAATTTAGATAATTCAGTCAAAAGAATTGCTTCCAGTTGTGAATTAAAATCTACTGTAGTATCAGTACAAATATTCATTCTGGCTCGATAGAAGTTTAGCCGAAAAGTATTTGATTAGTTGAACTCAATCGATAAAATTGACTTTGTGATGTTAGAAAGGAAACACATTCATTTTGATGCCTCATAGATGTCAGCATATGAAAAGAGTAAGGCAATGGTGTAGTTGTTTCGAAAAGTATCAAGAGGAGGTTATCAGAATAAGTTATGTAGACGCCAAAGATAGTTTGTTGTAAGCTGTTAGTGTGTATGATAAGAAGTAATGGCAATAAGCGTGTATATCACAATACTCATGTATATATGAACAAAAACAAGCCAAAACAAAAATAAAAAAACTGCACTAATTGAAAAGCTCCCCAGGGTATAGGTCATAATGTGGGATATGAAATGTATCCAAGGTTTTGAAGATGACTGGTATAATAGGACTCACATTGCGGTGGGGATACACTGTCTATCAGTCTTAACCTCCGTTCGTCAATTTCACAATAATAAATGAAATAAAGAATTAGCACTAGAAAATAAAATAATAGAAAATTCTTTGTTTTTGAATTTCGCGCAAACCAACTCAAGGGCTATTTACGCTAGCTGTCCTTAATTTTGCAGTGTAAGACTAGAGGGAAGGGAGCTAGTCATCACCACTCACTGCCAACTCTTGGGCTACTCTTTTACCAACGAAAACATTAGAACGCTTCCACGGCTAAATGGGCGAGCATGTTTGGTGCGACAGAGATTCGAACCCATAACCCTCGGATTATGATTCGAACGCCTTAACACACTTGGCCATACTGGGCTTATAATAGAAATTAGGAGAGCGATATATGAATGCTCAAGTCCAGAACGTCTCACATCTACATTATTCTTCACTGCCTGCAGACAGTTGCAAAAAAGTGAGTAAAGTAAAGTAAATGAAAAAAATAAATTAAAATCAAATGAACAGACACATATAAAATAAGATTCTACCATTTGGTGGTAGGTAAGTTAAATAAACTTACCTTCTGAAGTTAGCATTCCAACCCCCATTAATGTATTAATTAATAGCCCCGTAAATGAGTTATACTAGTATGAAAATTCCCAACCAGTTGTATAAGCTAAATAATATAACTCCCAACCACCAACCACTAAATCTGCTGTAACTATCAATTTTCACACTCTAATTACAGTGTGAGTCCGCATACATACTGCTATGATGCCACTGGAGGGCAAGTTAAAATAATTTCTAACCTACTGTTGTAACTGTTGGTCTGGCATTTACTTCAAGGCTTAACAATCAGGATGTCTTTTTTGGTATCTTGGACGACTTCTTCGCAGGCGTTTCCTTATGTGGCCTCTTTCAAACAACCAGATAAATACTTAAACATCTTACTTCTTCTCAAAGATTATTTATCATACAAAACATCATTTGCCTTATAAAGCTGATTATTGAGAGGTTCATCAAAGATGCGTGGCTTCAACTTAATGAAATCTTTACATGATGTGTAAAAGTTTAGTGGACTAACTTGTAAAGGAAAGAGATAATAACCAATCCATCCAGAACTGAATTACTTTCATGCTACAGACTCATACCAAAGCTGTATCCAATCTCCATGCACAGTCATTTTACCCTATACTGGTTTATCACAGCAGTATTTGTACTTCTTAGCACAAAATTGTGTATGCCAAATAACAGAGACTTCAACTACTACACATATTCTTGGGGACAATATACATATCTGCTCAAGGGGTAGACCATATGTAATATTAATAAGAATCTTTGTTTTTAGGTTGAACATGAGAATATTTAACGATCAATCAGTCGATTGTTACTGTGTTGTATAATTCATGATCATGGTGTACAGTAAGTCTTTATCCCAATAAATTTGGTCAGGATTAACATTCTCCATAAACGTCAACCTGACAGTTTGTATTTCCAATTCTGCAAAACCATGAAACTGTGGTGAAAGCATAGTGTATATATATATATATATATATGTCTTTACTTAACTAATATTTTTAAAAATCAGAAGATAACTGGATGTTGAAATTAAAACCTAAGCCTATGAGGATATCTTCAGAATCTTTTCTGAATGCGAAAAGAAATTAATGTTTTACTTCTTGTCACTGTACAGGGATTCTTCTATGACCCTTTATTAGGTGTGTTTTTTGTCAATTTGTTATTTTCCATGCGTAGTGAATATTCATGTTTCACAATTAAGAATTATTTGCTTTGAATTATCCCTAATTAAAGACAGTGATTCTTCATAATCGTGAACGTTTTCAATTTCCTGTTTTTTTTCTTCTAAATTCATGTATTTTAAAATACTTGAAGACGCTACACACTTGTAAATAATAAAAATCCCAAATGTATGAACTTTCTGCTTTTAATTTGGCAGGCTCCTCTTTTGAGGTCTGTTACATCTCTTGAAAAAGCCAGTTTTCGTTGTATGAAATAAAAAAATCCAACACGTTTTCCGAGGAAAAACACGTGATTGACCACTGTAACAATTATAGGAGAAAAAACAGTTACGGTCCTAGAAGCTGTAATATTTTGGGTAAACATATCATCATTCTTTTAAAACAGAAATACTTTTATAGACAGAAATTAAATAAAAAGGGTTGCAGTGCATAAGGCAGAAACTTATCTCGTAAACATGGTTATTCAGACTGTCACTTCAGGGAGAATGCCGAAAAAGGAGTGTGGGATAAAAACCTGAAGTACAGAATGTCTGAACTGGTAAAGCCAATGAAACATTTCAAATATTTAAACAAAAATTACAGGATTTTTATAAAGGGTAGATAGTAAAATATTAACTTCTTCATATATTATTTTAAAAGATAAAAGAAATGAAAGTGAAAAGAGGATTTCGCTTACATTTTAATGCAGCTTAATAATGGTTCCCTTTTCAGTGGCACAGCGGTATGTCTGCGGACTTACAGGACTAGAAACTGAGTTTCGACACTCTTATTGGCCACAGAGTTGCTAGCCATTGCGTAGCTTTGCTTCACTTAGAACAAACCAAGCTTACTATTATGTTTGTCGAAGGTATTTCTGAACGAAGTTCGACTCCTTTCTATTGTGCTTGCTAATTTCCCATTTTATTACAAAAACACCTTTTATGCGACAAATAATTTTAATTACTTCCTCCACCGAGCAGTGGTTGGCTACTAAAACAGCATAACAAACAATAATTTATGTTAGATTATTTTTTTTTCAACGTACCGTTATACGTCAGGTAAGTAGATAGTGTTTTACATTTTTTCTATAAGTTACTGAATGAGTTATACTCGGCATAATTGCAGATCAAACTGGGATTGTGCATGGCCGAGTGGTTAAGACACTTGTAATCTGAGGATCGTGAGTTCGAATCCTCTTCACATCAATCATGTTCATTATTTCAAGGGTGTGAACTTATTATGTGTCATTCAATCCCACTATTCGTTGCTAAAAAGTAGCCCAAGAGTTGACGGTGGGTGGTGATGACTAGCTGGCTTCCTTCTAGTCTTACACTGCTAAATTTGGGACGACTAGCGCAAATATCCCTTGTCTAGCTTTGCGCAAAATTAAAAACAAACGTATTAGAAAGATATTAAGTATTGTTGTAAACAAAATTTAGGTTATGATATTCATATCTTTCTTTTTACGTATTGTTTTATGTATACCATCCTGTGAGTGTATGTTCTGGGTTTGAAAACACTTTTGTGTTTTTTAAATTTTGCCCAAAGCTACTCGAAGGCTATCTGCGCTAGCCGTCCCTAATTTAGCAGTGTAAGACTAGAGGGAAGGCAGCTAGTCATCCCCACCCACCGCCAACTCTTGGGCTACTCTTTTACTAACGAATAGTGGGATTGACCGTAATATTATAACATCCACATGACTGACAGGACAGGCATGTTTGGCGCGACGGAATTCGAATCCGCTACCTTCAGATTACGAGTCGAACGTCTTAACCCACCTGGCCATACCAGGCCTGAACACACTTTAGCCTTTGAACTATTTTTTTCAAATTATCTGTATTGTGGTACCAATAAACTAGTCTGCCTAAAACAAGTAGTGACACCTACTGAGACTTTATTCGAGAATTGTTTGTTTGTTTTGGAATTTCGCACAAAGCTACTCGAGGGCTATCTGTGCTAGCCGTCCCTAATTTTGCAGTGTAAGACTAGAGGGAAGGCAGCTAGTCATCACCACCCACCGCCAACTCTTGGGCTACTCTTTTTACCAACGAATAGTGGAATTGACCGTCACATTATACACCCCCACGGCTGGGAGGGCGAGCATGTTTAGCGCGACGCGGGCGCGAACCCGCGACCCTCGGATTACGAGTGCACGCCTTAACGCGCTCGGCCATGCCAGGCCTTATTCGAGAAAACCAAGAAACTATAATAT
This sequence comes from Carcinoscorpius rotundicauda, assembly GCA_011833715.1. Classification (NCBI taxonomy): domain Eukaryota; kingdom Metazoa; phylum Arthropoda; class Merostomata; order Xiphosura; family Limulidae; genus Carcinoscorpius; species Carcinoscorpius rotundicauda. The sequence goes on along the minus strand of CM022396.1, from coordinate 51,736,115 downwards.
CAATAGGACTTGGAAAAGTTTCAGATTGCATACGAAAACAACGGAGTTTAAGGAACCATTTCACTTAAATAGTTCAAAGAGACTGTTTTTTTTCTTAAGCTTAAATTTTAGAATATTCAATTAATTACGTGCTTGTTACTCAGGAAATTTAAGTGTTGTTAAGCGCAAAACTATATGTGTGTGTTTTTTTTATGGCAAAGCCACATTAAGCTATCTACTGAGCCCACTCAGGGGAATCGAACCGCTGATTTTATGGTTGTAAATCCAGAGACATACTTCTGTACCAGCGGCGGTCGCAAAACTATATAATAGGCAACCTACGATAATAAGCCTACGACAAGTGTTGAAACCCATTTTCCTGCGTTGTACGTCTTCAGACTTATCGCTGATCGACTGGATTAAGGGGTGGAACTAACAAGTCAAAATTTCATTGACATATGAAGCATAACTACTAAAAAATAATAGTTTTAGTATTTGGTGAATAAATTAGATTTCATAACATTTGTTATCTATAGGAACGTTAATATTAAATAGTTAGTTGGTTTTTCTTAATATCAGAAATATTAACTTTATAATATAAAATTAATATTCAAGATTATTTGACGTTTACTTCATGTGTATTAAAAAATAAAGCAATTACCTCGTATATTTTTATTTAACACATGAATTGTATTTTAGTTCATAATAAAGACAATATGTGGCAGCACTTAATTAGTGAATACTTACTATAAGGTGAAACGCGAGCGAGATATGCATAAAAATTGTATTTATGTAATGTTAATTTTCTGTTAAGAAATTACATGCTAGTTCCAGAGATGCCAACTATTTCAAATGACTGAGCGTAATGATTGTAGACAGAGCCCTTTATCATTTGGTCTGATCAATGTCTCTAAGCTGTTTACAATTATATTATTATTATAATTATTATTATTTATTACTGCTTTTGACTGCTCATTTATGACTGTGTTTTGTGTATTTAATAAATAAATTAAAAAAATATATTTTGAAATTATGTTTTTTATTTAGTTCAGAGTAACAAAACATACTGGTAAAACAGCATTGAACATGCACAAACAGTAAGCAGAAAAAACCTTTGTATAAGGACTAGTTTATATCATGTTTATGACCCTTATTGTAATAATTTTGCAGCTGTTGCAGCCTTTGCTTTCGTAAGAATGTCCCTGGATGGTTTGAGGTTATAAAAACATTGTTCATTTGACTGCATACACATCTTGTGTGTTATAATACTGTTCAAAATTGAGGTGCTCAAGTTTGGTCTGAACATGCTTTAGTTTCAGGACCGGCATGACCGAGCGTAATCTGAGGGTCGCGGGTTCGCATCCCGGTCGCGCCAAACATGCTCGACTTTTCAGCTGTGGGGGCGTTATAATGTGACGGTTAATCCCACTACTCATTGGTAAAAGAGTAGCCCAAGAGTTGTCGGTGATGACTAGCTGCCTTCCCTCTAGTCTTACGCTGCTAAATTAGGGACGACTAGCACAGATAGCCCTCGAGTAGCTTTGTGCGAAATTCCAAAATCAAACAAGCTTTTGTTTTTAGTCACTAAACTAAATATCCTTTCACTCTCAACATTAGAATGAAAGATTGTAAGAATTCCAAGCATAGCCCTACACAGAATGTCATACTTGTGGTTGCCATTTCCATCCTTAACTCTAGACAGCTTAACCCAAAACTTGTCAACATTCAATTGAAGGACAGTTTCTGAGAAAGTATCAACGTGATAGTTCAAATATTGCCCTTCCAACTTGTCAATAGTATCGTACTCATGTGTATTGACAAGAACAGGATACCTGTTTGTGAAGAAGTGTAGAGAAGAGAAATCCTTGCTGACTTTCAGTTTTGGATCAACAACCTCTGTGTGAATCAGAAGTTCATCATTTAGAGGGAAATGTTTCATCATGTAAGTTGAAGGTTCAATAAAGTATTTCTTGACACTGGTGTAGAAGCTGATCAGGTCCAGGTCCTTTTAATATGTAACAATGTATTCCTTGGCAGTATTTTCAATAAAAACTGCCTCATCAGATTTGTGTAAGGATTCATTGTTGAAGTTCAATGATGTTGCCTTCAAGATATTCTGGCTTGACGTTTCTGACAAGTACATGTTTAACTTGTGCAATCAGAGTTCTATGCATAATGTCTATGCAAGGTTTTTCTCTCTGCAATATTAAATTGGTTTGCTCAAATAGAGGAATTGCAGACTGAAGAAAAAGACAAAATAACAAGCTCATTTTGTTGTCAAAGAAAACTGTTAACTTATCTAACTTGCTCTGCGCATAACTTTTCTGGGTTACTTCTTTGCTAGCTTTCGTTTTCTTCTCTTTTTTCATTGATTGTCTTTTCTTTAGTTCAAGGTCAAACTGTCTAAACATATATTGAGTTATATCAAATGTTTCTTTGTCTGCTTTTGGAGACTGTTGTCTTGTGTCCCTGTGTGGCTGAGAGGATGTCTTGACTGTGTCCTGTATGGCTGAGAGGATATCCTGACCATTAAAGCCTTGCTGCCTGACTGAGCTGCACGTTTAGATCCTTTTGAATCTAGTTTTTCCTTTTCACACTGAAAATACTTCTTCAATGGCTTCCACATGTCCAATATTTTGTTGAGGGACACCCCAAGTGATAGCCATCTTGTGTTAACAAATTGTAGAATTTTTCTTGTTTCTTTGTCATACAATCTTTGAAACTCTTTAAAATGTTGTTTTCTGCTAGAACTTTTGTCCAGAAAATAGTAGACATCTGTCAATATATCAGAAGCTTTCTGGGCAGCAATATTTATGAGGTAAGAGACACAGCTCATGAAGTAAATACCAGACTGTCGTCTTGATATGTGTCCCATCACACCTTTACCTATATCAAACATAACTGAGGCATTTTCTGAAGAAAACTAAGACAGTTTTCCCATGAAAGTTTCCTCTTTGTCAGTTCGTGGTCGAAAGGCTTGAAAATATTCTCTCCCGTTGTAGCTTCTTTCTATTCCATCATTGTCAAAAGAAAACAAAGATTTTTTCCAAGCAAAGGATCAAGATATCGTACAACCACTGGATACAGTTTTGAATCATCCATGTCTGTGGATCCATCTGTGGGTAAACTGTAAACACTGTTAGTAAGTATGCTTGAAATAATTTTGTCATCTTCACAACCCAACATTTGTACAATGGCTGTAGTTTTGGATCTAGTACAGCCATAGTTTTTTGCTATATCAGAGTCTGGGAACATTTTTCTGAATAAGTGTCCTGCATGATCGGCTTTAGCTAGAGGTAAATTATGAGCAATGACGAATTGCGTGAACATCACTTCTGCATTTATGGTTTCATATTCTGAATTCTTACTCATAAATGTCGTTATCTGCATCGCTTTTGTCTTCACCTAAGCCTTTTATTGGTGAGATGTTGGTTTTGTTTGTCTCGAACAATCGTATATCCTGCCATGCACCACAGAAAAATTGATTTGACAAACTGTACAAAACGCATGACTTTCATTGACTTTTGATGCAATGGCCGGATATTTGGCACTATACTCTTTCCTAAATTTTTGATTCACAGTTTTAGTCCTTTTAGATTTGTCAGAAACAAGACAATTTGGTGAACAAGGAATCTTTTTTTTCCAACTTATGAATGATCACATTGGTGTTTCTATGCAGCTTAGAAAACGAGAAATACCCATCTACTCGAGTGCTGATTGGTTAACAAGCACTGATGACGTAACTATGGATCCCCTCACGAACTATGGAGAAGCACCGCACTCGAGCTATTGGTAAACGTCAGAGATACAAATATTTTTATTTTTTCATCACAAACATGATTATCGCAAGTAGTCATTTGACTATGTGTTTTATTTATTATCAAAATTTATTTGTATCTCACTAGAAATTTTCTTTTCACGCCTCTTAAGCCCTGAGAGAACAATTTATCACTTTATTGTATAAACCTATATGATATATAATAATTTGGGAGTTGCAACAAGTCGTAATATTTGTCTGTATGAGCGTATAGCTGTAATGTATACATCAAAATCGTAATGATTACGTTCAAATCGTAATGGTTGGCATCTCTGTAGTTGCATTAAAATTTTTACGAAGCAAAGTGTAGGTAAGATGATTCTGAATGGAAGTCAAAATGCAACCTGGCCTCCTCAGCTACTACGCGCTTATACAAATTTCATTTGACATCATGAGCTCGGCTTGACAACTACATGTTATTACCAAAAGGTAGTTTAGGCTGTTAAATTGTTATTATTACACAACGAATATTTTTTACAGTACGATAAATGTCAGAGGAACCTTTTACAAAAACTTTCTGAACTTCAGAGAAGTTATCTAAAAAGACTATTACACAATATTTACTTACTTTAATCTCTAATTGACCATCGTGTATTTGGAATTTGTTACTCTGACACGTCTAAACCAGTTTCCACTCGCTTGACAACTAACCTTGAAGTTATTTGAAATTTACAGTCATGTCAGTCAGGTGAACCTAATTAATAAGTTTATGATGCACACAAAACATCAAACACTGAACCTTACCGGCTACACATGTAAAATACAATTACTGAGAATGATAATATTAAAATAAATTCATAGTGTAACGCTGAAAGATTCGTAACATGTCCTTTTGTGGTTCAGTTGCAAGTAAAGCTGCAGGCTTCGATTTTCGCAAATTGACCATTTACCTTTGCGCTCAATCATAGAATATAGCATATATACCTGTTGCCTAGCAAGTTATTTTGCTTTATTTGTTTTAAGTACAAAAATTCATAATACATTTTCTATTCTGTGCCCACCACGAGTATCAGAACCCTATTTTTAGCGTTAGACGCTCATAAACTTCTTCTGAAATATCGGTATTAACTGAACGCAGAATAACTTATTTTGCTTTTATTTTAAACGCCTGTTTTCTTTCTTATAATTAAACGTGCATATTTTTCAAAAGAAAAAAAAGCAAACACTGTAAAATGTGTCAAGCTGTGAAATAATAAACGTGTATTTTGCAGCAGGGAGAAAACTATGTGTGTGAGTGTTTTGTTATAGCAAAGCTACATCGGGATATCTGCTGAATCCACCGAGTAGAAGGAGAAAACTTCAACAAAAAAACTAAGGCTTATTTGGACCATTGAACATTCCATCGATGACACATCCAACAATATTTTTTCAGGGTGTTCATAATAAAACTATTTAACTAATAACAAGTATTTTGATTTGTTGTGTATCACGCAACGATATGCTAAGTTGGCTTTAGTTTTTCCGAGAGCTTTAAATTAGTTCTTGTGACATTTGTTGTCTAACGGAAAACGTATCTAGTACGAGCAATGTACAGATTTTTAAAATGAATAAGAACGGTATAACAGATATAACAACATCATGTTAAAAACATAAATACTTTTCGTTCGACAGTAAGTCTGCTATCTAACGACGCTGCAAATCGTGTTTTGATACCGTAGTGGCAGAGTTGTGATGGTACTTTTATGTATCATTGCGTTTGACAACAATCAAATTAAATCCAACTACAACTTGAGTTTTGTCACACGTTTAAACATTCGTTGATTTTTCTTTGAACATATTTAGTAAGAATTTCACTGATTAACGTAAAATTAAATGTTTTTTTTTTGGGGGGGAAGACAAAAGAAAGTTTCTTTGTCTATTTTTAGCACAAAACTACATGAAAGTTATTTATACTCCATTCAACTTAGAAAATGTAACTCTGAATTATAACTTTGTAAATAACGCTGACCAACTCGAGAACTTACTAAAACGAATACTGGTTAAAGTGACAAAACTTATTAAAACGAGCACTGAATCAAGTGATAAACTTAGAACACCGTGTATTGTAAACATTGCCTTTGTTTTATGTTACATTTACAAAAAAGCAAAATATGTTTTGTCCACTGATTCACTTCGAGAAAATAGATATTACGGGAATTTCGAGAATGAAGAAGTTAGGCTATATAGAATAATCTTAATGAATCTAAAAGTTAGGTTTTCATTATAATCCAAAAAACGTGCGTGTGTTTTCTTATAGTAAAGCCATATTGAGCTATCTGCTGAGTCCACCGAGGTGGAATCGAACCCCTGATTTTAGCGTTGTAAATCCCAGTAAAGAATATCGAAATTTGATTTCTCGAGTTGTAAGTCCATAGACCTGCCGCTGTGCCATTGGGAGGCTACATATATAATAACAAACATTTATTGATAAATAAAGGTCAACTTTTAAAGTTTTCGTATGTATAGTAACTGCACCTAAGTAACTCTTAATGTTTCTGTTCTATGTTCGAATATAAGGCGATTCAACTCCGAAGATATATCGCTGTGCCACTGAAAAGCATCTCTGCATCTTTAGAAAGTATTCCATCAAGATGTATTGTAATTATTCTCATAGACGAAACTGCTCAACTTTTTATATTTTGGTGAATGATATTAAGGAGGTTGTACAAAAATCAAAAACTACAGGGTGGTCGCCAGAAAAGCGGAAAATTTGAGGGTCAGATGAGATCATGAATAAAATGCGTGCTTACTCATTTCTATTTTGATTTCTTTACATCATGAATAAAATGCATGATTTTAATAATTTTGAGCATCTATGAGTGTAATATAACATATGCCTTTAAAAACTTTGTAAAAGTTATTCTTTGTAAAAATAAATAGCTGTTTGACAAATTTTCCGCTTTTCTAGCGACCACCCTGTAGTTCTCTCAGAATACTTTTCTATGAAACAATTATAATTATCAAACAGAGAAGGGGGTTGTCAAGTGCTAACCAGTCACCTTTTAAACCTCACCTGCATATTAACATTAAATGTAATGCTGCAAAAACTGCTGAATGTGACTGTATAATTTTATGACCTGTAGTCTTTCATTTGTTTTTTTCCAATATGACACGAACTTTGCTATGGATCGTGTGCTAAATTTCTACTCACTCGCTGATGACTTAAAATTACATGTTAATTATTTCTTAAACGATTTGTGAGGTTTGGCTCTTTCAATCCTTGTCTTACTGAGCAATTCTTTTGTTTTGTTTTCAATTTCGCATAAAACTACACCAGAGCTATCTGCGCTAGCCTTCCCTAATTTAGCAGTATAAAACTTGAGGAAAGGCAGATAGTCATCATTATCCAGCGCCAACTTTTGGACTACTCTTTTACCAACGAATAATATAATTGCCCGCACATATAACGTCCTCACGGCTGAAAGGTCGAACATATTTGGTATGAAAGTGACTCGGACTCGCCATCTTTAGATTACAGTTCGAGCTCTCCAACCATCTGGCCATGCCATGCGAGGATGTTGTTTTAAATGGATCAGAACTGATTCTTAATAATTATATTTCTTATAAGTAAAACTTTATCGTCAAATTTCTAGTGTTATTACGAGATAAAAATGGTCTTTGTTTGTGTTGCATTAATTGTGCTTTTATTGTTTTTTTTTAAACCATTTGAGAACGGCTTAGTTATTTTGATCAACAAGTGCGTATGTAACGACTATTTACAAAATTGCGTTTATAGTTTAATTAGATAACTTTATCTTCACTGTTTTGCAATAAACTTGGCGAAAAAACGTATTTTATGATTCAACGTTTTTGTTACCAATAGTGGTCATTGTGCTCATTGTGTAGCTTTGTGTCTAAAACAACAACAGTCGAATGAGAATGTAAAAGAAGAATCTGTAAACGAAGCAAATAACTTAGACTCACATTAACTGCATAACCTTTATAACTGTTGTACAATCATATATATATAAAAGTAAGTGAGGAACAAGACCACTCGTCTGACTTAACACTACTTAAATTAAATACACGTCTTTAGATCAGTCCAGATTACGGTACTTGATGGCTCCTATTTCATTTTGTATATTACATACATATTGAATTTATTAATACATTATCTAATATAGGCATTTCTTCGTTAAGGTTTATAGGGTCATAGTGTTTGATAAAACAACCGGCTAATTTGACAGTTGAGTGCATTTATATGAAAAGGGGCGGATATCATCCCATGACCGAGAGAGAACGATTTAGTAATATAATTTCTATGAAATTAAAGAATATAAACATGAATTTTGAGACTGTGACCTTTTTCTACATTTGTTCATAGTGTTCTTTGTTAACTATGTATTCAAATGGAAACAAAATGTCTACCATTATTTTGTAGTTATTACAAATATTAAAGTTATTATTTTTGCATAATATTCAATCGTTGCTCACGTTTCTATATTGTTCGAATGGTAGCTTGTAAATACAGGGTGGTCGCTAGAAAAGCGGAAAATTTGAGGGTCAGATGAGATCATGAATAAAATGCGTGCTTACTCATTTCTATTTTGATTTCTTTACATCATGAACAAAATGCATGATTTTAATAATTTTGAGCATCTATGAGTGTAATATAACATATGCCTTTAAAAACTTTGTAAAAGTTATTCTTTGTAAAAATAAATAGCTGTTTGACAAATTTTCCGCTTTTCTAGCGACCACCCTGTAGTACTGAATTGTGATTGGCTTATTTACAAAGCTCATTTCTGATAGTCTTTCTATAAAATTTGTCTCGAGTCCCCATCAAATTCTAACATGTATTGTAGTAAATAATAGCCAATAATTTTGTTAAACTGTTCGCACTTATTATGTTTTTATGTAATATATATAGCAGTTAAGTAATAAAAATACATCGAAGCACAAACTAAATCAAACCAATGTAGGAGGTATTTAAAAACAAAAGGTATTTTACTCTATCAGAAAAGGTTTCTCAATTGAGCTTGTGCAGTAAAGATTTAATATTTATTCTGTTATATTCCTGTAATATACTTGTAAATCCCCATATAATTTTTACATGTAGTTATGAAATTCTCGTTCATCGGATGCTTCAAGGTCGTAAACATGTTTTTACATAGGTAAACATCTACACGTCGTTTTTGAGTCTCAAACTTGAATGTACGTGTTTATGAGGAAGCCTTAGAATATAGTTTATTGAAAATAAACAAACACAAAGGACTTGTACAACTTGCTTGGTTGAAGACAGCGCACAAACCACTGATGAATATTAAAAGTGATGTTGATAAAACATGGCACAGCCTCAGAAAAAAAAAAGTCTAGATGTTTAGAGGGCGCTCTAAGAAGCTAGCTTAAAAAACAAATAGAAGAGTTAAAAAATGTACTGACTTATAAAATTAATATCATTCCGTTCACACAAACCTGCAATACCTTTAGCGCTGCATCGAGTTCCAACACAAAAACGTTATTCAACCGATTTCTCCAACATTTAAACCAAATTTTTATATCAAAGTTTACAATTTTCTTTTCTTTTCTTAATTTCAACTGATTCTTTACTATTTAGTTCCCATTAAATTCAGATTATGAGTCGAGCTCCCGAACCGTGCAGGGCCCGAAATGGGGACTGGGGATCTAAGAAGGAGTTGTATTGTTAAAAAAATCTCTTTATTTTCAGTTGTTAGAGACCTATATGAGTGGCAGCCAATCCCGCTATTTGGTTAAGCATAGACACATTACAACACGTGCTGCTTTCCTCTGATACGATGTTAAAAATTAGGGATAATTATGTCTAAATTATAAGAGTGTCTGATATCATCTTTTAGCCAGTTTTATATACAAGTTATCACTGATGTTATCTGGGAGCTATGCTACGCAATTGTCTGGATACCAACTATATGGCCATAGCAGCGAATAGAAGCAAGGACAGAGATGAATGAAAACCTTATAACTTGAACTCTTTCTAAAGGTGGACCTTACCTTATAATCTGAACTCTTTCTGAAGGTGGACTTTGAATGGAAACCTTATAACCTGAACTCCTTCTGAAAGTGGACCTTAAATGGAAACCTTATAATCTGAACTCCTTCTCAAGGTGGACTTTTCTTCTTGAGAGGCAAACTGGGAATAATCGATTATTTGTTTGTTTTGAATTTCACGTAAGGTTACTCAAGAGCTATCCACGCTTGTCATCCGTAATTTAGCAGTTTAAGACTAGAAGAAAGGCAGCTAGTCATCACTACCCACCGAGAACGAATAGTGGGATTGATCGTCACATTATAACGCCCCTACGGCTGAAAGGGCGAGCATTTTTGGTGTAATGGGGATTCGAACCCGCGACTCTACCGAGGGAAGGGGGTTATATTTTTTCTTTGCGTACCGTGCGACATAGGTAAATTTAAAAATATATATAATATTAGAACTATAGCAAAATAACTGATACTACAGTTGTAGTGAATAATAAACTATTTACTCAAAAACGTGATGCAAAATTCCTAGCTCATTAAATAGGAAATTTTAAAGTAAACTTTCACAACGGCTATTTTTGGTTGACCAAAAGCAGATTATTAAAATCTGTTGTACTTATATCTTTGGAAAATTAAATTGTTATGTAGTATTCAGTAACATCTATGTAGAATCAGTGACACTTATAAATCTATCTTTTCAAGTAGGGCGCCATGATTAGGCCCTCAAAATCTTCAAGATTAAATAAATACTGTTGTAAGCTGTGTGCATACATTTCAGAACCTCAGCTGAATAGGGGTAAGTTATGGAATTAAAATGCTAAACACCGGGGTTCGATTCCTCGAACTACAGGGTGGTCGCTAGAAAAGCGGAAAATTTGTCAAACAGCTATTTATTTTTACAAAGAATAACTTTTACAAAGTTTTTAAAGGCATATGTTATATTACACTCATAGATGCTCAAAATTATTAAAATCATGCATTTTATTCATGATGTAAAGAAATCAAAATAGAAATGAGTAAGCACGCATTTTATTCATGATCTCATCTGACCCTCAAATTTTCCGCTTTTCTAGCGACTACCCTGTATAACAAAAGAGATAGCCCAATACTCCATTGCTCTCAAACAATCAAACCGGCCATACATTTCATTATGTTACAATGAACTCATCAATTTTTTCCCACTCTGTGGTCCATCCATGTAATTCTTTGTTATTATGTTATTATTATCAAAAAAGTAAAACACATGATAAATATTTAAATTCAGTTGGAGTCTATTATCAAGATTTTGAACTGTCTTCCTTGCAAAATCCGCATTTATCGAGTTCTCAACATCCATAATAATGTATTAATATAATAGTTTGTTTTCACGGTAAAAATCAGTTTTCTCTTTTAAAACAACGAAAAGTTTAATTATATTTAGAACAGTTCGTTTTTACTTATGTTATTTACAATATTGTTGCCCAGTGGTAGTGACTTGAATAAAAATGAAATAAGTTTATATTATTAGTTAAACCTTGACGAAGTCGGTTCTTGAGATTCTGTGTAAGTATGCAAATATTACAACGTAATAATAAGAGCCTCAAGTTGGGCACGAAAGTTGTTAACAAATTTATATTTCCTGTAATCAGGAGGTCTAAAGAAAGTGCACTTCGTCTAAAATTAGATGAAGCAAAAGCAAGATCAGATTACAGACAAATATAGTTTTGTTAGTGAAAGTTATTAGAAGATGAAAATGAAATTAATTTGGTGTTACTATGAGCAGGGCATTTCCTTTTAGCCCAAAATGTCTTTCTTTGTGGTTTGTTTTCTTTTCATTTGACTAAACAAACAGATAAAAAAATGAAAACAAAACACGCATAAAAATTGTTATAATTCTACCTGTACATATTAGCTACAATGTACGTTTTCGATTCGTTAGTTTGGATCATGTGACATTCTGCTACACCAACCATGAATTAGCTTCGATCGGGGAATTTTCCACGGTTACACAAGGGGCGAAAGCTTCTATGATCGTATATTGTAAGTTTATGGAAGTGGATGGAACTGGTGGATGGATGAATACGATATAGTTTATTTTAGATGATTCAAGATGAAGGAAACAAGTTAGTAGCTAAATCTAAGTCTGGAGCAATGCCTCAGAAAAAGGTTAAAAACTTAAGTAAACTTCGTCTTAATCCAGACGATTTCGGTTTGACAGCTTTTTATCCAGCCGTAAACCTGAAAGCTGAATTGGGTGACATTATTGAAATCGATCGTACGCTGTTTTCCCATTGGGCAATTTATGCAGGAGACAATAATGTCATTCACGTCTGTGGGATGAACAATGAAGATCTTCCAACAGAAACTGGTGTAATTAAATTAGAAAAATTGGAAGATGTTGCAGGATTTAGCCGCGTTAGAGTTAATAACAAAGAGGTTCCAGCTAAAGAGCGAAACCTAGTACCCCTTGCTCCTAATCAGGTGGTAGCTAGGGCAAAATCTTTCGTGGGTAAGGTTGTGGAGTATAACTTGCTAACTAGCAACTGTGAACACTATGTGACAGAATGGAAATATGGGAAGGGTTGGAGTGACCAGGTTGGCTGTTTTTTAGTTTGTTTTTTAAATACACATTTTTATATTTAGTTCAGTGATGTAGGTGACTATTAAATGCTCTTTAGACTTTTTTGTTTTAAATTTAACGCTTTATTTGTGACGCCGGTGAATACGTTGTATAGTAAATGAATAAATAACTTGTAATTCATGTCAGTTTTATTAAATTACCAGCTTGAATATTTTGCTCTTATTTTGCCATGCTCAAGACGGTGTTAATTCTAGGTTATACATTAACTATAAATATAACATTTATGTGGTTTTGCTTTAGCAATTATTCGTCATCGACTCTTGAAACCGGGTTTAATTGACTTTTTTCCATATCTTAATCTACGATTTTACGATGTGAGTATAATATTGAACGATTAACGTAGATTACATGAAAGGTTTTTGACGTAAATGCAACATACTGTCGACAATTTTTAAAAATTTATTATGTTTATTTATTATTTTTTTATTTATGCAGCCTAACACGAGTTTATAATATGTGTATATGTATTTAAGTTAAATATTTTATACGGTATTACAGAAACGTGTTCGTATTATCTTCTTTTACAGGCATCTGTGGCTCTAAGTGTTAATAAAACTCTTAAGAAAGACTGCCAAATAGGACATAACCTCCTACTCAAAAGCTTAAACAGTGTGCTTTATTCTCCTGTATCTCCTACAAACCTTGCAAGGACACCATCTTCTGAAAAAAATGCCCCAAGCTTCTGTTGTTGATCAAGATAAAAAAAAAAGTGTATTTTCATGTTTCATTCATTTTATTGCCCCCATCTGCTTAAAACTGCCACATTTTATAAACCAGTAGCATTTTATAATTGTTTCTTGCTTTGCCAGTTAAATCTCCTGTAATTTTATATACTTCAATTTTCTTGTATAATTTTCGTGTTTTTAACTTGACAAAGAGAACATCCATTCTTACAATTATCTTAACGTTTTTAATTATTTGTAATTTAGTTGTCTTAAGGTTCGTGTTTTTTGTTTAAGGCACAACTCGTTATTTTAAAAGACGTTTAAAACAAATTGAAAGGTTTAGTAATACTAGAATTTTGGCTACCGAATATTTATTAAAGTAACTCTTATGTACACAAAAATTAGCGAACGATGAACTTCAGCTAGTGAAATCTTAAGGCTAATGGTTTGTTTCTATGAGAAGCAACATACAAGTGTCGTAAGAAGTGCGTTATGGCACTTAGGTTGAATACTTACCTCAATTTACTGCTATAAATCAATCTTCATGATTAAATAACTGTCGACAAAAGGGGTAGTCGCTGATTAAGAGAAGAGCATTAAAATACGTTCATATTAATGTAATATTCAAACTGTAAGAAAAGTTAGCAAAAACTGAAATCCGTGAAAGTTACGAACGAATTTAAATCTGTGTATATTATTGATTTGTTTTACACGTAACCAAAATTATTGATCCTCTGCGAAGTATTGCACATAAAGAAAATCTTGTACGTTGCCATTTGGACAAGAAGTCTTTAAATTTCTGCTGAGTGTTTCTCAGATATCAAATATCAGTATTCCTTAAAGCGTTATTTATTACTATAGTTGGAGTGGATATCACGTGATGTATCCACTATTTTGTTAAGGTAACTTTCACAGAAGATACATCACTGTGATAGGGTCATAATATTTAATGTAAAATAATAATAATAATATCTATTAAATGTGCCAATTTCGTGTGTGGTTAAAATTGTGATGAGTATAAATTAAAAATCTCTTGTATGTGCACATCTTATAACAGACTGGGTGTTTCAAAAACACCATTTGATCAAAATAATTTTTTTTGCGTAATCTATCAGTTGATTGTAGCTACTTTTGCTCATTACATCGTCTTTTAAAACACTGGATATTATAGGTTTACTTAATTATATACACTGGCTACAATACATTTGTAATTTTTCTACACGGTTTCAGGTATTCAGTATTTTACTTTTAAATGGAGCTGCAAGCACGCGATTTTTGTTTTATATTATTTCTATGAATGAAACTACTTTGTTTTATCACACCTAGAATTTGATAGCTCAGTATAGTTATTGCATTTACAGTATTAAATAAAGTGTACTTAGCTTGAGAGTGAAAATATACACTAGACATCTGTATGTGAAACTTTTAGTTTGTTTGGTTAGGTTACATCAATATTTTACAATTAAAAATGTCACTTGATAGCCACTTGGATTTAGACATCTACGAGTCACTTGTATGGCTGAGTTCTAAAGAAGTAGTTCTAATGTTAAGTTTTATTTACTATGAATAAAATGTATTTACGTTAAAATTTATCTGTAAAGTGATTGATTGAGAAAATACATTTGTAAAAGTGTATTATTAATCAAATAAAACGTTGAAGCTCAAATTATGTGATAAAGTTCTAGCAGTTCTGAATGTTTTCAAACATTGCTATTTGATATATTGCTGTAAATATTTATCACGTATTAAAGTTCTAACGTCATCTATCTTGTTGTGTTCAAAATATCCCAAGAGTTTACATAAGTTATGCAGACTCCTTGGAACTGTTATTACAAACACATTAAATATTTAATATGCTAGAAATTATAATATACACTAAAGGTTTTATTACATGTTCTACCAAGCTTTTATCTTAAGTGCATCTGATAACTATTTCGATGTTTACAATTTCGACATTAGAAATAAAACTAATGGAATGTGACCTTACTTAAGAAGGAACGAAACTACTGGATTAATGGGGAATAGCTTCTCAGTGTAGGGGAGATTTTTAAAGATACCACTTTGTGGGTCAATGTTGTTACTAAAAATATGCGAGACGTTTGTATATAATACAGCATTCTCAGCCTTAGAGATGATGTATATTTTTGAGAAATAAAACCACGATTCAACATGCTCTAACAGGGTAAATATTGTACAATCTGTGAAATTGTTTAGAAATTAAAACACTAATATACTTAAATCGTGTAAATACGACAGAAGTAAATTATTTATCTTGGTTACTCATTGAGTGTGTTACAAATATGTTTCGTCGTGATTTATCATCCTATAATTGAGCTTTTAGTGTGTAGTGATGTTGATATTCCAAAACACGTGGGATAAACCTAAGAAGTTTGTTCAAAAAAGGAAATTTAATAATAGGAGGACTTTCGGGAAATTGAATTTCGTTCATCAAGAGTAAGTTTTGGGGAAAAAACAACTATATAGAAATTTCTTAAATATCTGAAAGAGAGAAGGAACGTGTGTTTCGGATAAAGAACATTCTTTGAGACTGTTTTACAGATTGGTAGATTATCAAACGTACAATATTTGAACATTCATTCATTCATTCATGCAATTACTTTTAATAGTCGTCACCACATAGATATCTCTTTCTACCAACGATAGCTGTTCGAATGATACCAATGTTTTAAAATATGCATACTTTTTTATCTGCACGATACGTTTAATTTCCAAATTTTTGTATAAAAATTCAGTGGCAAAGCCAGTTTTTCCATTCAGGAGGAGGCAGAAAATTTTAAGGGGATAAATAAATTAAAAATCTGAAATTGATTAAATTGTTAATAAAACGGCCATATAACCAAATGTAATAATATAAGTTTGTTTTCAAAACGAGTTTATTATATATAAAAGATGAATAATAACGTGTACTTTATCCAACATCCAAAACTTTCATTAGCTATATTTATTAACAATCTGATGAATTCAATTCCTTCTCTTTCTATTCTTCACGTATGAATAATATTTTTTGTTTGTAGCAGTGTAGTTTAAGAGTTGGTGTTGGCTATCTGCCTTCTTTTCAGTCTATCACTGCTAAATTAGGGAAGGCGCGCGCAAGTAGTTCTTGTGTAGATTTGCGTGAAATTCTAAAGAAACAAACTGTGTTATTAATAGTTGTAATAGTTATCTTGGCGAAGTTAAAAGTTAGAATCGCGAATTGAATAAACTAGCATTTTATGTTAGAAGTGAGTAATGTCATAGCATTTGTTCAACTTGGCATTTTCTGTTTCAGAAATATTACACTATGATAGCGAACATGATAAAATAATTGACTTGTTTTTCTAGACTTCTTGTGCCTTTTTATTTTACCATGAAACAACATGTTAAGCTACGCCACTTTCTTCACCGAAAGTGGTTGATTCTTAATACCTTTATCGGTTGCAAATTGCAAGAATGTTCACGAAGCGGGTTTCTTCAAACGAATGGTTCAAGACAAAAACATGGTGCTCACAATGTATCTCCACCCCATCCCGTAAAAATGGAATAAGAAAAAACGCTGGGAATGCCCATCTGGAAATTGGGGGTAGTAAATGTACATGATGAAAAAGAATGCAGTATAGCACGAAGAAAACAAAACTACATAAGGATTAGCTGAGCTAGTCGTTCCTAATTTAGTATTGATAAACTAGGTGGAAAGCAGCTAGCCAACGCAACATGCACACAACTTTCGAACTACTCTTACCAAAGAATAGTAGGACTAATCGCTACAATACAACGCTTCCACGGCCAAAATGGCAAGCACGATCGTTGATAGGGTTTCGAACCCGCAACCAAAATCTTAAATATTATAGCTATACTTAATAAAGAACTCTCTTACTTTTGTGTTACCAAGAAAAGAACGAAAAAGAGGTTGGTTACCAGACCGCCATTTAATGAAGAATATATGTACTTAATAACACTTGTTCCTGTGTGAAAATAACGGTATCAAATTAAAACGTTTTTCTTTTAATGACTTTTACTAGAAGTGATATATAAGTGGACGTGAAGGTAATTTTTGGCTTTTGATGGTTTTAAAGTGGTAAAGGTTTGTTATTATGCACAAAGGGCTATTTGTGTTCCTCTATCTACCACGAGTATCGAAACCCGGTTTCTAGTGATGTAAGTCCGGAGGCATACCACTCTGCCACTGGAAGACAAGTGGTTATGTGAGTGAAACGGCGCACGAATTTTCAACATCATATGGGGAGGTTCCTAAGTTTCATTATAGTTGGGATTCTCATAGAAACTATTTAGTGCACGCCTATCTAGTGTATGTGTTTATTTATTGCGCTTGTGTATTTAGTGTGTATGTTTATTTAGTTCATGTGCTTATTTTGTGTGTATGTTTATTTAGTGTGTTTTTCTTATAGCAAAGCCACATTGGGCTATCTGCTGGTTGTTTATTTAGTGGATGTGTCCATCAGTTTAGTTCATGTGTCCACGTTTTTAAGAAATAAGTCAACAACAGATTCATATCGCACCAGGGACAGGTGGTTAAGGCGCTCGACTCGTAATCTGAGGGTCGCGAATTCGAATCCTCGTTACACTAAACATGCTCGTCCTTTCACCCGTGTGGGCGTTATAATGTGAAGGTCAATCCCACTATTCGTTGGTAAAAAGAGTAGCCCAAGAGTTGGCGGTGGGTAGCGATAACTAGCTGCCTTCCCTCTAGTCTTACACTGCAAAATTAGGGACGGGTAACGCAGCCCTCGAGTAGCTTTGGGCGAAATTCAAAAAACAAACAAACTTCCCTGGTGTCAATCTTTCCATCATAGTAGAAAAGATAAAGGGGAAGACCCTTACACAAGGCAGTTAGTTAGATACATGAGTAATATTATATGTAACAATTTTGTATTTAACTTGGTGATACTAAGGAAACGAGAGTTATCTGTAAGAGGTAAAAATGTGAGATTTTTACCTGATATGTTTTAAGTATCCGATTAATGCACAAAACATAAATATGTACGTGAATGAGTCATTAATGGCTTGAGAAGTTACTGAACAGTGGTGGATTTAAGGTTGTGAGAGCCTAGGGTCTAACAGTTTTTGTAGGTTCTACAGCCCATGCAATTTTACATAGAAAAAATTATCAACAGGCCCCCATTAAGACCATGCGCTATGGGGCTGAGCCTTCTCTGGTCCTTACCTAAATACACCACTGTTATAGAATAGAAAAGTTGTGGGTACGCACGCAGTCAGTGACTTTTCACAAAACAGGAAGTTTAAGAATTCGATTGGTGAGAGACTTTGGGTAAGAGACTGCACAATGTTCTACTTAAAATAAGCATTGGCTTTTTTATGCACTTCATGCGGGTTTAATACACTAATAATACAAGCTAGCAATATAACTTTAGATAAAGCTTTGAGGAAATGATAACTAAATCAACCAAAAGGGGATAAAATGACTTGAATTAATAATAAAAATGCAACTTGAAAACGAAGTGAAACTTAAGAAGACACGTTCCAGGTTGTTGGAACGCTCTTCTTACAATCCGGAGGTCGAGGGTTCGAATTTTCGTTTTATCAAATATGATCGTTCTTTCAGCCGTAGGAAGTTATAATGTGACAGTCAACCCCACTCACTATTCGTTGGTAAAAGAGTAGCCCAAAAGTTGGCGGTTAGTAGTGATGACTAGTTACCCTCCCTTTACTTTTTTACAGCTAAATTAGGGACGGTTAGCGCAAATAATCATCGTTTAGTTTTGAGAAAAATTCCAAACAAATAAACTGAGAATGACTTGCACATTTTGAAAAGTCTCGATTCAGACACCCTCCCCTCCAATGACATTACGCCTGGTAATGTAACAAATTACGTCTAGTTTTCTCAATTTTTCCTCTCATTTGATAACATCAGACCGACTTGACAGTTTCAAAATCTCAGGCCAATGAGTCAAAAACAGTTCAGATCGACAACAAATACAGAGATGACGAACCATATGGTCATCTTTGCGAAAGCTATGACTTACGATATTTGAAGAAATATGAGCTAAATACACTAAAATATTTTGTGTTTTATCCCCATTTCATAGTCAGAAAAAGTAGGATATAATCGATAACACTCTGACATTGTGACCTACTGTTCTCTACTGTTTACATACATAAAGACATTAACCTAAATTAGAACCAGAATTAAAAATCTAATCAATAAGTTATGATCAAATAAGTTGTGTAATTTATACAACGTATTTTATATACTTCAGGCAAAGTATTTCATTTCAGAATAGTGAACGTTGCAATAAATGTATATTTGTATGAAATCTGAGAGATATTAGTCCAGACATAACGGTATAAAAGTATTGATAAATATAGTTTTGAAAGCCCTTCATTTTGTTTGTGATGGGGAGTATTTAATATATTTCATAAATAAAAATAGAAACACCTTCAAAACTTCTGATTAATTAAGAACGTCTGAAATTACCACTTTAAGGCTTTTCTACACGGATAAATACGCTGCCTTGTGATATGATTAATCTTATAATTTAAAATCTGTGTCTTACATGACATTGCTACTTTATTCTGACTGTTGATAACTTGTGATATCAAAGAATTACCTCACTGTTCTGCTGATTTCAACTAAAGAAACGGAGGAAAACACAAGCCATTTATTTAGACGTAACCAACCTTAGGCTAGTTAAATTAGCCTATTTTATTGAAACTATAAATGTGTATGTGTTCTTCGTTGTCATTCTTGTCTATGATGAGTTTGAAATTGTCTGTTTGAACTAACGTACACAAACTCTGAATATTTTGTTCAGGAGCTTTTTCTTTTCTTGTTATTTATTGGATGACGCTTCGCGTGCCTTGCATTTTAAACTCTGTGTTTGTAAAGACGGAAAACAACTCGTCCTTGAAGTACAGGAACCAGTAGAAAAAAATCATCTCTGCGCCTGCGCAAGTTTTGATATGTGATTGTTACTTCTGCATATGTATACATCTTCGTTTTTTCTTTTGAAGATAAATAAATGTAAATGTATAAAATTCAAACAGTTGTTTTCGTTCTAATATCTAAATGACAGAGAGCCGAAAAGTAACATCTGATGTTTTTAACAACTTTTCAGACAGCAACGCCAAAATAAAAGATATTGTTAGAATATGAAAGATAAGCAAGTTTTAATTGTTTTTCTTATTGAAAAAAATAATTGTTCACATTTGTTATAGTAATAATGTTTAGCTGCATAAACATTTTCAGTGCTATGAAAGTTTTCATAATAGTGCATGACTGTTATGGTGATTGGAATACAAAATTCTAGGTGATAAGTTTCACTCACTACCCCCAGTTGTAGAAACGTGTAGTTTTAGTCCAATTGTAGAAACCTGTTTTACTATCTCTACATTTACATTTCTTCTTACACCTGACTACAGGCGATGCATAATTATTAGTTATGTCTTCTGTTTTTCAATATATATTTTTTTTCTAATCGGTGTTTATTTCTAGCTGTTTTGTAGCTTTATTTATATATCTTAAAATCGGTGTTTTTCAAAGTTTTCGCCTTTAATGCTGTAACGAGTGTACTAATGCATCGTATGTTCCACACTAATTTCTTTGATGGTAATAATAAGAAATACAAAATGTGGTTTTGTTTATATTAAAGATCTGTAATAGCAGTTAATGTCTTATGTGAACTTATAAAAAAAATGTAGTCTTAGTGACTTGAGAAAAAGGGTCGATAATCTGAAATAAACTGGATAACCATTTCCTATGTTTATTGGTAAAAAAAAAATTTAATTTGCTTTGTATCGGTTATAACCGAAAATCAGAAGCCCCAATGACAGTTTTTGGTATAAGAAATTGAGAGTTTAAGAAATATTTTTGTCATTGGTTAAGTTAACATACAGGGGCCATGTTTTGTTTGGCGGTGCATACGTATCGCTCTGAGGGTCTTAATTAGATATCTCTCACTTTTGACTTTACACGTTGTAAGTCTGCATCATAATTTTGTTCTTGTGGAAATATTTAATACCTGTCAGTTATTCAGATTTTAGAGGATTTGCTATAATCTAGATTTTATTTCTGATCACTAATAGGGACATTTTAGTTGCAGTAATCTAATATGGGGGTTTTCATCATTTAATGTTTATTTCAGCGACATGTTGTTTCGAACAGTCTCAAAACGTAAATCTAAAGTTCCTAGATTAAAAATTACGGTTGTATTTTGGGTGAATTATTCTAGGTATTTCGAGGTAAAATTACAGGACTTATCTTAATACTTTATTCAGGTCTTTCTCAGAAACGGGAGGTAAGTAACTGTTTTAAGGACTCTACGAATTCAGATGGACTTTCTAAACTGTCTCCGGCCTTGATATATTAGAAGTCGAACTGTTCACGTGTTACTGATTCCGTGGGTTTTAAAGCGCTTAAATAATCTCAGCAAACTGTACGAAGGTCTTCCATTGTCCCTTCACCCTACCGTTACTCTTAATTTATGATAACTCTCTTCATAGCAACTCATTCCGAACTAGCAAGAAAGAATAGACACTAGAGTCTAATAACCATTCTGATTTTTTTTTTCAGCTAACGGTTGTTCTGGCTAGTTCTTTCATGCAAATGAACAAGCCAGATAACTTATGGATATTTTTTCGTTCACTTACTTAAAAAAAATAAAATTTAAATAGGCTTAGAAGTTCTTGATTTTAATTTCGCGCAAAGCTACACGAGGGCTAATAATATTAAAACAAGAGGGAATCTTTAGTAGTCGCAGGGCTAATTACATCTAAAATCGGCCAAGAATTGTAGCTACTAGCTGAAAGTTTGTTTGTTTTTGAATTTTGCGTACAGCTACACGAGGGCTATCTGTGCTAGCCGTCCATAATTTAGCAACGTAAGACTGAAGAGAAGGCAGTTCGTCATCACCACCCACCCCACGTCCAACTGTTGGGCTACTCTTTTACCAACGAACAGTAAGATTGACCCTAACATTATGACACCCTCACGGCTGAAAGGGCGAACATATTTGGTGTGATGTGGATTTGAACGCGGGACGCGCAGATTACGAATTGAGTGCCTTAACAACCTGTCCATGCTGGGTCTACAAAGTATAAAAAGCAGAAGAAGAGGATTTTTTAACAAATAAGATATCCTGATAAAGGTAAATACTGTCATCTAAAGAAAACAGGCATTTCATACTAACAGTAATTGGTCAATACTTACAAAAATTATTTGTTTACATTTACATGCACACACTTTAGAGCGTGTGTAGCAATGTATTTAAAAGCAAACAGCCAGATAAGTTTTAAAGCAATTAAAAACAAAAATCCAGAAAATTATGACAAAGTCCAAAATGCAAGTATTGTATTAATACGTTTTTTTCTCTAAATAATTTGAACGAAGACAGCTATACTTTTAGTTTCTGAAATAAGATCAAACCATCTTAAAAATCCACACATAATCGATGACTCTGACGGTTTACATCTGTAAACATGTTCTTGTCCATCATCTCACTTCTTCAAAAATAATAATACCTATAAACTTTTCTTCCAAAAAGAAAATGATTCCAAGCATGCAGCGAATGTATCAAGTAGGATATATGGAACAAAAAAGGGAGTATATGAAACATTCATAACCATTGCTTGGCGCCATATTGGTTAAGGCGTTCGTTCGTAATCCGAGGGTCGCGGATTCTAATCCCCATCACACTAAACATGCTCCCTCTTTCAGCCATTGGGCTGTTATAATGTTACAGCCAATCTCATTATTCGTTGGTAAAAGAGTATCCCAAAATTATATATGCAAAAACGGCTCGTTTGGGTTGAGAAAATATTTTAAATAGAAGGTCGAAACGTTGTTCGCTCTTCTATTTAAAATATTTTCTCAACCCAAACGAGCCGTTTTTGCATATATAATTCTCAACAAGTGGGTTCCTCGACATCACTGATGAGTAACCCAAAAGTTAGCGGTGGGTGGTGATGACTAGCTGCCTTCCCTCAAGTGTTATACTGCTAAAGTAGAGACGGATAGCACAGATAGCCCTTGAGTAGCTTTGCGCGAAATTCAAAACAAACAACAAACAAGCCATCGCTTGGCGTGTATAAAATTCCAGTATTAATATTATTAAAACTGTATGGACTTATATGGAAATTGAGGTCAAACGGCAATCAGAAACCTTGGCTAAGTTATTGTGAGTGTTATACAGGACAATTGGAACAATATTTTGCAGTAATACAGTGATAAAGTTCTAGTAGCTTAAAAACAAAGTGAATTTCTCTGTTTAAAGCAAACATAAAATACTAAAACTTATTGACTACTTTATAATTTCTGAAATAATCTGTAATGCCATGAAAAATTGACCGTTTCGTTGCAGTTGGTTATTGTTTTTAACTCGTACATGAATCTCACCTCTGCGTTTTCACAATTATTTATAACACAGTATCAATGAGTAAATAAACACATCAGCCTACACAACATTTTTTTTATTTTAAATAAACGAGTCTTAAAAATACGTTAGCCGTTTTTATGAGGCACGCAGGAAATAGAACAACCTTGTAGCATTTGTTTTCCTTGAACAGTTTATATTAACTTTATTATTCGAAATGATTTCTGGTGCAAAGTATTTTATAAATAAAACAATAATTATTGACAACGAATGGTTATCTTGGTTTTATTCAACTTAAAACCTACAAAATGACAACGAAAAGTATAAAACAAATACTTTAACGAAATCAACTTTATTTTAGCAAACAAACTGAACAAATGTAATCATTTCAACTTAAGCCTAAATTCATGAGCAGTTACTACAAATGGCGTCGTGGAATATGAGGTTACTTTACACGTTTAATTACTTTTTGTTTTAAATCGCTCATTCTTATAAACTAATTGTAAACGTGCGTTCGTGATACATGTTACTTCACATTACCGAGAAAGGCATAGTAAATTATCCAGATCACAACCACACAACTGGATAGTTTCATACGCCAGTGTGTTTGTTAAGTATACTGCTTCCTTAACAATTATACACCACTTGGTTGAACAAAGTTTGCACTGAAGGACTTTTCTGCACACATTAGAAATATAGAGAACTGCTTAACCCTCAGTAATCAATGGCAGTTAAAGCTTATTCTCTGGGATAAAAAAAACAGTTTGATATTTTCTCTCTTTTTGTTCACTGTATGATAACATATATAATTCTCGTCTCCAACACGTACCCGAGAATGATAACACGCCATTCAACTCTCTGCTACTAAGTACTTAAACAGCTGACAGTGGTGGTTTGCTATTTAAACTACTACAAATGTATATACAAGAAAGAAAGTAAAACTACTGACGTAAGTAATGTAACTTGAATGATTCGTTCAGAAAAAAATATTTTCTTTCATATTCTCTGGCGTTAAACTCAAAAATATTAATCAAAACCTCAGTTGCAACACAATTTTTGCAAGAGTAAAGTGTTCGTGTGTATTGAAGTATAAGGCAGAGACGAGGTGTATTCACTGTTTAAAAACGAAGATTTGGTACATTTTGTTCTTTGAGAACATACCAACATAAAAACAATGTTTTGCCTTACCAGTGGTTGCTACAAATCGTATTTGTTTTCGGAAGAAATTCTATTTATGGTTGTTAACATGTAAAATTAATTGTACAATGCTGTCAGCATCACAACAGAATCGCGTGTTCATCTCCTATCCTGCTATTGGCAAAACAGAATTATATGTCCACCTGCCATCCTGCTATTGGAACAACATAATCACATGCCTATCTCTTACCCTGTTAATGGCACAACATAATAACATGTCCATCTTCCACCCTGCTATTGGCACAACGTAATCATATATCCATCTCTCGTCCTGTTATTAGCAGAACAAAATAACATGTCTAGCTTCTTTTTTATTACTATATAATTTAAGTTTCGCAATTTTATTTTGATTTCTCACTATGCTTGAATAAATATGCAGTATATGTTATATGCTATATAGGTCCCTAGTCTTCATCGCTGAATAGAACTATTAGAGCTAATAGGTGCCAATTAAATGACTTGTTTGAACTAAAGATACTTAATAAATATAGTCTGTTATGTTAAATGATGGTTTCGTATATTCTAAGGTGCTGAACAATAGTTATTAGGGTTAATTACATATTTTGAACGTTTATGCTAAACTAATTGTAGTGAATTTTGTTAAAAAAGTAAATGGTCAGAACAGTGACCAATCTCCTAACCCTGCAACATCGACAGCTTTTTGTGCATCCAATCAAAGTCAAGAAGTGAAAGTTTGTTTTATTGATAATTAGGCTCATAAACGTTTGCACACTGTGCAGTAGATGGAGTGTATTTTACAACGACAGGTTTATATTTGATTGGTCAGATTTTAAAACATTTTGTTACTCTGATTGTTGGCCAAGTGCCAGCAGCAAGTATGACGGCTGTAAAACCAGTTTAAAACATGTTTAATCTCTTACATGCAGATTGAACATTAAAAAGCTAGATTTTAGCAACACGCCTTCGCTCTTAGTTCTGTTTTTCACCAAATTATAGAGGTGAGTCTCTTGTTTATTAAAGTTGAAAGTGATGGTGCAAGCAAATAGATTTAAAGATGGTGGAAATTTTTCTTATTGGTTTTTCTGACGGAAACCAAAGATGCTTTATTATATATATATATTTATATTATTAAAATTGTAAAATGATATCTTCCAGGTGGAAAACACAGGGTTGTTTCTTTATTTTATCAGGAAGATTATTTTAACAGAATATATGTGAGCGATATATACTTGCAAATTGTTTCAATCAACTAATCACAATTGAGAATATTTCGAGTTTGGTGGTAACTTGTTAAACATCGCTTCAAAACATTGTTTGATTCGGTGCCTTTATCATGCTTTAAAATGACCACTTTTTCATTTAACTAATTCCTGGAACTAACTAGGCTTTTTCAATAAGAAGTTGAAGTTGCTCGTGAGATTAGTTTTAAGAATCAAATAATTGTGAATTAGTTGATTTGTTGACACATATTTACCTTTCTTAAAATATCTCTGGAGACAAGTAAAAGTCATTACCAATTCAATACCACATCTGGTTACATAAGCATTGATGCAGTTTATCTCACAGTTCTACATATAACATTTACATTATTAAAAACGGCCCATCATGACCAGATGGTTAAGGCACTCGACTCATAATCCGAGGGTCGCGGATTCGAATCCCTGTCACCCTAAACATGTTTGCCCTTACAGCCATGGAGGCGTTATAAAGTTACAGGCAAACCCATTTTTCGTTGGTAAAGGAGTAGCCCAATAGTTGGCGGTGAGTGATGATGACTAGCTGCCTTCCCTCTAGTCGTACACTGCTAAATTAGGGACGGCTAGCACAGATGGCCCTCGTGTAGCTTTGAGCGAAATTCAAACTAAACCAAACCCTCAAAAACCTCGTAATTTAGGAGCAATAGATTGGGAAACGTTTCGTGTTGATATACCTTCTCTAAACACTAATAGTTAAATAAGAAAGGGAAATTTTAATGTTTGATATTCACAACGAAATGCATTCGCTCAGATTCGCTTAATTCCAAGAAAACACATTATACGACGATTTATTAAAATAAAACCTAAAAATTTGCAAAACTATTTGATGTTACATGAGACCTTTAGGTTTACTTTTAATGGGATTGCTTTCAAACTGAAATTAAGAACTTGAAAATATTTATAAAAGGTGGAGAAAAAAAAGAACCCAACGCGTATGTGATATAAAATAAAGCAACAGGTTTAGTCTTTCGCAGAAAACAAAGTTAAGTGAATCATTATCGTTACAAAAGTGTATTGAACTTACATCAGTATCATACACTACTTGTCTTTCACTTATTTTTTAGTGATTTCGGTAATTAACATTGGTGAATTATTTGCTACTGTTGCTTTACTTCAAGAAATAAAATTCTTAAACCTGTTATATTTCAGCTTTTTTTTTCGTGGTATTTTGTTCAATTTATAAGTCACAGATCTCATTTACAATTTAAATTTACAGATTTAATTTAAATTTAATTATAACAGTCGCCTTCTAGTACAGCGGTAGATCTACGGACTTACAACGCTAAAATCATGGGTTCGATTCCCCTTAGCAGATAACCCGATGTGGTTTTGCTCTAAAGTTATAACAGCAGACTGTGTGTGGTTAAAGTTGTGAAGGACTTGCGATTTGGTGCCACGAAAGCATCTTCCATGCTTTAGGAACGTAGACGCGTTATAGGAGTGAACGACAAATACAACTATTCAATTGGACAAGAGTAGCCAAAGAGCAGGCAGTGGGTGCCTTTGATTAGCTGCATTTACTCCAGTTTATTACTTTAAAACTAGGAACGGCTGTGCGCTGGTGGCTTTAGGGTAGCTTTGCGCGGAATTCTGAAATAAACAAAAGCTAAAATGGCACAAAAATGAAAATTTTGAAATATTGTCACATGATCTGTTAATGTTGATATCAACGTAATACATTCTTACACACAAGAATGTTTACCGTTTTAAAAAGAAACAAATAATCATTGTTTAGAACAGATATGTGTGTTAAAATTGCCTCGCTTAACCATCCTGATTTTTAGTGACTTTTTCTGTAATATAGCCTTCACTCTGGAGAGTTAATGGTACGTTGACACACTTGCAAGGCTAAAATCATGAACTATTCTTCTTGTTTGAAAATAGCGTAAATAAATGGTAGTGTAGTTTTTGGCTCAAACGTTTCACATTTTGTTATTGAAGTGTTGAGATTAATTAGTACCTTCTATTGTTTTTTAAAAATAGATCTCGAATGACAAGAGTAACAGTTGTAGCAGGTGAAGTAACAAACCGTACTGCTAGTTATGACATTAAAACAAGAGGGAATCCTCAGTAGTCGCAGGTCTAATTAGATCTTAAATCGGACAAGAATTGGAGCTACGAGCTGAATGTTTGTTTGTTTTTGAATTTCGTGCAAAGCTACATGAGGGCTATTTGTGCTAGTCGTCCCTAATTTAGCAATGTAAGACTAGAGGGAAGGCAGCTAGTCATCACCACCCACCGCCAACTCTTCAGCTATTCTTTTATCAATGAACAGTATGACTGACCGTTACATTATAACGCCCCCACAGCTAAAAGGGCGAGCATGTTTGGTGTGACGGGGATTCGAATCCGCGATCCTCGGATTACGAGTCGAGTGCCTTAACCACATGGCCATGCTGGGCCCGAAACGTTTGTACTTGAAGAAACGAAAAAATTCAGAATCACTCTACGAGCAGCCTTTATGTAAGTTAAGATCATTGATTATTTCTATTATACGGATAAAGGAAAGAGCAGACTTAAAAATTATTAGCTTACTGCAGTTTAGTGATAATAATGTGTAATCATATCTAGAGAGTTTTTTGAAACAAGTTGGTTTCAGTTTTCAGCGCAGAATCTTAGCAAAGTATGTGCAGCATTATCAAATTATCCACATTCGATATTTCACCATTACAGTATATTTACTTGTGTTATTATGCACTTACTGTGTAGAAAATGTATGATCATGTATGAATTTACCTCATATCAACAACTTGTGGTAATGAAGAGTTTACGTCGTGTACAAGAATTCTGAAATTTTTATTTGACCAAAAACATAATCGCTCGACCAGTTAGCAACCACTTATAAGGAATTATATATTTTGCATAAATATAGGACGAAACTTTGTCTAGTGAATCATAATTTTTAAGACTTATCTTTATCTATGATAGAAAAGAAAAGAAATGGGTCATCCAATAGGTAACACAATAGCGTTAAGTGCTTGTTGTTGTTGTTTTGAATTAAGCACAAAGCTACACCATGGGCTATCTGTTCTCTGCCCACCACGGGTATCGAAACCCGGATTTTAGCGTATAAATCCGCAGACATACCGCTGAGCCACTGGGGGCGCGTTAAGGGCTATCTACAAATGAAGGAAAAAAACTAATGGATAGATATTGTGTAAATATATATATATTAGTTTACGTACTGTTATTTGTTTGGCGTGGTTATGATAAACTCCTGACAACTGTTAAATAACAGCTGACGTGATTAGTTCAAAAACCTCTAATTTCTAATGAAAACTGAATGATGGCTAACAACGTTAACTGTAGTTGATGACTTACTGGATGCATGTGATTTTGTCCGAAAGGTCGTGTCAAATTCTCTATTGCAGTGATGGCTAACCTATGGCACGCGTGCCAGAGGTGGCATGCAAGGCCACGATTGCTGGCACGTGATAGGATTCCCGCATCTTTGCTAAGAAGTATGTAGAATTTCAGGAAAACTATACTTGGACTAATAAATTCTGTGCCCTGCGTAAAATACTTGAGAAAATAGAGTGTGGAGGGATCTTGGAAGAAAACGTTGCAAAGAGTTGCGAAAATGAAATTTTTAAAGTGTGGAATTCTTTGCCAATTAATTTTAAGTCAATGAAATTATTTGGAATAGCTCTTCTTACTTTGTTTGGATCATCTTACGCTTGTGAGCAGCTGTTTTCAACTTTGAATTTCATCAAATCAGACAGAAGAAACAAGCTTACAGATGAACTGAGTGCTGCATGTGTTGCTCTCAAATCAAGAAAATATGAACCATCAATTAACAAGTTATCCGAGTGTTCACAACAGCAGAGATCACATTGATTTAATAAAATTTAAGACAAAATATACAAATTTTAAGTCAAGGCTATTTATTAGTTTCATTGAAACTTTTGTAATTCGACTTTTTTAAAAAATAAAGTTACTCATCAAAAAGTCGGTTTTTTTATTGGAAAGTAACAGTCACAATTGAGACACGCAATCTCTAAAAGGTTCGCCATCATTGCTTTATTGTATCATTGAAAAAGTATGGGTAAAACATTACGAGGTACTTAACCATGCTGGGTGAGCTTGGGAATGTTCTTGTATCGGGATTAAGTTTTTTGATCCCTTTGAATGACTGGAAGGACGTGTTTTAAATCCTTTGAAAGCGAACAACATCAATTGTGTAACAAAACTTAGTTCATCTGTTCATCTTAACTTAGGCCAGGCATGACATACTGTAGTAGTCATGGTTACGAGTTTGCTTCTCTTTCCCGTAAAACAAAAAAAAAAAAAGGAAAAGGGGATCCACAGCTGAGAAGAGCTCGTGAGTAGTTATAAAAATAATGAGTTGGTAGCGAAAGTGGTTGACTTTCTGCTTTCTCTCTAGTTTAACATTTCACATTTTGAAGCGACCATCGCAGATAGCTATTGTGAAACTCTGCTTGAAAGAAAACAAACCAAAGTGCTTCAAATGCTGCATTTCCATCCTGTTTGACAAGTCTTTAGTACAATATGCATGAATTAATTATAATTGATATGAAGTGCATGACAGTGTCTTCACACAACTTTCTTAGCCATCATGAGAGCTGAATCTCAACCCGATTGGATGTGTATTTCGGATGAACTGGACGTCGTATTCCGTGAACTATTTGTTCAAAATACTCTTTGAAGAAAAGATAAGAATTGCCAGTTGCAATTAAAAATGCAACTGTTTCTCTTTTAACTTTGTAGAAAATACCATTGCATTCCTCCGGTTACCTTGCAAATACTCGTATATCATTGTGTGATCAATATTGCGAATTAAACTTTGAAGCGGAGTAAATGTAAGATAAGCGTTTGATTCCGTAATTCGAGGGTCACGGGCTCGAATCTCCGTCGCATCAGCCGTGGGGGCTTTATAATGTGACAGTCAAATCCATTATTCGTTGGTAAAAGAGTAGCCCAAGAGTTGGCAGTGGGTAGTGATGACTAGCTGCCTTCCCTCTAGTCTTACACTGCAAAATTAACGACAGCTAGCGCAGATAGCCCTCGTGTAGCTTTGTGCGAAATCCCAAACAAAAAAAAAGAAAAACACTGGTTAAGTAAGATAATAATAATTTAATACTACATCCAGCGTTCAAACACAGGTGGTGATAACCTATGCAGTTATTTTAATTACATGATTATCATTTTATAAATTTCATGCACACACAGCTTTTCGCCTCCTAAGCTAGATTCTACGTTAGAGATAAAATGAAAATTAGGTTCAGGATAAGAAATTTTCAATATTAATCACAACAGTGTTACGTCAAATACAAAACTTTGTTTTACAGATAAACCTTGATACTTTATTGCTTTACGTCTAATGTTATACATAACTAATATAAAATAAAGGCTTATTTTTTTAGTATAAGAGTTTATGTAGCGCTTTCACCAACTTATAATTATTCATCACTATTTTAGCTTATGCCACTTATATACAAATAAATACTTTTCACTTTCTAGTCTTTTTAGTACTGTATTTAATTTGAAAGCCAAATTACGGTGGAAAAATACAGAAGACGAAACTTGTTGGAATTGGCTCGTGATCTATAAGTGACCTCTCACCTATCTTTAAACTATCCAAAGTTGAAAATTATAAACTACAAACTTATTTAAGTACAAAAACAATAACTAAGATACTAATACAGCTATTTAAAAGTAGTTTTTTTATAACAAGGAAAACTCAGCTTAGAAATGAAGAAATCAACACACAAGCAATTAAGTTTACGAAAACAAAAACAAAAATATTGATCTTACACTTTTGTAGTTTAAATATAGCAAATCATACAGCTGTTTATCCACTGAAATGAGCTAAAATTAGTTAAGCGTCGAGCTGTGAATCAAAAAGTTCAAGGTTTGAGCTACAATAATGACACTGAGCGAACGCTTCGTAGTTTTAGTTGTCGGTGCCATTCAAATTTTGACAGTTATTTTTACTATTCAATAAACACTGTCATGTAGACGACGACTGTTGTTAATTGGATTCCTTCTTCCTTGTCAGAAGATCTAAATTAGGAATGGCTATGAATCCTGGGGTCTCTGACCAGCTATGAAGCGCAAGGATAGCACTGTTAAAGGTGAAAAATTCGAAGTTCCTTGAATGTATACGACATTATTAATACGATTTTGACTTGGCATGGCCAGGTGGTTAAGGCACTCGACTTATGATTCGAGGGTCACGGGTTTGAATTCCCGTCTCACCAAACATACTGGCCCTTTCAATCGTGTGGGCGTTATAATTATGACGGTCAATCCCACTATTCTTTGGTAAAAGAGTACCTACCTCAAGAGTTGGCAGTGGGTGATGATGACTAGCTGCCTCTTTTGTAGTCTTACACTGCTAAATTACGGACGGCTAGAGCAGATAGCCCTCATGTAGCTTTGTGCGTAATTCAAAACAAACAAACCAATTCATACATCTATTCGATTACTTTTGTCGGGGGAATGAATAATATAAGTATTACAAAAGAAATAAATAATGTTCCAAGTACTAAAATGAACAGAATTCAAAGATTCTACTAACAGGTTCAGTACAAATGATTGATGTGTGTGTGTATTTTCTGATAAGAAAAGCCTCATCAGACAATCTGCCGTGTCCACCGATAGAAAACGAATCCCATATATGTTTAGAATTTCTTGATAAATTTTTAGGTCTTCAGTTTTGTAACATGAATACCTCGACTTACTTCAGTTTTCTTTTGTGTTCGCATATTTACTCTTAATGTTGCAAAATTTAGTTCGTTTTCCACACGTTCAGTGCCACCATCTCAGCGCATTGTATTTCGTAGCCTTCTCTATACTGCCCTCTTTTGGAAAAATATAGAAATACGTTTTGACAAACAATCCTGCAATTATTTCAAACTGAAAGCATCTGTCGAAAACTGCAGTTGAATTACATGAATTTTTTTAAAAAATATTTTGTTAAGTGCTATTTATCTACGATGAGCTTCAAATTTATTATCTTACGTACGTTACGTAGTACAATTTCAAATAGCCGGAAATTTTAATTTAGAAGTTAATCGAATGTTGATATGCATTAAATTTATAATATTTGCCAACAATATTAATACACACAACTTTCTTTATTAACAATAATATATTTTTAAATACAAACAACAGTGCATTTTATAGTACCAGTTATTACAAATAATGATCAATATTTTTTAAAAAAATGCAAACTTACAAGCAATATTTAACCTGGTCTGGAACTAAATATTTTATCGATGGTCCAGATCCACGACGAACGAATTAATTCTAAAATGATATTGCCACACTTTGCTTAAGCTAACCAGCTGCATATTCTTGACTGGCTTCACGCTGCTTACAAGTCAACATTTTACGCGTAAAAATACTAACTTCCGAAGTTAATTCTCTGAAGTTAAATGGTTTGTTTCTTTTCGATTTCGCTCAAAGCTACACAAACGCTACCCGTCCCTAATTTAGCAGTGTAAGACTAGAGTGAAAGCAGCTAGTCATCGCCACCCACCGCCAACTCTTGGGTTACTCTTTTACCAAAAAATAGTGGAATTGATCGTAAATTATAATGCCCCCCAGCTAAAAGGGCGAGCATGTTTGTTGTGACGATGATATGAACCAGCGACACTTGAATTACGAGTCGATTTTCTTAACCACCTGACAATGCCAGGCCTATAAAACTGTAAAATAATTTGCTTATTTAGGACTATAGCAGATTATATGCCCACAAATCTAAATGCCATGCTACCGTGAACATTTATATAAACTCAGAATTCATTTAGTAACTGTTCGCTTGTATGTAAACAAAAAAATATCTTGAACTATCAAGCTATGAAAGCTTGAAAATAAAAATTTTGTGGTATAGCTCAGCTTTGTAAAATTTTGTTGTCATAGATATCAAATGGTAGTAGCAACTCAGCCCAGTTGTTAACTGGTAATTAATTGTTATATAAGTGAATATTTGTCATTACATCGGCTACCCCCCCCCCACGTTTCAACTGCTAATTTGTTGCCGTTTCAAGAAAATCCCGGGAATGACTGTTTACTGGGTTAATAGTAGCCAGGAGTGGATTCTAGGTCTTCATGATGGAAGTATAGTGCGTTATCCATTTGACCTTGGAGGGTTCTAATGATTGATGTGGTTTACTTTCATCTTTTAACTTTTTCAGCATTACAAATCTTATACGTTCTAGAGATTAAGACGACTACTTTTAATGCGGTAACGGTAGTTTGAGTTGTAGTCAAGATATTTACCCGTATCTATGGATTTCTTCTGAACTCTTACGTTTTATAATCTAGCGAGGGAAAGAGATTTTTTGTTTTCTTGTATTTCACTTGTGATTTATATCGCGGGATGTTGTCTACCCAGGTGATTCACGAATTTTAAAATCTTCTTTGTCGTATTACGAATTTACCCATAGAAATTACATATTTTTCAATTGAATAGAAACATCCTGATTAGTGGTTATAGTTAGCACAGTATTTTGAACATTGGAAAACGTTGAGCTTTAGTTGCTGGAATATCACCAGTGTTGTAGACTTGAAATACAATCTTTGTAGTTATAACCATAATCCACTTGGAGGTAAGCAACTAAATAACAAGGATAAAGATGGTGCAGTGAAAAAATAAAGCACGTTGTCATTGGTCATAAATAAAGCAGAGATGTTAAATAAACAACAGTGCAGATGGTCATTTCTAAACTTATCAGAACGCAAATGCCAAATGCACAAACTACTTAAAAGGTTGGACGCAAATAGTTGGGTCAAGGTCAAACAGTTATTCCAATGTATGAGATTACTTGAATGGTTGGTTCATCATTAAATCTAGCAACACCACTCTTCTTTAGAAAACTTTAAAACATCAAATTATTGGTGTCATAATGAGGATGGCTCGGCATGGCCAAGCGTGTTAAGGTGTTCGACTCGTACTCCTAGGGGCGTGGGTTCGAATCCTGGTTGCACCAAACATGCTCGCCCTCCCAGCCGTGAGAGCGTTATAATGTGACGGTCGTTGGTAAAAGAGTAGCTCACGAGTTGGCGGTGGGTGGTAATGACTAGTTGCCTTCCCTCTAGTCTTACACTGCTAAATTAGGGACGGCTAGCGCAGATAACCCTTGAGTAGCTTTGCGCGAAATTCGAAAAAAAAACATAGTGAGGAACATTGTAAAAGATAACAAGAACTGAAATGTTAACAGAACATAACAAAGACATAATTATTAGAGTCATAAAAGTTGATAATGTTTCAAATGTTTTTATGTTTTTTTTCTAATATCAATAAACAGATTATATTTAAACAAAATATGGAAAGGTAAATGCTTCATTTTGTTAACCAGACAGAATTAATATTTTCCAGTGATAATCAATTAGTTAAAAGTATAACATTACCAAGTATGGCATAAAAATAAGGTAATTGGTATTCATGATTTAAGTAAAAAGTTACTTGAAATCAGATCCGCAACAAAGAAGGTTCTTTACATTATCATGTAAAATGTTAAGAGACAACATCATAACAAGACAAAAAAAAATACATACTTCTTCTGGAGGTAGATTAACAAAATTGAGATTCTTGTAAGCTCTCTAGAAAATAATATTGATTTGTTTCTAGTATGATTTCAATGTCAGGCAAAATTTATGATACTATCAATAAGAATAGATGTGAGTCTTAGAAGAGAACGCTGACGTGAAAGAAACTCAGCAACTAGGATGAGTTTATTCTACTTTACCTACCATTTATACGATTGTACCAATCACGCTAATTTTCACATGTAGCACTGAGTATATAGTGCTGTTTCTAGTTTTTACTTTTTAACTAGGAGATTTAAAATCTCACATTAATTATATTTCAACAATAATTACGCTTATCCCTTGTTAGAATTTTATATTACAAAGGTCCGTATTTAAAAAAAAAAATCTTATCAATGACCTCAAAACATAATTTTATTGTATGAGCAGAACAATAATAACACTAGTGCTCTTTGATTCTTCCAGAAAAAAGTAATTTATTATAAGTTCATGGACTATAGAGTGCTATTCATATTTGATCTTAAATTTAATGGTTAATAACTTCTAAAGGTTCTGCTGTAAATTGTTTCAAAAGTTTCTTTTCAAGCAGCAATAAACAATTATTCAAAGTAATAAAAGTACAAGCTCACATCATACATTAAATTCCATACTATGATTAATTATGAACTGTGTACAAACTTTTCAGTCACTGAAATCACATCACTGTCGCAACTCGAGATATTATTTGGTGGAGCTACTTACAAAAATGAAAGATGATTTGGCTTGTATTTTGTTACCATAACTCCCGATAATATTTTCGTTTCAAACTGCTATAATTTATTGATTAAACATAACTTCTCAGTTTATGTACCGCCGTATACTCAGTTCTATATAACTTTGTGCTGATTTGCTGATAAAAAGTGTAAACAAGTTTGATAGCCCAACATATTTTATAAAGATAGATAAAAGGAAAAAATAAACCCTTAGTTTCTGTTATTAAAAAAAGAACAACAAATCCTATTTTATGAGTTCAGCTGTTAACCTTAATTTCATTCGTTTCACATAAATGATTGGAATATTTAAACACATTTTAGTTTCTTGACTTTATTTAGTTTAAAATGTTTTCACCTTTCATTTTATCAAAAAAATAATTTTAACAGTTATTATAATCATAATAAACCTTGTGCTTGTAACCAAACACTTTTTAACTAAAATAAACTAAAATAAAGTGCATATTTTAATGTAAGATTAATGGGATAATATTGGGTAGTTTTTATTTACTAGGAAAACTCAACATTGAGGCACTATAACTTTAATCAAAAACATGATGTTTCTTAAGAAGAAAAGCTTAGAACATCTAGGAAGTTCCACGAATGTGAGGTAAATCACACAGGTGTGAAGCGAGGTCCGACATGGCCAGGTGGTTAAGGCACTCGACTCGTAATCCGATGGTTATGGGTTCGAATCCCCATCAAACCCAACATGTCCGTCCTTTCAGCCGTAGGGGCATTATAATGTGACGGTCAATCCCACTATTCGTTGATAAAAGAGTAGCCCAAGAGTTAGCGGTGGGTGGTGATGACTAGCTGCCTTCCCCTCTAGTCTTACAATGCTAAATCAGGGACAGCTTTTGCAGATAGCTTTCCACGAAAATTCAAAACAAACAAACTTGTTGTGATACGTGTTGAGTCTTAAGATAGAGAGTTAG
The DNA here is from genome assembly GCA_011833715.1 of Carcinoscorpius rotundicauda. NCBI lineage: Eukaryota > Metazoa > Arthropoda > Merostomata > Xiphosura > Limulidae > Carcinoscorpius > Carcinoscorpius rotundicauda. The sequence continues at coordinate 51,699,137 of CM022396.1, read as the reverse complement.
TGTCTTGTGATTAAAGTATTTTATATGTTTGCTTTTGTGCTTATGTAAATAAGTTGCTTAATTAAGTTTGTTTCAGGTTAATTAATGTTACTTGTAGTTTTGGTATATACCAAGTTACGACAGCCTACAAGTGTTCCGGTATGTAAACACCCTAAAAAAAAAAAGTTATAGTTACGTGGAATAGACATGGTATTATTTTCACCAGATAATTGAAAAGAGACTGCCAACGAAACAACTAAACTGAAACGGTATTTATAATTACACAGACTCATGTTTATTGTTTAAATTTGTGGTTAGTAATCTATATTTTAGTAACGTATTTTTTCATAAGCCCCATGTTATCCCAGAACACTATGTTAAATCTTCCTCCTTTAAGAATGAATTATTTCATTGCTAATGTAACTTAATAATTTATCATATGATTATTTTACTGTATAACTGCCCTCACACTGTTTACATAATATGTGTGACATTACTAAAACAATTTTCATTGAACTTCTGACTTGATATAAGTGTTGCTTCATGCTTATGATAAATTTACAAATTTAATTGGCGCAGTCATTTTAGCTTACATATTTCTGCGCCATCTACCTTCGTCTTTTCTGTTTAGACTGGTATGATAAATAACTTAAATATTTTATTGTAATTAGTGAAAATCAAATGAAACGATTATTAATCATCAGTCAACTTGGGTTTGCAAATATGATTTGGCTGGTGAAGTGATAAGTAAGTATGTTTTGTATTTTATTAGTGACAAAATATTCGTGTGTTCATAATTAATTGCAGGGTAACCAATTTCAAACCCGAACTACTAAGCAGTGTTTCTTGCTTTCAGAGGACTCATCAATAGATAATGGTTACACTTGTGAGCAATAAGAAGGGCTCATGAGGGCGAGTGGTTTGAATGAAGCTATGCTAGTAACGGTCAATTTGCTTGTGTAGGCCGAAACATGAAAATTTGAGATTTGTAAGCGAGTTTTCCACAATTTTTACGTAACTTGAAGCTTGCTTATAAACATAAATATTCAATAGCTGACAACGTGTTATCTAAGGGGAAACAAGTGATGCCCGTCTGTTAACTCCATTAACACTAACACTGAACGAGACTTAGTTATAAGTTAAATTATATTTATAAATTATAATCACATTATCAATACTACTACTATGAGTAGTATCATTTAAATTATTTTTCTTTTAATTCAAGTATTATAATATATTTTAATAAACTAGAGCCACATTTAATTCAAAAGCTTAACACTGAACCATGGATGTATCTTATATTCAATAGAAACATGGGACAATTTTTAAATTTTATGCTGATTTGATCTGATCATTGTGAAATATAACATAAATATGAAACATGATCAAGACCAACCATAAAGAAACAAAAATTCAGCACCAGTGCAGTAATGTGTGTTTGTGTGCGTATAATGGTTACACTTGTGAGTAATAAGAAGGGCTCATGAGGACTTTGAGCTGTTCAGCTGATAAAAAGTGTAAACAAGTTTGATAGCCCAACATATTTTATAAAGATAGACAAAAAGAAAAAATAAACCCTTAGTTTCTGTTATTAAAAAAAGAACAACAAATCCTATTTTATGAGTTCAGCTATTAACCTTAATTTCATTCTTTTTACATAAATGATTGGAATATTTAAATACATTTTAGTTTCTTGACTTTATTTAGTTTAAAATGTTTTCACCTTTTATTGTATCAAAAAAAATAATTTTAACAGTTATTATAACCATAGTAAACCTTCTGCTTGTAACTAAACACATATTTTAATGCAAAGTTAATAGGATAATATTGGGTAGTTTTTATTTACCAGGAAAACTCAACATATGATATTTGCTAAAATTTCAGCAATTGGAAAGTTCTTTGTATAAAAAATTTTATTTAAGAAATATTTCTAAAATTAAAGCTTTGGACACTAAATGAATAACAGACTGCATTTAGACGAAAGTAAAAGGTTGTAACTCGTTATAAAAAGGATAATATAAAGGTCAATATTTAAGCAATTACACAAAATATGGTGTAAAGTCCTTGTAATTAAAATTTTAATTACTTATAAACAAGAGGTACTTAGTGTATTTCTATTGCATAAACTAAAGGTGTAACTTTTATCAGTTATATTCAATTATTGCCAAACATTTCATGGAAAGAAACCTGAAAATTATCTATAAAATATCTTGCCCTAAAATTTGAAAATGGAGACTTTTAAGATATGAAAACAAACTAATAATTAAATGAATAAAAGCCTGAATATGAATGAAATATTTATTGTAATGACAGTACATTGAAGCTACATACATTATAAGAACGTATAAGATTATTATACTTTTTGAATTGTATTTTATTTATTGTATATTTTCATATTCTTAGTTTTTCTTTTTTGTAAGTTTGAGTAACTGTTTCAATATTTTCACAATTCTTACTAACCACACAACCAATTACTTCTATCTTCTTACTATGCTTTAAGTGGCACCAAGAAAATCTATGAAGTATTTTTTCAATAAATAATCTCTTTTGTTTTACAATACGTTGACAAAAAGCTTGAAAATATGGCTCTTCTAGCATTCATAAATTTTTAAAAAATACATCCGTTAAAATGTTTGCTGGCATATAGTGTTTTTTTTTGTGGGGAAGAACACTGACATAAAATTTATGTGAATATATTATTAACCTTAAATTACATATTTCACTAATATATAATTCCCCATAATTTATACATTCTGAAAGATATATTAAATCCTTGGAATTGCAATTAAATTAGTCATTAATAAATGTATTTATTTATTGTTTTGATCGTTTTCACATAACTTAAATGATGTAAAACAGTTCTTTCTCTCCCTGCTGAAGATACCTTGTTTAGAAAAATCCTGTTTAGGTTTATTTAGTAATTCATTTAAATTTTTAGGTTACCTTCTTGATTAAATACTTTTATGACTTTTGAATAACTCTTTTAATTATTTTTTTTTATCTACAATATGTTTTAATTGTGTATTAACAAATGAAATATCAATGTTTATTTTATACCTTTTATTGGGACTTGCTGCCCAATGTTGTTAACCTTCTCATTATCAATCTGCACACATTATTTACCTACAGTCATTGTATTATGTCTGTTGGGTATGTTTGGTATAACTTTAGATTATTTTTCACATGTATTAGATTTATTTAAAACAGTAAGGAGAGTTTTACATAAAATGTACGGGGCAGTACTCTACATCTGTATAATAATTTGACAATAAGATGGTTTGAATGACAACTGGAGTACATTATTATTGAAGACTAGTCTTACGACAGTGTGGTTTGAAATGTAAATGTTTTACATTGTATGAAACATTGATTATTTCCTTTTGTTTTCAGTTGTACTAATTATCATTACAAGTTTTGATCAGATCCTCTACAAGGTATTTAATGTTTGATGTATATAACATTAGTAATTTATCAAACAAGTGTTTCAAAAATTAGTTCAGGTTATAAAGAACAAAGGGTGTTGATAAATGTTTATTTTCTCCATGTGTGTGTGTTTGTGTAAATGTTATCATTGAAATGACTGCCTTGGAATTTTTATTGTTTATTATTTGTCAGCTAGTTGAAGAGACCTTTGGACAGTAGTATTTCTAAATTTACTTATAATACTAAGACCAGATTCAAAGACAATTCATACTTTTATTTAGCAACCACATTTTGAAAGTGAATTTCATGTTTTTATAAGCTGTGCATTTTTATTTTTTTTTATTTATTAATATAGTACATAAAATTTAGTATATAACATTTAGGGATGAAATGGGGCATTTGGTCCATCAATACTGTGATATCCACTAAACCTAAAAAATTAAAGAAATGTCTTAAAACCAGCCATTAATTATAATGTTAAACATTTATAAGGCCTTCTCATAAACTCTATAATCAGCAAGACAACCTTTTCCAAAAACCAACCATTTTATTAAAGTAAAACTGTTTTAGCTAAAGATAACACCTACCCTGTCAAAATTCTTGTGTCAAATTATTCCTATTGTTCTCGCCTTTAAAATATGAAACAAAGTTTTACGTTAACACTGTCAGTTCACTTAACAAATATCTTAATCAGATCCTTATTTAGCAAGCTTTGTTTTTATCAAGAGTAAAGATTTTTTTTAAATCCAATTTGAAAACATTTGTTGGAATGTAAAAAATTTGAAAGTAAATTTCTTTCTAACTATATAAATACATCTATCCTTTAAATGACCTTTTTGGTTTTATGCAATTTATTACTAATGGACTTCATATAATATTAATAAACATTACATAATGTGTTTTTGTTTGGAACAACATTCAGAATAAAAGCTTGCCAAAATTAAGAGAAATCACTTCTGTCAGTAATCATAACAGTAATTAGTTACAATCCTGTTGATATTTTATACCAGTTTATTTGTGATTCATACTTTGTTAAGGATTCTGTATTCAACAAAGTAATAGACTTGCAAGCAATTTTGTGTTTAAACAGTTGATGGTTCCAAATGGATTTCATAATTAGTTCCAAGATCAAGCTCATTTTAAACATTCCATTTTCAGTAATGATATTCTGATTTCAGCAAATTTATTTTATATTAGTCTTGGAAATTTAAAATCTTTGAAACTTTATTTGGTTATAGTGATAGTTCTGAACAAAGCACACATCCATGTAATTGCTACTAATAGGTAATCTGTTATATCATTTAAATTGTCTGGCACTGGTCAGAAATAAAATAGAACTTTGACTAAAATTCAGCATACTAACTCAGTCACAAAGTGAGATCAAAGCTTTGCTTGAGGTGATGAAACAATTAAGTGAGGTTGAAGAAAAAAAAAGACAGAAAAATTGGGAAAAATTAGAAGAATGGGATAGAAAATAAAAGGAAGTTCAAGAATAATCTGAAAATTAAAAGATCAGGACCAAAGAAACCTAAAATTAGAAGAACTGGACAGAAAGTGAAAGAGTAACAAGAGATGACAGATAAGTAAAAAAAAAAAGAGTAAAAAAAAACTAGAAATGATATATAAAGAAGAATAAAGACCAAAAAGTCTGATTGATGAACCTATGCATAGTAAAATTACACCGACAAAATTGAAGTACAGAAAGATCAATGAGATAAAAAAAAAGGAAAAGAAAAACATCATTGGGAGAATAACACATTTGAATAAAGAAATTGGTAAATGTAAATATCACACCAGCTACATATTTCTCTCTTACTAATTGCATGTTTCAACCATAAACACCATTTAGTATTCAATATAGAATAGGAGAACCTATTTGATACATATCTATTTCTGCTAGTGCTGTGTCATCTATTACAGCAGGACCTACCTGGACTCGCAGCCACATCATCACGTCATCCAGTACTTGAATTTAGCTAGCCAGTTCAGTGAAAGGCATATCAAGCTCAGTTTGAAGTAATTTCCAAAGTGAACAGATGGGACAGTGAACAAATTATTATTTGTCTTGCTCTTTATTTAAGAAGACCAATTTTAATAACATTAAATATTCTTGTACAGGAATCAGAATATTACGTTCTTGCATTTCTGAGGAATTTCACCTTTTTGGGGAGCTCTTCCAATCAGGAGTACATGGTCCATCTATATTCTTTTGGTTATGATCAATGAAAGTGAACACATTGCGTGGATTAAATAAGGAAAAAGCAGTTGTTGAGGAAATACAACTTTACACAAAGGAATATAATCCTCGTGACAGCTTTCCCTTGAGTGAATATAATTTTATTTCATTATTTCTATCCTTGCTTCTGGCTGAAAGCTGTAACATCTATCAAGCACTAATACTCTGTATACCAACAGGTTCTGTGTGACACATCAGAGGGAAGTATCTGGAAGAGAGTAAAGATTAGTAAAAGACATTAGCCAAACTTGTGGAACATTTGGAAAGATTTACCCAATTATTCTATTGAGATATTTCGTGTGAACTGATTGGTTTGATGGTACAGACCAATATCTGTGCCATAAAAGACAAGTAACTAAAAATTAAGTAGAATGACAGTTGAATTGCATCTTTAAAAGAAGATTTCTATTTGGAATGAGAAAGGGAGAAAAACATCTAAAAATCAACTTTGTAACTTTCTTAACACTGGGCAAGGCAAAAACTGCATAGACGTAGAATAAATGAAAATTTAAAAAAAATGTTCATAGATTGGAAAGGTAGAAAATGCATGATGTGGTTACATGACATAGCTTAATTGTTTATGTACTAGTTATGGTGTTGTAAGTATAACATTTAAAGACAGAGCCTAGAAGTGTGTGTACAATATGTAAATTTTTCAATTTTAGATACTTCATTTCAATACCTGAAAGTGTAAATTTGTGTTTGAAGTATTCATAGTGTCATAAAAATTGTATGAAAATTTATGTATAAAGTATTGCTAAAAATGTTTTCAAATAAGGATCTGAACCTAACAAAGTGAAATGTATATATGATACATGTATTAGCATTTTGTTAAAAGAAAGAGGAAAACTTGTATATATTTATATTTGCATATATTTAATCTACAGTGCAAGTCAAATATACCTACATTATATAAATATTTAAACTCATGAAACAAATCACTTAAAGGTATTGTTTCACATCAGAAATTTTGTTTAGTTATGTCTAAACAAATTATTAATACTAGATCTGTCAAGAAGTATGAAAACCAGTTACACTTGGTGTTCTATAATGAATCATATATATTTTGTGCCAGTATGACTAGCAATTTATTTTTGATTCATTTAGCAGAAGTATCTTATAATTGATTACTTGTGAAAAACAGCAAATATACTTTTTTTTTCAGGAATAATAAATTGTTGTAATAAATTAATTTAATTAGTTTAGAAAAAATAGTGTATGTATATGGTGTTTAAATACATTCATGTGTTTATAAAGAATAAGCCCATTCTTAAAGATGTTAACATGGGCTTTGGTTTATGTGTACTTAATTCTTAGGGTCAAAACAAGTTCTTTTTTCTCCTGGTACATGTACTGTGTACATTTGCCATGGTGGGGTGATGTGGTGTGTCATGAGTGACCTCACTCCTAAAGATAACTTGGTATTATTCCATTAGTGACTGAAGGATAACTTTGTGTACTTTATACACTGTATAAAAAATATGTTTGTACACAAAAATCAGATTAGTATTAGATCTAATCTTAAATTGAAAATAATGAGGATTGAAGTTAAAAAAAAGTTATCATGTGATTTTAGGTTTTCACATAATGGACTTTTGAATCATTCTTTTGAATATTCAAGGTTGTGGAAATGCATATATATACATTTGAAATTATACTTCATAGTGTACATGTACAGATTGACATATATCAGTCAGATCGTATGAGATAAACACTAGTACTGCTAGTGAGAAGGGTAAGTTCAGAGCATTTTTATAGATCTTGCAAAACTAATGAAAGCCTTTGCACTTGAAATCAGAGTGGTGTGTTAGGTTAAGTTTTGAATGGATTTAAAAAAAAATTGGCAAATTACAAGCAAGCATAAATGGCCTTTACTTGAGCACACTAAGATTTAGTAATGTTGTATCATTCCTATTAATTATGAATGCAAAAGGGACAATTTGTTTTAATATTGGTAAAATACTGCCTTAGTGACAACTTCCTTAACAGAAGCATTAGTTAATTATAATTATTGCAATTTACATTAGAACTTCATGTGGTCAACTTTAACTGACATTAACCCTAAAAGGTGTAGTTTAACATCAGAAATGTTGTTCAGTTGTGTTAAAACAAATAATTAATACTAGGTCTTTCAACAACCTTAATATGAAATATGAAAACCTGTTCTGTTATACATTGTGTGTGTTTTTGTTGATCCATACATGTATTGTTCTGGGATCCCATGAATGCTTTAATTTATTTTGGTTGTTTCAGTGATAAATATGACTTGCAAAACTGTTGGACAGTGCTAGGTAATAGTGAGTGTTATTCATTTTAGTTGATTTTACTATTAGCAGTTAGAGAACTTTGTATTATATATGTTTATGACAAAAACTTTAATTTCCAATGTTTCGGGCAAAAAACCATTGTTGGGCAGTTGTAAACTATATTACAGAGAAAAAAGGTTTGGATGAATATGTTGATAAAGTAGAATATAGAGATTCTAAATTATGTATAAATTGCATGAAGCACATTAACAAAAAATATTTCTTATAAGAAACATTAGAACTACTTCATGAAGGGCTTCTGCCTGAAATGTTGCAAAGTAATATGAAGTTTTTACTCATTTTAAACAGTTTCTTTCATGTAGTGTCTTTAAGTGTTATATATTTAATTACATGTACTATATTAATAAATCAAGAACCAACAATGCATAGCTTATAATAATATGAAATTCACTGATTAAACGTGGGTACTAAATAATAATAAAAAAAGTATATTTGCTGTTTTTAATAAGTAATCAATTAGAAAATACTTCTGCTAAGCTCACCAAGAACAAGTTACTATTTATACTGGCACAGAATATATATTTTTTATTATAGAACACCAAGCGTAACAGAACAGGTTTTATATTTCTTGAAAGGCTTAGCATTAATAATTTGTTTAGACATAACTAAACAAACTTTCTGATGTGAAATGATACCTTTAAGTGATTTGTTTCATGAGTTTAAATATTTATATAATGTAGGTATATTTGACTTGCACTGCAGATTAAATATATGCAAATATAAATATGTGAGTTATCCTCTTTCTTTTAACAAAACGCTAATACATGTATCACATATTCATTTGTTATTTTTGTTAGGTTCAAATTCTTATTTGAAAACATTTTCAGCAATACATAACTTTATACATAAAGTGTTAAACACACCCAAATCTACACTTTCAGGTATTCTAATCAGGTATCTATATTTGAAAAATTTACATATTGTACATGCTTGTACTTACAACATTGAGTGGTAACTAGTATATAGGTAATTAAGCTATATCACACAAGTACATCATGCATTTTCTACTTCCTCAATTCTATGAACATTTTTTTTTTCATTTATTCCATCTGTGCAGTTTTTGCCTTGCCCAGTGTTAAGAAAGTTAAGTTGATTTTTAGATGCTTTTGTCCCTTTGTCATTCCAAATAGAAATTTGCTTCTCAAGATGTAATTCTACTTTGCTTCTACTTACTTTTCACATACTTCTGAATGTTGGTGCAGATAGTCATGTTTCTTTGCATCATAAAACACCAAGTGAACCAACCAATTTCTGAATGCTGTTCCAAACAAAAACACATTATGTAATGTTTATTAATACTATGAAAAGCCCACTGGTAATAAATTGTATAAAACCAAAAATGTAATTTGAAGGATAGATGTATTTACATAGTTAGTTAGAAAGGAATTTACTTTCACTAAAGTTTTTACATTCCAATAACAAATGTTCTCAAAATGGATTTGAAAAAACAAAGCTTGCTTAAAAGGGATGTGATTAAGACATTTGTTCAGTGAACTGACAGTGTTTATGTACAGCTTTTTTCATATTTAAAAGGAGAGAACAATAGGAATAATTGGATACAAATAAGAATTTTGACATTTTGTCAGCTAAGATAGTTTTACTTTTTATCAGAAAGGTTGATCTTTGGAAAAGGTTGTCTTCATATGTGATGGATACAGCTGATTATAGAGTTTATGGGAAGACCTTTATAAATATTTAAAATTATAATTAATGGCTGGTTTTAAGGCATTTCTTTGCTTTTTTAAGTTTAGTGGATATCACAGTCTTGATGGACCAAATGCCCCATTTTGTCCCTAAATGTTATACATTAAATTACAGGTACTAAATTGATAAATAAAAAAAAACAAAAATGCATAGCTTATAAGAATATAAAATTCATTTATAAAATGTGGTTGCTGAATAATAAGAACATGTATATTTGCTGTTTTTAATAAGTAATCAATTATAAAATACTTCTGCTGCTCTCTTCCACTAAATACTGACATAAAGCAAACTATGTTATAGATCAGAACTACTAATTAATAATTTCTTTGAGTGCAAGCGTGTGCACACACACACACACACACACACACACACACACACACACACCTTATATATCTTCACATATAACCTACTTTGACATGTGACCTACAAATTTCATCATGCGAGACACTTCTTTGGCCACAGATTGTCAATTAGATGATAATGTGAAACAGTTTTTGGAAGCACGTTAAGATCTGAATATTGAAACTGTTAACAGAATGCATCCCTACTACTACATTTTTTGGCTACTATCTCTTTGTACAAACTGCTTTGATTATTAAGTTGATAAACCAGGACAAAGGATTGGTACCTCAGCTTATTAAATAGCGTAGCTTATTTAATATAAAGGTCTAACTCATTGTAAGCAATGGTTTAAAGTATAAATTTGTATTAATTAGAATGTATTAAAATATTAGTTTAGTGTTTTTTTTCTTTTAGCAATATTTTTGGCCATAACTATTCCACCACATGTTAAAGTGGCTTGCAGTATTTTAGTATTATATGGTTATATAAATTTGCAATCTGTAACAATCTGTAGCTTTTTAATTTTATGGATTTAGAAGAGTAACACCTATCACATATACCTGGGACCTGCATATATAAATATCCAGTGTCTTTCAGTCTTGGGTAATGTGTACAAGTGACAAACAGTTCTAAATATTTTAGTCAGTTAATTATATTAAGATACATAAATATAGCATTTCAAGATAATTCCTGAAGTGTTTTTTTAATGGACTTATTATTTTGAATCTTTATTGGACATATTGAGAGAATTGCAGGAAAAATATCCTTACTGCCCAACAATTTTTATCATGAATATCTCTTGTAGACCAGATTCTTTTTGTATATCTGTTTTTGTAAATAGAAACAAAATTAAACTTGTTCTTTAATTTTTTTAGGAACTCATCAGTTTCTATCTTAAACTCATATAAAATATTGACCTTCACTAGTACTGGTGGCAATGGATTCTATAAATTTGGTAACTGTGTTAGACAAATTAAGTCTTTTATCCCAGACCCTGTTCTGTTTTCTGCAAATTTTGAAATTAGGTTATTCTCAGAATACAGCACAAAGAAAGCAGAAATCATTATATCACTGAATTCCCAGATAATAATGAAGATTTCGGTAAGATCACATCTCACCTTTTCTTGATTAAAGAGAAAATAAGATATTTTAACATATCCCTGTAAATTAACCCTTACATTTCTGTGATGCAGGAAGGACTAGCACAGTGAGGGTGCTTTGCTTGACGTGCATATTTTTATGAGAGACTGAAAGTATAAGAAGTTTTTAAAAGCAGTTCTCATGTTGCCAAAGGCAATATAATCTAGGTTGTTCTGGAGGTACATCCGCCATAAAATTAATATAATTTATTTGTTTTTTATGTTAAATATATAAAAGTGGGGATTATATACGATTTCCAGTTCAAACACCTCTGCCTTTACTACAAACAACAAAGGGCTATACTGATGACTTGAATGATTTATTTATTACTATGCTAAGATATTATTACCTTCTTCAGTAGGGCAGTTGAATGTATGACCTAAGTTATGAGAAATCAAATCTATTACTGTGTATTTGCTATAATTAATGGTCATTTGTTAAATATTTGTCCAACTTACTATTTAATTCTAATTTTTCTGTAATACCTTAACATTATAAATTAATATAATAGAACTAAATTTGACTGTCATAAGTATATGCTAATAATTTACTGATTACGTCCCTGTTGGTATCATTTATGTAAGTTAGAAAAAATAAAGGCCTGACCACTGATCACTGAGATAATTAATCCACTAGTAACATGAATTAGGTTTGACTGGACTTCATTAATACCAACCTTTAGCTTTTACCTAGTCAAATTAATGAGTGTATCTACAATTCATAGCCATGTGATTTTTCTTAACTAATTTTTTTGTGTATAAACCTTATCGAAATTTTCTAAAAAATATGAGTACACAAGTTCCACATCTTTACTTTCATCAAGATAACAAGTAACATCCATCTTAGGTGAATGGGTTCATCCAAAAAAAAAGTTGCTTTTATAATTTGGTATCTATGTTTAATTTATATTTTATTTCACTACATGCAGGGTTTTAGGGGTAGTATCCATGATTTCAGTATATAATTTCTCATTCACTTCTGCCAATTGAGTGGCTTGTAACAATTGTATGTTAAAAACTCTCTTACTGAAACTGCCTTATAGTAATCCATATAAATTCTACCTCTTGATTTTTTTAAATTCTGTTTTTTGTATTTATTCCTGACAAGTTGTAGTTTGTTCCATATGTACAGAGCCATTAAGTCCAAGTACATCTGTTGTCTAAAACCCTTTAAGGTTTCAGTAATGGGGTTATATCTAAAGGAAATGTGTAAATACTCAAAATATGTAAAAAAAAAAAGTTATATTCTTAGAAAGATAAAATTAAAGTGTTATGATGTACAAAATAAAGGTATCTTTTAGTATTTAGTGTTATAATTGTTTTTTTTTGTTTTTTTTAATCAACAAATAATTAATGTCTAAGACTTTCAGCTGTCATCATGGTCCACTTTAGTTCAAAAGTTCTTATAGCAGAAAGATATAGATCTGAAATGTTATTTTCACACAACATTATTTTGACATCTGTAAGGGAGTAATTCAAAAACATTTTTAACAGTTTTCTTCTGTCTGGTATAATTTTTATCACAAGTGTTAGGCCTATTGCTTTTGGCACCTAGCACTCTAAATGGTGTTTAATACATTATCAATTTAGACTTTAAGGTAGTGGAAGAACATAGGATGTTTACTTTCACTGTAATTAAGTACAATTAGAACCTATACATTTAGATCATTTTATGTATGTACATGTAACAGTGTCAACTATTTTTTTTTTTATTGTGGTCCAAGACATGATTTGAAAAAGTGTGGAGATGCTTAACATTTTATATAGCTGTGTCTCAAAAGTCTTTGAGAAGAAGTTAAGGCATAGAAAAAATAAGTTGACTTTTATTTTCAGGTAGTTTTATGAATGAAGTATAAGCCTAAATTCTCACATGTAGAAGTTATATGCTTCTATTGAAATTTGTCATATATATGGGTTGTACTTTTGGTTCTACTTTCAGGTATATCTAATTTCTAAAGTTCAATGTGACACCTGCATGTGGACAGACTCAAAAACTTTGCAATGATTACTTACATAAAAAGAAACCACTCGGCTATCATAAGCTTATGTCTTCTGCTACTTTGTACTGTAGCATCCGGAGCTCATATATCAGTTCCTCTCAGTGTGTATGCTGATTTGAGTCTTTCTTCTGGTGTGCAAGAAGGAAGTAAGGTTCCACCAAGTAATGATGTTTCTTCAACTGTTAATCCTCATTTGAAGGAAATACCATCAGCAACTGATGAAATTCAAAAGTGGCGTGGAAAAAAGAAAGTTAATATTTTATTGGACCTTTGGACTCTTGTATCAAGTCATTTTGATATGAAAGAGGTTAGAAAATAAATAAATATGATAACTGTTTTCATTGTATTTTAGTAATGAGAGTCATTCATGCGATTCTTATTATTTAATTATTTTCATTGTATTTTAGTAATGAGTCATTCATGCGATTCTTTTTATTTAACTACAGGTTAGTGAGTTTCATAATACTCTTACGTAAAATTGGTTTGAAACTGTGTATCATGCAAATTTTCACAGATTCTAGCATAAAAAACATATCAAAACCTTTCTGAATTTATATATTTAAAATGGCTGGAATGGGTAGAGAAAGCACTAACAGATGAGTGAACAATGTTTTGACCTCTCTATCAAAAGGAGCATAGTACACTCATGATGCATGGGATTCTTTCTGTGCAGTTCTTTCAAATTAACACTTCTTTTTGGACACTGTTTGAGTTTGGACATGCTCTTTGTTTTTATTTATTGCTGCATGTTCAACTTTGTTTTTCTCAAAAATTGGCTATTTTTCAACTGAATTTAGTTTATTAATTAATTCAAGTCACTTTTAGCACTCAAGTTTGGTTAAAATTTTCAATGTAATGCATACTGAAGGGACATAACAGACACTAGTATTTTTCTCAGGTCTTAGGTGCAGTTGACCTAATGATGAATTATGTGCTTCTGTGTATCAGGAGACCAAATGTTATGTGGTTTAATCTTAATCCCTGGACTTTGCCATGACTTCTACTGAAAGTGTTGAGCCTTTGCTGGCTGATGAGGAATTTGCTCTTGTTTTTATGCCTTTAGAGTTTGCTGATCATTTTTATTCCTGATGTGGAGAATATCCTCTGCCTTATTTGGTCTTCATTGATTTTATGTCTCATGATTGTGTTGTATTATCTCTGTGACTTGTTTTCTTTTTCACCTTTTCTTACCTTTGATGTGTGAATGACCTTCTTAAACTCTTGATTTTTCCTCTTTCTCCTAATATTCTGGTACCTGGTGATCCATTGACCTCATGTTTATGTGAGAGGATTGACATGTTGTGTCCTCAAAGACTTGTGATTATTTAAACTTTGCCTTGTATCATGCTGCCTATGTAGTTTTTAGATCAACTGTTACTAAGTTTGGGGCTTGCTCTTGAATCATATGTTTATCTTTCACTTGCCTGATATCCTTCCTTGTTTTTTACCCTTACCAACTTTTTAAGGTATTTTTTTTTTACATACACCTCCTTTGAAGCTTTCCACAGAAGTGCTGTGGAAAACTCTTTAGAGATACTCTTGTCCTTGCCTTCTTCACTTTAACTCCACACCTCATTCTTGGCTTTGGCATTTACTACATAGTTTTTGTTGTTGGAAATTTAATTTGTGATTGGGTATTGGTTTGTGCCCATTTGCCCTCAACTTCTCTTTATTTATTTATGTTTTGTATGGCTCCATTTCTGGGATGTAAAATATTGACACTGTCCTGGATATTATCTGGCCTTGAGTGGCATTGGTCCATCAACATTCCACCTTTCCAAATATTGTAGCTCATTTTTTCCCATCAGTTTTATATTCCTCCAATTCTCATTTCTTTCCCCATCTCTGGTTTCTTCTTTTCTCCATATTCTTCTCATTCCTTGAGATCCTGTGATCTATCAGCATCTGTCAGTAGAGGTTTTTGGGTATTGCTGTTGCAGCAGGTAATTAAACCTGTTTCCTATATGTTAAGAAGTTTTTATCCCCCCCATCTTTTTAGTTGTCCCAAAGAAAACTGAGGATTGGAAACTGGTTATTGATTTAACTCACTTCAACTGCTTTAAATCATTATCACAGTCCATCATGAAACCTTTTCTCACCCTGAGATAGTTATTTTTATTGGGTTGTGGATGACACCATGGTATGTTTCTTAAGTTTATATACATATAAAAATATCACCTCTATGTCATCCTTATTTTCAGTTTATCCATCTTTGGGTAGTTAACAGTTTTGGACCCTTTTCTTCAGACTGGCCTTGGCACCTTATGTGCTTTGTTGCATTCTTTGGGCTTTTGCATGGCATCTCTATGCTTAGGGACTGCAATTTCATTAGTACAGGAATGGCTGGCTTATTTTGGCTCATTCCAAATTAGAATCAGCCAATTCCACTTTGCAGCTACTTTCTGTAGTGGCTCAGGTGGGCTGGTTTGTTAAATTGGAGAATTTCTTCCTCTGACCCACTTCATACCTCGTCCACTTTGAGGTCTGTTTTAACACCATCAGTTGAACACTGTCTTCAATTTTTTCAATAGAACTTGTTCACCATGCCTCTTGGCTTTCTCACTTATTACTTATGAGGTTTTATTAATTTTGGGGATGTAGTCTTCCTTGACATTATTGATTTTTCTCTGTCATGCCAATATGAGATCCCTTCAGTGGGCACTTCACAAACAATGGAATCTTGAGTTAGGATTTTCTTTTGACCCCCAGTTCTATTTCTTGTTTCATACAAAATGATTTGCATTAGTGGCTGGACTAAGCTTATAGGCTGGCTGGTGTGCAGTTTCCTTCTCTGCATTCAGTTATACATCTTTTCGTGGGAACACCCCTTTGAGGATGAAGAGTATGGGTCAATCTCTGGGGTACTCTGAGCTATTGGTCTGCAGACAAAGCTATTTGCATATCTTTCCTTGAACTTCTGTTTGTGCATTGAGCCTTATTGGATCTCTTATTCCAGATTTCTGCACATCACATTTGCCTTATAGCAATTTTAGTGTAGGGTGCTGTCAGTATTTTCACAGATCTTCTTTTGCTCCACAAAGTGGGCATTAGATCCCCTTGTTTTGAGGGACTTTTACCATTGATGGAATTTTCATTATGCCTTTGCTAGAAGTCTTAACATTAAGTTGCCTCTATTTTGGTCACCTGTATCTCATCTGCTGCCTCTGGCAATTAATGCCTTTTTTCTGGATTGGCCCCAGAAATTTTTATGATTATTTCATTGTGTGATTTTTCTATTCCACTCCTTCTCTAGTCCACCTGATTGCTCCCTCTTGGCCAACTCAGTCTTGTGCGTATTGTTTTCAGAAAATGAAACTTCAAAAGATGTTAAATGTTCTGTCAGTAATGAACAGTAACACAAAGCTTGTGTGATTATTTAACTTTCCATAGCTATATAGGATGTAACATAATAACTTGTATGTCATTTTATGAATAGTTTTGCTCTTGATCGGTTTAAAGCTTTTGTTTTCTTTTATCAATGAGGAAATAAGCACATGGGTTTGTATACCTCCATATAAAATGTTTGATAATTTATTTTGCATTATACATTTTATAACCTAAAAAAATTGTACGTTGTTTTTTCAATTAAAATATTACTTGAAGGCTAAGAAAATAATCAGTACTAATACTTGTAAAAATAAATATACAATTATTTTTCATGTTCTGTAGATAATATCTGGGTTAAAAACTGGGAAACACTCACCTGTTACATGTTTTGCATGTAAATTTGGAGTATCTCTAGTCCAACATATAGCAGAGAAAAAAAAAAGTGGGGATGATATAGTTGCTCTTGTTAAAGGTTTGTGCAATTTCTTCAAAATCGAATCAGCTCGAGTCTGTCAAGGAGTTACCCAAGTGTTTCAAGTAAGTCTTTATGTAAACCTGTAGGATTTACCTTTTGTTATTTAATAAAATTTTCTTTTTGTAACAAAACTTCAGAGATGTCTTGCATTAAATAAAAATATGAAGTAAATGGTACAAGAAAATTGTGTTTTGTTATTAAATGAAGCAGTTATAAATATAATTTTAAATGGCACACAATAATAAGTTGTAATTATGTTTATGGTTAACTTATTTTTCTTCAGTATCATCCATTTTTTTTCCTGTGATCTCTACTAAGCCATCAAAAACACTTTGCTAAATTAAAAATTAATTACTTGATAACCTGGTTCTGTTGTTTTCTGCTTGTGGTTTGAAAACTGACATAATCATTTTTAGTTGTCTTGTTTATATTCTTCATTGGTTATGTTGTTGGTCTTATGAAGAGTGACTTTTAAGTGCAAGTAAAACTGTACATGTAAAAGAAATGCATTACTATTGAGCTACTAAAGTTACACGATGTTCTTCATTGATACTGTAAGAAGTAAACAATAAAATGAATTTATCTAATAAGAAATATGGATGCTAAGGCATACGAGACTGAACATACAAAATTAATATTAAAATTGTGTCTTTATTGGGGTCTTTCAGGTATTGTCATGTGATATGGACTTTAATTTTTTTCTCTTTTAGTGTTTTTTATAGTTCCAGTGAAAACATTCAGTAGAAATTTAATAGTGTATAAAATAATTAAAAGCACATTTGTTAATCTATAAATAATTTATGTTGACTCATTTTGATCTTTTCTTTTCACTTCATCTTAGAGCTAGCTTGATTTTAATAATTTATTTAGACTCATTTTAATTTTTTTTCAGTCTATCTTAGAGCTAGCTTGATTTTAATCTTTTCTTTTCAGTTCATCTTAGAGCTAGCTTGATTTTATTAATTTATTTAGACTCATTTTAATTTTTTTTCAGTCCATCTTAGAGCTAGCTTGATTTTAATAATGTATGGAGACTCATTTTGATCTTTTCTTTATAATCTATCATAGAGCTAGCTTGATTTTAATTCCATAATGAAGGTACTGTTAAAGTGTAATAAAAATGTTTTATAATTTTCTGAAATGTTTATTTTTGCTTACTGTGTGATTTGCATTTGTACTAAATTCTTTTTCTGTATGTATGTGTGCATTTCAGTTAAACAAACTTCAGCATTACCCTGAGTCAATAAATTCTGACATTTCTCTTTATCTTGTTATTTTTTAAATTGTTTGAGTTTGGGTATATGTGCATTTCCTTTTTTTTCTTTAAAGGGAGAAGTTCTCTATGTGTTTGAGCGATTACTGCTCAGCCCTCAGGAAGTCTGTGGACTAATTCTAGGTGATACATGTTCTCCTGTTTATAATCCATACCATAATTGGACTGTTCCATTGACTCCTTTTCCTAAACCTCCTGTTAAGCCAGTTCCACCACCAAAAGTATGTAGTTGTGAACAGACTATTATTTTTTCTAATCTTTTGCACATTTTCATAATTTTATCGTAATATTCTGTTTTTAAATATTATAATTTTCAGGTGTTTTTTGTATGGATAAATTATATCTGTTTTTGTGCTTCAATAAGATGCAAATTTATCTTGTCTTAAATATTGTTTTATCAAAATATATCACATTTTTGAGAATAAACTGATTTCAGAGTTAGTTAAAAAAATAAAATGGGGCTCAGTTAAGGTGACTTGAATGTTTTGTGGTGTAAAATATTTTTAAAACATTATTAGTATTATTGTTAAGTTTTGTGTAAGTTTATGATACTGGAATTTAGTACTAAAAGGAGTAATGTATTGGTTACTACAATGTTGATGTTATAACTTTACAAAAGTATATTTATGCTGTATTAGGTGAGAAAGTTAAATTAATTAATTGTTCTTAATTTTCTAGTAGGTGGTTATGTTGAATTTTAATTTCAGACTGGTGCACCAACAACACGTGTACTCCATTTATCAGACACACACTTTGATCCGTACTATAAGGAAGGCAGCAATGCAGAGTGTGGAGAACCATTGTGTTGCAGAATTACTGATGGACTTGCACCTGATCCAAGTAAAGCAGCAAGAAAGTGGGGAGACTACCGTAGTTGTGATACACCCTTACAAACTTTAGAACATATGCTGAAACATATAAGAGACAATCACAAGGTACTGAGATTAATGTATGTCCAAGTGTCCTCTTTAGTATTAAAGTCCAAAAGCTGAATACTTTTTGTTTTTGTGAGGGAATAAGTCATTTTGGATAATTCTACAAGTTTTACATGTGTGAGATATCTTTAATATCAAGTTTCAAATGTCTTATAACATGACTGTGGATGGATGAAATAATTTTACACAATCACAAAAAAGATTGTTCTGTTAACTTTGGATTTAGTGAATTGCTCAGTTTTGGTAGTGTATGAAAGAGAAGTATGTGACACTTGAAATAAGAGTTAGTTGTAAACAAATACATGTATTTATATATTTAAGAATATCATAAAGTTATCTCTCTAAAGGTGTACTATTTAAATATTAACAAAACAGAAGATAGAACAAATTATTACCTAAATGTACTCAAAAATACCAACTCCATCTGTACATGATTTTTATTTTATGATATTGAAAATTATTGTGAGGTACCAACTGCATCAATTATAGTGAAATTTGGGAAAGGAACTCTGGTGAACCCTTCCAGTAATGAAGTTTAAAGGATAAGTATATGGCTGTATGGTTTGACTTTGGCATCTATTCCAATATTTATTTTCTTAGTGCCATGAATGAGACCTTTACTCTACTAGGAGATAGGTAACAAAATTATTGAAGCTATATGAAAATGACACTTAATAGTATTTTTCAAATGTGTTAGATTAAAGTATTAAAAGACTGTTAGGAGCAGAAACACTTTTAAAGCACTTCATATGTTGCCTCGCATTACAAAATACTGTACAAAAATGAACTGCTAAAAATAAACTTATCACATGCCTCGGTATATAAATAATTGTATGATATTAAGAAAGACAAATACAGAAAATGTAAGTTGTTAGGTTATGCTTGAAAAGCAGAAACTACAAAACCAAAGAGAAAGAAATATTAAAAGCCATGAGAAAAATCACATGATGTTTATAACAATTGAGAATACAAGAAATAAGGTCAGGAATTGCTAAATAAGTGAGGGCAAGTTGATGTCAGAGTATTAACTTACAATAGTCTTTGATTTTTCTCTTATATCTATGATTTAGTATTGTAGATATTTGTCATTAGAGAGCTAAAAGTTATTGTTTTTTATTTAGTAATCTTTGATTTTTTAAAACATTTTAATGGTATGAAAATGAAATCTTTGTGGATGTTATGAAGGTGAAATTATCTTCCTGTCATTGATTTCTGACATTTGTTGTTTATGTTGCCTGAAAATAATTTTCATCTGTACGTGAAAATATAAGTAATTGATCAGAATTACAAGAAGAAAAAGGAAAACACTTACTGTATTTTAGCCATTTGGGTTTCTTTTTATTCTATTGAAGATTAATTAGCTGAGACAATGACCATTATTTTCACATTCTTTACTCTAGTTTTAACTTTTTCTTCATAGTTTCAGAATTTATCGTTTTGGAATTTTTTAAATGTATTTATATTGTTCATGCTAATTACTTTTCAGGTTGATTATGTTTTGTGGACTGGAGACATTCCACCTCATGATGTGTGGAACTCTTCTCAGTCAGAGCAGATATTTCTCCTAAAATCTGTTACTCAGTTAATGAATAAATATTTGAAGAATATTCCTATTTTCTCTGCTATTGGAAACCATGAAAGTTCCCCAGTTAATAGGTAAATGTTTCCCACTTTGCAAGAATTAGCTTGAAATTAACCATATTTTCAGAGGCATACAAATAAATTAAAATGTTTTTTTGAGAGCATTAAAATTCTGTATTTAGTTATTAAAAATCTGTAACGCAACCATTACGTTATTGAATATTTCTTGTCTGTGATTTCTTTTTTTTATTTTTATAATGATCAGATTTTTTGTGTGTGTTTATTCAGTATCTCAGTTCATTACACTTATAATGATTTAAATGAACTTCAATATTACAATGTACCAATGTTGTTTACAAGAATTTTATAACTTGGGTAACATATTTACATACATTTAATAATACTGTATATTGTATGTCCATATAACTTCTTTGCAGAGTGTGGATGGGCCTTCACCAAAATTGGTATGGAGGTTCACTTGCTTCATGTGAGGATACATACAAATAGTTTTACATTTGGTGTTTTTATGGGTATTTTTTGCATTTATTTTTAATTACTCGTTCATCCTTTGTTGTTTTCCAGTAGGATTGTTGTAGGTCTTCAGATTTATAATGCTAAAATCAGGGGTTAAATTTCCCTCAGTGGACACAGTAGATAGTTCAATGTGGCTTTGCTATAAGAAAAACACACACATGCACACATGCGAGCGAGCTCTTGCTCACTCTTAGTCTGACCTCTTTGTTGTATTTTTACACAAGTTATTGTTTCATTATAGAAACATTGCAGACTTATGGTTTCATATTTTGTGTTTTGCTGTTTTTTATGGGTGTTTATGCATTTTGTACAACTGCATTTAAGGGAAGCAAGTTTTCATGTCATAAAATAATCTTTCATTAATTGTGAATTTAGATAACTTTTATTCAGGGTACGTGCAATTCAACTAGTTCCAAACAAATTTGAGCTCGTACATAATTTGTATGTGTAAAATTATTATGAGTCGCTTTTCATCATTAAGGAATCAGATTGCTGTCTTTTTTTTAATAAAGTAATGAAGGTAATGATGAATAACTAAACTTTACCTAAAACTTTATTTTTGAAAAAAAGAAAAGAAAAAAGTTTTTAATATTAGAATTTTATTATTTTAGTCCTTTTACTTTCTCACAAGCTTCCCAATGCCCCAAATAACTGGGAAATATGACATATCCTGGCTGTATGATGAAATAGCAAAAACCTGGGCACCATGGGTACCAAGAGGTGCAGAAGCCACAATTAAGAAGTGAGCATTTCAGACTTCTTTATGTGACAACTGTGATGTACATTTTTATTCAAGCTTTTAAGTATAATTGAACTGTCTGTCAATGTTGGTTGAAATGTTTGCTTATGCACTTCAACCAGTGAAAGATTTTGTGAAATATCTTTTTTTTGTTTTAAATTTTGCAAATCTGTCGGTTGTAATATTAAAATAAGGAGACTTTTGAGATCACATTTTTGTAACACAGTATTACTTATCTAATATAATGTTCAGATGTAATTATTATAGTATAAAAAGAAGCTTAAGAGATTAAAATTTTTATTTATTATTTAAGTGTGTATAATCTGAACTTAAAATTTCAATAAACATTGCATGTGTTAGTAAGTATCTGATAATGGGTTACTCCTAAAGTATTTTTCTGTAATTAACTGGCTTACTAATTAAAACTGTGTAAGTAAATCTCAGTTTTTAGGTAATGGTTTCTCAGTAGTCTTATAATAACAATAAAAAAAGAAAAAATTAATAAATATAGCCATGTGTTACTTTTATTTTAAGGGGTGCTTATTTCTCAGTCAAAGTAAACCCTGGACTTAAGATAGTTTCCATTAACACAAACTACTGTAATAACCAGAATTGGTAAGTACTTGGTGATTTTTTTTTTTTGTTAATTCTTAAAATGAAGAATGTTTAGTCTTGTTTTGTTATTGCTGTCTGTGTGCTTGACAATTTTAAAAATTTAGGAATTTTGTAACTTAAAACTGTAAAATTAATGTAATTTAAAATATGATAATCACTTTTTGTGTGTTTATTATACACTTTATGTATACAAGTTACATATAACATGCACATATTATTGTACACATCTTCAAACATAATCTTTGAATGAATAGGGGCATACAAAAAAATGCAGTTAAGAGCTTGTTGGTTTATGTACTTGTGGTCTTATACTATATTTCCATGTTTCTTTCCTTCATAATTTGATACGATCGAATTGTTAGGATTTCTTGTGCACAAGAGTAACCCTTTCCATATGGGTCACAGGTCAAAAGCCATGTCACCAAGTTAGTTGACTCACCATTAAAGTTTTAATGAACTACTATTTTATGAATTTATATTAATAAGTTTGGTGTCAAACTGTAGATTATAAATGAAATTTTCATATTTTGTATAATTTAATTTATTAATTTAAAAGTAAATTAAAAAAACCTGAACTTCAATTTTTGTATGTCATGTGGTATGTTAAATGCAGTACTGGTTTGTATTAAATGTTTCTGATGTCAAAATACAAAGTCTATAGCTTTACATGAATTAGAAATGTGAATTAATGATATTGAAAAGCTGGAATATAAAATACGAACCTCACACCTTTCTATTTGTCGAGATATTACTCATGAACTAAATCAAACACCGTGGTCTCACTCACTACTTTCCAGTTTTAGAAACAGTCCCTTACATATATTTCTGTATATAACATTTGAATAACCAGTTGAAAGGTCAGAATGTTCTCCAAATGGTTTTCTCAGTCATATTCAAATACAACAGTGTCTCTCTTTCTTTCCAGACAAACTGTCATGCTGGTAAGTTGAGTCTTTAGCTTGTTTGAAATTTAGAATTTTTTTAATATTCAAATACAGCTTTGTTACTAAACTTGATAAATTATAAAGGAATTCTATGGTATTGATATAAAACCTAAAAAAAATTTGTTTGGCATCTTCCATGTGTGAAATTTCTTAACGCATAGAAAACCTGCGACAAGCATCAACCCAAATATAAAAATCATAACTGGAAGAGATAATTGTTTGATGGATTACTTCTTTATTGTTATATGTTTTAGGAAAAAGAAGTTTAGGAACTAGTTTGTTAACAGTAATAATGTATATATAATGTATTGTAACTGAGATTTGACTATCTTATAAAATACTAGTTCACTAAAACACAGCCAAGGCAGGTCACTTTGTAAAAGTCTGTTGGGTACAGTAACATGAGTGCATGTGCATCTTGTCATTGTAACTTCTGTGATGTAGGCTAGCAATAGCTGAAAGGTTAATATACTAAAATTAATAAATACTATTTATGCATTTATATATGTTTATATAAATGTATAATGTTATGACATTTAAGCTATTTAGACTAAAATTTGTGTTGTGGAGTTATATAATCTGTAGTTATTCTACAGAGAAAAAAATACTTTTTATATTTATTTGCTAATTTTTATGTTTGTTATGTGATCAGCCAAATCTACTGAACACTTAGTGAGATTCTGATTCAATAGTGAAAATAACAGATAAAATATGAAGTTTTGCTAAAAATATTTAATAATTGTCTAGAAGTTAAGGAAATTTCACGTGTGAAATTTGAAAGTTTTCTAATGCATAAAAGTATTTTGATTTTGAGATGAAAATTATTCTACGTGTTTTTCTGAAAGAAAAAATTGAGAAAATATTTAAAAAATCTTAACACTTAATTAAAAACCTTATATTTTAATTATAAAAGATCTGTAATATTTATCAATAACCTACAAATTTTTATGAACATATGCATACATTATCAAAATCATACTATAATTACTGTAATGGATACTTTTGTGGCTATCAGTTTGGTGGAATCCATCTAGACTGTAATGAATGGTTTAACAGATGTAATTCCAGCAATGAGTCTGTTTTTTGTTTCTTTTTATTACAACTAACTTGTTTTTAATTGTTTAGCTTTGGAAATCATTACATTTTAAAATATGTAAAACCATTTGAACATATCCTGTATGTTTAATTTTGGTTATTGTAATGAAAGTAGATTATAAGTTACCTTTAATTTATTATAGAAATAATATAATTATAAAAGGAATTAAGAGTTAAACTTTGCACAGAAATATTTTTTGTAATGATCTAAAGGGAACAATTTTAGTGTACTACAGATAGACATCTAGGACCTGTGTACTGCTATTTTTTGAGTACATATTAATTTCAAAGATAAATCTTGTTACAAGAATTTTGTGTTCTGCATACACTAGTGTTTTGGTGTTTTAAAGCTAAAGAGGCTTTGTGGTTATGATTTACATTTCTGGAGCAGAACTTGATTCAGTGCTATAATTGAATGACATGACTTTTTTGATTTTTATCTGATGAAAGATGTAAAACAAAAATTTAGTAACATAAAAGCAACATGCATATAAACTAATAAAACTGATCATTGACACAAGTTATTTTTGGTAACTTTAAAAGTGTTGCTTCTTAGGTGGTTACTGTTAAATTCTACTGATCCAGCTGAAGAACTACAGTGGCTTATCCAAGAACTACAGGCTTCAGAGCTGATTGGGGAAAAGGTAATGTTAGTTATTTGTTAAATACTATCTAAGCTGTTTAGATCTTTTTATATGTTCATTTCTAAATAAGCCTAAAAGACCTTCATAATACAACATGTGTTCAGTGTGTATTTTGAGCATGTTTGTAAACGTGATCAGTGTCGGTGATGTAGTTTATAGCTGCAAAGGAAGCATTTAGTTCTTAAATCTCAGACTGTTTCATTATGTTTTTCTTAGAATTGTTTTTCATAGTTTTTGGTAAAATATACTTTTTGACATCACAGACTTTTATTAAAATATTTAAGGTTTTTTTATGTACTTTCTTTATGTTTGTTTCAAATCAATATTCTGTTTGGCATTTTGATAAAACAATATGTATTAAATGTAAAAAGATTGAATATAAGATATTTTGTCATAATCAATGTTCAGGGATATTAGTTACTCGCACACCCATACAGTCTAAGTGCTAAACTATGGGTGGATAGTGCAGATAGCTCCTAATTTAGTTTTGCCAAAAATTAAGAAATAGACCAAAACAAAACATATCATTATGCAAGAGTCTTGATTGGATGTCCTTAACAGAACTTGTTTTCTAACATTACATAATATTTTACTAGTACAAAGCTTATGGTATTTGTGGTATGTATTACTTCTAGATATTTTGTCTGATGAATTTCCAGGCATTTATAGCCTTTAAGAATTAGCTGTGTAATAAAGTGAACTCATGAAAGCACAGTCTTAGCTGAATATTGGGTTTTCAAGATCATGGTCATGTAACACTTACTTCTAATAATAATGTACTTTATGTTACAGATGGCTTTCAAAACATTAAAACAACAACATATTTTTTTTCTGTTTCTCTAGTATGTTTTTATTTTTCACATTTAAGTAAAGGATTTGTAAAACTTGTGGTATGCTACATTTTAATACCATTGTAGTCAAAAAAGGAATTTGTATCAATATTTAAAGTGTCACCATGTTGAAAGAATTAAAATAATTTATTTTTGCATGATAAGGTTCACATCATTGGTCATATCCCACCTGGTACAGGAAGCTGTCTTCAAGTTTGGAGTCATAACTACTATCGTATCATTAACAGGTGAGATGTGTATACATGTTTAATGAAACCTGTTATTTACCTCTGGAATCTGCACGAATGCATTCTTATATACTTCCACCCCATTCATCTGAAACCTATTATTTACTTATGGAATCTGCATGAATATAACTATGTATGCTTTCGAAAAAGAAAGTCATAATAGTGATAAGACTATTCCATGTAGTGTTAGTTGTTTTAAATCCAATAACAAATTCTTCCTTGCTTTTTTGCAGCTACATTTGACAAATGTATATTTAAAAATTTGAAATGAAAATTAAGATATGGCTTGTGTGTACTCATCCATGGAAGTAAACTGGCTTTTTTTCTGATGGAAAAGATTCAGTTTTGTTTCTTATTAAATATTTAATGACATAAATAATACACACTAACCTTTTGATATTTTTCAATGTTCAATGAATTAATTATTATCATTTACAGGTTTGAAAGCACTGTTGTGGCTCAGTTCTATGGTCATACTCACAGTGATGAATTTGAAGTATTTTATGACACAGAGACCCTCAAACGCCCCACAAATATTGCCTACATTGGACCCAGTGTAACTACATTTGGTAGTGGGAACCCTGCTTTTAGAATTTACACAGTAGATGGAAACTATGCTGGTAGTTCCAGGGTAAGTATGACTTGTTTCTTATTCAATGTATGGCAGTAATTTGGTTTGCAAATACATGTTTAGTTGCTAAGCAAGTGCAATGTTGTGGAGACTGAATTGTAAAGATAAAAGAACAACAGGTTAAGAAAGTGTAATTATTCCATATTTGAGCTGTTACTATAGGATAAAAGTATTAAAATATTTGTTGTGTGTGTGTATATATTTCTTTTATGTAGACAAACACATTTGTGGTTATTGAAATAATGCAACAAAACATGTTTCATATTAGGTTGTACTAGATCATGAGACATATTTCTTAAACCTTACTGAAGCAAATCTGTTTAACCAACCTACATGGAGAAAAACATATTCAGCCAAAGAACACCTGGAAATGAAATCTCTTCTCCCTCATGACTGGAATACTCTCATTCAACGTTTTGAGTCGAATGATACCCTGTTTCAACAGTTTTATAGGTAAGTTCAATATTAACATACTCCTATTATAATAATAATAATAATAATATTTTGTATGTAAAGATTTAGGACTTCTTTTGTGGTTATATAAGTGGAAATCATTGAGAATGTGTGGTTATCACTGTCTGCCAGCTTTGACCCATGACCTATGGGTTTTATTTAATTTTGTTTTAATTTATTACATGATTCCATGATTATTGATTAAAGCTACATCTTATCATCCAGCAGTGTTACTGTTATTTGTAGTTGTCACTGTTATCAACAGATTGCCCTATGTCCTGTGGTAGCCATTTTTTTTCTCACCAGGACATAACCTTACCTATAGCATGTGAATGTTTTCACATGATAGTTCTTTATCATTATCCTTAGTAGCTAACAAGGTTGTCTTGTTTAAGACAAACTTTTTCAGACTGTAATAAGATTTTGATGATATTATCTGGTACTAAACAAATTCATAGCTGTGGCAAAATGTTTAATCAGAGACAAACATTTTATATTTTAGTTAAAACTTGATATCTGCTTTATCATAAAGCTATTTGTGTACCTGTGTTTAATTTTATTATTTTCCTATAGAAAGCAAAGCTTATCTCTTTTCATAAATGATAAATATGTATATTTTTTTGTACTCTTGTATTGTTTACAACTTTTAAACTTTCATTCGTGGTCAGGTAGAATTTGTTTTCTGCTCAATATTAAACTCTATTATTAATTCCAGTAAAAACAAACAATGTACTTGTACACTGTTTCTTTCTTGAATATTCTTGATTATTTACTGCAATTTCATCAGAAAACGTATTTAGTAATATGGAAGTACTTGTTTTAACAAACTAAGTAGAATTCTCTGAAGAAAAGTAACTTTCTAGTGATAGAGAAATAAATGTGCTTATAGTTTGTATACTCTGTTTATTTGATGTCCATATTCTACAACAATATTCATTTACAGAACCTTTTTTTAAAAAATAAATTTTAAGTGGTATGTGTGTATCAAATGAAGTTTCAAAATATTGGTTATAGAAAAGAGCTTAAGTGTGTATTATAAGAGAATAAATTAAATTTCATTATTTGTGAAGTTAGTTAATTATTTGCTATTGTTTTGAATTAAGCTTGTAACTATGATTTTGTTTGTATGAACTCAAAGATACATAAATGAAAAAAACTAAGTCTGTATTACCTATTACTGATTGCTTTCATACAGTTTTTCAAAGTTTAAAACATCACGTTCTTTAATGGTCAAAATTCGTTTTGGTTGGTGTAAGTTGTTTAGCAAAGTCCTCCAGTCATTGAATTACTTGTAAATGTTAATTTTTTCTTCTCATTTGTAGATATTACAGAAAGATGAGTGATTACCACAATGAACCATGCACAGGAGACTGTAAAAAATCCATGCTCTGTAATCTTCGATCTGGTCGTTCTCACGATTCATCTTTGTGTAATGCTGGCCAGTAAAATACTAGAAAACTTTAGTAACTGTTGTTTAAAAAAATTGTCCATGCTCTGTAATCTTTGATTTGTCCCAATTTCTTTTAAACTACTTTAATGATTTATACTTAAACTATAAAACAAAAATTGTGCAAGGTTTAATTAACTGGTAAACTAAATACAATATTTTTTATGAAGTGCTATCTTAGAATAAGGAAACTTCTTTACTCTTAAAGATTATTTTATATTGCTATGGTAAAAATTATATGTTGTGTAATGTTTGAATCACAGACATAAAAAGTAGACATTTAATAGCAAACTATGAAAATACTTAGATTTGAATACTTTAAGTAGCTGAGTTAAATTTTGACCTAAAATTCACTTTTCTGAGATTAGAACAATGTGCAAAGTATGCCTCTGCAAGTTTTTAAATAATTCGTTTGAATCTCTTCCATACCATTCACACTCAGAATATATGCATGTATAAAATTACAATGATTACATTGTTAGAATGAGTGTATGTGACATTGATTAATAAGAGTTACTGCTTTGTTTGCGATGTTAATTTATTACCATATTAAACTTGTGTTATGCTAAAATTACTTTGTTTTGTTTTACAATCCTGCTGATTTCAGAATATTTAGTTTTAGGGGGAAAAAATTAATTTTCATCATTTTTTTTTAAATTTCCAATATGGGATTTTATATTTCTGAGTGAACATAACAATCTGATTTTCATTTCTTTTTAAATTATGAGGTGGATTTTGCCTGAATGATAATAAACTAAAAATTGTATAAGGATCATAAAATGATTAAACATTGTAGAAACACGTTATAGTACTTTGAGACATTTGTGCAATTTTTACATACAACATCAACCACAATGTTGAGGGGATATTTTTACAATGCTGCTTTTAAAATTAAAAAAAAGATCAATTATGGTATTTTTTACTGTGCATAGAGGATTAAACAATAATGCTGTGAGTGACATGCAAAATGGTGGTGTGGATCTTTGTAATTATAAGCAAAACCTTTGTTGTGTGGTACTCAATATAGAAAGTTAACTTAGATATAATTCTTGGTGATTTGATAGGCCAAATACTGAATGAAGACAAGAATGTTGTGGTCAGGGGGTTTCAGGCACCTTAAATTACCTAATATTACTAGTAACTGACAGCAGTTTCATTGTATTCATTTTCCTTCTGTGATTCCTAACTTCATTGGAAAATTTTTGTAAAACTTAAAAATATCCAAGCATTATTTGACCATTTGTACCAAGTTTCACATTATTATTTTATTAGTACATGTTAAACATGTTCTTAAAAGAGTAATTTTTCCATAATAAATGTGGTCAATACTTGAGCTGTATCAGAATGCCACCTCAACACTTATTTTTGTAATTTAAACAATATTCTAAGACTTTTTAGATTTTTTTATATAATAAATAAATGATTTTTTTAGAGTAAACTATGTCCAAATTTGAGTTTATACATGTGAAAATGTGTCAAAGGACATCATTGTTGTAGCATTGCCTTATTATCAGATGTTACAGCAGACTACTGCTGACTGAGCTCAAGTTAAATCAAGGTATTTTTGTATATTTATTGAGTTTGTGTGGAACATCTTTTATAGATACATTTCTTTTTAGATATAACTTTCTGTTCTATTACACAAACTCGTATATTTTGTTTCAAATCTGTATTTTATATACTTTTGTGCTGTCACACTTCATATGCAATAGATTATTATTATTTATGCTCTTGTATCATACAACTACACTACAATACTTAGTTTTTTCATAACAACAGTGAATAAAATGTTTTCCAGACATAATTCATAGCTTTTGAATGACACCTAGTTTTAAACTTTTCAAGTGTTAATTTATTGTTTTAACTTTCTATTTTCAATGACCAACAAGTGATAGAGGTATACTATTTTTAGTATTTTTTTAATTATTCTTAAAATAACATAGTTCTTTCCAGCACTGCTTTCTGTTTTTTTGGAGGGATTCAAGCACTGAAAAATGTTATTGATAGAGAAACTTAAATGTTTTTAGTTCAATAACAACAGTTGCAGAATCACTTTTTAAGGTAATATATAATGCTACATAATTCTGTATAGTTTCCAAAGTACATTTAATTATTCTTTTTTTATTTAACATGTTAATATACAAGTGAATACTGACACATATATTTGTACAAAAAAGGGAAGCAGGTTCTTAACTTATAAATAATTTTTATAACTCATTTATATTTATGCTGCTTATGTAATGCCTTGTGATATGGTTTCAGGAGAAAGTGTTTGAAGATAAAATGTACTTTGACCATTTACATATTTGACATGCCATTATTATTTTCTTAATTTTAATTTTTATTACCTCTCACATAAAAATGGATCTGACTTAGTGTTTGAAATGATCCTTGTCAAATTTGAATGGAAAGGTAAATGTGTAGTAACAGGTATAATGTACTACTAATGACATAATTTTTCAAGGTCCTAATTCTTAAGTTGTGACCATTAATGTTTTTACACTTGTAGACTTTCATCGTTAAGTTTTTTGTAAGTTTCTTTTTGCAGAAAAAGTACATATTTATTTACAAATCCGATAGTATCAGCTGGAGAAGTGGTAGATGAAGACACTGATTTTGTTGAGACATTCCTATGACAGAATATGTGGTCAAAAATATTAATGTGTTATCTGTATAAGATATTCATTTGAAATAGCTCTGGGTAACCTGCTCATCAGTTGATTTGAATTAGAATAGTTATTACTTAAATATGAACATGTTTGTCAAATATGAACAGAATCCCTGTCTTGGTGAAATTCATCTGGCACAAGCCACTGGTTTTGTATTTTAAAAAGCATGGATGTGCTCTTAGATACATGCTTTATATATAGTCTTGAACATGTAGGACTTTTGAAACCGTGATATAGTGACTCTTAACAGCATTTCAAACTTCTTATGACTATTGATAAGGAAGAGATGGCATAAAGGAAATTGTGATATCGTCAAGATGGAAGGAAATGCTTACCATGTGTTCAAAAATGTTTTTCCACAATGTAGATTATGGTTCACAAAAAATATTTTTTCACCTTTTTCTACAGCAGCAGTGATTTTGTAATAATTACTGTATGTACTTAAAACTACAGAGTTATTACCTCCCCCCCAAAAAAACAACGAAAAAACACATTAGATTGTTTCTTCACCACATTGCTCAATACTATCATCAAACTCATTTTTGAACAAAAATAACTGATTAATTTTTCATCATGTTGAAAATCCTAACTTCCCCTTCTGGTCCACTCAATTCATTTACTGGAAAAAACATCCAAAACACATTCATGACATGTAAAACAAGCATGTACTTCCTGATGACAATGGAATCCTAAAATCTGTAAAATGGGTGGAACATGGATACAGTAACCATTGTCCTTTTCTTTGTTTTAAACCACTAATGATGTTAGTAGTATGTGCTGTAATTTTAGTATGTCATTTTTATTGGTCTGTCTAAAATGTGACAAGAACCATTTACCAGTACTTGTCAAAATACTTGGTAGTGATTGACTGATGTTTCATGAAGTGCTTTTTAAAAATTATAATTTTGAAGATGTTGGGAAACCAAGTCTACTGTGGTGCCTGAAGTTGGAACTTTATATAAATTGTCAAAGATTGTCTGTACCCATTAAAATTATATTTTGCTTCTTATGCAATATTGTTTTTGTGATATTCAGGATTTTAAATAATAACATCCATCTTTAACTGAATATTTTAACATATACATAAAAATGATCATATTTAATTTTGACAAAGTTAAATTTCATTAACATAATTTACCTTTTGAGGATTAATAGCTGGATTGTATTTAAAATGTACACAATACTTTACTCTTATTTAAAAATGTCTAGTTAATTAGTACTTTCTATTCAGTTTGATAAACTAACTCTTCATGAATTGTGTGCATGAAGGTACAGAAATACAGTCCAGATAAATCCAAATAGAAAGCAGATTTAACTTTTTTCTTATGTTTGTATTTCAAGCACTAAAAATTTAGTGAATACTAGTGTTCCATTATGTGTACCCCTGTGTTTCAACTTTAAGACAGAAGGAATATAACACTAAAAACCAAGTTTTGATACTTGTGTTGGTTAGAAACTACATTGTGTAGTTTTTGTGCTTAACAGCATTATATGTAATTAGGTTTTATGTACTTTTTTACCAAACTTGCTGTAACCTTATTCAGGTATCCACAGAATAAATCTCAAAAGACCAGTTGAGAATGTTAAAGATTCAAAATTATAATGGTGGTGTAAAAATAATCAACACTGTTTCAAGTCTTTTTGTAACCAGTGGAATGTGTTTTTTTTCTTCAATTATTTATGAGAATTTGCAGGACAAATACTGGTTATTCAGCAGCTAAGAATTAAACTACACAGCTTGTTGGCTGGTCTTTGAATGACCATTATGTTCTCAGGTGATCTTGGTAAACAGTTATGTAGCAAAGTGATAATAAGAAAGTGTACAAATCTTGACCACTTGATGCTTTTTAAACTATTCTGTTTGAGATCCAGTATTATTTCACTTTGAGTTAATATTCTTGTATATTTTGTACAGTTATTTTTGATTTTACAAGGTTTAAGAAATCATTCCCTCACCCCCTCTCCAACCGTGTTTTTGTAAAACTCGAACATGATGATTTGTAGTGGAAGTGAATATGATCTTTAAATAACATCAGTCAGTTTGTAATACCTGTATGCTTGAAAGATCATTCTGTTTAGAATTTTTGTTGGATCTTTTATTCCATCCTGTTTTCTGATGTTACATTCAAATCTTGTTTAGAAAGATGTGACTCTTTTTGGTTAAAACTTGAATTAAATTGGAATTTTATGATGAATTTGATATTGATTTGTAGCCAAAGTTTGTGTTAATTTTTGAATGAGATTATTAAGAGAAATAGAACTTAATTGCAAAATTGACATGTCAGGTTATTCTTTCCAGCACAGTTGAGTTATACAAGTATGTAAAAATAATGTAGTATAAAAAATCACTAGTTATGAAAATATACTAGAGTAGTTTGAGATCTTATACAGGTGTGTAATATTAAACCTATACAAGTGATTAAATTGATTCTTCTTTTTATAATGGCACTAGAATTTTGGAAATTTGTTGAGAACCTACTAAACACTATAATAAATCACTTAGTAATGAATGGTTTAGAAACTTTGGTTTCTAGATTGTGTAAAGTTATTATTTATATTAACATGAATTTCATAGAACAGTATTTTTTCTTTTAATGTGCTTTTATTTAAAAAACCCCATTAAGACACTGTTTTAATTTATTCCCATGATTATAAAATAATCGTATACTTGAGTGGGAGACTAACATCAACTATTGATTTTAGTTGATTCATCAATGACCGAATTCTGATTGTTTAAATTAGCTTTAAGTGGTATAATTTTTTCGTAGTAAGAAATACATGTTAATACACACACATGTATGTATTACGAACCTAGGTTATTAGTTCTCAGGTACAGTTTTTAAAACTAAAGTTAAACTTATAGATTTACATAAAACAAAAGCTAGTGATTACATGGAATGGCATGGTCGTATCTGAATCCAAAAGATAAATTTAGTGATCTTTGACAAGTAATGCATTACAAAATGTGTTAATTGGATATAAAGACTTAAAATAATATGTTAGCACTTAAACCTTCCAGGTTTGTTCATGATATTTAAATAAATTGTTGAACTTTTAATATTTTCTTAGTGGATTTTAAAGTGAAAGTAAACATGAACTGAGGGGAATTTTAAAAATACTATTATACTTTATCTAAATGTAATGTCTCCCGTTTTTGTTGTCCCTTCTATGTAAAATATATTCAATTTTTGAAATGTTGAACTTGCACTTAACGTATTAACTTTTATAATACATTTTCTGAGTTTAGTAATATTTTTCATTTACAACGTATTTCATGTTTTTGTGCAAATACAACTCTCTCAATCTTATTCCAAATATTATGCTTTACGTTTCATTTAAACACCGGTATATATAAGATTATTAGACTATAATTATGATGGAGAAACATTAAAAACTGCTGATTTCATAATAAACTACTTGAATACAAATATTTTCTTGTAACTGTTTTTTTCAGAAAGGAAAATATATCTACATATAGTTAAAAATCCACGTCATGCAATAATTGTAGCAGATATTATTTTCAAAGTTTATATGAAATATAAAGCAGATTACAAATATTACAATAACTTGTGTAAACGTCTTATGCTAGTTTATTCTGTTATAATGAGTTAGATACCAGTAGATATTCCCTGAATACAATTGTAATTACTATTGATTTGTGACACATGTCCAGTTTGAGAAATGACAACACTACTAATTTTAAAGCCGTAGTTGTTTGGCATGTTATAAACTTTTATAAGGGGAACACATTTACCCTATACTACACATTGTAACGTACAGGTAATTAATTTATCGATGTTGATTCGTACACATACAAATGACTCGTTTCTGCAGTTGAATGCTCTTGTTGCTAGATAACAGATTACATAAACACGAAATTATTTTTTATTGACTCTTTAGTTGAACAACATTAATTTCTAAGTAATATGCTCGTTTATAACTCGCCAAATATATTTCGTCAAATATTTTTGTACAATGCAGACCTATTTGAGTAAAAAATTACAGAAAAAAAATTGCACCGTACTTTCAGAATGCGTACTTAATAATATAAAGTTTAATGTAATTGAAACTACGCGTACTGTGTATTGGAGGATGATGTTAATGGAGGTTGGTGAAGTCGATGAACATTTATTTACTTTCCTTGGAGGTTAAAGATGGTCATTGTGGAGATGAAGGGGAGTTGATAACCCTTCTTTATTGGACTGGATGTGTTTGCCGATTATCCGTCATATAAATCCTGCAATTAGAACAGTACCCGAGAGGAAAGACAAGGAGCGGATGTGTACACATGCACACGTTCCGGAAAAGGGGTTAAATCACCATATTTTAAATTGTTTTAACTCGTTGACTGTTGCCTTGGTATAGGGTACGGTCTACCTTTGGTAGTTTAATACGAGTGTGTTGGATCTAACATATGGCTCGTGAATTTAAAGCGACTGCAGTCAAAGGGTTAATAGTAATCTATTTAAGGATGACTGTTCTTGAAGTATCATTTGGAGCATTTGTCAAGTAAAACTAGTATTGATCAAAGTGAAAATAAAGAAAAACTGCTGGCTTGCCCATAATGAGAGGAAAAGCCTGGATTATCAGTTTTGCGATTCCCTAGGTAACGCCCACGGCAGTCATGACTTCTAATATGTAGTGTTTAATATATATATATATGTGTGTGTATGTGTACATTATTATAATTAATTTTACCCTGCTAAAAAAAACAAAAAAACATTAATTACTAGTCCTACAGTCACACAAGTAAGCAACTATAACTGCTAAATAAACAGTTTTGATGTTATTATCATGTTTAACCCTTGACATTATTTTTACAATATCGATTGTGTATTCATAAGTCTTGTTTGTTTGAATTTCGCACAAAGCTACTTGAGGACTATCTGTGCTAGCCGTCCCTAATTTTGCAGTTTAAGACTAGAGGGAAGGTAGCTAGTCATCACCACCCACCGCCAACTCTTGGACTACTATTTTACCAACGAATAGTGGGATTGACCATCACATTATAACACCCCCACGGCTGGGAGGGCGAGCATGTTTGACGCAGCGGGGATGCAAACCCGCGACCTTCAGATTACGAGTTGCACGCCTTAACGCGCTTGGCCTTGCCGGGCATTCGTGTCACCCTATAGATTAATATATAGATTACTTACGGTGAATAGGTGGCACATTGTATAGATTTGCAACAAACTGATTTTGTATGTAAAGTTAAGGAAGGAAAGCCACTCGGTGAGAATTAAGTTTTTTCCATCCCATATTTTAAGCCGGAAATTGAGAATAATTATTATTATTGCTTCCAGGCTTTGTTAGTGTTAAATGCTATTATTATATTGTAATTAATATGAGGCACACAAAACGTGTATGATGATTGTAAGACATTTTCAAGTTTATAAAACACCAGAAAAGTACGAATAATAAAAAATTCATAAAAAATAATATATATCTCATACATTATTTAGGAAAAGAACAGACATTAAATATAACTATAATAGTTTAGATACATTACATTTCGTTTTTGTTACATTATAATTAGGACGTGAAGAAAAACCATTTTGAGGATTAGAGTATATAAGTTTGCGATATTTTTATTTCAAAATTATGCCACTAACAACAAAAGTTAATAAGGTTTTTAACAAACAGTATTAATACCACGTATAATGTTACCTTTATGTAAGTCTCGTACTGTGTTAAAGCAAACTTTTAATTCTGTTCGTAATTTTTATGATCTATTTGTATATGTTACACATACTCTGGCTGAAAGAGCTTTGAGAGAAACCTGTTTTTCTAATTCAAAAATTAAAATGTTAGTAGATCATTAACACAAGATATTTCATTATACCAGTGTCATTTTTATAAACTATTATAAATTATTAATTTATAAAATATAAAGAAACGAATAAACTAGAGGGTTTGTTTTGAATTTCACGCTAAGTTTTTTGAGGGCTGTCTGCGCTAGCCGTCCCCAATTTAGCAATGTAAGACTAGAGGGAAGGAAGTTAGTCATCACGACCAACTGCCAACTCCTGGGCTACTTTTTCACCAAAGAATAGTGGGATTGACCGCCTCAAAAAACGTCCCTACGGCTAAAAAGGTGAGTATGTTTAGATTACGAGTCGAGCGCTCTAACCATCTGGTTATGTTGAGCCTAAATTACACCCACCGCCAGTTCTTGTTTAATGAAAAAACAGTATTTGACCGTCTCTCTTATAACACACTGACGGCCTCAAAACGTGGAACGTAATGGTATTTATTTTTACGGCAACATAAATGTTAGATTCGCAAATCCATAGTTAAATGCATTGGTACTCGGCCAGAACGTAGATCTATATATACATTTGTTACTTCTACAGTAATTACTATTCAATGAAAAATAAAATTTATTCAAATTGAGTGGTCATTTGGGATTAAGCATAGACTTGCGCATCTGTGCTCTGCTTACTAAGGGTAGTGAAACCCGGTTTTAGCAGTGTGAGTATACAAACATACAGCTGTGCCACTGGGGAGCAAATTTATTCGGATAATGATAACTTTGCCAAAAATTTTAATAATTTCCATTCTTTCGCAGACATATTAAGGAGAGGATACATATACTTGATTTATTAGCACATGCCCCCCGCTAGTGTAGCGGTAAGTCTACGGAGTTAAAACGCTAAAATCATGGGTTTGATTCCCCTTAGTTAGTTCAGCACATAGCCCGATGTAGCTTTGCAATAAGAAAACACAAACAAATACTATTATGAAATATATACCTACAGTCAATAGTATATGTAGGTGTTATCAGGGGGTTGATCAAAGTTCAAGTCTTATCATTTGTTGCGAGATTCAGCACAGAAAATTTTTGAAACCTACAAAGAAGCATAGAAGGTTTGAATCGGATTTTAATTTTTGTTTATGTCTTCATGAATCACATCAAAATATTGAATAGTGTGCTGCTGTTGATTGCTAAAAAGTTTTAAAGAGGTACTTAGCGAAATTAGGACAGCATTTCAAGTGAGTGATTCGCCAATTGAATTCAGGTAATGTATTTTTAAACTGTTGTCCACCATAACGTTAGGACTAACGTTATGTATGTTCCTTGTATGTATACGTTTTAACATAACAATATTCTTTATTGTCTTTTTTATTTTTCTCACTTTAATATTTTTTTGTTTTTCTTTATATCT
Source organism: Carcinoscorpius rotundicauda (assembly GCA_011833715.1). Classification (NCBI taxonomy): domain Eukaryota; kingdom Metazoa; phylum Arthropoda; class Merostomata; order Xiphosura; family Limulidae; genus Carcinoscorpius; species Carcinoscorpius rotundicauda. The sequence continues at coordinate 51,660,381 of CM022396.1, read as the reverse complement.
CTCAAATTAAATATGGGATGAATTGGGAAATACAGATATTCGATTAACGAAGAGTTTTAGGTGATGTTTTTGCCAATAATTATTAGTACAAAGTGTAGTGAGTAATGAATATAGGCTTCAACTTATGTTGTAACTCAAAATAAATATATTCTTATCAATAATGACCATTGTTTAGGAATAAATAATGTGTATCAAACCGTAAAGCTTATACAAAACATAAGGAGCTTCCACATGGCAATGTCTTTAGTTAGGTTTAATTCTACGGATTTACAACGCTAAAAACAGGGGTTCGATTTTCCTTGGTGAGCTCAGCAGAGAGCCTGATGTGGCTTTGCTGTAAGAAAAACACACACACAAACACTGTTAAATTTAATTGTCATAGAGATATGTAATACGATATGATAGCTAGTCAAAATAAATGCCACCTATTGGTTTAAGAACACACAAATAGTTAACGTAGAAAGGTAATAAGCAGACAGTAGGTGCTGCTATCTATTTATGCATTTTATGGTCAGCATTTTATAAATTAGAGATGACTGTGCCTGAATTTGGAGTTTTTTATCTGTCTCTTCAGCCTATCTATTGCATAAGGTGTCATTAAATGAATCTGTAAAGGTAGAAGAAAATAACAAGCTCTTAATATTGAACCTATTATTAGAATATGGAAAGAGACGCTCTTATAAAAAATAAAAATAAATTTTGTAGTTTAGAAATGATATCATGAATAATTAACTGTTCATCTATTATAGTTAATAGACATAGTTCCCATGCATAAATCTTCTACGTAAAGATGAACAAAGTACCACTGTTATTAAAACGTCTAAAAAGTTTAATGAAATATTAATGCTCTTGCAGATATTGTGATTTTCACTCATTAGAAACTATACCGCAATTATATATTCAGCTCGGGTCTTGTAGATAATTATATCAAACCTGTACATAAGTATTATCTAATTATTTAACATCATAATGACTTGTTTCCGGAACATACTTGTTTACATTTGCATATATATTTCAATGTTGTTTTAAATCATGTGTAATTGAATGTAGAATAAAAAGGTTTTAAATGCAAAATGTTCTGTAAAATATGTTATTATTAGTTGTACACGAATTTGTGACCATTAGTAGTATTCCAAAACAACAACAAAGTTTTCATACGTCATATAAACATTTTGTAAGTAAAGAAGTTAAGTTTGAAAATGGATGTATTATTGTATTTCTCCTCTACTTAGATACGTCATAATAAGTATTTTCCTTGTATTGTAAATACCTTGATATAATATTAATCTTCACATTCACAATTCGAAGTGTTAAAGGTGAATTTTACAGAACAAAGAAAACTTTGCAGTCAAAAGAACTACTTATACTGATTAATTTTGTAGGTTCACATTTTTTATAAAATATATGTGCTCTTAAATGAAACATAGAACTTGGTGCAGAAAGAGCCCTTCCCGAGCGGCAATCCGAACGTTTTAGTTTTTACGTTTGCTACTAGGAAAAGTACTGTGACGTAATATTTGCCAAACAAATCACCAACGCCAGCGCGTTGAATGTAAATAAACATGGCTAGTGCATACGGAGAAACAGAGGCGGAGTCTGTTTTGACTTTGTGTTCTGAACAGTGTCGAGTAGCGCCATATCAATTCAAACCTACTCTGAACGAACCTAGAACAGTTACTTTTGACACAGATCTGACAAGTTCTAGTCAGGATCAGCACCTCCATCATCACTCATATGAACATCACCAATATCATCAGTATCTGTCACTTGTGATACAGAGGACTTCTTAGCAGTAGGTGATAATTCTGCAAAAATTAGTGATAGAATTACATGTATATGAACAATGTACTGTTCACTAACAATAGTTTATAATAAATAATATCAACAAGACTAATCTGACTATTGAATATTGTTAAATGATGAATGAAGATGTTATATTCATATTCAAACTAACTTATCAGTGCCACAAGCAAAATCAATTGTTGGAAGATTTACTGTCAGTGCAGTTACAGTCTTTAGGCCAGATGGGAATACGAAGCGTGTTTGGCAACTATTACGTCATAGTTGTAAAACGTCACGGAAACAACCGAACGACCAAGAGGAACTTGATTTCGAGTACCCGCATATTTTGTTTCATTTTTTATTCAAAAACTAAAGTGTTTAAAAATATGGCAACCACACAGAAATTATACCTAACCAATGTATAGTTTATACGGGAATTACTAAATTTGTAGAAAATTCACCTTTAACAAAATCTTTTGGATCTCACTGGAATTTTCAAATGATAATTCAGTTTTACTGCTAAGAAACCTAAGTGTTTAATCCTTGATTTTAGGTATGGAAGGAAAATGCCATCTGTTAGAATTCAACTTCCTTTTCGTAATTTCATACATTTTTGCCACCACTTGTGATGCCATTACGTCCTGTTCAGAGATTGGGGATCTCAACCCATGCACTTGCACTGATCTCGCTGTGCCAAGGATATTAAAACATTCTAATGGAACTATTTCATCTTACGAGGAGAAAGAGATTTGGGTGACTTGTGATGATATTGATGGCTTAGGAAACCTCACCATTGCAATGAAACGTTTGAGAGGATTTGAAATAAACACTGCTGTAATATCTTCGTCAAGAATCGGATATCTTCCTAGTCATCTGTTTTTTGACGTAATAGTAAAGGAAATACAAATACGATACACGAAGTTAAAATCTTTTACTCAAGCAGAAGAATCAGCTTTTCTAGGCCTAGAGAACACTTTACTATATTTATCTATGCGCTACTGTGGTTTAATTGACGGATTGAAGTGGGAAAAACTCGGAGAGTTGCATAGGTTGAACACTTTGGATTTAACTGGAAATCATCTAGACGCCATACCTCCACATTGGTTCAATATTCCTCCTCTGGATCTACGGTTTCTTCATCTCAAACAGAACCAAATTTCTAAACTTCACGACTCATCCTTTGCTAAAATGTACAAGCTGAAGATCTTGGATCTGTCTGAAAATCAGATTTCAACTCTGAAACGGTCAATGTTTCCGGATCCAGCGAATTACCTCGAGAATTTATATCTGAGGTAATTAAATGTTAATTTCACATCATCGTTAACGTGATCTATTAATAAAGTATTTCATTTTATACTATTAGTGTACAGATAATATTTTTATTGTAACTGAATATTTCATTAAGTTTTGCCCCCATTTTAGTGGCAAATGTTTGAACTTATAACCCTTAAAACCTAGTTTCGACACTAGTGGTGTATAGCCTTGTGTTTAACTGAAAATAAAGTATTTTCAAAAATTGTTTTGCTCATCCTAAAGCAAAATAAGTAGAACCAGTATTCTAAGGGCTAGGCGTGGATGAGTGGTTATGGTGCTCGACTTTCAATGTGAGAGTCACAGGTTCGAATTTCTCTCACACCAGATATGCTTACCTTTTCTGTCGCATTCAGTCTCATTGTTCGTTGGTAAAAGATTATTCCAATATCTGGCGGTAGGTGGTAATGACTAGCTATTTTCTCTTTCTAGTGTTTCACTGATAAATTAGGATCGGCTAACGCAGATAGCCCTCGTGTAACTATTCGCGAAACCAAAGTACCAAAACAAAATTAGCATCTTGTGGGTTTAAACAAAATAGTTAAGATCGTAATTTGTTATAGTTAATATCATATGTTAGTTTAAAGATTTAGTTTTTGAATTCCGCACAAATCTACATCAGGGCTATCTATACTAGCCGTCTCTAATTCAGCAGTGTAAGACTGAAGGGAAGGCACCTAGTCATCACCATCCATCAATAACTCTTGGGCTACTCTCTTACCAACGAATAGCGGGATTAACCGTAATATTATAACGCCCCCACGGTTAAAAGGGGCGAGTATGTTTGATGCAATAGGGATTCGAACCCGCGACCCTTGAATTACGAGTCGAGGGCCTTAACCATCTGGCCATGCCGGGCCTGTTAGTTTAAAGAGAATATACACTGGTTAAACATTTACGCCTTAAAACATTTTTTTTGTTGTTCTGATTAAAAACATACTTGACACGTATTTTGGCGGCATCATTGGTAAACTAGAAACACTGTTTTTTCCGTAGTTGTTCCAATAACTCTGGTAATGTCAAATTTGTTTCGAATTATTTACCTATCTAAAGAACCTTTGCCTGTCGTTCGAGATACATAATATTAAAAAAAATATCCCAGATTTTCTGTTTAACTTTGTTTCTTGGTGGGACAATGGTAAATTTTCGAATTTACATTGCTAAAATTTGTGACTCAAGTCCTTTCGGTTGACACATCAGATAGCCAACTATGGATTTACTGTAAGAAAAACACATACTTTACGTTTTGTTATAGTAAAGTATGTACAAATTGTTGATTTATTTACAAATTGCAACATAGGATTAGTGGAAGGCTGTGTTATTTAATGTTGGTGTGTCACAAAATTAATGGCTTGTCAGCGAAGCAAGTTGGAAGTTAAAGTTTAACAAGTATGATATAAATTAGACCAAGTTGAAACATATAACTACACATTATGCGTGTTGTCTTAAAAGAACTATTCCACATAAATTGTAAAAAAAAAAATAATATATTAATGCCAATATTACGTTACATGATAAAACTTTCTAGAATGGACGAAAACTGCCTGTTGTAGACACAGAAGTGTAGAGGACGACGTTTCGAAAGTCTTCCGCCTTTAAGTCAGTGTGTGTGACGTAAACGTAAACGAACACGGCGGGGGTTTAGTTTAGAGAGAGAGAAGTCTGAAGAACTCTCTCTCTAACTGGGGTGGTCAGGAACATTATAATTTCTCTTCATCCCCTCACGTGAGAAGTTATTGAAATTTACATGGGTTTTTTGCCTTTATTTTATTTTGACTTTTTCAAGGTGAAGAAGTGAAGTGGGGTATGTGAGAGTGACACGAAAGAAGGGAGAACTGGACGAGGACGGCATAAGGAAAGTGAGCCAGGCCTTGGCCCGTGGTCAGAATGACCTGGCGGCTGGCGAGTGGATTTAAAATTGATTTTAACTGACTATAACGGCTCTTTTCAGGAGTAGGCAAGAATGTTGCCTTGGCTTGGATCTACAGATCCAATGCCAGAGTTTTAGCTGTGGGGGGGGGGGAATGGGAGTACCCCGAGAAAACCCACTTTGACGGCCTGGACGCCGAAAAACCGATCCAGACCGTGCTTGGAAGTAGCTGGGAAGAAACACAGGAATAAAAGGAAAAACTGATGGATTATGGCAGTGGTATACATATGGCTGGATGTTAGGTGACTAGGAAAACTGCAGATCGGGAAGGAACTACAGGTTTAACTTCCGTTCACACCTGAAGCCCATTAATGATAGAGAAAAACGTGGTCTTGGTGGTGAATCAACAGTCTGTTCTTCTTCATAGAATTGTTTTTCGCTGGTCTGGATGCTTTGTTTCTTCTTGTAATTTTGGTTTGTGTTTTCTGAGTGATGGTAGTCTGTTCTTCTGTTTGAGTTGACGTAGTTATTTTGTGAATGGTCTGAATCTGACTGGTAGTTGAGTTTCGTGAAATTGGAACTGAAGTCTGGCATGAGTTATCACTTTTATTCTTTCGATTGTTAAATCTTGGCGTGTTGTTATAGTGAGAGTTGTCGTCTTTGGGGTCGAGTTGCCTGTATCTGCGTTTGTGTTTTTTCTAGCTGTTTCTTGACTCGGCGGTACTTCCCTAGTTTCCCGTTGAAAGTTGTCCGTTGGTTGTCTATATCGTCTGGGCACTTTGTTTGACCACGAGTTGATGGGTCGACGATGCGGGCGTTCGGCTCTAAAGTGGAATATATGGTAGTAACATCCGTCACGTAAAATACAATCAACACTGTACTATGTTCATGAAGTACATACGTAGGTTGACCTAGATTTGAGATTCTATGGCTAGTTTGATTTTTTATGGTTGTATGGATGAGTCGACGCCCCTGAGGAATACTGAATAAGGACTGATAGGACTTTTGGTAGGGGAACAACTTACTTTAATTTCAGTGTTCCATGGCTGGCATAGATAAACTTGGTCCCTGATAGTGACGGGCTGGATGAGAATTTCGCCCTGGCGTAGGACTCGGGTCCTAGAAGGTTCAATGGTTACCCCTGAATTGGCTTGGACAATGAACATAGCTACTTGTAGCGGCGTGAGGTGCGACGGTAGACCGTCGACAGTTATCGGCGATACTGACGGTATAACTGTTGTAGTTGATCCTTTCGTCTTGAAAAGCATATTGGCAGAGATATCAGCACGCCTTACTTGCTCTGTGACTAGCGTGGAACTCGTCAGTGTGTGTATATTTATTTATTTAGACTTGACAGAAATTTTGGTTTTAAGAGAGACTCCAAAGGCAAACCAGGGACGCTCAGAAACTTTTGTTTCTCCTCAGCCCGCGCATGGTTGAGTGTTAGAGACTTCTCGATGAGCAAAATGTCAGTGTGTTTGTAGGTGTTATCGGTCTTTTATAGTGTCCTGGTGGATTGTGAAAAGCATGTTGTGATTAGTTGGATTATCACTGTTTCTGATTGGAGAAGAAATTTCCTCTAGATTCAATTAATGGTAGCCACAGGTTACTCACATCTAACCTGGAATCTCTGTTTAGTGAAGGTTTAATAGTGTTAATATAAAATGATTCTTTGATTTTTCTGGTCTCTCTATTTCTCTGTGTCGATTATTCTAGTTTTCTTCCAGTTTATTCTATGTCAGTTGACGGGGCGTTCTGTACAACAGCTGAATTTTGTGTTTTCATGAGACTTGTACTATCTTTATCTTTATGTTTTTTTTATTCTTTTAGCGAGTTTTCTTCTCGTTTCTCCAATGTATGTATCGTTGCAGGAACACAGAATTTCATAGATAACATTTTTGAGATTATCCCTGGAAGGTCACCGTTTGTTTGTTTTTACCAGAATGGACATTAAGCTATTGTAGGATTTCCACCGGACTTCTATGTTGAATTTTATGGCTTTGTGTTTGAGTTTTTCACTGAAATATTGGTAGGTAAATGATGGTAGTGGTAGTGAGTTTCTGATCTTTTCTTTCTGTCGTGGTCTTCTTCAAGGAGTTTTTGATAAAGGAGGAGGTGTAACCATTCTGTTTAAAACTGTTTTTTTGGCGTTGTGCTTAAATAAATGTCTTATCGCAAATGTTTTCTACTCTCTTGTTTAGGTGTTGGATTATACCGGGTTTTGTAGAGGTTGGATGATAAGACTAGAAATATAGGTATCTGTCCATTTGGGTGGGTTTTCTGTATACAGTTGTTGTTATTTGTCTTGTTTGTTTGCTGATGAGTATGTCAAGAAACAATAGACTGTTTTGTTCCTCTATTTTCATAGTGAAGTGGTTTCTTTTGTCTACGGAATTGAGATGTTCTAGGAAGGCTAGTAAATTTTGATGACTATGAGGCCAAATAACTAAGGTGTCGTCGACATAACATCTGTAGAGACTTAGTTTTATCATTGTGGATGAAAGGGCTCTTTCTTCAAAGTTTTCCATGAAAATGTCTGCTAGGATTGGAGAGAGTTATGATTCCACGGCTAGACCATCTGTTTGTTTGTAGAATTCCTCGTTGTATTGGAAATAGGTTGATTGTAGGCAAATAGTTGCTATTTCCATTATGGCGTCTATATCTGTTTCGTGTGGTAAAGAGTGATCATTCAGCAGTCGTTGTCTGGTGATGTAAAGGGTTTCTGAGGTTGGAACATTTGTAAATAGATCTGTGGCGTTAAAACTGACCATAATATCTGGGGATTTGATGTGTAGCTTTCTGAGTTGTCTTATGAAATCTGTCGAGTTTTGAATGTGATGTTCAACGTTTCTTCGTAGTTGAGATAAAATAGGAATTAGGGAAGTAGCCAGTTGATGACAAGGTGAGTTTGGAGCACTGACGTTAGGCCTTAAAGGTATATTAGGCTTGTGTACCTTATGCAGTCCGTAGAACTGAGCAGGGAAATTTTTCTTAGATCTTAAGTCTTTGTTTGCCGTCCATTTTATAAAGTTTCATCATGAGTACTCTGCCTAAACAATTTGTCAAAGAAGTTACATACTTATGGTGATTTTGAGAAATTATATCTTATAAATATGGTCGTATTTTTCTTTCATAGACACTTTGATTAATGATAGCTAATAACCACTGCTTACAAATAAACGGGATTAAACTGGCGGAGCAAGTGAAAAGGTCTAGACAAATACTGGGTCGTTGTTATGCGCAAAGCTTCTCAATAGACTGTGTTTTTCTCACCTGGAGTGTCAGAACATGGTTATTAGTATTATAAATTCTCAAACACAACTCTCAGCCATCGACAATAAGGGGGCTTTGGAAAATCAGTTGTATTCATTAAGTTGCACATAAAGCATCCTATCGTAGAGCAAAGATCTAATGATTAAGATAATAATTGATAACTTATTAGGTGTAATGTTGGAGAAATATCTCAAATTTTGTGGACAATAAGAAATTAAAGAAATGCTTCTATTTTATCTATTTACAGTTACAACAAGATTGAGACTTTGCCAGGAGATTTCTTTAACGGTATGCCCAGTCTTCAACGGTTATATCTGGACTACAACAAAATAAAAACGCTTCACGAAACCCCTTGGATACAGGTCTGGGGGGAGTTAACACATTTGGATCTCACAGGTAAATCTTGTTTCTTCGTTGTGGTAAACATTTAAAATTAATGTATAGATATATTTATACATTTGTTTATATTTATTTATTTATATAAATTCAGAGGTCGAGTAAGTTATATTCTGAATTCTCAATACGTTGTTATAGACCAGGTTGCTATGTCTTTTCATTTTCTATCTGCCGATAGTGCATTCTGACAGTAGTCCTGCAGCGTAGTTTCCATTACAAAGAGATCCGTCATAGTATCTTCATGGACAAAGCAATTTTCTTTTTCACTGTGCCTTTTCGTAAACCATCTCGTTTACGAGGACGACGGTTTCTCAGTACGTTTCAGCAATCTATAGCTTGGACCAGTATATTTTGATATTCAAAGAACTTATGAGTGGATGCAAGTAGCAATGTGTAATACGTCAACCACACCACATCCAGTGCTTACAAGCCTTTAGGCCAATATCTGGGTTTCTCAGGTCGAGTAGAAAACAGCAGACTTAGTTGTGTTCTATGTTTTGTTTATATCATCATTTACTTATTGAATAGCATATATTCCCGTTTCTATCTACACCTTCTTGAGGTATTTGATGGTTGAACTGATACGCCTGGAACCAGGTTGTGTATGTGTGACTTGTGACCCTTTTGAGATGAAAAATTTTCTTGATTATGCTGTCTGGGACAAATAGGGCAGAAATTTTCTCTTTAACCTCTGTGATTGTGGATTCTTCCATCATACAAAACGCCGCACTTTACTTAACATGATAGGGTACAACCTGTTTCGTGCAGATATTGGTGCTCTAAGTTGATCAATATTTCTTTATTTTCCAATGACATTAAATGCAAAAAAAATCTTCTATGTTAGAAATTCTAAATTTACGACGTAGACACATCTTGAAAATCTGAGTGTATGAACATTTTGGAACGGAAAAGGATGTTACGTACCTTCCCCAAATGCCTACAAACCGTGGACAACGTCAAAATGTAGTTCTGATGCATCAGGTTCCACAACGATTTTATAACGGCTGTCATTATTACATGATTTATTAATCTACATATTGAAAATCATCGTTTCGATATAACAAACAACCCCTGCGTTTGATAGCAAGGAAATGTATTTGGGTGTTTCTTCCGTTTGACCGTTAAAAAAAACACTCTTAAAATTACTTGGCGATGTCTTAATGATTTACAACGAAAGGATCTAAATTACGCTTTCCTGCTATTAGAATGATGTTTAGGTTTACGTATGTTTTTCTGTTATAATTTCCTGTTGTCTCAGCTGTGCCATTAAAATCCATGTAAAGAAATATAAGTAAAGCTACAAGTTTCTGCAGTTCTGCTTTCTTCCACAATTTTTGAAATTTACGTAATATGCAAAACACATTTAAAAGTCTTAGTGAGTGCTCAGTGACCTCTGGATGTTTTTTTCTTTACAACTGTGTAAATCTAGACTACAGGCAGTACTCATTTTCTTCGTAAGGTAACTGTAAATTGAATGGTAATTTAGGCTGTGCATCTTTGCTATTAGAATTGTAAATTACCCGAGGATATGTTTACTTCCATTTACAATTAGCGAGTACAATCTTCTATTATTTCAGAACAATATTAACCATAAATAGTAAAGGTCCAGCCTTTCTTCGTATTTAGTTGTTATAAGTTTTCATACGTCAAAGCTCGTATTTTATATATCACTCCACAATTCCGTAACTGGTAGAACTAGAAAGGCCCAGCATCGCCAGTTGGGTTAAGGCGTTTGACTCATAAGCTAAGGATCGCGCGTTTGAATTCCCGTCGTAAAAAACATGCTCGCCATTTTAGCCCTAGGAGCGTTATAATGTTACGATCAATCCCACTATTTATTGGTAAAAGAGTAGCCCAAGAGTTGGCGGTGGATGGTGATGAGCAGCTGCCTTCTTTCTAGCCTTACACTGCTTAATTAGGGACGGCTAGCCCAGATATACCTTGTGTAGCTTTGGGCGAAATTCAAGAGGTCTAAAAGTTTTCATTCCATAACAGATTTATGATTATTAGCACAAATGCTATGTTACAGTTGTTTGTTAGAGTTATATATTTTTGCTTGTAATAATAATAATAATAATAAAAACGTAAACATTTGATATCATGCTTTCTGGTAAACTAGGACTTAGTAATTAGGACTTTTAATTAGTCTATATATTTTTGTAAATACGTAAACATCAATAAAAAATAAACCATCGAAAAACTAGAGTTATTGGAATAAGCTGCAACTTTGAGAGAAAAAATTAAAGGCATAGTAGTAATTAGAAGAATCTCTGCGCAGTTAGCCCTCGATTCTGGTTGCTGTATTAAGGATATTTTCTTTAATTAACTACATTACATAAGTCATTGTGTATTACGCTATAGGCTTAACGTATTTTATATTTTATTGGAAACTGTTATGAATATCCACTAGTTTAACAACACAAATGAACACATAAGTATATAGGTTCATAATTTAAATTGGAACAGAAATTCCGCTGTTGTGATTATCCGTTCTGTAACATATCTGATCAAGCGCCTTTTCACACACCAATTAAGAAATTCAACGTTTGTACTCGTTGATTTATGAGTAAATGTATAATTGTATTAGAAATTATGTATATAATTGGGTAGTTAAAGTTTGTAGACTTCAGGAAACCGTGCAAAACAGTTTGATGTAACAAGAATGGTCTCGTACGATCGTGTTGTACAAATCATTACGTAGATACGCACTGGTTTGTTTGCTTTGAATTTTGCGCAAACCTACACAAGGGCTACCTGGGTTAGCCGTCCCTAATTTAGCAGTGTAAGAGCAGGTGGAAGGCAGTTAGTCATCACCACCCAACTCTTGGGCTACTCTTTTACCAACGAATAATGGGATTGTACGTCACATTATAACGCCCCACGGCTGAAAGGGCGAGCATGTTTGATGCGACGAAGATTCGAACTGAAGTCGATTTGAAGACGAAAGGCGGAAGACTTTCGAAACGTCGTCCTCTACACTTGTGTCCCCACAACAGGCATTAGCAGTCCATTCTACAAAGTTTCATCACGAATACTTTACCTAAACAATCTATCAAAGAATATCTAATGCTGCGCTTTCTTTATATATTTATATTTTAAATTCTGAAACAACTGGGCCGATGTATTTATAGTTCTAAGAATTCCAAGTTACTTTATTCTGCGCCACCTTGTTTCATTAACTAATTGAACACGGTATATTTTGTCAAATATTAATTATTTCAAGTCTGTTTTGATTTTTTTGTTTACTCTCCAGGAAACCAAATTACGTGTGACTGTTCGATAAAATGGATGACAGAATTCTTGTTGCCATGTTTTCTATTCGGAGTGTGTGCAGAACCACGGGGTCTGAGAGATAAAAAACTTACTTCTTTGTGGCCTTGGGATTTAGAATGTACGGTGCATAAGTCTTCGTCGGCTTCCCAAAATGATCCCAAGTCCAGTTATTCCACACGCAGTGTTCCCTTTTCAAAATACAGAACAAAATGCCAAACGATTATGAAAATGAACCACGAGACTTAAGTTACTTAAGACATCTGATTCTGGGACGAATTTGTAACTTTTATGAATTAAAATGCATGTGAAGTTTAAATATTCACTCGAAAGATGCACCTTTTAAAATCTCTATATCAGACTCATAATATTAAAATAAATAAAATAAGTTAACAGAATGAATAAATAAGGTATATGTGTTGATTTGAACGTAGTTATTAAAATATTTTACCAAGGTGCTTTTATTTGGTTTGTTTCATTCTAAAGTTTGTTAATTTGAATATGCTCACAAACGCTTTTTTCATTCTTTTCCTTTTTACATTTTCATATTATGAATGTGTGGATAAACCAACTGATTATATTGTAGTATACAAAAAAGTTCGTAAAAAACAAATAAGAGCTCACACCTCAATTTTTACTGAGTTAATTAAATTGAACTTGAAAAAGGCAAACGTTTCGTCATCATATTTAATCAGCAAGAAATAAAACACGTTTATTGAACACAACGCTGCATATTGATCTATTTGAACTACATCCACTGTAAAGACCGAGACTTAAATTGTTAAGAGAAAACATACATAGCCTTCTGCGTAAATTTGTGAGAAATAAATAATTTCACTTTAGTTTTATTCGAACATATGCATATCAGTGTGAAGATGTTTCTCTGTGACTCAGTTCTACGTGTACCTTTCACTAGAACATTTCATTTGTCTGATGTAAACTGAAATAATTACCACTGTCGAGAAACTGTCCTCGGAGATTTAATAATGCCAGCGTTGCTCAGTGTGTCCTGCTTAATAGTCATCCTGCATAGTAAGCTCATTTGCATTTAAATACCGACTTTGACATGCTAGTGAACATCTCCACCATAGAAATGGTAATCTTCCATTTCACTCATCAAAATCGGTGACCATTACGAGTTCATCCACGAAGATTTTATTGTGTTGTTAAACAAAATGAAAGAAAGACAAATTATATAAAAATTCGTTGACCTATCGCCTAAATAATGAAGAAAAAATAAATACATAGGTCAAGGACTTCAAATGAATGTAGTGCTTAATAAAACGATGAATTGTACAAAAGGAAATTATAACTGTATGATCGACTCCTTACATAATCGATAATGTTAAACATTCCATACAAGATGAATCAAGTTCAGGTGCCACACCAAACATGCTCGTTCTTTCAGCTGTGGGAGTGTTATAATGTGTTGGCGGTGGGTGGTGGTGACTAGCTGCCTTCCCTCTATATTACACTGCTAAATTAGGGATGGCTATCAAAGATAGCTCTTGTGTAGTATTGTGCGAAATTCAAACACAAACAACGTGACGAACTCTCCTGTTTTTGTGGTTTCTATTGGATAGTGTGAGGGAAAGAGGGTAAACTAGAAATGTGATCATCCAATTTTTATATTATATTTATTTTTATACCTGCTACCTTTTGCATTTCAAGAAGGAGCTATGCCACATGAGGTAAAGGGTTAGTCCCTTGGTATTTTCTAGAAAGTTCACTCTTTACTTTTTGTACTCAGTTTAAAGAAAGGAAGCGTGTTGAAATAAAATATCCTATACATATTTATTTATAAAATCTCATTTATGAGGTGCTTCCAGTGGTTCAGCGGTGTGTTTGCGAGATTACAACGCTTGAAACTGGATTTCTATGCACGTGGTGGGCAGTTTTCTGTTTAACTACAAACAAGCAATTTATGAGGCAACAAAGTTGTAGCTTTCTTTGCGACCTGTAACTAATATAATGAGCTTTATATGAAACATCAGGAATCATATAATAAGACCAATCATGTTGTAAAAACCATATATCAGCGTAATAGAAACGATGAAGTTCTTTTAAAACTTTACAAATATATAAAAATATAAAAACCATGTGTTATAAAACTCTACAAACTGTAAAAACAGTATGTCAAGGTAATTTAAACCATAGTGCTCTTGCAAAACTTTACAAATATATAAAAACCATATGTCAAGATAATAGTAACAATGATGTTCTTGTAAAACGTTACAAAAACGAAAGTTCTTTTTCCCTCGGTGGACTCAGCAGATAGCCCAAAGTGACTTTGCTATAAGAAAACGCGCACACACGCTCGCACGCAAGGACAAAATACCTTTTAAAGAAAAATTAACGTGTATCAGAATAGTTATTAAGCCTTGATATGAACAATGTAAACGATAAATGTATTTATAAGTACATATAACCAACCAACTAATCGAGATTAGGAATTATGACTTGAAAAATGTAACTTTATACGATAATAAATTTAAACAAAAAAACGTGAGCAACTGAGTTAGGGAATTATTTATTGCCTTAGTAGTTATTCCTTTTAAGTATTTTATCTAATTTAACCTAAGATTGATTGCTAACTATAATCACCAGTAGAGGACTCACTTTGAAAGAACTTATACGTGAGCCTCACTCTAAATAGCTCTCCAGCGGCACTGTTTATCTACGAACAAACAAACACTGAATTACAGTGTATCAGCTAGGAAGACCAATAACTGTTGCAGATAGCTAAAGTGAAGACGCCATAAGGTTCTTTGTTTTCTGAATTTCTTGCAAAGCTATTCGAGAGCTATGTGCGCTGGCGTCTCTGTGTTATTAAACACTACTTTACATCTGATTTGTTAATCAATGGAAAAAAAAACATTACTTCATCAACTTAACCTATTTCAGATCATAACAGTTATTGTTCATGCAATCTAGTATTATAAATAGTGTCTTAAGAACTATGTCTGTCGTATCTCATCAGGCTCAAGTTGCAATACATTTTCATTTCGATATCTATAAGCACGAATGCTCCTCTCTTTGTAGGTCTGATCTTTAAGAAAGGCCACATCTTAAGAGCTAGAAACTATCAATTCGGTTCATGGTACAGATACAATTTTGTGTTGTTGTTTTGAATTAAGCACAAAGCTACACAATGGATTATCTGTGCTCTGCCCACCACGTGTATCGAAACCCAAATTTTAGCGTGTAAGTCCGCAGACATACCGCTGAGCCACTGGGGGGCACAATTTTGTGTAGGAAGTAGCACTGGCTACGTGGCTGCGTCTTCGGAGGTCATTATGAGGCCGCTAAATAAGGTCAAAGTGACCAATATAGCAATTATTGGTCGAACTGTTTTGGTAATGTGTGACCAAGATGGCTATTATTAACATTTCTTCTCTGTGGTATAACAATATACAACTTCGTGTAGCCCTCGTTTGCTTCTCTACACATTCTCTATTTCCCCTCTCCCTCTGTACTCTCCCCATGTCTACTCTTTAACTTCCTTTAACCTATTTCACATCAAAACAGTTGTTGTTTATACATTGTAAACCACAAACTCGCTTTATCTACATCTTTGCATCGGCAGAATTTCATGTCAGGTTTGTTGCAATGAGAAGAGAATGAATCAGTTCTTCATTAAATTGAATGATAATAGTTTGTTTTTGTTTTTTAGAATTTCGTACAAAGCCAGTCGACGCCAGGTGAACTAAAGCTTTCGACTGGTAATCTGAGGGTCTCAGGTTCGAATCCAAACGTGCTCGCCCTTTTCTGTCGTGGGGGCGTTATAATATGACGGTCACTCCCACTATTCGTTAGTAAATGAGTAGCCAAAGAGTTGGCAGTAAGTGATGATGACTATTTGCTCTCCTTCTAGTCTTATACTGCTAAATTAGGGATGGCTAGCGCAGATAGCTCTCGAGTAGCTTTGCGCAAAATTCAAAATACAAAGAAACAAACTGAAAAATATTTCGCCATTGAATCGTAATTAACATATAAAAGATAGCCAGTTTATGCGCGAAGAAAAATTAGTTTTTAAATTCAAGAAATACGTGGCCTTGAAAACTGTCTTTACAGAAAACTACAATTGAATACATAATACACGTTATCTTAATTAGAATACATTTAACATGAAATAAAATACCCTTTCTTAAAAAATAATTGTGATATCTTAATGTTGTTTATTAACAAAAATAAAATGTTTTATGTATATTAAGACCAAGGCCTTGCTTCTATTTAGTGGTTTAAGGCTTGACAACAGTTATCATTTATGAATTTAGTTTAGTTTTTAAATATAATTAAAGGTTTGATATTTAAGAAAATATTTCAAAGTTTTAACTGTTTTATAAACTCGAAATGTTATATTGAATTATAAAACTGATTTGTATGAACAAGAAATTGTTAATATAATTTTTGGATACAGAAAGATAGCGAGAACTAATCTTTACTTTCATACTAACTGAATTGAAACCTTAACGTTTGGTTATATATATATATATATATATACAAGCGTTTTTTTTAAATTATAACTTTGATGTGAAGTTATTGGTCATTTAAGTCCTCGTGATTTTCTTTTGTTGTTTGTTTTTAATTTTCGCACAAAGCTACTCGAGAGCTATCTATGCTAGCCGTCCCTAATTTAGCAGTGTAAGACTAGAGGGAAGGCAGCTAGTCATCATTACCCACCGCCAACTCTTGGGCTACTCTTTTACCAACGAATAGTGAGATTGACCGTCACATTATAACGCCCCCACGGCTGGGAGGACGAGAATGTTTGGCGGGATTTTCTTTTGAATTAAAGGCTGATGGACTTTCCGTGTAAAGAAGATAAAATTGTAGGTGGAGCTAAATATAAAGAAACTCAATTATTCCCTCTTTATTTATTAATTTTTATTGTTTCTGAAAAAAGAACATAAAGTGTAGTTTGGTTCAGTAAAGTATGTAATATATTGAAAAATATTACTTCAGATAATATATTGATGAGAAGAGCTGAACGAATGAATTGATTAAACGAACATCATTTAGATAATAGGATGGACAAGATGCTCCAGTTTTTAATGTAGCCAACCCAACAACTTTTAAGCATTAAGAACATTCGATTTATCATCAACCTTGATGGTTGAAGCTTTTACATTAAGTTGCTTAGATAATAGACACGAATAATATATTTTGATAAGAATAAAATGTTTGAGTGAGATATAAAATATTGTAAGATATTGTCGTGAAATGAGAAGTTAATGACATGATCATTTTGACCTGTTATTGATATGTAAATAGGCTCTGTTTTCAATAGAGTAAAGTATAGGTCTAACCAAGTAAATTATCGCGAAGTCGGGAATAAAACAGATCACAACTTTACAAATTATTCTTTCAAACATTCAGAGTAATTAATATAAATAACTTAATTTTGTTATACTATTTATTAGCCATATCTGTTTGTCATGAGATAATTATAAAACTTGCTTTTTACAATGTTTGTAATTAAACATAATGCTACACAATGGGCTATCCGTGCTCTGCTCATCACGGCTATCGAAACCCAATTTCTAGCGTTGTAATGCGCATACATTTCGTTGTGCTACTGGAATGGGTAAAGTAATTACGTGGAAATTTCTTCTGTTGTAGATTGTCTATTTAATACGATAAGAAAGTCGTTTGTAAAAAGGTATCGAAGAGGGTCGTGCGCGAATGTTTCCCACGTTTGAGTGTGATATCGATCATGGGTTTTTATTTTAATTTTTTTTTAGACACCGATTAGTTGGGGATTCGGGACATTTTAAAACATTATCGGGGTACGGACCTCATGTGCCAGTGCCTAGATACATCTTTAATGTGGACATTTTCTTTAAGCTTTGGTGTTGGAGTGAAACTAGTGTATATACAAGTTTGCACAACCAACCTTATGATGTATAATTTATCATATCGAATTAACGCTCGATTATTTTTAGAATACAATTTTTTCAATTTTTAATTGTTTTACTACAATAATTTTTATAATAATTTTGCCTTATAAAATGAACGTTTGGTCGGCTCAAGGCAGTTTGTTTGTTTGCTTGTTTTGAATTTCACGCAAAGCTACTAGAGGGCTGTCTGCGCTTGCTGTCCCTAATTTAGCAATGTAAGACTAGAGGGAAGGTAGCTAGTTATCACCACCCACCGCCAACTCTTGGATTATTCTTTACTTACAAATAGGGGATTGACCGTAACATTATAACATCCCCACGGCTGAAAGAGCCAGTATGTTTGATGCGACAGGGATTCGAACTCGCGACCCTCAGATTACGAGGCGAACGCCTTATCCCACCTAGTCATGCCGGGTCCTCAAGGCAATTAACAGGTAAAATAATAAAACAAAAATATTCGTAACCGTTGTTTCCAAAACCGGAAGACTTGAAATATTCCATTTACATATTCATATCTTATTTACATTGCGAAGATGTTATTCATTGTACCATACTAATAAAATGGAATATTTGAACTAATAAATTAATCTAAACAACATATAATTTTTAAAGATTTCGAATGGGTTTAGTTATGATTGCCAAAAATTCAGAGAGAAAACAATTCGACTTTTCACTTTTTTAAAGCTACTTGATTACGAGGAAAAGTAATGACAAATATGTTTCAAGATATAATTACCATATGTTTTATATTTTATATACATTTGATATTTCGACTTATATCTTGTTTCAACCAATTAAAAGTGTCTAGAAGAATAGGTTAAACACGTAGTTAATAAGTTACTTTTTTGACAAACAATTTTTATAAATGTAGGATGACCGAAAAGACTGAAACCGTGGTTGCTTTGCAATATTTTTTGTAACTGTAGATATTTGACTTTTTATAGCACTGTCAAAGCATGAGAAGGCTGAGTTATTCCTAGTATGTAGCAAATAAAATTCGTCCCAGCGGAAGGTTGCTGTCGAACGTAATGCATGTCATCCAGAGAGAGAGAAGAACATTACTCACACTGCTGTTGGGAAGCTACGAGTTAAATTTAAGGAGACTGGCAGTTTGGACCATTGACAATGACACGAACATGCTTCGCAGTGTTCAAACAGAATCGAAATACCGTTTCTAAACTTGTTTCGAATTACAAGAACATCATGTGGAGCACATACTGTAAAAGTCGTTGAACTGCTTATGGTTCCAGACGTATCGAACATCCTGTAGGATAGCTTGCCGGTGGAGACAACATTTCGACACATTTCCTGTTATTCAATAACAGGACATGATGAAGATTTATGTTAGTGTGTCACAAACCTTCGTCGTTTCGATAATCTGTATGTGTGTAAGACATCTTTTGAAGTTTATATTTCTGCCTCCCCTAAAGAGGTCAATATTTTACCAAGGAGAAAGGTGTTGTTAGGTTTTCGTATAAATGAGATGATTGTAAAGTCACATCCACTAATAATTAGTGCTACTGTGAAAATATTTATGAGTTAATCTGAAATAATTCCAAACAGCCTTACCATCGCTGAAAATTTCGAACTGTTAGACAGTCGTCTCCTAATTCTACAACATCACTCTTTATGAGTAATTGGAAGGTCTAATTTAGAAGTTATTAAACATTTAGAAATAAAATATTCAGTTAAACACCAAATGTAGAACAAATAACATACCATCATGAACGTCATCAGAGTGTATTCCAGGGGGACGACTGCCCCATCCTGCGGACTGCCATACTTACCACATTTATGCATGTACTCTGAATTTGGTAGAGTCTTAAGTTTGTTTTTGTTTATTAGTTTTCGACAGTTGAATTGACATGAATTAAACAACATTTTAATTGAATTATCCAATAGTATTGATCTAATATGAATTCACGTTCACTACATATATCACGCCCCCCAGAGGCTCAGCGGTATGTCTGAGGACTTACACGCTAAAATCCGGGTTTCGATACCCGTGGTGGGCAGAGCACAGATAGCCCATTGTGTAGCTTTGTGCTTAATTTAAAACAACAACAACATATATCACTAAAGGGGATTTGTACAACGTCACTTTTATATCTTCTAAAATTAACATTTTATTTACTTGCATAATTTATGTCTTTTCATCGAATTGTTTAAGTCGATCACATTTCCTCTTGTGACTTTCAAGCAAACCACAAAGTGTAATTATTAATTCATGGCTTATCTAAGAATAGATTAGCTCTTGGTCTTTTGTCAATGTTGGTTGAGTGTTGGAAAGGATGAGCAACCTTAACTCATTAAAGAGAAGGAAGAAGACGTTCTAACTACTTTTAGCAACGCATGTACCATTACAAATTTATTACCAATCTAGATTTTTATGAGTAGCTTGTTTCTTACGAAAATAAAACTGTGCAAAATATATTGTTATAGATTCATGACTGTACTCTCTGCGGAGTTTATAACTTCAAATAATATTTAATCTATTGTTTAAGATTTTCATCAAATATATATCATTTGATACTGTTTATGACACTACAAAAGACATTTGGATAAAATACTATAAGAATATGGTTACCTATAATGGAATTATTTACCTTCGGGAAATGATTATTAATGTGTAGGTGTGTTTTCTTATAGCATAACCGCATCGGGCTATCTGCTGAGTCCACCGAAGGGAATCGAATCCCTGATTTTAGCGTTGTAAGCACGTAGGCTTAACGCTGTACCAGCGGATGATATAATTAATAATAAAATCGAAAGTAAAATATATAACAAAGTTCCAATTCAATGCTATAGTTTGTTTGTTTGTTTTGGAATTTCGCACAAAGCTACTTGAGGGCTATCTGTGCTAGCCGTCCCTAATTTAGCAGTGTAAGACTAGAGGGAAGGCAGATAATCATTATCACACACCGTCAACTCTTAAGCTATTCTTTTACTAACGAAAGTGTGATTGACCGTCACATTATAACGCCCCTATGGCTGGGAAGGCGAGCATGTTTGGCGCGACGCGGGCACGAACGCGCGACCCTCGGATTACAAGTTGCGCGCCATACGCGCTTGGCCATGCCGGGGCACTCAATGCTATAGAGAAAATTCATTTTGTAATTTTGAGAAAGGGTTTGGTTGGTTTGTTTTCGAATTTTACGCAAAGTTATTCGAGAGCTATCTGCGCTAGCCGTCCCTAATTTAGCAGTACAAAGCTAGAGGAAAGGCAACTAGTCCTCACCACCCACCGCCAACTCTTGAGCTACTCTTTTACCAAAGAATAGTGGGATTGACCCCGCCACGTTATAACGCCCCCACGGCTAAAACGGCGAGCATGTTTAATGTGACGAGGATTCGAACCAGGGACCCTCGCACTGCGAATCGAGTGTTTTAACCCCCTGGCTAAGCCGGGCCTTTAAAAATGGAAAAACCCATTAAGTTGAAGTCCGTACATTGTTAATTCCTTATATTAAGTGACTGTCACAATTAATAAACAAAAGAAAGGTTTATCAAAAGAATGGAAATTTCATGTTATTATTCTTGCTCCCCACTTTGAGTATTACAATCGAGTACTTGTGTGTTTGTGTTTTGGAGTGCGTTTCTCGAAAACTAATGAACGAATGTACACGAAATTTATAAATAAGATGGAAAGTCAGTATGGAACAGTTCTTCTCGGATGTGGTTCGGATCTGATACTGGATTTAGATTCTGGATCAGTTTTAAGTATGTTTTTTTTATAATTGGAAGAAAGAGCATTTTCACGATTTTGAGTTAATAATTCTGTAAAGTGTGATCCGATTTGCGTTAAATTTTATAGACACACCAAAGAAGTGCTCTTCAAACTGTAGTAGATGATCCATGTCATAGTGGATCTGAGCAGGATTTCTGAGATCTCAAAGGTGAAATTTAACGCTATCAAAAAAAAATTCAGTTTCGAGAATAAGCGGCAGGACGAGGAATTTGACTGTGCTTGTTTTTGAAGTGAATATATCTCCATTTCTTTTGTTTACTAAATTTTTATAAATCATTTTATAATAAAGAGGATAGCTTTTGTATTTCTATGGCGGTAAAATATCACAATCCTATTAAAATTAAAACTATTACGTCAAACGTAATTCTGAATATACACACACATATATATATATAAGCATTTTTTAAAATTATAACTTTAATATGAAGTTACTGGTCATTAAAGTCCTCGTTTCTTTTTCTTTTTTGTTTTTTTTCTAAATTTTCGCACAAAGCTATTCGAGGGCTATCTGTGCTAGCCGTCCCTAATTTAGCAGTGTAAGACTAACGGGAAGACAGCTAGTCATCACCACCCACTACCAACTCTTGGGCTACTCTTTTACCAACGAATAGTGGGACTGATCGTAACATTATAATACCCCCACAGCTGAAAGGGCGAGCATGTTTGGTGCGACCGGGATTCGAACCTGCGACACTCGTATTACGAGTAGAACGCCTTAACACACTTGGCCATGCCGAGCCTCTTATATTGTAAGAAACATTAGTTTTGAAATTGTTATATTATATTAATTATATGCACAAGAAAGCTCCCTTAGTGGCTCAGCGGTATGTCTGCGGACTTACAACGCTAAAATCAGGGGTTCGATTCCCCTCGGTGAGCTCAGCAGATAGCCCCATGTGGTTTTGCTATAAGAAAAACACACGAAATATCATTATAAAAATAAACTTCCCTACAAATTCATAAGAGAGCTTCTATACCAAGGAAAGGTATTTAACAAACAAAATGGGTATTTGTACTTTCGTGATGGTTTAAAGTAACAGGAGTTTTCACGTAGAAAAGTCAGATAAGTATTTCAAATAATCATAAGTTATCATCCAGTAATAACGATTTTCTCATGTAATACTCACTGATACAATTTGTTGTTCATTTATTTTGTGACTGATTATTAGAAATTAAACACAAAGTTCTGTCCACCACGGGTATCGAAACCCGGTTTCTAGCAGTGAGTCCGCAGACATACTTTTTTGCCTTGAAAGGGATTATTTGCGTTTATCTCAATTAGTTTAAAACGAATCCCTGGACAATTTTCAAAACGAAACACATAACTTGTGGTAACATTTTCACAAACTGGGTTCCAATCAAATTTATGTGTTGTTTATCGTAATTGATATTTGTTGATACTAAAGAAAACAATCTAAGACTCATTGTATGCATCTTAATTCTTTTCAATTATGTTATCAAAATGATTTATTTTGGTTTTGTGTATTACTTACAGAGCTTTGAACTTTAATACGAAAAACGTCTATTTTAGGCTGTAAGTCTTTGTAAGCTGAAGCCTCTACTTCTTTTTAGTGGAAGGAAAACTATAATTGATATTTATTCTGTAAACCTTGTTTCTAAAGATATGTTAAAAAGTCTAGGATGTACTGACGTCAAAGATGGTTGTAATTTTCTTTTTTTTCTACCCTGAGGGAGAAATCTGAAACGTACCAATTTTCTCGTGGACTGTATACCACTTGCGTCAAACAGTTTTGAGATTAATAAGATAATTTTGTCAGGTTTAAACGGTAAACAAGTTATTTATGGTAAAAAAATACTTGAAGTAGAAAAATACTCCTCAGAAGGTAAACCTTCTTGCAAATTTAATTAAACGCGACAATAAAAAAACGACAAAGAAATAGTTATTTTTATCAACCCACCAGGTAGAATCTGCTAGACACCATATTCGGAACAGTGCTTGAATGAATCATTGTTTGTTGCCATGACTACAATAGCTAACTGTGAGAAAGAAAAATGTATTTTCAGGAAATTCTTGTATAAATAACAAACATTGTGTCTATTTATATATTGTTCTTTCCAGTAACATGCGATTTTTGGACTTTAGTTGTTGTTTTTTACGCTTTAGATCATGTTAACATATGTAATATGCATAACTAGGGCCCCGGCATGGCCAGGTGGTTAAGATGCTCAACTCGTAATCTTAGGGTCGCGGATTCGAATCCCCAGCACACGAAACATATTCGCCTTTTCAGATGTGAGGGCGTTATATGTTACAATCAATTCCGCTATTGGTTGGTAAAAGAGTAGCCCAAGTGTTGGCGGTGGGTGATGATGACTAGCTGTCTTACTTCTTGTCTTACACTGCTAAATTAGGAACGACTATAGCAGGTAGCCTTTTTCTACAGTATCAAACATGTTAGATTGGGAAACAACAAAGGTACATTTTCTCGGAGCATGTTTAAGTGCAGTATACCGAGGAAGCATCCTAATAAGGTAACGTGCTCTTTCGCTTGCGCTATCAATTTTCTTTTAGTCGAACCATGTAACCTTGCTTACAACAAGGACAAGTAAATTTATAACAAACATAAATGGTAAGGGTAAAGTAGAAATCTAGTCATTAAATATAAAGAAAGTTTGTAGGCAACGATTAGGCTTAAATACACCCATTTCAACTCTATTGTGGACAACCCCTCTGAATAATATTCTTTAGTTGGTTTTTAACAATTAAAGTGTTTTGACAAATACATGATAATCTGATAATTACAGGATACTTAGATGCTTCAAACACTCTGGTGAACTAACATTTTGTTTGTTTAATAATTATGAAGTTTTCTCTTGGTAAAAATATAAGTTAGTTATTCTTGCATAAACGAATTTAATGGTATTGAATTGTCATATAAAGCCTCATATGAGCTATATATTTTATAAACAATTGACCAATATTATAATTAAGCTTTCTTTAAACGAATTAGGATAAAGCTTACAAAATAATCATATAAGCCTGTAAATGTTATATTTTGGTACAATTCACACAGCAAGGTTATTAAGGCACCCGACTCGTAATCTAAGGGTCGCAGTTTCGATTCTCCGTCACGTCAAACATGTTCCCCCTTCTAGCCATGAAGGCTTTATAATGTTGCTGTCAGTCTCACTAATACTTGGTAAAAGAGTATCCCAAGAGTTATCGGTGGATGGTGATGACTAGTTGCCTTCCCTCTAGTCTTACAATGCTAAATTAGGGAAGACTAGCACAGATAGCCATCATGTAGCTTTGCGAAAAATTCAAAATAAACTACACAATGCGCATTAAAAATTGTCGTTATCGTTACTGAATTAAGTATCCGAAAAAGAAAACTTATGATCTTCCTTGTCTCTTATTTTATAAACATCACACAATTTTTTTTTGTTCAAATATTGGAAAATTTGCGAGGAATGACCAGAATTTTCGGTGATGCTAAAGGTATCGTCAACATACTTACCATAGAACAGAAGTGTACATTGTTGTAGGCAATTGTCTAACCGATGTTTTCGTAAGAACATGAAAAGAATTGGCTAAAGATGGCGCCAGTTTCGAACCCAAGGCGACCCCATCGACTTATTCAGAAAATATTCTATTCAGAAGAAAAGTCAGACTTTTTAACTGTAAAGTTTATTAATTCTTGTAATAGGTTCATCGTTAGAAGTATCATTCTGAAACAGACCGACATATATTTACTTATATTCTGTCTTCTATTCTATACTAGTCACGAACTTGATAATATTTAATAAATTGAAAACTGCATTATTCATTAACCAGTCTCGTGCTTCCTCGTGTATTAAAATACCAGAGTGAGATAAGTTCTCTCTCAGAAATAGTTTTAACATGGGAATAAGCAAAAACAAAACATATTAGTGTAACTTTTACTTCTTCAATGGGAAACTAATGCAATACTAACAGTTTCTTGTTGGTTATAGTAGCACTGCCATTCAATCACAGATCATGAGTTTCTTATGAAGCCCTAATAGCTTCAGAATAAAACAAATGAAGTTAAAGTTAGTAAAAACTAACGATCAAAACAGACAATGATTTTTTGTTTTCACTTTGAGACACTAACGACAGGAAATAGCCATGTTAAAACTAGCAAAAAGTTAAGATAAAAACATTTAACTGTTTATCGAGAAAAAACAAACTTAAGTGTCCAAAATGTAAAACCAAAGCACAAAATAACTACATAAAACATTGTCTCTCAGAACCTAATACAAGATTGGTGAAACTTCTAAAAAAAGTATAAACTCACTAGATTCAGATGTCAAATCTTGTAAGAAAAAATGGTCCTAAAAAGGTAGCAAAAGGTCCGTCAAGAAGTGAGAAAGAAACAAAACTAAAACCATGAGAAAATATCAACATAAAGTAAGGAAGTAATGTGAAGAACCTCAGAAGATTTCATCCCAAAATATTAACTATGATCATTTCCAGATAATATAAAAGTTTCATACAATTTGCTTATATAATACACATTAAATCTGGAGTCTCCATCAATTTGTATTCAGTAGTACCTTCAATGGAGTGTGTTTAAATCATTTATCTTTCATCTTAAATTCTGGAGTAGTTTCTCCGAAAATCCTCATCATTACACTCCAGGCTGAGAAAGTGCGACATCATATGTACTTAATGTTATTCTTTTCAGGTTACAGATATTACTCACGTGACTGATGACTGCTCTTACTACGAAACAGTAGATGTATCCATCGGGGATCCCCAGAGATTTTAGTGGTAAAGAGCATTAACAGTACAGTCTGTTCTACATTATAACCACCTTTTCCACAAGAAATTACATGTGACACCCTACTTATGGAACATAGTTTCTTGCATTTCTTTCCAGGGTGAAAATAACTTAGTGACTTGCTTGATTGGTTTACTTTAATAAGAAAACCTGATAGAAGGGGATGAACACACTGTGTACCCATATGAAGCAAGTAAACCCCCAAGGTGTAGATTCTAAACCAAGCAGATCATTACAATTATTATAACAACTACCTCCATAGCCATCAACCGAAAAGTAACTCCAATTCACACAACTGAATAAATAGATAGCTGGAGCTATCAGTATCATCATTGCCACAAGGACACTAAATGGTTAATTCTATGGCTGTGTAGGAGACTGTCAAGGAGAAATTGTGCACCATTAAGGTTCTACAGACTTTACTAGCCTACATTTTGAAATTTGTTCATATTATTCTGTGCTTAGAGAGACTTAAGATACCATTACTATAAATAACCATAATATATTTTTGATAAATAATTAGTTTGATAATGTACTACTTCATTTCAACACAGATAATAATCATAAAGTATAAAACAAACATATAAGCTACATTTGTTTTTCCATGTTTCACACATTATGTATCTAACGCAACACTACAGGGTGGGGTTTCAACAGAAAGGGGTGGCCATTAATTTTGAAAATTGAAAGTTACTTTAAGCTTTCTTTTTTGTAAATTTAGTTATTTAGCTGAATAAACATTTATTTATTTTTGAGTATATGTAATCAAAAGACAAAAAATTAAATAGGGGTGTGTTTAAAATTGTATTTTAAATGATTTCCCATGTTGCAGTCCTATACGAAGTCCGTGTTTAAAATTTATGAGACGTGATTATCTAGGAGATTTGTGTTAGTTTATAAACTGAGAAGCGTGAATACATACCTT
This sequence comes from Carcinoscorpius rotundicauda, assembly GCA_011833715.1. Classification (NCBI taxonomy): domain Eukaryota; kingdom Metazoa; phylum Arthropoda; class Merostomata; order Xiphosura; family Limulidae; genus Carcinoscorpius; species Carcinoscorpius rotundicauda. Next base: position 51,633,143 of record CM022396.1, on the reverse strand, counting down.
CAAATGTGAAAAGAATGAATTATTAACCCAACCTCGTGTTTCGTGCAAGGGTTCAAATTGCAAATGTTGAAGGGTAAGAGTAAACGAAAATAACGAAAAAATAATTTAATTAAGGAACTGCAAAAAAACCTTATTTCACCAGGTTAATAAAACACAGTTTGCATTCTGATAACATTTGTTTCAAACAAACTTAATCAAAAAACAAGAGATTTTTGGTCAATTACAGTTATAAAAATAGAACACTGGAAACATTTAAATCCTTATTTGAGTTTATTTGTGGCAGAATTATCGTTAGACCATGACTGGTATTTTTAAATGTTAATAAGCAAACTTAGTATTCCGAAAATTATTTCATCTCGAGATTGAATTATTTTTGGAATGAAAAGTTTATTTAATATATCTGATATTGTGTAGCTATTTAATGTGAAGAAGTGAACAGTGGCCAATGGTACTGTTTTCCTCCTTTTCATCTATCTAGTGTATACGTTTTTCTCCTAGTGACTACAAGGAACGTTCACACCAAGAGAAAGTTTTATTCTTAAATAAGAAATGCGCAGTAAAGCTACTGGTTTAATTTTATCATAGATCTAACAGATAATATTATTCATTTAGATTTTCTAAGCATGTTTATGATAATCTATCTTGGAAAGATTCTAGAGTATTAAAGAAGTGTTTATTACTTCAGATAGGCGAAGTAGCATCACTGACATCTTCCAGCTACAATACTGTTTTTGCACACAGAACTAAATATTTAATTTATCCAGGAACTCTTATCCTTCAATTTTACACATTGAGTAACAGACCAACTCCTTGATTTTTGATGGACGATGTAGGTTCAAATATACCATAAACACTATACTGTATAATAGAAATGAAATGGAAATTACAGACACAAATTCTTTATTATTTGAATAGTGTATATTTTGTTTTGTTTCTTATGTGACTGAGGTCCTACTTCTGCTATTTTTATTCACTACTTGAGCTTACAACGTAAAGGACTGGAGTTTGAGTAAGCGTTATCCTGAAGTGTGGGATACTGCAGTTTGATTTTTTTAAACCTGTTAGTTCTGCACAGTAGAATCCAAACGGATTTATACAAGTCTTTGCATATGGTAAAGTAATGTAAATACGAGGTGTAAAATGATACAAAATACAAACTAAGTCGAATTCGATGGTTTTGCTGATTCTGTGTGAGATCTCTCATAACATTATCATATGGGGATACAATATACATTGGAACCTGAAATTACAATAGTGATGCCTCCCACCAGTATGCTTTGACATGTCAAAATGGAAGCTTCAATCATTTCTCCATTGTTCTTTGAGGCTAAAGATGTACTCAGATTGTAATGAAAAAATTAAATTCAGGAGATATATGCACATATATATCTAACCTACAATTTTGCACAATTTTTAGGGCTTTAATCATTAGTAAGTCGTTCCTAATACACTATGTTTGATTGAAAAAGGAGCAGTCTACTTTAAATTCAGTTTCCTCAAACCACATTTATTTGGGTATTTTTTACATGACTAGAATTGTGGTTTTTGAAAATAAAATCACTTTTTACCTAAGTGTATTTTTTTGTGTACGTAAGGTGGAAGAGCACAGATTAATTTATTTGTTTTTATACTTTTAACTTCAGGATAAGGATGATACCTAAAATAAAATGTTTGTTTTTTAGGTAAACTTAGTAGCGATGTGTAATTTTAGGGGCATTCAGCAATAATGTAAGTTATATGTTATGCTCCATACAACGGATGAAAAGGTAGAGTAGAACAAGACATAGACAATAACGAAGTGTGAAGTAAAAAAAACCAATATTGTCCATGGAAGTGGCAAATTATGTCAACTGAACAAAAATGTAATTCAAGAAGACAAATTAGAACAATGGCGATGAACATAATTGCAATGAAAGATTGAAACAGAGAAAAAAACACGTAATTATAAGACCAGTGCATGGAGATGTTTTTTGATAGAGAGTGGAAAAGGTCAAAGTAAGCTAGGAAATTAAAAATATTTTAATGGAAGTAAAAACTCAAAATGACAAAGAAAGAGGCTCTTGGGGGAATACATTCGAGTGATGTATTTTAATTTTTGTGATAGATTGTTCGTATCTTATGAAAGCTTGTGGGGTTAGCCAAATAGTACTCTGTTTGCTATGACTGTCACTTTAAAAACTCATTATCCTAATAAGGTAACGATAGTGGACAAAAACAGACACAAGAATCTGCTGTGTCCGCTCTTGAGGTATGTACAGAGCAATGAGCAGAGGTCTGATAAATATTAAATCAGATTTGAAAGCAAACTGCATTGAAATGGTTTAGTTTATGCGAATGTGTCAAACGAAAGGTAACTTCCTCCCTTTAGCAGAGCGGTATGTATGCGGACATATATTGCTAAAAACCGGGTTTCGATACCCGCGGTGGACAGACTACAGGTAACCCTCTGTGTAGCTTTATGCTCAACTACTAAGAAACAAAGGAAAACTAAAACATTTAACACGCGGATAAATACTTAGTGTTTGTTATTAGCAAAATATATTCTTGTTAAAGAATAATATTCATTTTGCACATCATGAAATCTTGTAGTTGTCTTAGTGTAAAGGAAAGATTTGTGAATAATTCATTAAAAAAGTGAAAGTGGAGCTAAAAAACAAAACACGCTTTCAACAAGGTAGATTTCTTGTCATTGCTGATCACATTAATATTACCTCTCTTTTGTGGCTTGATTGGATAATTGCTCACAGTCATGTTTCGATTTGATAATGATGCAGAGCTATATCTCCGATTATAATGACGGTAAAGTGTCACATTGCCCTATCTGCTACAAATGCGTTATTTAGAAAATCGACGCTTATGATAATTAATACAAATAAGTCACAAACATGAGGAAATTATTTGAAAGGACATTCATTGACAGGAATTTCACAAAACAGTGAAAATACAATCTGAAATATAACAGTCAATAAACCTCAGTAGCAAACGTTGTATCTGTATATATACATGTATAAAGTACAAAAATCTGTGTGTCTGTCTGTTATCTAACTACTCGTGAGTTGGTGGATCCAAATTTCACAATCTTTGGGAAATATTAACTTGGAACAAGAGGCATGTTAATGGGCTGTTCACGACACCATTTATTATCTACTATTGCTGCAATTGAGCATTTATTATCTTTGGCGTAAGTTAACATTAAATACTTTTATGCCCCCCAGTGGCTCAGCGGTATGTCTGCGGACTTACACGCTAAAATCCGGGTTTCGATACCCGTGGAGGGCAGAGCACAGATAGCCCATTGTGTAGCTTTGTGCTTAATTCAAAGCAACAACAACAAAATATTTTTATAGATGACAATACGACCTTACATCAAACACAAAAAACATTTTCTATGCATGTGCTACGGATTATAATTTATCTCGGACAAGTCTTCGATTTATTACGTTATGTACGTTACATATTACGATTTTCAAATAGCAGGAAATTTTAATTTAAATTTAGTAGTTAACTGAAGCGAATCAAATTTATGATATTTGCCAACAAAGTTGATACACACTATATTCTTCCTTAACACAAATATATTTTAATATATAAACAACAATGTAATTTAAAATAACGGTTATTACAAATAATGGTTTATATATAAAATTTTTACAAACTTATAAACAATAATGAGTCTTCTATCTGGTCTGGAACTGAATATTTTGTTGGCGGTTCACGGAAAGCGAATTAATTCTATACTGACACATAAGTACACTTTTCTTGACTAGAAAGATAGCTAGCTTTATTCATGGTTTGTTTCACGTAGTATACAAACTTACTTCTTACCGAGCAAGATATTTATTGTCCTCATAGAACGCCCAAAGTTAATTATTTGAAGTTGAACGGTTTGTAATGTTTGAAATTTTTAAACGTTTTAAACTGTCTTTCTGCGTATTGCGATTTATAAACTTCAAGTTAAAGCTCTCGAAAGTTCAGCTGGCAAGAATATAGGCAATTACTAGTATTTTGCATAAACCCATCGTACATTGTTGATTCTTATGCTTGAGAATCTCCTACAAATTCAGACAATAGTCGAGACTTTTGAATACATATTTAAGAATATAAGTAACATATATTGCTAAATATATATATAATTAAAACAAACATAAATATTAAAAAAGTATACATTAGTAAACCTATTACACACAACATATACAAAGTGTGTGGGAGGGCACAGAAATGTTTTATATATCCCAAAGAATGCGGTGCACCCTCTATAAAGAAATGCAATGAAAAAATGACCGATACTATTGAAACCTTCTATATATATGAAGCACAAACATCTGTGTCTCTGTCTATTTGTATTTTCGTTATCAAACTACTCCTGGGTCGTTGGGCCAATCTCAACCAAACTATGTGAGATTATTGTTAGGAGTAAGGGTCATATTTTAGGGACTCAAGTCTCCACCACTCCTTTACTTTGATGTAAGTCAATGTTCGCTATACCAACATATAGCACTATGTCTTTCTACCTCCTTAAAGAAAATTATTAAATTTCCTATAATACAGTGTCGGAAAGGATATATAAACGTCTTATACACCTCAGAGAGTGCGCAAGCACTCTCTATGGAAAAATGCAATGAAAAATATGGCTTTCAATATTGCAATAATAGATAAACTCAGATGAAGTTTCTACTTCAGCAGTCACTATCAAGCTGATATGAGGAATTGTCTAGTTTTATTTCACAGCTCATTGTTCTTAGCATTATGTGGATTGTTATTATCCTATCCTTTCACACTTTATATGAGCCACTCTTATTGACACATTATTATGAAGGTCACGTGACTGTTAAATTCGACAAAATCAAAATACATAAATAAACAAACTCACATAAAATGATACATGATGTTAAGGCTAACTGAAATAAGTTTTTGGAAATTCGTTTTTTTATATTCTAAAAATCAATAATTTAGTTATTAAGAAACAGAATACTGAATTTGGAATTCTAGTTTCGGATATGGTAAAAGTAAATCGCATATGGCTTGATTACCCGTGTTTAATTTCTAACCTAAGTTTCTATTATATTTTAGTATAAGTCGGTTACAGAATGATAGATAATATGCATCTCTTCTCTTCCTTTTTTCTTTATTTACGCTTATTTCACATTTATGAGGATTGTAAATTCAAGCTTTTACACTAGTCTTGTTTGCTTTTTTGAAATAAGTATCTTTTATTCTGACCCAAACTGTTTTGTCGAAGTGGATGCATGTTCAATAAACAGAATGTAAATGTCAACATCGAACATGACATCACTGTCTACAGTTACTTCACTCAGCTGTAAATCTTAATGACCATCCAACTAATGGGTTCGTTCTCTCATAATACCCCAGAATATTCAGTTTATTTTATTGGGTTATTCAGTAGTTAAACGATAAGCTTTCGTTACAGAATGGAGTGTGACGACTTTTATCTATATATATTAATAAAAAGCTACTGATATGAGACTTCATCAGTTAACAACATACATCACAGGAAGACAATGAGCTTGACCACACCCCTAGAAGAGGAACAGTAAGTTTACAGACCTTTGACCTTGAAATACAGATTCTACATGGTAGACAAAACCATTGTGTAGCTAAAACAAACAATCAGATTTTTAACCTCCTACAAACTGGAACTAAATTTTTATACATATGTACGTGTGTATGTTTGTGTAATATCAGGTCATCCCACAAGTAATGTCCGAAAATTTAATACCGAAAGTGCATCATCATTCTGTCTTTGCAGAAGGCTTTAATGAATAAAATATGTAATAGGACGTGTATAAAAATGTTCAAACAAATAAAAGAAACTAACCCAACTCCACTTTTTTAGATCATTGATCAAATAAGCCCTTATGAAGATGGATGTGTCTAAGGAGAGCATTAGGCATATAATGATTTATGATTTTAAAAAAGGCAGTGATGTAGCAGAAACTACACGAAACATTCAAGGTGTTTATGGTGCGGAGTCTCTTAATGAAAGAAAATGTCAAAGGTGGTTTCAGAAGCTCAGATCAGATGACTACAGCTTAAGTGATGCACCACGTTCAGGTCGTACTGTTGAGTTTAATAATGACTTGCTACTTGATGAAGATTGTGCTGTAACAGTTGAAGAACTAGCACAGAAGCTTAATTCAACTCATTCAATAGTTCACCGTCATCTGCAACAGCTTGGAAAGGTGTCGGAACTTGGAAAATGGTTCTCCCATAATTTGACAAAAGCCAACCTTAGATAAAGCGTGGACATTTGCACTTCTCTGCACTCTTGTGAACGTAACTCACCTTTTTTGGACAGATTACTGTCTGGAGATGAAAAATGGATATATTATAAAAATTTTAAGCAATGGTCCAGTAAACTGGCTAAAGCACAGCCCAAAATGGACCTCCACCCTAGGAAAGTTTTGTTAAGTGTTTGGTGGGATAATGTTGGTGTGATCCACTTTGAGTTGCTGCCACTTAATGTAACAATTACATCAGACTTCTATTGAAAACAGTTAGAACGCTTGAATGTTGCAGTGAAAGAAAAGAGTCCTGCTTTGATCAATCGTAAATGTGTTGTGTTACACCATGATAATGCATGGCCCCATAAAGCAAGGATCACATCTGCAAAGACTGAAAAGATAGATTGGGAAAAACTTCCACATCCTCCTTATTCTCCAGACCTTGCCTCATCTGATTGTCATCTATTCTGAGGTTTGCAGAACTATCTTGATGAAAAATAGCTTGAAACACATGAAGATGTCGAAACTACCCTTTCTACATTCTTTCCCCCCAAACCCCAATTATTTTATACAAATGGCATTAAAGGAAGTTATTAATGATAATGGAACATACATTATTGATTAAATAACATTAAAAGCGTTTGAAATCCTTTTTCTTTTTCTGAACCTGAAATTGGACATTACTTTAGGGATGACCTGATGTTTATAAACTTTTAAAGTGCTGTCTGGTCACAGAAGAATTACTAGCTTTTATTTAGTAAAATGCTTTATTTTGAATTCAGTGATAATTAAGTGGTAAAACTTAAATTGTGCTTTGTAAAAAAAAATAGCATTTGTTCTTACTGTTAACAACATTACTTGGGTAGTACGATATTAAATTTATATCTTAATATCTTGCTTTTAAATATTTTTTGGTTATGGAAAACTTGAACAAATAGATATATTATATTATTTTTAAAAATATATTAATATCCTATCTTGAATCACTGAGACTTTTCCACATATCGTATTTTTTAATACCGCAATACTCATTACCAGTAAATCTTTTCGGATAGCCTAAAACTAGATAGCATAATCGTGTTAAACGTAAGATAAATAACTGCTCTTTAGACACAAAAAAACTATTATGTTTTAAAACTAGTTACCTGGCATAGTCAGGTGGTTAGGATGTTCGAAATCCCGTCACACCGAACATTCACGATCTTTCAGCCGTGTGAGCGTTATAATGTCACAGTCAATCCCACTATCCATTGGTAAAAGAGTAGCAAAGAGTTGACGGTGGGTAGTGATTCCTTACACTGCTAATATAGAGACGGTTAGTGCAGATAGCCCTCATGTAGAATTGCTAGTTGAAGGAAACAAAGTTAAGTTCTTTTTCTGTAATATTACCAGTTTTTGTTGGAATATCTTCATAAAAGAATGAGATCCTGCAAAACACTGTGAGGTTAAAAATCCTCCGGTATTTGATTCTCTGTAAAATTCATAAAGTTTTTTTTAGAGTTGTTAAGCACAAAGCTACAAAACATGTTGTCTTTTCTTTGATTTGTTTTTGTTTTGGAATTTCGCACGAAGCTACTCAAGGGCTATCTGTGCTAGCCGTTCCTAACTTAGCAGTGTAAGACTGAGGGAATGCAGCTAGTCATCACCACCCACCGCCAACTCTTGGGCTACTCTTTTACCAAGGAAAAGTGGGATTAACCGTCACATTATAACTCCCCTACAGCTGGAAGGGCGAGCATGTTTGGCGCGACTCGGGCGCAAACCCGCGACCCTCAGGTTACGAAGCGCACACCTTAACGCGCTAGGCCATGCCAGGCACTCTTTTCTCTGATCACTGCGGTTATTGAAATCCCATTTTTTCCTGCAAAATAGTGGTTCATAGAATGGCTCTGATTTTTTTTTCATGTCTAAACCTTTATCTCATATCTCCGTCATCTCTTTGTCGATTTGAGATATAATCCCTGCTCTGGACTCAGGAGATCAAACTCTTTTAATTGATGTGTTTGATTACGCTCAAAGTCTCATAGGTTAATTTACTCTAAATCTGCTTAAACGAATTTTAGTTTCAAAGTAAGGTGGTAAAGAATCTGATGTGTAATAAAATTACTTAGACAGAATCAGAAAAAATGCGCGCCCTACACATGGTGTTGTTGGCGCACAAAAATATAATTAATAAAAGGGGAGGAAGTGTAATAGATTAATTTACTCTGATCCTGCCTATAAAAGTTTCATGGGCCCCAGCTATTGAGGATGCCCTCTTGTTAGCATGATATGCTCTCAGAATCACGTTTGAGACATCGAAGGTGTTTACAATGAAAATTCCTCACTTTTTCCTACATTTTCAGCTTATTTTGCCTAAAGTTGCAAAGCAGACAAGTTTCTAACCTGGGTTACGTAACCTTTGCTCTATCACTTATGACGATTTAACAGAATTTACTCAAAATCATTTGACCCATTTGCTCGATATTGCTTTTTCCAAAATTTAAAATGGTCCTCATCTTACAGCCTTACGTTTTCTGCATGAAATTATTGAAATTCGCTACAAAAAAATCCCATTTTAGTTCAATAATATAAACTACAATCAGCTTGGTGACATAGCCATGAGCAACCCGTTTACTCGTTTGCTTTGTAATTTACTTGTTATTTCTGTTAAATAGTAATCACTGTACTCCTCATGTATCCGCCTAGATACTAAATACAATGCGTTGACGACGTATTTAATTTTTTTTCCATCCTCAACAAGCCCAAACTTGTCTTCAAAAAACAACATCTTTCTGTACAGTTCACCATGGAACCAAATACATATAAAACTTTTTATTTTCTCAACATCCTTAAATGACAAGTCGAAGTTGTTTTTTTATGTTTTTCTCTTCCAATATAACATTTTTAAAAGTTTATCTATTCAACTTACTGTGAGATTCCTCATAACCGTACATCAAAGGAATATTCTATTTCAAAAGATAGTAGCGACACGTAAAGTCAGAGTTTCTGTATGCGTTAAAAAACTGAATACCTTACAGTTAAATAATACAAAGTATTGCTCTACTATTGAGAAAATATTTTGTTTGAATTTTGCGCAAAGGTACAGGAACTAGTCATCACCTCCGATCACCAACTCCTGGGCTACTCCCTTTACCAACGATAGTGGGATTAATCTTTCATATAATGCTCACATGACTGAAGGAGTGAGCATGTTTGGTGGAACGGAGATTCGAACCCCCGATTTCAAATTGCAAATCGAGCGCCCTAACTAACTGGCCATACCGCGTTTATAAGAGTTGTGAGTCCGCAAAATTTACTTCTGGTCTGCTGGGAGGACAACTGGGGAGACATTGGCTTATTGGATTTTACTTATATACGATAACACAAAATAAGTATTTCAGTTACAATTATGTTATTTGTTATGTTACTTAAACTAGCATTTACAGTTCATTAATTACTTTATATGTTCATTGTCTCGCCATGCTTTCATTGTTTGCCAAATATAATAAAATTTTAGTAATATGGTTAAATGAAAAAACTAAAATATTAAAACAGTTATTGCAACTACTAAGTTTTCACAAACGAAGCTTCCATGAAACCAAGCAAAAATCAAATTTTGTCCTTAGTTTGACTAATATACATGTACTTTCAAATTTCATTTATTGATAATGGCATCTGCACTATCGGTCTGTATGATTTTTATTTGTAGTTGGCCCTTAATTTTATCTTCTCTGTAACTTGTTTACATGTATTTATAAACGAAATTCGTCAGTGTGTGGATTTTTCACATGGCAAAGCCACATCGAGCTATTTGCTGTGTCCTTCAAGAGCAGTCGAACTCTCAGGACTTACCGTTCTTTCTGCAGGGATCATGCCATTTCTAATGTATTTTATTTGAGTATGGTCAAAACACTGAAATTCATCGTTTTTTTATTTAATTGTATGAAACTGTTCATGATAATATATTATTATTAATGTAATGTTAAATAATATCTATTGAATCACGTTGGCATACACCTAACTGTTCTATTTTTATTCTACACCATTCAAAATATCAGCATCGAAATTACAAGGATTTTTTTTATTTGAACGCTAGGTATAAAGTTTATAATGAATAACATCTAATATTTTTACATCAGTTACTAATAGATATAAAAACTAAACAAAGTTTCTTGGATAAGTAAAAATCAGGAAAGCCTAAAATATTCATCTACGAACAATTAATGATTAAACACGCTATGTCAAAACGATTTTGAATTTGCAATTAAGCGCGTGACAGCGATGACCGATATGGAGTAGAGGTAAAATTGCATTTATCAGAAGTATTGTATTGTAGGTCATAGATAATAAGATGACACAAAACGTTAATCACTTTTGGAAAAGATATGTAATATTCCTTTCCGAGAAAACATGTTCATACAATCTACTTATTATTATATATGTATTTATCTTGGGGATTTAAGGCGGTACAGTAATACAGGAAAGCAAAGGAATACGAATGTACTTTGGATTAAGAACAATCCAAGAAGAGAAATGCGCAATGGTGTATTTAATGTTGTGTGGGCACAGGAGCAAATAATTTTTATCGACCCCACATCCCATGTAATTTTACATTGAATAAAATTATCATTGGACCTCCATTAAGACCTTGGACGCTGGGACTGAGCTCCCTCTAACCCCTACCTAAATACGCTACTGAGTATGCATCAAATCGTACTTACGCTGTGGTAAACAATGTGCTACGTTTTATAACAAGTAATAATCCACGAACACAATGGCTAGTGGTAAAAGCTGTAAACTTGCGCCAAGCACTAGATACGTAAAGAATCAGAAAAGATCTTCGACTGGAAAAGTGACATAAGTCATATGCACACAACTAGTTTCCTTAACACATCGTTTAAATCGCCGCATATTTTAGGAAGTTGGAAAATGAAACAGGTATCTATACTGTTCTGCAAGTAAACTTACCGGACAAGTGGCTCGATGCAGCGCATTAGTAAGTTTTCGTCCTATACACTAAACGGCTTAAGGAAAGCTACAGGAAAGTGGGGTGTGAAATAAACATGACGAAAACTTTTGCAATAGAAGCTGCTTTTGACGGTCTTCAAATAGGGACCTACAAACATGGACTGCGTGTTCAACGTCTATAGCAGTTTCTATTTTGAAAATACGGCAATTTCTTTACCTCTTTCATCCCGGAGGGACAACGGTAAGTCTCCAGATTATTTAACACTAGATTCAGAACACAGCAGATAGTACAAACTGGCTTTGGTCTAACAAAAAACATTCTTTACGTTATGTACATTAACTTTTAGTCTATAAAATAAACAAATGTTCAGAGTAGCTTCGGCTGTTTCGGGTTATTAATTTCGTTATATTATAAACAACTGGGTTAACATGAAAGAAATTCCTCACATTCTGTATTGAATCGGAATGAAATTTTGTTTTCGGTACTTAACAAGCTTTGCTCGATCCATAAAAAATGTCCATCTTTCAGCGAGTTTTGTTCGCAAAACTTCCTCCTTGTGTTACATCTTAGGATTTTAAACAGCTGGTAATTTTAATTCTATTTTAAAAGTTAATAAAATGTCGATATATATTACATTTATAATATTTGCCAACAATTTTTTTTCTTAACGTAGATATATTTTAATGTACAAAAAATAAGCAATACAATTTATAATAACGGTTATCATAAATATTTATATACAAAATCACAAACAATATTCAGTTTTCTATCCAGTCTGGAAATGAATATTTTATCAACGAATGTTTCGAAAATTATTTTTCTATTCACAAACACATCTTTTAATTACTTTTTATTTACTCATTCTGAAGTAATAATCATTAAACTGTTTGTAGGAGCGGGTCCGCCATGGTCAGGGAGGTTAAGGCTTTCGACTCCTTATTCGAGGGTCGCGGGTTCGAATCCCGGTCGCACCAAACATGCTCGCCCTCCCAGCCGCGTGCGTTATAATGTTACAATCAATCCCACTATTCGTTTGTATAAGAGTAGCCCAAGAGCTGGCGGTGTGTGATGATGGCTAGCTGCCTTTCCTCTAGCCTTACACTGCTAAATTAGGGACGGCTAGTGCAGATAGCCGTAGTGTAGCTTTGCGCAAAATTAAAAAACAAACATTTTATTTGTTTGATTTTGATATTTCTCTATTATCTTACGATTTCGCCTTATACGCTAAAATCCGGGTTTCGATACCCGTGATGGGCAGAGCATAGATAGCCCATTGTGTAGCTTTGTGCTTAATTATAAAAAATAACGTCTTACGCTTTAGCCGTTTCTATTTTGCTGAGAGGATATTTTATAAATTGAAAGTAAGTGGAAACATTTGCAGTATGGCGCTTAAAGGGTTGAAGATGGACTTGAATTTATGAAATATGTAAAATACCAGTAAAGTAGGCTTAATTTCAAAGGCGTGGACATTTTTTTCAGAATTATATGCTCATTTTATTACCAAGATATACGAAAGAATAGAAAAATTGCTAGAAAGTATTTTATAATTTCTACATTGGAGTCCATTTGTGATGGATAATTTTATGTACAATGTAGAACTTCGTGTAGATAAATACAGATAGTTATAATGTAATTGATGTACATTAGGTCGCTGGGGTCAAGGGTTAAACTCACTATCACATTTACGTCAGTGTATATGTTCTTGTAAAATAAGTTATCTTTTTTATTTAGTTAAATCCAAAGAGTTGCATTATGATTACACCCTGTTAAATCAATCGAAACCGGATTTTGATACTCGTCGTAGGAAGAATAAAGATAGCTTTTTGTGCTCAATAAAAAAACAAATAAAAACAACAACTATTTATAAAAACAAACAACTGAGGAGAAACATAAGGGTTTGATACAAGATCGTATTAAAAACATCAAGGATACTGCAAATGTTCGAAATTTGTATTGGAAAACTTCAAAGAGCTCAGAAATATGTCAACAACTACCAGATGTATATTCATCCAAGCAACTGATTATAAGTGTACTCACTTCAAACATTTTACCGCTAATAAAATCTGAAAAAGCAACCTTGCGAATAAGAAATCAAAGATTATGAAGAATATTCATACTTGATACTGCCTTTATGTTTTAGTGTTGAACACAACGAGTTTGGCTCATCTAGTATAATTTAACATTCTCGTATTAACTGCTGTTCTTTTGCTCAAAAAAAATGTTAAACGAGTGTTAAAAGGGGAAAGCTTAAGAAGCTGTTAAACTGCCGAAGCTTAGGATAGAATAAAAGAAGTCGCACTTTTAACGAACGATCATGTGATGTTTACCAAAATCGACAGCACTAACTTTGTCGCAAAGATGTGAAGTACTAATAGTCTTGTGTAGAAAGGTACCTCAAAAGCAGACACCGAGAACCGACACTGAATATAGTGAATTAATAGAGTTGCACAATAAGACTTGTTCAGATTTGTGTAATAAGTGATAAAGAAGCCCAGCTTTAACTGTATGATGATATCTTGGTATACTTACTGAACAGTTTGTGTGTGTGCAAGTCAATCTACAGAGAATATAAACTGTCAAAGGAACTATTTGGACGTTGCAAAGGTGAAATAAGCAGGGTTACGTGGGTTATTTTGGTACCCTTGCAAGCTATCGTGCAATATAATACGAATGTCAACAGTCAACTTCCATATCTAGAGATACGTATAATAAAAAATGCCCTTTATATTGGTTAAGCAAAATTGCAGCTTGAAAAATAACTGTGAAGGACTACAACTATAATTAAACCTGCTGCAACATTGCAAGTGCAGGCCAAACCTCTTGATACATTGAAGCCGGCCTTTCTACCGAGCATGGTAGAAGCAGTCGTGTTGAAGGGTACATCAGAGTATGAGCAAATAATACCCCAAAAGGAGCAGTTTAGCCTACAAACATTTTACTCTCCTTATTTGAATTAAGGAGATTGACCAGAGCAGAAACTTCTGAACATTTCTTCGCCATGAATTTGGATCCAAGATTCCGTCAATAAGAAGAATAATGTCGCGCTCCGCACTTTGAGGTCGTGGGTGCATTATAGTCTTGAGGGTGAAATCTCACTATTCGATTAGAAGACCCAATGAATTGGCAGTGGATGGTGTTGACTAGCTGTCTTTCCTATAATCTGTCACTTTAAATTATAGATGATTAGCGTAGATAGATCTCAAGTACCTTTGAGCAGAAATTCAACAAATAACAAATTTTTCTTTTACCTTAAGCTGAAAGTTTGAAGACGAAGCTTTCATCACCAGATGGTTTGTTACAACCTTCATAATACTCTATCTATATACAAGTCTTGTATATAGCACTTATATCATTTACAAAGACGTTAAGCGTTGAGCTATGTTGAGGAAAACATAAAAATATTTTCGTTCGCTCGTTTAAACAAAATAACAAAATAATGATCTTGTGTTTGACCTGTGGTGACCTCATGATAATATAAATTTTGTATTAGTTGCTTTATTGTTAAAAAACAAGTTATATCTAAAACAAGCATACCGGATTTGCGAAGTTAATTGAAAATTAATGAAGTCATTGGTTTGTTTCGAATTTCGCGCTAAGCTACGAGAGGGCTATTTGCGTTAGCCGTTCATAATTTAGCAGTGTAAGATTACAAGTATGGCAGTTGGTCATTACTGCCCACCGCTAACTTGTGGGCTACTTTTTCACCAACGAATAGTGGGATTGACCGTCATATTATAACGTCCCCGCGGCCAAAAGGGTGAGCATGTTTGCTACGACGGAGAATCGAATCTCCGACCCGCAGATTACGAGTCGAGTGCCTTACCCACCTGGCCATGTCGGGCCTTGAAGCCATTGAGAATTTGCCAATCTCTGTTTTGTATAAAAAGATATTGATTGGAAAACTTTCTTTAAAAATTTAGAAAATAGTTCAGGTTTATGCATCTAAAACTATTTAATTTATATTTTACACATATTTTAGATTAAATTCCGTCTTGAAATCTATAGGTTTCAAAAGGAAATATAACCCTCTCGCCATTTCCTTTACAGTTCTCGCTGTACAAGTATAGAACCTAAAGATTAACGAGCGAAATGGGTTGTATGGTCAAACAATTTCCTGTTCTTTATCGCAACGATGCACAAGGCTCGAACCCGAAATTTTATCGCAATAAGTCCTCAAGCTTACCAACTATCCTCCGAGGTTAGTGGAAAGCCAAAATAATTGTATTTTATATGCATTTACGAAATTTGTTTAATAACTTTATTTTATATTTATGAAAAAGCTACTAAGGCTATTTTGAAATACTAACCAGATGGATATCAGTTAATCAACAACACTCATCCTTGATTGTCACTCTTATAACGCATCCACAGCTTTTAAGCTGTTAACTCGTCAATGACTGTCACTCTTATAATGCATCCACAGTTTATAATGATGGGAATATTTTGTGGTGTCTTATGGATTCGAATCGGGCCCACTAGCACCAAAATCGAAAGCTATGTTAAGCACGCTAAAGCTCTTTCTAGGTTATGGGGAGGGGTCGTTTCCATTAAATGTTTAAGTAATATCTTAAACATTTTGTTTCCTCTCTACCAGTCCTCTTGTGGGACAGCGATTGTTATCTCTGTGGACTTACAACGCTAGAAACCAGGTCTCAATACCCCTTGTGCAATGGTAAGAGAACATTCTGTAGCTTTGTGCTTAACTATAAACAAATCCTCTCTTAAAGTTAAGATAAGGTGTAAATGAAATTTCATATTTGTCTGTTATTCACAAAAGACAATAATTAATTCATTTGATGGTACGTCTAACAGTTTGTTATTGTCTGATTTATATGGATTATGTCTATATGATGCAAATGTCTAATTTAACAGTTTCTTGTAAATTTTCATTGGTATTTATTGAAACTAATCCTAAATAATATAAGTCAACTGCTGGAGAGTGATTCATTTATAGCTCCATAAGTAAGTAAAAAACAACTTTTACATAAGGACTTGAGCGTAACTTAAGTTTTTATAACATTTTTTGGAAAAAAAAAGAAGGAAATTTAAAAGGAAAATAAATTTTAGTATTACGTTGTCCATGGTCAAATTTTACCTTCGTATTTAAATTCAGTAGATGGCCAGGAGTAACTTGTAGGTTATTGTGTAAATCTGCAGATGAAGGACCAAGGGTTCGAGACGAAATGGCACTAAACATTATTTGTAATTTCAACTTTGATCGCGTTACACATACCACATTTAATTCTATTATTCTGTTTAAAGATTCGTACTAAGCTTTCGGCTGTGGATGCTGCTCGCGGCCTGTGTCCCTGTAGTCCGGAGTTCTAAATCATGGACCGAGTTATAACTGAAACTAAAAGGATCATTTATCTCAGTTGCACTTAAGGCACTGTTCAGGTTGGTTGAAAATACAGTTCACAACGAGGGAAAGTTTACAGCTGTGTTATACGATTACCTACGAAGAGGCGTTCTAGTTCTCTGATTTATAGGACTACAGAGTCCAGATTTCACTTGTCTCTGCAGCGACATCCATACATGCAGAATGAATAAACTTCATAACCGCATGGTGAGTAGTTAGAACGAAGAGATTGGTGTTGAAAAATATAGTTTAGGAGACATAGGGTTACCTGTAATCTTTGCCCTCTGTCACTTACTGTCTTTGTTTTGATTTCTCAGTTTCAGAAAAGAACCGTTACTTTTGGTGTTTATTTTTTGTTGTTAACAACAACAGTATTTAATAATTGTAAATTTTCGAATTTATGGCAGATTTACAATTACAATTTTCCAGCTGTAACCACTATAAACTGCAATAGATCCTGTTCCCCACGTACTATTTGTAGGGTTTTTCGTCACTTTTTTCATCATTTTAAGACCTTACGGTTGATAATACTAAGCTTTGCAGTGCTAAGTACAGCTTCAGTAATTATTTGTCAGAGGGAAACAAATTATTAACAAAATACTCTATGCTCAATCTGAACACGAGGTTACGATTACCCCCAACTTCTACTAGTCAGGTAAATAATTAAGCTTTTTATATTTAAATTTCCTGCAGTTCGTCACCGTTATTTAAAGCTAAATATGAACCTAATTCATTTCACATGTAGGTAGTCAAATATGTTCCACAAATTTTTGTTCAGCTAGAAATAAAAACATTGTTGCCACTTATGAGTTGTTTTATCAAACTTTATTATTTCGAAGCCTCAGTCTTGAGAAGCTTACTTAATTATGCAGGTTTCTAACCTGTAGCCTATGTGATTCATTGATAATAATTCAACTATAGCATATGTTTTGAAACATAATAAAATTATCTTAAGCATTTTTATTTGCATTTAAAATTTAACTTCCATTTACAAAAGGCTGATAAATTAAAACATAACTCAAATTCAACCTGATAATGAGTATTACTAATTAAACATACACTTTTCTTACGTTCCTAGTTAATAAAATTAGAATGCACTGTTTCATCAGCAAGGTACTTGCTGTAACGACGTTTTCGTCCGTAAACCTAATAGTTTCTCATACGGTTTGGTCAAAGTAAGCGTTTTAAGTTAGTTTTGAACAAATATTAAACTAATATTGCGAAAGAATATTCGTAATAAAAATATATTGAAAGCAACTGAAGTTTAACATAGTAAAACTAAATATATTAAACATTCTAACAAATACTGTTAATGAAAATTAATATAAAGAAATAATAGAACATGCCTTACTAACACAACGAAATAAATAAGAAAATAAGCAGGTTTAGCTTGAAAACGGTTCCAACATTGTTTCTTATATTTCAGGTTTAGGAGATCAAAAGCTTTATATTAAAAGAAAAGGCCTAGCATGGCCAGGTGGTTAAGACACTAGATTCATAATCTGAGGTTTGCGGGTTCGATATCCCCGTCACATCAAATATGCTCGTTCTTTCAGCCGTGAGAGCGTTATAAAGTGAGGATCAATCCCATTATTCGTTGGTAAGAGAGTAGCCCAAGAGTTGGCGGTGGGTGGTGATGACTAGTTACCTTCCCTCTAGTCTTACATTGCTAAGTTAGGGACGACTAGTGCAGATAGTCCTCATGTAGTTTGCGCGATATTCAAAACAAACTCAAGCAAAATTAAAAGGAAAATGTTATTGTTCTTTATGCCACACGTTATAAGTTTTTTATTCCATAAACTAACACCAAAAGTTTGACAAGGAATTTGCGAGCACATTTAATAATGTGTGAAACTGCATACTAGATTGAAGAAAAGTCAGAAAGAGAAAAAAAATCGTGAGAACTTAGAAATTGCTTTGTTTACAAGATATATGGCGCTAATGTTTTTTTAAAAACATTCCTATTAATAATACAAAATAGATATCATTACAAGTTTAAGTAAAATGTTATGTCATTAAATCTACTAGAGAACTGGGTAAATAATAGGTTTCACAAAGATCCTTTTGTCGATAATTTCACAGAAGCACACGATTAAGTATTTCTAGTTCTTAAAGGATATTAAATTAAGGTATAACTGTAGACGCAAAGCAAACGTTTGTCTATGATTCACTTTAAAAAGGCACAATTCATGCATACAGGTAGAAACAAGTTTTATAAAGAATTTCGGATAATTAACACGATCTTGTGCAGTGTGCACCTTTCTACTGATAGCATGTTTTTTTTTAATGCAACGTGTGACGTCATCTAAGATAGACAATAAAATAATCAAATAGTATTTTGGTAGATGTAATTTTGCTTAATCTTAAAATATTTTCTTAACAGTTTTCAAAGTGTCATAACATTTACCGGTCACCAGAACAGGGTATTATTCTTCAGAGTCCGACATTCGGGCTTCTCAGATAGGGCAGTGGTCAGTTTATGAATTTACAACGCTAAAATCCGGGGTTCTATTCTCCGCGGTGAATACACTAGTTAGCTCAATGTGGCTTTGCTCTTCCACAAACAAATTCCAAAATTCCCAATTACTACGAGAACCTAGAAGTGAAATTTACTGATACAAACGCTGTAACAAACGTTACAGTTTGTTGAATTTCGCACAACGCTATTCGAAGACTATTTGTTATAGCTGTCCTAATGTGAAGGTAATAAACTGGAGAGAATGCGACTAGTCAACATCATCCATTACCAACTGTTGGGCTACTGTAATCTAATAATGGCATTAACCGTTACACTTTTTCACCTTCACGGCTAAAAGGACGAATGATGCGAGTGGATCGTCCTAACCATCAGTCTGTGTAAGGCCTCACCTTAGAGATTCTGTAGTAACGAAGTACAATATTTTTTCATAATGTTCAGAATATCTTATATAAGATTATTTTTTGTTTTCTTTTTATTCTTTTAGGAATTTTTAATAACACAGAAGGAAACTCAACACTGTTAAGTAAACGTGACAGGTACTGACCATGAGTCCTAGCTCTCATTCACAACATGTACAACGTAACAATGAGATTTAAATGAGGTTAAAATGTTTATTAATTAATTATAATTATTAAATTTCTCAATTTTTTGCAGTGATTAAGTGGTGATTTTTTTCCTTTCTGTTAGACATACAAAGCAAATGGTCAATAATAAAAAAATCACACAAGGTAAAAAAAATATATTTTTATTAAAACAGTATGGATCTAAATGAAGCTCAATTTTACCTTTGTTCGCTATTTCTCGTACGTTACGTTTTATTTATAAATAATATGTTAAATAAACTTAACAAGGATGGGTGATCTAGTGAAGCGTTAATAATACTGAGCTAAGCAGCTAAGAAGTATTAGAGCAAGAAATTGAACTCATAACTTTTGAAACATTAGAATACTGTTCTCTTTACTTTCTGTTTTGGAATCGTTGAAGTAATATAAATTATAAATTATATAAACCTTGCCATCCTCTTATGTGAAACTTAGGCTAGATGGCTTAAACACACTATGAAAGGTACTTATTTTTACTGCCACTTGCCACGAAACATTTTCTTCCACGCAGTTAATTTAACAATCACCACCAATGCCTGAAAGAGAGTGCTTTACAGTCACACAGTTATTTCAAATGTAAGTGCAGGCTCGAATTGAACGGCGCACTTTTATCCCTCTTACACAACATGTGTTTTCGAAAGTGAGGAAAAGACAACGTAAGTTGCAGTAATACACAGTAACTTTTAGAGAACATTTTAAGCTGAGTGCATGGAAATAAACAGATGAATAACACAAATATTTTGTATTTACCAACAATCGAAAGCTTTGACCATCAGAGTATTTACTTTCTTTTGTTATGAAATGAATAACTAATTAAAAAAAAGGTTTGTATTGCTATAATCTTAAATTCAGGCAGTAACAGTAATAGTGCCAAACGACAATAGTGGAACCTAAGTTTGTTTGTTTTAGCTGTTTGTCTCTGTGCACCGATGGAAATTGAGCTCTGATATAAGCGTTGTATTGATTGGTTGTTTGTTTTGAATTTCGTGGAAAGCTACACGAGGGTTATCTGCGCTAGCCGTCCCTAATTTAGCAGTGTAAATCTAGAAGGAAGGCAGCTAGTCATAACCATCCACAACCAACTATTAGGCTGCTCTTTTAGTAACGAATAGTGGGAGTGACCATCTAATTATAACGGCCCCACGGCCGAAAGGGCGACCATATTTGGTGCGACGAGGACTAGAACCCGTGACCCTCACATTACGATTCGAGTGCTCTAATTACCTGCCTATGTGGGGGCCCATAAGCATTGCAAGTCCCCCAAATTTACCTCTGATCTACTGGGGGATAAGTAGGGGATACACTAGTTGATTGAATTTCATTCATATATAATAACGAAGAACAAGTATTTTGATTACAATTATGATTCGAAATGCTACTTAAACTAGCGTTTACAGTTGATTAATTACTTTATGATATGTTTTTTGTCTGACCATGAATGTTTTCATACATTATGAAAATATAAAATATAAATTTCTAGTATATCAATTTAATACCTTTTTGAAAGTAGAAGTTGAAGTAATAAAAAATTTGCTAAGTTTTCTTTTAATTCAAAGAATTATTTGGGCTATTTATGCAATAGAGTTCTAAATTGTTGTTCAATTATCCATTAAACATAGCACTGGAACATCGAGGAACTAGAAACATACATGTAGGACCTTAAAGATCACGAGACACTTATCAGCAGGCAACAGCCCTCTGCAAATTACCTATCAGGTTCATAAATTGATTAATTATTTCTGCAATAAAATTCTTGTTGATGTTTGTCGCAGATTCTGAAGTGAGTTTTTATTAACTTTAACGATACTGCAAGTCCATTTAACATGATATATAAATGCACACTTTTCAGCTTTTCCTGAAGCTAAACTACAAGAAACAAACATGAATCTATAAATTAACTATTTGTATAATTCTACGCTATTTCATCCCTGTTCGTAATTTATCTATGTTAATTAATTTGGTTTGATTAATATTATTTATGTCGAATAGCCAATATCTTTGGACTACCGTCTAGTATAGGGCAGGGCTACATTTTCTGAAATAAAAGTTTGAGTCGATGTGACACGAATCCTTCAAGATAGTAGAAGGTAATATTATTTTGTAATCCATCTTTAATGCCTTCAATTTCAATTAATTCACAGGTGTCAGGAGAAGATAAAGATGGCAAGTTTAATGTTTATGTTCGTATTAAAAGACATTCAAAGAATTGAAATGTGGATATTTTTGCTGGACAAGAAAAATGTCCATAGTCATTGCACTACTCTTTGGATTGATTATGGGAAATGCCCCCCGGTGGCTCAGCGGTATGTCTGCGGACTTACACGCTAAAATCCGGGTTTCGATACCCGTGGTGGGCAGAGCACAGATAGCCCATTGTGCAGCTTTGTGCTTAATTCAAAACAACAACAACAATTATGGGAAATACAAGCAACGTGAATTGGTGTGCTATCGTGTTGATAGAGTAGGGATGTAACATTGCCAAGAACGTTTCAATGAATTTTAGATCTTCATTTTTATTCCAAAGAAATCAAGAGACTTGGACCAGCATGGCCAGGTAGTTAAGACGCTCGGCTCGTAATCTGAGGCCTGGCATGGCCAAGCGTGTTTTGGCGTGCGACTCGTAATCTGAAGGTCGCGTGTTCGCATCCCCGTCGCACCAAACACGCTCGCCCTTTCAGCTGTGGGGGCGTCATAATGTGACGGTCAATCCCACTATTCTTTGCCTTCCCTCTAGTCTTATTCTGCTAAATTAGGGACGGCTTGCGCAGATAGCCCTCGAGTAGCTTTGCGCGAAATTCAAAAACAAACGTAATCTGAGAGTCTCAGGTTCGAATCTCCGTCACACAAACATTATCACCCTTTCAGCCATATGGGCGTTATAATGTGACGGTCAATCCCACCAATCGTTGCAAAAAGTGTAGCCCAAGAATTGGCGGCGGGTGGTGATAAACTAGCTGCCTTCACCTCTAGTCCTACACTGCTAAATTAGGGATGGCTAGCACAGATAGCCTTCGTGTAGCTTTACGATAAATAAAAGAGAAACAAACAAACAATCAAGAAACATAATATTTGGCACGCATATAATCCTCAAGAATGATCACGTGGCCAATTCACTGTTTACATTTGCTCTTGATATAAGTAGCTCATGAATTGGTTGCCAGCAATGAGATGCCAATTCTCGTAAAATTCATCACATAGCATAACACTGTTACACAATAATAATCGGACACAATGCAAGTTCTGCTAACTTTACAAGTATTTAACCCTTATTAAATGATTTGTGGTTAACTGTTGAAGTTTCTCTTAACCAAACATATTTAGCTTGTCACTATTAATAGGCTTTTATATCAGTGTATTTGTTTGACCACTCAAATAAAAGTTGATTTGTATAAAATAAGGTAATCCCTGTTTTACTGATTTTAACTGGCTTCGAAAAAAATTTAAAGGTATATAGTGTACTTCATAGTTAATGATTTAACATATTCTCGGTAGGACAGGTACTTCTATTTGCAGGGTGAATAAGTTAAATAAACTTACTTCTTGAAGTCAGTATTCCAGTCGTATTATAGTAGTAAGACAATGAAAGCCCAGTAAAGGAATTATACTTAATAAGAAGGATCCCAACCAGTTATCTAAATTAACTGATATAACTCCAAACCATCAGCCTGTGGTTATATGAAAGTAAGTTACTTCACATGGTGAGTTTAGCTTCAGTTATTTTGACATTATCAAATCTAGTTTTCCAACAGGTTACGAATACCACAATCAATTATTTTAATCAGGTATGAAGGTTTTTATCATAAATTCAATGCATTTGAAAAGAGATAATACCAGTTGCTGACGTTAACATCTTCTGTTGGTTCTTTGGTCTTGCAAAATGAAATAATAAACAGTAATAAAAATAAAACAACAACATACCAGACGCAAAATGTTCATTAAATGTACAGTTAACATAAAACTATAAGATAAAAGTGATCTTTTTGTGACGTTTTTTTTAATAGAAAAGGGAGAGAGAAACCGCCAAAAGCAAAATCTAAGAACAAATTATTCTAACAAAAATAAAAACGACTTTATCCCAGTTTCAGCTCAGTATCTACAGTAAACGTAACAATTTGCTCTTACAAATGTGTTTTTCAGTTGTGTGAGTATCTCAGTATGTTCGGTTAATAAGCCCACAGGGAAGTTATATATATATATAAGTATATTTTTTTATAAAGGAAATTATGATCCAAATCTTCATAATTGGTTCAAAGAGGTTCATTTTGGGTCAATGTTAGATCACGTACTGCAAATTAAAGCTCATGTGTATGTACAATGCATGAAGTTTTGGTAAAGTAATACTTGAGATACTCGGTGATTTAGCTTTAATGCGTTAAACTTTCTACTTCTTGGCTCAGATAGTGTATCTCGGCGATAAATAAGTAAATACAATATGATAAATAAATAAATAGACCGATATTTCCCTTATGCAACCCAACATCAATCTCTAGTTAGTTTTGCCCCTAGTTTTTGCTCCACTTATACAACTAACACAGTATCGATCGCTCGTTGAGCAAAGTTTCTGTTGATGTACGTGTCTAGTGCGTTTATGAAGACAACTCTCTGACGTCAAAATAACACATGCGATGAAAGCGCCGCCTTGAGTTAAAAACACTTCATATTTAATGGAACGTGTCGACTGCTGTGCAAGGTATGCTACTTCGCACTTTCGTATTTTCTGCATGATCAAGTAAAATGCGGTTTAATTCAGTTCTAAAGAAAATAAGATTTCATAATGACAGAATATGAAATACGGAGGGTTCAAACATTTGATTTACGTGCAAAGTTTAGTGATATTTAGTTACTGAAGAATTAGAAATTTTGCAAATATAGTTTTACTTTTGCGGTAAGCAAAACCAATTGTTTACTGCAATCCATACTGTTGTAAAAGTAAATAATTTACAGGTAGAAGAACGTCGTTTATACCGAATAACTGTATGATATCGCTATGGAAAAGATAGAGCTTATACTTTCTGCTGTCTTGGATTTCAAATACAAAAATTGCACTTAGAACATTCTTGTGTGGTAAGTCAGTGAAACTGAAAAAAAGAAGTACTGACATTTTTTATTTTATTTTTTTGTCTGACGAAGAGTAGTTCGTATATAAATAATTTAAATTGTCGTCGTATGGGTGAACAATTTGTTTCTATATACTGACTAAACACAATAGTAAAATAGCTCACGTTCTGGAGTACAGAGAATCTCATCTAAGTAATTTTAACGCGATATGTTTTTATGGAAATGCAAATGAACATTTTAGAGTTATTGACATAGATAGTTTAGAATGTTTGCTGACCGGATTTTTGCTGAAAATTGTTGACAAGTAAGTTTCGTCTTATACATTTAGCAGCAAATTGAGAGCACAACAACACGAGCCCTGTTACATTTTCTCCAAGACAACGTGTAATCTATAATCGCTTCAACATTAATACTCTATATTATATATGATTTTTCATAACGATATTTTTTGATAGTGGACTATGGTGGTCTATGGATAAATTAACCAGAAATTCAGAACTGTTATGTCCCCAAAGCGCTGCTGGAAGATGTCCGAACTAGCTGGCTATTCCCGAGCGGGATTCGTAGAAAGATTGGAATTAGGACGGTTAGACAGTGGATCTTCTCGTTACAACTTTCAGCTATCTCGAACAAGTCTTTTGGGAAAACCCATTAAAGCAACAGTTCGACCACGTGACCCTTTATACAGAAAGAGGCAGACGATGATTTATAACTTCCTGGAGAGGCCTCGAGGTTCCAGAGCAGTGTGCTACCATGTGTTATTGTAAGTTTTTACGGTTTTTACACTTGTGTCTTGTACGCTTACGTATAACTGTTGCTTGTTTATTTACTGAAGTGTTTGAGGTAAAAGTTTACAAACAATAACAATCAAAAACTACAAAACACTTTAGAGAGACAGTTTTGATTTTGAGAAAAATGCTGAAAGATTAATGTTTCGTATTTTTTACCTGATTTAGTGAAATAAAACTTAACAATTAAATCACGTTGTCCGAAATTTTGTAAATTTTATTATATAAGGAAAAAAGGTTTATTTCGTTCTTTTCAATGTTTTAGTTTATGTGCTTTGAATTTTGTGCAAAGCTACACGAGGGATATCTCCGATAGCTGTTCTTGACTCAGCAGTGTAAGGCTAGAAAGAAGGCAGCTAGTCATCACTACCCACACTCAACTTTTGGCCTACTTTTTTACCAACGAAGAGTGGGATTAACCGTCACATCATAACGCCCCCACGGCTGGAAGGGCGAGCATGTTTAGTGTGACGGGGATTCAAACCCACGACCCTCGAAGTACGAGTGAAGTGGCTTAACCACCTGGCCATGTCGGCCCCAGGATTTTAGATGTACAATGAAGTAGGATACTATTATATCACAGACAAGTGATCACAACTGGTATTTAACTATTTAATTTGGGCAAAGTACTTTTAAAAAACGTACATGGCAAAACCTTAACCCTTAAATAGAAAACTTTCTGGAATCGGTTTGTCATGAAACTAACAAATAACTTTCAATAAAATTATTATAATGGCACCATCTTCTTTCTTTCAATACATGTTTCTGAATGTTATTAATTAATGCATAATAATGCCGTGTGATGTTGTACACGTTATACATTAGTTATTATACTGTCTCTTTCGTTAGATTCCAACCAGAACAAACTTTGTATTTCGTGATGACGAGAAACCCACTTGAAGCAAAAATGTATCTCAAGACGGATGGTATGGGTATTAAAACTTTTATTATAATAAAGTAGAGAACAACATTTTGACCTTCTTAGATTATATTCTGATCAATTTTCTTTGTTAACCTGAAGATAACCTAAGAAGGTCGAAAAGTGTCCTCTACTTTATTGTAATAAAAATTTTAATACCCATACAAGCCGTCTTGAGATACATTTTAACATGATATTTGTAGCACTTGCTGACTCTGAAATGAATAATGCCTTTATATCTTTTATAGCTTAACATAACATATCTAATTGTGTTTATCTTAAGCCTAACCTATAAAATACGTTGAACAGAAAAAAAAAATGAACATAAATGACACAATATATATATATATATATATATATCGTGCAGAGTTTGTTTATATGTCTATTTAAACAGTTCTTATTCTGGAAATTATGTCTGAAGTTTCGACGTTCTAGCTAAATCTGTATCACTCATAATTTCCTAACTTTTTGGACTTGCCACCTAATGAAAGATTTATTTTATTGTTTTAAAATCTAGAAAGTAGAAAGAAAAACGAAACATTAAAAACAAACAATTAGTGCTAGAACAAGACACTTAGAAGGACTTGGATGAAATTTATTTCTGAAACTGTTTTCTTGTTTCAGTTATTTCCTTAACGTTACAGAAGTACTTGTTTATTTAAAATCAAGCACAGAACTACACAATAGGCTATCCGTGCTTGAGCCACCGCGGGTATCGAACCCAGTTTCTATGGCAGTACTATTTACACTAAGTATCCTTAATTATAACCTTATAGAAGGGAGTGAAAACAGCTAGTTAACAACACCCATTGCCAAATGTGTTGGGGTACTAAAGTCGATGGTAGGAGTTATTAGTTATTTATAGTGCATCAATGTGCATTTGTTTTCATCGTGAAAGGATGAGAAAACCTGGATCCACAACCTGGCACGTTAAAAGTTAGGTCACACCCGGCTTCGTTCGCTTAAATTCATGAAAAGTACTTTAGATGATATTTCTCACTGTTGGCCTAACTTAATAGGTAGAAAGTGATACAGCTCTAAAACGTTGCTCTTTAAACGGCATTCATATGAAACTGGTTACCTAATAATGGTATTCATATGAAACTGGATACCTAATAATGATATTCATATGAAACTGGTTACCTAATAATAGTATTTATATTAAACTGGTTATCTAATAATGGTATTCATATGAAACGGGTTACCTAATATAAATTATATACATTGTTTATATTACGAGTCTGGTATTTTAAAACGGTAATACTAAAACTCGGGTATATAAGGAACTGCTGGCAATCTGACAATTACAGATTTTGCTTAGCAGCTAAAGTTTAGACCTGAGGATCGTAACTTCCAAGATTCGAGGCTTGATGCCGCTTAAAAGAGTCCGCACTTTGAGCTATGGGTGCAATATAAAAGTTGTATTTAGTTTCCGTTATTCATTTAAAGAAGTCACGAACAACTGGAGGGCTGTAAAACATTTCGGAGAGGAGGCATAGCGAATACACATAAATGTCAAGATACTCAATATCTACAAGCATGAGGTGGGGTCGCTTATTGAGATGGCCTTGTGTTGAGAAGGTTTAGAATCCCTGTTTTAATTATAGGTTTGATTCCATCTGGACAGCTTCCTCCTTTTTCATTTGCAGTATTTTACCATAACGTCACAGCATTGATAATAATTTAAACCTTAAGAACAATGAAGTTTGTTTCTTTGTTTTTTGAATTTTGCGTAAGGCTACACGAAGGTTATTGTCGCTTGTCGTCTCTATTTGAGTTTTGTAAGACGAGAGGGAAGGCAGCTAGTCATAACACCCACCCGCCATTTCTTGGACTACTCTTTTACTAACGAATAATGGGATTGATCGTCTACTATAACGCCCCCACGGCTGAAAGGATGATCATGTTTGGTGTGACGGAGATTCAAACCCGCGATCCTCAGATTACGAGTCCAGCACACTAACCACGGCTGAAAGGGTAAGCATGTTTAGTATGACAGGGATTCGCGCCCGCGATCCTCATATTACGAGTCCAGCACACTAACCACGGCTGAAAGGGTAAGCATGTTTAGTATGACAGGGATTCGCGCCCATGACTCTCAGATTACGAGTCCGGCGCTCTAACCACCTGGCCACACCGGGCCCAAGGACAATGAACTGAGTTCCTACCTATAATTATAAGACACAATAAACTATGTTAAACATACATGAAAAGAAGTATGAAAACTCGCAAATGAGACGGAAAACAATAATAATAATTCCCATTTCTCCTTCATACAGAACCGAACATTCCATTTAAAATAAAATGTTTTTAACCTTGTTCTGTATTTATATAACACAATATCAAAGAAAAGAAGATCAAAAAGTATATATCAAGTAGAAGCACAACATGTTTATATTAAAATCCTACAGTTAAAGAAATGCGAAAGAAAAACGCATCCTTCTTACATGCCTGTTGTCTTATACGTAGTGTTTTCATATTTACACCACTTTCATCAATTTTCATTTTGCTTTTCAATTCCGGTCTCGTTTCTTTAGGTGACGAAATATACCTTTTGTACCAACACTCGAGGTACGTTATAGTTATTGCTCATAGAACAAAACATTTATATATCATAGTATCTGCATACCGAGAGCGTCATATTGAGAAACCACTTGAGAAAATGAAGAACATCCGATAGGTTGTTGTTTTATTGTTGTTTTAAATTAAGCACAAAGCTACACAATGGGCTATATGTGCTCTGTCCACCATGGGTATCGAAACCCGGATTGTAGCGTGTAAGTCCGCAGACATACCACTGAGCCATTGGGGGGCCATCCGATAGGGGATAGAAAAGTAAAATTTTCCATTCACTTTTCAAATACAACCGAAGACTTTAAATTATGTATTTGTAAATATATCTTTACCATCATGAAATATATAAAATGTATAATGGAAAAACTAAACAGAGAATTAAACGAATTCTAAGAAGTATCAAGTCTATAAAGGTAGAACATTAAAAATTGTTGAATGAAAAATTTGAAACTTATTTATCTATTTTTCTTTCTGACGTGTGTATGAAACAGTGTGGAGAATTTCTGCTTAAATTAAAATATTATATATATTTCTTCCAATGTAATATAGAAACATATCTCGAAAAACTGATAAGCTGGCTTAAGATAAGATCATAAAAATAACTCAAGCTACTAGCCGAAGAAAGTATGAAATGAGATATTCAAAGTTTCCGGGACTAAAAGAGAATTAATTTTTCTATCTTTCTTTTTTGAATTGAAGAACATATTTTTCAGACAGTTTAAAATACTAAAGACCATAACAGCTCATCAGTTTACCGAATACTTTGTTCAAATGTATTGGCAGATGAAATTGTTTTGGAAAACATGTTAGCGGATTATTGCTTAATTCACATTAATCTAGGTTAACAATTAAACTTCCGATTCTTGAAATCTTATAGCTTTAAAGCATGGCATTTTTAATGTATTTAAATTTAAATGAATAATTTTATCAGCAAATACAAATATAATTTTGTAAATAGGTTTGGTTTGTTTTGGATTTCGCGCAAAGCTACAAGAGGTCACATTATAACGCCCCCATGGCTGAAAGGGCGAGCATGTTTGGTGTGACGAGGATTCGAATCCGCGACCCTCAGATTATGATTCGAGTGCCTTAGCCACCAGGCCATGCCGGGACTTTTGTAAATATCTAGGTAAAAAATTAACAGTTTTATGAGACATGTAATTCTCTTAAAAACAGGCCTGCTTCCAAAACTTATAACTATACATTCTATGAGGTACTTAAAACTCATTTCTTATCACTTAAGAGTGTAAACATGTTTCATACTTACTGTCAGTTCTTAAAAAAATATATAAATAGTTTTACAATTTTTGTATCATTTCTATTAAATTAACTCTTTTATAAATAAAATTCTTTAAAATTCACCGTTAGTATAGTAATCCGAGTTCGATTTTTCACCTATTTGAAACCTTATTCTAGATTTGTGAACATAATTTATCATCATTCTTGCGCAACTACAGCGAAAGCCAGACATAACTTTCTCTTATTTCACAAAAAACGGAAATACGCTTTTTGTTCATTCAAGTAAGTATGATATGTACATGTATTGATATAACAATGAAATACTTGTCATTCTGAGATACACATCTTTCGCTCTATATTAAACCTAATCGAATACATAGAGAAGCTTCCTTAATACTTGAAATATTCATTTTTGTATCATTTAGGTTTGATGAACCTGAAGATAGTATTCACAAAATCTTTTTTATTATGCAATCGAAGTTTGCAAGTTTGTTATTTGTCCAATGGTCATCGCTATGGATCGAGCCCCGAGTTTTAGCATTGTAAGCTCTCAAGCTGACCTGTGAATCTCCGGAAAGAAGAATCAATATCTTTGATTAAAATCGAAGAAACCCCCATAAAATGTTAAAAACTGACTCACTGACACATCATTTGAATGTTACAAAAATAACAAATTTCGCTTTCACTTCTAAAATATTTCTGGTTTGTCGTCGTTTCTCATAATATGTGACATAAAATACACATTAACTTCCAAAGTGCAATTTCATTATTGCTTCTGTAGTGATGCTTCAGAATACAGCACTATCTCTATAGAGCTATAGCGTTTCGTGAATAACTTCAGAAGAACAGGATTTTGATTCTTTAGTGTTTTGAACTATATCATTTCAGACCTTCATGGTGAAAACTTCTAAACCATAGAAATTACTCATTGTTTTATATGTAGGTTAATGCATTTAGTATTTTTTTAAAATTTAAGAATGAAATATTCACTAAAAATAATATATAGGCTTTGATAGAAATGATTGCAATTAAATTAAGCTGTGTAAAATTTTCAAAAGTTCCATTACTGAAGGAAAACAAACAGGAAAAACATTTGTTATTTGTTTTTTTAATTTTGCGCAAAGCTACTCGAGAGCTATCTGCGCTAGCCTTCCCTAATTTAGCAATGTGAGTCTAGAGGGATGGAAGCGAGTCATCACCAACTACCGCCAACTCTTGGGCTACTCTTTTGCCAACGTATAGTGGGATTGATCGTAACATTATAACGTCCCCACTATCAAAAGGGTGGGCATGTTTGATGTGACGGATATTCAAACCCGCGACTCTCCGATTAGGAGTCGGACGCCTTAACTCACATGGCCATGTCGGGCCCAAGAAAAACGGCAGTCGTTGTGTATAAAAATAAAGGTACTTAAAAATCCATATAGAAATTTCAACTAATATTTAATATAGAAACTTTACTGTTGTATTCATAACGGTTTTAGAATCACAATATCAGCTATATATGTTGTGCAAAATTATTACACAGAAAAGAAAAATGATTTTATTTTCTTTGCTTATTGGATATTCGTGTAAAGCTAAACAGTTGCTACGTCTGTCAGCTGTTTCTAATTTTGAAATAATAAACTAAAGGGATGACAAATCGTCAACAGTGTCAACTTCGATTTTTGGGCTTTTTTTTGTGAATGAATAATGGGATTTAGCCGTAACCTTTATTACGCACTCACGGCCAAAAATTCCCGAGCGTGATTTGGTTTTGCTGTAACACGACGCGAGCGCTAGACTCATAGTTTCACATTCCTTGTCGCTAACAACCAGTTCATGTTTTACCTCCTCCCCCAAAAAAAAACACAACAAAAAGTAAGATCTTGTAGAGGAACTGATGTATAGATAGATGTTTTCAACATTATATTTAAATTTCGAAGCCAATGATACACAAAGAAACCTTTAAGATTCCTACCCGTATTGTACAGTTCCATATCATTTAGATCGATATTAGTATTTTCAACCTACATGACATCTTATAAAATATACGAGCTAATCGACCACATCGGAAATCCCCTGGGTTCAGGTATAGCCATTCCTAATGTTGAATTACTGACGACAGGGAAGGTATTTAGTTAACAGTAATCACCGCCACAAGGATTTTGTGCGGCTTTGGACTGAATGATGACTGTCACTTGTATAAAGCACTCGCAGATGAAAGTGTGAAACGAGTTCAGAGGTATTGTACAAGAGACTTGAACATTTTCATTCATCACTCAACGCATTAACCATTAAATCATGCTCAGCCTACGTCATCAGTAAGCGTCCCCCAGCGACACAGCGGTATGTCTACAGATGTACAATGCTAGAAACCTGGTTTAGATACTTGTGATGGACAGAATACAGATAGCCCTTTGTAAAGCTTTGTGTTAAACAGCAAACAGCCCCCCAGTGGCTCAGCGGTATGTCTGCGGACTTACACGCTAAAATCCGGGTTTCGATACCCGTGGTGGGCAGAGCACAGATAGCCCATTGTGTAGCTTTGTGCTTAATTCAAAACAACAACAACAACAGCAAACAATCAAGGTGTTCTTTATAAATTCTAGAAAATGACACTCCGACTATTTATATTAGACTTGCCAATTCATTTCTTCATGGAAACACTAGAGGGGAGGCAGCTATCATCACCACCTATAGATAACTTCTGGGTTATTTTTTGATCAAAGAAAAGTAGGATTTATGTAACATTATAATGCTTCCACGGCTAAAGGAGCTAGCAATTTGGTGGGACAGAGATTCGAACGCGTGACCCTCAGATTGCGAGCGAAGCGTCCTAGCCACCTGGGTATGCCAGGTCCAGGAGTTACGGTGCGAACAAACAGACATTTCGTGTACATATATATGCAGATAGATTTACAGCAATGGGTTTTTTGAGTTTTTATGCCCTAGACAGTATGGAATGTATGAAACATTAAAATAGTATTTTGTTTTTAATACTTAACAGGGATTAATAATTCGAGTAATTTTAAGCTAAAAATAAAAGTAAGACAAGTTTATTTATCTTACAATACATGATATTATTTGTGTACAAAAATCAGCCATTTGACTACAAAAGTTAAAATTCGAAATTTTATATCGTATTTTTTTATCCTTTGCTTGGTTTTGAATTTTTCGCAAAGTTACTAGAGGGCTATCTGCGCTAGCCGTCCCTAATTTAGCAGTGTATGACTAGATGGAATGCAGTTAGTCATCACCACCTGTCACCAACTCTTGAGTTACTCTTTTACCAACGAATAGCGGGATTGACCGTCATCATTATAGCCCCCTTACGGCTGAAAGGACGAGCATGTTGGTGCGAGTGAGATTCGACCCCGCGACCTCAGATTATGAGTCGAACACCCTATCCCACCTGGCCATGTCGGGCCTTTAAGCAGTTATGCTTATAGGCGTATACATATATATGTCCTCTGCATATACGGCGGTAAGTCTATGAATTTACAACCCTTAAATCAAGGGTTTGATTCTTCTCGGTGGACACAGCAGAAAGCCCTATGTATCTTTTATAAAAGAAATACACAACACACACACATATATATATGTGTGTGTACTTACAAAAACTTTTAAGAAGATAAATAAATTCTTTGTTGTTGTTTATTTAAAATTTTAAATTCAGTGATGGTAAATAATATAAAACGCCTAAAACTATTTGTTTGTAATTAAATACATAGCTACACAAAGGGCTATTCGTGCTTTGCTTATTATGGGTATTGAAACTCAATTTTTAGAGTTATAAGCTCTCGTCCTTATTACTGAGCACTGGGAAGGTAAAGAAAGAAATGACCATAACAAAATAAAGTTGTATTAATTTGAAATAGAATAATTACGGTGAATTATTAAATGTTACCTTTCAACCATGTGTTATAGATATTTATTCTTCCAACCATGTGTTGGTCTAAGAACAAACCACTATAACACCAAAAAAAATACATATTATGTACATAGCTATATAATATGTACATTGCCTCTTCCCACATTCAATGTACTAGCAAATTATTACTTAAGACTGGACTGTGTCTAGTACGAGAATTGAGTCCTGAATTTCAGCGTTATAAATTATCAAAGTTATCACCGAATCACCAATGGATCCTAAAAATAAAGAATTATCGTTAGATGGACGAGATGTTTTTGTCAAATTGAGTGTGATAATTGTAACACATCTAATAACGGTGGAACAAGATCTTTAGTAATAACATAATAATATGTCTTGGAACATAAAATCACTTTCCTAAAAGTGAAAATCCTAGATTCCGCTGTAGCTGAACACGTTTTTGTTTTGGCAGATTATAAAATAAAATGATATAATGTTACAAATCATGTTAATTTTCCTAATTTGAACAGACTATTCTTTTATGAAGGCTGGCATATTGCCCAAAATTACAAATATTTATGGAATCATGATTGAGGTCGTCAGCTTCTCTCCATAATATGTACACACCATCTTGTAGTTATTTTTTTTCTATGGATTTACAACTTGGCAGACCTTTAACTGTCTGGCAAGTGCCTATATATAACATGATTTGAGAATAATAACTTCAGGTTTCTTTGTACTTTAGTGCTTGTTTGATTTACTACGAAGCCACATTGGACTAACTAGTGTATCCCTCGGAAGTGCGGGAGGGAGGGGAATCGGACCCAGGATATTTGCCTTGTAAGTCCACTATACTACCTGTGCTGTGTTTACCACGGCTATCGAAACCCATATTTAAGTATTATAAACCCACGTAATTACCGCTTAGCCATTGATTTTAGGAAATGGGCTTTATTTTTCATTTTGAAAAACCTGTCTTCAGAACGTGTTTAATTGTACTTGTAATTAATATTCCGACTCGTAATAATTTATATAATACACTTGCACACATATATATATTCATACTTTTAAACTACCTCATTACAAAACTTCTTAGAGCTTACCCTATGATTATTACCAATTATTATAAACAAGGGTTAGGCCTAATAAATTGTGTTTCAATAAAGCTTTCTGCGCCGTAGTTACACAGATGTTTCATTACTAAAACAATTTTACGTAATATTTGTATATTACTGTCAGGCAAACAGTAACACTGCCTATGTAGGCACAGATGACTTGAATTGTTTACCAAACTGGTATTTTAAATATCTCTTCAATAGATTATTAGAACTTAACAATGAAGTATTATTTACCAATGTCCATGTAATGGTTGAGTCAAAAGTTCTGGTAATGTCTGTAAATATCATAGAAAAAAATCTGAATTTGTTTTTCTTCTTGTTGAATTACATGAAAACACAAGAACCAAAAGAATGGTATTAAACAATTTCATTCATGTGACGAAGTTTAAAGTGGTGTATCCGTTTTTATAAGTATTATTAATAATTGTCAGTAACTTCAAAAAATATATATGTAATGTAAACCATGCTGTCATTAGCCTTAAAAGTTAGTTTCCTTTCTTACCTTTGATGTTCCTTTAAAAAACTTAGGTACAGGGTAAAATAGATATTAACAACTAATTAAACAATAAATATTAGAGTCTGAACCTCATAGTATTTGGAATGTGGTTATAAATACAACATTTCTGTGCATATTGAAACATCGAACAACAAACGAATAAACAAAGAAAACACTTTTCAAAAAATGAAGCAAATGTAGGGATGGAATTTGATTTATCTCTATCTTGTTTTGTATTCTTTTTGAGGGCCTGATATTAGCCATCCATATATTTACTTTCCTTTTTAAAAGTTTTCTCTTTTCTTCTATATTTGGATATATTTATGTTCTTAAGCCTCATATAGAAGCTCATAAAACTCTATAAAATAACAATTTAAACTTTTTCTACAAATTGAAAACCTAAAGAAGTTCAAAATGTATAGAATATTATATAGGAAAGTTGGCGTCTTACTTAAGATGACAATTACTTAGCTACCCATCCCGTTTACGTACAATTTATTTCTTATTAATGGAAAAGAATATGACATAAAATGCTGAAACAGTGAAAATGTTAGTTTTTTCTATTTATCAGAGACTGGACTGATTTATTACTTTTGGTGTTTAATTTCACTCTGAGTTATGACTCAGGAATAATTAACTCTTGAAGAATTAATAAAAGAATACCCTCTTGACATTTCAAAGTCCCCAGCTAGTACAACGGTAAGTCTACGGATGTACAACACTAAAATCAGGGGTTTGATTCCCTTCGGTGGACTCAGAAGATATGTGGCTTTGCTATCAGGAAACTCCTATGCCTTTATACTTCAAGGTTTGTTTGTTTAGCAAATAATATTGAAGTATTATTAATCAATAACCGTGGTATATAAGATCACAGTGAGACACTTGCATTCAAAAAAATATCTGTCCATTTTGATACTTAACAAAAACAAACGGAGAATGAAGGAACAAATTACAAGTTGATTTGAATGTAAGAACTGATCATCACGAAAACCTGAAACTGATCCGTTACATGTTTAAGCAAATAAGTAATTATAGTGGAATGACAGCATAGAAACTGCGATCCAGCGTAAGTGTTAGACCAGACATTAACAACAAAATCGTTCTCATTTTGTCACCCCCTCTAGTTACGTCATCTCTTACTGAAATTGAACTGAGAATGAGAAATTAACAAAGTTTATACACGTCATCAGCAGTGACAGAACAGCAGCTCTCATCTCTTTATCCTACAAATAGTTGAAAGGAGTTAAGCTAATGAAAAATATCTAATTTTAGGACTTTAATTAAATAGGATGAGATCGATGTCACTGATTATTTGTGTGAAAATTAAACTATCTTCCACCGGCTCTCTCTTATCATAATGTTAAGGGAAATTAAATTTGTATTAGCATAAAAACCAAACAAGTAATCGTGATTGAATTGTAGATATTATTATTATTAATATATATTGACGTTTTGTACTTAAAAGCAGGAAGTGACGTTAACACTGTAATTCGTGACGTTTATAATTTATTTTCGTCATTACGCGCTTTCCACTTTCGCGTCTTAAACTGAAGCTTAATAACAAACTGCAACAAACTTGTCCAACGTAGGTTTAATAACAACAATAAAACACTCTAAACAGGCAATTAAAAATAACAACAGAACTCTTTAAAAAGAAATATGATAATGACACTAAAGTATCGAAATATGAGTTTATAAAAAAAACAACAAATATCTCTAAACAGAAACTTAATGATACTAAGCATGTAAATAGAAACATCAAAAAATTCCCAAACGAAGGCTTTAGTGCAGAATTTTTGTTTCCACGTGAGACATTGGTAAGTCCTCTGGTTTACAGAGCTACACTTACTCTGTTCGATTCTCCTCGGAGAACAGGGCAGACAGCCCCTTGTGTCTTTGTCATAATGCACACAGAGAACTCTGTTAACAGGAGTTTATTAATAAAAACCTCAATAATAACAGCATTAACATTCCAGAAATTGAGATTACGATAAGTTACTAGACCATCCAATATTAGAGTTGAAGTTATTACGAGTTTGACAAACATTTATCTGACATTATTAGAACGTCTTTATTTGGTCAGTGAAACTTGTTAATGAGTTGTCTTAAGTAAAACATACATTGTAAGTCCGTCATAGTTTGGTGTGTTTTGTTTTCGTAAATTTACCGTTGCTGTTAATTTCTCTAAAATTAAACATTTGTTAAAAAAATAAGCTTAATAGAAGGGGCATAAATCTGTTTTTCTTTTCAGGTTTATAATAACTTGGCTGAGTTAACATTTACTCTAAACCGTGTTAACACAGGCCACCTCGTTACTTCAGTCTTCTGACTTTATCTCAAAACTGGAAACATATCTGTAGTTAAACGCCTTTGTTTGAAAAGAATCGTTTTTGTTTTTTGGTTGTCTTTCAAATTATATCTCATCTGGATGTTCGATATTTGTTGAAGCTTTTCAACAGTGATTTCTACGTTTTCTAACAATTGAAAATTTTCAATCTCCACAATAATGGATTCAAAGTGCCTTCAATCTATAATAACATTACTCACATATATTTTACGTATATTAGATATCTGTTTACTTTTTATTCAGTGTTAACTTTATAGTCATCTTACTTCTACTACAAGGTTAGAGCTAAATACGTCTGTGTGACAAACTTTAACATACTGCATTGCATTACGTTGTACAATAAAAACAAAATTTTGTTGTTGTTTAAAATAGTTGTTGTACCACGCTACATGGAACATTTTTTGTCATCCTCACCAAATTTTCACGGACTATAAACTGCATAATTTCTGTCTCTGTTACGTCCTTTCTTTTTTGACATGCGTATTAATAGAAAAGGAAAGTTTATGCACCTTAAATAGAAACATCAAAATATAATATATCTATATAGAATATGTATTTTTTGGGGGGGGGGATTTCGTACAAAGCAACTCGAGGGCTATCTGTGCTAGCCGTCCCTAATTTAGAAGTGTAAGACTAGAGGGAAGGCAGCTAGTCATCACCACCCACCGCCAACTCTTAGGCTACTCTTTAACCAACGAATAGTAGGATTGACCGTCACATTATAAACCCCCCACGGCTGGGAGGGTGAGCATGTTTGGCGCGACGCGGGCCCGAACCTGCGACCCTTGGATT
The DNA here is from genome assembly GCA_011833715.1 of Carcinoscorpius rotundicauda. Lineage (NCBI taxonomy): Eukaryota > Metazoa > Arthropoda > Merostomata > Xiphosura > Limulidae > Carcinoscorpius > Carcinoscorpius rotundicauda. The sequence continues at coordinate 51,594,326 of CM022396.1, read as the reverse complement.
ACGAGTCACACGCCTTACGCGCTTGGCCATGCCAGGTCGGTAGTATATGTAAAAGGAACACACTATTGCTCATATTTTCGTTGGTTTTATATAAGTGATTATGTTTCTTTGTCAAAATATAAAGTTGGTGGCATGTAGAAAATCGAAAGTGAAAAACGATACTACCCTTTTGACTACTTGAAGTTTTTTACCTTTCAGTAGAAGTTTAAGCTTTCTAATTTAAAGGTCTGTTTTACTTGACAAAAACCTTAGGCATTTAGAGAATAACCATTTTTTTGCTTGTTTGTTTTTGTATTTTGCGCAAAGATAAAAGAGATTCATCTTTGCTAACTGTCCCTAATGTAACAGTGTAAGGCTAGAGGGAAGGACGCTAGTCATCACCACCAACTCTTGGGCTGCTCCTTTTACCAACGGACAATAGGATTTATTGTACCTTTATAACGCCCTCACAGGTGAAAGGGCGAGCATGTTTGATGCGATGGGTGCTCAAACCCCTGATTACGAGTCAAGCGCTCTAGCCACCTGGCCATGCCTGGCTTTGTTCTTTTGTTCAGAAAAAAACAAACAAATGCGATCTGAACTTTGGCCATGTTTCAGCGAAACTTGTATATGAAAATCTTAGAATCAATTTTTCTGACGTATTATATTGAATGAGGAAGTGGATTGATGAGAATTCTTACTTGTGAAATAATAATATCAAATTGAGCACATAGACATATAAAAAACTCCTTCATTTGTATTTGTTTGTATGTGAAGACATGAAAGACAAGACAAGATAAAAGTACAAAAAACTTAAAAACTAATACCAGTTAAGATATTAATAAGAAATTAGATAACGAAATATCTAGACTGAATAAAGAAAAGGGTAAACATAAGAAAATAAACAAAATTACAAATAAAATGTGAAAAACAAACATTCGAAGTAGAAAAAGGAAAAACAAATTTCTTGTTTTGAAGTACTCCCAGTGACATAGCGATATGTCTGCTGACTTACAGCGCTAGAAACCAGGTTTCGATACTTATGTCTGGCAGAGCACAGACAGCCCATTATGTAGCTCTGCGCTTAGTTACAAACAACAAACAAACTTCATAAGTAACTGTTTAAATAAGATATCGCCTCTTCTCTTTACAGTCTCGCTAATGTGAAATATTTCATTCAGGCTTATTATTGAAACTTATCTTAAATAACGCAAATTAAAAAAATAATAATACAGTTATTATAGAAGATTAATTACGTTCCATAGTATTCCGGTGGTCCATCTGTAAGTTTGTGGGTTTTTAACGCTGAAAGTCGCGTTTCGAATCCTGAAATTATAGTTTTGAGGTCAGAAGGTAAAAATAATTCGATTGGTGTACTTGACCACGCCTAAAGTCTCACAGGTTAAGTTACCCTAATCTTGACTAGAAGAATTTTAATTTGAGGATAATTGCTAGAGATCCTGGTGAGTGATAATATCGAATCGGGTATATGCGCAATCTACGCTTGATATTCTTGGCGCGTGAGAAAATATAGGTAACAGAAACACTTCTCTTCTTCTTTGTGGGTATTTGGGTCTGTTGAATTTTAAATACCCAGGAGAGTCAGGTGCACAAGATCTCTTCCTCCGTCTCTAACTCATGTCGGCTACTACTATGTTGTTGTTATAGTGTTTTTGGACCAAAGTAACCCAGAGTACTCCTGCCCTATCCAGGGCAATATTCACGTATTGTCTTGATTTGCCCTTTCTTTTTTCATTATGTTTAATTTTTAATTTTTCCATTATTACTTTTATTTTACTTTATTTTAAAAGAGATAGCAGTTGTGTGTGTTTTTATAATAACCCTACACCTATATCGACTCACCAGTTTCATCTCGTAAAAAAGAGATAAAACGAATTCGTGACTTTAATATTTTACGTTTTTCTTCCTTTGGTTTCGTTAGTTATTCATTATTTTATATTTTTTACTCAGTTGAACTAGACTGCATGAAAGTGTAACTCAAGTTTTTATTTAGAATGCATTAAAAGCATTCGCTCTTGTAAATTGAACATAGTTAATTCAAGCTAGTGAGAAATATTTCGAAGTATTTATTGAATATATAGAAAATATATCGTCAAACATTTCTTGAATTTTCATAAAGAATCCTTGCTTGGTAACTATAAAAACTGTATATCTGATTGATTATAACACAAAAATAAGATAAAAGCAAATAAAAGTTGCAGCTGAGCGCGGCTAAGAAAATACTTAACTTCCAAGCGAAATCCAAATAATTAGGCAATATATGTGAACCTTGTCAGTAACGGTACTGTGGCTGTTATGATGTTCACTCATGTGATTTGTTACTGTAGGTGAGTCATGCAACTTAATGATAGATGAAAGAGTTATGGCATTCAACCAAACAAGCTGTTGACATATTCCAAGGTACCAATGATGCACTGTACAGATTCATAACGTGATCTGTTGACATATGTGAAGATAATAATGGCGTGTTATGAAGGTCAGCCATACGATTATTTTCAATAAACAAAATATAAGTTTTTTTCAAAAATAACTGAAAGTGATAAAGATTTTCCTACGCATCCATTACGATGGTTGACTACAAAATGGATAACTTAGGAGAATTAGAAAATGAAATAATAAAGTACTAAAGATTTAATTAGGGCCCCGGCATGACCAGGTGGTTAAGACACTTGACTCGTAATCTGAGGGTCGCGAGATCCATTCCTCGTCACATCAAACATTCTCGTCCTTTCAACCGTTGGGACGTTATAATATGACGGTCAATCCCACTGTTTGTTGGTAAAAGAGTAGCCCAAGAGTTGGCGATGGGTGGCGATGACTAACTGCCTTCTCTCTAGTCTTACACTGCTAAGTTAGAGAAGACTAGCGTAGATAGCTCTCGTGCAGCTTTGCTCGAAATTTAAAAAAAATCCTTTAAAAATTTACTTGTCCTAGGAGAATTAATTGTCACCAGAGGCAGATTAATGAAACGTTTGGAGAAAAGTTCAAATATGGTTTCAGATGTTTCGGAGTTTTTCGCCGAATGTTTAGTTGTTTATTTAGCTTTTCTTCAATTTCAGTTAGTATATCAAGCACCACCCGTTCTGAAATACTCTGCATCAAATTACCATCATATAGCTGAAGAAAAAGCGAGAACAAAAAGAAATAAGAACCAGTAAATACAATGTTTATTTGTAAGAATATAACACTGATAGCAATCGTGCATTTTATACGACTTGGCGGTGGGTGGTAATGACGAGCTGCCTTCCCTCTAATCTTACGCTACCAAATTAAAGACGATGAAGATAGCCTTCGTGTAGCTTTGCGCAAAATTCGAAAAACAAACAAAAACAATCTATATGGGGATAGTGACGATCATGCTACAAACTAAAATGAAATATATCACTTTATTTTATTAAAGAAATAGTGGAATTGACTATCACATTATAAAACCTTTACGACTGAAGATAAAAATATGTTTGGTAAAGAGATTAGACCCCGTGTTTCGTACATTGCGGGAAGAGTGTCCTTCCCACCAGGCCATGCTAAACTTCAGTGTCATAAGCCCTCAGACTTACCGATAAGCCGTCAGAGAGCATTTATTAACAAAGTCTGTAAACTTTGTTTTGGCCTAAATTGGCAATATGGAATATAAAAAAAATAATTCTTGGCTAATTTGTTTTAATACCGTTTTTCTCTCTCTTTTTAATGTGTACGTAATACGAAATATTTGTCTCATAAGAAATGAATTATTCATTGCCAACAAAACACTTTCAGCCAGGTCATCTGAGCTTCTAATGGAATACGAAAGTTACTTTTCTATCTGATCAAAACATCATAAATTCTAATTTCCATTCCTGATTGTTAAACTCAGGAAATCACGTATGGCGTCGAGAAGTTTAAGTGCAGAAATTACCATTCCAAGTTCAATGAACCAGTAACTAACCTAACATTTTGAGCACATGCGTCAGAATTTAATTTTTTTCCTTTCATTTTGTAATATTATATCATTGTGGTAGGTTTCAAATAACGAGTCGATTTCTACTTCATTGTCATGCATTACATACCTTAAGTATAACTCGAACGTTATAACTGAAATGTTTAATACTCTTATAATTTTTGTTTTACTTCATTTTCAACGTTTTTTTAGGTAATAAAATATAATATTTAAACTACGTATTGATGTTGAATTATAGAGTCATGCGTCCCAAGAGGTGTGTTTTTTTAAACAAGAATTGTTATCTATGTTGGGAAAAATTACGTAAAATAGGCCTCACTATCGAAACGTTCCTTCCTTTTCATTCAACATATAGTTAACAGTCCGTTAACGTTCCGAAACCTATCACAGAAAAAAGCTGCACAGATAGATTATCAACTGTTTTAACAGGAAGTGATTTTGACTATTAAGTGTTGCACTTAACAAAATAAAGATTGGTTGTTTCACTGCATTCTTTACATAAAAATGGTAAAGTGTTTACTAGTATACGCATAAAGTTGCATGCTAATATTTTAAATATTTACATGTTTTGTCTCCTATGTAGTTACATATAGAATTTATTAATTCCAACAACTGAGTAAGTAGGAACGTGTTAAAAGGAAGTTTTAGAATATATGTTCTATTTTCATTACGAATGTGCTATCTGTACTAAAGATGTTTTGGTGCATAAACCAAATTTGAAACATTTACACAGCTTACACACCACGCAGGCTGATTGACCGTGTTAAAGGTCCTGACGTTCAGATGCAGCTCTCCCTTCCTACATAACTATTCTGAAGTCTCTTGCAAGATTGACCATCATTGTAACGCCACTACGACTGACAGCACATTGCAATTCGGACTTCGGACATTTAGAATTTAAGACCAGCAGGTCAGCCACTTCTTGCTATACAGCTTTGAACGCTCCTTTCGAAATTGTTGTCGTATATTGAAATGTATTAAAGTGTTAAAAGCTCTGAAAGATTAACATGTATTTATAATATATATTTCTCCAGACATTTTATGTTCCATTAACTTATTTCAAATTCTTGACATTTCGCTCCATTAAAAGAGGAATCTATAAATTATAAAAGATCCGCGAAGCACGAATTTTGAATTACTGAACCACATGAGATAGATTTTGCTGAAAAAAAAGTCGTTTTATGAATATTATATTTCCATATTCGTCAATACATTTCACAGCTTATACAAAATCATATTATTTTCTTTTGTTGGGTAGAAATGAAATATTCCAGTGTAAAATGTAGAATACAAATAGAATCGAATTTAATATTTCTCTCTTCTCTTCATCTACCGTTTCTATATTCTAATATCATAATCTTACCAGTATAGTAAGACTAATCATATAAAAAGAACGAAGATGGAAACTCATCAAGCACAAATTTCAAATTCGCAATGTATTCCCTACATTAGTGAAATACCTTAAAAAATTCATGTAAAATTTCAAGTATTGAGTACCATCCAATATCCATAATTAAATTCGTTATTCCACTATAAACTTGTGAAGTCAGGCGAGCACGTTGAGCAAAGTAGGTGTGCGTGTTCCATGATCAACTCCTTTATATCTCAGGAAAACTAAATAATTTTGTTTCTGTTTTGTTTTGTTTTCCAAGAAAGGACGCACACATACATAAAGAATAAACACTGTGGACACTATTTTATTCATTTTGCTATTGAAACATTCGGAAGAGATATATTAGTATTTTTAACTACAAAAATATCAGTACATATTAAGTACACGAAAAAAACTGGATTTGAATTTGTAGATTTTATTTGTGCTTTAAAGTTACTAGTCTTGAGGGTTATATGCCTGTTTGTTTACTTTGTATTTACTCAAAGTTACACGAGGGTTATCTGTGCTGGCCATCCTTAATTTAGCAATGTTAGACTAGAAGGAAGGTAGCTAGTCATAACCACCCACTACCAACCCTTGAGCTACTCTTTTACCAACGAGTAGCAGGATAGACCGTCACATTAAAACGTCCCCATGGCTGAAAGGGCGGGGATGTTTGGTTTGATAAGAATTCGAATCTGCGATCCTTGGATTACGAGTCGAGTGCCTTAGCCACTTGGCCATGCCGAGCTGGATTATATGTTAACACCGATTAAAACAATAGGAAAATCATACATTTCATGATAGGAAGCAATCCAACTTTTATTTCTATTGTAAAAAGTGTGTTCTGTAACGGGGGAAAACAGAAACATTTAATAAAAGACAACTGTTTATAAGCCTTGACAACATGTGTGTTCTATGAACTGGTTTGACATTGTAAAAATTATGTCAGTAGTTGAAGCAGAATTTATTTACTACTTCAGAGTACGTATCTAATTCACTAGGCAAAAAAAAAGGCTTGTACAAATGCCAAAAACCACTAATATAAAGATTAAAACCAGTTTGTGTAAATGAAAATAAAGAAAACTGTTTAACATTGTTAAAGAAAGTAGAAGTTTTAATCTGAATGCCATTATGCACAGATGGGTTAAAAGGCCAGAGCGGAGACTTCTAACTTTCAAATATAACTGTGCCCAATTTTGCTTTGGTTTGGATTTCTATTTTAAATTTCTTACGAGGGATTTCTGGGATAAGTATCCCTAATGTAGCAGTGATAGACGTGAGGGAATGCAGCTAGCTAGTCATCGCCTCCCACCATCAGCTATTGACCTACTTATTTACCAATGAATAGTGGGATTTATCGTGACCTTATAACCCCCATACGGCTGAAAGGGCAGGGTGAAACGTATATTCGAACCCGCGACCATTAGATTACCAATAAAAGGTCAGCTCATATAGATCAGCAAGTTCCTTGTTGTCTCTAAAAATTATGCTTTGTTATTATCAATCATTTTAACAGACCTTCCTGTATGATTTTTTTGTCATTATAAAAAGGATTTTGATTGATTCTCGCATCGTGGTTTGATTTTCAAGTTAAGTTCTATGTAAATCTCATTTTTTATTCCCTTGATATGGATTTATGCACGTGGTGAGAGGACCTCCTTTCTAAAATCTAAACATCCGCCCACTTATTTACCGTGCGAGGTAACTCATGTAAGGGAGGAGAGGATCCTGGTACTTGACAGATCCAGCACAACAAACTATTTAGGCCTCTAATTCCTGTAGATTGGCAGCCTTGGGTTGACCCTCCAGGGTCAAATGGTTAGTCCTCTTGGGTATTGTGTACATTGTGTTTGATGCTGGTGTTTGGATATAGTGCTTACGAATCCTTGGCGTTTCTGCAGTGTCATTGTTTGGAATTGTAGTGTGTCCACTCGTAAAGATCCATGGTGGATGGGTGTGAACACTGAACTATTCCTTCTTTATTATGAGTCCCCAAATAAATATAAAATAAAAAAGGCCACGTCTTGAGGACTCTGAACAGCAGTCTTCAACTCCTTTAACACATGTACCTCATTTTCTGATATTATGTTCTTTATAAGACAAGTCTATAAGGCAGATGCCTCCTTTCTTATTCAGAATGGATTAGAGGGGCTTGCTGGCAGTCAGAAAGCTACGTTCTGGGGACATCTTCGTGGAAATATCCACTCCAAAACATACTGAACTCCTCTTGCATTCAAAGGTCATTGTATTAATTGCAGTAGTTCTCACCCATCTTAGTTTTATTCATGCCCTAGGTGAGTGAGAAAAAGGTTTTTTTATAATTTCGCGCAAAGCTACTCAAGGGCTATCTGCGCTAGCCGTTGCTAATTTAGCAGTGTAGGACTAGAGGGAAGGCAACTAGTCATTACCGTCCACCACCAACTCTTGGGCTACTCTTTTACCAACGACTAGTGAGATTTACCATAACATTATAATGCCCCCGCGACTGAAAAGGCGAGCATGTTTGGTGCGACGGGGATTAGGATCCACGATCCTCAGATTACGAGTCGAACGCCTTAACCGTTGGAAGGAGAAAGTTGTCCAAACCTGACTACTCATTTGTCACAGTTTTTAATTTTTTTTCTTTTATCTGGGGCTGTGGCACCCATGTGTAGTCTGTGGAACACTCAGGTCACAGTAGTCCAGTATCCTTTATGTTTCCTATATGCCAGAGTCTCCACGTCCTGTTCAAAATGTTCAGCATGTTCACGACATTTTTATGATTACCTTAAACAAATTTTTACAAATAGCTTTCAATCACTTCATTGTATGGAGCACACACTGGTGGCTTACATTCAATACTGATAAAGTCAAAGTTGCTTTTGGTCCAAAAAAGTGGTAAGGGAAAATATCGAACATCTAAGAAATTCTGATAAATTTTAATATTGAAATATACCATGTTCTCAGACAACTATCTAACAGAGTTAAATGTGAGAATGTGACCTTTAATAGAAAATGGATGGAAGACTCACCTTGCCACAGTCAATTTCAAGGTCACACAACAATTCAACATTTTACATTGTTTAACTATAACCAGTTAAGGTTTGAACTCACTGCTTCTGTTCTATTTGCCATCAGGCTATCATTTATCTCCGTATTATTTATTGCCGTAATTCAAGAATATCTGGTTCTTTCCTACATAAGACTTTTGTTGTTAATACGCTACATGCCCTTTATTTGACCTTCAAAATAAAACTATCCAGTCAAACTGAAGAGTTTAACAATCTTTCTAACATTATTAATCATTTTCAGGATATTCAACACATTACAAGCATATTACTTCCTGTGTAAGTGTCATCCCTTCCGACCCGCAAAACATGCATGAAAAGTGCTTCCTTTAACTAAACATTTTAACATGTACGAGATGTCTCTTCTAAAAATCTATCTACGACACATTGATTCCTCATGTAAAAATTCCTGCCTGAAGATATTTTTTTCTTTTCTCATATTACACACTTTCATCAATTATGAGATATAGCTTTGAACAGTTGATGAGCATCATTTCCAACAATTCAGTTTGCGTTTTGGAATTCTTTTCACAAAAGTAAAATTTACATCTGCTCATCCATTATAAATATCCACTTTGCTATGAAGTTATCATAGCTAAAGGGAAATTATAACCTTTTTTTATTGCCCACCAATGTTTTGCACTGGAATGAAGTGTCTGACTGACTGAAAAGTCTCTGGTAGAGAGAATTGCGTTACCAAAGTTTTTCGACCAGACTGGACTTTTACTACGAATTTGTATTATGCATTCAGTAACTGCAAACACGTTTTCGAACAATCTCGTAGCTGTTATTATATAGTTGCAGCCACTTTAACATGTCTGGATGCACATTCATCTCCTTTCAATGGTTAATCTACATTGCAATCGGTTCACATGTTAGAAACTATTTCAGACCTTATAGCAATCCTAACCTATCTATGCTGATTTGGCCTTTTACGTCTTATGATAGTAAGCTGACTTCCACTCTCATGTGTTCTTCACTTCTATTTCAAATCAATAATTCCGAAATTATTTCTTATGCAGAAGCTACTTCATATTCTGTTACCATTACTTCATTTTTCCTTTCAGCGCTATGACTGCCTCGCTTCAAACAATTGTTTTGGTTCTTCCACTTCTTTCTCAACTAATTTTCCGATGGAAATTGGAGTAGAATTTGCTCTTACAGTGCTAATTCTGACACATATGAATTCCTAAGTCTACACATCTCGATCGCTGTTTACATAAATATCAACTCGTAGTTTCATGATCGTCAAATCTACTAATTTGGAACTTAATGATATTACCAGTCAAAAAATATGAGTTTTCATATTTGGAATAATAGAGAAATTCAAAAACTTAAACCACTTTCTTAAAATAGAAGCTCGTATAGCTGTTCTTCTTTCATGTGCTATTCGTTGGGTTGACCCCTCTATCACTGGTAATATGATCGCTGACGACAATATCTCTATTCATCATACAATTTGAAATCGACAGGTCATATATTTTTTATTCGTGTTTTGTCATAAAGACGTAATGTCATTAACGGTTTTCTAATGTGAATGTGTTCACATTTATATACAACACCTTCGATTCTGGAAGGTGTTTTTCCTCCAACCCTCATTACACTGTACAATATCCAATATTTGTTCTTTTAACGCAAAAACACATTGAACTATTTGCTAAATCCATCATGGGGAACCGAATGCTGAATTTTGGTGTTGAAAATCTGTAAACTACTTTTTGACCCGTCAATGGACATATATGATGTTCCAATAAACCAGTATGTCCCCAATGCAGAGATCAACGTTATTTCTCTTAAAATATTCAATTTAACCAAACTTTTGTTTTTAATACTTATCCTCAATACCATTCTAAATATTATGATAAATTTGAAGGATAGCACATTTTGACCTGATGATCTAACCTTAGCTGCTTCTCTTGGAACCGGAGCTTCTATTATTTCTCCGGGTGTCCAACAAGTAGCTCAACAGTAGTATACCTACAAGTTCATAAAGGCAAAAATTGGGGTTTGATACCCATAGTGGGCAGAGTAGAGATAAGCAATTGCGTAGGTTTGCGATTTAAAACAAACAAGCACACAAATAATGGTGTATATGTGTGTGTTTTTCTCATAGCAAAGCCACATCGAGCTATCTGCTGAGCCCACCAAGGGGAATCGAACCTCTGATTTTAGCATTGTAAATATTGAGACTAACCGCTGTACTAGCAGGGGGTCCACAAACAATAGTATTCCGATCAATCCAAATACTCTATACCTACAACAGAGGATCTTTGAGTTTGTTACTCTTACTTTGCGAAATATCTACAAATTTCATATATCCTTTGTTCTAGGTGGTTAAGACAATGAATTCGTAGTTTGAGGGTCACGGGATCGAATCCTTATCCCACCAAACATGTTCGCTCGTTTAGATGTGGGGGCATTGTAATTTGACAGTCAGTCCCATTATTCCTGGGTAAAAAATATAGCCTTAGAGTTGGCGGTGGATGGTGATGACTAGCTGCATTCCCTTTAGTCTTATACTACTAAATTAGGGACGGCTAGCGCAGGTAGCCCTCGTATAGCTTTGCGCGAAATTAAAAAAGAAACAAACCTTCGTTCTGGATACCATCAAATATACCACTAAATGTGTTTTTAAAATCAATTTGTATGAAACCTATTCCGGTCTCAATACTCACTGCTACTTTCAAAATTTTAGAGACAAAGGATTTTGCTAGATATAATAAAACAGATAGTTAAATTTTCGTTTTCTCAATAAATGATCCGCTAATTTACCTCTTTTAAAAACTAATTCATCCACCAGATTTATTGACTGCATTCTGTTGAATAAACTGTCCTCAAACTTTAAAGTTTGTAAGGAGTTGAGGTTGCTAATTACATGAATTTAACTTTCTAGTAGAAGGTTAGTGTAGAAACAAATGTAAAATGCTTATTCCTGCTAAAATACACAATTTTTATCAAACCACATCAGCTTATAAGTGTCTTATCTTACACTAATTATAAACTTTTTATTTCACCCTTACCACTTCATTTCATTCTTTACTTAGACCGAAATTTCTAAAGACAATATATTCAAGATTTTTCTGTTTCAGATAAAAATCAGATAAAGAATACAACGTTTCTAATTCTCTTTTAGGCCTTCTGTCTCATGAATGATCAGAATCAAATAACACTTCAGACATTGTGATCTCAAATTAAATCACACTATTTCCCTTTCATATTTTCATCCAGTTAGTACTGATCATTGTTTTTCTTTTATTTCATGTTACTTCTACTAACAACTATTGGCATGCAGATTAACAAAGGAATACGTTGAATTACAGCAAAGCAGATTGGTTTGCCTTTCGAGCTCACCTTAATATTACTACACACAATTACAATAAGAACTTATCTTCTTTGGATCAGACAAATATATAGGCAAAGAAACTCCAGTCTGTTCTCTCGTCGAATAGTTCTTACATATTCGTTAGAATCGTGTCAAGTACTTCAAGTCTTTCTTGCCCAGAAAGGTCGTATCTTTGTTCCATATTTTTAAACCATTATTACTAGAATCCAGAAAATACTGAGTTCCTTGAATTTAGCATTGAGAGGACATCATATAACTTTATTACCGATTCAATGAATACGTGCACACAATAAACTTAGAAATGTTCAAATATCCTCTCAAGTTTAACTTAGATTTCATCGCATGTCACAAACTACTGGGTAGCCAGTTCTAGAGAATAACTTTAGTTTCGCTTTTTCAGTTGAAAAAGGCAATGTATCTGTCATTTTTCGTGAAAAAGCTTTCCGAATTTTAGACCATCTATCCACTGATAGTAGACCAGACTTTCCTGATCTCACTCTACCTGACCTGTTTCCGTATTGTTATCATGACCCGAGTACTACTTATATGGGTGTTCCTTTGACATTATCTGATATTCGACGAGTAGTCTCGCATAAGTTTAATATCACTCATGAGAAAGATAGTACATTTCCATCTACTATTTCTATATAATTTTTCTTTTACGAATATTAGTATGGATGCTGATATCGGTAGTTTTTACTAGTCAATTAACCACAAAAACGTTTAATTAAAACTTTTGAACGCATTCTTGTCACACGAATACATTGTTTCCTTTCTAAGCATCATTCAACCAAGCAGGTTTTCAATCTTTTCACGAAGGACAAATTCGGGCTTTCCAACACAATCGTCAATCACTTCAACACAAAGTCATCATCTTATATAATACATTTGATTCAGAAAAAGCTTTTTATTCAGTCTGCAGCTCCCAGTTGAACAGCGGCGTGTCTACAGACTTATAACTCTAAAAATCGTGTTTTGATATCCGTGGTGGGCAAAGCACAGATAGCCCTTTGTATAGCTTTGTGCATAACTGTAAACAAACAAGATACCTCTAAGATGTTCTCTGTAAACTCTGGAAATGACACTCGTACTATTTATATCAGACTTACTAATTCCTTTTTCTAAGGACTGTAAATTTTTTTTTTGTAGAAGGTATTATTCCTAGCCAGTTTCATATTCTAAACAGTATTCCAAAGGGATCGGTACTTTTGCTTCTTGATATTATAAACAGGTCTCTACAACTACCAATAATCAATTTCTTATATGGTTTCATCAATGATATTTAACCCTCAAATTTTACCCAAACCAAAGTAATCTTGTTTCACTCCATTCGTACGAAATTTTGACCATGTCGCAACCATAAAGTTTTCAATGTTCATATTAAGCTGTCTTTCTTCAATTGTTCAATGCATCTGATGGGAAGTTATCATGGAAATGCCATTTATCTCTACTCAGGTAATACATCGTTTTGATCTTCTTGAACGCTTATCTGGTCGAACATGGAAACTCAATCTACTTCATTTACTTTATACGTACAAGACTTTCCTCAGCTTCTGTCTCACGTATGGTCATGCTTCTTGGATATCAGCCTTCTCGAATTTTTACGATTGTCTACAGATCTCAAAGCGTCACGCTATTCGTAATGTCTTTCATATCAGGTTACCTCGTCCTGCTAGTGAAATTTTTGTTATATTGTCTTACTATCTGTCGTTAAATATGTTTTCAAGTTTTGAACACGATACATTACTTAGTTTTATAAAACAAAAATTGTTGTTAATGACAACTTCCTCAACAAAACAGAAGTTACTTCAACCACCTGACCACCTTATAAACGTGTACTTTATGAGTTTTCCTATAATTTACTCAGATCAGAATACCACATCAATGACTAGTCTACTTTATTAAATCTATACCAATCAATGATTCAACAGTATCATTGATACCAGTAAATATCTTGTTGTTGTTTTTAATTAAGCACAAAACTACACAATGGGCTATTTTTTGCTCCGCCCTCTACGGGTATCGAAACCCGGTTTTTATCGATGTCAGTCCGCAGACATACCGCTGAGCCACTGGAGGGCAGTGAATATCTATGTTGTGTCTACAAAGGGTATTACATCCCTGTTTTTAAGAGTCAGAAGTCTTCAGACTTACAGCTGAGTCACTGGGAGTGGAGGGCATCTTTGCAGAACTTAATTCTATTATGTTTATATTAAACTGCTTGATATTTTTTATTTGACAAAAAACAAAACAAAAATTGCTTGGAATCTACAAAATAATTAATGTCCTTGAGTCGTAGTAATTTATAAAGTGCACAAGGAACATATATACAAATATATAATTATTTACTTCCATTGTTTGTTTCGACACATAAAAATATGTTAATTCACTTCTTGCAATGGACATTTTATATACAGAACTGAAAAAAAAATCAGGCAAACAAAATGAGCCAATAAGATACTGATATTTTAGAATGTTTACATCAAGAAGACGATAATAAAACCGTACATCTAGAGCTCTATTGTTTTTACCGATCCACTGCATAATAATGTATTACGATCTCTGAAACAGTTTATTTGTTTACTGCCTAAAGATAAACAACTGCCTAAAGACAACTGGTTCTGATAAACATTCAAAAACTGAGGCTTTACATCAAAAACGATTCAGTTTCGTAAAGTAATATTTCGGGTGACTAGTTTTTGTTTGTTTTTCGAATTATGCGCAAAGCTACACAAGTGCTATATCTGCACACTAGCTCTCCCTAAGATAGCTGTGAAAAACTTGAGGGAAAGCAACTAGTCATCAACCTCCACCTTCAACTTTTGGGCTGCTCTTTTACCAACAGATAGTGGGATTAATTGTCACATTTAATGGCGAGCATGTTTGGTGCTATGGGAATTCGAACGCGAGTCAAGCGTTCTAATCACCTGGCCATTTTGGCTCTCTTAATAGCCTTTTCTTTCAGTCTTGCTATTTCAAACGATTGTTTATTGGTTTGTAACTTCGCTATACAAGAACTATCTGCGCTCGCCGTCCTTAATTTAGCAGTACAAGACTAGAGGGAAGGTAGGTAATCATCACCACCCACAGCTAACTTTTGGACTACTATTTTATCAACGAATAACGAGATTGACCCTTACGTATATAATGTCCCCGCGGCTGAAAAGGCGAGAATATTTGGTGTGACAAGGAGTCGAACCCGCGACGCTCAGATTGCGAGTTGAATGCTCTAACCACCTTGACATGCCAGGCCACGCTAAGCAAGCTAATAAGCTAGATTTTACTGAGAAGACTTCTTTTTTCCATATAAGTGTATTTGGCTTTGGGCTTATTTGCTTGTGCCTATTCAAAGTTTAAAAGTAATCATTTAATGAACCTTTAAAATCGTTTCAACGATGCGGTAAAATTATTTTTCAGTCTCTTAGTAACTTTGCGCTTCATATAAACGTTTTATGACTCATTCCTTTGAAATTCAAGCCTCTTATGTGTCTGTTTTTCTTTGCTTGCTTTTTTTGTTCTTTATCGGCACATGAATAATAACTTAAGAATAATATTCTACTTTGTAAACCTTAAAAAACAGATTGTTTATTGGAAGCCTTTAGCGCTATGAACCGATACGATGTTCCATCCTTTTTAACGATACAATGTTCAAGACTTGGAATATTGAACACTTATGGACTTTATCACCGTACTAAAAAGAAGTTCGGAGATTTGATCGGTGAAGGAAAACATGACTGATTTGCTTATTTCAGAATGAAAGAAACTAGTCTAACCTGCTTAAAAACAAGATTATCAATTAGTCATAAGTAAAATGTGAGAAAATGTACTGGCTGAACCTTTTAACTAAGTAGCATTAGCACAAGAAAAACTGAACTAAAATCAAATGACTTATGTTGAATAAATGAAACACGTAAGAATATTGGTAAACTAAATAAGTGAAACACGTAAAGAAAATGGAAAACTAAATAAGTGAAACACGTAAAGAAACTGGAAAACTAAATAAGTGAGACACGTAAGGAAACTGGAAAACTAAATAAATCTGAATTTATTGTGTGAACTAAAGAAAAAGACCAAACATATAGTTATGCTGAGTTGTTAGTCAACATAACTCTCATAACAGAGAACGAAATAACCCAGCTCTTCTCGGGAGGTCACGTCTTTTTCAAAACTAGAACGAATTTCCTTGAACGTTCCAAACCCCCTTTAACAAATAACATTACATATGTCCAAGCACACATTCCATATCAGAAATCCAGGATTATCAGTGTCATTGCTATAACCTCCAAGTCGTAGTGAAGCTGGTTATAAAACAGCTATATCATTAAACAGAGGTAACGTCCTTGACACAGTTAAAATAGAGTTACTATGTCTAAAAGTAAATTACTGCGTAAAACCAGATTGGATTTATTAACTTCTAAGTTAGAGCTCTGGAATGACTGGTTTATTTTAAATTTCGCGCAAAGCAACTCGAGGGCTATCTGTGCTAGCCGTCCCTAATTTAGCAGTGTAAGACTAGAGGGTTGTTTTGAATTAAGCACAAAGCTACGCAATGGGCTATCTGTGCTCTGCCCACCACGAGTATCAAAACCCGGATTTTAGCGTGTAAATCCGCAGACATACCGCTGAGCCACTGGGGGGCAAGACTAGAGGGAAGACAGCTAGTCATCACCACCCACCGCAAACTCTTGGGCTACTCTTTTCCCAACGAATAGTGGGATTGACCGTAATATTATAACGCCTCATCGCTGAAAAGGATAGCATGTTTGGTATGATGGGGATTCGATCCCGCGACCCCCAGATTACGAGTCAAGTGCCTTAACCATTTAGTCATACCAGGCCGTCTAGATTGAATTAAACCCTACTTGTCAGTACATTAAACTTGTAAATTGTTAGAGAATGAAATGTGTGATATTTACAGAGTGTGGACTAAATATTGTTTGTCATCTTTGAAACTAATCAAAAATGTAATAGAGTTTTATACTTGTAGATTATAAATCATGATAATACTTGTACATTATGAGTTGATGCAATCAAAAGTCCAAATGGTAATGTAATATAACAGTTTTCTAGACATTGCTAGACAGCTAGACCGCAGAACTAATACATGACTTAACTAATTAAGAATTAAAACTAAATAAGACAGATTCAAATTTAAATCTAATTACACTTAAATGAATGTTTAACACACAAGTAACTGGGTCACTACTAAATAGTAATAGCTTTGACACGGTTCTCTCAACACTGAAGTTTTGACATTTATATTTATATTTTATAACACTCCCAAGAACCATAGGTTCTACGATATGGCTATATACAGAATTCAATTGATTTGATTTGTGAGATCATTATATGCCTCATAATTATTTCGAACAATAAAATTCGATTACAACATCTATAATAAGGAGCTTGTATTGCAAAGATATGTCTGAAACTGAGACGATATTATACACGAATATAATTACGTATGTCATTATTAGTTGCTATGCTTGAATTATACCAAAAGAGACAAAGAAAACCTTAATCGATTTTAATAAAATTTTGTTCACGCAAAAGGTTCAGTAATATAATAATCATCTTTCATAACAATTTTTGGAACACCTTCCGCTACTTTAAAACCTGATTATCCATGTGCCTCTGGCAGAATTCAGTTCTCTAGAATAAATTGTTTGCAAAGCACAATAAATAATTGTAGATACTTCTGAGTAATCACTACACACAACAATGATTTAGTTATTGTAAAATAAGGAAGAAACTTTTAGATGATTCGTCCAGACAAATGCTACCTATTTTGATGTTATTTTATTATTGTTTTCTAGGTTTATTTTATAACGTATGAATTACGTAAAAGTAATGTTATAGAAATTATTAATATATCCATGTTTGTAGGATGAGTATTACTTTATGAGTACCATGACAAATATTATCTTAGAATATTTCTAGTAATTAAGAATAACACAGTCATGAAGTCATTGATAAGATTCATTAGTTGAGTACTCACAATTTAAGCTCAATTAATTCTTCACAAAAACCAAAACCCAGAAATGAATTCTTCTCTAGGTTGAGTGGCTGATTGTTAATTTGTCAGTGGGGTAAAATGATTCATTTGAACTATGGTGAATTATGGTCGTTGTATTACGTTTCTATATTTAAATATTTCAATCAATAACTTACATATATTACTCCTAGGATTGATTTCATATTATTTGTATTTCGTTAACCCTCTTGCCTTTCATACGTTTTAGTGGTAAACATATTCCTTAAAGTAAGTACGTGAAGATATAAAAGTTTGTTTGTTTGGAATTTCGCGCAAAGCTACACGAAGGCTATCTGCACTAGTCGACCCTAATTTAGCAGTGTAAGACTAGAGGGATAGCAGCTAGTCATCACCATCCACTGCCAACTTTTGGGCTACTCTTTTACCAACGAATAATGGGACTGACCGTCACATTATCATGTTTTCATGGCTGAAAGAGCGAGCATGTTTTGGTGTGACGGGGATTCAAATCCGGATTACGAGTCGAGTGCCTTAACTACCTGGCCATGCCAGTTTTGATATAAAAGTTACAAAACTGTTTGTGGAATGCAGATGTAATCGTGATTTTTGTTTGTGGTGATGGTGGGGGGCTTAAAAGTTACCATTCTAATCGAAATCCAAATAACAAGTCGTTAAATGATTGTTCATACTCTTGTTCAAACCGTTACGCGTAATGAGGAAGTAGCAACTGAACGAAAATCGTTACGCAAGCTTTGTGTTTCTGGGGAAATTAGTGCAATTTGCACACTGGTGACTGTGCCTTCTGTGTGTTTCGTTATGTAGTTGCTTTGGAAGCAGGTACGTGCTGTGTTAGGAAACGAACGGTTTACTCTTTATTATCGTCATTTTTAATGTATATAATCCACCTAGCGAACATTTGCTGTAAAACAAAGAAAAATTTATCTCGGTAAATTGTTTTTCTCTCTGTCAAGAAGACACTTTTTTGTGTTCGAAACAATTGTTTAGTTATATTAGGTACTGAAAAGAAATGTAGTCAAACCAGTAAATACTGGTGCAGAATCACATAGATACTTTAAAATCTTTTCACGTGAGTTTGTATTGAGAAAACGTAAAAATATCAATCTCAGCAAGTGTCCTTCATGCCATCTATTTTACCACGTAAATGTTTGTCACCGGTAGTAGTCTTTATTTGTAGATTGTGGTTATTGTTTTAAGATAATCCCCACCCTAATGTGCCTCCGGATTTACAAGGCTAGAAATTTGGTTTCCTTACCGGTGTTGGGCAGAGTACAGTTAGCCCATTGTGTAAATTTAGGCTTAAATTCACAAGAATATTAAAAGATGTTAATATTAGAAAGCAATTACTTATATATTGTTGACTTTTAACTGCAACAACTTATTGTAACAGCTTTATACGCGAGTTATAGCTGCCTTTTTAAACACACCTGAAAAACGAAACTAATTATTTTTTGCTAGTTTATATTTCGATGCGTGGCAGAAATATGTTTTTTTATTTTACTGTAAAGGTTTGATGTTTTAAACAATTATGTTTCTTTGAATTATTTCTATACACCGATAGTAAGATAACAGAACATAATGTTTAGGGACAAAAAAGGGAGCTATTGGTCTATCTCGGCTATACCATCATCTAAGCCAGACTATTAAATAACTTAAAAAATGAAAGCCAGCCCTTATAAGTCATATATTTATTAAACTTTATTTTAAACTCACTTAAATTTACTGTTTTCACAACTTCCACAGGAAACTCATTCCAGAGGCTAGTCACCCTATTTGTAAAATAAAATTGTCTTACCTAAAGACAGCTTCTACCTTACCTAAATCTATATTCGTGTCCCCCAGTTCTATGATTCTTGGTGTTATATATGAGAATTGTTTACAGTTTTAAACACTTCAATCAGATCCTGCCTAATTATTCAGTTTTCAAGCAAAGTAAGCACATCAACTTTTTGATAATGTAATTAAATTATTTTTTAATATTTTTCTTCTTTTTGGTTTTAAGAGAAATATGAGCCTCATTTTTTAACCTCTATATTCCCAAGAATCGATAAGAGAAATCGGTAAATTTGACGTAGTATGAAAATGTTTACTTTTTATCATATATTGTACAGAGGAAACTATGTTCCAATGGAATCAGTGTAGAACATTTGCCAAAGTATTGCCATATTGCTCAAAGGTTAAATTGTCTTGAAAAGCACCGTAGCAGTGTCTTTGTGAAAGGTCCGGCATGGTCAAGAGGTTAAGGCACTCGACTCTTAATCTGCGGGTAGCGGGTTTGAATTCCCGTCCAACCAAACATGCTTGCCCTTTCAACCGTGGGGTTGTTATAAAGTGACGGTTAATCCCACTATTCGTAGGTAAAAGAATAGCCCAAAAATTGAAGGTGGGTGGTGATGACTAGGTGCTTTCTATCTCATCTTACACTGCTAAATTAGGGACGGCTAGCAAAGATAGTTCTCGTGTAGCTTTGGGAGATATTTAAAAGAAACAAACAAACAGTCTTGAGTTGATTTCACACAAATGTGAAAAGTTTTCGTGGTGTATCATCTTGAATATGCTTACATCGAGTCTCTAAATTAATGATTACGCCCTTGTGCATATAACTCTATCGAGAAAATACTCCATAAAAACATCTTATTTCAACTTATATTTTTACAAACGTTCAAAACTGAGATCTTAACTGAAAGCTATGATCAAAGTTACGATTTTAATTAGTCCATATAAATTTTACATATTTTTAAATGTCTTTCATAGAGGGTCTTAAAAGCTAGTGTTAAAGATGTCAGGAGATGGATCTGGAAGAATTATTTGTAACTCTTGTGATGTATTATTATAATATCTTCAATATACCTATAGTTTCTGTATCTCGTCCGAAAAAAACCCAACAGAAAAAAGATAAATAAATTGTTTGGCTGTAGTAATGATGGTTTCAAAGCAATGCTGTTTTTATGTAATATTTAACAAAATATTTTTCACAGATCCGCACTGCTATAATACATTTGCTTTTATCTAGCCTCTCGCTACACTATTTTCTTCGAAACTGTAGACATTAGATTTTGAAGATATGAAAGGTATCATCTTTCTTACTTTATTCGTTTTTTTGGAGTTTCTTACAACAAAGCAAACAAATCAAAACAAAGTAGTTTGTACCATATTCAACTCGAAATAATAATAAAAAGAATGCTTGATTGTTGTTCTTGTTTTTCGAAGGAATATAATCTGCTGATTCGCTCAACTAGAGAAAAACAAACTCTAGCGTACACTTCAATGCAGGTTTCAAAATGTAAAAAAAATATATATATACTTGTATATTTTAACTAAAATCAAAGTGCTTATTATTTGAAAATCATTATTTTGAAGTTTAAAGTCGTATTTTCTTGTGCTAAAATACCCAGGTTTAATTCCGCTATTAAGATTTATCAAATACAACCGTAAAATTATAAGATAATTAGTTATTTGTTTGAAGTTAAGCACAAAGCTACACAATAGGCTATCGGTGTTCTGCGGATCATTTTAAAAAAATAATCCCATCTAGTAATGTCTTAAAATGTATAGAAATGACTTCTTTCTTTCACATTTGTTTTATATTCTTAAAAAGAAGCAGAAAACAAATAGAAGATTTGACACATACGAACACATTTTCGTGAATTATTTTATGTATATTTTACTGAATAATTTTATTTTTTCCAATTTATTTTTACTATGAATTCATATTTCTTTTTCTTATATATAGAAATTTGCTGAGCCATGCACTTTCTGAAAGCATTTTAGGATTAAATTGGGAAGAAAGAAACCATTTATAGTTACACATTTATCTAATAGATGGCAGGTTCAAATCTAGTATCATCGTGTCGTGTCAGTGGTGCAGGTTTTTTGTTTTGTTTTTTTCAATCAGGAAGCTAATAACCATGTAACAAAAAAAGGAGAGGGGAAACTTCCTGTAAATATACCCATCCTGTCAAAACAATTTACACGCCTAGAAACCTCTCCACTGACACATCAACGTATTAGAGAACGATCTCTATTTATATTAATCTTGTTATACATTCCTAAGTGATATGGGGAAAGTGTGTGTAAAAAAAACACAAACAAGTCACTTCTGTTTTGTTTGCATTACTACGTAAACTAAAGTTATTTTTAAGATTATTTTACTTAAACTTGGTTTGTGTGAAAAATATAGAAAACAAAACAATTAAACTTGCAGCGTCTTTAGCATGAAAAAAATTATACATTCACATTTTTAGTTCTGTTTAGTAAAGTTTGTTTTAGCTCAATGTTACTCAAATGGTTACCAAAGATCTGGTCACTTTGGAAAGTCCGATTCTGGGAGTTAATGGGAAACAAACACGTGAAAATGAAGCTGTGAATTAAAATTTGTTTAAATCTGAAAGAGTTAAACTTATATAAATAGTTAAATTACTCATATGCGAAAGCAACTTGTATTTTTCGTATGCAAAAACCTCATTCAAATACAATTGTTTTTGACCACCTGATAATTGTTTTTTTATTATGTTCTGATACTGGTGCAAAACAACTCGAGGAATATGTGCGCGAGCCTTTTCTAATTTTGAACTGATAAACTAGTGTAGGGTTTTCGAACTTTTTGCTTGGCCCCCTCCCCTTTGAAAGTATTTCAGGCCGTGATGACATCCTCTCTTCAACATATACAAAGTGATATTAAATTACTTTCATACTTTAGAATTTCCGATATATAAATATTTATAGTTGTATCTTTTAAAAACAACTAAAATAGTTGATGTCTGGCGCTATGTGGATCTTCTAAACATAATGTTTTTTTTTAATTTTTTCAGATTTTGCGCAAAGCTACTCAAGGGCTATCTGCGTTAGCCGCCCCTAATATAGCAGCTAGTCATCACCACCTACCACCAATTCTTGGGCTACTCCTTCATCAACGAATAGTGGGATTGACCGTCACGTTATAACGCCCCCACCTATGTAAATACATTATTTTATATTTTAATTTTATCCAAACTAAGTTTATTTTCAAACTGTTAAGATACATGTCAGATCGATAGGCAATAGATTCAGCAAGAAAAAGGAAAAGTTTCAGCAGGTTGTTTTAAAACCAGAGACATAACTGGTTTGGACGTGACGCGGTTCTATACTGAGTATTAAAACAGAAGGAAAATTGGAAAACTATTACCACTGAAATAGGAGAAATACTGTTTTGTTACTTGTCTCTGAAAGAAGTTTTTTATTAGTATTTGAGATCTGGTGTTCTTTCAAACTTAAGTAACTCATTTAAATCTAGGCAAGTGTAATTTTTTTACAACTTTCTTTATAAAGAAAGGATTTGTTTTGAACCTGTTGGAATTTATTCATTATACCGAACTAATACTTATTTCATTCGGAGAGTTCCACCAATCACAAATGCAAAACGCCCGGTAATTTATAACATACTCTAATGATTTAACAAAGAAATTAGACAAGATCATTGAAATTATTTTTGATTTAGAAATCTGTACATAGCAAAAAGCACATTAGTAATGAGCTATAACACGCATCGCAAACGTTACAAATTTACTATAGAAGAATTAGCTGCAAATGTAACCAACCATGCAGTCAGTGTCAACTTTCTCTGAAGTACTTAACAGTAAAGATTTTATTAAAATTTTCATAATCTTATCCCGAGGAAAAAAGAACCAGAATCTTTCAAAACAACGTTTCCCAAGAAAAAAGTAGAAAACAAATAAATTACATAAACATTTTCTTCTGCCAAAGTAAGCTTTTTATATTTGCTTAAAGCCAAGAGTGATTTTATTTATTTTGTTAAAGAACGCATTTTCGGTTAAACAAGCCAGAATTTATCAAATAAAATCAACGCGTTAGATCAGTCCATCAAGATGGTTTATAATTTGATTTTAATACAGTGCTTGAATTATTTTTATTTTCACAGCCGGTTATGTAAGAAACATGTGATATCTTACTATAAAGGAGAAAAAAATGCATCTATTAATCGATGGTGGATCACTCTGTTTGTGTTTCTTTTATTTTGCGCAAATAGCCATCGTGTTGCTGAATTATTTTTAAAGAAGTCAAGTTATGATGTTTTTACCCACTTCGAATTGAAATTACGTCCAATAAATAAGATTTACAGGTCTAATATTTCACCTCTCTAGATCAAAAATATCACGGAAATGTCTTGATAAAGCAATGAGAACCTATATCACAACATTTAATTTCTCTACCAAGTATCATTTCCTGGTGTTTCTGACACAAGACGTAAATTAATTAGATACAATCTAGACTGAAAGAAATATTCGTGCCATCTGAAATCATCAAAGATGGCACTTCTAACTAAAACTCAGCTCCTGCAATCAGAAAACACAGAACGAAATGGATTAGTTAATGTTTAATCTACACGTTTGCTTCTTTAAGTTTCGATAAATCGTTCTAATGTGTTTGTTTGTTTGTTCTAGAATTTCGCACAAAGCTACTCGAGGGCTATCTGTGCTAACCGTCCGTAATTTAGCAGTGTAAGACTAGAGGGAAGGCAGCTAGTCATCACCACCCACCGCCAACTCTTGGGCTACTTTTTTACCAACGAATAGTGGGATTGACCGTCACATTATAACACCCCCACGGCTGGGAGGGCGAGCATGTTTAGCGCGAACCCGCGACCCTCAGATTACGAAGCGCACGCCTTAACGTGCTAGTCCATGCCAGGCCCCGTTCTAATGTGACGCGACTATTAAATCAAAACCGCTAAAAGCGTGCGCGTTATAAGTAGCTACCAACCGTTTGGTATAAATAAAAAAAATTACTCAATGGGCTATCTGCTGTCTGGGAATCGAATACCGGATTTTACTTGTTACAAGTGAAAGCTTATTGTGAGAAAGTGAATGGGCGGTAAAGACCAGAGATTGTTCCTTGAAGTTTTTTATCACTCATTATAACATCTTTAGGGTTATTAATTAAATGAACTATCTGTTTCCTTTTTTAGTAATTAAGCGTAATACTATACTATGGATTATCTATGTTGTGCCCACCATAGTTACTGAAACTCAATTTCTAGAATTGCAAACCTTCGGACTTACTGTTAAGCCAGTGGGAGAACTAATCGATTAAAAGGTTTGTTTGTTTTTTGAATTTCGCACAAAACTACATGATAGCCATCTGCGCTAGCCCTCCCTAATTTAGCAGTGAAAGGCTAGAGGGAAGGCAGCGAGCTAGTCATCAACTTCCCACGCCAACTCTCTGGCTATTCTTTTACCAACGAATAGTAGGATTGACTGTCACTTTATAACGCTGCCATGGCTGAAAGGGAAGTTTGTTTGATGTGACGGTGATTCGAACTCCTAATCTCAGAATACAAGTCAAGCACCCTAACCACCTGGCCATGCCGAGCTCGATCACTCTGATGTAATTACAATAGCTGGAGGCAATACTGAATGAGAAATCGTTTGAAATCAAGTTACGTAATGTTATCATTAAAAGCCAATTAAAAGAGATCTGGTTGGTGTAGCTAAGGTGGAATTGTGAATTTGACGCGATATAAATCTCGACCGTCGATCTATATTACGAACTTGTTGCCTTTGAGTTGGCACTTATATTGCAATTTTTAACCTAAGTTAAAAATTATACCGCCAGAGTTAGCTAGATGCATGGGTGAGATCTTCTTTTGTGTTTTTTTGTTGAGGGGGGCTATCTCATAACATTCATGGTTAGCACCATTTCTAAATCAAGAAGTAAAAAGCTGAAGCAATCATCTTTCCATAAAAATAATCCATTATGTATCTATATTAACATCCATCACTCAGAGTTTGCTAGCTCGGATACCGTAATATTTAATGTCGTAACTGAAACCTGTTAGAGCATATACAAGAATTATGCTGTTTTAGGATTTTTGTTTTGAAAATAAGGAAAAAAACGAAGCCTTGAAATATTTATACTTTTATACTCTTTTTGGCTTCTATCAAGCACAGTTGGCTGACTAGATTACAGTAATTTTTTAATGGTAACTGGAAACTGTCTGATAGTGTTCATGTGCTGTTTTGTTTCAGAATTTTGATCCCAAGAAGGGGATAAAACACTCCATGAAATGTAGCAGTGTTCCATTTTCTGGTAGATGTTTGGTTTCGAATTTAAAGAGAGAAGTACTTAATTAGTTAGCTGAGTTAATCATTACCTTCCACAAAGCAAGGTACGCAGTTAGCCAGAGTTGAGATGTTAATCTGAATATGACCTTGGAAGGTCAAAACGTTCTTTATTAATAAAAGTGATAATATCCACACCAGTTGTTTTGAGATACCTTTTTACGAACATACAATGCTCGAACATCGGGTTCGAGTCTTCGTGGTGAAGGATGTACTGATAACCCCTTGAGTTGCTCTGCCCAACAAAAACAACAAACAATGATTTTACAAATAAGATCACAAGTAAAACAGTTAGACATAAAGTAGTTGATGAAATTGTGATATACATATATTTTAAATTTGTTGTTGTTGTTGCACTATGAGTTATCTCTTCGTGCTAGTTTTGTGTAGGTGTATGGCTAGAGATGCAATGACGGTTATAAAGCAAACTTTTAAACCATATTAACTCAGGCGCAAAACATTGGTATAACGCAGATTAGCACAGTTCTCTGATTGTTTTGTGTGTAAGTTCCTGGTATGTATGTAAAATTCACGGAATGTATAATCAAACTTCGTACGAGTGTTGTCTTTGTTGTGCAAACTTAAGCTCTTTAATTCAAATATTTCTTACACATAATGAATTCTTTCTCTGTATTAGACGTCCTGTGTGTGTGTCGTACACCGTGCATTTTCTGTTTGTAAAATGAATTACCTAATAGTTTTTGCATAATTAACTACTGTTTCATAACAATCTCATTTTATCCGTAATTTATGCTAAATTTCGTCACGTAAGTTTGCTTTGAAAATCAAATTGAGGTTTATTTGTTTTGAAAAAAGATATTTTTCATTAAAATTTCAGAAACACTGCAAATAATTTTAAGTTGTTAGAATACCTCTTAATTCTTAAATGCTTCATACGAAACACTAATCAGTAAGAGCAACAGAACATATTTTCCTTCACTTTGCCATTTTCCTGAAATTTCTGTTGAAATACATGAAAACTATTTACACAACGAAGTGCTCAAAAAATATTCTTTTTATATGTACGTATATTTGTGTGTATATTTCCATGCTGTGCCGTTTCGCCTATAATATAAACAAAAATAGATGTGAAGTAGTAGTAAAGGATTTCTCGCCAGTTCATTAAGCTTTAACGAATGTTAAAGATGAAATAACACAACTCAATAAGCTCAGTCGTTACGGATAACAAAGGGATCGCAACAAATATTTTTCAGAAACACAAACATTAAATCTCAAAATTCCTTCCTTTAACACGGATATCGTGTCAGAAAATGAAATAAAATATAAACAACGACGGTATTCTGAACTTTGGATGCGAGCAATTTCAGACTTTCCGTCACTAATTGAACAATACTTTTACGCATGTACCATTGTATAAAATGTTAACAGTGGGTTAAATCGCTTTTCAAACGATTAAGTAAGATCCGTTTCAGGGCAGAGTTGCGCAATAGGTCATCCACATTCAGACCACTGTAAGAAACTCAAATTTTGACCCACATGGGGACAGTTGTTTATCACGGTGAATCGAACCCTTAACTTGAGCATTGTGAGTCGGTAAACTTACCGTGTGTGGAAGAAGACGAAAGGAGACATAAGATGACATTCCAAAATAAACCTTAATGTTTTCGTACAGTTGAAGTTGAGCACGTCTGAGAAGTGAATAGCATATTATTCTATTATTACGATAATGGAAATAGTAAATCATCTACTTCATAGAATCGAGAAATCTGAAGGTTGCGAGTTCGAATCCTCGTCACACCGAACATATTCACCCTTTCAGTCGTGGGACCGTTATAATGGGAGGGTCAATCCAACTATTCGTTAATAAAAGAGTAGCCCAACAGTTTGGTGTCGGTGGTAATAACTAGCTGCCTTCCCTCTTGTTTTATACCGCTAAATTAGAGACGGTTGGTACAGATAGCCTTCGTGTAAGTTTGCGCGAAATTCACAACAAACAAACAAACATAGAATCAAAAATGTTGATAAATACTGCACATTTAAATAAGTAAGTGTGTGTTTTCTTATAGCAGAGCCACATCGGGCTATTTGCTAAGCCCACCGAAGGGAATCGAACCCCTGATTCTAGCGTTGCAAATCCGTAGACATACCGCTGTACTAGCGGAGGGCAGTAAGTAAGTAAAAAAATAAAAAATAGCGAATAAACAACGAGTACGATTTTGCGACGTTCCATTATTGTGTGTGAGTGTGTGTTTGTATTGGCGAATCTTTATAACTAAAAGTATCACGTCAATGATTTAATAAGCTTTATATTATTACCAGCTGAGTTTAAGCTTCTTATGGAGAAGACGGTTGTCTGACTTATGTACTTAAAAGTACCTGATTCCAAAGAGATTCTTTATTTGTTAAGAAACTAAAACGAGAGTTTATTGCAACGTAAAGTGATTTTAGAGAGTTATAAAATATGTTTGTTTTTTAACGTTCATCTCATTATTGTAGAAATTCATTCTTAACGATTTCTTTCCTTCTTCGCAAGCAGTCTCTCTGTTAAAAATCGAAAGTTTTATTTCTGTGAGTGAAGACATTTTTGGTGTCTATTTGTTTTTTACGTTATCACGTTAAACTTCTAAAGGTTTATTTTTGGACTTAATTTTAACTTATGACTATACATATATACATCTACACTAAAATATTTTCCGCCACATACGGTATACTGTTTCAACGAAGTAAAACATTAACTTTAGGCATAAAGTAACATCGCATTGTACAGTTACTAATCAATTTGTTTAATAAGAACAACTTTATACAACACCCTAAGGAATGTAATACCACTGACTTTTACAAAGGATTGTAAGGAAAATTAACGCATGCGCGAAAGTCGTATTTTCTTTCTCTCAACTCACTAATCCATTATTTTCAGTACTTATTATTAACCCTTATTATTAACACATCGACTCTAGAACTAAGAATAAACTATTTTATAATGTGTACCAAATATTCCCAGCCGTTTCAAATATTCATTTATATTTATATTATAAACGTTTTCAGACGTTGTAGTCACACTTTGGACTATAAACCGGTATAGATGTTCACTGCTGAATATCAAGACAAAGTACAAATTAATGTTGTTCTTCATGTATGACCGTCAGTGATACAAGAGCTGCAGGATTCAATTCCAACAGGTGAGGCACGTGTTCTAACAATTAATGTCGCAGAAAACCCTATTTCGAAATCAGATTAATTAAGGGAAATGTTGTACAAAATGTATAATATCAATGTATCATTGGTGATAGATATATGGCTTACTAGGGCACGAAGGAGGTGTATCATTGGTGATATATTAGCTCACTAGGACACGAATGAGTATATTACTGGTGATATACTGGCTGACAAGCATTGTTTCTTAAGTTGCA
Organism: Carcinoscorpius rotundicauda; assembly: GCA_011833715.1. Classification (NCBI taxonomy): domain Eukaryota; kingdom Metazoa; phylum Arthropoda; class Merostomata; order Xiphosura; family Limulidae; genus Carcinoscorpius; species Carcinoscorpius rotundicauda. The sequence goes on along the minus strand of CM022396.1, from coordinate 51,565,123 downwards.
TACCTCAGCTCTTAGCATATTAGATATTTAGGCTAGTCCTTCATTAATGTGTTTCCCTAACAATGAAACATAATCTTTGTAATAAAATTATCGCGAGGAATGAATTAAAATTAGATATATTAAACATTCTGACTAACACAACTAACGAAAGCAACATTAAAGAGAGACATAATAAACAGAACTCGTTAACACTAGTTACTACTTTTGTTACGTTAATGTTTATGTTACAATTTTTTAACGGTGGCGACTGATTTAATTATAAACTGTGTCTACTGTAGTTCACGAATCAACATAATCTAAAAAAAAATTGTTTTAATGAAAGAACAACTGTCTATAACGCCCGAAGTAGTTTCTAGTCATTTTCTGCAAACTAAACATGTAGTTTTCAAAAAGCACTGGATGGAAATATGAAAAGGTAAAAATACTTTTGAATTTAATTGTATTGTACATGATATTTGCTTTCCATCATTATAATAATAAGACGTACTTTTTTGTTCAATACATAAAGGAAAATACAGGGTAATGAACAATAAGTTACAAATTTCTGAAAGTCTAGAAGACGGGCCGAAGTTGGTTTAGTGGTTAGCGTGTTCTGACTGTAAATTGACACAAAAAACACACTACGCTGTTTGGGGCCATGTGACCGCTTAGAGATTGATTATATTATTTGGTAAAAATAAAAGTAGCTTAAGATTTACTGAGTCTTACTGTTGTCTTTGTTTTTGAATTCAGCACAAAGCTACTCGAGGGCTATCCGCGCTAGCCGTCCCTAATCTAACAGTAAAGGACTAGATGGAAAAGCGACTAGTCATCACCGCCCACCGCCAATCTTGGGCTACTCTTTTACCAACGAACAGTGGAATTGACCGTAACATTATAACGCCCTCACGGTTAAAAGGGCGAGCATGTTTGGCGCGACGGGGATGCGAACCCGTGACCCTCAGATTATGAGTCGCACGCCTTAACACGCTTGGTCATGCCGGGCCATTACTGTTGTTTCTGGTCTCTCATTTTAAAACTGAGAATTGATGTGTTAATATAACGCTTTTTGTGAAAATTTTAAAGCAAGCAAGCAAACAAAAGAAATATTTAGTAAAATATTTGCTCTCGGAATCAGATACTCTTTAAAAACCAATACTTTTAAAATAGAAAATCTAAAACCTATTCTTTAGGAAAGAACTAAACTGTGACAAATATTGCATTCCTTTAAAATACCACTATTAGTTGGTAAAAGAGTAGCCCAAGAGTTGGCGGTGGGTGGTGATGACTAGCTGCCTTCCCTCTAGTCTTACACTGCTAAATTAGGGACGGCTAGCACGGATAGCCCTCGAGTATGCGCGAAATTGAAAACAAAGAAACAAGTTATTTTGAATGTGAAATTCTTCGTAGATTAAAAATGAAATTGTTTAGTATAAATTAGATTTCGAAAATTCTTTCAAAGAAATTCTAGTTATAATAATTTACGCTTTTTTTAAAAAAAAAGAAGTATTTAGTGAACGTTTCGCGTTTTCTTACATTATAGTAAGAGTTCAGAGGTTAAATACGTCAAATTTGGTTTACTCTGATAGTGTTCGACCTCATGTGGAAATAATATTATGCTCTCTTATGCTAAAATTAGAAATAAAATAATATTAATGAAAAAGTCAACAGTATTTCATAGACAGGTTCAGTTCTCTTTCACTGTGCGTAAAGTTGAAAGGCTAGCTTGTTGAAATTACACAATAGAAAAACGATAGACTGTACAAAACATCTATGTTACCGATATCATATTTTTAACCTACAATTTTAAGAAAAAAATGACTTTATAGACAGCGTATCCTTACAGCTATGTAGGTTCTTTTTGTAGTCACCTGCAAAGCCTAAGGTACGTTTTATAATCGCACATTGTAGTTTATACCCTGGAATATTTTCAGTTGATGCAGCGTTTTTCTTTCGGCTTGTTTTTGAATTAATAAGAAATTATATATGTATAATAGTATGTAGTTTTCTTAATCTCGATGTTAACATGTTTGACATTTCATATGTTCATCAATGAAACAAGATGTCACTTGGACTAATGTGATGAAATTTAATGCAATCTAAAATATAATAATGTAAGTAAAACCGGGGGAAAAATGCAATAAATTGACTCGTTTATAAATGGAAGTAAAACAATCACTCTATTTTATTTATAGATGGCTTTCTATTAAAACTGTATGGTTTGTTTTTTAATTTTGCGCAAAGCTACTCGAGGGCTATCTGCGCAAGTCGTCATATTTAGAATGGACATTATTCTGTGATGACAAGAAAACCCACTTGTAGAGAAAATTATATATTTAAAAACGATGACCGAAGGAAGTCGAAACGTTTTTAAATATATAATACAGAATGGACTTTATATTTTCTTTACCGAATAACCAAAAGGAACTCGTTCGAATGAAAAAAAGAAGTTAGAATAATATTCTAATTATTTCACATCAAGTACTTCCATGATTTGGAAACTCTTCAGAAGACGGGAACCAAAGTAAATCAAAGTATCCTTTTTCAAACAATTTGATTATATATATATATAATATATATATATTATAAACAAGCTATAAATCTGATCATATTCTTATAAAACAAAAAAATAAGAATTATAAGACTGATAAAGAATCACAATAATTTTTGTTAATATTAAAATAATTTAGTAAAATATGTGAAACTTGACATCTAAGGATGACAGACATGAGACATTCTTATGTGTTGTAATGAGCTGTCAAATTGAAAAACGTAAGTTACATACACACTTTACGTTTGTATATATATATATATTGTTGCAGATTAAAAACTTAAGCAACATTCATATCTTTTGTGTGTGTGTACATATATATATATATATGTAGTTAGAAGACTTTCATATTGTTTTCTTAAAACCTCGGAAAACGCGTCACTGATTGAAAACTATGCCGTTTTATAGTAACGAGGGATAGCGTTATCAAATCTACTTAAAATAACATTCCCCGCAATACTTATAGAAGTCTAAGTACGGGCGTGCACATGGGCCCGGCATGGTCAAGCGTGTTAAGGCGTGCGACTCGTAATTCGAAGGTCGCGGGTTCGCATCCCCGTCGCACCAAACATGCTCGCCCCTTCAGCCCTGGGGCGTTACAATGTGACGGTTAATCCTACTGTTCGTTGGTAGAAGAGTAGCCCAAAAATAGTAGATAATAGAGTAGCGGCTAGCACAGATAGCCCTCGAGTAGCTTTGTGCAAAATTCAAAAAACAAACAAACAAACGTTCTTGCACAGCCACGTAGAGGGATATTTTGAACACAAAAGCTTAAGTAAAGATTCCAACCCTTAGGTTGCTATTATGTGACTGCATAGTGGGATCTGGATTTTCCACTTTTTTTCCGCAACAGAACGCGAATCATGAATCCTCGAATTCATAATTTGAGTACGTTAACCACCATGTCGCACCCATGCTATATTCTTTTCAAATGACGTCAACTTATTCAATGTTATTGTTTGTTTTTAACTGAAACATGTATAACAGTGTATATAAAGTTTGTCTTAATTGTAAAACTCCATTACACTATTTATTGTGATGTTACATTTCTGCTAGAGATATCAAGCCAATTAATTAGATTTTCTTAATAAGATCCCTTGACAACTACATTTGAAAATGCAAAATAACCCATTTTTAAATGCTACAATCGTCAATTGATTTTAATAAATTTGTGCACAAGAACACTCAGTTGAAGATATATTTGCATGTTCTTAATCGTATGTTAAAGCTACTATACTTATAAATGCCCCTCCCGCTGGTTCAGCGATAAGTCTGTGGGCTTATTACGTTACAAATCCATTTCAGTACTCGCGGTGGATACAGCACAGACAGCCCATTGCGTTACAACAAATAAATCCACTCATACTAATTGTTTTTCTACACTATTAACTAAAATATCACTTAAACGAATTACTTAGTTTTTGTTAAACCATTCGAAGCCGTTAATACTAAAATATATTGTTGAAATTATGTCCAGAAACGTAACAGTGAATACACCACACAATAATGATAAAAAATAAATAAACATGGACACAGTTTCTAACTTTTGAGCAGTTTTTGTTTGTACATGTGGAGCATATATAACAAATGTAACAAAAAATGCTAACATTAGAAACGAATAAATTGTCGGAGTGGAAGGCCTTTTATATTAAAAAGAAAATGTTTGGTCAAGGTATAGATTTTTTATTGGTGCAATATTTTATATAAATAACTTGTAAAACCCGCTGACACTTTGGTGATTAACTTGTTGTTGTTGTTTTGAATTAAACACAAAGCTACACAATGGGCTATATGTGCTCTGTCCACCATGGGTATCGAAACCCGGTTTTTAGCGTTGTAAGTCCGCAGACATAACGCTGAGCCACTGGGGGGCTTTTTGAGTATATAAATAATATAATACAATAAGTTCAAATCTTATGGTTGTTACAATATAATAGGCCCGGCATGGCCACGTGGGTTAAGGTCTTCGACTCCTTATTTGAGGGTCGCGTGTTCAAATTCTCGTCACACCAAACATGCTCGCCATTTCAGCCCTGGGAATGTTATCAAGTTACGGTTTATCCCACTGTTTGTTAGTAAAAGAGTAGCGTAATAGTTGGAGGTGGGTGGTGATGACTAGCTGCCTTCCCTCTAGTCTTACACTACTAAATTAGGGACGGCTAGTCCACATAGTTCTCGTGTAGCTTTGCTCAAAATTATCACAATGTAAGGAAAGAGTTTTTATTTTTTCAACTGAAAGTTTACAACATAGATTATAACAACGTGACAAATTATCAAATAACAGTTACTTGTTACACCTTCTCTCGTATTTACGACAAAAACTTAAAAGAATGTAGGGTACTGAAATAGCTCAATAATTGTCTTTTTATATTACAATAGTTGTTTCTCTTGATGTCTCAAAAAAATTCAAAGCTTCATTTCGGATGTAGAAATACAAGAAATTTCTAGGCATCACACATCACCATTACTATGTGTTGCAAACAATACAAACCGTTTGAATCAAAACGATAAAATAATATCTTACACTTTTGGTAAATGTTAAGAAAAAACGATTTTTACACTCCAGGTATATATTTGAAAGAATATATTTTCTTTAAATCTAAATTTAGTTTTTGCCGCTTCTTCAAAGACTCTTCAAACTGAAAGACAACAAAAAATCTTACAATAATACATTACATTTTTAACACTACGAATATTAAAACAATATACAGAATTGCTATGTCTTGTAAACAATACAAAACTTCTGAATCAAACAATACATTATGTTCTTTTTTGGAACATTGTGAAAATTCAAACAATACAATACATAGAATTAGCTTGGTCTATCGTGAATTTTGTGTTTTTCAAAACACAAACTTAATTCCTGAGGTAGATAAAAGCAGAGGAGTTTTTGTTATTATAATATATTTCCTGATTTATTCTTTGACAACTACTTGAACAAGCAGTAAAAGTTTCATGATGAAGAGACAGAAGCAGAAAAGCGCCGATGTGCCTCGCTCTCTTGTCAGACGAACTCGTCGCAGTAAACAGTTACCCAGGAAAGCTAGTTAGTCGACCTTTTCATGTTTTACCGTTTGCATTATGTTGACAAAGGCTCAGTTCCTGAGTGTAAGCTATATACTGGTTTTTATATTTCAGATAGTTCTGTTGTTGCTTAAGGTGCTATAATATATATTTATGTTTTGTTTTCTTTTTCTTTTCACGATATTAAGAAACGCCTATCATGGCGGGGGTTGTTATTGTGACGTAACAGCCACGTTTGCTAGAACAAAGTGAGCTTGTGCAGTGTGCCAGGGTGAAGCACATGTTGGCAACGGACATAACGCGATGTGTGGCATTTACGTACGTCATCTTAGATGGGTAGACATCACTATAGAATTTTCTACTGGTCATGATGTATCCGCAGTTAGATGTTTAGGTAAATAAATTATAATTTTATTTTTATTACTAAATTAAACAGGCGGGTTATATGAACGGACTGAATAATGATTCGGCTAAAATAAGGCTTTTTCTTAAACATCTGCTTAAACTATTCAGTTCAGAGGATATTAACTGTGGGTATACATTGGAACAGGGCACTTGTTTTTTCGCTCTTCATTGGTGCGGCTATTGTATAAGAAATTATTTAGTACTACAAATTTATAAAGACTGGTTGAAACCTCTCCTTCGGCAATATAAAGATGGATTGATCGCAGATTTAGAAAACAAAAATATTTCTTTCTTAATTCATTCCGAGAAACGGGGAAAAACATTAGTTATGATTACGTAATGAAGCACGAGAAATATATGACATTTTGTGCGCTTTGTTTTCAGTTTTTGTTACGGTTGTATCTAAGAAATTATATCTTAAGAATCCACTACTTCAGAGAAATGAAAACCTAATCTATCTCCTACCAGAGTTGTGTACATTTGGTAAGATATATCAAGACAATTTTGAACAGTTTGTTATGACAACGAAGCAACTTATAGCTCGAGTAAAAGTAGGGAACGAACTGGAATTGCAACACGTTGAGGAAGGGATGATCAAGACCGTTTCGCAGCCATCCAGAACGAATCTTCTCGGCAAACCTATTAAAACATGCCGCGCTTTAGACTACCGCTACCGAAAGAAACAAATTAAGGTCTACAACTTCCTGGAGAGGCCTAGAGGTTGTAGAACAGTTTCTTATCACATTTTTCAGTAAGTATAAGTTTTCCTTGTTTAATTTGTAATTTGAAAGAGATAAACGATAGAAAAATAAAATCCTTACTTGTTGCTCTAATACTAAACAACAAGAAAATTATAGCAGTCAGCTCCTCGGGGAAAATGTATTCATATTTGTACAACTTTCAAAAGGTGATAAGTTACACATAATCTCTAATCAAGAACAAGGATTTTATGATATATCAACTTTTAGGCTGAAGATCACTTGTGCTGCTACACAAGTTGTAGTTCAGTAAATATTGATTGAACAAGCACAGTAAATGAAATCCGATTTTGGTCATTGGTTTCTATGCCCATATATACATATATTTCGGACAGAAGTGTGTTGGTGTGTGGATGGGAGAAAAACCAGGCTCATTAACATGCAAATTTATGTATAAACTTCCTAGATGTGTCCTCAGGCACAACTGATATTTGAAACTTAGAAGTTACAGAAGAGTTTGCACTAAAAATATCGGTCTTTATAAAAATGAAATAAAAAACTTTTCATATCGTGATGTGCATGATAAGTCGCACAAAATTTCAACTGACCATGTACTCATGCAATTAATTATTGGTTCACCACACACACACGAGAGTACAAAGCTCCACCAGTTGCTGAAATAAAAATCGGAAAGCTCCTTGATATGGAAATATCTTTTAAGCGGAGTCCCCTGGTGTCAATGGTATATTTCTGAACTTACAATGCTTAATTTTATGGTTTGATTCCTTACGGTGGACAAAGCGCAGATAATTTATTGTGTAGTTATGGGCTGAAACAAAACAAACAGCATAAATTTAAGACGCTTATATGTGTCTGTTAATTAAAAATAAATGATATATGTTATTGATTTCATTCATTAGAACATGTATGCTAATTTAAAACAACAAACCACAGAAAACCATTCACGGAATGGAGAAAACGTGTTTAATGAAATACTAAATTTTCTACAATAATATTGTTTGTTAGTTTCTTCAGTGAAATTATAATTTAAGTTAATCTATCTTGTTTCATTTGGTTTTCACATTCCGTTAATCTAATAACAGACACTTTGGAACATGAATATGAAATTTGCAACACTGGTATTATGCACAACATTTAAAATTTAGATAATGGTACCGAAAATCTTTTAACTGGCAGTAACTTTTTTTTTCATTTTAACCTCTACATATAAACGTTATATCCAAATTTCAGAAACTGCCGATAGCAACTAAAGCTATTATTTCAGACGAGTAACAGTCATATGAAAAGAGGGTGTAAAAATAACAACAAAACATTTCTATAGAGGTCACAACATCTTTCGTCATTTCTTAAAAGGGAGTTGTTGGTATCAATACGTATATGATTATTGTTTCAGGCCCAATCTGTATTTTAATTCACACAACACTGACTGTAATTTTAAAATACCTACAAAATAGAACTTGTTTGATGCACTGTATTATCAAAACTCGTGTTTCTGTGATTCAAAACCAATATTTGTTTTTGTGTTAAAGATGATGTAGAAAATTCTTCGCAATTTAAATTAAAATTTAGATTAAACTAGATTAGCCTTTAGTAGCGCCTAATAGTAAGATCAAATAGGAACTCAGACTGCCGCTACTAGGCTTTATAGTTCTGTTTTAGCTATAAAATAAATGACAGTAATATCAGAAGCAGACTTAGTCTATCTTTAGTTTCAGGACTTAATATGAACTGATAGACAAACGACGAAACAAAGGACAAACACAGAGACGCAGCAGCTGTCATGAAGCTGGTTTGTATTCGCTACTCGACACTCGAGCGTGTTCTTGAATACTTATTTCAGGGCTTTTTTTGTTTCAAAATGGCGGCTTCAAACACGGGAGAGAATCTGGCTTGGGAATTTTGTAGAGTTTTAATTTTATATTATATTCGGAGAGGTCGATACAGTAAAATCAAGTTAAAAACTGTAATTGTTAAATATTTATTTTGCACAAGATTTATTTTGTTCAAACCATCACTTATTTGTACTTATCCCTGAAAGATTTAACTTGTAAAATGTTCAAACATTTCATTTTTTACTTGCTTACCTCTTCATGAATGCCACTACCTTATCTTCCAGCAAAACTACTAAGAGTGAGGGCCGAGTATTATCTGGCAAACAGAACACAACATTATAAGAACCGAACCTTGTCTATTTTGAGTCATGGCCTAATAATACTTAACAAGCATACAAAAGCTTAGTCGCTTTGAATAATGGTCTAGTTTTAACTGTCAAACTCCGACACACATAAAAAAAAAATATGATTGAATCACATCCAGGTTTGAGTTCTCAAACAGGCGACTGGTGAATTGAAACTGCAATTCATTTACTTCAAATCAAGCTTTAATTTTTAATTTTACAATAAATAATAATAGATAAAGAATGAATAATAATGACTATTTTAAATCATGTCCCATATGTAACAGATCGTGTAATTAGCCTAAATATAAATGTGTTGAAAGTGTTCAAGTAATATAACAGAAATGAAATGACTAAAACTATAGCATATAATATGCCGTATTTTCCTGCAGTGTGTAAACAGATACTTAACATTATAAAGATTTTTCTATAGATGCATGGTGAAATTTCAGTAAAATGTTTTGGAGAGGGTTTCAAAGATAAACATTAATTTGTACGAAATGCACGAAATGTTGATGACGTAGGACGTTTCGAAGTTCATACATCAACTTTAATAACTTCGTAAAAGCCAGAGAATTATGAGAAACAAAAATAAGCATGCACATTTGAACATTAATACTTTTCCATAAATATGCCCAATTAACAATAAATTTTATATTTCTTAAGAACAAAAGAATTAAGTATTGGTTAGCACGGATGTTGGCTCCTTCTCTGTAATATACTCGATGAAACTTTAGGACGGATATGTAGCGTTATGTAGGTTCGTACGAACATCCGAAACAAACAAGTTTCTATTCCCTAGACAGCATACAAAATTCTAAAATGAAAACCAATATAAATAAGTTTCAGTGAGGGAAAGAACATATTCGTGTAATGTTAAGGTTACTTATTTTGCAACTGTTCGCGAAACCCTTGAACTATATAAGTTTAACAGGCAAGCTTTCTTTCCTCCTACACATTTTTTATACACAGTAAATGTGCTGGAAAACTTCCAATAATAAACGTACTCTGAAATAAGGACAGTTTCCAGACTCTACAACATCTGTAGACAAATGATGTATTGTTTCAATTTTTAAATGTGAAAAACAATCTCATTTGGAAAATTGAAGTTACCAATTTAACTATCGAAACATAATTTACAGATAGTCGTGATGTTCTATAATATATATTTTGCCCTTTATCTCATTTGTATCTGAAGTATCTGTGTGTGTTTTGATCTTTTAAAGTAGATATATTGTTAATAAGGTACCCAAACACCATCGGTTCGTTTGACAAGACTTTAGGTTATGATTAATTGACTTGTTCGATTGCATAGCAAAATAATCGGCTCTCTGCTCTATTTCCATCACAGGACATCGAATAACGGATTTTAGCATTGTAAGTCCACAAACTTACCTTTGACACATTGACCATCAGATATGGTGCGCATTTGACGTTGAAAGTTAAAGCAAACTGTGACAACAGTAGAGAAAAAATGTATTTCGAATTAAAGCACTTACAGTAATATATTTATATTCAGAGGGATAAAAAACTACTTGTAAAAGAGTGCTTTAAAAATTTACCTTCACACTTGTAATTTCAATATTTTTATTGCAACCCTACAAGCAAATAAAAAAACGAATATTTTAATTTTTTCAAATAGTAAGATTAAATTTGAACGTAATTTTTTATTTATACTAAGTAATGCTATTTCATTTTTATTAAATATGATGGTTTTTCATGTGGTTACATTCAGTTTATAATTACCGATTGCTTAAGTCGTATTAATAACAGAATGATTACATTTAAAATAAACTACTCAATGATGTTTTGTTTTTGAATATCGCACAAAGCTACTTGAGAGCTATCTGTGCTAGCCGTTTCTAATCTAGCAGTGTAAGACTAGAGGTGAACGCAGCTAGTCATCATCACCCACCGCCAACTCTTGGGCTACTTTTTTACCAACGAATAGTGGGATTGACTGTTACATTATAACGCCCCCACGGCTTAAATGTTGAGCATGTTTGATTTGAACAGGAATTCGAACCCGCGACTCTCGAATTACGAGTCAAACGCCTTAACACACTTGGCCATGCCGGGTCTCACTACTCAATGAGCTCCCATGTTTTAATAACAGCAGTTTTTTTCATAACTTCATCTGTTTGGTATCTTATCAAATTTGATACCATTTTACTGTTCTTGAAGGACCAATAGTGGTTCATTAATCGACGTGCCGGACTGAGGATTCGAGTTTCCATGGTTCGAATCCCGTTAACACGCACAGAAAACAACAACAACAAGTAAATCAAACTCCCTACTTTTGGGCCGTTGGTTCCTGATTATAATGACAGTTAAATTCACTATTTGGTCAGACAAAAGTCCAAGAGTTAACAGTGTTTTTTTGTTTTTTTACTAACTTCAAAACTAAGGAAGGCTAACGCAGAAGGCAACATATAGCTTTTCGCAAAATTCAACAGAACAACTACCTTTGAATTGAAATCACTTCATTAAGAGACCATTGAATAATATTCCTATATTAACTCAAAAGAAAGAAATATTTCTTCATTGAGCTTTCCAGTGGCTCAGTGATATGTCTGAAGATTTACAACGCTAAAACCAGGGTTTTGATACCCGTGGTGAGCAGAGCACAGATAGTCCATTGTGTAGCTTTGTGCTTCATTTAAAACAACAAAACAACAACCTTCAGTGAGTACACGGCCCTCTCGTATAAAATATGTAAAATGAAACTAAGCATTCGAACACTTGTATTTCTATTCTCCCAACCAATTTCAAAATCGATTTAGCTCAAAGCCAGATACTATCAACTTCATTTCTAGCCTCGTCAACGTTTGTGATTAAAATATATATTCAGAAGGGTCTTATGAGTTTCGTAATTTGAAAACGATATAACTAGATTATCTCGCCCCTCTAGTACGATTTTTGTTTTGTATTCGTAGCCTGAAGGAAAGCCACCAGTAAAAATATTTAATAGATTATATTTCACGGTTGCTTTCGATATAAACATAGCTTTCACCAAAGGAAATTAAACTGGCTTTAAGCTCTAGCAGCGTCTTCACGTTTCAAACTTCTGTGACTTCAAGAATTAAATTCAATCATATTCTTTTGTATTACCGACTATTACGGAATATGGAAATAGAAGGAATTCATTGATTCTTTACTTCATGTGCTAACTCTTATTTATATCTAAACTCCAATAATGGAGTAAATTACCAAATTGAAATTCACAAAGAAAGACTGAAAGTTATACTGTGTCAAGTATGATTGAACTAGAGAAAGAATTACCAGAAATGCTTGTCATAATATTTCGCAGGCATATCCAATTGTAGGAAGTTTTTATTTAATGGCAATATATATTATTGCTTTTTTTTGTAGTGTAATGGGGTCAGAAGAGACCGGACGCATTTTTCTATATATTTTTTATTAAAATAAATGCGTGTTTTTTTAAAATATATTTTGATAGTAGTTTATATTAAATTTGTAAGCTCGGAACGCTTTGTTAAAAATAGCTTAAATTATTTTGTGTTCAAAGTTATGATTTAAAAAATAATATATACGTATATATATACAGATAACATATCGATATCTAACAGCATGAAGGTGCTTTGTAAACTAAATATAGCAGTAAAATAAATACAATTTATTTTTTTATAAATAACGTGTGTTTTCCAGTTGGTTACATAAAGTAATTAAGTAGATGATAATAATAAACAAATTAAATACCAGAAATATAGCTTACGAGTGTCAGAAATTCATTAGGAAGCATTTAACGTTCCGGCACTAAATATGTTATCACCACATTACTGGTTTTCGTCACGAACAGTTATGCGTTTGTTTTGTTTGTCTAATATTGCGTTAAGCTACCAGAGAGCTGTCTGTGCTAGCTATCCCTGGTTTGAAAGTGATGTATTAAAGGCAAGGCAGATAGTTAACATCATCCATTGCCAACTTTTGGAATAATCTTTGTCAATGAATAGTGGGATTGACTATTACATTATAACGCTTCCAAGGCTGTTAGGACGAGCGCCCTAACCAGCCATATCAAGCCACTGTATTGTTTGTTTCATATTATTTTTAAATTGGTCACCTTTGACAAGTGTAATGTAACTATAAGAGTATCATTCCAACTCCTAAAATGAACTTTCCAACTTTCACTAGCATTGGGATTGAATTAGAAGGTTTAAATCGACTTCCAAAAATGTTCCTTTAACACATTCGAAGAAAATACAAACTCGAACATTTTATTTTAACTAGATTGTACTTCATCTAACAAGTGCACTCATTTTGTTGACAAAAATTAACAGACGAGAACAAAAACATAGAACAGAGCTTAGACGGTCAAACTGTTAAGTACTTCACTATTAGTATACACATTAACATTTATCTCGATGCACACGTCACAATATTTTCTGTTAAATCCGGGATCCAGTTGTTTATGCGAATAATTTTCAAGCGATGCTTTTCATTTAGAAGTATAATCACTCTCTTGAAACTTACGTGGAATTCCTGATGAAAATCAAGATTATGTAACTTGTTAATTACAAGCTAGAGCGGAAGTTGTTTAAATTCATGATTAACAAAAGGTTGCCTTAAAACATGAAAAGTTGTTTTCCTTGCATGTAATTGTACGAAAAAAAACAGACAGGTAAAAATGCTCATAAAAACAGCACAATATAAAATGTGAAACCATAAATTTATAACCACCTACGCAAAGATCCATCGAACCTACAGGCCAAATTAGGTGAATATCCATCAACAGGGGGCGTAGTAATAGTAAAAAACGCGCATTAAACAGCAAAATGCAAAAAAAAAACAACGTGCATTCCTTCCCTTCAATGAACCTTCATACGAGTTTTGATTAAGATCCATCTACACTCTGTGAGATAGTTACATGAACATACAACAAATAGTGCTAATGTATCTGTGTATTTTAGGACGGCTGGAATGGGTGTTAACACTAATGAAAATAAAGTATAGAGCAACTTTTCGACCTTCTTAGATTATGTTCAGGTTAACAAAGAGAGAGTTTACAACAGACCGTTGCCGAGCACGTGTCTTATCAATATATGAATATTTCGAACACGACTTAGTCTTAGTGCTCAAGTTGTGCTCTTTAATGTCATGGTCTGATTTGATATTCAAATTCGACTTATCAGTATGACTTTAATGGTGGAGTTTCGTTTCCTCGTCATGGTCAGATTGGAGTTTTGAATATTAGTTTGACCGTAACACTTAACTTGCATTGTCAGGATCTGATTCGCTTTTTGAATACAACTCATTAGTACTACGACTTTAATGGTTATCAAAGTTCATTATTATCCACCATGACTGAAATTTGAGAATCTTGGAAGTTGACTCAGAGGTCATGAAAACGTCTGTTAGTATCTCAGTGTTGTAAGGTAATATTCTTCAGATAGAAGCGTTAAGAACAGACCAATCTTTGTTTAAAAAAAGACTTTTAATGGTGATAACCATTTAAGCTGGGAAATACGTATAATCTAATTCGATAGTAAATTGCAATATCAGTTTTCTTAATGATTAAAACACTACATACTGATTCATTAAATGTTTAACTTTTAAATATGCTTGCCTTTCATCAGTTGAGGAATGAAAATTGAAGGTATTAGCATGCATTGTAGAATTATGCCATAATTTTCTGGTTGATCACCAACTAGTTATGATTATACCATTTTAAGAGCATCATATAGATTTCCAAAGGAAGTTTGATTATTCCTATGAATAGCAACCTTTCCGGGTTTTTTTGTATTATGGTTTTATAACATACATGAATAGTTAAGTTTCTTCCTAAACTAAATACGAGTTTCAACTTTAATCTTTGTTTCATATACTAGGAACACACACACACATACAAATTCAACAATCATATGTTTGAGCAGTGTGCCTTCACTTTCAAGTTAATATTGTATTACACATTAAAGGTAATCGGGTTTTCCTGTACAGTTATCTCCGTTACAAGTAAGAGTATCCACAACGAAACTTGCAGCTTTACTGGATATTTACAGAGAGCACATTGTAAACTTTGATCCATTATCACTGACTAAGTTAATATTTGATAGCATGTTTTTTCTTTATCATATTATGAATGGATTAGGCTTACATAAAAGTTATTTAAAAGTTATAAAGCGAAAGTGCACCTACTTGTTACTTGTACAAGAGATGCATCAATTCAAAACTTGTATTTTTTTCTACTTTAATGAGCGAAAACAGAGAATAAAACGAGGCACTAAATACCATTAATTCATATTTTTATTAAATAAATTCATTAACCTTATCTATCTAGTGATCAGCTCGAATTAATATTAATTTTTGTAAGACTATTTAATTTCGTGTCATTAAGAAAAAAATACTGAACATTATTCCGTAGTTATTTTTTATTCACTTATTTATCTAACACTTAAAAGATTAAATCTAATTTCAGATTGTTCTATAATAATGTCTTTGGCATTGACCGATTCTTTTGAGAATACAAAACTTTGGCAGTTTCTGCTGAACTGGATAAATAAACTTCCCATTGAAATGTTTATCCATTTGTCTAACCAACCATTTATTCATTTAATCTGGCTCACACAATTACAGTTTGTTCATAAAAACTAATTATACAGAGAGAGACAGTCTCTAAAATGCTTACTGAAAAAAAAAAGAAAAAAGACTGGCGTGCTTAAATTCGATAAGCTACGTAAAGCATTTTTTAGTTTTCATTAAGTAGGTTATATGTATGATTTAACGTAATTATTATACTCTTTTCGTGACGAAAATAGTCCAAACTTTTTCATATAATTTTGAAAAATGCCATTCCGGAAGTATGAAAAGTTCGCATCTGGTTGTTTCGAATTAAAGCAATGAACCACGTTAAGCGGTTTTTACAATAATAAATTTACACCGTTCCGTATATAAAGCGCCAATACAACTACTGTCGTGTCGTATGTGTTTGTTTTGTTTCTTGAAAGCTATCTGCGTTAGCCGTCCCCAATTTAGTACTGTAAGACTAGAGGGAAGGCAGCTAGTCATCATCACCCACCGCCAACTGTTGGGCTACTCTTTTACCAACGAATAGTGGGATTGACCGTCACATTATAATGGCCCCACGGCTGAAAGTGCGAACATGTTTGGTGCGACTGGATTCGAACCCGCGACCCTCAGATTACGAGTCGAAAGCCTTAACCCACCTGGCCATGTCTTGTTAGGCCTTGTATTAAAGAGAGTCCTCGTCAGCTCTGGAGATGTCAGATGTAGTTTGGTTTACATATTACAGTGTTCTTTACTTTCACTCGTGTGTTCTTACAAATATATAGATAAACGAAGCTAAAAAGTATAGTTTCTCTGTATTAGAGAAAGATTCAAACTCTTTGATACAACACATGCAAACTACACCTTTCAAAAAATCACAGACTTTCAAAAAGAGACATTTTGGGTTCTTTCATAATAATTGTTTTTGTTGCGTTAATAATGTCGTTTAATTACAAAAATAAACTAGCTAGTAACGAATCGATTTTTTATTAGCATTACCTCCAATCATAACTTCACGGCCCTTAATTATAAATCTTACACCTTTACCCACACCGGGGAAGAATAATATAACAGCGGTGAACTTATTTTACTGACTTTCTAGCTATTGAGTGATCGGTAAACACGCCAGCTAGACACTGAATCATAGAAATAAAGTTTCGTGCTGGTTTGTTAGCTTAAAAGAGAAGCAGGCACGATATTCGTTTGTTTGAACTTTTCGTTTCTGTGAAAGATACTGTATTTGACTTAAGTTTTTTGTTGTATTTTTTCTAAACCTTTCCATTGTTTAGTGCTTTCAATGTTTGATTACAATTCTGGCAGATTTGTTCTTGAGTCGCGACACGTTAAATCCTGTTTTCCCACAAAAGTTTGCTCGTGTTATTCGCGCTGCGAACGTCAGAGAGACAAAAAAAAATTGTTTGTCTATTTGGAAATATACACATTTAGTAATTCCATAGAAATGTCACAATACACCTTACCAGGAAATTTTTTTACTGCGGTTAAGAAAGTTTGAGGAATACGAATTTATTTAAGAAAGGCAGAACCATGGTTATATTTTACAGATAAAAAACTTACGTGGTTCTTAGGTTTCACATAATCAGCCTTTATATATATTAGTGTATTTGTATACATTTATATAAATAGATACGTAATGAAAAATAATTGAACCTTACATTTTATAATTTTTCTTTTTCTGAAATCAAGCACACATGCACTGAAAAAGTGGGTAACACGAAGGTGGATACACAAAGTAAAATATCGAAAAAGTAAAAGCTGTGTTACTGATGTAGTTCCAAAATTTAATTTATAATTTTACAACTACTTGAACAGGTTTCAGAACATCATTTGTTTTTTTTTAAACTATCTATCAGAAGTCGAAGCCTAACTGATTACAGCATCTTGAGATGCTAAATCTAAAACTATTTACTATACAAATATATTTATTTATTTCTAGCTAAGCACAAAGATACACGAAAGGCTGCCTGTGCTCTCCCTACAACGGGTATCAAAACTGATTTTTAAACGTTGTAAGTCGGCAGACATGTCGCTGTGCCACAGATGTAAACACATTTTGATATTATTATGGTATACATACAGAATCGATCTGATTACAACGTTTTTAGATGCTAATTCGATATCTACTTACTTATACAAATGTCGGAGCTCAGTTGATACTCCATACATTGGAGTTCTTGAGATAGGGCGTGGTCTAATTGTTAGCACACTGGGTTGTGTATCAAAAGTCTAAGGGTTTAACCATGATAAACCAGGAGATACGTTTCACATCTTCATCTGTAAAGATGTTATGATTATAAAAGTCCATTCTGCTGTTCACTTAAGAGGGTACTTCAAGTAAGCGATGCCTACTGGTGGCTAGTAGCCTTCATTCTGGTACGTAGTTCTTACTTACTGATGATTGTGCCTGATTCTTTGAGTTGGCTGCTAGCTGTTTAACTTACGAGTCGCATATGGTGTTTTTCAAGTTAAAAATATAAAAAACTATTTTTACACAAACGTCACAACTTAGTTTTGGTTATGCCTTGATTCTATTTTTCTTCTTCTTCTATGTGTCGCATGTGGTGTCTTTCAGGTTAAAAATATAAACGACTTTTTTTATACATAAGTGTCAGAACATAGTTGATACACTCAAACGTAACACTCTTGTAATGTCTAAACAATGTTTTGCTTTGTGAATTTTCTAGTACATCTCGCTACTTTAGAGCTGAATGTAATGTTGTGATATCGATTACCGACTTCACCTTGGTGAATACATCTGAGGACGAAATGCAACTGCGGATTCGTGAGATTCTATAGTTATTATGAATTTCAAGCTTACCTTAAATCCACATATTCACCGTGAACTCAATTTCTCAGTCTGTGAGCTATTTCATTTTTATTGTATCATCTTCCTGGCTTAATTGTAAGCTTTCGAAGTCGAGCAATAATGAGTAATAATGGTTATGAGACTGAGCGCAATATATGATGGACATAGTACTTCCAAGATCAGCACACGACATGGAACTTTTTCCTTATAAATTAGGATTAACCACTGAGAAGACTTTTGTACAAAAATGATGTGTTTACTACAATTGAACTCGCAAAAATTATAAATCATAAATAATCTATTGGAATAAAAATTGAATCTTCTTAACGTAATGAGTTTTCAGAGATTATGGACTGGAGAAGTGTATCTTTATGTTTTTTCCCCTCCGTGTGGATTCCTGTTCATGGTGAATGGTCAATCTTTTTTCAGTTTACTTCCTCAGGGATCTAAACATCCACCCACATATTTGCCGTTCGTAGTGACCAGTGAAGGGAAGGAAAGGATCCTGGTGGTTGAGGGGTCCAACCCTAACACATCACTTTGGTCTTGAATTCCTGTAGACGGGCGGCCTTGGGGTATCCCCCGTTGAGTCATTAGGCTGGTCTACTCGGGCTAGGATCAACCAAGTACCAGTATTGGATATTCTCAACAGCTGTTGTGGACAATGTACCCGTTGCTGGTGTTTGGGTATAGTGCTCACAAAACTCTGGCATTGCTTTCACTGTTTGACATTGTTGTGCGTCTCCTCATAGGGCTTCATGGTGGATGGGGTCAGTGGGCACCGAAATATTTTTTTATTATGAATCGTCCCAAAAAAAGTTATAAAATAGTGAAGAAACAGTCCATAGGTAAACGACCACATCTTGAAGATTCTGATCAGCAGTCTTCAACATCTTTAATACTTGTACCTCATTTTCATATCCTACATTCTCTTTCACACAAACCTTTAGGGCAAATGTCTCCCTTTTTCATTCAGAAGGGACTAGAGGGACTTGTTGGCTCTCCAAAGTCAGTCAAAAATCTCTGTTCTGGTGACATATTGGTGGAAACATTCACATCTTAACACAGTGAACTCCTCTTACATTCAAAGGCGATTAATGATATGCTAATTGAAGTTATGCCTCATACCACTTTGAATTCGTCACAAGGAGTTTTTGTTGAGATGGATTTAAAGAACATCCAAGAATTGGAGATTCTCGCTGGTTTCTTCACCCAAAGAGTTTCTGCAGTGAGATGTATCTCCACTCACAAAGATAGAATTATGATGGTGACCAATGACCTCATTCTGACATTTACATCATACCTTCCACCCGCCACCATCAAGGCACGTTATCTTCACTGTAAGGTACGACCATACCTTCCTAACCCTCTCAGATGCTTCCAGTGTCAGTGATTCGGTCACTCGAAGACATCTTGTCGTGGTCCCTAGACTTGTGCTCGTTGCGATGGCAAGAACCACGATGCATATGAGTGTAAAACGGACACTCATTGAACCACTTGCAATGACACTCACCCATTTTACTTTCATTCTTGCCTTAAATGGTTGGAAGAAAAAGAGTTGCAGCGTTTGAAAACGGTCTAAAACATTACTTGCCCTGAGGCTTGAAAGTTGCTGTCCACTGTTTCATCTCGAACATATGCTGCTGCACTTCGTTCCAGTACAACAGTGAGAGTGCAAACAGATCTCTGTGCTTCCAAAAAATCGTTTTCAAACCAAATGAAAAGTCTTTTGACCTCCATGGTTAAAAAAGTTGATGAATTAACTTTAATACCCATATCTGTCCCTTACATACATTCCAATAAATCCCAAGATCCACTTTCTTTGGTTCTGGGTACAGACATCTTGGTCGTTTTCTTTATAATGTTGGTTGCTTCAGCATGTGCCC
The DNA here is from genome assembly GCA_011833715.1 of Carcinoscorpius rotundicauda. Lineage (NCBI taxonomy): Eukaryota > Metazoa > Arthropoda > Merostomata > Xiphosura > Limulidae > Carcinoscorpius > Carcinoscorpius rotundicauda. The sequence goes on along the minus strand of CM022396.1, from coordinate 51,545,034 downwards.
ACCCTGTCTTTGCGACTCGACACACCATTGGAGGCTGTAGTCATCCTTGTTTCCTTGGATCGTAACATCACTATTTGTTCTCTATCTGTCGCCTAGAGAGATCAGTCAGGCCTTGATACTTTCATTGAACAATAGCCATCTTCCTTTTTAATCCTGGAGAACTTTAATGGACTTTATCTCCACTAGAAAAGTGATGATATTGATGGGGAGGGGTCGCTCTGTAGAGTATATGCTCTCAGATCACAACCTTTTTCTTTTCAATGCTGGTTCTTATTTTCATGCACCTAGTCAGTCCTTTACTACTATTGATCGTTCAGTATGTTCCCCTTCACTATTCTCCCACTTTTGATGGAGGGTTGACAAAACCCTACGAGGTTGTGATAATTTTCCTATAAATTTGAGAGAGACTAGACATGGTGAATGCTACTCGACCCGCGTGTTATGGTAGAAGCTGGATCAAGTGAACTGGCCCTCTTTCACTGCTCTCGCAGAACTTGTTCTTGCCATCGTCTGTAAGCCATCAATAAACGACTGTGTGGCAGCAGTAACTGATTGTATTATTATTCCTAAAACCTCGACACGTTTTCTGTGTCCTGCCACATGTATGAAAAGCTCAAAAACATGCCTGAGATACTTTTCGTAGGTATCCCACCCTCGCACGGCGTTGCTTTCCAGTAGGCTCGTGCACATGCTCGGTGGGTAAGACATCGAATCCAGAAGGACTCGTGGATTAAGTTCACAAAAAGCATATCTTCTACCACCAGTTGTCATATGTGACAAGATTTAAAAGCTCAGTGGGCGATATAATTCTGTTCCTCTCTCGATCTTGCTCTCTGATGGCCAGGAAGTAGCTGATACCCGGAGCATCGCCGATACTCCAGGTGAAAACTTTTGCCAGGTATCTAGAACTTCTGCTTCTTCCTCCACCTTCTTAGCTATCAAGACTTGGGCAAAGCGATTCCTTTTTCCTTCCGAGCGGAGTGGCTTTATAACTATAATCGTCCCTTTGCATTGGTGGAACTCAAACTGGTCTTTCAACAGTCTGGCAGTGCATCGGTTTGATCTGATGATGTGCACTATGAAATGCTGCGCCATGTATCTCTTGTTTCTCTTGTTATTATTCTGATTGTTTTAACCGGATCTGGCAAGAGAATGTTTTTCCTGATGTCTGGCGCCAGTCTGTTGTCTTACCTTTCTCTAAGCCTGGGGAGGATTCCAAGATTCTTTCAAATTACCATTCAGTTCCTTTGACAAGCTGTCTGTGTAAGACTTTAGAGAGAATGGTTAATATTCGTCTCGTTTGATTCCTCGAATCAAACAAGTTCCTCTCGCCCACTCTGTGTGGGTTTCGAAGACAATGCCCTACCATTGATTACCGGATTCGATTTCAAACGTCAATCAGAAAAGCCTTTCTTAAACGACAACATCTTGTATCAGTGTTCTTTGACACTGAGAAGGCTTATGATATAACATGGAGATATGGCATTTTACGAGACCACCATTTATATGTGTTACGTGTCCATTTGCCTATTTTTATGAACATTTTTTCAATGGACGGGCAATTCCAAGTTTGTGTGGGTTTGGCACTTTCCCGTTCATTTCTACAGGAACTTGAAGTACCTCAAGGTTTTGTTTTGAGTGTCATATTTTTCAGTATAAAGATTAATGCCATCACTGAACAACCCCCTCTTACTGTTGCAAACGGGATCTATGTCGAAGACTTTAGCCTCTCATGTCAGTCGTTAAATATGAGGTATGTTGAGCGTCAGCTACAGACTATCCTCAATCTTTTACTGAAATGGACCACAGCAAAACTTCTTTCTCCATAAAACCGTTTGCATGCACTTTTTCCGCCAACGTGGTATTCACCCTGATCCTGAACTCTGTATTGGTGAAGTTGTGTTGCCTGTGGTCCCTGAGACAAAGTTTTTGGTGCCTATCTTTGATCGTAAACTGATCTTTATTCCACACATCAAGCAGCTACAGGTCAAATGTACAAGAGCACTGAACATCCTCCGTGTCCTCTCTTCCGCCCCTTGGGGAACGGATTGATGTACGATGCTGAAGATATATCGTGCTTCTATTCGATCAAAACTAATCTATGGCTCTGCCAAGATTTTGGCCTCAGAGATCCTGGACCCCGTACAATATCAGGCACTTCGACTCTGCACCAGGGCTTTCCGCACTTCTGCAGTTCAGAGCTTATACACAGAGTCTCAGGAACCTCCTTTGCACCACCGGCGTTTGCAGCTGCTTTACTAAATACTTCAAAACTTCCTTCCTTGCCAAAGCACCCCACCAAGGGTTGTGTTTTCCTTTCTCAGTAGGCCATGCTTTTTCAGAACAGATGATCTGCCATTTCTCCTTTTGGCCTTCATATTTATGTGCAGTTGGATGACTTGGGTCTGTCCTAGGATAACATTGCTGTATCCAATGGCCAGCCCATCCCACCATGGCTAATTACAGTCCCCAAATGTGACCTATCTTTAAGTCATCTGAGAAAAGCATACACTCCTGATTGGAAATACTGTCTGTTATTCGCTGAACATCTTTCTAGCCATAATTTCATTCCTGTTTATACAGATGGTTCGAAATCAGGTGAATCTGTGGGCTCTGCCATGGTTTGTTGTGGTTCCGTGGTTGCAGAGAATCCTCTCTACAGCTTTAGTGTTCACTGCTGAGCTGTACGCCATTTTTCTTGCCATGGATCACATAGAAGCTAAGTAGTACTCAAATCGCACTATTTATTACTGACTCGCTTAATTCTTTACTGGTTCTGGCATCGCTTCACATTAGTTCTCACCCTGTTCTCGAAGATATTCAAAGCTGACTGGTTCATTTCTGTTTAACATCTTCTTCGATCCAGTTTTTATGGATACCAGGCCACGTTGGTATTGACGGGAACGGGCTTGTCAAAGGGCAGCTAAATTTGTCTACCCTGGCACTATCGCTTTTGTGCCTGTTCCATAAATGAGCTGTGGTCCTGTATTCAAGGATCGGCTCCGTGAAAGTTGGCAGTCAACTTGGAATGAGCAACGTGAAAACAAGCTTTTCCAAATAAAAACCCTCTATTGGACTTTGGCCGTCTTGCTACCAGGAGGATTGGAAAGAGGAAGTTGTTTTAACTAGACCATGCATTGATCACAGCTTTTTAACTCATCGTTTTCTTTTATGTGGGAGTGATGCACTAATGTGTTGTCTGTGTGACACTCGTAACGACGGCACCATTTTAAACATGTTTTGTCCCAAGGTTTATTCATAACGTTTGACATTGTTATTGGTGATGGTGACACTGTCTACGCTAGAAATGTTTTAGTTTTAATGCTATTTAAGTTTTTAATTTATACATTAGACCTTTTTTAATGTGATTCCCTTTTAAGTTCGATTTGAAATTAGAAAATGGTCGTAACGTCATATCACTCGAAATCAGGACTGGAAAAACTAATCTCAGGTGACTATCATTGATGTTTGAACTTGTTCGCTAATCATCCTGGAGAGTTATAATTAAGATTTTGCTACAAGTCTTAAAATTTCTATTGCTGTATTTTTTTCTTTTACCACTGTAGACTAGATGCAAAGACTGGACTTAACGTTATTTATGTTTTTAATGCAAAAAGTAAACATTGTTTTGTTTTACCTTAATTTCATTTTATGGATTTTACTTATTTTACTTTAATTTTAACTTTTTACTGGATGTTTGGCGCAGATAGCCTAGTTGCTTTGCGCCATAAAACACCAAACCAACCAACCAATCTTTATGTTTAAGGATTTGACGACACACAAGTACAAACACATTAGTATTGAGGTTATTAAGAGAATCGCGCACGATACAAATTATGATAAATTAATAAGACATGAAGTCTAATAAATCCAAGTACTTTTGGAAGATAGACCTTGAGATGAAAGTTATACCTTTTATAAAACACTCGCGTTACTGGGGTTTTTGGTTTTTTTAGTAGGTGCGTGTGTGTACAATTTGTTTTAAATAAAAACAAGCTCAGGCAAAAATAAAAATGCTGCGCTAATTGAAAAGATACTCAAGCTACAGATAAAATTTGGAATATAAAATGTACCCTAGATTTTGGAGGTGACTGAGGAAGTTTTATTCTACTTGACTCGCACACATACACACAATACTAGAACACGTAGCACACTTCTTCGTCATTCTGTTGCATACAAATGGACTTCGCCACAGTACAATTGATAGTTTATACTATAATTGTCTCAATCAGTGTTGCATCAGCATAATGTCTAAAAATTACAAGCAATTTTATTATTCGAAGTAGTCGTGTGATGAATACACTCGTGGCTTTTAGGACACAAATACCAACACGCAGTTTTAACTGCTATTAGTTACTGCAAGAGACAAATTAAAGATAATTTGATGATTCAGTATGAAAACACTGAGTAGGGTGTGTGAAACAAGTAGTGACGGTAATAAAAGCAGTGGAGGTGGAAAACTCAAAGTAAAGAGTTGAAATGGAGAAGACTCCAAATGTTTAGATGACAAACGCAGAAAAAAAAAGTGTTCGTTGTAGATGAACCAAAATTCTAATTGTTTGGCAACAATCAATGATAGATTTTTTGACGTCAGAGAAAAGAACAATAACATGATCAACGAGCAACATTTACAGTGGAACATGCTGGAAGACCAATACAAGTACCAAGTACGAACTACACCCCAGCTAATAGTCCGCATGAGCTACAAAAAATTGAAGGCACCTTGAATACTGATGGGTACAATCAATTTCCTATTCACAATTTTAAGCAAGGATTTATTTTTAAACAAAATAGTGATCACAAACCTGCAGTAAAATTCTATGAAACGATAAAAAAGCTTATAGATCTCTCGTAACCTCATAGCTTGTTTTGCACAAAGTCTCGTTTTGTGGGCTACGTATATGCATATGGAAACAAAAAGTTTCAAACGGCAACTCAAAAAACTGGGGAACTGTGTGGAATATACACGACATTATGAACAATATTTATTCTTAGGGTTAACCAATATGTATTATAATAAATATAAATGGGTTGTATTTTGGGGATCCGAGCGTTGACTTACCCATATTCATTTAAAAGCTTGACCTTCTACTTACCTCGTCACATAAACTGTTCGCATATTTTACTGGGAAAATAATTAATTATTTAGGATGTACTTCATTGCACTACAGATTCCTTTTATGACATTAAATTTATTACTTCATATTTGCAACCTGAGTGACACCTTAAAGTTCAGGTATAAACATTATCATTCTTTACGTACCGACCAGAAGGAAGATGGCTAATCAGTAATGCCTACCGCTAAAATGACTTTTAGTGTGGCTTTGATACAACTAATAAGATTGACCATAACTTATCATATATTCCCATCTCAAAGTGTAGACCTTTCAACCCACGACCAGGTATACCCAACGTAAGACCACGCCCTTAACTTGCATCTCGATACCAGTTAGTTACTGTCGGTTTTTAGCAAAAAGAAAAAAAAATTACACAAGGGGGCGCCTCCGCACTGTTCACCGCGGATTTTATAATCTGAAGATAGAAAACCGACCGCTAACCAACGAAGTGTATATTGTGATACATAATGTTTAGGAAGTATAGATAAAGAGAACATAACTGAAAACGTTATTAGGGATTTACATAATAGTTCCATAAGCATACAACGTACCATCGTATCTTGTATCACGAGAAACTTGAATATCAATAAGCAGTTTTATTGTGTCAATCCACATAGGTGGGACCCCAGTACACATCATATAAACTATATATTATTACGCTAATGAAACGTATCTAGTGCACTTTTATTAATGTAAGGCTATGAAAATTCGAACTGAACTCTCGAGCAATTTGTTAAATTGCATAATATTCCATCATAACGATTGGTTTGGTTTGTTTTGAGTTTCGGGAAAAGCTACACGAGGGCTATCTTTGCTAGCCGTCCCTAATTTAGCAATGTAAGACAACAGGAAAACAGCTAGTCATCACCACCCATCGCCAACTCTTGGGGTACTCTTTTACCACTGAATAGTGGGACTGACCCTCATTATATAACGCCCCCACGGCTGAAAGGGTGAGAATGTTTGGTGTGACAGGGTTTCAAACCCGCGACCCTTAGATTATGAGTCGAGTGTCTTCACCATCAGGCCATGCCGGACCCTATCCATCACAACGAACCATATTTGAAACATTTATTTATAAAATTAGTTGCTGGACGTTTTCTTCGTCGTTAGTTTTAAATCTACATTGAATAATTGTTATTAATTTTATGACTTTCATATCATAAATACTAAAAAGTTGAACTTATAAATCTGCATTGGGTTTAGAAGAGAATGAAATTCAACAACAATTACAAAAAGGATTTGATAATGTTTCGAAAAAAAGTAACATTTTTTACGTAGCTCCTTAGTAAAACATTATCCAGTCTATTATTACCCTCGATTTCGGAGGAGGGTGGAGGGATATTGCAGTCGGGATTTTGTTTGTCTGTGTCTCTGTTTTCGCACAAATATCTCGAAACCTAGTGAACCAATGAACGCGAAACTTTTATAGAAGGTAAAAGGTCAGTATAGAATAGCCCTCCCCAAATTTGGTCCACATGAAAATATTAATCCGAATTCTGGATCATTTTGAAGCATTTTTAACATTGGGAAGAAACAGCATTTTTACCGTTTTGAGGGTGAATAACTCCCAAATATAAAATCGGATTTGTATCGTGTTTAATGGCCACATTAAAGTTGAGACTTCTGATCACACTACAGTATATTATCCGGATCGTTCATCATTCTGGATCTGAGAAGGAACTTCAGTGTTTTTTATAAGATTAAGTCTGACGTTATTGAGTATAAACATACGCAAGAAGTGGCGGGAAGTGAATCTCTCTGACTGCTCTTTCTTATTGTTCACGTCGTTGTTCTTTAACGTCTCTCAACACGTCTGTTGTCTCTCTTTATGAACCCTCTTCTCATATGACAACTGGTTTTAATTAAACTTTGTGGAAACACTGACTTTTTAAAATTTTAATAAATTATCCAAAGATGCAAGTGAATTTTCTATGTGCACACGTTTAGTAGTTTTCCGTGTCACACAACCGGTTCTCTCTTTAACTCATTATAAACGTGCATTTCACATAACTTTTTCAAAACTGTATTAAGTAAAGATTACTTATGAATTGCCATGTTTCATGTGAAAATCAAAAGGTTTGTTATTGTCAAGCGCAATGCAACACTATGGGCTATTTGTATCGTGCTTATAACGTGTATCGAAACCCTCACACCTTGATTATTTTAATTAAAACTGGTACAATATCTGTGGAAAAATCAGCTCTGTCTGTGTGTATGTAAGAAATAAACCTGAAGTATGTTATAACACATGAAGCTTTATATGAACGTTAGCATGAAACGTACTATTTACGCATATGTTGGATAAATATCGTCAAGTAGAAAAAAACTCCAGCTTGTTGGTATATTATTATTAATTGATAGCAAGGTCAATAATTCGATTTCCAGTAATTTGCAAAATTTTAAAATATTTTCATAATTTAGTAGATAATGGGGAATTTTGGTATAGCTTTGGTTTGTAATATCTTTACTATTGCAGTGTTTTACTTTGTTATTGCACAGTTTTGAATATTGCGTGATAGGAAATAATCTGAGCACATAACAGCTTTCAGTTTACAAATAGCTTCAACGACTTTAGCTATGCTTATTAAATAGGTCACAAACTTATGCTCAAACTAAGTACTTATACAGCTATGTGATAAGATGCTGTCAAGTTCCGGTTTTACATTGAGTTCGTCTGTTACATATACTTTCCTGAAACCCTGAATATTACTTCGAAACAACATTAGACCTTTAGAAGTATATTTTCAGCTGTCACGATAATTATCTCGTAAGTATGTTTTCTAGACTGTGAAATTATTAAAGGAAGTGTATTCAATTGATATTTCTATTTTGTGGGGAAATTCGTTTTGTTGTTATACCAATAAGGCCCAGTATGACCTAGTGGTTAAGTCATTCTACTCGTAATCTGAGGACTGCGGGTTTAAATAACAGTATCGACTATACACTACATATTTAATGCATACGTTTACCAATTCTATTTCATTCCCCTCGGTGTGGATTCCAGTACGTGGTGAGGGGACCTCCCAGGGACGGTTCTGTTCTGTCTGGTTTCTTTCTCTGGGATCTAAACATCCACCCACATGTTTGCTGGGCGTGGCGACACGTAAAGCGGAGGAGAGGATCCTAGTGGTTGAGGGGTCCAACTCTAACACACCACTTTGGCCTTGAATTCCTGTAGATGGACAGCCTTTGGGTGGCCCCCCTTGGTTCAATCGGCTGGTCTACTTGGGTTAGAGTCAACGAAATACCAGTGTTGGAAGTTCTCAACGGGTGTTGTGGACATTGTGCCAGATGCTGGTCCTGCATTGTGCGTTGCTGCATTGTCCTTGCATGACATTGTAGTGCGTCCCCTCGATGGGCTCCATGGTGGGTGGGGTCAGTGGGTCCCGAATTTTTTTCTATGGATCCTCCTTAAAACATTGAAATAAAATAGTAAAAAAACAGTCAATAGGTAAACGACCACGTCTTGAAGACTCTGAGCAGCAGTCTTCAACTTCTACAACACATGTACCTCATTTACTTATATTACATTTTCTTTCAGAAAAACCTTTAGGGCAATTGTCCCCTTTTCTATTTAGAAGGGACTAGAGGGTCTTGCTGGCTCTCCAAAGTCAGTAAAGCAGCTTCAATCTGGAGATATATTAGTCGAAACATCCACAACCCAACACAGTGAACTCCTCTTAAATTCAACGGCAGTTGGAAATATACCTAATGAGGTTACCCCTCATGCTACCTTGAATTCATCATGAGGAGTTATTGTTGAGAGGGATTTGAAGAACGTCCCTGAGTCAGAAATTCTCGCTGGTCTCTCCATTCAAGGAGTTTCTGAAGTGAGGCGCATCTCCACTCGCAAAGATGGAGTTACACTGCCAACAAATACCCTTGTTTTGACATTTACATCATCACGTGCACCTGCCACCATCAAAGCAGGTTATCTAATTTGCAGGGTACTGTCGTACATTACAAACCCTCCCTGATGTTTTCAATGTGAGAGGTTCGGCCACTCAACGACATCATGTCGTGGTTCCCTGACATGTGCTCGTTTACCGCTATTGATCTCTCAGTTTGCTCCCCTTCATTATTCTCCCATTTTTCATGGAGGGTTGACAATAATCCAATAGGCAGTGATCATTTTCTTATACTTTTGAGAGAGACTGGCCGTGGTCGATGCCACCCTACCCACGTGCCCCGGTAGAAGCTGGATCAGGCAGACTGGTCCACTTTCACTGCTCTCACAGAATTTGATCATGCCATCGTGAATCAGCCATCAATAGACGACTGTGTGGCAGTGGTAACTGGCTGTATTATACAAGCAGCTGCTCAGTGTATTCCTAAAACCTCGACACGTTTTCTACGATATCCTCGTTCATGGTGGAATCCTGCTTGCCACTTTGCACGGAAGGCTCAAAAACGGGCCTGGGATACTTTTTGTAGATATCCCACTCTTTGAATCGCGTCGCATTCCAACTGGTCCGTGCACATGTTAAGTAGGTAAAAGGTCAAAGCCAGAAGAAATCTTAGATTTAGTTCATAACAAGCCTATCTTTTTACAACCAGTTCCAAAATCATATGGAACAGGATTCGAAAGATTAATGGGCACTACAATTCTGTCCTCCTCTCGATCTTACTCTCTGATGGTAAGGAGGTAGCTGATATCTGGAGCATCACTGATACTCCAGGGGAAAGTTTTTGCCGGGTATCTGGCACTACTGCTTGTTCCTCCACCTTTTTGGCCATCAGAACTCGGGCAGAGCGTTCATCTCTTTCCTTTCAAACTGACTGGCTCTTTGACTATAATTGTCCCTTTACACTGGTGGAACTAAAAATGGCCCTTCATCGGTCTGGCAGTACATTTGTTGGACATGATGATGTACACTGACATACTGCACTATTTATCTGTTGCTTCTCTCGATGTCCTTCTAATCGTCTTTCACTGGATATCACAGGAGAATGTTTTTCTTGATGCCTGGTTGCCAGACTATTATTTTACCTGTCTTTAAGCCAGGGAAAGATCCCAAGATTTCTTCAAAATACCGTCCAATTGCTTTGACAAGCTGTCTCTGTAAGACCTTAGAAAGGATGGTTAATGCTCGTCTTGTTTGGTTCCTCGAATCAAACAACCTTCTCTCGCCCACCCAGTGTGGGTTCAGACGACAGCACTCCACCACAGACTACCTAAGTCGATTTGAAACATTAATCAGAGAAGCCTTTCTCAAACGTCAACATCTTGTATCAATATTGTTTGACACTGAGAAGGCTTATGACACAAGATGGAAGTATCGCGTTTTGCGAGACCTCCATATATATGGGTTACGTGGCCATTTACCCATGTTTATTAAAAAAATTAATAGACAGGAGATTCCAAATCGTGTGGGTTCGACACTTTCCCGTTCTTTTGTACAGGAACTTGGGGTCCCTCAGGGCTGTGTTCTGAGTGTCACACTTTTCATGGCAAAGATAAAAGCTATCACTGAACAACTCCCTCTCAGTATTGCGAATGGGCTTTATGTCGACGACTTTTACATCTCATGTCAATCGTCGAACATGAGATATATTGAGCGGCAACTACAAACTGCCCTCAATCGTGTACTGAAGTGGACTATGACGAACGACTTTAATTTCTCTCTTTCTCTGAAACCGTATGCATGCACTTTTGTCATCAACGGGGTATTCACCCTGATCCTGAACTTCATATCGGTGAAGTTTTGCTGCCAGTGGTCCTGGAGACCAAGTTCTTGGTGCTTATCTTTGACCATAAGCTGACCTTTATACCACACTTAAAGCAGCTTCGGGTCAAATGCACAAAAGCACTGAACATCCTTCGTGTCTTCTCTTCTACCAGTTGGGGAGCAGATCGCTGTTCAATGTAAAAGGTATATCGTGCTCTTATTCGATCAAAACTCGACTATGAATCAATGGTCTATGGCTCTGCCAGACCCTCGGCCTTAAAGATGCTGGACCCCATTCATCAGTGTCAAGGACTTCGACTCTGCACTGGGGCTTTCTGTACCTCTCCAGTTCAAAGCTCATACGTTGAATCTCATGAACCTTCTCTGCACTATCGCCGTTTGCAACTATCTTTACAATAGTCTTCGAAACTTCGTTCCTTAACAAAGCATTCCACCCGGGGATGTGTTTTCCTTCCTCGGTTGGCTGTACTTTTTCAGAACAGACGATCTGCCATTGCTCCTTTTGGCATTCGTATCCAGGCACAGTTGGATGAATTGGGTCTGTCCTTGGATAACATTGCAGAATCCACAGGTCAACTCATCCCACCATGGCTTATTACAGCCCCCAAATGTGACCTTTCTTTCAGCCATCTAAAAAAGGCAGATACTCCAGATTGGAAGTACTGTCTTTTATTTAATGAACATCTTTCAAACAATCATTCTGTTCCCATTTATACAGATGGTTCCAAATCAGGTAATTCAGTGGGCTCTGCTATGGTTTGCTGCGCTTCGGAGGTTGCGTGCAGAATCCCCTCTACAGCTTCTGTGTTCATTGCTGAACTGTACGCCATATCTCTTGCCCTGGATCATATTGCAGCTGAGCAGTACTCCAACTGCACTATTTATATTGACTCGCTTAATTCTCTATTTGCCCTGAATTCGCTACACGTTGGCTCGCACCCTGTTTTCGCTGATATTCGAAACCGACTGGCCCATTTCTCATTAACAGCTACTTCTATCCAGTTTTTTTGGATACCAGGCCATGTTGGTATTCGCGGAAACGAGCTTGCAAACATAGCAGCTAAACCTATCTGTTCAGGCACTGTCACCGCTGTTTCTATTCCGTACATGAATTATGGTCCTGTATTCTTGGCTCGGCTCCACGCCAGCGGGCAATCCACTTGGAGTGAGCAATGCGACAACAAACTTTTTCAAATAAAACCCTATATTGGAATGTGTTTGTGTGTTTTTCTTACAGCCAAGCCACATCGGGCTATCTGCTCAGCCCACCGAGGGGAATCGAACCCCTGATTTTAGCGCTGTAAATATAGGACTTTGGCCATCTTACTTCGTAAGGTTCGGAAGGAGAAAGTTGTTCTAAATGGACTAAGCATTGGCCACAGTTTTTTAACTCATCGTTTTCTTTTATCTGGAACTGATGCACCAATGTGTCGTTTGTGTAACACTTAAATCACTATCAGCCACATTTTACTTTCTTGTCATCGTTACGACTCTTAACGACAGGAATATTTTAAACATGTTTTTTCCCAAGGTTTCTCTGTGACATTGGACAGTGTTATTGGTGATGGTGACACTGTCCACCTTGATAAAGTTTTTAATTTTTTAATGGCCATTAATCTTTTTAATCTCATTTAAGTGTTGGATATTTACTCATTACACCTTTTTAATTGTGGTTCCCTTTTCAAAGTTTCAATCTCTCTAGTTCAATTTGAAATTTGCAAATGGCCAGATCATTAAATAACCCGACACCAGGACTGGAAAGGCCAACATCAGGTGACTGACGCTGCTGTTTGAACTACCCGTCAGTCGTAATGGCGAGTTGCTATTCCAATTTTGCTACATGTCTTTATTACTTTATTACTTTACCTGGCATGGCCTCGCGCGTTGAGGCGTGAGCTTCGTAATCTGAGGGTCGCAGGTTCGCGCCCGAGTCGCGCCAAACATGCTCGCCCTCCCAGCCGTGGGGGCGTTATAAAGTCACGGTCAATCCCACTATTCGTTGGTAAAAGAGTAGCCCAAGAGTTGGCGGTGGGTGGTGATGATTAGCTGCCTTCCCTCTAATCTTACGCTACTAAATTAGAGACGGCTAGCACAGACAGACCTCGAGTAGCTTTGTGCGAAATTCTTAAACAAACAAAAACCCTTTGGTACTGGTCATAATGACACATAACCCGGAACCAGGACTGGAAGGACCAACTTCAGGTGACTGACGGTGGTTCTGGTACTTGCATGTTAGTTTTCCTGGCGGGTTATGATCATTACCATTCTCCTACAGGAAACACTTTACAACTTTATAGACTGGATGTCCACATCGGTTTTATGCAATTTTCTGTTTTCAATTGCTGTTTTGTTTTTACCCTCGTTTACTTTCACAAATTTTACTACATTTACTTAACTTTTACCTTTTTATTGGACATTTGGCTTCTCATTATTACGATTTTGCTGTGTGTCTTTTAAAATTTCTATTATTTTACATTTTGATAATTGCTGCTATGACACATAACCTGGAACCAGGACTGGAAGCCAACTTCAGGTGATGGAAGGTGGTTCTTAAACTTACCTGTTAGTCTTCCTGGTGGGTTATGATCATTACCATTTTGCTAGAGAAAGTACTTTACAACTTCTTTTACTCTGCTTTCTCTCTTAACATTGTAAACAAGGTGTCAACATTGATTTTATGCTTTTTCTGTTTTTCAATGATGTTGTGTTCTACCATCATTTTCTTTTCTGTATTTTACTACATTTAATTTGTTTTCACCTTTTTACCAGACGTTTGGCGCAGATAGCCTAGCTGCTTTTTGCCGTAAAACACTAAATCAATAAATCAGTCTGTTTCATTATAATCAACTGCTAATTACACCTTCGTTTTATACTACGATTCATCAAGTTGGCTAAGCCTCAACATGCAATCCAGCTTATGGTCCTGTTTAATATTAATAGCACTGGTTTTTATGTATTCCTAGTTCATGATAAACAAAATGAATATGTCTAACGAGGTCTTTTTGTCCTTGAAAGAGTAAAAGTTTTATTTGCCTCTATGTCACAAAACTTTTAGCAAGCTACTGAAAATCTATAATATATAACACGGAAACATCTTTAAGTTTGTAAATAATTTTTGTGATTGCTTTAACACCCAGATATATATTCAAGAATACGGATAAAAAATGCAATAACAACAATGGATAGACTTTAACAGAATAAGACTAAGTTAGATCTACAACTGGGTAGGGTGCTAAATGTAGCTGAATATAACGTAAATCTAAACATCAGTGTTATCGTATACAAGCAAAATTACCCGTCTCCAGTGACAGGTTCGCAATATACATAAGATTTATGTATCTTGAAGACTAAATGTAGAATGTCAGATACAGTAAACCAAAACTCATCCAAGTCTATCTTCTGATTTTACTTTGCACTTTCCTTTTCGTATGCTACGTATTTAGGGCTTTGATTTTAGATAAATTTCATGCAAATAATGACTATAGTCTTGTCCAGGAATTAAACTAGCAGCATTACACAGTCGTGTATTCTTTTAACACTGATATGAATGAAAATATCACTACTATTTGACTTTAGGTCATTATTTATACACCACAGTATAGACAGCTGATTTAGGTTTAAGGGCGTGTCGTAAGTCTACATTTTGTTTTACCATAATATCTTCTATCACGATAAAGGAAAACAACTGAAGATTTCCAAACATGAAAGCAGCTATAAATGAATGACGTTAAGACTTGCAGTCAGTTGTTATCCTACTCTAGCATTCAAATTCGTATAAAGCCAGTTATTACATCTTAAATTTAAATTAGTTCGTTTCACGTAAAAACCAGAACAGAGAGTGCACAATAGCACGTAACTAAGTAGTGCGGTTTCTGTTCATTATTATAAAGTTCTCGTGTGTATTACTAAGGTATCCAACATCCGTTGCAGACAGTCAACTAGGCTTAGAACTAGACTTGTTTGTGACATGGTCTACATAAGTAAAAGAAAGTGTACTTGCTAGAGGCAAAAAATAGCATTATTTTGATAAAGAAAAAGGAATATATTTATGATATAAAGAGAAAATAAAAAGTTGCAATTTGATATTAATATATACTAAATGTTTAGGGATAAGATAAAAAAAAAAGCCGAATTATTTTGGAGAAGGCTTACAAGCATTTTTTCTAAGTATTACCAAACAAGATTTCTGTGTAAACCGGATTACTCTCACCTATATTTCAATGTTTATGTCCCTTGGCCTCAGTTTTATACCTTCCGTCTTTATTGGCATATTTGTTGGTGTTGAAAGAATTATAGAATAAAAATTAAACGCGGAGGGTATTAACCTTGCATTTATTTGAGAATGAAAACATACATAGTTTTACAAATGCATGAGTTTGTTAATAAACTTTATTTTATAAGGTTTTGCGAATGTATAAAGTTATTGATAATTGTGACCGTACAGTTAACCTAATTAACAGTATTAGATCAAATGTATATGTGTTTCTGTATTATATACTTTAATCATTTAAGGGGATTGCTTTGGTAATTGAAAATATACATTTAGATTAATCAAAATATCTTAATCTTATCGAACTTTGTGAGATATTAAGATTATAGCCAAAAACAATCGATAACAACGAAGGTATGCGACTGATGGACCAGTGCATCGTTACTGATATACGTATGTTGTGCGTGTGTGGGATATTAATATACATATATTGTGTGTATGTGTGTGTGTGTGTGAGTGATATTGGACTCTCTTAGTTGCATCGATATATTAAATTACTTACATTATTAACTGGGTAAATTGTTAATTCTGGTATATTTGGGTAACTTCCTTTAATGATAACTTATGATAATTAGAAGTGATCTGTTCTAACAAACACCAAACGAAGAGTTACGTGATCATTAAGTGAACGTTCAAACGTTCATTTCTGGGTTTATAATAATTTTCAAATAGCATTAAAAAGTGTTATGTTTGGCATTAGTATACGAAACGCAATTACTGATTTTTTTTGTCTGTGTGCTAGGTTGTGTAATTGTAATTAAGATTTCTCTGAAACTACTGAATAGATCTGAACGAAAGTTGGTACAGATTTGGGCTGTGACCACATGATAAGTTTTTGGATTGCCGAAGGTCGAAGTCGTTGCAATGTCACTGAAATTTAAAAATATCCTATCTGTTAAGATGGAGACCTATTTTACACGTTATTTTTACACTAACTCGGTCAAAAATGACAACGTAAAAAGGAAGATATATTGTCTCATGTGACAGCGTCAAAAGAAATATATAGTGTTGTCTCATGTGACAGCTTAAAAAGAAATATATATAGTATTGCCAATTGCGTGACAGCGTAAAAAGGAATATATATAGTATTGTCTATTGGGTGACAGCGTGAAAAGGAATATATATGGCATTGTTTATTGCGTTACAGTGTACAAAGGAACATGCATAGTATTTATTGCGTGACAGCGTAAAATGGAATTTACATTATCATCTATTGTATGACAATGTAAAAAGTACTTAATGTAAAAAATAAATTTTATAAAAGTAAAAAGGGCAGGCAGATTGTATCAGAAAAACGGAAAAACTTACTACTCAGTAGCTTTTACTCTTTCACAGCATAAAGAACATTGATTATCACCCTTTAATGGCTCAATAAGAAGCTCGAGAGTTTATAATGTTAAATTAGGAGGTTCGATACTCGCAGTGAGCAGAGCATAATGAAGATGGTCCATTGCACTTAAAGAGATCTATCAAACAGGTTTTGATGAATTATTAAAATAGGAACAGTATTTGGCTGATTTTTGTTCTCTAGAACAAAAAGTTATTTTATTTTATTAACATAATCTAAACTGTCACCATTTTTGTTTTACTAATTAAGGTATAGGCAGTGTAATGATTTTTTTACATCAAATATAATAATAATTAAAGTAATAAGCGAGCAAAAATTCAAAAGATTTGGAAGGAAATGCAGAGTAAATGACATATTATTACTGGCGATAAAGAAATTCGCCGCTTTTAAACTGAAAGGTCACTGTCAGGTTAAATAAACTTCTAAATTTGCTACTACTAGAGAATAACTTTGTTATCACAAGTGTGTAGGTTGCGCTGTGAGACACAATTTAACTGCAGGACTCTCACAGAGTGCTTACGTCACATGAAAAAAGTTGATGCTCACTTTGACAGCACCAGATAACGTTCGTTGTATGACTGATAAACCAAAGTGAAGTGTTTATAATAAGATCACTTTTTTTCCATTTTATTTGCTTATTTGCCACTGCTTCATTGTTTAATCAATTTGTGAAATTTAAAGACATACGTCAAGAAATGTTGGATTAATTACATATTTTTTTCACTCGTGGTCAATTTGCATTGCTAGCATTATAACATTAATGTTTGGTCTGTATGCTTGAAAAACTAGGGCTACATTAAAACAACACTAATTACTTGAAGTCTGATAAGCAGTACTAAATAGTAGAGATAACTAATCTCTTAATAAAGTTTTACAGGTGGTTGAGAGCGTTATATTAAAACGATTTAAAATATGCAGACCAAAAAGTCGCTTGATAGACACCCCCGACAATATAGAGTTGTGCTTGAGTGGAATGTATAAGAACTACATCTCGACACTTTTTTGTAGTCAGGTAAGTAGCGTGATGCAATGGAAAATTTATCGTTTTCAGAGAATGGAATGAAATTCAGTCCTTTCTAAAACAAAATGTTCATGCATTCAATGTGTTCCGAACGAGGTTTTAAAATTGACAAGACGGGTACTGGAAAAAACACAGGAATCTGGATCAACTTGGAGAAACTGGACCATTAAAAAAAAACCTTGTAAAACGTTCTACCTCAGCAAAGTACAATTTCTTGTTACAGGTGACAATCTATGAATAGAAAGGCAATAACAAGGGCTATCTACGAGTCCAACGAAATATAATAAAGAAAACGCTTCGTTAGAAAAGTGACACAACTCATGTACATATCAACTACTTCCACGACGTGTGCACGCCTCGTGCAGCTAGAGAATTGAATGTGAATTCATGTTACTCCATACTAAGGTTATTAAAATAGGTAGAGAGAATGAATCGTTCTCCTAAATTACGTGAATTGTGGAAAACATGCAGAAAGTAGTGATAGGCGTTTGGCATGACAACTTTACTACGGAGCCTTTTACAATGGAACTAAGTGTGCAGGTCTATTGTCAAGAAACGCAGTCGTCAAATAGAACATGACTGGATTGTTACACGAGTCTCCAAAATCGTTTGAATATAACATTCTTAATTTCTTTACCACCACTTAAGGTAACAAGTGCAATTACAAGAGACATCAAGACCAATAAAATTGTCGTCCTTTACTAATAACACAGGGATTTCTAGCTAGAAGGGTTTACCCTTGCGGTTAACCTGCTTATTCTTGTCTGTCGTGTGATAGGCGACGAGGCTTCAGAGTCTATGTATAAATTGGAACTAATACACCTTAAACGTTAATTATATCATTCATTCTGGATAGATCAAATATGCGAATTTTTTGTATTACTACTTTTCTCTGATTCAGAAAATGTTATCTACATTACTGCTTTATTATGCTAAAACAGTTTCACGTATATACGCACACATCGAATTTAAATTAATAAACAGATTTACATCACGTTAAAACTATTCTTAGTTAAGAGCTTACATTTCTTTCCTAGGACAAGACTGTGTGTCCTTTCTGTACACATACATGAAATTTTCAGGTGTTCGTTTTCTAATACGTGGCTCAGAACCAATAAAGACAGCGTCTTAAAACCTGTACTTCACCACCAGCTGTGTTCTTTTACAGCCGTACAATGAATTTCGTCTCTTCAGTTATGTAATATATATATATATATATGCAGAATATAAAAATGACAAAATAAAACATGAGAGGCAATTTAATGAGTATTTACTTTTATACGTGATAGAATATGTTGTGTTTTCTCTTATCAGAAGACCCCCCCGCTAGTACAGCGGCATGTCTCCGGATTTACAACGCTAAAATTAGGGGTTCGATTACCCTCGGTGGGCTGAGCAGATAGCCCTTTGTGGCGTTGCTATACGAAAAACACACATACATTCTTATCAGAAGAACACACTTTAAGTTTATTTAGGGTTTATGTACAATTCCACGAACAGAAATGTACATTCGGAGACTACAGAAAAGTTAAATCCAGTGAAATTGTCAAATTTTGTACTAATTTTTAAACAATGTATAAAAACTATCACTGAATGGTTGACAAACGCCAAAGATATTTTCAAAACCAAGAGCGCATACAAAGGACTTACTTATTTTGTTGTTAATATTCTTACACTTGGACTGGGTGTGGCCTATGGATAACATGCCCTGATTTGTTTATGGATCACAACCACTTGTATAACAACAACAACAAAAACTCACTCTTTCGATGCCATGAGCGCAAAACTGGAGTAGCAGTCAATTCCTATTTATCGATCAGACGAGAGTACTCAAGAAATTGGCGGCGGGTGTTGTTGACTGCTTTCCTTCCTTCTTGTCAGTCACTTCAAAATTAAAAACATGTATTCGCAATTACCTTTTATTTAGTACTGTGCTAAATTATAAAAGAAAACAACCAAACTCTTAATTATATTGGAAACAAAATGTAAACAAGCATGGTTTTATCAGGACTGTTACCTTCATGGTGGTTTAAGGTCTTTAACACGGTAACATTAAGTTCTGTACTTCGTAGATATAGAATTTCAAACAGGCTAATCTGGTATTTCACAACTCAACCAAACTGACTATTTTGTTAATGAACAAAATCGTTTTTGGAGCAAGCAACAGCTATTGCTACATACCTCTGAGAGTTTAACACCGTAATTGTAAAAATGTTCTAAGATAAACAAACACCAAGACAAGACTGTATTGCTTTTAGATCGATCCAAAATATATCTTAGGAACAACTTCATAGTTAGAAACATCACTAGAACTGTGCAAAAGCAGTTATAAGGGTTTATTCGTTTTCTGTTTTGTTTGTTTTGAATTTCGCACAAAGCTACAAGAGGGCTATCTGCGCTAACCGCCCCTAATTTAAAAATGTAAGACGAGAGGGAAGATAACTACTCGTAACCACCCACCGCCAACTCTTGGGCTACTCTTTTACCAAATAATGTTAGATTGACCGTGACATTATAACGCCCCCACGGCTGAAAGGACGAGCATATTTGATGTGATGGGGATTCGAACCCGTGATCCTTAGATTACGAGTCGAGTGCTTTAACCACCTGGCCATCCCGATCATCTATTCGTTCTAAAGAGCGAAACTACGAAATGAGCTATCTGTGATAGTGTCACCCAGCTTTTAGCATTATAAGTCTTCACGTTTACTGTTGCGCCAATGACTGGATGGAAATCTTATGAAAAGAAAGTTGCGCACATTGTATAGTCGCAACCAAAATAAGAAAAAAAAACAGCATTTTATCCGTGAACGTCATCGGTTGTTTAATCTTTGAAAATACTCATATAAATTGAAAGTATTGACGAAACTTTGTGCTATCGGTGGTAAGACAAGGAAATTGGCTCTAAAAGAGTTTCTATTTTGAGACGTGTAGACACAATGAAGTATGATGGATATATTACAATATGGCGACGTTTGCCTGCTGTAAAAAATACGGAAATCATCAATTGACATCACGACTCGTCTTGTAATACCCAGTGGTCCTGACTTTAAACATAATGACCCGAGACACGCTACTCATTTGAATAGGAGATATTTACAGAAGAAAGTAGTTGGTGGCTAGATTGAAGTTATTAAGTTGAAAACGAAAAGCGAAATAATGTACTTTAGCTTATCTAGTAACAACTATAGCTGAGAACTCCAGGAGCCTAATCAGTGTTATCGGTAAAGGTAAAAAGATACTGTAGCGCAGTATCATATCTACGAACGCACAACGCTACAATCAAGATTTCGATACTCGTGGTGGGCAGAGCACAGATAGTTCATTATGTTATTTTGTGCTTCAAACAAAACAAACTATCGCTTCCAAATTGGGGATGGCTCTTCAGTAATAGTCCTGGTTTAGTTTTACGCGAAATTCTGAAACAAATCAATAAAAGCCTAGATTGCCTAAGTTTACCATTGTCAATTTCTCGCATAAAGTCCAACGTGCCATCTCTTTACGCCAAAGAAAGTTGTGAGTCTTACACATTCCCTGTTTATTTATTTTTGTTTATAATAATTTCAAAACAGTAAGAAAAGTAACCTCTTTGGACAGTTAATAAATCCTTTGGTAACGAACATAACTTTCGTAAGAAAATAGTATTTTGAGGGTGAGCTTGTTTTTAAAGGAAAGTCTAAAAAGTGAGCTATTTGTACTATTCCTACTGGAGGGGTGGGAGAGTTTAGAAGGTGTTATAAGATGTTCAGTAAACTGGACATCTTAATATCAGACATACGGTCAAGGCTGTACTTGGCTGGAAAAACAGTAATACAGTAGCTTAGCGATAAATTCGAGGTCTTCTAAAGCTATAAACCTGTTTGGGTACTTGCTTTGGGCAAAACATAAATAGTTTATTGTGCGGACTTGTTCGTCACAATAAACAAACAACGACCTACGAAAGAACTATTACATACTGCACAAATTCTAGTTTATTGACGTAGAGGTGGTGCAAAGTTTGATTTGTTGTTGTTTGCTTGTTGTTGTTTTTTAATATCGTGCAAAGCTACGCGAGCGCTATCTGCACTAGTCGTCCATAATTGGGTTAACCTTTTACCAACGAAAAGTGAATTTCACAGTAACATTGTAATGCCCGTACGGCTGAAAAAGCGAGCATGTTTGGTATGACGGGGATTCAAACCTGAGACCCTCAAATTGCGATTTGAGCGATACTTGGCCTTGTTGAGCCCAAGTGTTTAATGAATTGCACTAAATAGCTCGTCAGAGTAAGTTGAAGATAACTTGCTAATGTAAGAAAATATTTACAATATAATTCTCTCTATCTGTACCATTTAAGTTCGTATAAACCTCTTAAAATGGAAAATCGGCATTCAAAAATACTTCATGTTGTTGTAAGCTTCCAAATAAATCAGTGGAACGTCTGAAGATTTATAAAGTTAAAAACCGAGTTTTGATACCCGTGGCGGGCAGAACACAGATAGCCCATTGTGTAGCTATGTGTTTAATTCCAAACAAATAAAAACCTTAGTGATTCAAATGAAACAAAGCATGAGATCACCAAATTACTTACACGGTAAAACTACAAATTTCTGAAATTAGTTTGAACATTAATAACAACTGCAAGTTCTCCTTTTAGTAGGAGTTAAGTTTGAACATGTTTTCCGAACAGCTTTTCAAAGATAAAGAAAATCTGAACTGATTGCGACTGGAGACTTCACGTCTAATGTGGCTTCATTTTATCGTGCGCATGTCTATTGAGGCTTGAAGTCAGAATTATAGATAGTGTCAAAAGGAGACAGCGCTAACTGTGAAAGAAGATTTATAATTTGATGTTAAGAACACTGGAGGCAAACATTTATATGGAGACGAAGTTTGTAACTGTTTGAATGACGTTTTATAACGTACGGATACTTTGTACAAATATATATAATTTGACAAACGTACTTTCTTAGCATGTAACACGTATTTTAAAATGTGTTATATGTTAGGTATTTTTTATCTAAGGAAACTCGAACATTACATGTTGGTACAGTCTTCCTTTGTGAGTTCATTGTGCTTATAGATATCGGCAGTATTTTAAAACATAACTTAACTGTCCTTAGCGTATAGTACCATTTCATCATTATTTTACCCCAAGGAATAATATTTTAGTCTCTCAATTTAGTGTTTTAAGTAAGAGAAACATTTCGCGTTACCTAACGTACATATAACTGAGAATAGAAAACATAGTGCATTCATACCACTTGTTTCACGTATGTATTTGAATAATCAAATTTTCCTTCTTGTTTTCTTTCAACGGTTACTTTTATTAAAATTAATAGAAAAGAGTTTGTTTCAAATAGTTCATTTTAAGCTACTTTTGGATTTTTTCATTTATCGACAAAAAGGCCACTGTGTACACTTATCTATAAATAGTGCCTGAAATTATTGGAGCCATAGACACTTCAACGAATGTCCCACGTGCTGTCCTTGTAATTCGAATAAAGTTTGGATTAACGGTAGGATTAACTCGACCTTATTTTGCTTTGATAATGGCATAATTAGTCACGTAAGTTAAATTAAGAATAGCTTTGAATCACCTATGGTTCTAAAGTTTTCGGGCAATCTGAAGACGGATAAATAGTGATATTTGTGTGAGACAGTGATAACCTGTTGGTTGAGAGAATGAAAAAAAGCTAGTTAACACGGTCAGTTCTATAATTTGATTATAATTCTTCGTATTAACAGAGTAAGGCATAATGGGTGGAGTTGTACGTCTAACAACCAAACATGTTGGTGGTGTCACAACACTATTAAGCAAATTAATTATAGTGAATTGTGGTGGATAAAATTGAGAAATTGTGTCGTTCTAATTAGTGAAATGGATGAGAGTTGAGTGGTATCGAATGACTTGAGCCAAACTGCTTCCGGTTAAAACAAAATTTATATTATAACCAAAATTTCAAATGTCTTGATTAAATAAAGCTATATGTGTACATAAATATAGGGTCATACGATAAAAGGTAAAACAATAACACAACACTCCAGTATGTTATGGAAAATGGTTACTTCGTAAAAATAATTATGATAATGATTTTGCATGTAAACATTTGAACTTTGTATTTATAGCAAAAATAACTACGAAGGCTGTTTTCCGTTGTCACTGAATTTGAGCATCTGACCAGCAGGAAGGTAGCCAATAAACAGAACCTTATAAAACATACCACCCACGCTAATGAATTCGCTGCTATAGGGTCAACTCGAGATGTCTTGTGTAAACCTTTTTAGGTCTTCTTCTAGAGACAAAAAGTCTAAGTGAAAGAGATTTTTTTCAAGGAATAACTGTTGAGTGTTTTTGCTTCGCCTTCAGTAAGCTAACTGTTGAATGACATTTCTTCACCGTATTTACATAAAAGAAATTAAACAAACAGTTTAATGGCTTTCTAAAAAACCTCGTGATTTCATTGTTCATTTTGTTATATAAAAAGCTCTAAATGGGTTTACAATATTATTTTTCGTGCACAGATAGTATGTCAAAATTATGATTGGAATGAAGCCAAAGCCAATAACTAAAAAAAATCGACGCTACTTCTACTATTTATACAGAATTAAACACGAAAACCCGGGTTTTGATACTCATGGTAGGTAGAACCCAGATAGTCAGTCCACTGTGTCGCTTTGTATTAATTTCAAACAAAGCTCGCACACATACTCATACACATTTTTACTAAAAGATGAGACAAAAGAACAAACTAAATTAATCAACCGGTGTTATCTTTTATTTTTCTATTTCGGGAATAAAACTGTCCTTAGATGTGATGATCTTAGATCAGTTTGTTTTTTTCTCACAGATTTCTTTCATACTTGTGAGAATGATGTATATGAGGTGTTTTGTGGTTTATTATCGGGGTAACTACATGTCGGGACACTGAATAAGGAAACCCATGAATAGGAAAATAATAACAAATATAAACACGTTACCACAAGTATCAATATTAGAATACAAACTTTAGTATTTGTTTGTTTGTTAAGGGCAAAGCCGAAATGAACTCTTCGAATTGCCACTGAGCCACTAAAATGCAAAATTGTAATATGCTAAATTATAACTAATTATGTTGTATCTTCTTTGACCATGAACATATGATATTATCAGCGAACAGTTTCATATAATATTTTAATAAATCTTTTTTTCAAAACTAAACATCAGTTGTAACACAAAGCAGTATTAAAGACATTTATATTTAAGCTTCGTGAGAGTTTTCAAAATTAATGTTGTGGCATTTTATAACTGTCAAGAGTATAGGAATTACAAAAAATCCATAAAGGCCTTTAAAGGAGTACAAGGTCACGAATTCGGTAAAATATACCAAACTCGCATGAAAAGAAGTTTGTAGGTTTTTCTTACAGTAAAACCATATCGGGTTATCTGTTGAACCCACCGAGGGGAATCAAACCCCTGATTTTGGTGTTGTAAATTCGTAGGCTTACCACTGCACTAGCAGGGAATGGTATAAGAAGTAAAGAAAGGAGGTTTGGTAATAAAGTAAGTGTGCAATTTATTGTCAAGACACATGAAAAGCACGAGAAACGTTTCGGCACGCATAACTTCAACAACTAAAATGAAATGGTATAAAACTTACGTTATGTTTTGTTTCAAAATGTTGTGTGTATATTTTCACCACATCTTGCTCTTCAGGGTCTATTGACTGAGTGTGTTACATTATAACACACTGAATTATTATTATTATCTAGCTGCTTTAGTTGATTAGAAGATCACAAAATAAGAGCTGGATTTTGTTTTCTTATCACAGAATTTTCATATGTAACATCCACACTCACGTGAAATGATCTGAAAATATGTATTCCACGTTAAACTATATATTTGAAATCTTTAATATTGAAACGTCTCATCTTGAACAACAGGAATAAATGATTGGATGATTGAAACTAAACTTGGTCAAATAACTTTCTTTATGGGAAGAAAACATTTAAAATATATTTCGATTCTATTAATCATTACTTTCTATTTAGATAATATGTTATACGGACAAGAGAATGTTTGACATTTCTCAATGAAAACGAACTTACACATACAGATGTACAGCTGGGCAATACTTAAAGCCAATGAACATAAAGAATAAAATGCATTTTGCGTTGTTAGAATCAACCACTTATTTGAGTAGAGATTCGAAAGATGGAAATAAGAAAAATAAAAATAAAAAGCTTTTTTTAGCATTTCATAGGGAAAATGTAAACACTATGAAATTAGTCTAAATACTAAATGGTCTAAAGTTTAAGACCATACCAAAAAGAAGTCCTAAACAGGTTAGGAAATGCCCAACAAGAGGTGTCAGAGGAGAGTTGCACAGCCGTCACTGCGAATAGCTTCAAACATTCGCTTTGGCATGGTCGATATAAGTATTTGCAGAAGGCTGGCTGGAATGTTATTCCAAGTGGTGAAGATGGCTTTACGAAGATCATTCACTGTTTGGAGATGACGTCCATTTATATAGACTTCCCTTGCCATTCACCCCCACATATTTTCAATGAGGTTCAGTTCAGGTGAACACGCTAGATGGTCCATAAAAATCACGTTATTCGACAAGAAAAAGTCCTTCGTCCTGGGGGCATTGTGGATTGCAGCGTTGTCCTGCTGAAAGATTCAGTCATTTCCACACACTAGAGGGCCTTCAGTCAATAAGGATGCTCTCTTCAACATGCCAATGGCAAAGCGTGTTAAGGCGTGCGACTCGTAATCTGAGGGTCGCGGGTTCGCATCCCCGTCGCGCCAAACATGCTCGCCCTTTAAGCCGTGGGGGCGTTATAAATGTGACGGTAAATCCCACTGTTCGTTGGTAAAAGAGTAGCCCAAGAGTCGGCGGTGGGTGGTGATGACTAGCTGCCTTTCCTCTACTCTTACACTGCTAAATTAGGAACGGCTAGTACAGATAGCCCTCGAGTAGCTTTATGCGAAATTCCAAAACAAAATCTTCCATTGAAAAAGTACATGAACAAAATAAATTTATATTTTGTGTTTGTTTGGTTCTCACGACGATTTCATACTGTTTTTTAAACATTGGCCTTAGATATGATTAGAGTTGCATTATTAATTATTCACACTACAATAATACAAGTGTTCAAAATACTATGTTGACAATAATTTAAGATAGAAATAATGATGTCCTTATTACAATCTTGGGTAATTAATATGTTTGTTTATTGTTTGTTTTTGAATTAAGCATAAAGCTACTCGAGGGCTATCTGTGCTCTGCCCACCACAGGCATCGAAACCCGGTTTTTAGCTTTGTAAGTCCATAAACATACCGCTGAGCTACTGGTGGAGGGGCAATTAATATCAATTATATGTATTTACAATAATGATTATTAATAAAATTATGTATGTAAATATTTTTGCTTCTTTGTTCGCTCTTAAGTACTAAGCTACATAAGAAGTCTATCTGTGCCATTTCCACAACGGGTAATCAAACTCGGTTTCTGTGTTAAAATCCTTCACAGTTAACGCTGATCCAGAGGGTAGTTAATATTGTAAGTTAGACCGTTGATTGAACTTTTAATTTTTATCCAATTGAGCTTTATTTTTATATTCGAATTTGCTTGACTTTGTTTTAAGTTGAAAATTGTATAATTTTGTATGTAAGTCATTTAAATTCTTTGGTAGGAGAAGGAAAATATTGGGGGGGGGGTTAATATCATGTCTCTCCATTTGATAGTGCTGGCTATGTTCCTGAGACCCGCTATCATGAGGGCTTTACCAAGCTATTTGAGCCAAATAGCGATATTGAGTGTCAATTTTATAACAAGCCCATAGCTAAAAGAGTGATGCGTGTTCAGTGGCATCATATCTCGAACACTGGATCCTCCTATACGCAGCCCAGCAAGCTAGTAACATAGTGAAGCACGTAGATCTCATTGTTCAGGTTCTTAAGGCTGGTATTTATGTACTATATGTGCTACTGATCTTATCTCTCGAGTATTTATATACTAATGTGTAAATGATATGAGAAGTCATTCTGACAATGAAATTATAAAACAAAACAACTGTACTCTTTAGATAATGATTTCATTTTATTTGAGCCTACGTTTTGTACTTAGCCCTGAAAAAGCCACAATGGCAAAACGTTGGTCCTAAAAAAGTATTATCTTACAGTAAATGTTGTTGTTGTTGTTTTGCTTTATTGCCAAAAAAAAAGAACCTTCGAAATGCTTCCAGTATGTATTACAAATTCTAACAAGCAACAACAAGATACGATAAGTCAGTTGTGATTCTGATGCTTGTTACAAGGATGATTTACCTCGTCTTTATTTTGTAGGATCCTCTGTCTTACTAGATGTCTAGTATTTATAGAAACAAAATTTTCACTGCAATGAATTCATTAGCATATTTTTAGTGAAATGAAAACTGACGCATTCAGAATGCCTATTTTGTATTACAGCTAGTTTAACATGTTTCAGGCAAGCCATAAGAAATTTCAAATAAAACCTTCTTTCAGTTTTGTTCTTTTTACTCTTCCAGAAAATTTTCAATGAATAGTAAGGTACGATGTGCCAGTTCCAATTAGGTAAGGTTTCAATTTCAGTCAAAAGATGAAAGCACACGAAATCATAGCATGTAAAATGAAGTGACATAGCTGAAAAATTCCAATAAATCAATAAAGACAAAAGTTGTACGAGTTCATAGAATGTTTTTTCGTGAAACATTTTAAAAGAATGTTGAGTATAGTTCCAAACATTTCAAATATATCCATTTTTATAATATTTGTTTCACTTCAAAAAGTGAGGAGTGATTGTTTTCCTGTTTGTTTTGTGCACAAAGTTATATAATGGACAATCCGTGTCTGCCCTAGTTAACAAAACCTGATATTTAGTGTTACAAACTTACCACTGAGAAACGGGTGGCGTAATACATTTAAAATAAATTGTTATTATTCATTCACTTTGCTTCTAACATTAAAGTCAACCATAGAAGGGAATGGATTATTTCAACCTTTTGAGTCTTTGAGCGTGTTCCATTTAGGAGAATAAAATATTGTATCGTGTAGTAAATGAAAAACAAACATGGCGCACAATGGCCAATGTGAGAGACGTAAGATCTTCTTAGGTCATTTTTAATTATATTTTATCACTTCTTCTCGTGCGATTATCTTTAGAGGAGTAAAATCATTGGGGGCAACCAACTGAAATACAAGAAAGACTCACGTAATCATGAGAGGTTTACTTTTACTCTAGTTATTCATAAGAAAAGACCAGAATGAAGCATCGTTATACAGTAACAACTTTAATACAATGTTAATGTGTATTTAGTCTTGTGAAAGAAATATTTAAACGGTACGAATGGTTTCGTGGATAGTACAAAGTATATATTAGCAACGTGTTAATGCACAATAAGAGATCACGTGAAAATGATTGCTTACACGTTAAACACGATTTATGGCTCAGTAAATAGTGCATCTCTCTCTCTATCTCTAGTTAGTAGACTCGACTCGCAATCTTAGAGTTGCAGGTTCAAATCCCTGTCAGGTCAAACATTATCGTCGTTTCAGCCGTGGAGGTGTTACAATGTTACGGTCAATTCCTCTATTCATTGGTAAAAAGTAACACCAGAGTTGGTGGTGGATGATGATGACTAGCTGTTTTCCATCTAGTCTTACTCTGCTAAATTAGGGACAGCTAAAGCTGACAACTGTTGTGAAATGACTTGTAGAGTCATTAAACCAAAACGCTCATGTTATGTAAGGCATATATAACAGTAATTCAGCTTTACTGTATTTTGTTGCCCATGAAAATATGTATCAACTTGTTACGAAAGAAAGCTGACTGAAATCTTTAGTCAGAGGAAAGAAAAATGGATGGAAAGAACTAAGTATGTGCATTTTAGCTCGTATTTCATACTTTGTTTGTTTGTTTTCTGAATTTAGCGCAAAGCTACACGAGGATTATCTGCGCTAGCCGTCCCTAATTTAGCAATGTAAGACTAGAGGGAAGGCAGCTAGTCATCACCACCCACCGCCAACTGTTGGGCTACTCTTTTACCAACGAATAGCGTGACTGACCAACACATTATAACGTCCCCACGGCTGAAAGGACAAGCATGTTTGGTGCGACTGGGAAATTAGCAAATGAGATGTAAACTAAGACTGAAATGGATAATGAATATGATAACTACTACTGGTGTTTGTACTTTGCATAAAGAGTTAACATACTGAAATTTTACGTTGTGGTGTGTCTAAATAATTCAAAACTAGTTTTTATTTACATTCAACTTCGGGTTCATATTTTTTGAGAGGCTGTTTTATTGGTTAAATTAGCTCCAAAAGGGTAACTTACGTAAAAGAATAATACTTAATAGAAAAAAAATGTATTGCTCGCTCATTGGATACAAAATGAATAGAGTAAAAATTATTATTATTTAACGCTAAGTTATCGAAAGAAGTCAGTTTTATTAGAACTTATCGTTAAACCTTCCGTAATATATTCACGGAAGTCACTGTGTAGTCACAACCAATCATTTGACAGCAAAACTAAAAACGAATTGAAATACAGTGTAAAATAAATCACGATTGTTTGCTTTTATCCGATTTATCCCTTAAAGTTTGCGACAAAAAATAACTGAATAGTTTGACACTGACATTAATCCGATGCTTCAAAAGACTTTTGATAATGAAAACAGGTTTCATGTAGGTACTACCTGATATTTTTTATTCTAATGTCAATCTCTGTATTGTGGAAAGCAAGCTTTGTATATTACTACTATTCATACAAGGCTTGAAAAATAATGCAAATATGGCGAGTAATGTTGGCCCTTTCTATGATTTTGAGTCGTAGCACACAAACCGTTTGTGTGATGCAAGGGTGCCCGTGCCTCGTTGGTATTTGTATGATGTCAGATTGCTTATTAATTCAACTTCGATCTGATCGACGGGGACAATACAAGCTGCTCACAATAACTTGTAACACCAGACAATTATTTCTTTTTGTCTAAAGCCTAAAGTAGGTTATCTACTGTGCCCCTTACACGGAATCAAACTTCGGATTGGATTTTTTGAGCTGTCTAACCGTGGGGAGGGGGCAACATGTGACAAACCGATAACTTTCATTTATGGAGATAAATGTATACTATATGCGGTTTATTTATCTTTTCACCACCTGGCTATGCCGGGCTGACGATTTGTGAACCAACTTTCTTTCATCAAATTCATTAAACAATAAAAGAAATCTACGTTTATTTTAAAAGTTTTAAACTAAATATGTATAAATTATACATGGCAAAAGCTTAGCTCGTGAAAGAATAAAGTGAATTTTACTAACTAAGCAGTGTAATACTAGAGGATAGGCAGCTAGTCATCACCACTCACCGCCAACTCTTGGGCTACTCTTTTACCAACGAATAATGGGATTGGTTGTTACATTATAACGCCCCCACGGCTGAAAGGGCAAGCATGTTTGGTGCGACATGGTTTCAAACCCGCGACCCTCAGATTACGAGTCGAACACCTTAACCCACCTGGCCGTGTCGGCCGCTCAACCAGTATTCCTTTTTAGGTGCACACTTTACTCAAAGACGTAAAAACTGTGGGACATATTTCTAAAAACAATTTATTTTGACTATTTGAAGAAAAGACTTTTTGATATTTTTATCGTCAACAGTCGCATTTGATGTCAACAGAAACACATCGCTGTTGACGTTCGTAGAGTTAATCTTCTTCAGAACTTTAAATTGGTTCTCGATTAAACATTTATTGTCTTCGCCACAAGTTCAATGCACAACGCTTGTATAAACTGGAAAGAATTGTGAAACAGGCATACCATTGAGCCACTTAAACTGGAGTGTGCTTACTATCTGAAGGAACGACTTCTGTGAGAGTTACGGTAAACACTCTTAGAGTGCATAGTGCTTAGGTCCAATAAACCTTTTATTGGACCGTATGAGATAAAACAAATGAATTATAGATTAACATAAAACAAAGAAGATAAGATCAACACAAGCGACGAGAGAGAATTCTCTAGAAACACGTTCTGGTTTGTCACTGTTTTTTTTTAAACAAATGTATTAATAAATTCAAATAAAAACTGTAAACTAAAAATATTTAATTTTACAATAAAAATTTATTTTGAAGTTCCTTCAATTATATCATTTATGTGGTGTTAACTGGAGCATAGAAAACCCATCAAAAATGAATTAAAAATACCTTGTAACTGCAGGAGTTAATTTGTATTTTAATAGTATACCTTTTATAAGGAAATCCCAATCACAAAATATGTCCCCTTTCAACCATGGAGACGTTATAATGTTTCAATCAATACCACTATTCACTAGTAAAAAGCAGTCCAAGAGTTGGCGGTGTTGACTATCTACCTTCTATTATTGCTAGATTAGGGATAACTAGCGCAGATAGCCTTTGTGTATAGATTTACGTCAAATTCAAAGCGAATCAGACCAAACCTACAGGTGTATATTGAATAGATTTGTCCACCTATTTCCGAAAAAAAAATTAGCCTGGCATGGCTAGTTGGTTAAAGCACTCGACTCGTAGTCTAAGGGTCGCGGGTTCGAATCCCCGACACACCAAACATGCTTGCCTTCTCAGCCGTGAGGGCGTTATAATGTGATGACCAAGTTGGCGGTAGGTGGTGATGACTAGCTGTTTTTCCTCTAGTCTTACACTGCTAAATTAGGGACGACTAGTGAAGATAACCCTCGTGTAATTTTGTGTGAAATTCAAAATAAACCAAACTTATGAGGAAATTAAAATATTTAAGAGTGGTAGAACTAGAAAAATGAAAAAGACGTCGTTAGCAAATTTTTCTCATGAACTTTTCAGAACTATCGGTTGGGAAACGCTGCTCTAGTCTATCAGTTTACCCCCTCAGTAATATAGTGGTATGTCTGCGGACTTACAACGCTAGAAACCGTGTTTTGATACCCGAGGTGGACAAAGCACAGATAACCATTGTGTAGCTTTGTGCTCAACCACACAACAAACTATCGATTCGAAAATAGGGACACTTAGATCAAATTACTCTTAATTACCTTGAAACGAATGTCTCAAAATATAACAATAAAATATTTGGTAAGATCCAAAACAATAGCAATTTAATAAAACTGTAGAACTAAAACCATTTATCTATTACTTAAAATACAATTGATATATTTTTGAAATAACATAGATTAAGTTAAGTTTTGAAGTTGTACACTATCTGTACACTGCCTACCACAGGTATCGAAACCCGGTTTTTAGCGCTACTCGTCCACAGACATTCCGCTGAGCCATTGGAGTGGGTGGTAACAGTAATCGGAAAAGCACCAAAATAATTTGAATTTAAAACTTCAAGGAAGCATCGTTTATTGTTGTTTTTTTAACTGAATCAGTTAAACTGTTGAACTAGTAAGAAAATAAAAATATAACTCGTTTTTATACACCTTAATTTTGAAATGTTTGATTTAAGTATTGTGAGTTTTGTAAATTTACCAGTGACCCCATGGGGAAGGGAAAATCGTGGCATGGCATTGTGGTTAAGGCACTCCATTCACACTATGAAGGGCAACGGCTGGAATCTTTATCACAGAACATGAGCGCCCTTTCAGTTATGGCGTGTTAGAATGTGATAGTGAATACTATTATTCACTGGTAAGTAGCCAAAGAGTTGTTGGTGGATAGTATTGACTAGCTGTTTTATCTTCAGCTTATAACTCCTAAATTAGGATCGCATAGCGCAGAAGACTCTCGTATAGCTTTAAGAATTATTAAAAAAAAAAGTCACTTGAAAACCCAAAATTTTCGACATCTGAAACTTAAAAAAAAAATCGTACTTAATTTTGTCGATAGGAGGAAGAAAATTCGATCACAAAATTTTAAACTAAAGATAATGTGCAGTTAACATAGAGTATTCTATAAACACAATTGACTCGGGTAGACACAAAAACAATTCGACATACATCTTATTGAAATATAATAAGTTGAATGCACCATATAACTGAAATTTTTACATTTTGTACTATTACTTATTTTTCTTTAAACCCGTGTAAACCCCTCTATTTTACTGTTTCTCCTATACATCTCTTTAGTAAATAACATTATAAATTGGTTGTTAAGCTTGTGTTATATTCAGGGAGTTCCTGAGAAGCATCATTTTCAAAATTGAAAGAAGCTGGGATTGGATACTGTTTATAGTTGGTTTTTTCTCGAGGGAAGTATGGTGATTTTTTTTTTAGCTCGACTGGGGTCGTGCCTGTTAAAGTTTGAATCAACTAACTGTTTGAATGATTTGAAGAAGGGTTTTAGTATTTGTTGACTTGTATGCTAGGTTGACAGAGCGTAATATCAGTTAGTTGAATATAGATATTTGGCAGGAGCAAAAAGACTGGTTTTGTATTCTAACAAATCAATAAACATCCAGTAATAAAATTTCTTTTAGTGGCACAACTGAATGTCTGTGGACTTATAATGCTAGACACCGGGTTTCTATATCCGTGGTGGATGTAGCCCATTGTGTACGTTTGTGCTTAACTACGAACAAATAAACAAATCCATAATTTAATTAAAAAATCTGTTGTAATTTAAATGTTTAACAAAATAGACAAATAAACCACATGAGGGTCTCCTAGTGACACATCGGTATTTTTGCGGACTCGCACTGCTAGAGAAAGGGTTTCGATACTTGCGCAGATCACAAATAGCCCATTGTCCAGCTTTACGCTTAATTCAAAAATAAATAAACACAAGTTAAAACTAAAAATATTGTATCAAATTATATTACAAAACTTAGCGTATTATACAGAAATGACTGGCGATTTGAAGATCTATATACGTAACCGTTTAAATTTGAAAATATATGTTTAATTAACATGTTTATTTGAGGAATTGATATATTACTTGAACGAGATATGTTTAATCTGGACTAAAGATTCACAGTTTCTCACGTTTCTAAACGTACTGTTTAACTTTAATATTTTTTTATTATTTACGAAATTATTTGGAGAACAAGTTAACTTGAGATATTTAGCTGATTCATAACAGTTCATTTAATTAATTTTGTTTGGAGATTTTCACGGGTAGGCTGTTGAAGAAACTTTATGAACATGTAATTTGACCTCTCATCAGTACTTAGTCTGTTTTAAGGAACACCGAGAATGTATAATCCAACATTGAGTTGCCTCCACTTGGTCTGCTTGAAAATTTATCGCCCAGTAACAGTACGGGAGTTCTGTCTAGTAAATTACACGAAGGAACCAGCTGGATTTGAAGGCTGATATAATGTCATTCGAATTGCTTAGAACTGTCCAAATTTTTTATAATACCGGTTCTGGCGAATACCAAGTAATTGAAATGCACATAGTCTTGAGTAGTTTGAGATCTTTTTTGGAACATATTAATTCTGAATCTACTGCGATTAAAACTTGAAGCAGAAAAAAGGTACATTGAAAAGTATTTTCACAGTTATTTATTATAATAATATCATTTGGGTTTTCCTCTGGTCCTATATAATGAAAATAAATTTTTTTTTAAAGATTCTTAACACTAATTGTGATAAAGTTAAAATCAAGAAGGTTGTTGTTTTGAATTAAGCACAAAGCTACACAATGGGCTATCTGTGCTCTGCCCACCACGGGTATCGAAACCCGGAATTTAGCGTGTAAGTCCGCAGACATACCGCTGAGCCACTGGGAGGCAAATTAAGAAGGAGATAAGATGAAACTGAAGCTGAGAAAAACCGAAAAATAAACATTTTTAATCGTGTGAAGCTGATTCATTGTAATTGCACAGAAATGGTGTGGTTTGTCTGGAATTTCGCGCAAAGCTATACGAGGGCTATCTGCGCTAGCAGTACTTAATTCAGCAGTGCAAGACTTGAGGAGAGGGCAACTAGTCATCGTTATCCACCACCAGCTTTTGGGCTAATATTTTTTACCAATGAATAGTGTATTTAACCGTAACATAATAACGCCCGCATGGCTAGGTGACTGAGCATGTTTGGTGTGACAGAGATTCAAACCCGTAACCCTCACATTACGACTCGAGCTCCCTAAGCAGCGAGTCATGCCAGGAGACTAGAAGAAACCGTTGCTGTCAGGTAATTCTATACGGAATATTTCGCTGTGCTTTCCACGTCAGAAAAGTCATGTTATACAACTGGCGCCATCTAGGGTTATTTCAATTAAACTAAAAAATATAAATCTTATGTTTTTGCGGAAAGCTACACAAGGAGGTGTTCGAGTTTTGTTCACCTTGGGAATTTTTTTTTGGATTTTGTTAAGTGTTCCATGACCGTAAAACTACCGATGAAGACCATCATCATAGAAAGAGAAAATGTTGTGAGTTTGAAATTAAACACAATGTTATACAATGAACTACCTATCTGTGCTGTGCCCACTACGAGTACTGAAGCCAGATTTCTAGTGTCATAAGTCCGCAAATATTGCGCTGTACCACTTGAAGATGGGGCGGGAAAAGAGAGGAACAATGCACTTACATTATACGATTTTTACGTAATGTTTAGAAAAACAACAACAAAATACGTAGTGACAGGTTTGTAGTTTTATTTCCTTAGATCGAGTAAATTTATCTCAATTGTTTTCCTCTTATCTCGACAGTTCACTAATGAGTATAAAACGATGAGCACCAATTTATAATCCATGTATGTGCAAAAATATTTACTAGTACTAAAAGTGACTAAGTCAAAATCCACATTAAATTGATGTCAACTAAGTAGCTTTTCTTCTTCGACTTTATAAACCTGATTCTTGTTGGGTTCAAGTTTTTCACAAAACTACACGATAAATATCCTTAATAGCCGTTCATAACTTACCAATAAGAGTCTAAAAAGAAGGCAGCTAGTCATCACCACCCACCACCAACTCTTGGGTTACTCTTTTAGAAACGAGTAGTGGAACTGACTTCATACTTTAACCCTCCCCCACACACACACACAAATTATTCATTACCATCCACGACCAACGCTTTGGCTACTATTTTGCAAACGAATTATGGGATTGACCGTTACATTATAATGCACCCATAGGTGAAAGAGCGAGAACATTTGGAGGGACGAGAATTCAAACCCTCAACCCTCAGAGTGCGAGTCAACCACCCTAACCACCCGGCTATGCTGGTCCCAAAGCTGTTTTTATACTCTTGGGATGTTATATTTTTAATCACACTCTTTTAATTGTCGTTAGTTTCATGAGATCAGGAGAGGTTTCGTGAAAAATGATCCATGTAATAGATCACGGATCACCAACAGTGGCACAGCGCTATGCCAGGTGGTTTATAGTGTTGGAAACCGGACTTTCATATCCATGATGGTCCGAGCACAGATAGTGCAAAGCTATAAAACAAGCTATCTTTGTCCAACACGGGTATAGGAAACTGGTTTCTAACGGCACAACACTACAGAATGAGGGTAGAATTTAAAATATTTTGAATAACTGTGTGATGTACCCAGGAAACAGCATTTGTTAAAACGCCTTTAAGATAATTTTAGGGTAAAAACAATATTGACAATTTTTTGAGATTGAAAAAAGTCTTTTTCGGGAAACCAACGTTCTGTCTAGAATTTTAAAGGTAATCTTCAAGTTCAGGAGAAACATTCCATGTAAATCACAGTATTACAATGCTCTTAGGCTGAATTTTATTGTAATTTGTAGGCAGGAGTGGCTGGCACTGCAGGACCAGCTCAGGTGACATTATGTGCTGCATACTGGTTAACATTGCAAATTAAATTTAAAAAAAAGCAGTTCTTAAGATTACGTCAGATGCACTTGTATCCTAGTGGGCCAATCAGCGTCTGCTTATCGATTAATTGTTGAACTGGAAATATCTATTATTTAACTATAAGAAAACAAAGCTGATTTTACAAAAGCAAGTGTCTTTTGAAGTGCATGTTATATTTAAATATATATATATATATATATAATCCATATGAAGATGTTCAGGGGTCTTATTTAAAAAAAAAAAATTCTGTCTCGTTATATCAATGAAAATTATTTATGGATTGCTGGTATGAACTGATAAGTGGTTAAAATAGCTTTCATAATGCTACTCTGGTAGATATGATAAATGAACCATAACCTGATCTGTTAAAACTTCCTTTCAACAGAAGGAGAAATAAATGGTTCTTTTTTTTCTTTTTTTTAACTGACGTTAGGAGAACCATGTAGTCTTGGAACATCCGCTGTCCGAATTCGCTCAAGTTAACAGTTTTGCGCTAAGAAATAGTTGTAAATCCTATAGATAATGTTTAATTGTTGGAACTGAATACCTAAATCACCAATATTAGTTACACATATAGAAGATAAAAGTTAACAAACTACAAGAAGTTATTAAAATTCATAGTTATCGCTCTGTAAGTAGTAACGCTTCACAACTAAGCCTATTGTTTATCGTATGTTAAAGCGACGCGAATCTCAAGCTCTTACAGTGTTCCTAACAGAGTAGGTTAACGGATGTTTATAAAGTCGTGAGCTTAAGATATTTTTCTGTTTATAGTTTCAATAAGTGTTCTTTCATTTTTGTTTTGTGTTTAAACACAAGGCTACATAATGAGCTGACTCCGATTTAAGCTTTATTAGTCAACAATGTCATAACTCAGTTGTTATTTTTAGATAATATTGCGAAAGGCTGTGCATACTTTACACAGTTCCCGATTTGAAAAATTCAAGTTCGTTGGATATATAGAAAGAGCTTTTAAAAAAATATTATGGTGAAGAGAAAAACGAGATAAAACTAGGCAATAAACAAAGTTTGACATTAACTGTAATCTCATTGCATCAAAATGCTCATTGTTGCTATTTTTGCCCATAAATCGTTTTTATCCGTTAGCAAGTTTTCCCTGTTATTTTGCCAACGGCATCGTCTCTACACGAAAATAGTGGCACGTAAAGCTTACTAGACCAACTTTGGTGTTTTGTAGAATAACTTTCCAAAAGTTTCAAAAATATTTATTTGAAATTTAAAATTATAGATCTACAACATAGGTCTAATGTTAGAACATTAATGGTGTTAGAACAATGTCACAAATGCTTGCAGTGTCTGATGTCAGATTGTCAAAAAAAAAAGAAACATCGTCAAACGACGTAATACCAAATTTTCAAATTGATAAAACTTGGAGTACATCGTGAATGCATAATAAATGGTTTGAATTAATAGGAGGAAACGATCGGATATTTAATCCTGAAATTAAACTGAACTGTAACAAATAGTATGTTTAGTGCTTGAAGATAAGAACAATGATATAGTGATATGTAGTTTATACCATATTACAATGTCAGTAATGCAAACAACAACAAACACTTAATTGGTCAATTTTAGCTGGTAAAACTATATCAGAAACGGACGTTTAATATCACATCAAAGAAAATCAATAGTAACAGTTACTAAGGAACTAAGTGCCTGACAAGCAAGAGACACCTTCATTTTCTGCCTGATCCACTGTATATGCCTAAAACCTAATACTTTATTCAAAACGATTTTTCTATCTATGTAATTCAGTTTTTACATTCATTTTTTCCACATTGCTTTACGAATAGTCTAAATCTGATATATATCTAACATGACATAAAAATTATATTATTTCTGAAGATTAAGATATGACCACCAATTATTTTTAACAGAATTTCAAAGCTAAGAAACCAAGTTGTTTTTTTTATCATGGAGATACTACCCGAATCTCTATTGACATGTAAAAACTCGTATACTGAAACCTTCTTTGTCATGAAAGTTTAATAATGTTCTGACAACTTGACTTAAAACCGTACTATCTACTTTACCAACAAAGAAGTAGGCAATACGTTTCCTGCCAAATCAAAATTAGATAGACAAGTGCTTCTGTAGCAAGCTCCTTGACGTGCACACACACAGCTCCATCTTAATTTATAAAAGTATAATATTTTTCTCTGTAATAATTCTAATTAAGTTGCCATCATAAAGCCATTGAATCAGTTACTAAGAGACAAGGTTTTCTATATTATTTCTCTGTTAATTTTTTTTAAACGCTTCTTCCCCCCAAAAAACCAACTAATAAACACTTAAACAGAAATGTTCCAAAAACGTAATCATGAGAGATGAGGTAGTTCAATTATCTGATGCAAAAATATGAAAAATTTTAGAGAATAAAAATAAATAGACAGCTTTACCACATTCCATCACTTGTCTAATTGTTAAAGTATCCTTTCTCAGAAGTCCCAAAAAATCTCGAAAATAATTTGATGATTTTGAGATTCACTTCCATTTAATCTGCGCTGTTTCTTCTTAATGAGCTCTTACATGTTGGATATTTTTTATCTCGCTTACCCAAACGTCCTCTCATCAGTTTGATACTCTATCGATGCCATCGCTTTGTAGAGAAACAAGTTATTGGTAGTTCAAAGGATGTCATTAAGCGCCACCTCTTTTACTGCTTATAGTTTCATGGTATTCTAGCCAATTACTGAAGACGACAGTTTGTCCTGAGATTAAAAGAATGTGAAGACATAAATGAACCGCTGTTGTGAAAGCTAAGCGTTGAAAATCAAGTACCTCTCGGAACAGTTCTTGAAACTATAAAATTGTGTAAGTCTGACAATATGAATCTTGTATTTAGAATGGTTAATCAGTCAAGTTTCCACACTAAACATATTTTCACTGAAAACAAACATTTCACTTTGAGCTCAGGTTTTTAAAATTTCCTCTTACCGAAGACTTCTTTTTGAGTTTCGTAATTTGCAGATGAAAAGGAAATAAAGGAAATATTAGTGCCTCAGTATCATTTTTCAAGCACCGGGAAACTTTTTTATAATTTATTTCACACTGTATAAAAAGGGATAAAACAACGTATTAATTAATATACTCGATCTAACTTGTTACTTCATTCCTGGTATACTTTTTCATTTGTTCCACTAGGGAACACTATTAAGAGTATATAATACAGGTTTGTCATTATTTCTATTTTGAAAATTCAAACTTATCTCCAAAAACTTGAAAGAAGAATATTATATTTCGTAATAGTTTAGGTAATAAAAAAATTACTCGAGCTGAAAACTGGATGCAATAAAATGTTCGCTGTAGGCGCGCGAATATTTGGTGAAACAATAACACACTTTTACAGTAATTTTTTTTTAAATCTTATATTGAAAACATATTAGGGAAGAGGGTGGTTCTAAGTTCTAATTACTTCCAAATGCAGATATGGCACAACTAGAAATACATGACTCTTCTATGTCTTTCTCCCAGTACTTACACCTCTGATAAAATGGAAGCCGACTGGCAGAGCCCGTGAATGATAGATATCTTACCACATTATATTATAGCTTGTTTTTGAATTTTGCGGAAAACTACACGAGGTCTATCTGCGCTAGCCATCCCTTATTTTGCAGTGTAAGACCAGAGGGAAGACAACCAGTCATCACCACTCACCGTCAACTCTTGAGCTAATCTTTTACCAACGAATAAGGGAATTGACCGTCATGGCTGAAAGGGCGAACATGTTTTGTTGAACGGGGATTCGAAACCGCGACCCTCGGATTGCGAGTCGAAATCCTTAACCACCTGGTTATGCCAGGCCTTATATTACAGATTTCGTGACTTTATCATAGTTTTAATATCACTAGTCTAAGTGCGATCGTATCGTGAAAATACGAGAATCAATCTGGTTCTTCTTTCTTTGAAATATTATCGAGCAGTTGATAAGCATAAGGAAGAGAATATAACATTTATTTTTTTCTGAATTACAGATGAATACAAAATTACTGCTAGTTTCACAAGGAAAGTGAAAGATAAACATAGATTATATAATATAAATGTCGCATTTCAAGTGAACAAAGATGAAAAATATTAATGCATAGTCTGCTTATATGTGTGGAACACAGAAGTTGAATAGATTATATTAAAACGATTTAGGGAGACTTATCATGCTTTTTCAATCCATACCGTCATGTCTGTTCATACTTTGTTTGACGGCCACGATGTCTGATATGGCCTGGTGGTTAGGGCACTCGACTTGCAATCTGAGGATCGTGGGTTTGAAACCCATCCTCGATCATGATCGCACATTCAGCCGTAAAAAAACGTTATAATGTGACAGTAAATTCAACTCTTCGTGGCTTTTCATTTTTTATAAGACGCCACACTTTGATTACTGTGGCTGAGGTGCAACTTGTTGTAAGTCTGCATATGGATGGTCTTGGTACTTCAAATTGATCTATATTCCTTTACATTACAATGAAATTATAAAAAAGATATAAACGTTGGAAATCCGAAATCTTCGATCTGAAAATATCTTTATAATCAAAGTGTATTAATATTTTCCATTGAATAGGGATGTTACACATTATTAAAAAAAAACGTTTATTTGTTCATAGTCATAGTGTGCTCTGCTCACTACGGGTATTCGAACTCGGTTTCTAGCATAGGAAGTCTGTAGACATATTGCTGTGTGCTACTGAGAAAAATTCTCAAAAGCGATCAGTTTCTTTAGTATTACATTACCTACAAGACGCGCAAAAATATCAAAACGCGCTTGTAATAGGTGAAATACTTTCGCAGCTTTATATTGGCTGTGGTTGTCGCGTGATTTGCTGATTTGCATTTTTAAAACTGTTGAAATATATCTTGCGGAACTCTTTGTAGCTACCCATTTTTTAATATAATATTGATCAAAATCACTGAAATATTTTCATTAAACTTATTCTATTTAATGAAAAAATTGAAATCAACCTTTTAAACTTACATAATACAACGAAGCCACACAAATTAAAATACTTATTCTAGTCGTGTACGCTATTAATTTGTTCTAAATTATTCAAACATTTAGGGTTCAGATCGTGGCCGAGTTCTTAGTATGGGCTTAGTGTACATTACGAGGTTGACTGTAAAATCCCACTATTCGGTTTGTTTGTTTTGAATTTCGCGCAAAGCTACACGGGGGTTATCTGCTCCATACCTCCCTAATTTAGCAGTATAAGACTAGAGGGAAGGCAGCTAGTCTTCACTACCCACCGCCAACTCTTGGGCTCCTCTTTTACTAAAGAATAGTGGGATTGACCATCACATTATAACGCCCCCGCGGCTTAAATTCGAGCATGTTTGGTGTGACGGGGATTCGAATTTGCGGCCCTGGGATTGCGAGTCAAGTGCCTTAACCACCTGGCCATGCCGGGCCTCACTAATCGGTCAAACAAAAGTAGCGTAAGAGTTAGTGGTGAGAGCAGTTGACTAACTGCCCCCGCTAGTGTAGCGGTATGTCTCCGGATTTACAACGCTAAAATCAAGGGTTCGATTACCCTCGGTGGGCTGAGCAGATAGCCATTTGTGACTTTGCTATACGAAAAACACAGTTGACTAACTAGCCAACATTTTTTTTTCCTAATTTATTAGTTCAAATTAAGAACGGCTAGAAGAGATAGTCCTTCAGTGTATTTCAGGATAGAAACAAAGTGGATCACACTGTTAAGGTTATGTAAATATGTGCAGCAGTCAGAACATGAATTATAATTATTGTTTCAGTGGGTCATCAAATGTGTGCGAAACCAAAGAGAAGCTGGTAGATATTTAATATGTATATATATATATATTTCTTTTTATAGAGAACAAGAACAAAGTAGAAAGAGCAAGACACCAATGAAATCTAACAATGTTTCTTTAGCTGTAATTTATAATATTTTAATAACCCCGAGGAAAAATTAAAAAAAAAACTTAATGAAATTAGTTGTCGTTGTTTGCTAAAGACTGTGAAAAATTGTTGTCAGTTAAAAAGAACAGACCACATTTAAATAGACGAAATAGTAGCTCAAATAGCCTGAGAAGCTTTGACAAACAATGACGATGCTGAGCTAAGGTACTTTTCAATGAAACTGTTTAGGTGGAGTAAAACCACGAAACTAAAATGATGAAAACATTACACAAATTTTGATGAACTAAAATACAGTTATCTAATTATATTATTGAATTTAATTAAATTACGATTGTATTGAAGCAGTAACAGGGCAGAAAGATCTATACGTACATAGAAAGGAAAACAGAAAATAAGAAAATTCTGAGAGCAGTTATGTTGAAGTCATGATCTTTATCAATTAAAGATTTAAACTTTGGCGGATTAAATAATGGCTGATTAGTTACGTCTATACCAAGTCTTTAGTTTGTGTTCATTCTATAATAAATCTCTAGTTTTTAACTCCATAAGAAGACATTAGTTTGTGTCAGTTCCATACCAAATCTCTAGTTCGTGTTAATTTCACGAGTCTCTAGTTTGTTTTAACTCCACAATAAGTCTCTAGTTTGTTTTAACTCCACAATAAGTCTCTAATTTGTATTCCTTATGATTATTAAAACTATTTATTTTATGTCTACTTTTTTTCACAAGATCATTTATAATCCATGTTAGGTAGCATAAGTC
This sequence comes from Carcinoscorpius rotundicauda, assembly GCA_011833715.1. Taxonomy (NCBI): domain Eukaryota; kingdom Metazoa; phylum Arthropoda; class Merostomata; order Xiphosura; family Limulidae; genus Carcinoscorpius; species Carcinoscorpius rotundicauda. The sequence goes on along the minus strand of CM022396.1, from coordinate 51,501,221 downwards.
AAATGTTTTAAAATATAGTTTTCATTATTATTATTCTGTAAAACATTTTCGAAAGAAACTGATATAATGATGCTACAAACGTAATTTATGGCGTTGGTAACGCGAAAGGACGATACTAAACGCATGCAGCTGATAAGCAATTCTTTGCCTATTATTTGACGTTTACACACTATTTATATCTTAGTGATGTTCGGTAACCATAAATAAGACATTTATTTCGCAACGGCTGACCATTGGTCACTTCAATAGATAGTCCAGTTAACTATCTTGGCCGCTAATGTGATCTATAACTTCGACGTCAGTTGCTAATGAGAGCTTCGTCGCTGTTCTTTGTCCTTTCGGATAAAATTTGGATTAGAATTAAAAAAAAAAACTAGGCTTATAACACAAACATTATGTTCTTGTAGTCATAATATGGATGAAAAAATATTTTTTTTGTCTTTAAAGGCTAAATGAACTCTAACTGTATACCAAATCAGACGATATATATATGTCTTTCGAGAGTTGCCAAGCAATATAACGTAGGTGGAACGGGCAGTGTATTTTCAAAAAAAAAAAAAAATAACCAAGCGAAGTTCATTTATTTTTTATTTCCGTTGTCTTACTTTACTGTGTGGCTATCACTAATGATACCAAAAGACGTACAGACATACTTTTTTGTGTGTCATCTGAAGAGTATGGATATTGACCAAAATTGGCTTGAAGATTAATTACTGGTGTCTTACGATACCCATTGTATCATCTAAGTTACAAGGTCAAGGAGGAAAGAAATAAGTTTATCTCAGTGTAGCTGACTAGTTTTAAGACAGAAGTGTCCAAAAGTGCTTATTTCTGTTTTCTTTAAGCTTGCAATTTTCAATATCCATGTTAACATGTTTATGTGTATACTGTGTAAATGCCTATGTGGAAAAGTAATAAAATATTGGCAACGATATGTTTACACAACCATAAATGTAACTTTACGTGTTAAGTACATCATATCTAAAACATTGTACGATACCCAGATATAAACGAGTGTTTGCTGAAACAAATTTAGGGAAATAACTGTTTTTCACATAAAAGAGAAACAAAATATCTTAGTGCTTACAAAATAATTTGAAATATTTATCTGTGGGGAAAACAATCCTGAGGAATGGTGATTTTTCTATCATATAGATCGAGTGATATTTGGATATAACAAGTTTTCGTGGTTATTTGTGGTACATGGTTATGTTTTTGCAGCCGAAGCACGTTACATTTTGTTTTCTATTACTATCAGATATTCTGATATTTAGATTTAGTATTAAGTGTTAAATGTTTATTCTACATGCAGACTGAGATTTACAGACACAACTTGTGGAGAAGTTACAACCCGAAGAGTCTATTAATAAAATGTATTTATTTGCTAATATTTTGCATTTACATTATCTTTTCAACAGATGTTATAATTTTGTTTCACTGAAATGAGCCAATTAAAATAAAGTATTGTTTATTTATTATACACTGGTGATAATAACTTATAAAACTCCCTGTAATACAAAAACTTTACATACAAACAAAAAACGTAGTTTGAAAAATGGCCCGGCATGGCCAAGCGCGTTGAGGCGTGCAACTCGTAATCAGAGGGTCGCGCGTTCGCATCCAAGTCGCGCCAAACATGCTCGTCCTTTCAGCCGAGGGGCGTTATAATGTGACGGTCAATCCCACTCTTTGTTGGTAAAAGAGTAACCCCAGAGTTGGCGGTGGGTGGTAATGACTAGCTGCCTTCCTTCTAGTCTTACACTGCAAAATTAGGGACGGCTAGCACAGATAGCCCTCGAGTAGCTTTGCGCGAATTTCGAAAACAAAAAAGAAAAGAGATAATCATTAGTTTACATCTATTAAAATGTTTTATTAATTCAAACGCCCTAAGAAATACTACAAAAACGTAACGATAACCACATTAAATAGAAATGAGAAACTAAAAGCCACAATAATGATTCATCCAAACTGGAAAAGTACGTTATCAAAAGATAAAATAATTAAAAAGATCTACAACCACGCACAAGAAACCAACTACTGACAAATTTTATTTAAAGCAAGAGGAGCTATTGGAACTTGAAATTTGTTAATACCAATTTGTGACTAATAATGTTATGTCTATCCATCAAAAACACTTCCTACAAAATTCAGCCCTAGCATATTTTCAAAATTAATTAATTTTTCCTCAACGCCACAGACATTTTCAACTCAAACTGCAGCTTACACTGGAACTCTCCACTCGGTTCAATATTAATATGAGGGATAAACAAAATTTTAAAACTCAGGTGGAAGTTTGATATACGATTGAGAATGTAATCTGATTAGGGTATCCGTAACTCATATAAAAATATTTTATCCCAAGAGAAACGGATATTTTATTTTAAAATAGGCTTTTATTCACTTTGCCAAAGTGTTTGCAACGAAAGTAAAGTTGTATTATTTATATGGATTCAGCGTGTGAGACCCGGCATGTCCAGGTGGGTTAAGACGTTCAATTCGCAATCTGAGGGTCAAGGGTTCAAATCCCCGTCGCACCAAAAGTGCTCGCCCTTTCAGCTGTGGTGGCGTTATAATATGACGGTCAATCCCATTATTCATTGATTAAAAGGTTAACCCAAAAGTTGGAGGTTGGTGGTAATGAGTAGCTGTCTTCTCTCTAGCCTTACATTGCTATATTAGGGACGGCTAGCGCAGATAGCTCTCGATTAGCTTTGCGCGAAATTCAAAACCAAACAAACACTGTGTGTGGTGTGTGTATATATATATATATATATATCTTGTTTGTTTGTTTGTAATTAAACTCAGAGCTACACAATGGGCTGCCTGTGCTCAACCCACCATGAGTGTCGAAACCCGTTTTCTATCTGTGTAAGTTTGTGCTACTGGGGGTCAACGCGTAATGTGTAGCATAATTGTTATAAATTCATATAACAGTGAACACAGTAATACTAAACATATTATATCAGATTACGTAGCATAACTGACTGTAACACTATTAATTATGTAATAAATAAGTCATACATAAGGCACTGATATATTATAGAAATAACCTGTATAAATTATTTAGATAAACTCCTTTATTTAAAAGTCCTTCAAAATGTAACGCATGGCGTAATTAAATATTTACTGTTTCAATAAATTTCACCACAATTGTACCAACATAAACATCAAAATGTGTAGACAGTTGAAAAAAAGCGAATGTCTAATACGTGTAATAACCACTACTTAGTCGAGTAAGGTACAACACATTGACCCCACCCTAGTACTCTATACTATAAGAAAAGTTAGTTTGGGCTCCGTAGACAACAAGAAGAATGCATAGGGAAAATTAATATCATGAATAAAAAATAATTTGTATGGTAAAGAAAGCTTGTATTTAATTATTGATAAAAGAAACAATGAATCAGTGAATCAGTTCCTGTCAGATGGAAATTATAGCTTTTGATGACATGACTAACGGGACCTGGCATGGCCGAGCGCGTTAAGGTGTCCACTCGTAATCCGAGGGTCGTGGGTTCGCGCCCGTGTCGCGCTAAACATGCTCGCCCTCCCAGCCGTGGGAGTGTATAATGTGACGGTCAATCCCACTATTCGTTGGTAAAAGAGTAGCCCAAGAGTTGGCGGTGGGTGGTGATGACTAGCTGCCTTCCCTCTAGTCTTACACTGCTAAATTAGGGACGGCTAGCACAGATAGCCCTCGAGTAGCTTTGTGCGAAATTCCAAAAACCAAAACCAAGACATGACTAACGAGTTACACGCGACAATAATTCTGTTACGAAAGTGAGTCATTAAAAGGTCATATCTCAATTATTTTATTTTTAGAACGTATGGTTTTAGTAAATAATATACATGTAGTGCATTGAAAAACTGATTGGAGTTACTATTTTTACCAAACTTTTGAAAATATTTTTATGAAATAATTTGTTTCCGTAAAAGTTTATCAAGGTTAATATTCACAACCATTAAAAATATTCCTTGCGAACTTGTAATGGAACTTTTATTTATTTTAGAACAAAGCCATATTGGGCTGTCTGTTGTGTCCACCGCGGGGAATCTAGCCCCGGGTTTTAGAGTTGTAAGTCCATGGACAACTTAGTTGCTTCGATGTCATAACAAAGTTTCACACCAAAACACATACTGAACAACATGAAAGAAACTGCTGAAGTTAGCTATGCAAAGTTTGAAATGTTAAGGACACTAACTTATACATTGCCTTGGAACACATGTACCAGGTTTTTAATGTTTGATATAATGTGCTACACCTAAACTAGGGACCTAGTTTGTTCGGTAAGATGAGTTTCAAAATAATTAAAATCTAAACAAAACCAGAATGTTCACATTATAGTGAAAAACCAATGACAAGGTAGCTTCAGCTGTTAAGAATTTAACAAGGTACTTAAGGAAGTAATGATGTATTAAACAATATCCTAGTTCAAAAAAATTACGTCATTAGATAAAACCAATTTTGGAGGGCGAGGAGTACTTAGCCTAAAGGCTAACATGGCAGGCAGAGGATCGGAAGGCCCCAGTTTAAAGATGTAATATTCTGCTCAACACACTTTGCTCTTTCAACTAACTAGGCATTGTAATGATAGCAGTTACCTCACTATTCGCTAATAATAGCAGTATAATGGGCAAAGATGCTAGTAACTTGTCTTCCAATCGTTTGTTTCGAAGTTTGCGCAAATCTACATGACAGCTATCTGCGCTATCCGTCCCTAATTCAGCAGTGTAAGTCTAGACGGAAGGCAGCTAGTTATCACTACCCACCGCCAACTCTTGGTCTACTGTTTTACCAACAAATATTGGGATTGACCCACACATTATATCGCCCCTCCCGACTATAAGGACAAGCATGCTTGATGTGGCGGGGATTCGAACCCACGACTCTCAGATTACAAGTCAAGTGCCTGAACTGTATGCCGGGTCTTTATTTCTTCTCTGGCTTAACTATCTGGCCATACCAGGCCTTTATTTCCTCTCGTCTGCAGATCTTGAGGTTTCTTTTTTCGTGAGTCGTTGTGAACATATGAAGTGTATATTTTCACATATACCATAGTATGAATGTTAGAAGGAAACCTCGTGATCAGTGTAGTAAGTAGACTATTTATTTTCCATTCTCATTCCCTCTTTATAAGAAATTGCTTCAAGAAAGTGAAAACCGGTTAGACTACAGAACATGTTCAGTTTATACTAATACGTAAAAAACTACCAAACTTTCGCAGTTCTAAAGCGTGTCATATATTGATGAAAACGCGCGCTGAAATACTTTCGTTCGCTTAACCAACAAACGTCACATGCTCGGAGGCATGAGCGCATGGAATACGGTAGCGTCACGTGGCCCTGTGTCACAAGATGCTGAGCGCCCTCCTGCTAATTCGCATAGTATTCAGACAGTAAAGACAAGGAGGGCGAAAACGAAAAACACCTTAAAAGAAAGTTTCGGGTCAGTTTTTTTTTTAATTATTTAAAAAGAAATTTCTTTGATACTAACGTTCTTTATCGGAAAAGACAGGGTGGTTTAGAATATTTAGTTTATAAATTATTTTAGATTAGCGATAAGAAGGATGACAAAAGTAAAGTGCATGCCTTGGATGATCCAGCTAAGGGAGTGGAGACTCCAAACATAGCGTTAAGAAATGATGAGACATTAACCATCAAAACTATTCACATTTCCATGGAAGAAGAGTGCCAGTATCCTTCAGATGTTCCCAAACCCTTGGGTAATAACGCGAATGACACGGACTCGGACCGAGAAACGGTTGTCTCATCCCCGGATCTCACAACGCCTTTAGCTACAAACCTATCCTTTTCGGATTACGTCAGTTGTAAACAACCTATTCGACATCCCAAAAGGAAAAGAAGTCTTCATGTAGGTTTTCTTGTTGAGTTAGAAGACGCAGAGGTAGACGACAGATGCTTGAGTCCTCGTCAAGACAGAAATCGACTGCAGCAGCCCCGGTTAAGTTTACACGGCATTCCCATCCACCATCGACCGAGACCTCGAGATCCACGTTACAGAAAAATACAGCTATTTGTTCATAATCTCTTGGAAAGGCCCAGAGGAAGAAAAGCACTCACCTACCATCTAACTATGTGAGTTAGTATTTAACAGGTTCACTGAGAAATATTAAAATAAGTATAGTAGTTTAATATTCTAAAAGTACTTGCATAACACCCTTCGCTAGCACAGTGGTAAGTCTACGAATTTACAACGCTAAAATCAGGGGTTCGCTTCTTCTCGGTTGGCTCAGCAGATAGCCCGATTTGGTTTTGTTATAAGAAAGTACAAACATTTGCATAACGCTAGATTTTGTGTTTAAAATTCTGAAAAGACAAATGAAATATCAACCTTAAGGCAAAGTCAAATGTAATGAATTATCAACATTCCAAAAACCGAAGCCAAATATAATAATTAATTAAATAACTCACTTGCCTTTTTTAATGTGGATGCTTCTCTTTTATATACTTCCGATTTAAACAAACTACTTACTCAGAGCAAAACGAAATATCAAATTCGTAATGAGTGGAGATAATTTAATACACTTTTTGTTTCGTTCTTACTTATAAAGATAAGAATGCAGAGTTTCATCAGTTGGGTGACTTCGCTGTTAACGAGATTTTCGGCCGTTATTTTTATCCAAAATTGTCTACTTACTAAAAATAACGCACGTTTATTTGAAATCAAAGTAATGTTAGCACTCCTTCGTTCCATTTTACTTTTATCGAAAACTGATAAAAATGTATTCTAAACTACTCTAATGAGACCCGATAGAATTGTTAATGGCTGCTTCCACGTGAAAATAGAATTTTATAATTTAAATGCTGTACTGCAAAATTGTTTCACGAGAATAAACAAAGATTATCAGACCTAAACATCAGGTTATCCATTCTGACTTTCCTAGGAAATATTTTCATTCCAAAGTTACGCCTTGAATGTTTGTAAATAATTAGATTATTCCACTGATAATTTAATAAACCATTAAAAAGTAAGAAAAATGTCTCGCTGATATTATTTGTCGGTCATTTTCTAGAAAAATATTTTCATTAGGTAGTTTGAGAACCAGCTTATATTTGGGTATTTTTCTTTTCATAATCAAAAATAGAATTATAAAATTTTCTTAATATTGATCTTTAAAATGCTCTTCAATATATTAAGTGTATTGAGACCTATTTCTCAATTCTTTAAGTAATTTATAATTAGCAAACAAAGAAAATCTATCAATTGTAACTAATAATGCAGAAAAGGTATTAAATTTAAAGGGGCATAACACATAACTAATTTTGAGAGGGAAAAGGAAAAAATGCGCCAGACTCGAATCCTTTTTAAACCAATCAATTCTTCTTTTCATCGTATTTTACTTGGGCTTCCGAAAACCCAAGTATTGTTATTCAGCAGATTAAATAAACTAAAATAGGATCCACCCAAGTTATACATGAATGGATCACGTTTACTGACTGCTACTTCTACAAAATTTCTAGGTTTAACTTACGACACCAAACTAACGTAGATACAGAATACAAATAATATCCTGATACGAATCTTGAAAAGAGCAAATTATGCAAGAAGTCTTTCAGGTAAAAATCAAGGAACATCACCTGATAATACAATAAAAACTCTACAAAACATACATCAGACCCATAATAGAATACGCATCTCCTGCCTGGAAAAATGTATCACCCAAACAATTACATAGACTAAAAAGAATACAAAACTCAATACTAACTTCAGCATATAAAGTGCCACGTAGCACTTCATCCATATTCATGCACAAGTGTGTAAACACAGCAACAATATCTGAAAGACACTTGCAAAATGCACCATACTATTTTAATAAGAATTGGCATAGAAATGACTTAGTGAGTGATCTCGACAGATACTGTGTGCATGATGAACATAGTCCTAAGTGCCTCTCTCGTATAAATGTATATTTAAGAAATATAAAACAAGCTGCTCACCACGCTCAAGACACTTAAAACTAGTTTTATTTTATCATTGTTATTCTTATCATTATTAGTAGTATTTTCCATATAAGGAAAAAGATAGGAAAAAAATAGAAAAGAAAAGGAAAAGGAAAAAAAAACGCACTTTTCATGACCATACATGGACACTGTCCTGAAGTGGGCCTGAGTACAGTGTCATACCCTGGCCAACAGTTATACCAAATACATTTTAGGGAAAGCTGGCTAAAATGAGCCTAATAATTCTTTTTCCACTCAGTTATTCATAAGTTTGACAAATACAGCACTGGAAATAATTATGAAAACAAAGGATAAAGTTGGTATATTATGCAAATTGCACATCCGTAAAAATGAAATATTTATAGTGCCTAATGCATTGTTGTGTTGATGAGATAAAAACAATAATTAAAAATTACCAAGTCAGCAAATTTTCTATACAAGTACAGGCAATGACGTGATTTTAGACTTTGAAACTTGTTGTGTATCATCTGGGACGGAAGTAACACACAACGAGCTTATAGAAATCAGAGTTGTAGTTAAAGAATGCTACCACAACAGACAGATTACGGTCTGACTTTTCATCCAGTGCTGTATGTAAGACCCTGAAGAGAGTTTTTGAAACAGGTACTATTGCCAACGGCAGTGGTCGAGGAGGAAGACCCAGGCTATCGTAAAGAAATGCAAATCTCCTCAGAGTAAATGTATGATAATCCATAGTTTAGTAGAGGTGCTCTGGATGATAGACGACAAACCAAAATCCAGAAGAAATCCTGCGAATGATGCTGATGCAAATTCAGATGTTATCGATTCTTCGAGAACAGTAAAATACAGATTATCCCAAACTGGAAATCTTTTCTGAGAAAAAGACAACAAACAAACTTATAACAAACAGTGAAATTAAACTGGGACGAGTAAAACAGAAAAAAGTTTTAATTACAGACGAATTCAAGTTTAAACTGATTGACAATAATCAATAGCGGTTTGAGATAAGGTAGTCTAAAGGAAAGTATAATAGTTAGTGTACAATAACGATAGTAAGGCGTTGGGCAGGTCAATACAACTGTAGAGTTGTATTTCAATCAAGGGTGTCTGAAACTTAAAGTCGAAGGTACCATGACTGACAACAGATACAAACAGCTTCTGATCCACTGTGCCATTTTTTCGGGAACGAGTCTCATTTGACAGTATTTTATCTTTCAGTTTGACAATGACTCGAAGCATACAACCAATATAATGAAATCTGTTTGCAGCATAGAAAGGTTGATGGAACGCCCACAGAGGTTGTGATTCAATGTGTTTATATTTGAATGTTTCCTGTCACAACGCATCTTGCTTTTGTTTGCATATATTTGCTTGATATAATTTGCATTATATTTGTACTTTATTCACTAGTTGCACATTTATTTCTATTTAATTTCAGAATGTGTATTATGCTTGTAATTTTCTAATCCAAACAAAATGAAGTACGTAAGCCAAAGTATTTTACGACGTTGAAACTAAGTCTCTCGGGAAAGTGCAATTAACAGTAAATAAATACAGATAGGAATAAGAAGAAATACGTATAATAAGCTTTTATGACTAATTTTCAAGGTAACAACGTGTCCAATTTAAAATCCTTTCTAAACATACTTATGCGTTCGGCAAGTGGTACCATCACTTGTTATACAATTACTAATTATAACTTGTGTAAAGAGACAAACTACCCGGAGAACAGTGTCTAATTACCATTTAAACAAACACTAGAATAGCTTAAATTGCGTCTTCAGAGAGAGTTTGTTTTCTTTGCATTCTAGTAATTTGCCATCAAGACAAATTTTTCGTTTTGTCATTTAGTTGAATATATGACCTAATGTAACAACTCCGTTTCTCGCAAGAAAGTGGAATAATTTTAAGCTAAACTTGCCACCAACACAACTTACGAACACTTGTCTATTTTAAGATCAGTTAAGGTTGTCTTCTATCTCGAAAAAACGTTTATACAGGAAATTACAATCACAGGGAGGCATTTCTTTATTTTGCTAAGCATGTACTGTTATCATTGTTCATAATTATGTCTCGAGTCTCAATATTCAGATTCATTATTAATGTGCTATTAACATCATTATTTGTAGTTATTGTTTCCATAAGGTCATTTTCTGCATTGTACCCCCCAGCTTAAAGGAACAGGTATCAACAGCAAAGTCAAGTATAGTTAATGAATATCGTATTTGATTAATTTAGAGGCCCAACATGGCCAGGTAGTTAAGGCGCTCGACTCGTAATCTGAGGGTCGCAGGCTCGAAACCTCGTCACACCCAACCTTCTCATCATTTCAGTTGTGGGGGTGTTGTAACGTAATGTTCAATCTCACTATTCGTTAGTTAAAGAGGAACCCGAGGATTGGTGATGACAAGCTAGCTGTCTTTTTTCTGCTAAATTGGGGACGGCTAGCACAAATAGCCCTCGCGTAGCTTTGCGCGAAATTCAAAACAAACCAAACACACCACAGAATAACGTGTATAGATTACAATTCTATATTTATTAAGTTAAAAACATGAAATTTCAAAACACTTTTAATAATCTAATACCTTAAGTAAGCGTATTTACAAGAGATTATTACTATTTCTTGTACAACTAAAACATGTTTAATGTATATTTTATAACAGATCCTTTAAAATTCTTACAATTATAGCTCATATACTTCAAATATCAAAAATGTTTGCTCTTAATATCACTGTTATGAGCCTATCTAAACTACTATAAGTGGAGGGCACATTCTAAAGCTTGTATATACGTCATGAGATGTGCAGAAAGTTTTTATTTGCCTGAATAGCTTGAGCCAGTTCCCTTTCAATATTTGACAGGTTCGTAAATCAGTTAGGATAACTAAGACTCTATCTTTCTTCCTCAACAATACAAAACTTGCCTATTTTCTCTAACGGTTCCGTTTATCAGATAAAAGCCTATCAATATATTGTTATCTCTAACCAGTCTATTGAGAATCTCTTTTGTTGCTGAGAAATGAGAGAGTGATCCAGAATCGAACGTTCATGACAGATTTCTATAGCTAAGACAGTTCTAGATACTTATTTTATTAAGTGAATGCCCGAGAAACGATTACAGCTACTGACCACAGAATAAATATTATGACGTAGTGTGAAACTTATGATTGAAATGTCAGTGTTTATTGACAAACAGCACGGATACGGTTTCACTTTTCCACAAAAATGCAATAACTTTAACCATTTTTTGTGGTTAAAAATAAAACGTATAATGAAGAAACTTTGCCTTGCCATTAATTTGCTTGTATTATTCTAGAGCTAATTTCTACTTTAAATTTGTTTCAAATTTACAAGGTTTAATGAGGGTATTAACGATATTTTGGAGGTTTCCTCACTGACTATAAAATCTGGTTGAAAGGCTACAAGTTCATTGAGGGTATTAACGATGTAATGCTTTATATTATTGTTTTTTTTCACTAACAACTTCAAGTTTAAACTTATTTGAAAGATTATAATATTTGATTGAAATTCTTAACGATATAATTCCAATAAACAGAGATGATAATACATGATGACGAATAGACATTATAGTCATTTGTTTATTTAAAAACAACGACACGAAATTATGATATAATATTCGTAAAACGTGAATGTAAATATTATCTCTAACTATATTCTGGGCCTGATATAGCCGGTTGGTTAAAGTACTAGACTCGTAATCTGTGGGTCTCGGGTTCGAATCCCCGTCACACCAAACTTGCTCGCCCTTTCAGCCGTGGAGGCATTATAATGTTACAGTCAATCCTACTATTCATTGATGAAAGAGTAGCTCAAAAGTTAGTGGTGGGTAGTGAATACTAGCTGCCTTCCCTATAGTCTTCTACTGGAAAATTAGGGACTGCTAGCGCAGATAGCCCTCGAGTAGCTTAGCGCAAAATTCAAAACAAACCACATTCCATTTATGTGCATGAAATATGTTACCAAGTGCAAAAATGATGCTGTGAAATTGAAGTTCTATGTCTACCAATAATATCCACTCAGTATTTAGTTTTAGTATTAAACGTTTCCTTTCCGTTGTTCATTTGGTTTCTTTTTCATTGCACAGCATAACAATTATATGTATAGATTTTTGTGTGGCAAAACTATTAAGAGTGAAATATTTATATATATATATCTGTATTACCTATTTACACTGCTGGCCAAACTCTTAAAGCCAATGAACATAAAGAAAAATATGCATTTTGCGTTGTTAGACTCAACCATTTATTTGAGTAGTACTTCGAAAGATGACAATAAGAAAAGGGAAAATAAAAATAAAAAACTTGTTAGCATTTAATAGTAAAAATGTGAACACTACGAAATTAACCTAAATATTAGCTGGTCAAAAGTTTAAAACCATACTTAAACGTAACAAAACTTAGTTATTTGTGATCAAGCATTAGCATTGTCAGCATTTCCCGCTAACATCTCCTGTATTACATTAGGTATTTTAGCAAAGGCTAAAACGTTGACAGAGTTTGAACGTGGCAGAATTGTCTAGTTCCAAAAGAAAGATTTCTCTTAACGTGCTATCGCTGATGAGATTGGGCGTAGTAAAACTGTTGCAAATTTCTGAAAAGACTCTGAGGTATACAGAACGAGAAGTTCAAGTGGTCAGCTAAAGAAACTTTCGCCGGCGTTGAGCAGGAAAATTCGATGGGTTGTCTAGCAAGACACCAGCCAATCGTCGAACCATATTAAGGCCCTTACGAACGCGGAATACAGTTCAAGAACACTAAAACGGCATCTACGAAAGAAAGGCCTTTAAAAGCGTAAACGTCTTCAAAGGTTACACTTCCTTCCACACCACGAAACAGTTCGGTTAAACTTTGCTGAAAAGCACCAAACATGAAACGTAAAAAAAGTGGACGAAGGTTTTATTCTCTGATTAGAAATTTTCTACATGACACAGTGGAGGAGGTTCCATCATGATCTGGGATGCTTTCTTCTTTCATGGAGCAACGAAGCTTCAGGTTATACAGGAGCGTCAAATAGCAGCTGGCCACATTGGCATATTGAAGAAAGCATCCTTATTGACTAAAGGCCCTCTATTTTGTGGAAATGACTGGATCTTTAAGCAGGATGACGCTGCAATTTACAATGCTCACAGGACGAAGGACTTTTTCATGGAGAATAACGTCTATAGAAATAGACTACAATTCCAAACAATGCATGATCTTCGTTAAGCCATCTTCACCACTTGGAATGACATTCCAGCCAGCCTTCAGCAAACGCTCATATCGACCATCCCAAAACGAATGTTTGAAGTTATTCGCAATCACGGCCGTGCAACTCACGATTATTGAGACCTCTTGTTGGGAATTTCCTACCATGTTTAGGACTTCTTTTTGGTATGGTCTTAAACTTTAGACCATTTAGTATTTAGACTAATTTCATAGTGTTCACATTTTCTCTATGACATGCTAAAAAGCTTTTTATTTTTATTTTTCTTATTTTCATCTTTCGAATCTCTACTCAAATAAGTGGTTGATTATAACAACACAAAATGCATTTTTTTCTTTATTTTCATTGGCCTTAAGATTTTGGTCAGCAGTGTAAATATGTGTATTGTAAATATGGAACTTTAGGTTAATTATCTAAATGAGCCCTTTAGAACTCGGTGTTACGACCTCAAATGTAATCGCAAAAACCTATAGGGTTTTTAAAACATTGCATTTTCATCATTTTGAGGCATTTCAATGAACATGTTTTGTCGTTGAAAAAATTGTTTCATAATTGTCAGTTTACGTTGTGTTTTATATTTTTCGTGGAAACTAAAATATTTATACGTTATGTAAATGTGTTTGCTTAATCGGACATTCATCAGATGTGAGGTTTCGCTGAAATTTGTTAATAAATTTGTCTTTGTATACGAATGGTTAAGACGAGAAGAGATATAATACGTTCGGGTTTTTACCTATGTCAAACTTATTATTTGTATCTATTTATTGAAGGTAAATTGACAGTATTTTGGTTAATTATTAATTACGAGAGAGCATTTTGATAAAAGAACATTTTGTTGTAAATTTTGTGGGTTCCACTTTTTTATTCCAATTCTGTAATAGGGGTCACTGAAAAACAAAAGTCGACAACAGCCACTCTCGCTTTAAAATAATATCAATATTATAATTAAATACTAATTAATCTTGTATCTTTTGATATAAAAACGTTTCCCGCTAGTACAGTGGTAAGTTTACGGACTTACCACGTTAAAATCAGCGGTTCGATTCCCCTCGGTGAGCTCAGCAGATAGCCCGATGTAGCTTTGCTATAAGAATAGATACATACATAGAACAACGTTGGTTTTTCTACAAAATAAACTGTCTTAATTAATTCGCTGTTTATTACGAATTAGCAAGGTGGATTCCGATTAAACACAAAATAACCGATTGCAGTTAACATTTACAAATTCTTAAGGACTAAAGTCGGTATGTATGTGAATGGTGGCAATAAACATTATGACTGTTACAATTTATAAGACGTCAATACAATAATGGAGTTTAGAACTAAGCTGACAAAGAATACCCTATTGGGTAACATATTTTATAAAACAAGAAACTAGGTGGCTTGAGTATTTTCGAAAAGCAGGCCTACCTTCTCCAGGGGATGAACTAGAAATGAGTAAGATGCGTGCAGCGTTAAAGAAAGCTGATGAGCTCTTGAGGCATCGTATCTGTAACTGCTCACCATGACAACAAGGAAGCTTGCGAACAGTAATAGTAAATGAAAGCATCACGTAAGTTACATGGCGCATTGTCAACATTAGCTCAATATTTCTTTTATTACTCATTCAGAGGTTCCCATTCCCGTGGTCAGTAGAACTAATTTAGAGGTGGTTATGCCATAACTTTAAAGAGTCTTTAACCTGTTTGTTTAAGTCGTATATCGCATATGTCTAGCTGGAAAAATACCAAAATCGCTTCAATTATAAAACCCCTGAGTCCAAATTATCAGTGATTAGAGTATCATTAAAGTTATACTGTGTTTATAGTGGAAAACTCAAAACCATATTTAAAGATTATTTATTCTTTTCCTATGAAGTTCTTGAGAAACTAATGTATTTTATTGGAATTCCTCCATGTGTGCCAGTTGACACTCAAATACGATTAAAACAAATCTTTGAGTATGCGACAGTTGTTGTTACACCTCAAAACACATAAGAGAAACATACGTGTAACAAATTTCAAATCTATGAACAGGTGTTGTTGTTTTTTACTTTTTTAACATATGTCTACAAAAGGGATTATTTGTGTTTTGTCTTCAGCAGGAAATCGATTATGGGATTTTAGTATTGCCTTTTCTTGAAGAGAGCACCTTTATTTATATTAATTTCGTATGCAGCTTGAATATCTATACAATTAAAAAAAATCTGAAATCTTCTTGAGTGCTCCTGTATTGTAATTCATACTGATACATAATTTTATTAATAAGTTCCATATTAGATTGTTTTCCGATAACATTCTCTATTGAGTCAGCGATAAATTACAACGCTAGAGACTGGTTTGATTTTCCGTGTTGGATGGAGGGCAGATATCCTTTTGTGTAACTCTGCGCTAAGGCAAACAAGTAAGTTATTCATTATTATCCTTTGGCATGAACAAACTAAAAGGAAGATATATTTTTATTGGTTGATTAATAACGTTATTTCATGGACTATTTTTGTAATAACACAGTTGAGAGATAAAAATACTGCTATGAAGAAAATTGCAGTTAGGATTTGTGGAAAATTCTTAACGTACTAGCCAAAATAAAACGCACTGAAAAATACAATTTATATTTCTAGAAAACAATACCATATTATAAAAGTGTTAAAATATACCTGGATATGTTAGTAAGGCCTGGCATGGCCTAGCGCGTTAAAGCGTGCACTTCGTAATGTGAGGGTCGCGAGTTCGCGCCCGAGTCGCGCCAAACATGCTCGCCCTCCCAACCGTGGAGGCGTTATAATGTGACGGTCAATCCCACTTTTCGTTGGTAAAAGAGTAGCCCAAGAGTTGACGGTTGGTGGTGATGACTAGCTGCCTTCCCTCTAGTCTTACACTGCTAAATTAGGGACGGCTAGCACAGATAGCCCACGAGTAGCTTTGTGCGAAATTCCAAAACAAACAAACAAATGTGTTGGTAAATCACGAAAATGAACACTTTAGATCAGATATTCTTAATTTACAGGGTATAATCACTCAAATGTTTTAAGAGAAGTAGAAACTGTAAGGAAAGTTCACAAGTTTTAATAAATTATTTGTTAGATTTTTTACTCGACACCACAGCACACGTACATAAACTACTTTTTGCAATGTTTATACGGTACTAAAAGTTTAACTTTATAAGATTAGAATTAGTTAGTGAATATAATTAAGTTATTCCAACATAAATTTTATTAGAAATGTAAAGAGAGTTTTGAATATAAAAGCTAGGCTTATAAAGGCACGTGTAAGCGCTTAGCGTCAAATACGATATTACAAGCTTGCACACGTAACGTAAAACTAACAAACTAACAGCGGTGCCCAGTTTTAAACAATCCATGGCAGGAGGCAGCGAATTAATGTTTAATCAGATAAATTCTGCGTTAATACAAGAACACGGTATTATTAACAATACTGTAATTATCGTTCGTGTAAATAAGGCTGAATTAATTAACAAAAAATCAATTAGAAAAGCAATAATAATCTATGTCACTGACCTGCGTGGAATCAGTTGGAAAAAATCGTTTATAAGTATAATTGGAATAATTTTCTTTTTGGTTAATCATTCACATGATTAAAACAATACTGAACGGACAAACCCATAAACGATTTGTCTTAATAAATAATCGAGACCTGACTAGGAGTTGGATACACGATCACAATGCTTTCCTATCGATTATACGTTTAGTATGTCTTGAGAAGTTAGATTTAGGAGAAACTAATTTGTACGTCATTGTGTTTTCTCAAATTTCACAAACCCTAAAACTGTAAACAAATAAATCAATTTATTTCCGTTTTCTTCCTATATAAAATGGTAACTTTGTGATCAGATATGATACGTAACGTTTCTTTTTTCTTCGGAGGTAACAGAACATAAGATATTTGATTACTTTTAAGAAATATAGCTATTCTTCGAAGTATTTTATTTGTAACAATTGTAAGGAGATAAGGAATAGTTTCTACTATATTATTTTAATAGTCTGGTAATAACCAAGACTGCAATGAATTGCTTAATATCATGGTCCGACATAGCCAGATAGTTTTTTTTTCTTAATTTCGCACAAATCTACGCAAGGGCTATCTGTGCTAGCTGTCCCTAACGTAGCAGTGTGAGACTAGAGGGAAGGCAGCTATTCATCACCACCCACCGCCAACTCTTGGGCCACTCTTTTACCAACGAATAGTGGAATTGACCTTCATTAAATAATGCCCCCACGGCTGAAAGGGCGAGCATGTTTGGCGCGACGGGGATTCAAACTCGCGACCCTCAGAATACGAGTCGCAAGCCTTAACACGCTTATCCATGCTGGGCCCCAGGTAGTTAAGGCAATCGACTCGTTATCCGGGGGTCGTGAGTTAGAATCCACTTCACACCAAACATGCTCGCCATTTCAGCCATGGAGGCGTTATAATGTTACGATCAATTCCACTATTCGTTGGTAAAAAAGTATTCTAAGAGTTGGCGGTGGGTGGTGATGACTAGCTGCCTTCTATCTAATCTTATACTGCTAAATTAGGGACGGCTAGCGCAAATAGCCCTCATATAGCTTTGCGCGAAATTCATAACAAACCAAATTTAATATCATAAACACTCGTGCATGCTCTCTATAATCGAATCTGAATGGAAATTCAAACCGTCGCATTAATGCTACGAAAGAACATAAAAGTTTTCAAATTGAATCATGGTGTAAAGTACTAATAAAAAGCGTTAGCAATGGTTGCGAGGTTGTTACGTCACTGTGTTTCTGTATTTTTCCAATACTTGTGTTTTAATTTCACCTGATTTAATGAAGCAATCGTTGATTTAGTTTTATTTGTAGCCACGACACAGCTGCTTATAGAATGGTTCCGACTTTTTATTTTTGTGTTTTTTCAAATACAAACTTTTAGCTCATGGTTCTGTTGTCTCTTGATCGATTTAAGAGCTACTTACATTTTTGGTCTCCCGAGGTTAAACTCTTTCGATCGGTGTATTTGACCATGCTCAAAGCTTCAGATTAATTTAACTTCATTCTGCCTGAAAGAATTTCAATTTGGAAGAGATTCTAATGAGTATTGGTATTGCTTGCTGGAAGACAAATATATAATTAACAAACAATGAAACAGATATCTTGTAGATTAATCGAATCCTGCTTAAAAAGAATGGCAAAAGATGTGGCTATTGAAGATTTCCTTTTGTTTGTGTGTGTGTGTGTAGTTTCAAGTACAAAAGTTCAGTTCATAACTTTGTCGTGTATTGACCAATATATGATCTAATTATAGTTTTGGACTCTGGAGGTCAAACCTTTTCGATTTGTATATATGGCCATGTGCCCACAGTATCACAGATTAATTTATTGTAATCCGTCTACGCGAATTTCAGGTAATGCTGCTATTGAGGATTTCCTTTGGTTTATCCATTGTACTGATTACATTATCAAATTTATTCCATAGTTTAGTTTTAGTTTTAAACACATTGATAAAAAAAAGTTGGTTAAACCTTATTATTTTAGTAATTTACCCCAGAGAAATCATGAGTGAAGTTTTATTTTATAAATTGAATAATTACTTTCGGCATAACATTTATTGCGGGTGTGTAAGAGAGAGCGAGTAAAACTCGTACTGTGTATTACTTTAAACACACGTTTTTGTTTAAAGCTTGCTAATACATTATACTTCAAATCAGTTTCTTTAGTACTTATTGGGTGTTATAGTTCAGAGCTCGCTTGATTATTTCAAGGCTATTTGAGAATAAATGTGTCGCTGATGTTAACCAGCTTGTTTGGAGTCCCACCATAAACTTTAATGCCGTGAAACCCGTTCACTATGGTTTACCGTTAGATGCAAGAGTTTGTAACGCGTCGATTCACATTAAATGTGAAATCCCACTGTTCGGTCAAACAAGAGTAACTAGCTGGGAACAAATGGGTAGTTAGTTGCTTTCGCTCTGGCCCCTCAGTTCATAATTAGAAAACGGTCATGCGCACATAGTCCTTGTACAGCATTACGCGAAATTGTGAAGCAAACAAGTCATTAATGTGGTGTTGTCCTTTAGTTTTCTTGTTTTCATTCGTTCATCTTTGTTCAATTCAGTTAAGAAGTCTTCTCATCCAACTGGTTCCATTTCTTAATTACATTTGAAAGTTATATTTCAGGTTAAAGTAAAAGTGTGGTATTTTGGCTGGATACAACCTCCACCTTTCTTTCATTTATCTATCCGTGTCTTTCATCAAACACTGACAACTTTTCTCGAAAACGAATTTATTTTTTTTACTTCATCTATCAATGTATAGGTTACGGCTAAATATACACATGACTTTTTAATAAGAGCAAAGCCATAACCCCATCACATAGCATTTTTGAAGCTCGTGATGAAATATGACCAATTTTCTTGTCCACAAAACCTCTCATCAATCAATATATCAAAATATTATATATAATACACACTGTCACCACGGTAACAGCAGTTGTAAAACTGTGAATGGAATACCAAAGTGAAGAATCAGTGAAATGTTCGGTAAAATTATTTTTCTTTTTGATTTTTTCGACGCCAGGATCTCTGAAAATTGGAAAATCGGTTGAGAATTGCACGTTGGCAATGCGTGACGTGATAAAAATAGTTACTCCACTCTTGCCTACGAGGCAAAATACCATAAAACATTAATCTAACGTGAAATTGATCAAGAGAAACTATCCTCCTTGCTGGCTTGTGTTTCACAACGTCGAAGTCAGAAGGTGCAGTAAAAGTCGTTTTTTTTTACAACTGGAAAACGCAAATTTAATCTTTTACAGGATCATTTCAGTAGCACGTGATTTGACGCTCGTAGAAACCAAATGTGGAATGGTGAAATGGTATCATTCTACGCTTGGCGAACCATCAGCCTACAGCACTTTTTAAAGTGCTACAGAAAAAGTTTGATACTTTAATACAGACTTTGAAATACACCTAATAAAAGATTGGTAGATCTGATTTGCGTATGGATATTTTATGCTAATGCTTCTATATGTCGTAGAGAAGGTTCACGCTGTTTTCTAAATAATTGAAAAAGTACATGTTCACATACGCAGAAGGAATACAACGTTAAATAAATGTGTAATAATTAGATTATTTAAAACGTAACCCCTGTTTTCAATAAATAATTTATCGTGTTATTTTATCTTTGTGCTCTTTATAATCACGTGTGTGTAATATTTTAATTATACATTTAGTGTTATCAGTTGATCAAAATATCGATGCTTCTAGGTTACACATGTATTTCTAATTAAAACTAATTTTTATCAATTTGTATCAATCAATACAAATGTTATAAATTTTTCGGATATTTGTTAATAGAATGAAGGCGTATCACCTCTTGAGCTTTTTGATGAGCCTAGAATTTCCATTGTATTTAAATTTTATAGATTATTCTTCGAGATTTCCTTTGTGCCCGGCATGGCCAAGTGTGTTAAGGCGTTCGACTCGTAATCCGAGGGTCACGGATTCGAATCTCAGTCACACCAAACACGCTCGCTCTCCCAGCCGTGGGGGCGTTATAATGTGTCAATCAATCCCACTATTCGTTGGTAAAAGAGTAGCTTAAAAGTTGGCGGTGGGTGGTGATGACTGGCTGCCTTCCCTCTAAATTAGGGACGGCTAGCGCAGATAACCTTCGAGTAGCTTTGCGCGAATTTCAAAAACAAACAAACAAACAAAAAACGATTTTTTTTCTTAATAAATCTTAGGATTGCATCCACTATGCCTCTACCCCCGTAATCTAGAAGTAAACTTATGGATTTACAAGCTTAAATCCGGGTTTCTATACCAAGTGATGAAAAAAAAAAATGTAGTTAGCCTGTTGTGTACCTTTGCGCTAAAACAAGCGTCAAATACAGATCAGTTTTTTATCTGTGTAAATACAGATTTGGAGAGTAGCATTAGGACTTCAAGGAATACAAAATATCCGTCAATTACGTAACGCAATGTGGCTTCTTGTTTAAAATTTCAGTTGCTACACATTCGTTGTTTATGTATTAATAGAACTAAATTTTAAAAAATTACTTGCCTTAGAAATGCTTGAAGTACTTTGTGTTAGAATGATTTTAGAGTAAAGTTTACGGACACAGAAATATTCCCTGCAAACAAATACAAATGTCACTTACTGTAGTTGTAAAATGTTCCCAAATTGTGGTCATTGGTTGAGCGCTGATTCCAACTAGAAATAATATTCATACACACTTTTTTTAATGATGTAGAGAGACGAAAAACTGAAGAAGGGGGAATCTATGTTCACTAGTGAAACCAAAACATTTTTACAGCAAAGCATTTAAGAGAGCAACTGGCTCTGAAACCACACTCAAGCCAGTCAACAACAATCTTTCATCCACAAAGAGAGAACTCTCTGAACCATTGTGATAGATCGAATTGTATCTTTTAGCAAGATAATAAATGTTTGAAGTTGACGGAAGATTTACGAGCCAAATAACGTTTATAAATTTTAAGTCACATTTTGAAATCATCAGTTGTGTTTGAGAGATGGGCAAATGAATTCGAATCGTAGCAGTGCTGTTCGATTATACGTACACTAGAAATCTATTGATACAATTCCAGTATACTTTATGTTTACGCTTACGCAGACCGAAGACATAAGAGCCCTTGAACACAAGCGATTCCTTGAAAGCCACAATATAAGCCTGTTCTCATAAAAACTTGACCTCATGGAAACATAGCTGTAAGTTCATTGACAAGAAGTAGGTGAGACAAGCGAAATAATCGCTGGTGAAAATATGTCTTCAATACTAGAACCTCGATTTCAGTTCCATTGTTGTCAAAAAAAAACAAACCCAAAGAAACTGTGTGTGTATTCCCGTCAAATAAATTGATCAACTACGAGCTTCTTGCTGAGTCTCAAACTCTCCATTAGTGATTAAAAACACAAAATTTTGTATATGTTATTATCCGAATTATTTTTCTAGGAATAAACTTACAAATAATATGGATTTGAATCCGCTGCTGTTGTTTCCTTTTCTTTTTTTCGTTTAACGTATTTGGCAATTGTGTTTATTCTAATAAAATGTTTATTAGTGTAATATGTTATTATAAATATTCATAAACCTTTAGTTCAATAATCAGACGCGACGGCATGACTTTTGATCTGTGACCCGTTTGTTGATCCTGTTTTACGTATTTAAGATTTATGTGTATTGTGGTAAAATGTTGATTTCACTATATTATGTCATATAGTATCGTCTTATTTGTTATCATGGACATCTACAATACCATAAATGAGCATAGATAATTAAAATATACTAAAAGCTGCCGAATGAAAATGTCAAAACGAAAGAAAATAGCTTATATGGTGATTTTACAAAATAATGTAACTTCAATGTAATGAGTTATTTTGTGAGGTCAACAGCAATTTTCATTATTACACGTTGTCCAAAAATAATGTTAAATATTATAACTTTAAACCACCAGAAGACATTTACTAAAATACGATTTGTGACGGTTGAGACGGCACGTTTACTCACATATTTTGCCATAATAAACATAATTACTTATGACACATGCACTACCACCAAAATATGACTAGACACGCTTTACACTCTGACTGTTTCTCTTATAACTCTACTATTTGAGTAAGACTAGCCACTTGAGACTGTGGATACTGCTATTTCAAAATTAATAAGAGCTACGCTTAAACCACAGCCGTTTAGATACTGAACGTGTGAGTTATCGTTCAGGTTAACAAACAAATAAGCCTTGTAATTGTATTGAAAATTCAAGGTTTACTTTCCTATAAAGCAAAGCGTTATGACAAGACTTACATGGCAGCTTTATAATGTTTTAATTAAATACCTTTCATTTCCAGAAATCATACGAGTAAGTCCGCTCAGCAATGATAAATGATGTATACCCCAGCACTTTAATGTGTTCGAAATATCTACATAAAATGTATTCCGATATAATACACTCTTATTGGACAATTAACTATTTGTATGTTCTTAACGGTTAAAAGTGCAATCTAATTATACCTTTCAGTAAGTAATGAACTTGGTTAATTTGCTAAATCGTGTATGCTTCCAGTTCGCTTTGTTTCAGTGCGAGAAATCAAACTGCCGAACAAAATGTACTTTCTTGAATAACGGACACCTGTCATAGTTTCCTGCTACTACTGCATACAATATTGGAAAGTATAGTACAGCATAAATTTCACGTGCGCACGTGCATTAATTAGCGCACATATTTAGTTGCTCTTTTAACCGAATAATGAAATGATGCATAGTTTTATTATACAGAATAAATTCGCGAACAGTTTATAGGTTTCAACAGGTAAGTAATTAATCATTCTTATGTAAACTATATTTCTTAGCTATTTAAATTATGAGAATACATCAAAATCAAGCTTCATGTACCTTCTATGTATGATAGAATATATTTGCCTATCAATCCATAACTTGTTACGCCGTCATATGATCGGCAATGTATATGGATCAAATGTCACGTTAACAATTCGAGGATAGTTTCTCCTCATTGGTTATTCATTCGGCGTTTTACTACAGACCTAATTCTTGCTTTCTAACAAACATATTTGAACTAATGTTTGGCCTTCACGAACTGCACCAAAAAAAAGATCTCTTAAAACGAGTTATGTTATTTGACAATTAGCGGTTTATTTTTCGACTATTTTCATGCAATTTAAAAAATACTAAATCTAAAAATAGAATTCACGATTTTTATCAACAGATTTTTTACATGATATTTTCAAAATATATCTATAGTCACAGACGTATTTCACTGAGTCAGGTCCAACTATATAAAAAACGTCGATTACTTTACTTCAAGTAACAAATAAAAAATATTTTTCAAAAGAACTGCATATGATATGTTTAGATATGAAACTACTGCTATTAGCGTATACACTTGTAAGTTCATAACGCCCAACCATTTTTCAACTTGCCAATAGTAACAGTGAAGTAGATAATGTGTTAAGGGCGCGGCATGGCCAGGTGGTCAAGGCACTCGACTCGTAATCTGAGGGTTGCGGGTTGTCACACCAAACAAGTTTACCCTTTCAGCCGTGGGGCTTTATAATGTGACGGTCAATCTTACTATTCGTTGGTAAAAGAGTAGCCTAAGAATTGGTGGTGTGTGGTGATGACTAGCTACCTTCCCTCTAGTCTTACGCTGCTAAATTAGGGACGGCTAGCGCAGATAGCCCTCGTGTAGCTTTGCGCGAAATTTAAAACAAACCTAACCTGTCAAGACGTTTCGCGTTAACCACTTTAACAACTATGAATTATCTTACTCCAAGAATACACTTGAGTAGCTTTCATATTAACCACTAGAACCTCCATAGGCTTGTCAAACTGAAAAACGTGCAAAGTGGCTGCTTTCAAAATGTATAGCAATGCATACATTTTTTGTGGTCTTTCAAAATTAATTGTGGATGGAATGATATACACATTTTGATAATAAATTTAGAATAAAAAAGTCCTTTTATACTTCAGATTACATAACTGTTCATTTGTGTATAATATTAAACCTGATGAAGCCACAAAGACGGAACGCTGGTTTAGATTTTTTTTAATCTTATATATATTTATCTAGAGTATAAATGTCGATTTTTGTAGACTTTTTATTGTTTTTCATTTTGAATACGAAGTTCGGACGGATTTTTAATGCAGTCTGTACATTATAGGAAAATTCCGCGCCTGCTACGTGGTGACGCTGCGGTCCATACACTTCGTTATTCGAGGAAGAGGATCACTTGTGCTTTGTAACACGACGCAATCGAATGTCGAGTAGTTTTCGTGACGAGTTTGATTGCTAAGGTTTTGAGGACTCGTTACTTTTTTTTTAATTTCGCTGATTATTGTTTAAGGAATCGTTACTGTTTCCTTCCATAAAGAATAAAGTACCGTATATGTTTTCTCACGATGTTTTTCTTAACCTGGTAAAAATGATATTATGCCTTTCATCTGATTACTTTCTTGTATTTCTGAGATTTTGTTCATTGTTTTGTTTTTAAATTTCGCGCAAAGATACACGAGGGCTATTTACAATAGCCGTTCCTAATTTAACAGTGTAAGACTAAATGAAGGTCAGCTATTCATCACCACCCACGGCCAACTCTTGGGCTACTGTTTTACCAACAAACAGTAGGAATGACTGTCACGTTATACGTCCCCGCAGCTGATGGGGCCACCATGTTTGTTGGGATGGGAATTCGAACCCGAGACCCTAAGATTGTGAATCAAGCACCTTAACCAACTAGACACGCCGGGCCTGATGAGTTTCGGTAAAATATTAATGATTATTAACATGTCATTTGCTGAATTTATTATTTTCGAAAGCATATTTCCATTTCTGATTTCACTCATGTATTTCTAGGTTTAGATTCAAACATCAGAGTTTCTGATTTCAACAGCAGTCTTTCAAGGTCTGACTTCACGCACGAGCTAGGCACTATAGGTTGATAATTTTTGCTGGATTATTTTAGATTTATAGTTTTAATCGCTGGATTATGATTTTGGAAAATTCCAAACAACGCGATTGTGGACGTGAAAAACAAACCATTCAAATAACTTTAAGTCTGTAATCATGTTGCTGTTGTTGTTGTTTTAAAAAATATTTCAAACTTCTGTTAAACTATTAATAAATAATAAATTATCGCTTTTGTGTAGCATATGGCCATGATTAGATTTCGTTGGTATTAAAAAATCCAATGACCGTATGCTTGGAGAGGAAAACTTCATTAACTGTTTCAAGCTTGACTACATGAAATACGATTTCCACCAAAGACAATGTGTAAGATCACATCGTTGTGCTGGTAAGAAAAAAAACAACAACCACAAACAAATTGACACGTCTAATCATGAAATGACAGTCGCGTAAAGAAGGCTGAACGTGTATCTTCTGCACAGTTAACAAGTGACAATAATTACGAGTTATCATGCTTATCAACTATCGGTGTCAAGTCCTGACGTCAAGGGCTACCCGGGATTGTGACGCACTAAGAATGAGCCTGCGTAATCCCAGGATGTAGTGACGTAATCCTGGAACGTTTCCACAGCTGAGGACTCCTTCATAAGAAAATCGTCTCGCTCAATCACTGTATTAGTATTAATGTTTGATATTTCAGCCTAACATTACACACAGCTGCTAGATTTGGTAGAGAAAAAAGTAAATGAATAAACGCTTAGTGACAATTATAACGCATGATAAAAGTAGTAACATACTTGAATGGAAATCAGGGCGCCCGTAACTAAACACTTTTGATGTATGCTGTTTGTTTGTTTACTTGTCTACTTACATTTTAAGTTTTTTAAAAGGATAAAAGCATGGAACACAGCCCGTTAGTGAGACAACTTACAAACCTGCGAGGTTCATATGCTGCTTTGAGTAATTTCTAATTTTAGCTTTCTGCTCAGAAACATTTGTAGCTGTATACATCGGTTAACAAGTTGTGTTCAGTCAGAGTTACTGGATTTTTTTCGATATCATGACATCTTATATCGTAAAATTTTAATCAAAATGTACAGGCCACGGTTTCGTGGTGAGCGATCTAAGCTATTTATTGAATTGCAAGGTTCGAGCCCAGGATAGGTCATTAAACACATTTTATACTTTCAATTGTGAATACATAAGAAGAGTGATAGTGTCATTTACTTTAAAACGGAATAAAACTTTTGGGGCTGTGGGTAATGTTGACTGGTTGCCTTTTCTTTCTGGTCATTAATTTCAAATTAACCACTGCTATGTCGGAATATAGAAGTCCCTGAATTTAGCGTTTAGCCCATGTGCCGTATAATTTACTTTTCTCGTTCAAAGCAATTACTTTTCAACGGTTAATCTTTAAGAGATGGTTGTTAACGTTCTTAGTAACATTTTTTTATTGTCCAGTTCTTAAAACTTAATTTGCAAAAATGTTATTCAACCCTTAAAATGAAACCAGCAATTAATTAATTAAGGGTTTCAACAACTACATTGACAAATCACGACAGATGTATCTTTAGCTCTGAGAACTGAATTGAATCATAAATTTTAGGCCTTATTTTATTGGAAGAAATGCCAAGAATTTAGTTTATAACTGTTCTCAAGAATAATATTCAGGTTTTGCTGATATCTATCTATATTAGGTTTAATGAATGTTTATCGGTCAGGTGAACGTGGAAATGTTCTGCTATCTTTCATTTTCTTTTGTGTGGTTCATATCCTGTTATCGTAGTAGCCTTCTTCGTTGGTATAATGGGTTATTGCTTACAGATCTTTGATTGTCTACTATACTTTTAAATTGTATCTTTTATTGACCTTTTTCCCCTCCCACACACTGGAGTCCAAATTCAAGATGAATGTTTCAAATGGTGTTTTAATGTTCCACTGGATATTCAGGTGGGTTTAGTGTGTGTTAATTGCGATCGTTTGTTGTTGAGGCTTCTGAAAACTGTTCTGGATTTACGTAGTTAATGTATTTTCTGTGTATTTTCAGATGGGTCTTTCACATAGGACCCTACATACGTTTTCTTTTGTACCGTTTATTCTCGGCGCTTATCTTTATTCTATTCTTCATAAAGCGTTCAGGGTAACTCTTGTCAGAGAGAGTTATAGTTACATGTTTTCTTTCTCCTTTATTATTAGAGATACTCTTTACTCTCGGAACTAGACAGTTTGTGATGCCTGCCTTTGTACTTTGAGGTGTTTTGGTGTTTTTTTTTATTCGAGGTCATAATATTTATCTCCGTAATCCATGTAAACTTGTACACCATATGACTTGTATGTCTTGGTAATGCACCAGGCCTCTATTCATTAAGAAAACTCAGAACCGAATCATGGTCTTTATCAATAGAAAAATGGCCCGTCTCAGAATCTTCCTGAAGACGAAAAAAGAATAGCAGCCGAAATACGGGATAAAAATAGTTTAAAATATTTTCTTTTTATACAAAGAGTGAATAATTAAGCTTAGATGATCATGTAACCTAACCATGACAACCATTGATAACTTACTGCTATAGCCTTACCGAAAGCAATTAACGACCCATACAGTCCTGGATTTTCTAAAGAATTTCGAAATTTAAAGAACCTTTTAATCTACATAAATGTAAATGATGTAATTGCTATAAGATTTAAGGTTAAATTACCTATTACCATATCTACGATATAAATAAATCCATGCTCCAAAACAGGATCAAATATTACCATATAAATAAACACAATGCACAGAATGAAGTTAAAGCTGTGTATCAAAATACAAGATAATGCAACAAGCAACATAGGCTATCAATGTAGCTATTCAAATTTTGTATAAATACACATAAACAAAGTAAATTCACTGATGGACTCTCAAAAAAAGAAGCCTCCAAACCTTATCTCTCATTGCTATACTTAAGTAAAAGACAACTAATCGAATCTGAAAAAAAATGTACTAAATATAGAACTAATTCCTCACTAACTTATAGTAAAATTCCCACCTTAGATATATTTACAACAACAGAAAAACAACTTACTAAAAATGAATTCAAAATAAGAACTTAAATCGGCAGTTTATAAAGCCACTTTGTTTGTTTGGTTTGGAATTTCGCACAAAGCTACTCGAGGGCTATCTGTGCTAGCCGTCCCTAATTTAGCAGTGTAAGACTAGAGGGGAGTCAGCTAGTCATCACAAACCACCGCCAACTCGCGGGCTACTCTTTTACCAACCAATAGTGGGATTGACCGTCACATTATTACGCCCCCACGGCTGAAAGAGCGAGCATGTTGGGCGCGACGTGGGCGCGAACCCGCGACCCTCGGATTAGGAGCGCACGCCTTAACGCGCTGGACCATGCCAGGCCTTTATAAAGCCAACTAAAGTAAATCCTATTAGCATTCAAACATAATACCATTATAATTAAAAACAAAGGGTAGTATGCCATGATAAAGAATGTTTGAGCGAAACACAGCTTATAATAGAGAGAAAAAAGTAATCAATTCCCTAAAAATTATTTTTAAAAAACTTGTAAAAAAACAGACAAGACAAACAGTACTACACAAAAGCACCATTTCACGCACGTACACCGCCCGACATGGCCAGGTGGTTAGGGTACTCGACTCGTAATACGAGGGTCGCGGGTTCAAATTCCTGTTACACCAAACATGCTCTCCTTTCCAGCTATGGGGGCGTTATAAAGTGACTGTCAACCCCACTATTCGTTGGTAAAAGAGTAGTCCAACAGTTGGCGGTGGGTAGTGATGACTAGCTGCCTTTCTTCTAGTCTTAAACTGCTAAATTAAGAACGTCTAGTGCACATAGCTCTCGTGTAACTTTGCAAGAAATTCAAAAAACAAATAAAACTCGCACATGTCCATTCACAAAAAAAGGGCCAAAGCTATCTCCAGCTATTCTCCATGTCACTCCTTAACTAGATGTTAAATAGACGTAATATTAACGTTAACAGGTAAGACACCATAATATGTTAAGAACTTAGGCAATTTTATAAATTTCAAAAGCACCACGGTAGGTTCATAAGACTCAATTATCAGATTTAGCGTGTTCAACCTCTTCGCTAACATATAATTCCGTAAAACACTTTAAATTATGGTCCGCCAGCAGCTTGAAAATGACAGAACACTCGAGAAACGCACTTAACTGGCAATTTCCATAATATAACTTGCAACAACACAACTTACTTTCAACATGAAAATGAACACTGCCAAAAGTAGGAAGACATAGTTATTTCCCTATCATCAGAACTTGATAATCTCTGTAGTTCAGTGTGGAAAGGGAGCATTTTGAAATGAAGAGTTTGTATTTAAATAGATTAGGGGCTGATATGTATGCAAGGACAATGAACTGTAAGGACAACCTTAAACTAGTGTTTAACAGTGGAAAGAGCTGGAATGATGAAGAAAGGAAAGATGTTGAGAAGGGTATACTGTGAGAACAACGTAAAAGGGTAGTTTTAATGATGGACTACATTGTTATTATCGTAATGCTAAAAGTATGAGAAATGAATGGATAACTTTATAACTGATCAAAACAGAAGATTTCGAAATAATGGGAATAGCTGAAACTGGTTAAAGGTAGATATTTATGACGAAAGGAATTTCTTTGAAACATATTGTTACAGAAATACATGTTAATTTAATAGAGATAGAATACTGAGAAGAAGGAAAGAGTGGGTTTTATATATAAAATATGAACTACAATCTGTTCATCTGATAATATCCTAGTTAATAGCAATGAAGTTGAATCCCCTTCGGTTTATGTTAGTTGTTATAAACTAAGAAAACTTTTAGTTGATTGAAATTTGTTACTGACAACTAGATGCCACTTAAGATGAATAAGGAACTAAAGAGAGATAACTCAACTGTCAATGAGATTATAATTAAGGGAGGTTTCAGTTTCCTTAATAAAAACTAGGAAACGTCAAAGTCAAATCATGAGAAAGAGGTATTCAAAAATTGTTGATAATGATTTTTTGAACAATTAGTTAGAAAATCTACTAGAAACAACGCTATCTTAGCTTTATTAACTTTTAAAAACAAAATAGTTCATAAGTTAGAGTACTAGAGATAGAGGGACATCTGGGTGTTGGTGATTATTGCTAAACTAGATTTGTTGTTTTGCAACATATGAAGATAAGGTGATACAAAAATTATGTTAAAATTGGAAAACTGCATTAGCTTGAAATACTAATTAAATATGAAGAATGTTTTAAAATAATTTCTTAAATATTCGAGATTGGCATGTCTTTTATAGTCCAAAAATGTGACCATAATTGAGAAACAGAAAATAATAGAATTTATAATAACGGTCGGTCATTACTAATAGTCATTAGAAATGATTATTTGTATTTAAGAGCTCTACAAACTTACAAACAATTTTGAGTCTTGCATATCCGGTCTGGAACTGCATATTTTATTGACGATCCAATTCCACGACGAGCAATTTAATTCTGAGTTTATATTGTCACACACTTTGTTTAAGCTAACTGGCTGTCTTGTTTTGGCTGGCTTCACGCCGTTACAAGATGACTTTTTCCGGGAAAGCTATATAATGTCGTAGGAGAAATAGTGACGTCGAAGTTATGCACCGAAGTTGAATAGCTTGTAATGATCAAAATCTATAAATAATCTTGGTTGGTCCTACCATGTAGTTTTCCGAATAATAAACGCTAATCACAATTTTAGCTTCCGAGGTCTATAATACACTAACTGTAGCTGACCAATAATAATTGTCTTTCGGTGCGTCGATTTTATATATTAATTACGCGATATATTCGAAATTTCAAGAATGTTTTACGATGTGCTATCGTTTTCGTAAAGCTCCACTCGCCTGCAGTGGTCAGAGCACGGATAGCCGTTTTGTTAATTCCAAAACAAGTTTTCGTAAGAAAAATCTTCCATTGAGAGAACAGGCTGGACTTAAGCAATACATAGACAACAATATACGTCACATGCAAAAAAGAAAACTACTGAAACAAGTTAGGTTTGAAACGCACAGCATTAAAATCATTACAGGAATAAAATTAAAGCAAAATTATATAAACATAAGTTTAACTGTAATTATGGGTGTTTAAGATCATTTACAAAATTGATAGAGGTGATATATCATCTTTTTTCATAATTAATTATGAGAACAGTAAATCTATGGGATAAATATACATTTTGACAGGGAATAGATCATTTTCGGTTAGGACAGCTTTATTTTTCTAACAACGCAGTTGGACTCTGGAACGTGTTACTCTCAAATTCATTAGATGCTGTTGATTTAACGGATTTTAAAGGAAAGCGTGATAAGTACTTGAATAATAACGCCTAGCTTTAAGGAGTTTTTAAAGTTTTTTATTTAATGAATAAGATAGTCAAAATTTGAAACAAAATGTTCCAAGTTGTCCTTTAATGTCATGTTGTTAGTGACTGTTCTAACTGCGTTAACTTTTTAACCTCAATAAATGACTCACACTTTGCCGCTGACAAGTTTCAAGAATTCTTAAACCATCTGAGCAGACAGCATCGCGTGACACAGTTTACAACTCAAATAGAAAAGTGTAACAAAGTTACAGTTTTTTGAGAAATTATTTCGGTTTGGTTTGGTTTGAGAAAAAGGTACACAAGGGCTATCTATGCTAGCTGTCACTAATTTTGCAATGTAAGGCTAGAGGTGAGGAAGCTAGTCATCACCACCCACCGCCAACTCTCTGGCTACGTTTTTTACCAATGAATAATGCGATTGACCGTCACATCATAACGCCCCCACAGCCGAAAGGGAGAGCATCTTTGGCATGATGGGGGTTCGAACCCACGACTCTCACATTACGAATCGAGTACCTTAACCACCTGGCCATGCCAGGCCTTCTTTGACAGAAGGGTTACCAAAACACACATTAGACTAAATACCTCAACAATAAATCAAACCCTTCAAACAGATTATAACAGGGTGTCGTAGACTGTCTAGTGTCTAGAATTAACAAAATTTGTAACGTCGAAGAAACTAAAAAGTTAAAATAGCAGCACATCAGTACAACGCCCCCTAACAATGAACCCCTAGCATACTTGATTAAAATAAAAGAAGATAAACCTAAAAAACAAAAATAAGGAAAGCTATAGACTTGTGTATGATCGTATTCCTGTATGTCAGAATTGTTCCTGAAAACATAAGCATTCAGAAATCACAGCATCATACGACTGAAATTAATATACATCAAATCAACTGATGACCCAATGAGGATGCAAACAATATTTGCAGCATTCTTTCTGACTTCTGATTCCAAAAGATTGGACAAACAAAAATAACAACAAAAGTTAAAAGTGACAATCATACAGTCATAAGTCACGGTAATACCGATTTATCTGCAATAGCTCTTCCCACTAGAAAAATAAATGGAAAAATATTGTAATAATAGCATAGAAGCCACACGTGAGAAAAATAAAGATAAAAAAAGCCTTTCACAAACATCTAACTGAAAATGCATTCAGTTAATGTATCATAGTATGGAAGTTTGCGAAATTTAAATATCCCTCAAAAACTGCCTGAAGAGGGCAGCATCTAATTGTAAAATTGTATGCAATTAATAATTAGGCTTAGGTGATAATGACAATTATTTACACCTGATCGTCTCAAACTTAACGTAAATACTAGTACTCTAGGTTTATATTGGTATAAATTCTTGTCTAATAATAAGCAAACACTAAAGCAAATAAAAGGGGTGATTTCTTGATGACGACAAACCCACTCGGAATAAAAATGTATTTCCTAACCTGAAGATGACCCAGGAAGGTCGAAACGTTTTTCTCTCCTTATCAGTAAAAGTGTTAACACCCATACCAGTCGTTCTGAGATACAAAGGAGTAATGTGATGTCTAAATGTATAAATAATATTTAAAATTTCATTATTAATCTATGATATCGAAAGTTTTAAGTGTGGCAGTATTATCTATGTTTTTGTATTTCACGTAACATTAAAAATGTTAATCAAGTTCTATAAATACGATGTTTCATAATAACAAACTGATATTTTATCCCTCATTCTTAATCTAAATAATGCCTCTTGCTCTTACCAGATACTGCAGAGTTGTCCATCTGACTATTTATCAAGCTTGTACTTTTTCGATGTTGTGCGAGAAAGATGCACAGAGACTGAGAAAAACGTTGTTTTTTTTTAAATTATGAAACATTTTCTATTATGCAAAATCAAAAACAAGATGAGAAACCCCCACTAATTCAACTAACAAATTTCACTTTTAATTAGTAAATATTTTCCTACCGTTCTAAAGAAAATAAAGGGGGGTGGTAGTTGCTTTCTCTTTGTGGGGAATTTTGCGCAAAGTTACACGAGGACTATCTACACTAGTCGTCCTTAATGTAGCAGTGTAACACCAGAGAGAAGACAGCTAGTCATCAACACCACCGCCAACTCTTGGACTACTCTTTTTACCAACAATTAGTGTGATTGATCATCACATATGATGTAAAACGTAGGTTTAGCAATTTGAGGTTTCTATTTTATATATATATATATATATATGCCCCCCAGTGGCTCAGCGGTATGTCTGCGGACTTACAATGCTAAAACCCGGGTCTCGATACCCGTGGTGAACAGAGCACAGAGAGCGCATTGTGTAGCTTTGTGTTTAACTCAGAACAACAACAACATAAATATATATATTCTACAAATCGGTTTTTAAGGCAAAAAATAAAATTCAAGTAGGGAGATTATTAACAGATTGAAAATGATATTTGAGGTGTTCTGTCATAAAGACACTTAATTTCTTATGTTATAGTAACGTATTTTGTAATTTATTCTGAAAGTTATGTATTTTTAAATGGTATAAAGGTAATAATCAAATTCACCTCACGTAAAATTTCTTTCAGAAAAGTGTTTATTATACAATTTGTGTACGTTTAACTGTTATAAAAAAAAACCAATATCACCTCACATAAAAATTCATTCAGAAGACTCCTACTATGACAAAATTGTTAGGTTGCATCAGAACAAATTTTTCATGTGGTATAACAGTATTTACTAATTGTAGTTCTATGTTTTCTAAAGGCTCAAATTAATAATAATGATAAATCCAGCAATTAACCTTCATAGCGTTAACACAAGCTCGTGCAACAAACCACAACTGGTAAATAGAAGAAATGAATGAGGAGTTTAGTTAACTGTTATTTTTAGCTTATCTTGTTCGTTTGCTAAGATTATAGACACTCCAAACAGAGTTATTTTTGTGAAGCAATTATAATCCTGTGTATTTTTTGTTTATATTTTTAGTGTGAAACTTCACTTTTGAGTTGCTGCAACGTATTACAAAAATATTTGTATGTTTCTTATGTTGTTTAGAAATAGATGCAATACAAATAAACTCGCTTGTTTTTAAATACCCGTTTCTTTTAAATAATGGGTGGTGTAAGTTTGTTTGTTTTTTAATATAGATGTGTTACTGCAAACTTATCAAGGTGTACCAACATATTTAAATATAAATGAAAAGTCATAAGTCAGCTATTGTGCATGATATAATTTTTCTTACTTACATATCTAATAAATCACATAATGGTAAAACGTTTAATATAGTTTTTTGTGTTGATATCGAAGAACGGTATTTTACAAAACTGGTCCAATCTGGGGCTAGTAAAATGGAGAGCTCGTATGGTGTGACGGGGATTCGAACTTGTGTGTTGTTTATAGAGGAAAGCAGTGTTATTGAGCAAATGTATTATGTGTTTACTTTAACAAAAATTTCATAGTTACTTTTTACGTGAATTTTTGTTACAAAAGAAAATGCAGTACAAGTAAAAAAATTCCTCTCTTTAGTTGTGCATGTAACGAGGGTCACTCTTATTGGTAACTAAACATGTTTTCTTCCAAGGAGGATAGTTATAACTTCACTTGGATGCCCATATACAGCTTTGTTTGTGGGTT
This sequence comes from Carcinoscorpius rotundicauda, assembly GCA_011833715.1. Taxonomy (NCBI): domain Eukaryota; kingdom Metazoa; phylum Arthropoda; class Merostomata; order Xiphosura; family Limulidae; genus Carcinoscorpius; species Carcinoscorpius rotundicauda. Next base: position 51,465,697 of record CM022396.1, on the reverse strand, counting down.
TTTTTTCTATTTGCGAATCAGGTAATTATTCTGGGGCATAGACCTTTCTTGTGCTAAAGCAAGAGTGGTCTCCAATTACATTAATGACATGTGTGCGTTAATCAGTCTGATTTTGTTTGTTTTGAGTGCAAAAACATTCTTTTATAGATCGAGGATTGGACTAGACTTAAGAAAATATGCTTATAAAATTTTGAGATGCTTATATTCTTGAAACTTAAAGGAATTTTTGTTTTACATAAAATTCTTATGCGTTTGATTAACGTTGTTTTCAAACGAAGATTGTTGATTTTCCATCTCTTTCTTTATGCCAGTCTCAGTCAACTTGGAGGAAAAATAAACTTTTACACCATAGCCCAGTATGTGATGGATCGCTCTTTTTTGCGTATAATTCACATTTACTCGGAGAAAAAGTAGTTTGTCTGAAAACATCGCAAAATTATTATTATAAAATCAAGCTTCTTGTTTCTGTATTGGCTTCTGAATTTTTCGTCTTTGAAGATTAAAATTGATCCTGCCACAATGATCTAATAAAACTTGATAGAGTCATTCATTGTTCTAAATCAGTCTTGTCTCTTTCTACTTCTATACATTCATGCCTCCGCAGTTCGTTATGTATCTTGATGTCTCAGACTACTGACATCACGAATTTTGCTTTAAATAAACTGTTGAAAACAACATGCTACCTATAACCTTTGAAAGACGTTCTTTATGGACTTTTTTTTCCAACACTTAATACAAGTCTTGTTCATACCCTTTCTGAAAACATCTTTTATTGAGGCAATCTTGTATTTGTAGGTTCATAGGTCTACTATAGTAATGAATTATTATTTTTCCATATTTTACCATAATGAGGACATGCTGGTTCGTAAAAATGGAGAGTAAATAATAGTCTATATTTTCGCTAAACCTTGCCAAAGCAGAACAGTTTGAGATTTTAAAGCTAGTGACTTCATACATATATTTGGTAAGATTATTCTCAGAAAAAGCATGTTTAAATCGTTTAATAAGAACGTTTTGACAAGTTCATGTTGTCTATTTAGGGCTTCAAAACAAATGTGCATTGTTTCAAAATACTGACAAGATATTCAAAAGTCTTTTCAAACATGTCAGACACAGAATCCAATGGATACCTCAGTAACTTATCTGTACGTGACCAATAGTGACATACGTTGCAGGTTACCATGTATGTGGTTTCATTCATATATCCTTGTATGTGATGAAGCACTTAAACAAACATTAGTTTGCTAAAAATGTTTTCTTGAATAAAGAACTTTGGAGGCTTTCATTTGCGACTAAAAAGTCAGGTTTTAACCCACTTTGGTCGTACACGTTTGCATATGTTACACAGATTACTTTGGTTTAAATTATCTTTGAAGAATTAAAACGGACATTTTGAAATAATTTGATGGATGAATGTCATGTAAACGTGCTTTATTCCTGTAAAAGTTAAATTCGGAGCTTTTTATTAAAGTCTGTTCGTTACGCAATGGCTGTATCATGACGATCAGTGTACCTGTAAAAAATGAGTTGCTTAACAATGCCTTTCAACTTTTAAAACTGTCATCTAAGAATACAGTGATATTTAAGCGCAAGTTTAGTATTTTATTTCACATATATATAGCGCTTATTGGCATCTGTTTCTTTGCTGGCTCTACAAACGGAATTTTTTTTCTGTCAGAAATGTAACATTTCCTTTGCGTGTTTGCTGTCACTCTTCGTTTGAAGTCCATTGAATATAAGCTTTCGGTTACTGCCTGTGTAAATGAAAATCTGAAAAAGTTTACGTTTTATACTTTGTGAATTCAAAGGAAAAGTTAGTCTGCTTTTGAAAAACTGACAAAATCTTGTCCCAAATTCATAAAAGGAGTTTTGATTTGTCGTTAGTTTCGCGCAAAGATACTCGATAGCTATCTGGCACAGCCGACCTAATTTAGCAGTGTAAGACTAGAGGGAAAGCAGATAGTCATCACCATCCAACGCCAACTCTTGGGCTACTCTTTTACCAAGGAACTGTGGGATTGACCGTCTTCATTATAGCGCCCCCACTGCTGAGAGGACGAATATGTTTGGTGTGATAGAGATTCGAACCCGGGACCATTAGATTAGGATTCGAGCGCCTAAACCACTTGGCTATGCCGGGCTGGTGCGTTGATTTGTTTATTTAGTAATGTGAGAAGTTCGTCCTAATCTGCAGTTGTAAAATAGGTGTGATAGACTGTTCGAACAGTGTTATGTAACAACATATGATTTGATTCCAAACTACGATAAGCTCTTTATTCGTTGTGTCTACTGTAAAACAAAAACTAAATAGAAGCTCATTTTTAATTCGGTTGTAGGTCTGTAAAACTTTCTTTTGACAATCCCGTATTTACCGTATTGTATAATACGTAAAAGGAAGGCAATAACAACTTCGTAATTCTGTAATTTCATAGATATATATAATAACATAAATAACTCAAACATAAAATTATAACTTGTATACAATACTTTACAACATTGTACCATAATCACTTCGAATGTAGTAATGTCGAAATGTACTAAAGTTTACTATACTAATGTCTACTGCCCCAAAACTTGTCAGTATTTTCAGAAACAGTTTTTGACAGTTCTACAAAAAATACTAGGTTTACAGAAGTTACAAAACTTAACACTAAATCTGGAGCTAATAATAGCTAATATTAGATATCTGCGATTAATATCTAAGTTAAAAAAAAACTTTCGAGTTTGATACAGAAAATCTCTTTCTGAAATGGCCACTCAAACTAAACTAAATAAAATCTCTAAAAAAACAACAAACAATAACTTCTCTCTCTCCCCTAACGGAAACTTGAAATTTTTATATAGAACCCCAAACAAAACCGTTAGGAGAGTGCGCGTGCTAAAAACCGTTTGTTAATACATCAGTGATCACGCGATGCACCTGCAGCGCGTCTCGAGTGATGTTTTTTACAAACATATTACAAAAATACGGAGTGGTAACACAACGTTTCGCTTAAATTATGCACAATCTTGTATTATTAATATTATTATTACAGCCATTTCCGGAAATTTTTATGTTTTCATTTTGAATGTGATGCAAGGCCTGCTACTTCATGGCCTTTTGCTAACTTTGCATATGTATCATTTTGTATTTTAATGACTCAATATTTATATAAATCGCTTTGGGCGAATACGTTAATTAAATAATTTATTACTATTACTAAATGTTATATGGCTATTTGTATCCCAGATACACTTTAAAAAGTTCTGTGTCTTTCTTTGGATTCTAGAATAGTTATATTTAGACATTCAAACAACAGTTAAGAACATAGTAAACTAAATTATTGAAAAATATTTTAGTTTCAGTGTATATTATTCAGCATATATGTTATTCTAATTTGGAGCAGACGAAGGTATATTTATTTATTATTCGTGAATATAGCTGATCATGTGATCGCCCTCAAAGCCTTTTTTTAAGTTTATTTCTCGTTTGTGGATTAGGATACAATATGCCCCTTAACACGCTTTTTATGTGGCTCGGGCACACCTTTTTTACCATTTCCTTTCTCTAAAAAGAAAGATGAGAATATGACATTCGTTTGACCGACCTTATGACGGTTAGATACAGTTTACTATATGTTGCTGAGCACTTGACGAATTTTGACTTGCACGATAGGTCGATTACACCTGATTTGCAATCGGAGAATCAAACTGCGAGTGGTGTTATAACGTGAAGAACGCATCATATCCTTGTTTCTTGTCATTATGAAATGTTTTACTGCAAGTCGGTAAAATACGGGATTTAAATTGCTAATATCATTGTTTATGTAAGACATCCCTCTTACATCGTTGTTGATTACCTATTATAAAAGTGTGTATCATGGAGCATAAATTGTGTGTGAAATGAGGGTAAACAGCGCTCGTCTTTGTTTATACTGACGATACCTTGACATTCCATCGATATTGCCTTTAAAGTTCAAATTCTTGGCCTAGCTTTTACCAACGAATAGTAGGATTGACCGTCACTAATAGCTCCCCCACGACTGAAAGGACAAAAATGTTTGGTGTGATAGGGATTCGAAACTCTGACACTCGGATTACGAGTCGAGTGCTTTAACCACTTGGCCATGCCGAGCATATCGGTGTGGGAGATGTATGTTTAGCAGAAAACGTTAATGTACTTGACGATAAATTTAATGTAACCTTAATTATACTAAGAGGTACTCTTTGTATCTGTTTGGTAGATTTACTGTAACCTTAATAATACCAAGAAATACTCTTTGTATCTGTTTGGTAGATTTACTGTAACCTTAATCATACTAAAAAGTACTCTTTGTATCTGTTTGGTAGATTTACTGAAAAGAAATATAGTTTAGTGACTTTAAAATTCAGTTTCTCACAAGAACAAGAGAGGAGATTTGACATATTTTATTTTTTATTTACAAGAATTCAACATATTTATTCAGCAGCTAGTTTCATGGAGTCCCGCAATACTACAACTTTTATAATGTCAGTTTTTTTTAATTTCGCACAAAGCTACTTGAGGGCTATCTCTGCTAGCCGTCCCTAATTTAGCAGTGTAAGACTAGAAGGAAGGCAGCTAGTCATCAACTCTTGAGCTACTCTTTTACCAACGAATAGTAGGATTAAACGTCACATTATAACGCCCCTACGGCTGAAAGGGCGAGCATGATTGACGCGATGGGGATGCGTAATGTCAACATTTAGTTTAGTGGCGTTCATTTCCATGATACTACAACTTTTAGAACGTCAACAATTACTTTAGCAGCGTATAATTTCACGAAACTACAACTTGTCTAATGTAAACGTTATTTTAGTGACGTTCAGTCACACAATACTACAACTTTTATCATGTCAACATTCAGTTTAGTAGCGTTCAGTTTTTAGTAAAAGCTCAGTTAAATGACAAGAGAAAAATATTTAATCAAAGTTTCAATATTTTAAAATATTTCGTCAGATTAACTATGATTGTCTGGTTATGTTAATTTAGAGTACATCGAGGAATAATTTTTCTATTCGGGATGGTCAAAGAATGGCGTAAATTGGTCTCTAGGGGACCGTGCAGCAGAATTACTTGGAGCCCTTTAACTTCTGTGGAATTCCCAAAGGAATGGTCGGTTCGTGGACTCGATCCAACCAATAATATAGGTAGTTGTGTTTATGTGGCCCTAAAATCAAAGAACTTCAGGACGTGTGTTTCAAAATATCATCTTGCTGGTCTGTTCAGATAACACACTGTAGTAAAAAGTAAGAAAGAACAGAGTAGATTATTTCAAAGAGATTTACTTCATTGTGGGAATAGCTGTTGATGTCGTTTCTCTATTGGCTGCGGAAATGATGTACTCACAAACACATATCCACATCACATTTATGATACATCAGAGCCCCATCACTTTGGCCTGGCAAGGTCATGTGGTTAAGGCACTCGACTTGTAATCCGAGAGTCGTGGGTTTGAAACCACGTCATACCAAACATGCTCGCCCTTTCAGCCGTTATAATGTGACGGTCAAGCTCACTATTCGTTGGTAAAAGAGTAGCCTGAGAGTTGGCAACTAGTGATGACTAGTTGCTTTCCCTCTAGTCTTACACTGCTAAATTAAAGACAGCTAGCGCTGAGAGCCCTCGTGTAGTTTTGCGCAAAATTCAAACTAAACATGTTACTTTTTGGACACCTTATATATTAATATATGTGTAAAAAAATCTTCGTATACATTAGTCAATTGTATTCAGTTTTATTGCGTATCACTGTTGATTTTGTGTTTCCTAAAATTTAATCGTGTTTGACGGTAAATGCGTGTTAGTCCTGTTTGTTATTTAATTAAAGTTCGCACTTAAAAACAAAACATTTTTTTCTTTTTTGGAACACTTATGTTGTTTCATTTGAGCATGATATTTCTTTGCGTTATTCATCGTTTGATCTGATATTTACAATATTAACGTTAGCTAAAAGGTATTCACTAACATTTCTTGTGCAGGACTCTAGCTAGATAAGAAATTATCATAAGCAAGATTAAAAGAATAATCTGGGCGAAACGTACCAAGAACCATTCTTGATAAAATATAACAGTTTATCGAAATATCAGTATCTAGATAATATTTCGTGTCAAAAAAGTTTTAAACTGCAAGATCATTCACACCAAATGACATTAAATGATTGTCCTTGACATTTACTATTCTAAATTAAGATCAGAATTATTAGTTTTAGATATATGAATGATATTCATAAATTTCAGTTCGCCTCATTGGGAAAACAAAGCAAAAAAATTTAATTCATCAGATTAGGCGAATCAAAGCTGTTTTGAATTATTTTTGATATGATATAGCAGATAAAATATAGAGTCGTTAGAAAAAACGTATCTTAATAGAGCGTAGGGTTTATTATTCAATATAGTTCAAATGTATTGTTCATGTGTGAAATTGTAGGAAAAACTTGCTAAAGGGGGAAAATACTTTTTATCAAATACGGGCTTAATGTTTGAAGGTATTTTAATCAGTTAGACCTCCAGTTTCTATGCCATATCTCATAGATATGTGTTAATTTAATGAATGTTTATTATTATTAATCTTCTTTTATTTTTGAATATAACATAGAACACATTTGTTTGAGGTTTGTATTTGCTGTACAATAGTAACTTGATTATTTTAAAGCCATCTATAGCTATCTGTAGCTTTCCTGGATATTATACTTTTAGCTGACTGTTATCTATGGATGTTAAAAAAATATTTATAAAGCCTTGTTTTAATTAATTTTTACACTATAATATCCACCTCTTGCGTATTTATTATACGTTGAGTAGAATATATAAAAGTAGCATCTTGCTCTCCTAATTTCTATATCTATAATTTTAATTTTTATTGCTATTCCTTTATATTATTTCTTTATGTGAGACTGACGAACGGAGGTTAAATTGATAGACTGTGTATCCCCACCGCAATGTGGGTACTATTTCCAGAGTCACCTCTATAGCCCATGGTACATTTTATATCTCACATTATTAGTCTGTTACCTGTGATTCTTGAAATTAATGCAGCATTTTTTTATTATTGTTTTCGCTGGTTATAATAAACTAACATCAGTCGAAGGTTTGGATTTGCTCTTTTTAATGCAGCCCTTCCTTTCGATATTGTTCTATTTTATTTAACTATAAAATATTAATATTCTCTCTACATATTTAACTCCATGCTTCGAGTTTACTGAGCTTGTAGTGTTTGGAAGTCACGTAGTTTAAAAATTAATGAAAGATAAATATAAGAAACCATACAACCTGAGCACTTTGGAAAGTTTGACGAAAATAAAGGTCTACCTTTAGAAAGCTGCTTCTGTTGAAGGTCTTTATTTCGAAAGTACTGAGGTTTATTTTGTCCTGATATGTTTATTTCCCCGAAGAACACTCGCACCACTATACAATAGCATGTTACCTGTTAGTCAATCAGTAGACACTAAAATGACCTCGCATGAAGAACGCTTAATGTTTCAGTTTGTACTATCATGATGCTATTTAAACGTGCGCATACTATGAATCACAAGAATAATTATGCATATGCAGTCTACATTTTACAGCAAAATCAAAAAATAAAAGGTTAGATACAAAGCTAGGCAATAGGCTATCCGTGTGTGTGTGTTATATGCACACCAAGAGTATCGAAACCTGGTTTCTAGCGTTATAACCAGAGACTGCAGAAGTACATCTAATAATACTTCTTAAACTAGGAGGAATAGAATTTACCCTGAGGGACGTCAGAAGATTCACAGAAAAAACGATAAGAGAAAAAAAAACTGTATTTGTCGTTTCTCCATTTATAAAGTAAGCGCAAAGCTACACAGTGGACTATGTATGCTATGCCACTTCAACTATTGAAGTCAGTCTTTAGCGTCATAAAGCTCCACGTTTGCCGCTGGAGGGCTTTATGTTACTGTGTACTTGCATACGCTTGCCTAATTTAAAAGCTTATTGAATTTGTTTAACTGTAAACGTACATGGTTGTGTAGGTGGAAACGTCGAGTTGTACAGACAAAGGGAGTGTGGCCTATCTTTAAGTTCGTGAACCACGAACATTTAAGGAAATTCTCCACTGGTAATAAATAACGCTATTATCTATCTATTATCAATCTGTTTGTCACAAAACATTAAATACATCCAGTTTCTACTAGCTGTATTGCAAATTTATGACTTTACTTTTCCAAGAACAGGTTTATTGAAAACAACATAAGTCCAGATATTTTTCTTTAAGTTACACATGTATAGATGATTTAAGGTGTTTAAATAGGCCCGGCATGGCCAGGTGGGTTAAGGCGTTCGACTCGTAATCTGAGGGTCGGGGGTTCGCATCCCCGTCGCGCTAAACATGCTCGCCCTTCTGGCCGTGTGGGCATTATTATGTTACGATCAATCCCACTATTTGTTGGTAAGAGTTACCTTCCCTTTGGTCTTACACTGCTAAATTAGGGACGGCTAGCGTAGATAGCCCTCGAGTAGCTTTGCGCGAAATTCAAAAACAAAAACAATGTGTATAAATAATCCTGAAATAAATGATGTTATTGACACTATTTATTTGGTAGAATTAGAAATTAAAAATACCTCAATATCTAATATACAGGCACCTTATAAAGATTTAGACATTAAAATAGTTGATAATGACATCAGTATAAATATCTTTGATAAAAGAAACTATTTTGTTTTTCCAGTGTATGGTTTACCCTCTTTTAATAGTAATGTACCATCTTCGGTTATAAGTATTATAACTTTACAATTATTCGGATTTTGTAAAATTTGTAATAAATTACAATATTTTGTTATTAATACTGGAATATTGATACAAAAGTAATATTTAATGATTAAATATGAAAATTTTAAATGAAATTATTGAAATATTCTGTATCTTATTTTTTATTCTTATTTCAAGTAACTTTTTCGTCTTTACTTTGGAGAGCAGTCATCTATCCACAATTGTCTGCAAGCAGTGAAGGGTGGTATAGATGTGGGACGTTCTGGGCTTGAGCAGCCATATCTCGCTCTCCTAATTTCTATTTCTACATCTATTGTACTCTTTTATTTCTTATTAGAGACTGGCGGATGGAAGTTGACTGATAGATTGTGTATCCCCACTGCAATGTGGGTCTTACTTTCTTAGTCACCTCCAAAACCTAGGGTGCATTTTATAATCCCACATTATAGTTTGTACCCTGGGATATTTTCAATTAGGACGCGGCATGGTCAGGCGTTTAAGGCACTCGCCTCATAATCTGAGGATCGCAGGTTCGAATCCCCATCATACGAAACATGCTTGCCCTTTCAGCTGTGAGGGCGTTATAAGTGACGGCCAATCCAGTGATTCGTTGGTAAAAGAGTAGCTCAAAAGTTGGCGGTGGGTGGTGATGACTAGCTGCCTTCCCTCTAGTCTTACACTGCCAACATAGGGACAACTATCGCAGATATCCTTCGTGGAGCTTTCGGCAAAATTCAAAAAACAAACACACTTTTTAATTAGTGCAGCGTTTTCTGTTTAATTTATTTTTGTTTCGCCTTGATTTTTTAAGTTATAACAAACTAATATACATTTAACAAACATGTACAACATTTGAACTTGTTTTATATCCACAGTCATATTTTTCAAACTATTCGAGGTTTAAGAAAAGAAAGTAGTACGGTCATGTTTCTGAGCAATACTTGTCTTAACAATGTCTAAAGAGTATTTATTTTGTGAAACACAATATAATAATAAGTAGATATTAAGAATATTTTGACAAAATACATCGAAATTTCAGTATGTAAAATTATAAAGAAATTTTACGAATATGCTTTGCCAATTAATTATTAAATATTCGATGGATATCGTAAGTGAAATGAAGAATAAGTAACAATGTGAAAACATTGAAAATGGGATTTTGTTTGTCCTTTGAAACGCGAATCCCTGATTTTGGAATGATAAACTAAAGAAATGACAGTGAACACCACCAGCTTTTTTACCAAATAATTAGTGTGACTATCCTCGCATTATAATGCCCACATGGCTGGATGAGCAAGTGTGTTTGATGACGTGTTTCGATTCTGCGACCTGCAGGTTGTGTGTCAAGCGCTCGAACAAGCAAGTCATTCCAATACCGATAAGGAGGCGAATAGAAAATAGAGCGAAACGAAGAAACTTTAGCTTAGTTTGAAAAGTTCAACTTCCGTGAGTAGCTAACGGCATTACTTAGGGAAAATATTATTAAATTTGTTATTGTACTGTTTAATTCAGCATTTGTTGCAGATCATAAATATAAAATAAAATATTAGTGAACATGCATGTTGATTGAGTTTTTATTCACGATGTATGGCCACCTCCATCCTCCAGTGGTACAGCACTATGTCTGCGGACTTACAACGCTCGAAATTTGATTTCGATACATGTGGCGGGCGGAACACAGATGGACCGTTGTGAAGCTTTGCGCTTAATTTAAAACCAACAACAACAGTGTTAATATTTTACGTATTCATTCACGTTATATGTGACCGTTAATATCCGTGAATATTAAAACATTATTAACAAATGTGATGAATGACATTCGTTCTCTGATTATTAAATCTATGAATCCAGAAATACTGAGAGGTAAAAGCCCAATATTACATAGAGTAACCAACTCAATCAGTTACTGATATTTGAAAATGAATACGTCCGAATGTCATCTAGGCTCTTTCCTTTTTAGTTCTCCGTTGAGAATATTCTGATCGATAGTTGCCAAAGAGGGATGGTTGGCTGGCAACCAAAAAGCCATTGATATAGACGCTAAAAAGCTATCTCATCAATAAAAGAAGACATAATTTTAGTAATGTGACCATACACATTCGCTTCATCCACTCAAATGATATAATAGTGTGACGTCAAGAATTTTGTGCTGTTATTTTTTTCTTTCTGAATTTTGAAAGGTATTAGATTTGTTCCGGTGACGGACCCTGTACTAAGAATGTTTTTAGTTTTTTGTGACAACATCGCCGCTACATGGCGCTGTACAACTGAGCTCGTACAGAGCTGATGATAACGTCACGCGCAGCGACGTTCGCTACGCGAGAGAAGCATGGTGTTTCTCTCTGGCGTCAGAAGTATATGTAGTAGTGAGGGTTTATTCGGGAATGTGATTTTTGAGGTGAATCAAGTGTCCCAATTCAAAAATCGTCTATCTATTATTTATTGGCTTTGGAGGAACTTTGTGCATACAAATTAAAATCGTTTTATGTCCTCATGGTTACTCGTTAGCTACTACCTCGGCGCAGGATTCGCAACTTTCTCACGAAATTTTCAGCATAGAAGTAAACGAGTAATGTGAAATCAAGATATATTTTTCTCTGCTTTCAAAACAATGGCCGTGAGGCTTTGGTTCGCCCAAGTTTCGGCAGCATCCCAGCCTGAGACCAAAACATGACCACAGCGCTTCGCTGGTTAAAAGGATGGCGTGGAAAAGGGGATAATCCGGAAGACAGTCCGGACTCTCGGCGGGCTCTGAACGCTGAATCTCATTTCGGTTCCCCTTTGCAACATCGAACCACAGTGGTAGAGAGGGTTGAACTTTGCGATGTCGAGAGTGGTGATCGACTTAATCCCAACTCTGACCAATACCACATCGAGCCCCGTCTTAGTCTGTTGGGGAAGCCAGTAACTTCTCACCATCGACCTCGAGAAACACGCTTCCGGAAATTTCAATGTATCATCTACAACTTCTTGGAACAACCCCGGGCACGTAAAGCTGTTTTCTACCATCTTCTAGTGTAAGTTTCTTTAAATAACTATTTTTAAAGTTCTAAGTCGTGTTTCCAGCACGTGTATAAAATAAAAATAGACAGCGTTTTTTTTTCCATTTTAGATGTTTTTATTTCTTGTTTGTTTGTTTGCTTTAATAATAGCGCCTTGATTTCAGAAAACTTCCAAGAGTTACCCGAAAGTAAACTGTACGTGATTGAGATTTGGGTGTTTTCGTTGATGAAACTTGAGGCATTGGTACACTTTCAATAAGGCACAATATATTGTGTTTAACATAACACGAAGATTCTATTTTTATCATTAATCGCTCTCTGATGTTGATGCTTCAATGACAAGTTTTGTTTTGTTGTTTTGTTTCCTATTTCTGCTTGTATTCACTATATTTAGCCATTTTTCACTGATACCTCAGTGTGACTTGCTCTCGAATAAACTATTCAACATTTCGATAAATTTCACCTTAATAATAATTATATACATTTAACATTCTAATTACAAACATTATGTTATATTGATGTGTCATTTACATCACTGCTAGAAATGCTCGTTGAAATTATATCCGCCTCCAATGGCACAGCCGTACGTCTTCTAATTCACACCGCTATAAACCGGATTTCGATACCCGTGGTGGGGAGAGCACAGATAGTACCTTGTGTAGCTTTGTGTTATAATTCAAAACAAGCAAAATTATGTTCTTAGTGATTTTTTACCTCGTATAGTCTGATGAGAACCAGTTATATTATGTCAGTCATAAAATTCTTGTTTCCGATAGTAGTTTATTGGCGCCTGAAAGATTGATGTAGGTCAGTCAGTTCTGTGAAATCTGATAAGGTCCGAACAATGCTATTATTACACGTTTATACGTTATAAAGAAATATTTAGACTGGAGAAAATCAATAAGTAGTGAGTATCGAAGGAAAAATGATCATGTGAAAACTAAAGAGTGTTGAGATTTGAGGTCAACAAGTCCATTGTGAAATACGAGGTGTCAATATTTCGTTCTGAATTTTCCTATAGATATGAATAGCTTCCAGGCCACATATTTACATCTTTTAAGAATAACTCGTGAATTAGCGTGTGGTTTTCTGTGTTCAATAAGAAATAAAAAACATGGTCAGTTTCTTTATCTTAACGCAATTAACTTAGCATCCTACTATCGGTTAGTATTGCACAAGTTTTTGTATTATTTAATAAATATCCCATTTGAGATTAATTTTGAAAAGAAATACTGAAGATCGGGGTGGATCCGGGGGGGGGGGAACTCAAATGTGTAATTATCTCCCGGTTCCCCGAATTCACGTGTAATATTCTGGATTACAGCATTTATCGCATAATGTTTGTTCATTTCGTTTATCCTTATGCTTAAATTCATATTTTTTACTGTTAACCTTCGTTTTCGTTTTGTTTCGTGAATTAATGCCTAATTTTCGTGTTATCACCTTTGACTTGCTGATTATATCCGAAGGATGTGCTCGTACAAAGTTTAATAACGTAAACTGCCTTTGTATTCTCAAGACTGTTGGTGTGGGTATTAAAACCTTAATTTAATTAAAGCTTTCTTGAGAATATATTTTTACTTTAAGTGGGTGTCTTGTCATCACAGTAAACTGCCTTTGTTATTCTTCAGGTTATCATTTTGTAAAGGATAGCCGCCTACATATACAGGTATATATATTTACTTATAATATAATATAATATAATATAATATAATATTTACTTGTCTACTTGGGATGATGAATATTTTCTCTTTTTATAAATCATTGTTTCAAATTTTACTTGTAATTTAAACAAGATTTATTTTGGTCCGTTAATTTGTTCTCATCTATCTAAATATATGTTAAAATCCAGAGTTCACGGATCCAAATTCCTGATGTAAAATTCACTGTACTTTCTTCTTGCTTCCTTTACTTTGTTTAATAATGATCGATAATTTACACATAGTTAGACAAAGCTCGGCATGACCATGTGGTTAAGGCACCCTACTCGTAATCTGAGGGTCGCTGGTTCGAATCCCCGTTACAACAAATATGCTCGCCCTATCAGCTGTGGAGACGTTATAATGTTATGGTCAATCCCACTATTCGTTGGTATAAGAGTAGCCTTCCCTATAGTCTACACAACTAAATTAGGAACGGCTAGCGCAGATAGCTCTCGAGTAGCTTTGCGCGAAATTTAAAACCAAATCGTCAGATAAGACCAGTAAAATAATAATAGCAGGATCTTGTCACTTAACTCTAGATAATTATACCGTTAAAAATCGTTTACATTATATATATATTTTCATATGGTATTAATGTTTTTGCCAATTTAAAGTTTATAAAGCAATTTTCTCTATTTGTCATGTTTTGAATTTGCTCTAGACTGACATGAGCCAAGTTAGGCCTACGCTAAAGAGAATCGTGCATTATAGAGACACTGCAGCACTTCAGTGTCTTCATTGACAGCGAATAAAACTTACAAATTAAAACAAAAAAACAAAAATGTATGTCATTCTATTTATTTAATAATAAGTAAACTATGAGATAAAAAATTTATATGACAGCGACTATAATCCATTAATAATTTATCATCGGATAAAATAAATTATTTTGCCTTTGAGGTTTATATGAAACCTTACGAGTTGAATTATATCTTACCTTATAAGCACAGTAAACAAACATGTCATATTATTGCGATCAATTAATATTTTAGCCAAATTTTGTCTGTGTTAATTTTAACTTTATTGAGTTATAAACGTCCTCACATAAACTGCATCTTTATCGTTCTGCCTATAACTAACTACAGAATATAAGTTCAAACTCTGAACGATTTATGTTTATACTTTCACGTTTCATTTTTGAAGTATTGAGAAACCAAGCGTTTGGTGTTTTAAATTCATATAAATGTAAATTATTAGTTCCTTAATGGCTCTCATTGTTTCGTGGAAATTATGTCTGGTGATAACATCAGAATACGTAGCGCACGTTGGGCAAAGTAATTATAATGCTTGTTCGTGCTTACGTTATCTAGACAGCACCTTTTTGCGTAAAAAATATGGACAGCTACAAAAAATAAAACAAAAAGCAAGCTTGTATGTTTCAAATAACATATGCCAAAAACTTGTACATCAATATTCTCAAAATTATCATGAATGTGCTTCCTAATTATTTAAAAACCATTTATTATGAGATGCACGTTTGGTGATTCCTGGATTAAAAAATCTATATCAAACGCTGAGTGAACCATTGATACAGAACACTGATTGCTAAACAGCTTCATAAGGTTTAACTGAATACTGAATGTTTGCTATGGATGTCTTTCGATTTGTTACTGATCGTTTGTTTTTAAATTTGAGAATTATGTTTCGTGAATTTATATACAAATTTCTTCTTTTTTTTAACAAACGAATGGACTTGAATTGTTTTTGTTGTTCTTCACTGGCTACAAGTAGTCTCGTATCTCAGTTCTTTTAACACTAGTACAGCAACATGTCTGCACACTTAGCAACGTTGGAAATTGGATTTCGATACCTGTGGTGGGCAGAGATCATACAGTCAGTTGTGTTGCTTTGTGCTTAACTTTAAACTCAGTGTACTATGTAACAGTGTAATAATATCTTATTTGAAACCACACCTGTTAATTTGTAATAATGATTCATTTTTTATAGTAATATATCAGTTCTGACTGATAGTTTAAATTACAATGACTTTAAATGTTGTGAAATATTAAAATGGCATAAATCATATATTAATGAAAGAAAAATCAGTTTAAAGCTTAATTTATTTGGTTTATGTTATTTTTAAGGGAGAGGAAAGTGTCCAACTCTATTAGAGAGAAACGTTCTTGTTATTTTCTCATTTGTTTAAACATCTGTTTTTTGTATTAATTTGGTACAGTTTTAATGCTGCATTATGATTATATGTGGCGCATATATGGTCTGCTAATTATTAAAATTATTTACATTTCTAACTTATCATTTTACGAACATCTATATATGTATATGTTTGTATTGTACGTTACCAAAAGTATTGGGTGAGAAAATGTTCTGTTTAGGTAGTGAAGCGCCATCTTAACAGTGTTCATACCTTTGGCGTTACTCACAGTCCATTACAAATAGTTCGTGGAATACCTGAGATTACCTTTATTGGCAAAAGCGTGGTTATGAATAAATGAAGTTAAAATCAGAGTTACTTCTGAAGATATTTAAGATTTGTAGTATATTTCTCTTACACCAATGTGTAGAAATGCTTGTTTAACTTTCATGTTTATAACTATAACTTCTGATAGTTTTATTCCCCATTTTTTGTTTTTGAAATATTTCGCGTGTAAGGAAGGGTCTTTATCTCTCAAACTATCCGTTCGCTTGTTATAGATATAAATTCGAGTTTTTTATGTGTGTTTTGTCCTCTTTCAACGCTTTTGGTTCTATTTATTTACTACAGTTCAACATTTCCTTCAAAATATCAGGCCGTTTTGACACAAACACTAATATATAATTCCGGTATTAGAATGTTACGTACATATCCGTACTTATTTATAAGTAATATTACATTTATGAAATTTTAAATTCAAATCTGAAATCCAATTTAGATTCAACTATATACCTTCATGTTTTTCAAAATGAACAAGGTATATTTTTTTTGTGGCATGCGCATATATTAAACTATTAGCTAAACCGATTAGTAATATAAATGTTACTTCGATAGTTCGGGTTGAAAAATTTAACATTCAAGTTTCATAAAATAGTATTTTATCCACATGTATTCTGCATTGCTTATTTGTTCACCATTTGATTGCTTAAATCGTGATTACTTTTTATGGACTTCAGAACGAGTAAGAGTTATTAATAATAGAAACAGATTAGCGTTACTCTGTATTTTAATTACTTGAAAATATGTATCTTTGTAAATGCACTAGTATTAAAATCTTTACTGTCTGTTTTTAACTCCATAAACATAGAAGGTCTTATTATATTTAACGTGTAATATAGACTTGCTGTCTACAATGGCTACTGGGTTTTCAGAGGTAAACTGAAGTTATAAGCTACGAAACTTAAAAGTCGTTAGGCTGAAATAGATAAAATTGTACAAGTATAATACTCATATATAACTTCCGCATACTTCTTTTATTAAAGAACTGACTTATTTTAATATGTGATCATAGATGTGATTTGTGATTATGAAAAACAATCGTCGAATGAACAAAAAAAAAGTTTGTCAAGTGTATAAAAGAATAACAAATCAAGTATCAAAACTCTTTCCTGGAACCTGGTCCGTTTCACTACCAGTAGTCGAAATTTTGAAGATTATATTAACTTCAAAGATTCTGGTATTCATAAATTTCTAACTAAAACTAGATTTACTGGTAAATCATATAAACTATGATAATACTAAAAATAAACCATGTAGCTAACTACACTCCACTGTAGGCCAAGTGCTTAGATTGCATGCTAATTTACACGGAAAACGCCAAACGACAATAATAAATATTGAATCAGAAAAAACTCAGAGTTGATTTTCTGAATTAAGCACAAATCTACACAATGGGATATCTCCTCTGCCCACTACGGGTAATGAAACCTTGTTTTTTAGCGTTGTAAGTCTGCAGACGTTCCTTTGTCCCACTGAGGGGTAGGAACTTCGTACTCTAAATCTGGTAAAAATCGAACTGCTACAATTTTAAATTTTCTACTATAACTTTTGTGAAAAAGAATACAACATTTCTTACGTATTGTTTTGTGATGGGTTTATAGTCTAATTAGGTTTATAAATGTTTTTGTTTATTGTTTTGCATTCTTTAGAAATTGCGGTAATTATATAAGAAATATGAGAAGCTGATAGGTAATCATATCGTGATTTTCATTTAAAATGATTGGTTTTGACTAACTTATGTTTTCTTAATTATCAAAACGTCACAGAAGTGGAAGCTGTTGTCATTTGAGACCATCAGTAACAGGAGTGTAAAATAACATCCTGTAACTAAAGACATTTTCTACGTTACGGTCCATCTTTATCATTTCTATTAAGAATAAAGTAAAGAGTGTAAAGTACCAAGCACGAGCTGTAAAGAAAAGTGCTTAAGCACTTACCAGGATAAAGAAAAATTATATTGTGACATTGTACCTTCAAACGTAAGTTTTATCTTTGGATAACTGTGTATGTGTAATATTACGATAACAATAGTATGAAAACCAAACTCTTAAATACTTTCAGAATAAGTAACAAATTTGATATATCAAAACGAATCTCTTAAATAACACGATAATGTTGTAAGTATTAACTGCCAAAACAGTAAAGATACCTTACACTCATAATACGTTTGGGAACATAAACGCATCTCTAAGTTCTGCAAAATAAGAAGCTAGAAATCGGAAAAAAATAATTTTAATAAAAATTATGATATCAAAAAACAATATCCATTGTGTTTTAGTATTGGTATATAAGATACAAAGACAATATAAAAACCCTGAATCACCAAATTTTCATTTCACTAGTTCGAAGTTTGTAGGGATACAGCTATTGTTAAACTTATAATTCATCTGTCAAATTATTACATATCTCTGTAACGTAGATTCAATGTAATGACTCTTTTAACAAACTTATGCTTGTTATCAAAAGAACGCGTTATTAACCCAATTAAAACTGGTTATCAATGTGCATTTGTAGAAATTTCGTTTTTGTTAAGAAAACCATTAAAATCTCGTATCAGGTAAATAGTATGGATTAAACTGGAGCTTAATTAACATTTAATAAACAGTGACTTGGGAGATTAAAAGTTCCGAAAATCTTATTGAAGGAGAGATCAAAATGATGTTTCATGCAAGTGAAACTTGTAGCAAAATCCATGTTTCTCTACGTAGTTAGAACAGTAAAACTCTGGATCTCATCATTAGTAAGTTCTTAAGATAAGGTTATTAAAAATCAGATCTTAAACTTCAGATATTATGTTACAGTTTGAGACCACAGTAGTGTTAAAAGCTATTACGTCCATCTTAATATAAAATTATCTGTGCTTGTTCGTCTGAAGCGTTTGCTACTCAGCTACGTGTAATCAGAAGATTTCTTGGTTGTCCAGAAGAAACGGTCACCTTCGTTAGACTGTGAAACAGTCAGTGTATTTTATGAAATCTTCCCTCTTTGGATTATCCATTCAGCTTATTTTTCCACGTTATTTCTTTCTCTATTATTATTTTGAAAACAAATATTCTCAGGAAGTCAAAATATATTAAAAGTTTTCAGCTTGTTTTTTGTAATTTTGTAACAAAACTTATTAGATAATTATAATCAAATACTGTTACGTAATATGTGTTAAACTTTAATGACTTAAAGATATGCTCTCCTTCAGTGGCTCAACGATAAGCCAGTATGCTAACGACGCTAAAAATCGAGTTTGAAATACAGGTGCTGGGCATAACGCAGATAGTCAATAGTGTAGCTTTGAACTGCCAAACCTCCGATTGTATTTGCAGGTAAACTTACCTTAGTGAATGTTGGAAAAATATGGAGCCAAGAAACTGTATTTTGAAAGCAAAAAAGGTGACTTTTATGAAGTTATCTCTGATTTATGGTTTAAGAAGTATGAATAATGTTATTTTACATGCACAGAATAATTCTATTCGTGCTTAAACGTGTATGAACTGTACTTTAATTAGCTTAGAATGAATACTTGTCTAACGTTTGGTTGTAAGCCTTTAAATGACTGTAAAGGTAATGCCAGCAGGTGATGTGTAAACCTTTCGTACATACATTTCATTACGTAATATAATGAATATGTGAGATCAGGTCGATGCCTGTATTTTAATGAATGTTGCAGTTTTTTCTTCATCATCTTGTTTCTTAGTTTAAAACTTCTTATTGGTTTTAAGCAGCATTTTACAGCAAAACGCATAATACACAACTGATAATGTTAGTACGTTAGTTTGTGTTCTTCAATTACATTTAGTAGTATTTGAACGCGTGAATTAATTGAACTATATTGATTTCAAATGCCCCAACACAATAGCTGAGCGGTAAATGTAGTTTGTAAGCTTAAGAGGATAAAATTTGGGTTTCGATACTATGGTGGGCAGAGCACAGATAGCCCATCGTGTAGTTTCGTGCTCAGCAAAAACAACAAGAGAAAGATTTTAAATGAGAAGATAAAACAGTCACTTTTCATCACATTCTTATAAAAAATATTGTTCAAAGACAAGAATAAATGCCCAACGTTCGACTCCTTTATCCCTTTGATAAGGGCTGTTAACACCCTAAACTCAGAGAAAGAGTTGTTTAAAAGTTAAAATATCTAACCGTCTAGAAGTTACCGATTTTTCTGTTCTTTACTGTTTAGGGTTTTTCTGGGCAGCAATTGGGCCCTACTTCTATTTTAGTAAGAAAGCGTTTTGTAACCCCAAAGAGCAACATTTTATTCTTTTACTTTCTTGTAGAAGAACCGTTAATGTGAAATGGTCCAGATATAACTTTTATTTGTTAACTGAATCGTTCATATAAACATACATTTCACAGCTAAGGTTACAAAATTAAAAAATATTTGCTTGTAAATTTGCTCCGTAACGAATATTTTCTCAGAAAGTGCATATTATTTGTACGCAGGTTAATGAACAAATATTAAAAAGTCACCTGACAAGAGTGAAAACTAGTGCCTGTAAACCTCGTGGAAATATGATAAAGTATGTCTTGACTTAAATTATGCAGTGAGCCGTTGATGGTCATTAATTCGTGCACGACATGATAGCTTGATGAACAAAGTTTTCACAAGTTCCTTATAACAGAACTTTCTTCCAACTATTAATAAACCTTCTATGTTTTTTGTTGGTTTGTTTTTTTAGATAGTTACGTCAGACACTACAGGATGGAAATCTTCAGAGTTAGCACTAACTTCCTGGTACTAAAATTCTCATTAAGGTCAGCTCTCATTCTCCGCATAGCTCCACTTTCGTAATTCTGAGATTCTGTTCTTTCTAGGCTGTAACAATGATTATATTGCCCTAAGCCAAGCTGTGACAAAGCACGCGGTGATTACATACATACTCCTCATATCTAAAAGCATGTCCAACGTCCGAGGCGAGAAAGACCTTCTGAGCTTTCCCTAAAGGTTTACTGCTTAGAACTCTCTCTATTTAAGGCTTTAAACTATGCAAACTTTGGATATGACATTACAGCTACTACAGTTTTCATAAGATCTAGAAATCATACCTTTTAATATCTAAAACCAAAAACACTCACACGAACACACTTTTAAGTGTGTATGCATTATTTGATTTCTCAGGTAATTTTGGAAGGCATATAAACATCCACACCAAACTCCAATCACATTTTAAAATGATTACAAAAGTAAACAAGCCTGGTATGCCCAGGTGGTTAAGGCACTCGACTCGTAATCTGAGGGTCGTGGATTTGAATCACCATTACACCAAACATGCTCGCCCTTTCAACTGTAGGGGCGTTATAATGTGACAGTCAGTCCCACTATTCGTTGGTAAAAGTATGCCAAGTGTTGGCAGTAGGTGTAATGACTAGCGGCCTTCTCTCTTGTCTAACACTGGTAAATTAGGGACAGCTAGCACTGATAGCCCTAATGTAGTTTTGCGCAAAATTAAAAAAAAAAACAAGTCAAGCAAAACGAAAATAAACTTAATTAAATAATTATCCTTATTAAAGACACTAAACAAACCGTAGCCTTTCATTAATGTGAATACAAACTCTTGGTAATAAACATCCTTTACCTGAAGATTATATTTGTATATATATGTTTATACACACACATACCACATGTTGAACTTAATGGAAATAGTAAAAAAAAAGCAAACAAAAAACATTTAACTTAAAGCTAAACACAGTTTCCATGTAGAAGAGATAAACCTTTGCTTCCTAGTGTGAACTTTTCATCTCTAATACCTTCTGCTTACTTAAACCGTAAGGTTAAATAATTGTTTCTTATGACTCACCTTGAAGTTGCTTCTAATACCTTCTGCTAACCTAAACCTTAAAGTTAAATAACTGATTATTGTAACTCACCTTGAAATTACCTCTAATACCTTCTACTCATCTAAACCTTAAGGTTAATTGATAGTTTCTTATGACTCACGTTGAAGTTATCGCTCAATTAACTTAAATCTGAAGACTAAACAGTGTAAGCTTTTGACCCTATGTGGTAAAGTCACCATCTCACTGGTCAAAACGTAAAAGCTAGTAATCTGTGGTACTGTGCAATTGCATTACTAAATAGTCAGCTATACTTTACTGTAGGTACTTGGATATCAGAAGAAAATGATCTATGAAGAATAAACCAAAGCGAAACTGAACAACAGCCTAGGCAATGGTATGTTACAGCAAATAGAAAATAGTGTTTATTATAACACAACTGGTCGTCCTATTATTCTTGTTTAGCAGTTACTGGAAACTGAAAAAAGCAACTTTTTGCACTTGACAAAGACTTCAAGAGTTGCTATATATGAGACTTAATCGTGCAAAACGTCAACTAAGCTCACTTTTCTACAATGCAATGTTACCCATCATACTCATTGTATGTACTAATAATGTTTTTGTCACCACAGCTTTAGGTATATTCTACTTGTCAGTCAATGTATTACAATATCCCGAAGAGGCAAGTATAAGCTGTCAATGTGTAAATAGAGCTATGGAATGGTTCTCGCAGTGTGTAACTTTTTGTGTTAGTGATTAATGTATGGTAGGGCTGAGTTGATTCCGTTTTTGTTTCCTAACGATGTTAGTTAGCTGATATATGTGCACGAGAATTTTCAAAAAAATATTAACTAAACGTACCTGATTTGTGAAAAAATTGTTGGAAATTAGAGAAAACTAGCGCAGATATCCCATGTAGTTTTGCATAAAATTCACAAAACAAACACAAAACTATAGGATCTGGGAAAAACACAAACTACAACATAACCAGAACCAGAAAGACCAAACCTAATTGTTAACAAAATAATCGTGGTGTTTTAAAAGGCAAAAATTAAACTTTTATAAGCAAGCTAATGTTTTCAGAAGCATCTGTGTGTGTGTATGGGTAGACACAAAATGGTGGCTTGTTGTCAACTTAAAAGGGAAAAAAAAAATTTTCGTCCTTTCTCTTTCCATAGTTTACTCCACATGCATAAAACAGGTATGCTTATTATTTTTGCTCATAATTTAAACTAAAAAATGTTTATTTTTTCCTAAACACTATGTTCCTTTAGCATAGGTTTGTAGAACTTCATTCGCTAAGACTTCCTACTTTTGGTTCTATAGCTACGTAAAGTTTTATAGAAAATTTCAGTAGTATCCAGTACCTCCACATTTTGTCTAATAATAAAAAAACATTGGTTCAAGTATTCCTCTTCTGGGTGGTATTAATGTGAATAAGAAAGTTCTTTGTATAAACCTTTCCAAAGTTTGACTACAAAAAACATAAAATTTAAATTTACTTTCAAAATAATCCGTATTTCGTCATAATTCCCCATAATGAAACCAATTTCAGAAACACAAGCAAGCTAAGTGTAATAGTAATTTTTGGATTTGCAATACGAGCACCTAGTGACCACGGTCAGTGGACTGTATTTTATATCTCGCAGATTTTACGATATTTACTAATCCTCGCAATACCAGCATAAATCAATGAAACCACTCCGGGTTTAATTAACCAAGAAAGTTATTTACTTGTTTTTACTTGGTAGTAAATGTTCATTATTGGAATAATGCCTCGTAAATAAAGAAAGACATCGTTTTATAGGATTAAAAGATATAATCATTTCGCATAGCTCTATTCAGAACCAGAATACCATCAGGTGTCGCTGCTGTTCTTGACTTTTTCTCACACATTTTTATACTTAAAGACAACACAGTTTTCAATGAAACATAATCTACTTGATAGTGTGTATGAAGAATTATCAACGTCTGCATACCGCTTCCCTGTATGAGCTGCTTCCCCTCAACTCCGTTTAAACAATTGTGGTTACAGTGTAAGTGACACGGGCGACGTTTAAACAATTGTGGTTACGGTGTAAGTAACACAGACGACGTTTAAACAATTGTGGTTACAGTCTAAGTGACACGGGTGACGTTTAAACAGCTGTGGTTACATTTTAAGTAACATGGGTAACCTATAAAGATACACGAAATCTATAAAAAATGTTCGAGTAAAACACAAAGCTAAACTTCCACTTCAGCTTAAACCATAGGTGTAACTTGGTAAACATAAAAAACAACAACAGAACAACGTAATATTACTTACATTGCATCATATTACTTCTGTGGTGTAAATCTGAACTTACATTCTATTTTGTTTTACTCCTTATTCATCACCGAGTTACATTGAGCAGACTGTGGTATGCTGAGTTACAAGCTACGATAAAGGTAAATTATATTTCACGGTATATGGTAGCTGGTTTCTTTTGTTTATGGGTTGGGAACATATTACTGGGGTTAGTGATGATTGGTTTGGTTTGTTTTGAATTTTGCGAAAAGCTATACGAGGGTTATTTGCGCTAGCCGTCCCTAATTTAGCAGTATAAGACTAGAGGGAAGGCAGCTAGTCATCACCACTCACCGCCAACTCTTGGGCTATTCTTTTACCAGTGAAGCTACTTCTTCACTAATCGGGCCCGACATATCCAGGTGGTTAAGACACTCGACTCGTAATCCGAGGGTCGCAGGTTCAAATTCCCGTCACACCAAACATGCTCGCCCTTTCATTCATGAGGGCGTTATCATGTTTTGGTCAATCCTACTATTCATTGATAAAAGAGTAGCCCAAGAGTTGGCGGTTGGTGGTACTTATCTAGCTGCCTTTCCTCTAGTTTTACACTGCTAAATTATGAACGACTAGCGCAGATGTCCCTCCTGTAGCTGTGCGCACAATTCAAAAACCAAACCAATCAATTAAAATGTATATGATTACAAAATATTTCAGTTTAGAAGTAAACCTAGCAAGTTCTTAAATATAATTAAATAAACACAAATTAAGCCGTGTTCCGTTCTCTTAATGTATTGGAAGTTAATTAGCGAAGTTTTTACCAAATCCTGAAACATAAGTACTCGTGTTAAACTTTTTCCTGAAGAAAGTTTGCGGTTTTTATATGCTTAATCTAATGCATATGATACAATGTATATAAACAAATGTCTATGTGTAATATAATACGCATAGATACAACATATATATATACACACATGCATACAATATGTGGCAAACTAACAATAGCATTCACATGGTAATTAACGGTGAACAATGTTCAGTGCTATGGTTAAGTATCTAATAACGCTAGTAGTTAATATTTGATGCCAACTGTATATAATGCAATATAATACAATAGAAAAATATGATTGAATACCAAAAATACTTCTTCTGCTACTTTACCAAGTATTGTCCTTCGGTTATATTACTGTCTGTGAAATTCCATTAGGACTGCCATCAGATGCACTTGAAAAGTATGTTTGACTAAACTTAGCAGAACCTGAAAGAGTTTCTTTTTCTCACTGCATGCTCTCTAATGTTCTTAAGGACTGGTCAGACCCCGAGGTGTGATCTGTTATGTTCATGACATTAGTTTGGACCTATAAATTGGTAATACCTCAAAAAGAGGTTCCTGGTTCATCTCGTTCTCGAAAAACTTATCAATGAGTAACGCTTTAGCTTGGTAGTAGCGATCTTCAAAGCAGGCGATAATTCACTTTACTGAGCTGTTGACACACGAGATAAACCCATCTCCACCAGATGAATGTTGCTTACATTTACATTATGTGCACATCTAAATAATACAGTATTCACTTGACTATGCCGGGCCTTGTTAAAGGGTTAGTGGTTGATGTGCTCTCGAATTCAGGGTCTTGGGAGCGTCATAAAAGGTGCAGTCAAATTTCGCTATTTGGAGTGACAAGAGTTGGCGTAGATTCCATTCATTTTTCACTTTCCCTGTAGTTTATTAGTTTTGTATTTGGGACGTCTATATAAAGATGTCAGTTTGTGTAGTTTTATTCGAAATTTCTAAAACAAATAGTTTGTTTTACGTAAACAATTTTTACCAAATAAATCAACCTCTAAGTATTTATATATGTACTATAAGGAAAGTTTGCGAGTTCAAATACTTTCACCGAACGTGCTTGCTCTTTTGGCCGTGAGGACGTTATTATGTAATAGAAATGTTTACCCACTGTTTAAGACTTAACCTATGTTTTGGTCGTAAAACTGGCCCGGCATAGCAAAGTAGTTAAGACACTCGATTTGCAATCTTGGGGTCGCAGGTTCGAATCCCCGACCAACCAAACATGCTCGCTTTTTCAGCCGTGAGAGCTTTCTAAAGTCACGATTAATCCCACTGTTCGTTAGTAAAATAATAGCCCAAGAATTGACGAAGGGTTGTGTGGACGATCGTCCTTTACTTTAGTCTTTCACTTCTACATTAAGGACGGTAAGTGTAGTTGACGCTCGAATAGCTTTGCACAAAACTGTGAAAACAAAAAAAATTAACCAAATATTTCTTAATCAGTATTTTATGTGAATGACGGTAGCGTTTCGGGTTTACCTTTTATATATCACAAAGCTCTTATTTTTAATAATTACCAACCTGATATTAATAAGTTTGTTTGGAGAGCGGAATAGAAGTAAGATCCTTCAGGTGGATAGTATTATTTGTGTTTGTTCATCAAAATTAAACACGTTTTTTATATAGTAGTTTCTACTTTGATTTGTGTATCTTTGGGCGGCACATTTATTGCGCAAACTTTAAAGGAATCTGAACATATTCCTCTTATATGTCAGGTGGCAGGAATCTCAATCATCAAACATATGGGTGAAACATAAATATTTGTGCAGACAAATCTGCAGTTCTCTGATATTGAAGATTAAATGTATTTATTGTACATGGAACAAGCTGTCACGCATGTTTGTTACATCGCTTCTCGATCGATTTTATAATGAACCTCCGAGACAACTGGAAGATTCAACCTTAGTTTGATCGATCTGGACTACGTGGTATAGTTATTTCAAAAGTTATTTAAATCTAACCAGTTAAGCTGTTTTTAAGATACTTAATAAATTTCGCAAAGGCTTGTTTTATTGTAAAACTCTCCTTTCAAGGATTCACGACCTGAAGAGTTACGCTGTGTAAAAGTTTGTTTGTTTTAAGTATTGCGCTACAAGAGGGCTATCTGAGTCAACCTTCCCTGTTTTAACAGTGTAAGGCTAAAGAAAAGGCAGCAAGTCATCACCACCCACCGCCAACTCTTGGGCTACTCTTTTACCAACGAGTAGTGGGATTGACTGTTAATTATAACGCTGCCATGGCTGAAAGAGCGAGCATGTTTAGTGCGACGGGGATTTGAACCTGCGACCCTCAGATTACGAGTCGAGTACCTTAATCACCTGTCCACGCTGGGCCTCTCTGTCAAAATACCCATAAGCTTTATCTTATCGTGTTAGTCAGCAAAGCCATATGTAATCCACATAGAAACGTATTTTTTGATAGATTGTTTAGGCAGAGTATTCATGATGAAACTTTGTAGAATGGACGGCAACTACCTGTTGCAAAGACACAAGTATAAAGGACTTCAAGAAGAAAGGCGAATGACTTTCGAAACGTCGTTCTTTACACTTGTGTCTCCACAACAGGCAGTTGCCATTCATACTACAAAGTTTCATCACATAGAAACGATTTATTTTCAATGTAGGGTTTTTATTTAAAAATAATATTATTAGAATAATATAACTCTTCATGACATCTTCTTCTGTAAAAAAAACGTACAAATATAATTTTAGCTCTATGATTTACGTAAACTGTTGTTATGAAGTAGAACTAGTCACTGTTTTTGAAATTTTTAGCTCCAGCATTTATCATCTTGGGTTTCATGTCTGTATGAAAATCAATTTACTTCTTAAGGTCAAAACTCCCCTCCAAGTACCTTGATATTATGTTGTTTCTAACATTTTGTTTCAGTGTTCCTTCATAATATCTTGTTCCAGTAAAATTCATGCAATAAAAATACTTATAGCTATGTGATTTATGTACATTGTTTTTATGAAGTAGAACCAATTTCTGTATCATTGAAATATTTTAAATTAGGTACTTTTAATAATAATTCTTTTATATAAGAATATCATCTTGGTTTTTATGTCTTCGTAAATATCTGACTGCTTCTTGAAAATGAAATAATTTGTTTTCTATAAATCTTAAAGTTATGTTAATTCTCACTTATTGTTTCAGTGTTTTGCTATAAATTGTTTGTTTTGAGGTGTAATAACGTTACCTTGACGACAGCTAAACTATATCGATTAATCGTGAATGTTTCTCATCGATCTATAATATTACTCATGTGATGGTTTAAATCGAATTGGAGGTGCTTTGAAATCCTCAAAGATGTAATCAAGGTTGATAAATCAGACACTACACTGCACTCAGGCATGCACGCAAGCAAAAGATTAAGAATAAAATTACGTGTTGAAAAACAGCAATAAGAAATGCTGTTTAAAAACAAAATTTGAAATCCATACCATTGTCCTCGACGTTGTTGCTGGTTATTGTTTCTTACTGTCTGAGATTGCAGTTTTCCCGCAAATAATATATCATAGACTGATGGCAACATATATAAATGTTCACATATTTTACAACAAGAAAAAAAGATGTGTATGTGTATATTTCTCTCTCTGTATCTGTTTACTATGCTACTGATCGCTTGAATAAATGTGTATCCTTTTAAACGGAGTATAAATTTGTACATAAACAAGTGTGTAAAATATAGAAGGGTGAGTAAATGGTTTTAAACATTGAAAAATACATTGTTAAAGACTCAAAAATAGTTGTGCATAGATGATAAAAAAGGATGTATGGACATGAGTAAACTGATAGGACGTGAGAAAAATGTTTAAAAACTATATTAAAGAAAAGATGGGTATATTATTACAACTGTAAACGAATTTACAATTAATTAAAACTATAGACGTCACAAAAACCTAACAATATCAAAATTGTAATTATTGCAAATAATTATATGTTGTTTGTTAATATATGCATTTCTTATATCTGAATAACCTAGCTTGCATTTAATTACACATTTTCAGTTTCTAAGGTATCTTACATCATAATTAGACTTCCTCTTATTAATGTTCTTGATTGAAACACTCACATTCTACCGCTTGGGTTTCTCTGAAGAAAGATCAATGTATAATTATACTTTCGGCTAATACCAAACGGGGGACTTCCATATATTTACAATAAAAATTTTATTGAAGTCTCAGCAAGCGCTCTCCCTTTTCCATGACGACAACTTTCAAATTTATACATTCGGAACACGGCCATTTCAACTACGGTTATCTTCGTTGATTGGCTCTATAAATGACTGGAACATATCTGTGCTTTGAATGCTAGGTCTGCACGTTCGTGAGTTATGTTCTGCCAAGGTTAAAGGTGATTCCTCTATACAAGTGGACCGTAGAAATATGGAGGTTTGCCAGCATATATATTTGGCTTCTCTGAAAGTTACAAAATAGAAATTGGCTAGATATTATAAGTAATTCCCGATTTCATAACGAAAGGAACATACTTAATTTATTTTGTTTGATTTTATAAGTTTTGAAAATAAAAAACAGCACTAAAAAGGTTACAGTATTGTAACCTGGTTAATATGTTCTCTCGCCTTATTCTAAAGTATGTACTTAGATACGGGTTATTGGAATAATTAGCTATAGTCACACTTTACTAACATAATGAAAACTTTCTATAAACAAACATTTCGAAACAATTTCACTCTACACGCTGTTAGGTGAACTTGAAACGGACATGCCAATGTGCTGTACATACAGACGTCAATAAAAAAATATTAAATGGAATGTTTTTGCTTAAACCAACATTTTGAACCTCCTTTGTTTGAAAACAACACACAGTGTAGCTGATAGTAAAAACAATCCACTTTCTGTATGAAAAACTTTATTTAATAAAACAATAAGTTCACTTTTTACATTAGGCAATAAAGTTCATTTTGTTTAACTGTGTGAGCTCGATTTCGATGAACATTCATACTATATCAGCTGAGGTTCTCAGGTTAGGCTTAGCGGCTGAAACACTGGTATTTTTTTCAAATGGTGAGATAAAGATTGCAAAATATTTCACTGTGTATTTGTTTATTGTACTATTTATTACATGAGTAAACGTCTGTTGTTGTTGTTTTTCAAATAGATTATAAACCTATTTACTAATTTAACATAAGATTCACAGTGAACTGTGAATGTAATTATTTCATAAACATTCAACAGAAAATAGACAAACTAAGTTATTCAATGTATAGAAAATTCTATAAGGAATATCACGTACATACTTATAAGTCTAAATAATTTTAATAAATCCTATATTTATAACGTAATAATTATTTTAATGCTCTATTTACATGAATAAATAAATGTATTTTTGTTTTTAGCTTGATCATTGTTCATTTGATTCTATTTTGTATTCATAATATTTGTCAATAAATTCCTCTTTAAAAATACTTTTAACTTCATGAACTAAGTTCCTTTGTTCTTTAATTGTTCTATCACAGCGGCATGTTTGCGGATTTACAATGCTAGAAACCGTGTTTTGGTACCCGTGGTGGGCAAAGTTTGTTCTTAATTACAAACAACAACAACTTGATATTGCGAATTAATCTTATTCGTGGTATCATATGTAAGCACAACCTATGTAATTAAGTTTATTTCATGACTTTTGTTTAGTCCAAGTTACACAAATCAAACTATTGAAATAATGCTAAGTTTATGTGTTCTTAGGTTTTTATATAACCACGCAAAACAATAAATTTCATATTGATTAGTAATGACTTTTAAAAGGGTCATAAATGACATTATTGGTAAATCGTTTTGACTGAAGAGTTTGAAAAGTAAATTTCAAAAGACAAAAAAGTTTGTCTCAGTTTTACATTCCTTTATAAACGTTAAATTTTTTCCTTTATTGAACGTTAAATGTCTTTTCACTCGTAGGTGTGAGTGTCTACTTGCATTAACTTGCATCTCCATTTTTACTTCCATATGTGTTAAATAAAGCAAACTATGTTTCTTCGGTAATTAACATGTTTCAAGAGCTACCGTATTTCAATGAAATGTTTAAACATTTTTTATGGATTAACATTATATTGTTTTTATTATTCTGTCTAAATAATATACAATAAAATGTTTCAACAAAAAGAAAACGAAGAAGTTTATATCTTACACCATACTGTTATTGAAGAGTAAAATTTGCCAATGGATAGTGTTTTACATAAGTGTAAAGGGATTGTGAATTTTTGTAGAAATCGTCATATTACGAATCTCAGTCAAAAAACTAAAATTATTGGATAATAACAAAAACCTGGAATAAATATTGTTTTTGTCTGAGACTATCTGTACGTTTTTCGCACAGAGCAATCGAAACGAACGTAATGGAGTTTGCTATTTTTCGTACACTGATGATTAATTTTCAAATACTTTAAATGGGATTTTACTTTACGTTCCTGAAATTCTATTAATATCTCGTTAGTAAGAAATACCAGACAAAATTTTATCTATTGACAGCTACATCTATTAAAACAAATTCGTCTTAAGAGAAATCGCTTAATTACTACACAACTTTCTGTTTAGTAGAAGTTCTCAACCTGTTATTGTATAAGATTGGCATATTAATAATCTGAATAATATTTGTAAGCGCTACTTCTCTTCAGATTGCAAGCATCTAATCTCATATCTACTCGTGTCAACATAAATTCAGTAATTGGCAATACTGTTTAGCTAGATTCCGTTTGTTGTGTCATTAGAACGATGTATGTTCATATATATTAATAGAGAGAACTAAGCTGTTTTGGCTGTCGTATTGAGTCCAATCATGTTGCGATTTTGAAACTAATTCATCAAATACGTTCAGAGACCCTGTAATATTAAATATTATCAGAAGGCTTTATTATCTTTGTTTAGGCGTTATGTGGCGTAAAAGTAGCTTTTACTCCTATAAATGTCAGAAATACATTATTACATGATTTATAGGAAATAAAAACAAGTCAAACTAGTTAACAGGAACAAACCCAACGAAATAATGTAAAACTTTTGTAAGTTATGTCTGTGGGCCATGCGAGTAAAATATTCTGTACTTTAAACATTTTGGAACAGTGGAATAAGGAGTATAAATTAACCTACCAACTTGTTTTTAGGTTTGTATGTGAGCTTTAATTTCATCTCGATAAATGTTACAGAGCATTTTCGATTAAATCTGGATGTTGAGATGAAAGTTTCAGGTGTCGAATCTTAGTACCTGTTTATTAGCGGATGTTGAGATGGAAGTTTCAGGTGTCGAATCTTAGTACCTGTTTATTAGCGGGAATTTCTTAAAGGCATTTGAGACTGGATCCTCTACTTTCATGAAAATTATTTACTTGAACGTTTCGACAAGATAAAACATTGAAAATGATGTCCGAATGCCTGTATAACTTTTGGTTTAGAACCATGAGAAACTTGAATTAGTTTATAGAAATATGGTTAATTTTAGGTTTATTATGACTGTTATAAAAATAACTAGGTTTCAGTCAATGCTGGAAAGTAAACTCGAGAAGAATAAAACGCTTTTTAACACTAAAATCGTGGTTCGATTTTATAAAAATTCCATAGACATTTTTACGTTTTCGTGAAAATACCTTGAATAAGAAGACTTGCGCTAAATAGTCACTCCTGTACAACTTCGCATAATTTCGGGATATTATATCAAAGCTCTCAGTACGTTGTTTTGGAGTTGATTGAATATCTTCTCAGAGCAAGGCTTTATTGCTCAGAATTGTTTTTTTTACATTGAATTGCATCATGAGTGTTTTTATATGTTTATAACATCTAGGAACTATGCGCAGTTAGTAGAAATAACGATCAACGTTATACAAATATTTATTACCATTGAGGTCTGATAAATCATGTTTGTGTCTGAACTATTAAATGTCCAAGATATTGAAAGTTTTTGCGATGAGAAAAAAATAATTATTTTGTTATTTTTCTTCCTTCGAAAGCCTGACATGGTCTGGTGGTTGGGGCGATCGAGTCGCAATCTGCGGACTGCAGGTTCAAATCTCTGTCGCACCAAAGAGGCAACTCCTGCTGTTCTTTAATAAAAAGTCACTCTTTTGATTTGATTATAACGTTTTAAGGCGATCTCTCTTTGTGATTGGTTTAACTAAAACAGGAAACTCGGTGCGACTACATCCACAACATTGACGATTATAAAGTATCGCTTTGTCCAAGATTATTGCAACTGATTATTAAAGAGTAAACATGATTGACACAGCATTGAAAACAAGTCTCCTTTAAAAAAATTACGTTGCACAAGGCAAAGGGCTTTTACCAAAATCTTCACATTGGTGCGAAGAAGTCCTAGTTTACAAATGAAGACATATCAGCAAGAAATCAACCGAGAAGTATACAAAAGTTGTATTGTTCAAAAACTTTAATACTAAATAATCATTGAAAGAAAATTTTAATAATTTCTGTTTGGATAACAGCCACTAATGTCTGACAATCTATACCCTATTTACTGATTTACAATCCGGGGCTCAGTTCCTTGCGGTAGACATAGCAGATAGCCCATTGCGGCTTTTCTCCAAAATTAACCAACTTTATTTGAGGATTATGCCATTCATATATATATTTCTTTTAACTGCAGTAGATATCAAAGTGATATCCTTTCTAATTAAATGAGAAATAACTAATTTCCGTTCAATATTCTATATCTTAGATATAAAACGTTGTTGGATTTCAGATTCGTTCAGTTGTTATTTTTAGCACAAACGTCGTTTAAAGTAGCACTAAACTTAGTAACAAAGCTTTGCTTAAGACGAAACAAATAGAGGATATATTTACATGTAATCTAACAAGTAATCGCTGTTTTCTAATCTTTGTTATATGATGAGGCAACTCCCAAAATACAAACCTATATTTCCCGTGTAAGATAAAAAGTTATGAAATACTAATTTAATTTTAAAGAACATTTTGAGTCCCATAATGCCTTTAGAACTTGTCCCCACCTCCACTCTTTCATCGATAGTTATTGGTCTTATTGGGCATTATTGCGCGATACCGGAACATGTTTATGCAAAGAACAGCGAGCTAAGTCATAAATAATAACACACATCTTGATATGTTTATCTATAAAAAGTATAGCAAGGTAAGTCATAAATAATAACACACATCTTGATATGTTTATCTATAAAAAGTATAGCAAGGTAAGTCATAAATAATAACACACATCTTGACATGTTTATTTATACAAAGTATAGCAAGGTAAGTCATAAATAATAACACACATCTTGACATGTTTATTTATACAAAGTATAGCAAGGTAAGTCATAAATAATAACACACATCTTGACATGTTTATTTACACAAAGTATTGCAAGGTAAGTCATAAATAATAACACGCATCTTGACATGTTTATACAAAGTATAGCAAGGTAAGTCATAAATAATAACACGCATCTTGACATGTTTATTTATACAAAGTATAGCAAGGTAAGTCATGAATAATAACACACATCTTGACATGTTTATTTATACAAAGTATAGCAAGGTAAGTCATAAATAGTAACATACATCTTGACAGACTTTCAACAGAAATTACTGTAATTAAAATCCTGATTTCAAAACCACATTCAACCTTTAAACAAATCAAAGGCCCAAAATATTATTGAAGTTTCTTGGGTTGTTTTTTTTTTCGTGAGAAAACAGCCGTTGGTTTCGAGGTGTAGTTGGAAATTTTGTGATTTATTGTTTTCGTTGCCAACGTCAGATCGATTGTCGAAACTTTGGTGTTAATTTTCCTAATGAGCGCGTTGCTGTTGATATGGTTTCGATACTTGGTGTTGTCATAAACACTTTGGTATCTTTTCCGTTTCTGTATAGAACGTAGAAAAGTCTTTTGTTTTTTAACTGTTATGTTACCTGATTCTTCGTTATTTAATAATCTCGCATGTATTAAGATACGTTAACATATCCAACTCATTTCGTATATGGTGTAATTAACCTACCCTATCCAGTTTTAACTTCATTCTCTGATCTTTTTGAAGTTATCTGTGCGATTTGTATCTGGGAAGATCTTCCCCTGTGTAAAACACTTTCTAGCAGCCATAAAACGAACGAAACGGCAGCAGTTCTTTGCTAGTTCGCGGTCCCTTGTCAATTGTCAATAAAAGAATGCATGCGAATCGGTTTCTCCATTATTTTCACTCCTCAGATGTGAAGAATTGAAATATTTTTGGAAGGTATGACTAGCTTCGATAAAGTTCAGTTAGTTATAAAGATAGAAGTGTCTATACAAGTCAGGCCTAGTGGTTTAGAATTGGTAACTTCTTATAATATTTTGAGACAATGATTAGAAATAACAAAAATGTAATGCCATAACGGAATATCTAGCAATAGCAACTTAATAACAAATGAAAAAGAATCTAATTTATACCTAAATGATCTTAACTGAATGAAATAGAATTACAAATGTTGTATTGAAAAAGACTGATCAACAAGCTTTGACAGTAAATACTGGACTATCACAACAAAACAATTTGGGAAGATATAAGGTTATATAGGAGTAAAATGACAGAGACAACAGGGGTGTTAACTTCATGTTTGACAACACATTTTTAAAGTTAATACGAATTGTACTTCATTATGGGATATTTTTTGAACATGCAGTAATACATTCTTTCGATGACGTACGTGTAAGAAAAAAAAGTGTTTATCATTTTGTACTTTGTATGAAATTATAATCATCTTGAATGGCTAAAGAATTAAATAAAATTCTCGTATTCCTTGTTAGTGGTGTCCTTTGAGACTGAATAACATTATGTTCGTTTGAAACTGTGAACATACTAACTAGCCACCAACAATCGAAACAACTTTGTTATCCATAAAGATGCGCAATTCATGCAAAGTGGTCATAGATGATCTTACATTCAGGTTATATGAAATATTGGTTGTTGTTGTGTCAAGCACATAGCTACATAATTGACTATCTGAGCTCTGCCCTCACTGGTATCGAAACCTGATTTTTAGCGTTGTAAATCTGAAGACATGGTGCTGTGCCACTGTGAGGCGTACAAAATAAGGTTTACAGAATTGAAGATAAGTTTGTTTTGGTGAATTTTACGTAAAGCCACTTGAGATCTATTACCATTAGAGTGAAGGCAGCTAGTCAACGCCACCCACCATTAATTCTTGGGCTACTCTTTAACAGCTAATAACGGAATTTACCATTCCATTTTAACGCATAACATTTGTAAGAGCTGGAAATTATCATGTTCGTTTAAAATATCTTGTGTTGCTTTTGCTGAAAATATTATTACTTTTCTAAAAGCCTAAAAACTGAGTAGTAACTAAAGAAATACATAGACTAAAAATTCCTTAGAAATAAATTAAAATCCAGTTTCAGACATCATGAGATCTCTGGAGGTTCATTACAAATTCTTAAATTTTGGTAAAACATTACGGAGTTAAGTATAACAGCCTCAACTTGTAATATATGAAATTGAAACTATAATTTAGCCTAGCAAGCTCGTTATACTAATTATATTGCTGTAAATGTAAGAGCAAAATATGTTTCGTTTGCTCTGCTCTAAATAGTTTTCACCCTGTCACTTACACTGATTAATTTTGTAAAATAAAAAAATATAATTTATTAATAGCATATACTAAATGTGTTATGAAATATGTGGGTCAAACTTCAAACCCGTTGCATATATGTATAAAATTACATAGATCTCAAATTAAAAACAATTTAATGAAATCTATAGAATTAAAACATTTCAGGATTCATCCTTTTACCTCGATTGAGAAAACTGTATTAGAAATAGTTAATGAAGACACCAAAGAGAAAACATTTACATTTTAAAACTGAAAACATTACTCCTTTATGGATTAAACCAAGATTTCAATAATTCTACTGATTGGAATTTGAACAATGATTATAATGATTATTGTATTTTTATTTTTTCTTTATAGATAACTTGATTCATAAAAGTAAGAAAACTAAAGGTAAAGTTAATAATAAAGTAAAATAGGTTAATTTTTTAGAATTATGTAGCTATTTAGATAACTGTTTCTATACTCGCATTAGTATACGTAAACTATTTAAAAAATATATGAATTTAATTTTCCCAAAATAAAAGTATTAATTAATGTAATAAATAAATATAACTTTCGAAATGATCGTGGAAAACACTTACTTGTAGACGTTATAAAATATCGATTAAAATTTAATGATGTTTCAAGTTTTGAAAAAAGAGAAATGGAAAGTAAAACCTTCATATTTGATAATTAGTTTTAGATATAAAATATTCAATGATTTACAGATTTCTAAAATAATTCATCAATCTATAAACAATAAT
Organism: Carcinoscorpius rotundicauda; assembly: GCA_011833715.1. Classification (NCBI taxonomy): domain Eukaryota; kingdom Metazoa; phylum Arthropoda; class Merostomata; order Xiphosura; family Limulidae; genus Carcinoscorpius; species Carcinoscorpius rotundicauda. The sequence continues at coordinate 51,428,626 of CM022396.1, read as the reverse complement.
ATTTTTCCTTGTAAAAACTTAAGACCTACTATCAGTTATGAATATGAAGTTACAATTGTTCCGTTAATATATAATTATAAAGGGTTTTTTAGCTAATTTAAATGTAGATAGTGTTAATAAATTACTTTGTGAATGTGAAAATAGTTTATTTGTTGATACTTTTCATAAACATATTATTACTGGCAATTTAGATATTATAAAAGACAAAATATTACGTGAAATAATCAGAAAAGAAGCTAAATACAGAATAGCAAAATTGTGATAAGATTAATATTCTAAAATATCTTGAAAAATATAAATGAATATAATTTAAAACCTAATTATATTACAGCTTATCCACCTAGATGGTTTTTAGAATGGAAGATATATATACTTAAAAAATAAAAATAAAATTATCCCACATAAATTTAAAAACTACCATACAGATTTACCATTTAATCAGCTAAAAATAAGATTAAAGGGCTGCAAGAAAAATATATTATAGTTCCTATTGATAAAGCTAACTGTAACATTTGTATAATTTGCAAAAAATTCTATACATTAATTATAATAAAAGAAATTAAGAAAACACAAACTTTTAAATTTGCTAACCAATCCAAAGATAAAATAATTAAAATTTTCGTTAAAACTTATCATAAACTTTCTTATAAACATAATTTTCATGTAGATTTTCCGTTTTTTTATAATATTCCAAAATTACATAAATCTCCAATTAAATTTAGATTTATATCCGATTCAATAAAATTATCAAACAAATTTGTACGTTGCTTGATAAACTAGGAAATATTAACGATAAAAGACTCTCATTTTCGATAATACAAAGTAATCAACTTATTTTAGAATGTCTAAGAAAGTGTAAACAGGTAAATAGTATTCAAACATTTGATTTTACAACATTATATACCATAATACCATTAAAAGATTTTATCTTTGTTTTAAATACATTGTTAGAACAATATTGTTATCCTTTTATAGAACTAAAAAAAAGAAAATATTGTTCCCAAAACTTAAAAGCTATGTTACGTTTCTATATTTATAATAATTATATATTTTTTTTAATAAACAGGTTTTAAAACAAGTAATAGGAGCGTCAACCGGAGCTAACTATTCAACTTGTAATGCTAATTTATATTTATACTATTTTGAAAATATATTTATTGAAAACTATTCAAATTCAGATATTTATACTTTAACTTACAAATATATTGATGATTTAATTATCATAAATAATTCTGAAATATATAATGTTATTGACACCATTTATCTAACAGAATTAGAAACTGAAAATACTTCATTTTCTAATAAAAATATACATTAGTTAGATTTATAAATTAAAATAATTGATAAAAAGGATATCAATATATATACGTTTAACAAATGGAAATATTTTGATTTTCCAACTTATGATTTACTCTCTTTATATAGCCATGTAGCTCGCGAAATTCAAAAACAAAACATTACATAGCAATTTTCCATACTCATCTGTTATAAACATTATAGCTTTTCAGTTATTCAGATACTGTAATAAACTACAATACTTCATTAATAATATTGATATATTTATAGCAAAATTGATAGTTAATGGATTCAGTAAAGAAATTTTAGAAGAAATTATTAAATTATTAATAAATACAAAAATGTATTAACTAAATACCATGAGAGTGAAATAAGAGAAATTTTACTAACAATTACTAAAATTATATTTTAAGTACAAAATAAGGTAATTTAAGAACTTGGTACTACTTTATGTGGATGTATACCATGATCCGCATATAAAAGCACAACAATAAGAATAAACTATCACTTTACTGATGTCGTGTTAATTACTTCCTGTATTATATTGGGGGAATGAATGCTAACTTCAAGAGGTAAGTTTTATCTTACTAACTTCCAAATTGTAGTACCTTATATTCCTTGTTTTTTTTGTTTTTATGTTATTGTTCATTTTTTTCATATTCTTTTTTCTAATTTGGGAAAGCAGTCACCTTTCCGCAACCGTCTGCAAGTAGTTAAGGGTGATCTAAATATGAGACGTTGTGGGCTTGAGCACCCACATTTCGCTCTCCTAATTTCTAAATTTCTAATCTTCTTATGCAAGACTAACGAACTGAAGATTAAAGCTGATAGACGGTGTATCCCCACCGCAATGTGGGTCCTACTTCTGCAGTCACCTCCAAACCTTAGGATATATTTTATAATCCCACATTATAGATTGTGCCCAAGAATCTTTTTTAAAAATATGCAGCGTATTTTGTTTATGGCTTAAAAATTTATGGTTATAATGCATATATATATATATATATACACACACAAATACAAATAAGTAATTATAAATAAAAACGAATTACACAAATCAAAAGCTGTCTTTGTACAGCAACAACAGGTTTTAAACATATAATCCAGGTTTTGGTTTTGAATTTCGCGCAAATATACACGAGAATGTGGTACAAAAATACCTCAAATTTAAAATATTGATACATTGCTTAAAAACCAAATAGCTCCAACGAACACATAGAAAGACCTATATGATAGCAGAGACAGACAACGAAACGAAATTATAATGCAATTAATTCGAGTTGAGGACTTTTCATACCAGTCGAATTTTCCTCGAAGTACAAAAAACACAAAATTTTATTCGGAAAGATTATAAGATCATACATTTATGCATACAGTGTGCAAAAGAAATCACGTGTATTTTTCTTAGGCCAAACCTTCACTGCTCAGATAAGTTATTACACTCATCATTAAGGCGCAAGCAGTCGTAGTGAGAATATTACTTATAATTATCGTTTTTCATCGTGTTCTTCACTTAAGTATGTTGCTTTTATGTGGTCCAGGATGTCCGCTTTAAGAGATAAATTAAATGTATTACTCCTAAAATTCTAGTTCTAGTTTTACGAACCTGTTTTATTTATTATTCTAATTCTGAGATCCCGTCCTCTTTATTTACTTTGGTTTTGTTTCATCAGAAGTTATCCCTCTCCCTTTCCCAATAATTATTTCTCTTGCAAATCTACGGCATGCGAATAGAGGTTAAATACGATAAACGGCTTTACCGTTGTGTTGATTTTTCCTTTCGCAAACAATTATCTTATATATATATATCTTACCTTCTAATAAAACAATTTGTATCCTAATTTTTCTCTCTCTCATGTGTTTTCTTTTATTTACTCTCATACTTGGAAGTAGTTTATTTTTTGTAATATCATTCAAGTCAATATTTTGTTTTTATGTGATATTTCTTTCATTTAGAAGTAAAAAGTAGCTGTCGTATAATCATTATAACATAACATTCTGGAGCAACATGGTACCTATTGGCCCATCTGAACTGTTCCATCTTCTAAACCATGTTTTGTTTGTTTTTTTGGAATTTCGCACAAAGCTACTCGAGGGCTGTGCTAGCCGTCCCTAATTTAGCAGTATAAGACTAGAGGGAAGGCAGCTAGTCATCACCACCCACCGCCAACTCTTGGGCTACTCTTTTACCAACGAATAGTGGGATTGACCGTCACATTATACACCCCCACGGCTGGGAGGGCGAGCATGTTTAGCGCGACGCGGGCGCGAACCCGCGACCCTCGGATTACGAGTGCACGCCTTAACGCGCTCGGCCATGCCAGTCCCTTCTAAACCAAAACTACTACTAGTAAAATCCTTAAAAACAGCCTAATAATTCATAAAATAATCAAGCTTTCTCTTAAACTCGCTTAAATTTATTGCTCTACAATAATTGAAAGGAATCCATTCCAAAGAAAAATAAAACTGGCTGAGGTGAAGATGACTTCTACATTGCCAAAATTTATATTTGTGTCTCCTAGTCCTACTAGTCTCACTGTAAAGTATATTTGTTTGTTTTAAGTTAAGCGCAAAGCTACACAATGGCCTATTTGTGCTCTGCCTACTACGGGTATCGAAACCAGGTTTCTAGTGTTGTAAGTTTACAGGTGAGAGTGTTATTATGGAAAACAATGATACATCTATAAACTACATACATTTACATACCCTATATGCACTGTTTTGGGGTCATTATAATGTTAAGTCAATCCCACTATTTGTTGGTGAATAGAGTAGTTCAGATGACTATCATGTAGCTTTGCGCTGAATTCAAAAAACAACCAATTATATACTATTGTATACCTGTGACTTTTAAATAACGTAAACACAATAGACAAGAAAAACTAATTCATTTTTGCATACAAAAACACGAATTTTTGGGTTTGTTCGTACAAACTTTCGGTGTGAAATCCCTACTTAGTTTGTGTGAGTTTCTATTTCAGCTTCATATATTTCCTTCTAAGCTTTTTATTACTATGCACAAAACTTAAGATTATTTTGGGTTGTTATTTTCGTAAAATAACGTTTATTTTATTCTTGTTAAGACGCTTATAACATTTGTTTATTAGCTGTCTCATTTCGTAAAGACAGTAAAATATAAGAATTTTAATGAAAACATTTATTTCCTACTATGCTAATATTTTGCATATTTTACTTCCGCTTGGTGGTGTTTTTTTTATTCAAAGAGAGCCTCAGAAGTGTGTTTATAACATACCAATTTTCCTTTAAATTCAAGGATAAACTGAGTGGAATTAACATGGTCTACTGAACTGTAATCGTTAGAAGTAAATATTACGTATTATATAATATCTTAAACATTTTACTCTTTATTTAAAACAAAGCAATTGCACAAGGTTTAAAATTATTTTAAATAATTGGTACATTTCGTAATGTTTCATCAGTTATGTTTTTACTCTAAATACAAATTTCTTTGCAGGTTTTTTTAATTAAATGTTCAATGATGTTAGCATTTTGTTCATATCTACCACTGTTTACAGCAACACACTGAAAGTTACAGTTAATAAATATGCTATATGTCTATTTAAATTACATCGATTAATCATGTGTAAAGAAATAGGTGAATTAGTTTCTCGAGCAAAAATTAAGCTTATCAGAAATTGAAGTTAAAAGGTAACTTTATGAAAGTTTTTTCCTTCGTAGATATTTATTTTGGTTAGATTATTTATTTATTTCGTATAGTTTTGTTACTAATTATACTCTTATATTTCAAAATGTAAATTTTGTAGGGGTGTTAAAATTTTCTTAAATCTCTTATACATAATTACTTTTTTAATGATTGTTTTCGATTCGGCATGGTGTGGTGGCTAGGGCGCTTAAGTCGTAATATGAGGGTCGCGGGCTCATATCCCCGTCGCACCAAACCTGCTCGCCCTTTCAGCCGTGGGGGCATTATAATTTAAGAGCCAATCTAAAATCCGTTGGTAAAAGAGTTGGCGGCGGGCGGTGATGTCTAGCTGCTCTTTAGTCTTACAATGCTAAATTAGGGACGGCTAACGCAGATAACCCTCGTGTAACTTTGCGCGAAATTCAAAACATACAAAAAGAGATTGTTTCTTATGTTTTTTTTTATTTTCCTTCTCTTCCAGTTAAGTCAGCTGAAGACCAGAATATATCAACTGTTAATCTTTTATTGCAAATACATACAATGGGATACCTGTTTACTTTACACTGTTGGGAATTAAACCACGAATTTTAGCATGATAAGCCTGACACTTACCGCTGACTCACAATGGGACAAGCTATGAAAAATATATCAATTCTGCAAAAATAATGTATTAAAAATGTATTTTATAACTTTAGTTTGTTCTGATTGTAACGTATATATGATCAAACACTTCTTTGTGTGTGTAAGAATAATTCTTCTATAACATTATGTGAATTAGTAGCTTCGCTAATTTGATAAAGTTAAAAGTCAGAATGGTTTATCTGTTTCAAGAGCTTAATGCCTTTCTACGTCATTATATATCGTACTTTTTTTTTTATTAAGTAGCCCTAGTGTGACCTCATGATCAGTACAGTTAGCTCATAATCTGAGTCGCAAATTCATATCCCGTTTCTCTGACATACGATTCTTCGATTACGTATTCGATTCTTCGGTCGTGAGGATGATGTAATGTAACGTTAACTCTCATTATTTGTTAGTAGAAAGTAGTCGAAGGGTTGGCGGTGATTAACTGTGGTTAGTTTCTTTTCCCTTGTCTATCACTTTAAAATTGGAGACGACTAGCGCGAGTTTCAAAACAAACAAAATCCTCTTTAGCTCCTTCAGAACAAATCTGAAAAGCATTTCAATTACGTGTAATTCGATCCCAGTATGAGAGAAGAAGCTAAATCCTTACAGACATTTATTTTCTGGTAATTCAAACCATAAATTCTCAAGATAGCTTTGGCGCCATATATATTTGTTATGGTTTATCTCAGTAAACCGACTCATTCATCGAAAGGAAACCTTTTTTTCCGTTAAGAGTCCTGGAACTTTATTCAGTAATAAGAAACTTTACTTTCTCATACTTTTATCCATTACTCTCTGTTTTCTCTTTACTTAAGTTTGACATTTCTAAGATAATCTACGTAAAAATAGCAATAAAAATTGATTAATATATAAAATAATATGGACGAGTACTAACTATTTCGTTTCGGCCACATAAAAATATGAATATCTCTACCTACCTGTAAAGGTTTATTCTTATTTGTATCTGGACTAGAGTTTATCTTTCAAACATAGGAAAGAGACATTTGCATCAGTTCGCAAATACTGCTTGTTTTTCTTTATACCTTGGAGCCAGTATAGCTTAGTAGCTAAAGTGCTGGACTGTGGAGATGAGGTTCCGAAACTTACGTCCCATTGTCATAAAAAATAAGAATACAAACTTTATATTTTACATAGTAATTATTATCCATGGTGGACACATGAATGCCAACAGGCATGGTAGTTTCTTCTTACCAACCACATAATCTTTCAACAGCCATGTGGTATCACCCGACAGGTCAGACATTTCGACCAGAAGGAATCTTGGGTTCATCACCAGGTCCAGACTTGTTTGTTAGAAGATTCGAAAAGTGAATGTGAATTATACCTCCTACCCTATTTGATCTTGCAACCCAGTGACCTCTAGGTTGTTAATTTACAGAGTGTTTCTATCATTAACATGCATGGACAATAAATACTTTTCAAACCATTTTTCCCTTGATTTTTCTATCATTAGCCAAACGAACACCAACTTCGTTTCAGAATGATCATTTATATGCTTGCAATCGACCATCTACTCTAATGGAATATAAACTTGTTCTAAATTGGCCCATCAATCCATCAGTTGAATCAAATGACATCATTAAGAGATGCCGCTTGTTGTTTTTAACGAGTTAAAAGGAGGCAAATTTTCAAGGTGTTTGATGTTTAACTATTGTAAAACCTTTTTCTAGGCATGGGAAGATCTTTCTAATTGCAAACATATTGTTTTAATAGCTGTTTAGTTCTTTGAATAAAACAATCTCCTCTTTACAACACAGTAGAATTTCTGTAAAATACAGATCCTCCGTTAACCAACTAATGTAATATGAAACATGAAGTTTTCTAATTAGTATTTTCCCATTATATTACATAAACTTTTTCTTTTGTTGATAACTCTTAGTCCTTCGTCACAAGGCCCGGAATGGCCAGATAGGTAAAGACGCGCGACTCGTAATCTGAGGGTCACGGGTTCGAATCCAGGTCGCACCAAACATGCTCGCCCTTTCAGCCGTGGGGGCGTTATAATGTGACGGTCAATCTCACTATTCGTTGGTAAAAGAGTAGCCCAAGAGTTGGCGGTAGGTGGTGATGACTAGCTGCCTTCCCTCTCGTCTTACACAGCTAAGGACGGCTAGCGCATATAGCCCTCGAGTAGCTTCGCGCGAAATTAAAAAACAAACAAACCTTCGTCACAAAACCAAAATATTCTGACCCGTGTATCTTTATGGTTAACTTTGAAGTGAAAATATTTTTTTACATAAGTATCTGTTGAAGAAGTATTACTCTGTGCTCTATAGTGTTTTAAAGTTGATTTCGACTGTGTCTTTGATAATATTTTCCATCATCAAAAAACCTTTCACTTTTCTACTTCTCGCACAAAATGTTTACTTCAGACCATATAGATGGTCTAAACAGGGGAAGTCTTGTTTTGACTGTTTTTACTGATTCATTCGTTATTCGAATTGAAGAAATTTCCATTTCTGGATCCGTTATGTAAAGGATATGTTTGCATACTTTAAAAATATATATTATATAGTTTGTTTTCTGTCACATATAAACGCAGTGCGCCTTAAAATATTGTTAAAAGTTGAAAATGGAGTAGATCGGAGAAATGTTTTCCCTTTTTACTTTGTTGTTTGGTTTGAAGAAAGTGAAGGTGGATTTCACACCAATGTTCTTCCTAAAAATATATATTCAGAAGTTTATATTCATTGAAATTCTTTTCATGTTCCAATTGTCTTCACAGGGATAAATATGTTAAAATCAAGTTTCCAAGACGAGTTTCCTCTCACGGTTATGAGCAAAACTTATCATTCCTAGGAAATGGATCACAACCTGAAGATACGATCAAAGATTTAAAAAAGAAAACAGCTATTTACTGCTCAATTGTATATTTCCAAGCTTTTATACGCTATCCAGAAAACAGAAATAAAAATGTCTTTTTATTATATTAAACCTTATCTTCCTAGGTTTTTATATGCAATTCAGAAAACACAAATAAAATCATTTTTTGTGCCATCTCATATATTCTCGGACTTTCATATGCAATACATTCAATAAAACATCTTATGAATACAATATAGATGATGTGAAATATTCCTTTGTACCATCAACAAAATTAGGTTAAATTGTATCGCACAACTTTGTTGACAGTAGCATTTCACAATCCTTGTATCGAATTACTTGTAACTACTGTGGTAATTTTTTACATTTGAAAAAATAGATTGTGAGAGGTCTACAAGATCTAAAGGACACTTAAAAGTCTATTCATTTTGCTCAAAATAAGCACACTTTTGTTTTTTGGATGTTAAAATCTGACGTTTGAAATTTATCAAATTAAAAAAAAAAATCAAAAACACTTTTTGTTTAAAACAAAGGGAAACTTAATGTCGACCACATGCAGGTTTAAAACAAAGGGAAATCTAATATCGACCATATACAGGTTTAAAACAAAGGGAAATCTAATATCGACCACATGCAGGTTTAAAACAAAGGGAAACCTAATATCGACCATATGCAGGTTTAGAGGTAGATTCATTTTAATCTCTTGACTTTTATTTACTTTGTTGCTTAGAGATGTAGTATAGCTACTTACATCGCAACATGGTTTTGTTCCATTATTTATTCGTGTTTACCAGACAATACTATATAAACCTAACAAAACAGTTTTTTGAAATAAGACACAATTATACGCTTTCAAAATATAATTATTTATTTTGTTCATAAACGAAAACTTATCTTTATCCTTGATAGGGACTTACAGTGCCTCAGGACTGTAGCTAGTGTGTCGTAGGTTTTAGCATTAAGATCAGTGCCATAACAGTTAATTTCTTCCTATAACTACAAGCACCATACATGTCGACATGGTTTAGAAAACTTGTCCGTCACCAAATACTAAGTATATCCATCCATCATAAGTTCCATACTGCTCTCTCACAATTTGCATGCATTTTTGCTGCCTGTGCTGTATAAACCTTCAGTCTTAGCATCATCTGGGCCCGGCATGGCCTAGCGTATTAAGGCGTGCGACTCGTAATCTTAGGGTCGCGGGTTTGCATCCCCATCGCGCCAAACATGCTCACTCTTTCAGCCGTGGGGTCGTTATAATGTTACGATCAAACCTACCATTTGTTGATAAAAGAGTAGCTCAAGAGTTGGCGGTGGGTGGTGATGACTAGCTAGCTGCCTTCCCTCTAGTCTTACACTGGTAAATTAGGGACCGCTAGCATAGATAGCCCTCGAGTAGCTTTGCGCGAAATTCAAAAACAAACAAACAAACAAACATCATCTGAAAAGTGCAAACAATTCTATGGTGTTGAAACAAAGTGTCTCGGATTTCACACGTTAAACAGCTTAAATATAAGCTTGCATTTATTCCACACATTAAACAGCTTAAAGATGCTGTACCTTCTGCATCATAAGAAATCTTGGCTCAACATAGGGTCTTTCCATACTCTTCTCCACCAGAATTTGTGCACCAAGTATCAATTGCACAGATGATAGTTTGCGGGTTGATTGTAGCTTGGATTTTCACAAGCTACTGTTGTTTTTTTTTCAACTCGTCTTGATTTTTTGTCCTGGTTATCAAGGAAGACAAAGTAAAACTGAAAATTTCGTTCATTTAATTTTACACTATGTTTACTCTCACTGTTTGTTGTGTTGGTTTATTTAACAAAGAAAAAAAAACGAAACAACTGACATTGTTTGGCGCAAATAGCTCGTGTGGTTTTGCACCATTAAGCTTCAAACAAACAAATATCCCCATTCGGTCTGACAAGAGTAGCCAAAACGTTGGCGATAAATGTTGTTGACTAATTGTTTTCCTTCTAGTCTATCACTTTAAGATTAGGGACATCTAGCGCAAATTGTCCTCATTTAGCTACAAGCGAATTGCTTTTTATAAGTTCTGGATGTACCATTATGGAAAACTTCTTAGAATGAATGAGGTACGCTCTTTGAAAACCATTACTTGGCATCGTTGTTTTCCCTTCACTTTTCCAACGATCAGAATACGAAAAGACATAATATATTTAAAATAAAGAAAACGCTGTACAGTGTTGTAATGATAGGAAAGTATAAATGCTATGTATTTAGTCCTACCATAAGAAGAAATAAACTGTTTTTGCCATCATTTAGGTTTTAAAAATTTACAGATATTACATCAGTTCCTGGCATGGCCTGGTGATTAAGGCGACTCGTCTTGCAATCTGTGGGTCACAGGTTCGAGCCTCCCCTGCCAAACATGTTTGCTCTTTCAGCTGTGGGGGCGTTGCATTACATCTGTCAATTTCACTATTCGAAGTGATTGGTGGCGTTGACTAGTTGACTTTCCTCTAGTGTATCACTGCTAATTAGAGACAGCTTGCTCAGGCTCAGCATGGCCACCTAGTTAGGCCGCTCGACTCGTAATCTGAGGGTCGCGAGATCGAATTCCTTTTGCATCAAACATACTTGCACTGTCAACCAAGGGGACGTTAAAATGTGCTATCATTCTCACAGTTCGTTAGTAAAAGAGTCGCCCAAGAGTTGGAGATGGGTGATGATGACTAGTTGATTTCCATCTTGTCTTACACTGGTAAATTAGGGACGGCTAGCGCAGATACATACCCTTCATGTAGCTTTGCGCAAAATTTAAAAACAAACAAATGTTCGGACAGCTTGCACCGACAGCCTTTATGTAACTTTGTGCGAAAAAAAAGACACATTAGTAAGAAAATTTCAAACCTTTTTCTTATGCTGTGAATCCAAAGTTGGGCTTTGAAGCCAGTCACGGATCCTTATGCACATAACTTAGTTAAATAAACTGGAGAATGGTTTATGTTAATAAAAAATTAATTAAAATTGATAATTGCAGGGCGAGTAAATAATGTTCGAACTTTATGTGTCTGTTGGAGGAAAGTGTGCCTACACATTCAAATTTGGAGTTTATTGTTTTAACATAAATCAAAATTATACGAAAACCACTATTTATCGGAACTATTTTATTAGTACGTAACTGAGACTATAACTGTTGAAAATGAGCTTGGTAGGAAACAGTACGGATATTTTCATGTCTATTGACATCTTGGATACTATTATATGTATCGTAATGGAGAACTTTTTGACTTCCGTAGGAATATGAAAGTGTATATATTCCGTTTTCTTTTAAAAGAAACTTTATAAAAATTATCTTTTACTGGTCTTACCTGATAAGACAGCTGATAAGCACACATTTTTAGTTTTTAGTGAGCATTAAGTTATTCTTTATGAAATTATACAACTTCTTATTTTACTGATCTTACCTAGTAAGGCAGCTGATAACCATATTTTGTTAGCTTTTGGGTGAGAATGAAGTAACTGTTATATTATATAAAATGTAAACCCGTCATATATATATATAGTAATACATATGGTAATAATAAGCCCCCCAGTGGCTCAGCGGTATGTCTGCGGACTTACACGCTAAAATTCGGTTTTCGATACCCGTGGTGGGCAGAGCACAGATAGCCCATTGTGTAGCTTTGTGCTTAATTCACAACAACAACAACAACAGGTAATAATAATAATAAAACATACAGTAATAATAACCGTACTTCTAACCTTTTGTTTGTTTGTTCTTAAGCTCAAAGCAAAACAAATGCTGTCTATACAAGTGGCACAGCGGTATATCTGCGTACTCGCACTTCTAAAAACAGAGTTTCGATACCCGCGTTGGGCAGATCACAGAGTTCATTGTGTAATTTTGTGCTTAATTCCAAACAAACAAAACGCTAACTGCGGGGATCAAAACTCGATATTTAGTGTTATAAGCACAGAGCAAGGAGGAGTTCTCATGCAGTAGTTTCTCACGTTCAGACCTGAATAGCTCTTGATTTTACATGAGAACGAAGGAGCTTATATTTTATAACAGTCTAAAGATACATGCTGCCATTAAAGTAATTTTGCAGGAAAAATTGTTGATTTATTTTAACATAATTATTTCCGGTTTAGAAATGGAAGAATTCTCTGTAATTTTTGAAATTCTTATATCAACCACCGTTTCCCCGCTATAACTTTATTTGATCGCAATGGAAAGAGAATAATACATCTTTTACACGAGTTTGATCCTCAAAGACGTGAGAATCAATTTCAATAGAGAAACTATCTTGCCGACATGCATGACGTTAGTTGTACTGAACGCTGTGTGTTCTATAGGCTTTAGATATACGTAAAATTCGCTGTGTTGTCGTTCTTTTGAAACAAAGACTACTGTACAATAAGATAGAACTTTTGTATTCATAGTTATATTATCCGATATATTATATGAAAAACTTGGATTTTAAGCATGTTATACGAATACGTCTATCATAATCAAATGACATTTGGAACGTTTTGCCAGTATGTGAACAACTTGTAGTCACCTTGGTTTGTAAATGTTACTTAAATAACACATAAAGCGTACTGACAGCTATCCAAAACTAAGAACATTGGATTATAAAATCAAATGCATAGCTCAGTTGTGTGTAAAATAAAAAAGCTTGTTAAGATTTGTAACACTATAAATCTTCAGTTCTGATTTAGTTAAAATTAAGTTAATATATTATACTTACTGGATGTATTTTTAATTGTTTTCATAAACATTGTATATCGCTGCGAGCTTCAACGTATTCCAAATCTGAAATGTACTTCATACATGTTTCAAACACTCGTAGTAGTTAGTATTAAGCTGTCAAAAATTACAGAAACGATGAAGAAAACTGTAGGTACAGAATTGTGAAAATTATTAAGAACTAACATAAAATACCCACTCTCTTCTGCGGGATAATAAAGTCCCTTCATGATTCACAGAGGTCTCAGTGTACCAATCAAGCGTCTCTTTTATCTTAATCGGCCCGACATGGCCAGTTTAGTAAGGTGTTCGACTTGTACTCTGAGGGTCGTGGGTTCTAATCCTCGTCACACCAAACATGCTCGCCCTTTCAGCAGTGTGGACGTTATATAGTACGGTCAATCCTACTATTCGTTGGTAAAAGAGTAGCCCAAGAGTTGACAGTGACTGGTTGTGACTATCTGCCTTTTCCTCAGTCTTACACTGCTAAATTAGGGACGGCTAGCGCAGATAGCTCTGCGCAAAATTCAAAAACAAACAAAGAAACCATTATTTTAAACACTTGTTTAGCTACGTCAATTGTCTGTTGCCATTTCCCTAACACAATTCAGCTTAAATTTTTAAAGCAAATAGTTTCAATTTAGTTTCTAAGATTCGTTTTTTATCTTCCTTCGTTTTTATTCGAGTTATTGGAAGAAGTCTTCAAATTCTCCAATATTCTCATATTGGTATTTTTCTTCCCATGTGTGTATTGAAGAGTATTTAATAGAAAACCTCCATATATTGTTCATTCAGTCAGTGAAAACTAGAAAAAAGCATAGTATACGTTTCTAAATATCTTTGGGAAGCATAAATATGGGGCTTAAAGAAAAAATATGGGAATTTTTTAGTTAAATCTAAAAAAATGATACGTGGGTATTCACATCTCGTAATTCCCTTAGTATGCACGCACAGTTCCTGGCCTTTAGGTTCTTTCCTCTTTGAGTTATGGCGGTTACATTCACAAAGAAACAGACAGACTCTTCTATTATTATAGATAAGAAAATACGATGTTCCAACACATAACACATACTAAAGACCTGTAAACTAACTTTAATGTGGGAAAACATTGTATTGAAAACCAACAAAAAGATGCAAAAATGAAAGATGTTATCGCTTAAGAAGGTTTCCCTTTGGTACAGCGGTAAGTCTACAGTTTAACAACGCTAAAATCAGGAGTTTTATTCCTCTCGATGAACTCAACAAATAGCTCAATGTGGCTTTGCCATAAGAAAACACATACACACAAAAACAGCTTAAGAGCGGTAAAATCAGGGACTCGATTCCCCTTGGTGGACTCCGCAGATAGCTCGATGTGGCTTTGCCATAAGAGAACACAAACACACGCTTAAGAAAATATTTACGAATGTTATTTTCTTACGTATATATCACCTTTATCTTGGATACCGATACTTAACACGTTTGCTGCCATGTGGTCCATGTATTACAAGAGACTTGAATGAGCTAATTAAACATTGTAAAGTTACCCATATAAATACAGTGGTACCTTGGTTCTCGAACTTAATCCGTTTCAGAAGGCTGTTCGAAAACCGAATCTATTTTTCACATAAGAAATACTGTAAAATAAATTAATCCGTTACGGACCTCCAAAAATTACGCATTATGAAACATTTTAAGTAAACATATTGCTTATTTGTACTTGTGTAATAATACTTGCACGCATAAAGTCAACCACAAAAACTATAAACACAATAAAAAACAATAAATGAAAATTTAACTGCATTTTACTTGTGCTGAGGAGAGCTGATGGCGTAAGTGAAAGGTAGTGAGGAACGTGGAGAGTAGGAGAGGTATTATTGTTTGGAAGAGGAGTCACCTTCCATAGAAACGTCAGGTAACTTCTGGGGTTATTTCTCTTTCCTGTCTCTTTGCACCGCTACAACCTGCTTGAGACTCACTGGACATATTTCTCACTAAAAACTTGTTTAATGAGGTTTGATTCCTGTATTTTAAAATGTTTCTGAAGTACGACATGACATTGTCATTGAAAAGGTTTATGCTGCAGTTTGCTACAGCTTTGTCAGGGTGAAATTTTTCCACAAAACTTTGTAACTCTCCTCATTTTCCACAAATTTCCTTGATTATTGAACTAGAAACATCCTCCCTTCCCTCGTCCTCATCTGAAGACACTTCCTCAGTTTTCTTCTGTTGCTGCTCCTTCTGAAGATCTTGGAGTTCTTCCTGGTGAGCTCAGTGTTGTGGTCTTCCACCAACTCCTCCACATCATCACCACTCACATTCAAGCCCATACACTTGCCCAGTGAAACAATATCCTCGACAACAGGCTCAGTCTCAAAGCCTTCAAAGTCTCTATCTGCTACTGAGTCTGGCCACAAATTCTTCCAGGCTGAGTTCATGGTCCTCAAAGACACTTCTCTCCAGGTTTTGTCTATGACCCTCAAGCAGTAGAGGATATTAAAGTGATTTTTCCAGAACTCTCTGAGGGTTAACTCTGTGTTAGAGGTCACTTCAAAGCACCTTTAAAACAGTGCTTTGGTATAGAGTTTCTTAAAATTCGATATGACCTGCTGGTCCAAGGGCTGAATGACAGGAATAGTGTTAGTGGGCAAGAGCTTCAACTGTACTCCTCCACCAACCATTCCTCCAAGCCTGGTGGGTGAGCAGATACATTGTCCATCACAAGAAGGGCCTGGAGTGGCAACTTTCTTTCCGCGAGGTAATTCTTTACACTTGGGGCAAACACTTTATGGACCCACTTCATAAAAAATTGCCTGATTACCATGCTTTACTATTAGCCCTCCACATGACGTTTAGTTTACTCTTCAAGACATTATTTTTTTAAAAAAACCTCGGGTTTTCAGAATAATACACAAGCAAAGGCTTAAGTTTTAAGTCTTCACTTGCATTACCAGATAACAATAGAGTTAGCCTGTCCTTTATTGGCTTGTGTCCTAGCAGTGACTTCTCTTCCTTGGTGATGTAGACCCTCTTTGCATTTTTTTCCAAAAGAGGCCTGTCTCATCACAGTTGAACACTTGTTGGGGAATAAAACCCTCAACTTCTACATAGTTCTTAAATTCCCTAACAAATTTATCAGCAGCGTCTTTGTCAGAACTGGCATTTCCCATGTCTTACCACACTATGTATGGTAATTTTTTCAAATCACCCCCTACTAGCCTTAAAGGCATCACTTGTATCAGCACTTTTTACAGAGGTGTTTTTAAAAAGATCAGCATGCAACTGCTCTGCTTTTACACAAATGGTTGTCTCAGAAATGTTATAACCAGTGAAATGTTGTTGTTTACCCAAATCAACAACAGTTTTTCTACCTCTTCCATACCACTCTCATACTTCGCTATTAGACCTTTTTTCACCTCTGTTGTGGCTTTAACAACTTTTATTTTTGGTTTGCTGCTTTCATTATCCTCCTTTGACCCCATAGTGGCTTATTTAATCAGAATATTTAAAAAAACAACATAAAAATAAAAACAAGAACATTCACAGCAGATTTTAGCTGGTAAAATGTTTTGGACAAGCTTGGTGTGGGCCAAACATGGTCAAAAGGTCATTCGAGTCATCAGTCGGTCAGTCGGGTTATTTTGGGGGTTTGGGCCACGACAGCTTAGTTCGGGAACCGAATTTATTTTTGACAACCGAGATATTTTTTTTCTTAAACAATATGTTTGAGAACCCAGATACCACTGTATTCGAGAGTTGGGTTAAATGATAAATAAGCCTGGTTGGCACTACGGAAAGTATTATTAATACTGCAGCGAATGTGTTATTTTAATTTAAAAGCCCACATTTTTTTCTGTAATGGATATAATCAGCTGTGTTTTAGTGGTTTGTTTATCGAACTATAAATCCAAGGATCCATTTTTGCATCCTGTTGTCGAAAAAGTGCGATCTGCACTTTGCTACGTGGCTACATTATTAAAGTGGTGATCAAACTAATATTAACCTAGAATATCCCAAGAGTTTGCAATGGCTAGGGCACTCGTTTTGTGAGCTGCGGGTCACGAGTTCAAATACTCTTCACCAAACATGCTCGCCTTTTCAGTAGTTGGAAAGTTAAAACGTTACAGTCAACCCCAATATTCTGGTAGAAGAAGAGCTCAAGAGTTGACTGTGAACGGTGTTAACTAGTTACCTCCCTCCCATCTAGTCTATCACTGCTAAATTAGAGACTACTAGCATATCCAGCCCTTGTGTAGCTTTGCGCGAAATTCAGAACAAACCAAATCAAAGTTTGCACGAATATTCTGAACAAACACTGTAACAGTTAGTTGTTAAAACGCGCGCAGCATAGGCTTTTTAAAACAGTGGGTATCGAACTAGTAATGGAATCAAGAAAACAATTTTTTATATTATATTCGATATTTCTAATTGCGTAATATTTAAAATTATTATTCAAAACATCAGTTCACTTATTCATCTGATGTATGTAAATACCAAGCCACTCTGCGTAAAAGGTTCTCTTTCTTCTTCATGCAGACAGACTACTTGTCTTGTGTATGGAATACTTTTTGTTTGTTTTTTTATATACAATAAATACAAGGAGTTGGGAAGCGACAACCTTATCTAAACAAGCTTGTAACATGTTATCAGAGAACTGTAAATTAAATTCATTCAACCTAAAAAACATTCTTATTGTAAACATTTACTTCGTGTAACCTATTATTTTGTAAACTTCAATAACCTAAACTTTAATTTAGTTCATTTTAAAACAACGTGAAACACCTTTATTAAAATACTCATGTATAATTCAGAACAAGGTTTATGATAAATAATTACTTCTCACTTACGTTATTGATTATCCATTAGCGTATCAACAAAAGGCAGTTTCGAAAGGTATTTAATTGTTTACTATCAAGTAATCCAAAAATTTACTGAAATATATTTGCGACTGGCAAATGATAACGCTTCCCCTCAATTTTGTAGAGAGGGTGGGTTCGAAGACTTACAACGCTAAAACCTAAGTTTCGATATCCCTGGTGAGCACATCACATTGTGTAGCTTTGTGGTTAATTACAAACGAATGATAAATGTGTCGTAAAGGCAACGGTGATGATAAAGTGATATAACTTTAACTAAATATTGTTTTTATAACAACAATACACTTAATTGGTTATGAGTTAATCGCCTCCAATCATTTTCATTTTGTATTAAAAACAAAATTTATTTCTAAAAACACAAAAAACGAATAAACATTAGAGACGTATAGTGTTAGGTCTTTCATTACCGAGTTTAAGATGAAGAATTTATTATATTCTACTACTAACATACAATAATTTCAATTTAGCGCCAGTTATACACACATCAGTAAAACATTTGATTTTAAATCAAATGAGGAAATTTGAAACTCTTAAACCATGAAGACTCATGGCTTATGTATTTTTTATCAAACATGCAATAACAACTCATAGTATATAACACTGTCACTCTGGCGTGACAATTCGATTTATGTTCTTTGGACATACTATACATAATTATTATATGAGAAATAACTGAAAATGTTTAAATAAATTTAGTCATGTGTTTTTCATGAGTGCGTTATTTATGTTCACTTAACTACAATACAACTGCATTTTCGTTATAGTTAAAAACTTCTCTTTGTATTCATCATTATTTGTTGTCGTGAAATGCAGTTTCGGGAACATTTTAGTTATCAAGCGGAATCCACACCCAAATCAACTCGACACACTGTTTTTATTGTTGTTGTTTTTTCATTAAATTGGAAGCTCGTTCAGTTTCATAATGTTTTTCTAGCTATAGCTACATCTTAATGAAATATTTGCTCCTCTCCGGCTCCCCGCACTCTCACACAACAACAACAGAATGCTAGAAAACGTCAAGGGATAAGGGCAGAACAGTATAATAGGATCGTTTGCATGGTATTTGAAAATTATGTATTCACTACGTTATTGAACGAGTGGTACAAACCCTTGAAAAAGCGTATTTAATTTTTGTAGCGGTACAAATGTTAAAAAAACTCTTCTGTATTTTCAATTGTTTTTACTACAAGCTTATGGGGAAAAAACAACAACGTGAAAATCAAATTAGTGATACTGTTTATGTGCTTTTGTAATTCTTTTTTTTTGCGCATATATTGCACTTATTGTATATATATATATATATTCTTTAATGAATCTGTTTCATGTATATTGTAAAAGAAACAACTTTTTAGTCTTACACTCCACCTTATTTTCACATTTAATTTCGTGATGTTTTCTCGTACTATTTTCTTACATATTTCTAACTGTTAATCTAACACCGTATGCGACTCATGGGCCTAACCACTAAGCCAGAGGCCAAGTGAGGCTGAAACATAGCTGTCCATAATGTAGAACTACTGAACAGTTTTTGTTTTTGAATTTCGCGCTGCACGAGGGCTATTTGCGCTAGCTGTTCCTAATTTAGAAGTGTAAGACTGAATAGGAGGCAACTAGTCATCACCACCCACCGCCAACTCTTGTTTACCAGCCCTTTACCAACGAAGAGTGATATTGATCGTTACATTATAACGCCCCCACGGCTGAAAGGGCGAGCAAGTTTGATGTGACAAGGATTCGAACTCGTGGCCCTAAGATTACGAGTCAAGTGCCTTAACCACTTAGTCATACCGGGCCTCTGCTGAAAAGAGGGAGGGCAACTAGCTAATCTTAACGAATATTAATGTCAACTGTGAAGCACAGAAGGCGAAGTGTGTACATTAGCATGTGGAGGCTCAAAGCTTTAATGCTTAGTCCGACACGTGAACCATTAGAGCACGCCCGAACACCTTGCTTCCAGATCATAATATTCGTACGTTATTACACTTAACAGCTCTGAAACGTTCATACTAAAACATACCAGATCTATTTTCTGTTTCAAAACCATTATCTTAAAATGTGTCTCTAACACACGTTAAAATTAAATGTAGCGAGATCAGCTTTCTCTATACAAAACTGGTTATGACATTATTTTTTATTACAATTTATTTACATTACATTTTTGAATGTTAAATCGATATTTTATTTTTCCCTTGGGGGCTCAGCGGCAAGTCCGCTAAATTCGGCTTTCGATACGTGTCGTGGGCACTTAACAACAATTAAAACATACCAAATTTTCTCTATTATGAAGTATTGAAATATGATGCACAGTTGAAAGGGGAAAAGACACATAATAAAGCTTGAAGGTAGAAAATTACAATTTGTATACATCCGATTTACTAAAAATGAGTTTTATTTTATCATCCAAATTGTGTGGGCTTAGTACATTTTCATAACCTAAGCTTTAATTTCGAGATTTGTCTCTATTTGTTTGTTTTTGGACATTAGTGCAAACATGTTCACGAATTATCTACGAAACCTGTAACTGATTTAAAAGGGAGAAAGAAATCAACTAGTCGTCTCTTGAACCCCTCTTGTCAGATAGGATAGTCGGATTGTACTGTCACTCTTGTAACGCATCCACGGCACCAAAGTGGAGAGCTTAGAGCTTTGTAAACCTGAGTATGTGCGTATTGTAAGTAACTTAAACCTGCACTATTTTTTCAAGAAAAATTTTCTTAGTCCTCTCTTCTCGGTTATTGCAGATTTGATAAATCCAATTTTGCGTTTCCTTTGTCCTTTGTAATTTACACTGAACACTGAGAGATAGATTGCAATCGTTTAATATATATATAATTAGGTCAAGGCTTGATTCAGAGCACAGGAAATGTTTTATGGAATAAAAATAATCTTTTTGATGAATGAGTACATTCTAAAATATTGCAAATATATATCAGCGATAGTAAATGTATTGGACTGGACTCTGAGGTGAATTATAGAACTATAAATCACGATATGAAAACCCAAATCATTTGTTGTTATGCCACTCATTTCGTACTTAGCAAAACTCCTTTTTACACGTACAAAAAAGAATCCTACACTAGGAAACATTATAGAACTATCAGTATTTGAAATACATGAAATGAAAGAGATATTAGAAAGAGAACTTATGCAAATTTTGTATTTAAAAGAAACTGAGGAAATCAATTCGTTTTAAGTAACAAGATCTCTTGCACGATCTCGCGTGTTTCAACCGGATCATACTAGTACGTTTTAATAATAGAGTGACCGGAATTACATTCTTTTATTAGTGTCGCTACAACTTTTATAGCCGTCGGAAGAACGTGGTTAAGTTCATGGCTAAGAGACTGCGTAGTCAAATGTTCAGTACTTGATAAAATTAACACAGATAAGTTTCGATATTTTCTGTTTCAAGAACGATTAGTGGGCTTGCAACGCTTAAATCCGGGGTTCGATTCCGCGCAGTGGCTAACGTGCAAGTAGCCCATTGTTTTATGCTCTCTCTTGCTAGGTATTGGGGTATATAAATTTGTATACCCAGTAGGGTCAGGTACACGAGACCTCTTCCTCCTTTTTATGCTGAAACAATTCTTTGTTTGTTTTGGAATTTCGTGCAAAGCTTACAACGCTAGAAACTGAGTTTCGATACCCGTGTTTGATAGAGTATAGGTAACCCATTGTGTGTATAACTTGAAACAGTCCTCAACTTTTCTAAAGAAGTAATTGAGGTGTTAAAAATAGTACATTTTGGGGATTCATTTTAAAAAAATATATTTTTAATGAAATACCCCAATTTTACACTGAGTCAAAGTCATGTCGAACTCTTTGTCTGACTTTCAATGACCTCATTCGTGTCCCTAATTCTTATGGAGATCTCTAATCATCCACTTCAATTTCGGTATCATTAATCCAATTAAGACAAGCGGTTAAAGAGCTCTTAGAAGTATGTACTTTTTTTAACTGAAGGCACTGATGATTAAGTTATTTCGTTTTACATTATTGTTTGCTTGTTTAGAATTAAGCGCAAAGCTACACAAAGGGCTATCTGTGTTTTTCCCACCACGGGTATCGAAACCCGGTTTTTAGCAGCGTCATTTTACAGACATAGTGCTGTGCCACTGGGGGGCTTTTACATTATTAATATTTTATTTTGGGATAATATTTTAATTATTTAAACAAGCCTATATTTTTAGTCAGAACGAATCTTGACTAAGTAGGTAATAAATTCAGTTCAGTCTCTTTGTGACCTAATGAAGTTTTTCTAGTGAGATGCAAATATTTTAATATTTAAAGAGTTTACTTTTCGCGAGCATAAACACAGACTTTTCAGCTGATTTCACTAATCATACATTTAATTTCTTGGGCCATTCTGACTTTTGTTATAAAGATCAAGTGAGCGGTTTGTATGTGGTCTCGGTCATTGTCTTGATTTATGACCGCCATTAACCTTCTTCAGACGATTGCATCTAGTTAAGTCTTGTGATTATGCTGTAACTTGCGGTTTTACAGACCTTTAACAACTATATCCGAGTGCCAGATGACAGTCTAGCTACTATATTCCGAAATAGGATTGGAAAATATCAAAAGCAGCGAAACCTATATAAGAAACTTAATATACGCGCTAGGAAGCAGCACTTATAATGTTGTGGTTTCAAAGTTTGGGAAAATACACTAACAATCCTCATGTGTTATACATATATTTATCAAAATTGTCAAACATTTTCATATGATAAATATCAACTTAATCTCCTAAAAAGGATATGTTACAGAAAAGCTGTTTTACTGGCCAAAAGCTAGTGAATAAAGATTTATTTGTTTTGGGAAGCTTATAAATAATGTTAATACAAAGGTATTTAGTTGACCGATAGTGTGAAGTAGTTTTTAAAACGTAATGCAAGTCAAAAACCCTGTTTTACTCTTAAAAAATCTCAAGTTATAGGGTAATAGTTGTTTTTCAAAGTGAAAATAAAACTATACAAAATTATTTCTAAAAACAGTTAACTTGATAAAAAGTATTGAATAGAGTTTACAAAATAGTGCGTTTATTACTTTCCATACAAACAAATTAGTGTTAAAGAAATATGCATTTCAGTATAATTTCTCCATAAAATGTATTGTCTTATTTTCATTATGCTGAGACATCTTGTTATAATAAAAATTAGAATTGAATGCATGTCAATTTAAATGCAAAACCTCAAACTATCGGAGTGTTCTGTGAACTTGTAAGTGAAATTGAATAACAATGTTTATCAGTATGTTAATCACAGTTGTTAGGATATAAGAACGCATAACGATATGCAAATCACAGTTGCTAAAATATAATAATGCATAGCGATATGTCAGTCACAGTTGCTAAGATATAAGAATGCATAACGATATGTCAGTCACAGTTGCTAGTATATAAGAATGTATAACAATAAGCTAACCACGTTTGTTGCTAAAATAATGTCCAACACTGCTTCAAATACGCCTTTAAATGTTTACAAAACTCCTAGGCCTAATGAAAACGTGCATAGATTTTGTTGAACGTTAATTTAATTGTCTTTTTAATTTATTAAATTAAACCTCCTTTTTCAGAACATACCTGTATTTCCACCTGTCCAATGGTAACTGGAATAATGAATATATTTTACCACTAATTTATCTCTATATTAAATTTTTGCTTTTGTAGGAGAAACTTGAGGATTGGGGAAACAAATACAGGAAAACAAGAAAATAACAGTTCAGTTCAAAATATTTTGTAATTATGATTAATGATTACCTGTATAGAAGTATAAACAAGTTTGGTTCGGTTTGAAACAGACAAGTACGTGAAACAGTTGGACCGTGTTTTGTTGTTACAGAATTAAAGGCTTAGTAAGTGACGCATCGCCCTTCTAAATATGCTGAGTCACTCTCTTTTTCAAAGTTCTCTTTATTCTTTAGAAAATTCAAGTACTGTTGCAAACGAATGAGTAAACTGTTGTGTATAAATAGAGAAAGCAAGAAAAACAAACTGTAAAATGAATAGCTAGCTGTCTAGGTGACACACGAAACTTCATCTCGAACTCTTATCAATGATTATGTGTGATTTCAAACAACATTACACATCATAATAACATCAACAACAAAAAAACCTTAAGAAATAATGCAGATGATTTTATATAATACTCTATTGGACTATGTAACATCATAAGACATCATACAAGAAAACAAAATATCATAGTGAGTAGAATGTGTTAACTTGTTAATTGTGTACACTCACTGTTACCATTATCAATCTCATAAGTGATATTTAAAATAAAAAGCTATTATTATCTTAGCCGTAATTGTAATTTTATGGTTTAGGAACTGTCATCTTTACAATCGATTCATAACACAGCTGAGCTTATGAATAGTCTGTAAAAATCTATATACATATACTTTTCATGTGTTATTTATTTAATTATGAAAGAGGAAATATGACATCTTGTCTTGCTTCACTATGTTCAAGATATCGCTTATAACTTGTTCCCAGTCAGTTTTCCCAGTTATTCAGAATTTATTATTGTATGGGCCTGCGAATTTAAACTAACATATAAAATGTTTGAGTCTTAATAATGGATTTTCCATAATTCAATTAGGTAAATTTTGAAAATAACGTGTTTTTTTCTTTCGCGAAAAGATTTTTTTTTTACATATCGGGAAGCAAATATTTTTTTAGATCAAGTTATTTTGTTAACCACATTACCACAATGAACATGTTATTACTATTATATTTAGTGTCTAGAAAGACTGATAAGATTATCACGTCGCGATTGATCTAGAGAAATCTATAGCCAGTGGTTGTCAATATTTTAAGCATAATAAAATGTTATCCGTTTTTAATGAAAATGATTCATTTATGTAAAAATTCATATGATGTGATGGAGGAAAATGGATGTCAATTTCGAATTCAGCATACAGAAATTATTGTAGAGCACGTAAAAATCTGAAGATAATAAAACCATCTCAGGCCTGTATTATCAGTTCAGATTTGTTTCTACTATTCCACGAGGCTTAACAATGTTTCAGTAAATACATACTTTAAACCTTAAA
Source organism: Carcinoscorpius rotundicauda (assembly GCA_011833715.1). Taxonomy (NCBI): domain Eukaryota; kingdom Metazoa; phylum Arthropoda; class Merostomata; order Xiphosura; family Limulidae; genus Carcinoscorpius; species Carcinoscorpius rotundicauda. Next base: position 51,403,563 of record CM022396.1, on the reverse strand, counting down.
AGTTACTGATCAATATATATACACACAACAACAACAATCCATATTCTTTGACGACGTGTCTGCACTTCAAATTAAATTTTAAAAAATACTATATTTTCAAGTACGCTTTTGAATGTTGATATACAGGGCGCCAACTAGAATCTATTTTTTTTCGCAGATATAGAAGTATCTTTTATTATTTATAAATTATCTCATAATGTGAACTGTTTATTTTTGTCAAATGCTGTACGATTGTTAATGGTATTAATCTTAGACTAAAAATAAGCTTTCAAATTAATACGCTTAATCTTGTTCGAAAATATGAAATACATATTGCAACTAGAAGAAAAACAGCTTACAAGTACATAGTGTAGTTGGAAGTTTAGTGACGAACAAGGGGAAATATTTCATCACGACATCGGGGAAATGGAGAGGATGTTTCAGGGAAAGTGGAACATCAGCAATGACTGATTACTGCTGGTCATTTAAACGAAATGTGGTCCAGACGCATTAAATAAAAAAAGACCACAACACATACGTTTGGGACTTAAAGACGTAGATTTCACACAAAAAATCAGGTTGAATGAGGATGCCTGTTTGTTTGACATCAATCTTTCTCAATTTTCTCAGCTTTTTTATATTTTTGAAACAAACATAACAATATAAAATATTCATTGGGATAAAAGAAATAATTTTATCTAAGTATGAGTTTTTTATACCCGATTTGTGAAAAAAATACGTGATATTAAAAAAATGAATATTATTTCCGAAATCCGCGTAACTGAAATAAAACCGTTATTAAAACCAAAACAATTTTTATGAAGTTTAAATTATCTGACCCGTGTTATTACTTCAAAGTTTTCCTATCAAATTTTATTGGTGTTGCAGCTGATTATAGAAGTGGGAATCGGAGCATCATGAAATAAAACGGTTATTACTCTCGCAATTCACGTGTAGTATTGTTATAAATAAAATAGTTCCAATTTATTCCATAACTGAAAGTAATGAAAACTCGTAGAGACATTCCTTTGCTTTAACGTCATTTTACACACTTAAGTTTTCTAGTTTTCTCTAAGCATAAATAACAAGCAAATTGCAATTGTTTCAATCTTAACGTCACAAGAACATCAGCTTACATCACAGAAATCATCCAATGTCATTTTATTAAGGAGCTAATGTACTCCTGTCATTAGTGAGAAGTTCAGTTGACCCTATTTTTTTGTTATTCAAATATTTCTAAAAGCAAACTTTCTTACTGCTAAGAAAAAATCATTGGATCTCTTTAATAGTCTTTACATATCTTTCACCAATTAACAACATAGATGCAGTAAAATTCTCGAAGGTTTTTAAAAGCCATAATAAAACTTTATATATTTTGTACCTTCAAAATTATAAACTGTTTACACAATACACTGAGTAAAATTAGGTGGATTGCATTGTATTACCGTATGTAACTGTCTTTCATATGAAGAGTTTTTTTCATTGTAAATAATAAATTGAACGGCGTTAAAGTTATAATGAAACGTACGATTTAATGGTGTAGTTTCCTCTAGTACATGGTCTGTAAATTCGATCGATATATGCATGTGTTTTATCTGTTTAATAAGACTTTTATTTTTCATTTTTGATTAAAAATGGTCCCTGAAACGTAGAAAAATGGGGCTACTTATATTTTATGCAAACCATTTCGTACGTTGTAATTGTGGCCATTGGTACTTAAACTGCTCCCACAACCACTTGCTGTTTATGGCCAAATCAGCTTATCTTTTACAGTACAGGAACGTAGAAAGAAAAGTTTATCACGATGTTGGCAAACTTGCCTGTAAGGTTTAAACTTATCTACGGCTTTGTACGATGTCTTGTTTTCCAATATAATTATTTTTGCTTTCCAGAAAAAAACAAAAAAATGGATTATTCAGCAAAGGAGCTTAAATTAAAATTCCCTAAGAAGAAATTTAAAACTTTCACACAGTTTGGCACAACATAATGAATTCAAAATTTCCAATAGGCAATAGGATGTGTTTAGCCTTCGCGTAGAACTATGTAATTTTAACAGGAATGTTTATTGCTAGTGGAAACAAAGTGCTATGGTGTAGTTTTAAAGGATTTATTTGTTTTTAGTGATCTTTTTTTAGCAAATTAGAATTTTTATATATTATTAGGAATATTCCATTGTAGTGATCTGTGGAGATCTTAACGTTTCAAAAGTCGAATTTGAGGTCTGCTGGTAAATAATTTCATTATAAAAACAAAATAAATGTTTCGTTAGCAAAGAAAACGTTGTATAAGGTTGAAAGATTGTTAATACTAAGTTAATTATTGATGAACAGCTTATATCTTCTAAAAATGGAGAAACGTGTCGCGATGCTCGAATAGAATATCCTAAAAAAAATCCCAACAAACCTTTCAAATTTTACTTGCTCCTCGACAGACATTTTTTATTCGGATTTATTTTGGACTGATAAAGTTGAGGGAATACAGCTAATTCACTGTAGTCATCAATTTTTGTGATTAATAGTGGGATTTTACTCTCACGCTTGTAACTTGACCACGGACCCAAAATACAGAGCGAGATTTATTTTTATTTTTTTTTAGAAACAGGACGTGATTGCATGAGGGAATACTTAGCCCATCCTTTATTTAAAATTTGAAAAAAAATATTTTCTCGCAAGTTCTTGTTACGTTACGTTTAAAAAAAATACTAGATAACTAAAATGTACATATAAATTAGGTAAATAAAACAAAAAAATCGCTTCAAATTTGATAATATAAACAAAGAGTGCGTTTATTTTTGGTTATAGAGATTAAAGGTGTTTTCTTTTTATATGTATTAGTGCATTATTATACCACATTGTGATAAGAACCTATTGGTATCGATTGTGTCTTATAAATGCTACTTCTCAGTTGTAAGACTAAATTTAAAAATACTTACCTTTTATCATTTTTATCAAAAGTTTAAAACTAAACAATGTGATGAAAATATCATACAGACCACTACATTATCTGTCGTCTACCAGCAGACGTAGGAATTCTGATATTGAACAAAAAGCCTCGTCAGCACTGGATATGACAGATCTAGTGCGACTGACATATGATAGTCTTCTTCTCTCTGACTCATAAGTTATTTGAGTAACTAAAATAAAGGATTTAAATTTCCTTTACAACTAAATTAATTTAATTTCAGTCTTCATTTTTGTCAATTTTATCTTCCAAAAACAAAAACAAAACGTTTTAGAATGTATATAAATTTAAAAGTTCAGGATCTGATGTATGAAAAGCTTTTTAATTGTTACTCGTGACTAGAAAGCCTCAGAATCCATACTGTAATAAATCAAATTGTTTTAGTTACGGTAATATTAATTAATACAACACCCTCTTATAGGTTCTGTTTCGTGTTTAAGGCCAAGATGTTGGGTGAAATGGTAGAATCAGGCGTATGTTTAATATATTTCTCTTATACCGTACTTTTCAGTGACTCAGTAGTAACTTGAGTGTTTTTAACGCAAAATAAATTGGATATCTATAACCACTGTGTTTAGAGTACTGATAGCCCGTTGTGAAGCTTTGTGCATGACAACAAACAAGCAAGTAGCCTTGGTACATCTGGCAAACAAACCAATAGCTTTACCAGAGCTGATAAACAAACATGTAACATATAGCTTTGTTAGAAATGATAAAAAAAAAACTTGCTAAACTTGAGTAAATTTCGATTCGAAATCTTTAATCTGTCACAAAATGAATATTTTGCGTATTCATCATACGTAATTTAAGCTTGGGCATCTACTTCAGAACCAAAACAAAGGGAGATTATGGAACACAGACATTTGTATACAGGAATCAGCAGCCGGTTGAACAAATGTGAGGTTTGTTTGTTTGTTTGTTTATTTGTCAGATTTCGCGCACATCTACAAGGGGGTCTATTTGCGTTAACTGTCTCTAATTTTGAAGCGATAGGCTACGAGATAGATAATGTTTCTCAGCGGATTTTGTCCACCGCTTTTAAAATTTACCGTAATCCCCAAAGTGCGGAGGGCGACTTATTATTTACTTGTTAATTTCTTGAGTTAACATATGCAAACTATGAAACATTAGCTCTGTAGCTTGGCACGTTTTCACTGGCCCACGCTCAGTTACCAAGAGTGGTGAGGGAAGCAGTTTGAAGGCTTATATTTCTTTTCTTTTTGCAAAATCCTAAAATACTGCTAAACAGTTAAAGTGTAAAGAGACGTATTGCTAACTCGTCTTTATACTGTTTATTTAGTTTATGGTAATACCTGATTATAAAGTAAAGGCTTCTGTTTATCTGGTTGCACTTGCTAGACTTATTTAGTAACGACTAAGTTCCTTTTGTGTCACAAGGACAGAAAGACACAGCAAGAGAAGTTTAGAGAACAGCGTGAAAAATAAACACAGGTGAAACGAACAGCAAATTAGGGAAAGACAACCTGTTGGACATACATAAAAAGTAATTGCGTGAATATACACAAGCGAAAGACCAGTAAAGCAGTTTATCTAAATCAATCCACTTAGTAATAGACTGTTAGTAAAGTTTTATTTTTGGGTTAATGGGTCTTCAATAATGTATTTAAGGACACAAATGTTGAAGTAAACTTTTGAAACTCGACACAACTTGCAGCGGGATAAAGCAGCGATACGAATTTATATAGTCGTGAAGCACATTATGCCTACTTTGCATCACATATGCTTTGCATTTTTAGTTCTCCTAGTAGGGAAAAAAAATAGTCCAACAAGTATGTTCTCCCACACTATTTATTTAATGTTTTACAGGGTTGGTTTGTTTTGTATTTCGCGCAAAGCTACACGAGGACTACCCGCGCTAGTCGTCTTTAATTTAGCAGTGTAAAACTAGAAATTATGCATGTGTTTTCTTATAACAAAGCCACATCGAGCTATCTGCGGAAAGACTAGAAAAAAAGCAGCTAGTTAACACCGCCGGCCGCCAACTCTTGAGCTACTCTTAACAACGAATAGTTGGAATTATCGATACATTATTAGGGCGAGCATGTTTAGTGTAACGGGGATTCGAATCTGCCACCTTCAAAATAAATTTCGTGCTCTCAACCATCTGGTCAGTAAGGTTTTAGTGTTAATACCATATTAGTTCGAATTTAAGACGCACTTTTTTCATAGTTTTCCGAACTGAAAATTAGAATGCGTCTCAAATTCGAAGTATTATTTTTCACTCTTCGAAAATCTCGAAAACATCATTTTCCTCAAACAACAAATATTTTAGAAAAATCCTGCATAAAGAAACATATTGGGATATTTTCTAAAATGAACTTAGCTTTAAAAAGACTAAAAACCCGCACAATACGTCAAATTTACTGATGTCAGTGCCTCTAGCGGTGTAATTGGATATCACTTTCACCGGTCTTTGTCGGACTTTCCTGTTGTTCAGTTGTTGTTGTTGTTTTGAATTAAGCACAAAGCTACACAATGGGCTATCTGTGCTATTCCCACCACGGGTATCGAAACCCGGATTTTAGCGTGTAAGTCCGCAGACATACCGCTGAGCCACTGGGGGGCCTGTTGTTCAGAGGCTATTTTATTATTTTTATTGCGTTTTTTATCAATGGAAGAGCACTTTACGTACAATGTCGAATTTAAAAGAAAAGTTATTTTGAGCACCGAACAGGTTGGGAATCGTACAGCCGGTAAAAAGAATACAGTGGGTGAGGCTAATGTTGGTGTGGTATGAAAACCAAGTTGTTTACTTGCAAGAATAGTACAAAGTCATTTATTGGCCCAAGAAAAGAAAGATATCCTGAAATTTATGCTGCTGTTTTAACATATTTCAAAGAGTTACGAAATAAAGAACTGTCTGTTACGAGAATAGTCTTAATGTTAAAAACAAAAGAAAATGAAAGAAATATTAGTATTTCATTCAAGACTACTCGTGGCTGGTGTGAGAAATTTATGAAAAAAGAAAGTTTATCATAACAACGAAGGACAACAATTACTCAAAAATTGCTCTGAGATTTAGAAACAAAACTTATTAAATATCAACGTTACGCTATTGGTCTACGCCAAAGGAATCAATGCTCCCTAAACCAAATCGGTAACGCAGATGAAGGCAGTTTTTGTCGACATCCCCCACAACTTCACTGTAAAGGCCAAAGGAGAAAAACAGGTGACAATCATAACCACTGCTTATGAAAAGATAAGAGCTAGTGTCATGCTATGTGTAACTGCAGATGGAAATAAATTACCACCGTACGTCATATTTAAGAGAAAAACGTTGCCAAAATAATTTTTTTGCAAATATGTAATAGTTCGTGCCAAACAAAGTGCATGGATGACATCAGAGTTAATGGAAGAGTAGTTGGAATGTCTATAGGAACGTCAGCCCGGTGCGTTATTAAAGCAATGGAGCATGCTTGTAATGGATGCATTTCGTGGCCATCCCTTGATAAAGTCAAGAGTAGGTTAATAAACATATTTGATATTTCAATTATCAAATCATTCAAAGATCGTATTTGTAAGCATTGTGATGTTTGACTAAATAAAGACAATCATGCTGCCACCTAGTGGCAAAATGAAAATGGTATCAGCACCATCAATAGTGAATTCCAAAAGCTTGGAAAGAAATCTCAGACAATATTATTAGAAAATCGTTTTTAAAATGTTTATCCAATGCGGAAGATGGAATGTGAGATGACATTCTTTGGGACAACAGTGAATCAAAGGATGAAGATGATTCAACTTCAGAATATAACAGTGAGTCAGAAGAAACATCGTAGTAATATTCTAATTATATAAAGAAAACACGAAGAAACATTATTGTAATGTAAATTTTAAATTTCTTATGTGTTTTATATATTTCATTTTAAATACATTATTAACATTTTTGATTCGTTAATAAACTCTTTTAAAATTAACAAACGTATGTGTAGTGCACTTACTCTGTGCCAAAGAGCTATGCATAGTTATACACACAAGATATATAGCATGAAACTTCATTACTGTCCTTTGAACATTAAAACGTTACTTTTGTTCTGTTAAAAAAAGACAAATTAATGCTGTGCGAAATTGTTTGTGTTAATGATACAAAATATGATACTTTTATGAGTGGTTCATGATGACGAGAAACCCATTTAAAGTAAAAATTCATTATCAAGAGAGCTGATGTGGGTATTAAAACTTTAATTGAAATAAAGTACAGAAAAACGTTTCGACCTTCTTAGGTCGTCTTCAGGTTAACATCTGAACATCTTTTTCTAACCTACAGATGACCTAAGAAGGTCGAAACGTTGCTCTGTATCTTATTTTAATTTAAGTTTTAATACCCATACCAGTCGTCTTGAGAATACATTGTTAGGAGTTGTGTTGTGGGAAATGTACGAGCGCATGCAATTTGTTTTCAATGAACTTTTATATTACTAAACCTTTAATACTTTCTGAGAATGACTAACACTGGGTTTTGTCTCAGTCGTGATTTACATAATCCTTATCAAGTATCTGAACACACAAACATCATTCTTTCATCACATGTATTTTTATCAAATGTGTATATAAGATTTTTCTGTATTAGAAGTAATGTTCACTTGAAACTGAATTATATTACCTAACAGAAACTGCCTTCATTGAATTATCTTCAGCGTATAGAGATTTAATTTGTTGTTAATATTGTACGAAAAGTATTGGTGATTTAAAATTATTCAATTGTGCGGTTCAGATCTCTTAGGGCACGTACTTTACAAGCCATGATAACGTCATAAAAGTTAACATCAAGGAGTTTGGGTTATTTCAAGAAGAAAAGAAAAGTATATACAGTGAAAACTCGTAATAAAGTCCTCAGTATGTGTGATGAATGATAATGAAACTGAACGACTGGCTCTTTTTCAGCCTTTAAAACATAAATAACATTCCAAAAAGACACAAGAAACATGGTTGGTAATATTCACAGTGGCTTAGCTGAATGTTTGTGGATTTAACCGCTAGAATCGGGTTTTTTATACCCTTAGTGTTGTTTATACCTTAGAACAGGTAACCCTCTGTGGAACTTTGTGCTTAGTAACAAAAACAACAGAACATGTGAATTCATAAGTATATATTACAAAAAATTGTATTTAAAAATAACAAAAGCAAAACATATTTCTGAATGCAAATAATTCATCATTTTATAATTAAATACTATAATTGTTCTTGATATAAACTGTGATGAAGTAAAGGTATAAAAATTTCAAAAATACATTAAAAATAATCATGTATTAGAAAACTTTCGATAGTTTTAAGAAACTGTGAAAAACTAGACAAATGTTTGAAACTACTTAAATACAAATGCTTACAAAAATTTATTATTTGATTTATATATTGTATCTCCATCTTTCCTGGCATTTTGAAAATGTTTTATTAGTGAAATTCAAACAATAAAATATTCATTTACGAATGAAAAATATAATTTCATATTTTATAAAATATTATGACAGTTAATTTCTGATAGGAGGAAACTTTTTTAAACTTGGAAAATTAAAATGCACCAGTGAGAACTTCAAATAAATCTAGACTGATCTCGTGAACAAACATATCATCCAGTGTTTTCCTAGTTACTAATAGAACGTGTCGAAACTTAACAGAATCTAAACACTCAGTTTCACATTCTTATTTGATCACACAAAATCGAATACATGACCATTGATATACGCTCTGTTTCAAGTTTTTTTTCAAAATTAAAAACCATCTCCGGCAATGTTGACTCTGTGAATACTTCAGAGGTTGCAAATAATCATCTGTGTTCATTTACTTGTTAACAGCAGAAAAACTTGATAGCACTTCTCACTTAATCTTCCATGTTGTTGTACTTCTAAACAGAATTCTTAGAACTCAACACGACACTGAATTTCCAAATATAATTTGAGAAAATTACATTGTAAACCTGTTCGAAACTCAAAAGAAAACGTGTTAAAGCATGATTATTAAATGTTTAATTTCTTTAAAAAATGTAGAACAAGGTAACGTTATAACAAAAGGACATATGCAATGTCCAGAAAATTGGCTTTTAAAATCATTTGATGCTATAACATTAAATGGAAATTATGATTTTGCAAATTGAAATATTTTTCTTGCGTTCTAACAAAACAATACAAATATATTTACATACATTCATAACAGTGGCCTATACGTGTAATTGTTTTTGTTGTTTTTCACGCATTTCTTTTTCTCGTGTTTGTTATGTTTAATGTTTTCCCAAATTACATTATTCTGCTATTGAACTGTTTGTTTTATTGTCAGGCACAACATCACACTAATGATACTTTTTCTATGTCCAATATAAGTATCGAAACCGTTTTTGGCACAAAGAGTTTTTGTTACTAGAATGTGTTCAAATTCTATAAAATATATAGAGACGTAGTATATCAAATTTGTATTAGAGAAGTGGTTTAAAAACATTTCTTGTAAAAAACATTTTTAATATTTATACCTTCAGGTTCTTAGGATTTTAACCAATTATTGATTATTGATCCAATAACCATATCCTGGATAGTGCTACGTACAGATGACTGTCAGAAAAAAAAATGTTTCTCCTAAGTGCAATCCCAACGCACAAATTATATTATTGTAAGATAAAAATGTTTTGTGGGATTTTCGATATAGTGAATGATCCTGCATTTGAGGATCATGCGCAAATAAATTAGTTCCCTCTCGCACTCAGAGTTTCCCATATGTATTTATTAATCATATGCTATGTCTACCTCAAAGACATTTTAGTAATAGGTAGCGTATATCTATTGCATACGCTGGATTATTTATCATATGGTGCATACGATATATTCGCCATATATTCGTATACTTCTTAGCCACGCCTCCGCCCCAACGTGGTGTTGTTTTTTAAACGTTCGTTGTTTTTGACCTAAACAGCAATGTTTCGATCGTACCAGATATCAGATCATTTAACCAATTATATCTTATCCTACTTTGTATGTGGATATGTTATACATAACCGAATTAAATAACACCGTTTTAAAACTAAAGTAACATATTCCCATATCAATATAATATTTTCATACATTAAATGTAAATAAACTTAAATACGAATGCGTTACGCATTGGTAAACATTTCTTGTACATCGAGAACAAGTTCTACCCGTTCACACACTTCTAACATTGAAATTTAGTCAAGTATTAATACCTAACATCTTCTATAGATTTCTATTTATTTCCACATTAAATCTGGTAAAAAACAGTTGTAAATATTCATAAAATAACTTTTTTGTCTAAAAATACTCAATGATACAGCACAAGCAATACAAAAGTTGAATAAAGAAATAGGACTTAAAGCCAGCTTTTCCTGTTTGTGATTTTATTTTTCTACTGCGTGAACTTCCTTTCTCAAATGATATATCTCAGACCATAAGTAACATATTTTCGAGCTACAGATACAAAAAGAATCAATATAAAGCAGTCTTTCTCCAGCACGTTCTGAAATCGTTCTGCTTTCCTCTTTTATCAATATTTTCATACTGACAACGAGTGCATGAAAGATACCCACTTTATCTACTGGCAATCATCCTTCATAGTATAATTGTCACTTGATAAAGTAGGCTATTAAATTTTACTCGAACATTCGACGTTTGATACGTAAATATAATGACATTAATTTGTACAACTGAAGAATGAATTACATTTACATATCGTCTAGGGTCACAAGAGAACGTAATTTGTTTTATTTCTTTAACCTTTATATCTATCATAGATCAATACATTTGTGTGTGTGTGTATACACATATGTTTGTGGATGTTTCATGTATTTTCTTAGTAATTTTAACTTTTTACTAGTACTTAAAAGGAACTTGAAATAAGAACAGTATGAAAAAAGGCGACCACTGCTAAAGTAATTAGATTGAGAATTTCTTACTCTGGTTCAACTAAAAACCTAATTATACGATACAAACATATATATATAAGTGGCACATATGCATTTTATGGCAGCAGTATAATACGTGTGTATGTAAATTTATGTACATGTTAAGTTTCAAAATAGTGTAATGACTCCCCTTGTTTCTTATTGGTGTTCCACAATTATAGCGTATGATTAAATCTAATACATACATTTTTATATACGTATATTAAATTAGGTGCACGTGAATAGAAACATTAAATATGTTTCGAGTTGCAATGTGTAAGTTAAGAAGAGTATGAGTGAATAAAAACTTCCACAGTTAACGTTCTTTATAACAGTTTTTAGGCCTAATGGTTATTCCCACATTTCGCCATTTTTCGTCGCTTAAACTGTAAATTTTGAGGTATTACACCATCAATAAAATTTCACAGATTTTTTTGTCTTTCATCACATATCCTAACTGATTATTTCAGGTACTAAACGAAAACATTATTGGGTAGTGACTTATGGGGGACAAAAGATAGGCATGAAATACTATTTTTACAAGCTTTTTATTTCTAACCACTATAAAAACAGTTAGAAGGAATGTGGAAGATTAAGACATCAGAGATTAGTTTTGAGGACTTTAATGAACTTCAACTTCCTATTGAAAGAAAAGAAAAAGAAAACGACGTTTTGAGTGTTTTTACTACAAAATGTAGGCAAGATAAGCAAGATTAAAAAGTATTAGAGAAACAGTATATTTTTATTGCTCGACTGCACTGGAAGTCAGCTTCAAAATGATTGTGAAAAGACAAATTATTGTGAAATGCAAATTGTTGATTAAAATATCAATAACACAGGCCTGCAATGGTTTTGTTGTCTTGAACAGTTTACATGTTCTACAATGATTCCTCTGCGCTGAATGCGAAAATGATATCAATTATTCTCCATCACGTTCAGATTTTTCAAAAACCTCTTATGTTCTTATACGTAAGTGAATCATTTTCATTCAAATCGGATCACATTTTGTTATGATTAAAATCTTTACAATTAGGGCTATAGATTTCTCTAGCCTAATTGCGACGTGAAAGTCTTATCGATCGTTCTAGACCCCACGAGAAACACACCGTTAGTGTATAAACGGTTAACAGGCCACATGACGTGTTATTTCCTTGTGGCTTTTACGTGCACTTTGACATTATTTGTTGGTCGCTATGGCAACAAGGATATTCTGTTATATTTATAGCAAACGTGCTATACATTTCATGTAAGTAAGAGTTTTTTTCCTTATTTTTTTTAAAACCTTAGTTGATAAAAATAAAAATGAATATCATTTTATAAAACCGCGCAGCTGAATTATGGAGAAATCCGTTATTGAAACCAAAACAAGTTTTATGAAGTTTAAGTTCGCAGACCTGTGTAATAAAGTGAGTAAATTTGAATTGGCTCTTCATTCATACAGTGTATCTTTAATTGTACATTAAATTATTAATATATGAGCAGAAATGGGAGCGACTTATTATTTGACTTTCTGGATACAATTATGTTTTTTGTTTAAAAGGATAACAAACGTACTACCTGCTATCGCACAATAAACCTTTGTCAGCTGTAAATCCTAGTTTTCAGTAACATTAGAGTAACTAGAGGATGAGGTACGATACGTAAGTTTTATAACTGATATATTTTTGAATTATTAATATGTTTTTGTCTATATTTCAAATAGTAATTTAAAAGTGATAATGTGAGACATTATCCAATACAGGCAAATATATATATGTAAATATATATGTATGTCCTTTTATATAGATTTTAGTATTGATGTTTTTATATCCATTATATCCAAAACTTTCTTTAGGTTCTTTTGATACTATTTGAAAGCTAAGAAAGAAAACAGCCTTGGAAACTTGTGTTCACTAATGACGTAACACAAAGTTACTTGAGAGTGGACGTCGACAGTTGTAGAGCCATAATTTTCGAGCTTTCCTGGTTTTCTGTAATGAAAGAAGAGCCTGGTTTTCTTCTAGCGATAGTTTTTCAACCTTATTAATGCAGTTGTTGATGACATTTTGAGTACCATAAAAAGAAGAGACCGGCGTTCATTAACAGCAGGCTGAATATGACATAACGTGTATTGCTAATAGCAGAGGGAAGACTGTTATTCATTTAATTAACACCTTGCATTATAAACTTCGGGATGAAGGAGGAGGCTCGGCATGGCCAGGTGGTTAAGGCACTCGACTCGTAATCCGAGGATCTTGGGTTTGAATCCCCATCACACATAATATACTTCGCTTCTTAGCCGTGGGGGCGTTATAATGTGACGGTAAATCCCACTTTTCGTTGGTAAAAGAGTGGCCCAAGAGTTGGCGGTGGGTGGTGATGACTAGCTGCCTTCCCTCTAGTCTTACACTACTAAATTAGGGACGGCTAGCACAGATAGTCCTCGAGTAGCTTTGTGTGAATTTCAAAAAACAAAAACAAACGTGAATCTCTATATATCACTTACGTATACAGGATTGTTCGAGAGGGTTTGGCCAAACCCCTTATTTTTATGATGTAAAACAATTATACCCAAGACAAAGTTTGATACGCCTATTGCTCATTTCATTTAATCTTGCTATTGTAAATTCATGTTCAGTGAAATCACTACCAAGTTGTATCGATCAAGTTCAAGGAATAGATGTTTGGATTAAATTCTCGCCTAAACGTGGGGGACTATTTTAAGAAGTCTTGCAAAGAGACATTGAGTATGAAACAGCTTCGCTTTTTCTACTATTCAATGTGTTCATTATATACTGGGTTGAGAATTGTGAAGATAGGGAAGCCTCTATTTATATCATCAATTCGTATTTCACATGTGTGAAATTATTGTGTGTAGAGATTATAACTTTGAAATGTAATGACAGCCGGGTTGTTGAAGATAAGAAAAATGTTTTGGCTTACTAAATATACTGGCATCCTTTGAATTCATTTTCTTCGTTTAAGATCTTTACAGTGTTCACTTTACTATTTGAAAGAAACTTCTGTAAACCTATAAGGTCCAAACAAAAACATTGTTTTTGGTGTTTTTCTGATAAAACAATGCTGTATAGAACCGACTTCACAAAGTTTGTCCTCCTCTGGAACAGCAATAAATCTAGAGATTTACAACGCTAAAATCAGTGGTTCGATCCATATAGTGAACCAGCAGATGACCCGATGTGGTTTTGCTATAAGAAAAACATATAAAAGTGAACGTAAATGAGTCTTTACATCGTACCTTCAAGCACAGCGGTAATATTGCAAACAAACATAATATTCATGTTAACATGCCACGAGTTAGTTAACAACAAGACCAACATATAAATGTAGAATGTATTTCCGTGGAGGATTACTTTAATAAAACTGTAACCTTTCCTTTTGTTGACCACGTTATCACTGATCTATCCTCCAGATTTGATGCACATTTAAAGCAAGCAGAATTATTTTAGAAACTTATAATTATAATTCACGCAAGAGTTTTATATCTTTTATATCTGACAGGCTATAGATTTTTATTAGTATTTTGATGAAGGACGTAAATGATGAAGGGCAATATGGTTTTCTATGTCTTTCCAGGGCAGAGACCGAATACTGGTTGACTGCTTATAAGCGTGCTTAAGTGTACCAAATATCTTTAAGTTAGTGAAAATCTGTGCCACACTACCGTTAAATTTATGTTCATGTGAACTTTTGACATCTTATCTCCGCCAGTTGTACACAAACCGAAGAAAGATTGAGTGATATAACTTTAATACATAATCGTCATGACACTTCTATCAACACAGGAACTTCATGTAAGTTATGCTACATGTTATTTCAATAGCACTATTGAATACATGTACGCACATAACAACCAATGTTTGGAATAGGTAATAAATTACTGATGTAAACAGTTACCTAAATTAGCAATATAAGTTAATAATTAATTAAAAACTCTACAATGCAATACAGTATTCCCCATGCAGTGTTGGAACAAAATAATGATTCATTGACTATTCATTGAATGTTTGTGGATTTTATGTAAACAGGCAGGCAACTGTTTAAGTTATATTTTATGAATTTCTGGACTGGAAGCTATGGATGATTTCATCAGATTTCTGCGGAGATTGATATGATTGATTTTGTTTTCTATTGTGACACTGTTTGAATGATTGAGTAATAATCAATCATTGTGTAAGTTATTAGTACCTGACTGTGGTCTGGTGCGGTTCCTTTTAATCTAATAAGGGCAGAGCAATCCCACCAATAAAATTTATACTGTCTACTCACTTTTTTAACTTTTTCATATTTACTTCCAATACTGTATAAGTTTAAAGGTTAGTTCTCACTTACTTATTTGTCAACTTCACTAGTTATTATCGTGTTTAAACTGATTTTACCAATCGTCGTATAAGTTTTGCACATTAATAGTTATGTAGAGACAAGAGCTGATTTTGGTTGCTTTTTAAAACTTATCTAAAATGCATTACAAATACTCTTAATATAACACTTAAGGAACGAAAGATGAATTCTTCAACTTCAAGCATGTGTGTTGAAATATATGTATATATTTGTTTGAAATTGAAATTGTAGTAACGGGTGCAACAAAAAGTAAGGAAACAGGGTAGTAATGAACATGGTTTAATAAAACATCTTCTGTACAGCGTCACAAGAGGCATATTCAACACGTTTTTGTTTTTTTCTATTTCATATATAATAAACTAGATGGAGTAAACATATGAAACTAAGTTACGCTTATCATACAATGACTAGAGATTTCTGTGAATCTAGTTACTGGAGGCTATATTTATAGTGTAAAATCTGTTCACATGCCATGAGAAGAAACGAATGGGCCCATAATTTGTACGTTGTTTCCTTTACAACTTGTCGCTCATTTTGCAATTGGATGAAAGGCAACATGATTTAATACATTAGCTATATAAATGGATTAGTTTAGAAAGATACAAAATTCTAAGAATTTTCTGTATATCCACGTAATTAATCTGTTACTGCCTATACAAATGTAGAAGAATTATAGACAAACATTTGCAAGTAATCATAAGTTAATAATATGGACCGAATGTTGAACCCTTCAGAGGTTGTACAGAGGACGTTTTACTACACCATGCCCATTACTACCCTGTTTCCTTAATTTTTTTGTGTGGTATGGGAAAACACTAGCAGTAGCACATGGTTCCTACTCTGTTGTTCTCTTTGATGCACTTATAGTTATGGTGAGAAATTTGGAGTTTTTGTTGTTGTTTTTTTTTTATCTGCTTTGTTGGTGTATTTATCACATAAGGTTGTTTCTCGAATAATTTTGAAGATTTATTATTTGGTTGTTAAAGCTGTATATGAATAAACAGTTTATTATGCATGCACCTTGTATCTGACCAATACATACCACCGTACTTATCATATACTAACAAAGTTATTTTGTGGCATTATTATTTCTTTATATTAAGTATTTGGTCACAATGTATATCACTTGTCATTTGTTTGTTTCATAATAAAGCCAAACTGGATTTTCTACTGTCTCTATAACGGGGAATCGAGCCCCGGATTTTATCGTTTTAAGTCCATAGGTTTGCAACTGTTCTACCGGCTGATAATGCCGAGTGTGCATGACTGTTAATTTGATGTTAAGCACACAGCGATACAGTGGTTTATCTGTGTGTAATAAACCAAACTGTTCGGAAATACCATAGGTGATTTCAATGAAAAAAAATGGCTTTTGGAAAGGCGCAAATATAGATGTCTCTTAATGTGAAATAAAATTTAAATTTTTTTATTGTATATCTTTGTACTAAAATATAAGAACTAAATACAAAAACATATTTCTTGTAATAGGCATGAGAACTCGTAAAAAGTGAACATTAAAATACACTTGTTACAAGGTTTTGCTTACTAAACATCTCAATAGAGATTTCTTCTCGAATAGTAAATAATTATTTCTCTTATCAGGACAATAGAGTACATAAAACTGATCTATAAATTCCAACCATAATGTTATTATTATTTGTTTTTTGTTTAAGTGCATGCGAAATCTTCAGTTACAGAGTGGATAATACTAACGGTTCACTCTACCATTATTCAAACCGGTTTTGAGATTGACAGTTGAATGACTTTCTGATAAAAGTGCCACATTTTTATTGGTATTTTTGGATATTATAAGGAAAGAGGAACTGTGCCATTTAGTACAGATGACACTTTCTGGGAAATATTTGGATTAGAAGAATGTCTTTTAGCGTTAAAAGAAAGTAAATTTTAACTCTTAAAAAACTCATGCTTTGTCAGTGAATGGGTTCGTGACACGTCTTTTAATATTTGTGTAACATATGTTTTAGAGTTAAAAGAGTATTTGTTATATTATATTCTTGAATTAATTAACATTTTATATTATACTACAATTCCAAAAATGCTTAGATGTATTTCCACTTTTCATTTTTCTGTTAATTAAAAGTCGAAATTCATTTATTTATTTGTTTGTTTCTCTGATGTTGGTAACAACGTTTTTCTATTTTTATATCACCTCTAAACTGATATTCTGGCAGATAAAGCAAATTTAATATTACCTGTTTGTAGGTAATAAAGGTGAGCACCTCTTGTTTGCGAATATATTTCACCATTTATGCACACTTTTAGTTTTATGTGTAGTTTTGGCAATAGAACATCGATTAAGGAGTGTAGGTAAAATCATTAGGCTTTAACTACCCTTTGTTTCCTGTTTTCTTCCTTGGGGATTACATGCGAGTACTCATGGAAAAGACTATTGTACAATAAAACACATTATACAAAAGTGGACAGTGATATTTCCCATTGGTATGTCAAGTAATAACTTAAGGTCATAACCGCCCTTAATTTACTATCGGAATGATCAACAGTGACGTGAGTAATGCATGCGCATTGAGAAGTATGACATAACAAAATCTTTGGTGTGACGCACTGTTCTCTTTGGCTGGGACAAATCAAGTTAAAACCAGGAACAAATAACAAGTAAATTTTTGAATCGTTATTAAGAAACAAACAAACAATTGTTTTTCACTTTGTTTTTATATTATGTTTGTTTTCTATCTTTAAACTGTAAATGGGAGAGTTGAGGTTAAACTCTGTGATAACCTTTCTTGATATACCTTAAGCTATTGCGATTACTGCCTTTATCTCTCAGGTTATCAGTGCACTTGGGAATACTACAATATGATGTCCTCTACTGATCTCCTTTGGAACATCGTTAACGAAGCTGTACTAATAACATACTGCTAAAAAATTAAAGGAACAAGTACATATTTCAATATATTTTTATCATAACTATATTTATGTATGAAAAACATATCCTTTCGTCTACAAGTGTATTTTTTAAGCTTGCGAGTGAAATTTGAAGCAACTCAAACGAAACTTACCTCACTCAAGGAGAATACAACTCAAGATACCCTTTATAAGGCTGTTACGTGAAACTATGCATTCCTCTTTAATTCTCGAAACAAACACCAACATGGATCTTTCTCGACTTGCTTTGTCAGTGGGTACCTTTATATTGCGTATCCAAGCAGTCAGGCGCCATCTAACAAAGAACGAGGTGGTCAGGGTGGTCCAGATGATGGAGGATGGCCAGACCCAAAGGAGGGTGACATAGTGCGTCGCTGTGTCACTAAGCGTGATCAACTGACTTTGGCAACGCTATCAGGAGACGAACTCTTTTGGCAGGAGACCAGGCAAAGGCCGTCATTGCTGTATAACAGCCAGAGAAGACCGCTACATCGTGACTTCGACTCTACGGGACAGGTTAACTGCGGCTTGGTCACAGCAAAATTACCTTCAGCATTCCACTGAAACACGTGTGTCGACCCAAACAGTTCGCAGTCGTCTCCACGTAGGAAGCCTTAGGGCTAGACGGCCTGCAACAGGCGTTATTCTGACAGCGTAATACCGTGCAGCAACGTTGGAGTTTGTCCGTCAGCACCTGGACGAGGAACTTCTTCAATGGGCTACCGTCCTGTGGGCAGACGAAAGCAGGTTCACTGTATTTCGTGATGATGAGCGTGCAAGAGTGTGGAGACGCTGATAAGAGCGATTTTCCGCCTGTAACATTATGCAAGTCGACGTTCATGGAGGAGGTTCTGTAATGGTCTGGGCAGACATATACTTAGGTGACCGCACGGACTTGCTCGTACACGACAGGGGTGCTCTAAAGGCACGACCACATAGAGAAGAAATACTGGAACCCATTGTGAGGCCTTATTTTGGTGCTGTTTTCATGCAAGTTAACGCACAAGCTCACATCGCCAGAATGTGCATGGACTTCCTTGCCGAGGAAGGAATAGAGACTTTTGAGTGGCCATCTACATCTCCAGATTTTAATCCCATTGAACATTGTTGGGATGTGTTTGTCGAGGCGTGTTAGTGAATGCCAGAACTCTGACAAGTTCTGGTAAACGAGTGAGCTGCCATACTCCAAGATAACATCAATACACTGATTCGAAGTATGTCATATCGGTGTAAGGAGTGTGTCACAGCCCGTGGAGGTCACACTAGACAGTGAATGTTTCAAACATATCTTGAATAAATGCATGTAAACTGTTTAAAGTATTGTTTTATATGGGATATAAGTTTTGATGATATTGGTCATTTTTAAAAAAAATATTTTTCCATGTTTTACCGTTCATCACACATTAAAAATGGATACAGATGGTACTGAAATTAGCAAATTAGCTAAAAACTAAAAATATTATCACATTTGGAACACTAAGATAAAATATATATAAAACTTGCTTGTTCCTATAATTTTTATGAGCAGTTTATTAGTAACTTGTATTGGATTTATGATTTTAAGAAGTGTCACACCAACGTATATACATGTACAAACACAATTTAAAATAAATCCCTTACATCTTACACCTGGCCCGGCATGGTCAGGTGGGTAAGGGCGTTAGACTTCTAATCTGAGGGTCGCAGGTTCGAATCCTCGTCGCACTAAACATGCTCTCCCTTTCAGCCGTGGGGACGTTATAAAGTGACGGTCAATCCCACTTTTCGTTGGTAAAAGAGTAGCTTAAGAGTTGGCGGTGGGTGGTGATGACTAGTTGCCTTCCCTCTGGTCTTACACCGTTAAATTAGGGACGGCCAGCGCAGATGGCCCTCGTGTAGCTTTGCGTGAAAATCAAAAACAAAAAACAAACTTATACTTTCGAAAGATCGGTAGTGTTACCTCAAAAGTCGTCAAATGAGTTCACAAATTACTCAGAATAGTAACTGAACTCTTCAGGCACTCATTTGTTGCATACGATAAAGATTTCTACCAAATGTTCAACATTCAATTTTAAACATTTCACAGTTTTCCAGATTGCATATGCAACCCTGAATACATAAAAATATACTCGTTAATTTATCTATGGTTAAACATGAAATATTAATTTGCTTAGCAAAGCGAAAAGCTACACAATGGGCTATCGTTAATACGACGACGAAGGGTATCGAAACCCTGTTTTTAACGTTATGCCTTCAGACTTACCGTTGGAACACTGGAGGTGCTGTGTTTTTTAAAACTTGTTTTCTTTTCAGTGGTTTCACATGTGATTTTATACATTAAGATAATAAATTGCAGAATCTTACAGTCATGTGAAAAGTTAGGACACTTTATGAAAGTCTGTGTATTTTTTGTAACATTTTTGGATATATAGATATTTAATCTCAATTTTAACAATACTGAGATATTATAGGAATATAAATAAACAACTAAAACTGTAAAATAGACTTTTCAAGATCACCTGTACATATAATTCTATAAAAATGTATATTCTAACTGAGGAAAAAGTTAATATAACCCCACATTTATAACCAACTTAAAATGGTTACGCTCACACACAGGTGTATCACATCAGGTGCACATGATTAGAAGATCTTTACTCAGCATTTTAAATGAGGCTTACCTTGTTTACACCTCAAACATTTAATTTAGTGTGCTCCTGACTGTTGAAGTGAGAGTGAGTACCATGTTGAGAGCAAAAGAGCTGTCTGAGGGCTTCAGAAAGAAAATTGTAGCAGTTTATGGGGCCGGTAAGGGATTTAGAAAGATCCCAAAAGATTTTGAAATAAGCCATTCCACTGTCCGGAAAATAGTCAACAAGTGGAGGCCTTTCAAAACAACTGCTAACATGCCCAGGTCTGATCGTCCAAGCAAGTTCACCCCGAGAGCTGACCGTAAAATGCTAAAAGAGGTTTCCAAACACCATAACATGTCATCACGAGACTTGTAGCAGGCTCTGGCTACTGTTGATGTGAAAGTGCATGTATCTACAATCAGAAAGAAACTGCACAAGTGTAATTTGCATGAGAGGTGTGCAAGGAGGAAACCTTTGCTCTCTAAGAGAAACATCAAGTCCAGACTGAAGTTTACCAGAGAGAATGTAGACAAAGACCAGTACTTCTGGAATAATGTTCTTTGGACAGACAAAATTGAATTATTTGGACACCAGAATAGAGGACATGTTTGGCGTAAACCAAATACAGCATTCCAGAAAAAGAACCTCATACCACTTGTGAAGCATGGAGGTGGAAGTGTCATGGTTTGGAGTTGCTTTGCTGCAGCAGGACCTGGACAGCTCACAATCATAGAATCCACCGTGAATTATACTGTGTATTAGAGGGTGCTTGAGGAACATGCGAGTCCATTTGTAAGAAAATTAAAGCTGAAGTGGAACTGGATCCTGCAACACAATAATGGCCCAAAACATACCAGTAAATCCACCAAGGACTGGTTGAAAACTAAGAAATGGAAAGTCCTGGAATGGCCAGGTCAAAGCCCAGATCTTAATCTCATTTAGATGCTGTGCGGTGACTTGAAACGGGCTGTACATGCAAGAAACCCCTCAAACATCTCACAGCTGAAAGAATTCTGCATTGAGGAGTGGGGCAAACTTTCTTCAGACCGATATCAGAGACTGGTAGATGGCTACAAGAAGCATCTCACTGCAGTTATTTCAGCCAAAGGGGTAACACTAGCTATTAGGGGGTAGGGTGTCCTAACTTTTCCTCAATTACAATGTGCATTTTTGTAGAACTACATTTACAGAAGATCTTGAAAAGTCTTTTCTTCAGTTTTAGCTGTTTAGTTGTATTCTTATAATCTCTCAGTATTGTTAAAATTGAGATTAAATATCTATATATCCAAAATTGTTACAAAAATACATAAGGTGTTTAACTTTTGCACATGACTGTATATGACAAATAATGGCACTGATTCAGAGCCGTGAAGGCCTTGCATGGCCAGGCGGCTAAGACGCTCGACTCGAAATCCGAGAGTTGCGGATTCGAATCCCCGTCACACCAAATATGCTTGCCCTTTCAGCCGTGGGGACGTTATAATGTTACGGTGAATCCTACTATTAGTTGGTAAAAGAGTACACTAAGAGTTGGCGGTGGGGATTGAGTTTTGATGACTAGTTGCCTTCTCTCCAGTATTTCACTGCTAAATAAGGGACGGTAGCATAGATTATCCTCTTGTAGCTTTGCGCGAAATTCAAAACAAAAGAAAACAGTGAAAAATAATAGTTAATGTTGTGTTTCTGTGAATAAAATTCTTTGTTTTAAGTATAAGTTAAATTTTTGCATAGCTTCCGATTAATGAAAAGACGGGTCTTTTAAAAATCTGGTTTGGCCTCGAGAAGGAGGTCAAACAAAATGTAAAATAGCTTTACAATTTTCTCATTCCTGAGGAAATTACTTTGGTAGCTCAGAATTCAAAGATCGTTTCTAGCAGCAACCACTACCAATGCAGTGTTATTTTTTCTCGTCTTGCTAACTAGAGCATTCTACTGTGCAGTAAAGTAACTGCCAACTTATATATAACTTTGGCTTCATTACGGTTATTAAACCTCAATCGAAATTGAAGATACACCAGCTGAATCGAGTTGCAATCTCAAGCTTATTTTCCCAGCATTTTGTAAATGAAAAAGCTGCTCTTTTGTCATACTTGTTTCTTTGTTTGCTACCGATACTTCCCCAAAGAATATCTGTGCTGGCGTTCTTAATTTTGAAACTGAAGAGAAAGTGAACAGTGATGGTTGATCGGTACTTTTATTATAAACCCACAGTCACAATGTAGGCCTGGCATGGCCAAGTAGTTAAGACATTGGACTCATAATTTGAGGGTCGCGGGTTCGAATCCCAGTCATGCCAAATATGCTCGCCCTTTCAGCCATGAGGGCGTTGTTATGTCACGGTCAATCCCACCTTTCGTTGGTAAAAGAGTAGCCTAAGAGTTGGCGATTGGTGGTGATGACTAGCTGTCTTTCCTCTAGTCTTACATTGCTAAATTATGGACAGTTAGCGCAGATAGCTTTCATGTAGCTTTACACGAAATTAAAAACAAGCCAAACCAGTCACAAAGTGACAATCAATATACGTGAGTGTATGTTTTGCGATAAAGGCATGCAAACTTCAAACCATTGTATCCATAAACTGGCATACTTGCCACTAGACCCAGTCTTGTCCTTATTACTGTACTGTTATACAAAATTAAATTACTAAATATTCGTTGGTATTTTATACTGCTTGTATATACAAAGATATACATGCGTATACGTACGCAGTACCATTAAGTACGGTAGTTTTAAATATTATGGATTGTGATGAAACATAAACAGCGGCCAAAAATTCTCCCTTTTAACCCACTACCTTTCACATGTCTGAATATTAACACTGGCTATTTCACAGCATTGGCTGAGCAAATGTGAAGCTTATATAGCAGCCTAAATCGCTATATACGTGTTTGCGGAGTGAATCAAAATTTTACTATTTTATCAAACTTTTGTTTAAGTGAAGAAGTAAGTGACGTTTTCAGACAAGCGTAAAGAAGAAATGACGAATCTTATTGCTATTATTTCTTCACAGAAGTCTTCTGTTTGGGGCCCAAATAACTTGTTACTTTTACCGAAATGGGAACTAGTGTACGTATAAATGTGTGTGTATACTAGTGTATATATAAATATATATAAAACGGACAATTCACTAATTTGAGCATATAATTTAAGGGTAGGTTGGTAGAGATCCTTGTGTGTAATAAAATCAAGCCAGGTGAACGCGCGCTCCACTCTTGGTATTGCTCGCGCACAAAGATATAACTGATAAAATGGAAATATACAAGTATAATAAAAAAAAATGAAGTTCATGAAAACAATTAGGTGTCGATTTATACGATACCGAGCTAATTATAGTGATATGGGAACTTTTAACGCTACAAAAATATCGAAACGAGAAACTCTAAACAACACGAACTTCTTTGGATCAGATTAACATAATCACAGCAACTTGCCAAAGTAGATATATATTTTTTTAAATATTAAGCAGTTCAGTTTTTATGGCTCTGACTTTTTTATTTTAGTACTTTTTCTAGCATTAAAATTTTAGATTATTATAGATAACTAGATTACGTCTATGATTATCCCTATATTTTAAAATATTTTTATTGTACTTGTACAATAGTTTTGACTTTATTTCAATACATTAAACGTAGGGTAAACATTACTATAACTTGTTGCAGGTAGAGAGGGGTGTGTAATAACTACTTCTGAATTCTATACCCAATAAGGCATAATATGTCGTTTTCTAATACTGTTACTTTCTGTAGTTGTAAACTCGTTCTCAAAAATAGTTATGTCTACCTATTTTAATTTTTGGTCGTTCTTTAGTTTCTTTTATATTTCAAATTACTCATTTTAATTTTCGCTGTTAGATAAGCTTTATAGTTTTGCAGTTACTATAGCTAACTAGGTTGCGTATGTATTGATCCCTACTCATTCTTTTAACATTTTAAGATGTTTTTATTGTACTTGTACAATAGTTTTAACATTATTTCAATACATTAAAACTTTCTATATTACATTTTTTTATTAAACTTGTTCCCCCAGTGACTCAGCGGTATGTCTGCGGACTTACACGCTAAAATCCGGGTTTCGATACCCGTGGTGGGCAGAACGCAGATAGCCCATTGTGTAGCTTTGTTCTTAATTCAAAACAACAATTAAACTTGTACAGTTGGTATTTAATCGACTATGTTTTACGTCTTATATTCAACCCTCATTGTCCACCAATGATCAACCTTCTTTATATAACCACATTCCTTTACATATCTCCCCCAAGGGCACAGCGATATGCCTGCGGACTTACAACGATAGAAACCTTGTTTCGTTACGCGGGGTAGGTAGAACCCAGATTACTCATAGTGTAACTTTGGATTTAAACAAAGAAATCCTTTACGTTTTGCCACAGTATAGTTTAAACACACAATGTTCCAAGATCTATTTAGGAACAGTTTACATTTGTTATAATTCCATCTCAGTTATATACATATTATGAAGTACAATTCTCATAAAATTGTGATTAAAATGTGAAACAAGTTATCTTAATCGTGTGTTTTTGTTTGTCTGAATGAATTTTGAAGCAAGAGCCTTTAAATTATTATTTTGAAACACATTTCTAACATTCAAAAATGTTATGACTGGGACAGCTTGGTGTAGATCATTATCAACTCCAAAACTATTCGTACTTTAAGCGAGAGTTTTACCAACTGAGTTACAGTGTTAATTTACTATTGACTCCTAATAAGGCACTTTCTTAACCACTCAGACAACCATAACTGTAACATATGTACAGTTTCATATAAAATCGCATAAATAATTCGTTTGAATTTCATGCAAAGCTACACGAGGGCTATCTGCGTTAGCCGTTGATAATTTAGCAGTGTAAGCCTAGAGGGAAAGCAGCTAGTCATCACTATCCACCGCTAACTCTTGGGCTATTCTTTTACATAAACATTGTGAGACTGATCCTCAATTATAACATCCCTCATGGCTGACAGGGCGAGCATCTTTGGTGCGACAGGGATTAGAACCGCGACCCTCGAATTACGAGTAGAGGGCCTTAACCACCTGGTCATGCCAGGACTGCACAAATAAACACAAATAGAATGTAAACAAGTTTTTCTCTATATGGAATGGAAACTACTTACCAATATGCTTCATACTCATATAATTTATTTATTTTTAACTCCCAAATAACTTAGTTCCCTAAAACAATCATTAAGGAAAACTTTCCTTAATATTAAATAAACATCATCTCTGAAATATACAGAAATTATCAAAGACGTGTTAATTATGAAACGCGGGAAGTTAGACCCATCTCTGGAAAAAATTCATTTCTGATTTTTCGCTGTGGAGAATTAAAAATACAAGTGAGGTAAAATAATATTTATTTTGTATTAAAGCTGTAATCTTTTATCCAAGTTCAGAAAATAAGGAATCAGAGAAAATAACATTCAGCCAAAGTATGGAAAATGGTTATTTTACGTAACTGAAATATAAATGCTTTTCAGTGCTGGGAAAAAAAGCAAAAAAACAAATACGGGATATGTTTACTATAGATTAAATGTAACGAAAGTATTGCTCACGGTAAAATGCCATAAAAACCTTTTCTAGTGTTGTTCGTAAGACTCTATTCAGTAAGTAATATAGTTTAATGAAACCTGTACTGCTGTTTTGGATGTTAAAAAAATATATGAACCAAAAGAAAATAAACATTAACGCATTCAGCGACTCCACAACCGAGAGAGAGTTATTCAGCATACATAGAAATAGTAGAAAGTGTGTTTTTGTTGTTTTAAAAAGCTGGTCAGCATACTCCAATAGCCATGCCAAGCTTCACTGTCACGAGAAAAATGAATTGAGAAAGAGAAACTTGCAGAATTTGAATTACGGTAGATTAGCTGCTCGAGCGATTACCCTATAATCAGATTCCAGTCTTGCTCGTGATTTCAGTTTTCACTTTATATATTGGCTGACTCAGCTATGACTACTGCACACACGATATTTAATGAGTGGTCGGTATTTCAATATTTTTTTCTTTCCTCGCTCCGCTAGTATGTTATTCACGATATCGGAAAGGAAATAATGAATACTAATCCATTTTAGCGTAGTTATGTGGGGACGGTATCAACCTTCAACTGTGGACTTGTAGAATTATTTGTTTTTGATCGCTGACCGTCATGCGAATTAATAACCCTAACTTACGTGAATCACTAACTCCAAATTCAACCTTTTATGTAACATCAGCCAGTTCTACTGTTCTTAAGCTATCAGAAAGTTTGTTCTTTATTGTTTGTTTGCTTTTGGAATTTCGCGCCAAGCTATACGAGGGCTATCCGCGCTAGTCGTCCCTAATTTAGCAGTGTCAGACTAAAGGGAAGGCAGCTAGTCATCACCTTCCACCGTCAACTCTTGGGCTACTCTTTTACCAACGAATACTGGGATTGACCATTACATTTGATAACGCCCTCTCGGCTTATAGGGCGATCATGTTTGGTGTGACATGGATTCAAACCCGCGACCATCAGATTATGAGTCGAATGCCTTAACCACCTGGCCGGGCCTCTAGAAATTTGGTGGAAATAGAATTCATCTTAGAGAATATTATAGATTTGAGAACTACAGGACCCGTCACTCCAACAAAAACAAATTAGAATGTGTAGCCAATCTTATAGATCTCGAGAATTAAACTTGTCTCGAAAAGATAAATTATTTTTAGAGATTATAAGTGGAATTATAAACGTGATTTTGTATCGTAATATTAATATGATTGTTAAGAAAGTTTACACTGTCCGCAAATGTTTTGTGTTCCCCACAGGAACGGAAACACATTAGTAAATATGAAATATAAAACTGTTCAGTTACTTCCATTCTTAACTGTCAAAAAGAATTGGAAAAATAAAAATCATCCACTTTTTCTTCTTGTTTTTCAACTGAGGGAACAGATTATTGGGCTTTCTCATCCAACAGCAATACGGTGTATATATATTGTTTTCAAAACTAAAATATCATATCCAATATAATTCTATAGTGTGGCTATTCCTTTTATAGTCTTTTCTGTCCAGCACTTTCCAACATTGTATTTATAGAGTATTGGGTAACAGCCTTGGTATTGTTTAATTAACAGGAAAGTGAGGGAAGCTCTGGTTAACCTCAAGGTGAAAATAGGTAATGGCAGCCTCATTTTCCTGCTGAAAGCTAAGACAAAGGGCTGGTAACAGACTACTATACTGGAATATATCAAACACATCCTGTCTAATTAGCCTATTTAGACAGGCTGTTCTTCAGTGTTTATGTAGCGTAATTTACGGGCTCTCCTGCAAGCAGCTAAACCACTTGTTTAATACACTTATCATTTAGTTTACGTAACGTATTTCTCGATGTATCTAAAACATTATTTTATGTGATAAGTTACAGCTATAAAAGTGTGTATATACATGTATATATATATATATATATATATATATAAAGCACTGTTTAATGCTCTCATCAATTTTTATTTGATTTTTTAAAGAAAACGTCATAGTTTCAGACTCGTTATCAGACTCAGTCTATGTACCTCATTTTAATTTAAAAACTTGTAAATCAAATGGAAACAGACCAGACTATTAGTTAGTCGATCACATAGTATACTAACTCGTAATTTATTGTCTATTTCATTCACATTATATTAACGCGATGTGTGTTTGTTTGTTTGGAGTTAAGCACAAAGCTCCACAACGAATGATCTGCGATCTGCTCACCACTAGTATCGAAATTCAATTTCTATCTCAGTAAGTCCACAGCCATGCAGCTGTGACACTGCGCGTCTTCACAGAACAAATAATATTCCAACAAATTATTTTCAAACAGCTTTCACAAGTTAACGTCGTGAAAGATTCGGGTTGAAAGAAAAAGGAATGATTAGGGATGTTACATATCCCTCCAGTGTTCTTACCAAATTAGAACAGAGCTTTCTGAAGTTGGCGTTTCACTTTTAAGTGAACTTAATGGTTTTAATGATTAAACACCTGAAATGATGAATCATTACTGCTGTTATAAATATGTAAGAGTAGTAAAAGTTGATATATATATATATATCCTAAATTTAGTTCAATATAATATCCCTCCCTAGCGGCACAGCAGCAAGTCAGCGGACCTTCAACGTCAGAAACGGGGCTTGAATTCACGTCGTGGGCAGAGCACAGATAGCCCATTGTCTTACGCGCTATTGCGAGTATTTTAATATTTCTGCGCTTATATGTGTGAAGGGCAAGCATATTGGGAATTTCTTAATAAGACGAGTTTCAGCCTTGTTGCTTTTTAGCTTTTGTATAAAAACATTTGCCATCAAACAAAAGTGTCCTTTTCGAATTGTTCTCAGCATGTTGAAGTTTAATTGGCGTTGAAACCATATTCCAACCACTTACTTCTTCAAGTCATCAAAAAAATAATCCATATAAATTATCAAGTCAAAAAAATTAATTAAAGGATCTGACATGGTTTAGTCGTTAGCGCATCAAAAGATCCAAGGTTCGCGTCATAACGAAAGCACAACGGGCCCGGCTTTGCCAGGTGGTTTTGGCGCTAGACTCGTAATTTGAGGGACGTAGATTCGAATCTCCGTCACACCAAACGTGCTTGCCCCTTCAGTTGTAGGGACATTATAAATATGATGGTCAATCCCACTATTTGTTGGTAAAAGAGTAGCCCAAAAGGTGTAGGTGGGTGGTGAAGACTAATTTCATTCCCTTTAGCCTTACACTTATAAATTAAGAACAGCTAGCACAGATAGGCCTTGTGTGGCTTTGCACGAAACTCAAAAACAAACAAAAACACGCACCGACCTATCCACACTGAGTGCGTACCAAGAGTGACGATCGATTTCGTTATTTCTATAAAAACTGGGTGTTTTTGTTGTTGTTTTTTTACTAACTGTCTTCCATCTGATAAGTAGTGCAAACTTAGTGGCAATAGCACGTGAACTATAGAGGCCTCTGACATGGCCGTTTCGCACATGTGCTCCTAAGGCACCATTCAAGCTGAAAGTACCAAATGTAAGTACTAATTAAAAAAAATATTACACCAGTGTAAAGAATAAAATACTGTGTGTCGAAAATGGAATACCCGAAAGTATTCGTGTTATAAATCGAATTGGGATTCTATCATCGTGATTAATATAACAACCTGTCAGAGTTGGCACTGTTGGGATTCTATATAATCTTACCATGTCAAGTATAATAACCTCGTAGAGATAGGATTGTTGGGATTCTTACCGTGGTTATTATAGTAACCTGACATATCATTTCACTCAGAGGTGGGATTGTTGGGATTCTGTACACTACTCAATGTGGCTATTATAGTAGCCTGTAAGGACATTTCAGTAAGAGGTGGGATTGTTGGGATTCTATACACTACTCACTGATCATGGCTAGTATAGTAACCTGTCAGGTCATTTCAATGAGAGGTAGCATTTTTGAATATTTTAATTTGTTAGCTGTCGTGCATGTTGAATCATTTTGTACTTCTAACTGGATTTCTTTACGTTAGGAAACTACTGCTGGCATGGCTTACCAGCTACGCAGTATTTCAGTAAAAACTTTAAAGGACTGAATAAATTAATTTGTTGTCGTTATATAGATTTAATATTGCTTTATTTTCATCAGATAATTTGAAATAACGTATCAATAGACAAACGACATTACAAGAATATGTAATTCTTTGTGGCTCATGAACAACACTCTCTGAATTCTTATCTTTTCGACAGCTTCGAAACATTCATTTTGACAAAAAAATATTTTTCTTGAAATCCACTAAGTACACTGTAAAACTTCCATGACATCTGCAGTTAATATGCGTATGTATGTCTAAACAAAAACAAAACAAATAACTTATGGGCAAACAATATTATGTTTTTATCTGCATCAAACTCAATTGAAATCTTCATATTTAATAACTGTTACAAATTATTATTGTAATGTTATAACACAACAATTCTTGTCATACGAATGATACACGCCTCTTTAGGTTTCTATTATTTTTTATAACAAACTTAAACACAATTGCACAAACATATCAGAGAAAACAGTCAAGAAATTTCAAAGCATGTATTATCAGAAGAACTTATCGGAAAATAAATCCATTAATCACTGTGCTTTCGGAAAGTAGTCTTTCATTCATCAGGCCTGACTGATAAATTCAATGGTAAATGGAGAATGCAATGATAGACTTTTACAAAGTCCTATATGATAATTTTGTGAATTACATAAAACCAGTTTTTTATGTTGTAGAATATTTTACTATTATGTTGCTTAAACAGAAAATATAAACTCAGTTGCTCTGAAATATTTATAATCTGTTTTCCGATGTTGAAAATATCTTTACACGTTTTTACCTTTCTTTGACAGGTTTTTAATGGTGTTCTTGTGCTTGGTACTTAGTGTTTTCTCAACAATAAATGGTTATGAAGAGGTTGCAGGTGCAATTTTGCTACGAATGGTAAGTGTTTCTTATACGTTTATGAAAACATTAGACTTTTCTATTAATGAAGATCGATTGCACTTAGTAAGAACGGTATTCAATGCCCTATTCTGCCATGGGGATATTTCTCATGTTATCAACTGAAATCAGACTGATACCCATGTGCTATTGTTCAACAACTCAACATCCATTGTATCAAAGTTTAGTGAAGGAACTGTCAATCATAGACCACGCATTTTGAAACTTTTCTTTTATAGCTGCTTCACTGAGGCTCTAGCGTGACCGAGTGGTAACTGAGGAGGATCGTGGATTTTAGGTTTCATAGTTCACGTCCCATAGTCACTTTGCCCTTTGGAAACGGATGCATTATAAGAGTGACAGTCAATTCTGTTTGATTAGAATAACGTAAGTGTTAGTTGTAAGCGATACTAACTAATTAGTTTCACTCTAGCCTATTAGTTCAAAATTATGACAGGCTGACATAGATAGGCCTTATCTAGTTTCGTGTCAATATTCGAAACAAATAAATTTTCTATTTCAGCTTCCAAGGAAACAGTTAAGCAAATAATAAGGCGCACGAGTCTGTTAAAAGTACATCAGTGAGACTTGATAGATAGGTTGGAAACGTTGTGGTTCCAGTTGTTTTTTTAAGCTGTTGATTTCTAGGTGTGACTGAAAACCCATACACGTTCCACTTGTGTGTCTCTGTTAATTTAAATATTTCTTTGATTATCATGTTACTCGTCTTAGCATATTTTCTTAGCAATACTGCTAATATTTTTTTGGGTCTGAGATTCTCTTTCATAACCACAGTCTTCACTTTACCATGGAGCCATTGCTTCCGATTGATATAGGGTGTAGTTATTCTGAATATTAAAATGGAAGATGACTATTATAAAGTATTTCCATTAGATGTGCAAAATCCGAGGGAAATGTAAGAATATCACATATGGTTTTTGTAAACTTTCG
This sequence comes from Carcinoscorpius rotundicauda, assembly GCA_011833715.1. Lineage (NCBI taxonomy): Eukaryota > Metazoa > Arthropoda > Merostomata > Xiphosura > Limulidae > Carcinoscorpius > Carcinoscorpius rotundicauda. The sequence continues at coordinate 51,371,457 of CM022396.1, read as the reverse complement.
TTAAGAACTTATAACATTCTATACCTTGTTAGCTTTTAGAGATACAAAACAAAAGAATAAAGAAGAAACTGTATATGAATATTTTTCCTGTTTAAAATTTCGCAAACCGAACCACACACCCAAAAATTAATTAATTAATTTGTCAGGAATTGACCTTGAACAAATTATATGTATATAGGTGCGAAACACGTCACTTGTTTTGCCTTAACTACGAATTTACATTATGATACACAAATCGTTCTTTTAAAGTGACTTAAGTCCTCTCAATTTAAACCTCGAATAATTTGACTGTTTTACAGTTAAAGATACTCATTTTTTGGTTGCCACGATCTGTTATTATTCTAAGTAAAAAAGATATTTTTATTAAATATATGCATCATCTAAAATAATCTATCCACTTGTTAATTTTGCTCTTTTATTTAAGTGTAAAGTAGGCTATCTCAGGCAGCTACCTATTTAAACAATTCAACAGTAATTTCTCTTGAAATAATGATGAATAAATATGTAGTCAGTTCAGTCTTTTGAATCGTAACGTGTATACAACACGATGCCTAATGGGGCATTTTCTGTCATTTTTAATCATTTTATGTTATTTCAATAATCAAAGACTGCATCGTATTTGTTTGTGAACAAAGGAGACTGACTACAATACATTTGTAGAATTTTCAAGTTTGCTAAGTATCCACGTGGGCTTTCCCCGCTAAATGCCAACGTTCCTTGTCGTTTAACTGAGTGCAAGAAAAAGATCTCTACTAAAGTAAGCGCTTTTTTGCAATTGTCATCTATACAAAGTTTCAAATATTCAATTCAGTTTAAGTCAATTTATTTGACATGGTACAATAAAGTCATGCACGTATACAATACGAACATTAAATACATATACATAATGTATAATTATCAGTAATTATATATCTGACACACAATCCTCCCTTTATGTTTTTTTTCATTCATGGTTTTATCTTAGAAATATTTCAATCAGTCGACAGTGGAAGCCCTGTTTGTTTCTATTTTTTAATAAAATTCCTTCACAAAAAAAACATTTTTGTACTTTTTATTTATTTTTTCCTAACATTGACCGTTCTTCACATGTGAAGAATGAAGAGCTAATATCGATATGAAATTTCAGGAATAGAAAAAAAATTAATAATTTTCCTGCAACGCAACTTCGAAAAAAAAAGCGTTTTATTTATATATATATTTTTGTATGATTAACTTTTCTGGAGATACAGAGCGTGACAGGTAGAGATTTGGCTATTATATATATATATATTAATACGATTCGTCACTAGATTGTATGATTAGGAATTTGTTTGTTTTTGACTACGTTTCTATGGAATTTTTACTCCATTCGTTTTTAAGCTGAGAATAGGGTGATACTTTATAGAACTACACAAGTATCAAGAAAACAACCTGAAACTAAATGAGACGTGTATGTGTGTCACAGAAATACACAAATGACTACTACTTGGTATGATTACAATTACATGAAAGAATGTTGAAAATTATTCACACTTATAAAAACGGTTGTTTTCATTTCTTAATTTCAATGCTTATAAAACAACACACTTCTATATTTAAACTATGGACATTTTCTCATTTATGCTAAAGTACGACATATAATTTTAGTGTCCACAGTAAATTGAATAAGCTTAACAAAAAATATTTTGATTGTGTTTTTCTCTCCTAAAGAAACTGTAAGATAGAAAACTTGGAATAAATTAATCGTGAAATTGCAAATAAATAAACGGATAAACAAGTGATTGCTGAATTCTCCTGCTACAATATAGAATAAGATATCTCCAGATCTTCTTGATACAAGAGGCTGGACCACAGTTAAATATATCCTCCAATTCGGACTATGAAAACATTGTATATCTTAATTTTCGTAGTTAGCCCAGCTAATAATATTGTACAAGCTAACATCTTACTTGTACACAATCAGAATTAGAACCTCATATTTTCAAAATAAAAGTAGTTTTCTTTCATCTCCTTGAGAGTCAAATAAAAGTTAAAGTAAACACAATAAACCAAACAAAAATGTAGTTAACGCAACAACCAACACTTTTAAGTGACAATTTCAATTCTACATATAATAAAGGTAAACAAGAATTACACTTACAATGAAACTATGAAAAGCAAAACTATACCAAAAACCGTAGTATATTTATAATCACTTTTACATTCGTTATAAACGGTTTGTTTTATTTTGAATTTTACGCAAAGCTACTCGAGGGCTGTCTGCGCTATCCGTTCCTAATTTGGCAGTGTAAGACTAGAGGTAGCTAATCATCACCACCTACCGCTAATTCTTGGGCTACTCTTTTACCAAATAATAGTGGGATTGACCGTCACATTATAACGCCTGCACGACTGGAAGGGCGAACATGTTTGGTGTGGCCGGGATTCGAACTCGTGACTCTCAAATTACGAGTCGAGTACATAACCACCTGACCTATTATAAAAGAACCGGAACGGCGTTCCACCTCTTGATTATTCAAACCATTAGCGTTCCGAATCTTAACATAATGTCAAACAGCATGAAACCTATTGGTTCATCTCAGCTGTTCCATTTTCTAAACAAAACTAAAACTATTAATAAATAATATTTTAAATCTTATAATCAACCATTATCATCCATATATTTATCGAGTTTTCACTTAAATTTACTGCCTACACAGCATTCGAAGGCAATTCTATGACCAACCACCCTGTTTGAAAAATAAAACTATTTTAACTGAAGATGACTCCTATCCTGCCAAGATTTATACTTGTTTCCTCTAGTCCTACTGTTATCACTGTTTAGATTATGTATGAACATTATCAGTTCCTTTTACAATCTTAAACATATCAATCAAATCTACCAAACATGTTTTTCTCAAAATCCTAGGCAACGTTTCAGTAGCCCTTCTCTGAACCCTTTCCAACTATCATTCCTAAGTAAAGGAGCCCCAGACTGAATACAATCCTCCAAATGTAATCTAACCAGTGGCCTATACAATGAAGTTATAATATTTTCAGATTTGTATTCAATATTCTTATAAATACAACCTGAACTACTATTTCGCCTCCATTTAGCAACAGCACAATATCTAAAAGGTTATAGAAATTGAATGAGAGATTGATCAACTATCACACCAATATATGTCTTTTCATGACACTGCTAAGGTTATTCAAATTACTATAACCCACGTGCACTATATTGCATTTGTTATAATTAATACGTATTTGAAATTTACTTGCCCTAATTACTAAATTATCTAAATCCTTTTGTAAATCAGAAGCATCCTTACCCAGTTTGCAACACCCAATTCCTTAATATCATCTGCAAATGTGACTAATTTATTGACAGTTCTTTTATCTACGTCACTGATGTAAATCAAAAACAGCAAAAATCCTTAGACAGCCCTGAGGTACCTACTTTGGACATTAATCCAGTTTGACTGAGTTCTGATTTTAACAATACAGCCTCACTCTATTATATTTGCTAACTAATCTCCTGCACCTGTCTTTATATAGATAATGTTTTATATGTGGCATCTTTATATAGATAATGTTTTATAGGCGTTTTATGTGGCATCTTGTCAAATGCGTTCTGAAAGTCTAGATGCATCAGTTCTACACCTTTAGTCTCATCTACATAAGCGGTAACTTTTGTCAAAGAATTTAAAAATGACTTGTAATGCAATATTTTCCCTTAGTGATATCATGTTGTCGATTCAATAAAATTCTAAGCTTTGTGTAACAGATTAACTATTGTGTATTTATTGTAGTGTGTAAGTTTATTTCCTTATAGCTTTCTTTTTTGCATGCGACCAATATTCTTGACTATGTTTTGCGCAAGTGAGTTTCGGGTGATTGATACTTTAAAACTGATACGCCAAGAGTCAAAAGATTATTTTTGTCGGTCAGCTTCAATCAGTGTGTTATAGGCCTATAAATGTGATTAACGCGTATTAATCTAGAAACTACAGAATTTGACCAGGAACGTTTATAGATTTCGAACAGTGCAAACCGTTCAACATTAATGAATTGGTTGGGATGTTATAATTTCTACGACGACATTAAATATTATCGCCAGGAAAAGCCAGCTTGTAAAAATATGAGACCAACCAAGCTGGCTAACTAAAGAGAGGCGTGTAACAATATGAAGTCAGAATTAATTGGCTTTTCGTCGACCGAGACTGTCTATAGAATATTCAGTTCTAGACTGGATATAAGACTCATTATTGTTTGCAAGTTTGTAAAATTCTTGTGTGTGAACCATAATTTGTAATAACTATTAGTAATAACCGTTATTATAAATTACGTTGTTTTTATATTTGTACTGTTTTTGTTTTGTTTTGGAATTTCGCACAAAGCTACTCGAGGGCTATCTGTGCTAGCCGTCCCTAATTTAGCAGTGCAAGACAAGAGGGAAGGCAGCTAGTCATCACCACCCACCGCCTATTCTTTGGCTACTCTTTTACCAACGAATAGTGGGATTGACCGTCACATTATAATTCCCACACGGCTGGGAGGGCGAGCATGTTTGGCGCGACCGGGATGCGAACCCGCGACCCTCAAATTACGAACGCATGCCTTAACGTGCTCGGCCATGCCAGGCCATATTTGTACTGAAAAAGGAAATTGTATACATCAATTTTGTCGGCAAATGTCATACCTTTGTTACATATTGACATTTTATTAATTTCTAGATCCAAATTCAAATTTTGGGTTATTTGAAATAGTAATACGTAGCGTACGTAATATATTAAATTGGAAACTTGCCCGAAATAAGTTATAATACGTGACATTTGTTAAATGACTTTACAAAGCACCTTTTATTAAACTTTCCAAAACATATCCTACAAGTGATACGAAACTAAAAAGTATGTAATTACTGGAACAATTTTTATCGCATTTCTTGAAAAGAAGACTTGCATTGTGCAACTTCAAATCCTGTGACACCCACTAACTATTTAAGAACTAGTAGCAAGTAACTCTCACATCCAATCTTTAACTTCCTTTGAAATCCTTAGGGAAATATTATCTGGTTGAAAGCTTTAATGTATTTTTAAACTTACCAAGTTTTTCTTAATCATCTCAGAATTAATGCAGTTATTAAATCTTGTTTCAATCTATCAACTCTTCAGGATTTGGAATACTTCTTAAATCTTTGTTTGTCAAAATCGAAGAAAAAGGAAAAAGTTAATTTAATAACCCAGCTATCTCATACTCATCAGATATGAGCCTTCCTTTATCATTCGTCATAAGTATTTCCCCATCCTAACATTTTGTGTACCCTAAATTTATATAAAGACATTCTTACTGTTGTTCTTCACATTTTCAGCCGTTTCTCATGCTTTATTCTTGATATCTTAATTTTCTGTTTCACCAATTTTCTTGATTTTATATAATCTTTTAGATCTCCTGCCATACTGGTTAATTCAAATTTATTGTTTTTCTTTAATTTTATCTCTTTGCGACCCAACGTGGTTTTTAATTTCAGTTACTATAATTTATCAATATGAATCATAAAAGAAAGTTCCACACCTTTCGAAGTCTTAATTTAACCACTGCTATTTCATCGTAGTAGCATTCAAATGACAATTTGAAAAAAAATCCATGTTTAAGATCTTCCCTTTAACTTTTAGGTCTTATATTCTAAATCGTGTTGATTTATTTTATTCTTTTTAATTTCTTACTCCAAAATGGCCCGGCACGACCAGGTAATTAAGATGCTCGATTCAAAATTTGAGGATCGCGGGTTAGAAACATGCTCGCCCTTTCAACCGTGGGGGCGTTATAATGTGACAACAAGTCCAAATATATTTGGACCAAAGAGTTAGCAGTGAGTGATAATGATTAGTTACCTTTACTGTTAAATTAGAGATGGTTATCGCAGATAGCCCTCGTATAGTTCTGCGCGACATTAAAAACAAACAAATGCATTTGCAAACAAAGATAGTATGTTCGTTCTTATACTTAGGACACATGGATAGCTTTTGCCGCTGACTTTAATGTTCACGGATTCTCAGATGTTATAATAAATTTCTTGCAGATGTTGTTCTGGGTGGTTTTAATATCTCATAATAACAGATATATTCCTTTGTTTTCCTCTCTTGGGAAGTTTAAATCCCCAATCTGGACACATATTTATGATTTGAGTGCAGAAATATTTTGCACCCAAAAGCGTTTAATCTTCGGTGATACCACACTGTCGACTTTAACGACAAACAATATCAAAACTTGGTTCTAATACATGGCATTTCACATTGGTTGTGACTGTCACGTGACTTATATATTCAAAGTCGTTTTACGATAACAAACTCGGTCTTCTGTAATAACAGATTTGTTGGTTTCTTTGCATAGCACCTTTAGGTTGGTTTCTGGAAAGAGCTAGATGCTTACATGAATAACGAGATATGTCAACAAATTTTTGAACGTTGAAATATAAGATAGGTACTCAATGTGGAATAGCTTTACCATAAAATTTCCAAGAACTGTCTGAAAAAAAAAGACGTGGTGAAATATGTATGCCATCAACCGTGCGATAGAATTCAGAATACACATCTAAGACAGAGTAACTATACTAAAGATTATATACTACTAGCCGATTACTCGTGGCGCCAATGCATTAGATCCGCGAGTGACGTACTCATGACGTCATATCTGCATCCTGAAAATGGAGAAAAATAGTGTTCTCCGTGATAGGAGACGGAAGTGAAACTGGAAAATCGTGACATAATCTACATGCACACAGAATAAAAATTTTGCGAAGATGAGTGCTATACATCGCGTAATAAAAAAGTTTTTTCAGTACCATATAAATAAGAGTTCCATAATTGTATTACCTAAAAACAACATAAAAGCAGGAAAATACCTGAAAGTTTTTTGGTATACACATCTGTTAAAAGCAACTCGTGTGGAACTCTGCTTTTGTTTTGAAATTAATAAAATGAAACAAATATACTGTAAATAATACCATCAGACTTGCTGCGGGTATTAATTATACACATATTCTTTTTTATTTCTGAGCAAACAACGTTTATCAGAAGATTTGGGGATTTTTTTAGTTACCCAAATTAGGCTTCTGTAATATTTTTATTACAGATAAAAATAATAGAACAGTTAAACCATTGGGTGTGTTATAGGTCTGAAATAAATAGGGTAAAACAGATATGTTTTGAACTATCTCGGACTGAAGTTAGTAAACTCTGTAATGAACCACTATGTGTCTCGATTTAAAAATGCTCATTAGAAATACATTAGTGAGAAGCAGTAGCCACTATCCAGAGCAGAAGATACTTGCAATATATTCACTTAAACATGATGTGGTGTAAAAGTTATTGTTTGTTTGCGTTTGAATTTCGCGCAAAGCAGCACGAGTGCCACCTGAGCTAGCCTTTCCTAACTTAGCAGTGTAAGTAAGATTAGAGTGAAACTAGCTGGTCATCATCATCCATTGTTAATACTTAGGCTACTCTTTTACCAAAAAATAGTGAGATTTACCGTTACATTATAACGCCGCCATGACTGGAAAAGCGAGCATGTTTAGTGTTACGAAGATTCGAACAGTTTTTGAAAAAAAACACGTCCTACGTTTTATGAATTACTTGGTAATTTTCAACACTGCTTTCGTGATTTAGGTTCCTCTATACATTTTATTACATGGGAAAAGCGGGCTGGTTGGTCACAAAAGCAAATTAACACAGTGTAATGAGCTTTCATATCCTGGGGTTAGCAGCTGTGTTATTATGACCACTAACATATTCAAACATGCGTCAATTGCTATCGTAGTTTCCTCATGATCAGAAGCCTCTGTTCTGTGCAGCAGTAAAAAATATATTTTTTATTCCAGATTTGTTGATTTTTATGTTATCTATATAAATATTACCCTTGTGTTTATCTGTCCTGAACTTCTCTCGCAAATTTCTCGACAAAACACTACAAATCTCATATCATTAGAAAGACCTTTGTCTAAGGAGTCCAAATCGAAATTGGCGTTTAAATGCAGAATCACTTTACCTGATGTTTGCTTAGTCAAACTTTTCGATACAACAAGTATGACACGGGATGACATAATCTCGTTGTCATCACGCGACGACTGGCATTGATCCTCATTTTCAACTTTTTATTCGAAAGGTATTTTATATAAACAAACAACACTTAACACGAGTGTAATTTTCTAAAAAAATAACGTTACATTAATTACTATATCTGTAGGCTTTCTGTACTTATTTAGGTCTAAAACACTAGTTGTAGCTTGTTCAAAACCAAACGCCTATCATTTTGTGAACACGTATTCAAACGTTTCTGTATATTCACCTAAGTTTGCCTTTTTTTAGAACTTTACAGTTACTTTACTTTCCAATGATTTAGCTTGGCTTCGCTTTATAGACTTCTATAAACACATTTTAACTACCTTTACCTTTACTACGGGTTATATTCTTTATTTTTGTTACTTTCTTTGTTTCAGTTCTTAAAACCTTGTCATATATTGAGTACTCATAACTGTTTCACACTCTTTACACTATTATAAATACGTTTACTTTATATGTAGTTTTATTAAATAAAGTTGCATCTACGTGAGTTTATTTTTGTGACCACGTAAAGTTCGTTTCAAAATACTCCAAGATTTATCGATCAAATACATAATGGTTACAAGAAAGCGTTGCTTAAATTGCGCGCGTGTAAATGACAGAATAAGGAAAATTTAAGCCAAGGGCATAAAAACTACCGCAAATGTTTTGCAAGTCGCGGTTAATAATAAGTACTTTATTAAGATGTATAGTATTTGAAATTGTATTATTTCATTTATATAATCGTACTTTTTATAACTCGACTAGAATGGTACTTACAAGTAATTTCTAGTAAGTTAGCGATTTAGGGCAAGTTTAAACTTAGGGGTGATAGACACGATTATCAACCATTCCCAGAATAAAGGATTTTTATGACCTGGTGGTTAGGACGCTTGATTTGCAATGTGTGGGTCACAGGTTTGAATCTAATCACCGAATATGCGCGAAATAAAGATATAATACTTTTATTTGTTTTTTAATTTCGCGCAAAGCTACACTGGGCTATCTGCGCTAACCGTTTCTAATTCAGCAGTATAAGACCAGAGAGAAGGCGGCTAGTCATCACCACCCACCACAAACTCTTAGGTTACTCTTTCACCAACGAATAGTTGAATTTACCATAACATTATAACGTCGTCACGGCTGAAAGAGCGAGAAAGTTTGGTGCGATGAAGATTTCAACCTGCAACCCTCATATTACGAGTCGAACTTCTTAACCCACCTTCCCATGCCGGGCCAGATATAATACAGAAATAGTTAAATGCATTTTGATTGATGTTTAAATGCTGAAAGAAGTGTAAAAATATTCTTAGAATTCGTGAAAATTTTTCATTCCATATCCCTGTGATTTTCTTTCCTAAATTTTGAATTTCAAACTAGGTATTAATTTGACAAACGATTAGGTATTTTGTTATTTAATTTAACTGAATGTGCAGAAAATTCATTCTTACAAATAACTTGTTTTTGATTTAATTTCTTTCGTGTCAGTTTATCCTGGAATGTGTGTCAACTTGTCCCTCACTCGAAGTTAGTTGACACACATTGCACATTCTTAAGTTCTTCTCTGAGAAACTTAGCAAAGAGATATGTGATTTGTTTTTGCTGTATAATGGTGGAATGTGTCTAGTTTATACCGGTATAGAAATTGCTTTTCTTGAAGTTCGCAGATAAATTTTTATTTTAATATTTCAAAACAAAATGTCAGCTAACTCTAGTTTCCCCAGTGATTTCACATTTTATACTGGAGTAAATTTAAAATGTTTAAAAGTATTGTCTGATTATTAATTATTAACAATCCTTTAAGAGCATATCTAGTTCAATGCTTCATTTTTAGGTAGTTTATTTTTTTCTAGTTAAAGCTTTTACTTAAGCAAATAAATTTTCTGGCAGTTTTCAGAATCATGAAACTTAAAAATAAATCCTCACCTGTTAAGATACCGAAATGCTTTTCATTTCAATAACAGTTGATAATCAAGATATATTATAATACACATGGATCGTGGACTTTATATAAACTTGTCACTGACGTACCATATTTATGAAAACTTTTCATTTTTATATATATATATATATATATATAAAGGTTTGCATGTTTGTTTCAGGTAAAATAAAAGTGCCTACAAAACAAAGAAACTCTGGGGGTTATTTTCAATGTTCCCTGCAGTGCATTTACCGGGTATTTCAATTTTCTCTTACATTCTCGATCAACCTTATTAATGTTTGTGGTGCTTATACTTTCTGTGTTCTCTTGCATCAACTGTTCCGATGGAGTACATGTTGTAACGCTAAAAGTCTTGAAAACTAGGCACATCACACTCTCAAATAAAAACCAACAAAACAATAGTACGATATGTATGTGCATTTTAGAGCAGCTACGTACTTTTAAATCCATCGAGCTATTTTTTCTTCCACTTTATACTCGAAATAAAGAAAAATATATCCTTGCCTTTCTAAAAATAAAGCAACTCTCTTGTATTTTTTTCTCACGCTAAAAGAATTATTTTAACGTAAAACTCTAAGCATTGTTTTTATGAAGATGGCCCGGCATGGCCAGGTGGTGAGGGCGCTCGACTCGCAAGTTGAGAGTCGCAGGTTCGAATCCTCGTCGCACCAAACATGCTCGCCCTTTCAGCCGTCGGAGCATTATAATGTAACGGTCAATCCCACTATTCTTTGGTGAAAGAGTAACCCAAGAGTTGGCGGTGGCTGGTGATGACTATCTGCTTTCCCTCTGGTCTTACACTGCTAAATTAGGGACGGCTAGAACAGATAGTGCTCATGTAGCTGAGCTGAAAACAAATCTGAAAACCAATTTTATGCAACAATGTGTAATTTTTCATTTTAAAAAATACAAGCTATAATTACCATATTTCCGATTTAATAAGATTCTCCCTTTGAAACAAACACTCTTTTGAAGTAATTTTCTTCACATAATTAAGTTCTCAATATGAAACAAACCTAAAGTTGCAAACACACAAACTTTGGAGATGTCTTCAAAAAGTGATCAAAATGAATAAAAAAAGTAGAAAAGGTAGACAGTATGAAACTATTTTGGTGAGACATTGTCCAGTGAGACTTTGCCTTCTCAGATTTTGTCCGTATCCTGGAAACCCCAATAATCCAAGTAATTTTCTGAAGTTATTTAATGTTTTTCTAAATCATTTGTATCTATCTCTAAACAGCCTTTTTGATATACTTGAATACTTTTGTATTTTGTACAAAATATGCATTATGCATTTTAAAAATGAATTTTCACATTGGCATATGTATTCTTTAATAAAGTATTCACTTTGGAAAATTCAAAATTGAATGTTTGTTTGTTCTAGAGAAACGTAACACAAGAGGTTGGTTACCTGTGCTGCGTTCACCATGGGAAATTGATCCCAAAACATTAGCTTTGCAAGCCCGTGAATTTACTTCTGACTCACTGGGAGTCCAAAATAGAATTATTTTATGTCATTTGATTCATATATAGAAGTTGTGCATTTTTTTTATTTGGAAGATACATTTGCTATTCCATTTCTCAGTTTTAATTTTTTAGGTGCAGAAACATGCAAATGTTAAAGTTGTTTTTCTGCATTAACGAATGAAACATCTAATAAAATAGTCACGAATAAGGGTTTTAAAAATTGTGCTTAATTGTTTTTGAAGGGAATTTTACTTGTATATAATTAATAGATAAGTTTTGTTTGTTTGTTTGTTTTGGAATTTCGCACAAAGCTACTCGAGGGCTATCTGTGCTAGCCGTCCCTAATTTAGCAGTGTAAGACTACTTACACTGGCAGCTAGTCATTACCAGCCACAGCCAACTCTTGGGATGCTCTTTTACCAAAGAAAATTCGGATTGACCGTCACATTATAACGCCCCCACGGCTGGGAGGGCGAGCATGTTTAGCGCGACTCAGGCGCGAACCCGTAACCCTCAGATTACGAAGCGCACGCCTTAACGCGCTAGGCCATGCCAGGCCCGATAGATAAAGAGTTGTCGGAAAATTATTAGACGCATTCATATCGTACTTTTACCCATCTAGGCAGTTATAAGAATGTACACTGTCGTTTCATTTTATCAAAGTTATTACAATATATTAAACATTGTTTATGGACGTTTCTTAAGTAATTTTATCTTCAATTAAATATACAGATTTTGTATGGGTTTCTTTAAAAGATTTTTTTTCTCACATTTAGGATATCTACATTCTAAAGTCCCTGTCTTAGCCACTTAGATGCAATTATTAAAAGCATGAACCAAATACCACAGAAGTTGCGTCTCTCACCAGAACAGCAGCAAATCCTCAGACTCATACTACAAAAAACCGGGTTTTGATATACCTGGTTGGCAGAATACAAATCGGCCCAGTATGGCCAGGCGATTAAGGCACTCGACTCATAATCCGAGGGTCGCGGGTTCGAATCCCTGTCACACCCAACATGCTCGCCCTTTAAGTCGTAGGGACGTTATAACATGACGGTTAATCCCACTTTTCGTTGGTAAAAGAGTAGCCCAAGAGTTGGCGGTGGGTGGTGATGACTAGTTGCCTTTTCTTTAGTCTTACACTGATAAATTAGAAACGGCTAGCGTAGATAGCCCGTGTGTAGCTTTGCGCGAAATTCCAACCAAACCAAAATACAGGGAACCCTTTGCGTAGCTTTATACTTAATCATAGATTAGAACCACAGAAGTATTTGTTATTGTTTTCTTCAAAGTATATAAACGCTATACGTAATGTTTTATCATAGAAGAACACACGTCATTTTGATCTAACAAAAGTTAAAGTGGTATTATATATGTAAGTGAAATTTAGATGGAAGGAAAAAACATGATAATGTATCTAAATAATTGAACACGTTCGATATCACCTTTTAGTGTTTTTATACAAAGGATATTCAACTCTTAACAATAAAACTTGTTTATCTAGTGCACGCATAAAACTTCCCGGTAATTCGTGAGTTTTAAAAACCTAATAGGCAATAAAGTTTTTAATTTTTGTTCAGTTTTATATTTTTCTTTGCGGAAAATTGTCGTGCAAACGAAATCTATTTGTGGTCTTGACGACTGTGCAACACTTGACGTCATGAGATATGACTTTTGTGCATCATTTTTTTACAAATCCAGTTCTTATTATTCATAGCTATTATCTTATTTTGACTCCAGGAGAGGGGGGTGGACGATGAAGATATGTCTGATTGACACATAAAAATTCAATATTTGATTTCTTCGCCTGCGAAATATTGTTTAATTAGGTATAACAAACGTATTGTTTTTACGACTCGATTTTTCATGTTCTTGGTGAATATTTAGGATGATCTTATATCACATTTTAAACGCTGATGTCTTTGCTTGTAAAACATCATTCAAAGAGCATCACGTAAAAAATCATGAAAAAGATATATTACATTGAAAGCTCAGAAGAACTGTTTACGTAATACTCGAGGAACGAAACTTGTATAGCTAATTGATCATTTGAGTTTAGGCCAACGGCTCAGAAGATGCAATTTACAATTAAAATACCCCAGTTCCGATATTTGTTTTTATAATTGTAATAGTTTTTATTCGTGTATACTGTGTTGATATTGGAATTATTTCACTCGCGGGACTGGTGAACAAAAGCAAGGCAATCCATTTGTAAACTGTCAAAATATTTACCTTTAGTTTCTCCGCTACTTCCTTCTTAAACCTATTAAATCAAAGTGTTATTTATAAAATGACTAGAGCTTTTTATAAACGTGCCAATAATTAAAATGTAGATGTCAATATAGTGTTTAGGCTACAGATTTATTTAAAACAGTTGCGTCGTTTAATTCCGCTTAAGCGTGTAAATATTCAAAACCTAGGTGCAAATAAAGTGTTTAGGTTACTGATTAATTTAAAATAGTCCACACTATTAATTTTCACAGGAAATTGTGATGATTGTTTGGTTCACCTTCGAGTTCTTTCTCCGATTATGGTCCGCTGGTTGCAGATCTCGCTATCAAGGCTGGCTGGGTCGCCTTCGTTTTCTTCGAAGTCCATTCTGTGTCATAGGTAAGTGTAAGAGTTATCTTATTGTCATCGCTTACGAATCAAGTAGCAATTAAGCAGCGTAAGAAAAAAATTATAGTGGCTCTTTGGAGATTTCGAAGACCCTGTAAATATGCCAAATCAAAGTATTTGAAAAATGTTTGGTATTATTATTATGAAACGAAGCAGGAATTTGTTTTATCAAGACAGCTGGTATGGGTATTAGCACTTTAATTAAAGTACAGAACAACGTTTCGACCTTCTTAAGTCATCAGGCTCGGCATGGCCGGGTGGATAAGGCACTCGACTCGTAATCTGAGGGTCGTGGGTTCGAATTCCCGTCGCACCAAACATATTCGTCCTTTCAGCCGTTTGGACATTATAGTGTGACGGTCAATCCCACTATTTGTTGGTAAAAGAGTAGCTCAAGTGTTGGCGGTGTAGCTTTGCGCGAAATTCAAAACAAACAATCTTAGGTCATCTTCATGTTAACAAAGAGAGAGTTTGCAAACTCTAAGAGGTTTAAAACGTTGTTTTGTACTTTAATTAAAATGTTAGTACCCATACCAGCCATCTTGATTATACAGTTTTACTTCAGGTTGGTTTCTCGTCATCACGAAAGCAAGGAAACTATATTATTTGTTTGTTTTGGAAATTCGCACAAAGCTACTCGAGGGCTATCTGTGCTAGCCGTCCCTAATTTAGCAGTGTAAGATTAGAGGGAAGGCAGCTAGTCATCACCACCCACCGCCAACTCTTGGGCTACTCTTTTACCAACGAATAGTGGGATTGACCGTCACATTATAACGCCCCCACGGTTGGGATGGCGAGCATGTTCAGCGCGACTCGAATGCGAACCCGCGACCCTCAGATTACAAGCGCATGCCTTAACACGCTCGGCCATGCCAGGCCTGAAACTATATTAAAGAGTAGCATATCAATTGAAATGTATTCTTTATAAGAAAGTTATTATACTCATGCTAAATTATCGTGAAAAGTTTGCGTTTTCATATGTATTAATCATTTCAAAACTAAATACATCATTGCACTTCTCTCAGTTTTCCACCAGTCAGGTGAAGATCAGTGTGACGAAGTGTCAGGGACTTTGGGAACTTTTGAAATACTAGAAGATTAAAATGGTTTATGCGGATCTTTAAACTTAAATTTTGTCAATTAATAAATGTATAGTAGTTTATACAATAAATGCCGAGAACTAGATGTCTGGACTAAATTCCGAATTTGACATCAGTATGTATCAGAGATATCATGTCTGATGTACGGAGGTTCGACTATGTTATAGAAGCGTGAGTAACGTATCTCAATGTAATTATGTTCTTCATTAAGATAAGTCACAGCATATTTTCATTGAACAAAATAGCAACTTAAAGTTTAAGGTTTCTCTGTATGTTTGGTTTGTTATTATTACATTTGTATTAGTAACTGCATCCATGAACACTGCAGATAGTATTTCATTAGCAAACATAAGCTGCAGAGATAACTGAAAAATATCATTGAGTGATTATATAGTAAATATATACATCTATATATATCTAACCGAAAAAGGAGTTTCACTCGCTTTCATTTACATTTAGTGTCTGCCCACTCAATACGCATCAGAATAACGTTGTGGCTTTATAAATTAATTAATAGTTGTGATTAACGGTTTTAGAACGCTGCTCTTATTTGCCAGTTTTACCTCATTGTTATCTTTATTAATCTTTCTGCCAAACTCCGGGTGCATTTCTCTGTGCGGTTGCTTCTTTGCAGCAGTATGTAGAGAGAGATGACAGCTGTTGTAAATGTAAAATAACAATAAACTATTTCGGATATTTTATTAAGACATGTGTAACTTATCCATTACTCAGTGAAAAAGGCAGGAAGGAATATTTTGTCAGCAATGATTATTCAAGATAGTTCTAGTTTAGTGCATGTCAGGAAATTAGATTTAAAAAAAAAATCAGAAGACAGCCAGTTTAGTTGATGGCATAAAAAAGATGGCTCGTGACAAATTAAAGTAAAATGTTTAATCGAATTTTTTTTAAGATTTGAATTGGATAGAACACTAACGACATGAAGTTATTTTGTGAACCTCAGGGATAACAGATAACTCTTTTTTTTTTGGAGCAAAAACTAAATAAAGTAAAAATAAAACATAATTCTATTTAAGTCAAGTTATTTTTATTTAATGTGAGTTTTAACTTGTATGTTGTAGAAGGTAGTTTAATCCTGTTTGGTCTACAGACGTCAACTGTTCTTCACAATCAAGTAATACGGCCAGACATGTTAAACTGCTCTAGTAATCTATCATACTGATAGCGATAAGCTTCTAGACTTATATATTTCTGGAGTTTCAACATTTTTTCCTTTCTACCCAGATGTAATTGTCATCATTGCATCCTTTGTGGTACTAGCTGTGGGGAGCAGTGGGCAGGTGTTTGCTACTTCTGCTTTGCGAGGGCTCCGTTTCTTCCAGATTCTGAGGATGGTGCGTATGGACAGGAGGGGCGGAACCTGGAAGCTCCTAGGTTCCGTTGTATATGCACACCGCCAGGTGAGTTTCGATGCGACGCCATTAATATGTTTGTTTAGTGAAATAAAAGAGTCATGAAACGTGAAGTTATTTTACAATGTGAAACTTAACATTTATAAAGATAAATATTACAGATAAATAGGGTGGAAATAAATCTAATTATAACAGATTTGTAGATATGTTCAATGCTGTTACGTTAATTTGAGGAATAATTACCAGTTAGTTTTCTTTTTCCAACAAATAACATATTATATATCATGTGTAGCCTGTGTAATTGATCGTAAGTTATAGTGTTTGTTTTAACGATTCTTACATTTTCTTTACAAACAAACAAAAACGTTGTCAGAGTAGTAACATGTTTGGTACAAATATGAATAATATCTTCAATTTGTTTGTTTGAAATTAAGCACTCGATGGGTTATCTGTTCTCTGCCCACGATGGGTATCGAAACCTGATTTCTGGCATTGTAAGTCTACAGACATGCTGCTATGCCACTGGGGGAAATATGTCTTAAAAATCGTGTAATTTTTAAAATTTTAAAAATTTCTTCTAAATAAATAATGTTAAATATTCGTTGTGATAATTTTTCTTCAAACAATGTTTTTAACTAATCATATATATATATGTATATATATATGGCCTGGCATGGCCAGGTGTTTAAGGCGCTGGACTCGTAATTCAAGGGTCGGAGTTCGAGTTCCCGTTACACCATACATGCTTGTCTTTTCAGCCATGGAGGCGTTATAATGTTATGATCAATCCCACTATTCGTTGGTAAAAGAGTGGCCCAAGAGTTGGCAGTGGGTGGTGGTGACTAGCTGCCTTCTCTTTGATCTCAGACTAATAAATTAGGGATGGTTTGCGCAGATAGCCCTCGTGTAGCTTTGGCGAAATTCAAAAACAAACAATGCATATATGATACTTCTCTTATTTCTTTTAAAGGAACTCATCACCACTCTGTACATTGGCTTCCTTGGTTTGATATTTTCGTCATTTTTAGTTTATCTCGCTGAAAAGGATCAAAAACCCACGAACTTTCATAGTTTCGCTGACGCTCTCTGGTGGGGAGTTGTAAGTTCTTATGAATTTCTAGTCTTTATGTTACTAAACATTAGATATTTTGAAATAAATATTCGAAAGAGTAAAACACTGGTGTTTTTTTTTAATTTATTTCTAGGATTATTTGCAAACAATAAATTTGGAACACTTTTTTTTTCCAAATATAATCAGCGATTTGTCCCAAACTTCCTGATTACCGATTACGAAACTAAATTTTAAGAAGATCTTGAATAATTAGAATACATTCAGTCTGTCTCAGCCAATTTCATACACTTGTTTTTTCTTGTTTGCTTTAAAATTTAAGAAGGATAGACCTTAATATTGTGTAACGTTAAAAACATGTTAAGTTCTAAGTTTTCCTAATTACTAAGTTGTGTTAAGAAAAGAAACAAAACATATACGTTCATATATTTCGTAATGAAGAGTCTTTAATATGCATTATAAATTCGTATTTAATGACACCTGCTGGACCAGATTTAGTTCAATAACAAACTCCTTTCTTTTCAAATATATGTAACACTTATGTAATAACTTTATAATCAACTGGTACTACAAAGAGCTTCAATGATCTTAATTTCACATTATCTTATGTTACTTATGCAACAACGTACGAACATTTTAGCCTTAATATCTAAAAATATCTCTTTACAAAAGCTTGTGAAACTGAAGAAATGAAGGTGGCGAAGTCTGCAAGAAACATTTGTTATTTATCTTCGTTATTGGTTAACATCGTGTTGCTTAGTCTTCAATGTTATTGTAGTTGATGAAGGTTACAAAACACACTTTACAGTTCGTTATTAGTTAACATTGTGTGTTCATACTCGCAGTATGAAGCTGACAGAGTTTACAAAACACACTTCTCACTTCGCTATTGGTTTAAATCGTGTGTGCTTACTAGCAATACTCATAAAGGTTACAAAGGTTGCAAAACACACTACTCACTTCGTTATGGGTTTAAATCGCGTGTGCTTAATTTTCAATTTTCTTCAGCTGACAAAGGTTACAAAACACACTACTCACTTCGTTATTGGTTAAAATCATGTGTGATTACTCGAAATTTTCTTCAGCTGACAAAGGTTACAAAACACACTACTCACTTCGTTATTGGTTAAAATCATGTGTGATTACTCGAAATTTTGTGTCCTTCTTCTTTAACTTAGTTTATTAAGGAATAGTTCTACTGGATATAATGGTACACTTTGTGCTAAGAATGTTTTCGATTTTTATTATAACTTAAAATAGGACTATTAATTTTGTAAGAACTGGTTTATAATTATTTACGACTGAAAGTGTTAAAGTTACTATTAAATACAACTCAAACTTGTACGTAAAGTACTATCAAGCTTATGCGAGAGTTGAACTTAAAAAAATGTATCTTTTCTTTTTACAAATTCCACTGATATTACTCAGAAATTTTGTGATTGCTTTGTCCAAGTATTTTTGCCTCCAAAATGGTTTCAGGCGTCCTCTACATGATAAGCTTTAGGCTTTCTATTAGCTTCGCCACACAGTAATTTTTATCAATCGTAATCGACTTAGCATACACGTGTATACGTGCATGTAATGACATCAAAAGTGATACTACACTTAACTTAGTTAGTATGAAAAATGAGTGTTATTTGAATTAACTTCTCAAGATTAATATTTCCTATGTGTAAAAGTTAAATGCTGAATATAAAACATCTACGTTTCAGGTTACGTTGTGCACTGTAGGATATGGTGATATGGTCCCTAATACTTGGCCTGGAAAACTAATAGCAGCCTTTTGTGCTTTATTGGGAATATCGTTCTTTGCTCTTCCTGCCGTAAGTATGATGTGGTTCATGTGATAGTTCGTTAAAGTTCATATGATTAACAGTTTCTCAGTTTTGGTGGTATTGTAATTTTAATTAGATTTACTTCCGCCACTCCAGCGAATGGTGGAAGCAGCTATGTATGTGGTATTAAGTTTGAAGATTACATATTTAACTGAGTTAATAACTTGAAGTTCTGTGAATGCTGTATATGTTACATTGAATCGTGTATCCATATTTTCTTGAAGAAATTCTACTGTTGGATAAATAGCCATATTTCCAGCATAAATTTAGAAAACAAAAATATGAGTCCACGTTTGAGTTCTTTTATCTGCTTTTTATCTGGTAAAATGATTAGTACTGATTGAGTGACTGTCAAAAAAAAAACGTAAAAAACTCATTAGGAAATACACTATGGTCTTGTTTGTTTTGTTTTTTGGAATTTCGCACAAAGCTACTCGAGGGCTATCTGTGCTAGCCGTCCCTAATTTAGCAGCGTAAGACTAGAGGGAAGGCAGCTAGTCATCACCACCCACCGCCAACTCTTGGGCTACTCTTTAACCAACGAATAGTGGGATTGACTGTCACATTATACACCCCCACGGCTGGGAGAGCGAGCATGTTCAGTGCGACGCAGGCGCGAACCCGCGACCCTCGGATTACGAGCGCACGCCTTAACGCGCTTGGCCATGCCAGGCCATATGGTCTTGTTAATATGTGCTAATAAAATCATTATTAAATATAGAAAAGACTGCGAGTCGAAAATATCCAGCTGATGTTTTCTAGTTTGCTGATCATTCGAAATATGATGTGATATTATTGATGTAAAACACACTAAATATTCTTCAAGTAAATCTTCAAAACATGAAAATTACTTGGCCATCATCCTGTCGGTTTGTTGTGATCGTTCAAATTCGGTGTCCACATTACATCTGATAAAATTACAAGTAATACGCCTGTAAAAGCGTTTCTTTTGTAGAGCAGAGTTATACTGTAAGGAAAACATTATCAACTAATCGTTCCAGCCTTTATGAAATAACTTGATTGCATTAGTTTTATACGGCGAAAGACAAGCCTAAAATGTGACAAATCTATTTAAAGAAAATATCATTTTCAGCTCTTCGTATCTCAGACGTGAATGTGTAAAAAATTGAATAAGTGAAGCTGAAGGCTCGGCATGGTCAGGTGGTCGCGGATTCGATTCCCGGTCGCACCAAACATGCTCGCCCTTTCAGCCGTGGGAGGCATTATAATGTGAGGGTAAATCCAACTATTCTTTGGTAAAAGAGTAGCCCAAGTGTTGGCGGTGAGTGATGATAATTAGTTGCCTTCCCTCTAGTCTTACACTGCTAAATTAGGGACGGCTAGCGCAGATAGCCCTAGTGCAGCTTTGCGCGAAATTCAAAACAAACAAATAAGTGAAGCTTTAGTTAGTATACAAGTTAGGCTTAAAGTGAAAAAATTGATTACAAAATTGGTTATATCCTGTACGTTAATTCAGCGATGGCATATTAAATAAGTAGAAGATGGGTGGCTGTTATATTATCAAATTTCTAAGCTTAAATTAGTTTTAGAGCTCACGGAACTAATAAAATAATACTTAAGTCACATTTACAGAAAGAAAAACGTTACAAAAGTATTTCTAATAAAGAAATGCGTGAAAGATGTGAAAACAAGGAAACTGCTACATCCTTGAGTGATTATGTATCCTCATTGGGAAAATTGTACTTTGTTTTTAGCTTATTCGTTCTTTTTATCGATTCAGAACGCAATATTTTGGGACAAAGAAATACTTAGCCTAGTTTAGGCTTTTCGATGTCATAGTTGATAGAAAGTCAATTTGTAGTTTATAATTTAAAAAAAAAGTTAACTGCGCATCTTGAATTACTAATTGAAGTACATTTATCAATTACTATTGAACTTGTGTTATTACGTTTTAGTTTTTATTAAAAACACTTTTTAATATATCCCTATCAAACGATTTCATCTTGGGATTTTTTATTTTTTGGCTGTGCATGATGAGATTGTAGTGTGTAGTCATTACGGTAATCATAGTTTGAAATAATAAAATTTATCGATACTGCAGGGAATCCTTGGTTCCGGATTTGCTTTGAAAGTGCAACAACAGCAACGACAAAAGCATATGATAAGACGAAGGGTACCTGCCGCCACTCTTATCCAGTGCCTCTGGCGGTGCTATGCAGCAGACGAGCATTCTATGTCCATAGCTACCTGGAAAATCCACCAGGTGCCATTACCGAGCCCGCCCCCGTGAGTGCGTGGCTGTGTTATAGCATATATGTTTAATAACCCTGTTTATTTTGTACTGGATGAGAAACGTCTTATATTATATCTCGTTTCAATGCGGGTTTTTCTTTCGTTGTCTGTCACACGTTAACTCTGTTTTGGTACATAGATTATCAGTTTTACACTTCAAACATTTACCTGCTTTTCTTCATAAGTTTAAAGCTAAATTTAAAATCATTGAATAATTTTATTAAGACTTACGTGTACAGAATACAAATAGAGTGTGGTTCGAAATTTACTAGCATTACTTAACTAATCAGTCCTCTATGAGTATCTGATAAACTGAAACTTTTTTTGAAAAATTCTAACTTCATCTAAAAACAAATTGATACTATATATATACACATTTATATCATAGCAATGAACATTTTGTTCTGAATACTTTAATGGTAACTAAAACTTAGAGTGATACATGAGAAGATAAGTAAATGGTAGACGGCCGAACACGTCCATTTGTAATTCTACTTCTTTTTATCAACTTTATTATTGAAACTCCATCTTCACTAAAATATTAATTTCATCAGTATGTACGAAAGCATGTCTGGACTGTTATTTGCTTTACTTATATGAATCGATTACCGGAATGAAAACATCTGACTGAGATGAATTCTGTCATACGTTCTACCATCTAGTTTAGTCACGTTCAGTCGTTTTCGTTTCTTCAATTCAGATTATTAAAACTCATGCCACTTAATAGGTTTTGTAGAGTTGGATACCTAACAGTAACTTGGTAGGTGATTTTCAGCTAGATACTTAGTGACACCTAGGAATATGTTTTTACAGCTAGATAATTAGTGATACTAAGGAAGGTATCTTTACAGCTAGATACCTAGTGACACTTAGGAAGATATCTTTACAGCTAGATACTTAGTGATACTTAGGAAGGTATTTTTATAGATAGATATCTAGTGATACTTTGAAAGGTGTTTTTTAACAACTAGATACCTAGTAACACTAAGAGTGTTTTTACAACAAGATACCTTGTAACACTTTGGGTTTTTTCTATCGCTGGATACCTAGCAGCACTTAAGAAGGTATTATTACAACTAGACACCTAGTGACAGTTAGAGAGGGATACTTCATATTTCTGGATATCTACTGACGTAGATAGTTGACCAGAAAGCCCTATTAGTTTTCATTAAACACATTATACTGTTTTATGTTCTTGACCTGAAAGGTTCAGGTCTTATATCCTATTAGGATGTTTTCCTACTATAATTACCAATGAAAGACGTAACTTGTTAAGCATTAATTTAACAAAAGATAATTTAATAAAATGCTCAAACGAAATGGAATATCTATTTGTTGTGATATGTGGTTGACAGCGAAATATAACTTGTATCGTTGTTTTATCAAGTTACTAATCAGTTACTATTTTTGTCATTTTATTCTAAAGTATCCTTTAATGTTAAACGTGTTAATATTTAGTCTGTACAGCCTTTTTTTAAGGTGTGTGTATATATACATCCTAATATAAACATATCTACTATTATCTGTTTGTTAATATTTTATTATTTGAGTTAGAGTAAGATCTCTCTGCTCGATATCTTTCTTAAGTGTCTTCTGCCACAATTTCTCTTGACATCATACAAAAGTAAAGTTGAAATATATAAATGTGTCGTTATTTTTATAACAAGGTATCTGAAACCTCTAATTTAATTTGCTGTCAATTTTTGCACTATTTGCGGTAGACTTAAACATCATTGTTGTCTGAAACCGACGATAGTGACTACCATAGCAACGTTACGTAAGAGATTAGTTACCCACACATGGCTACACCTAAAAAACAGAGCACGTATACTAGATTGTTATATAACCACTAGATAGGATCTTTAATCACTTTATTCTCTCTTAATATTGTACAATTCTTATATAAAAATTCTGCAGGTGTTGAGGGTTAGTTTACGAAACTAAGTTTATGCTTACATTGCGTCAAATATATTTCTAATACAATTCTAACTTACCTTTCAAATTATTACTTTTATTTACCCACTAATAAAAGTACAAGAGCCCTTTCAAAATTAATTTAAGTTTTAAAAACTTGTGTTGACTAAAATGTTAATGTGATTCTAATACAGAAATTGTAACTTGAAATATATTAAAGCAAATTATTTTTATGTATGAATACCATTAATTTCTTTCTATAAAATGATCGAACTACAGGAACATTTTATAGGTTTATTTATCATTCTCGCTCTTCACAACCACAGTTTACTACAAAGTATAAATGTTTATTTTAGGTACTTCCATAACATCTTATATAAAGTTAATGACGTATTTTGTAGATGTCTAACACAAAAAGTATACAGGTGTCCAATTTAGGCACTCCCATAACATATTATATGAAGCTAATAACGTATTTTGAAGATGTCTAACAGTAAAATTATACATATGACTAACTAAGACACTTCCATAACATCTTATACTTGGTAAATCACGTATTTTGTAGATGTATAACACCAAAAGTATAGAGATGTCTATCTTCCATGACATCTTATACGAAGTTAAAAACATCTTTTGTTGATAAGCACTTCCGTAACATCTTATTTGAAGCTAATGACGTATTTACTAGATGTTTAACACTAAATATATTCAGATGCCTAACATAGGCACTTCCGTACAAACTTATATGACGTATTGTGAAGATATCAGACACCAAAACTATACAGATGTTTAACTTAGGCACTTCCATAACATTTTATAGGAAGCTAATGACGTAATTTGTAGGTGTCTGACACCAAAATTGTATAAAGATATCTAACATAGGCACTCTCATAACATGTTATATGAAGCTAATGACGTGTTTTGTAGATGTCTAACACCAAAAGTATACAAATGTTCAACTTTAGCACTTTCATGACATCTTATATTAGGGTAATGACGCATTTTGTAGATGTCTAACATCAAAACTATACAAATGTCTATCTTAGGCACTTTCATAACATCTTATATGAAATGACATATTTTGTAGATAATTAACAAGAAAAGTAAACGTGTCCAACTTAAGAGCTTCCATGACATATTATATGAAGCTAATGATGTATTTAGTAGAGGTCTAACACCAAATGTATACAAATTTCTAACTTAGGAACTTCAACAACATCTTATATCAAGCTAATGATGTACTTTCTAGATATCTAAAGGAAAAAGTATACAAATGTCCAAGTTAGGCATTTCCATAACATCTTATATGAAGCTAATGACGTAAGTTGTAGATGTCTAACTAAGGCACTTCCGTAACGTCTTGTATGAAGCTGTTGACGCGTTTTGTAGATGTCAAACATTTGAAGTATACATATATTTAATTTAGGCCCTTCCATGACATCTTATATGAAGCTAACGAAGTATTCAGTAGATCTCTAACATCAAAATTATACAGATGACTAAGGCACTTTCATAATATCTTATATTAGGTACGTGACGTATTTTGTAGATGTCTAACACCAGTAATATACAGATATCTAACTTAGGCATTTCCATTGCATCTTATATGAAGGCAATGACGTATTTTGAAGATATATAACACCAAAAGTATACAGATGTATAACTTAGGCACTTCCATAACAACTTATATCAAGCTAGTGACGTGTTTTGTAGATATTTAGGACAAAGAGCAATGACAACTTCCATAACATCTTATATGAAGCTTATGACGTAATTTATAGATGTCTAACACCAAAAGTATACAGATATCTAACTTGTACACTTCCATAACATCTTACATGAAGTAAATAACTTATTTTCTAGATGTCTAACAACAAAAATATATATGTTTAACTTAGGTACTTCCATAACATCTTGTATGAAGCTAATGAGGTATTTTGTACATGTGTCAAACCAAAGGTATACAGATGTCTAGCTTAGGCACTTTCATAACATCTTATATTAAATTAATGATGTATGTTGGAGATTTATAACACCAAACGTATACAGATGTCTAACTTAGACATTCCCTAATACCTTATATGAAGCAAATGGCGTATTTGATAGATGTTTAACAATGAAATAATACAGATGTCAACTTAGGCACTTACATGATATCTTTTATGAAATTGATGACGTATTTTATAGATAATTAACAACAAAGGTATATATATGTCTATCTTAGGTACTTCCATAACATCTTATATGAAGCTAATGACATATTTTTTATCTATCACCAAAAGTTTACTGATGTCTAACTTACCCTCTTCCATAACATATTATATTAAGCTAATGAACTATTTTGTATACGTCTATTACCAAAAGTATACAGATGTCTAAATTGGGCACTACCTTGTCATCTTATATGAAGCTAATGATATAATTTGTAGATGTTTAACACCAAAAGTATACATATATCTAACTTAAGAACGTTCATGTCATCTCATATGAAGTTAATGTCACACTTTGTAAATGTCTAACACTAAAATATTTTATACTTTTGACTTTAAGTCTTATATTGTCTGTACAGAAAAGCTTTATTTGAAAGTAACCTTTTAACTTATATGTTTTTCCTATGTAATATTGTGAAATAATGTGTACAGAAATTAATTATTATTCAGGATTGAAACTTCTTAAATATAAAGGTCAGGATTGAAAATTCCATTTTAGTAATGTAGTTTTTATAAAAAATATTGCACTCTTTTTGGATTTCATAACAATTATTCTACCTTTGGAACATATGCTCAGAATTGGATACACCAATTCAAAATAGGAATATATTGTGCTCTTTAAGGATAGCAATTAATCACTTTACCACATATCACGTTTTGTTTGGTATTTTTTTCTTTTCCACCTAAATTGCACTGACAGAAATACAAAAAAATCCTATCTCAAGATTTATTCTGCTCAATTGACAACAACTAAGGGTCTATTCTTCCTGTGCTGTGTCGTACATGTGGATTTTATGTTGTTGAACTTTCTCTGCACTGTTTTCTAGTTTCACATCTGGCTCCTTCACATGTACAAAACGCAAAGATAAGCTGGACTTGACCCCTGGTGGTGGAAGTCTGTAAGTAATTGTCTTGCAAAGCTGATAGATATGCTGGTGTTAAATATTGCATTATATATGTAGAAATATTTCGATCAAACAATATTTTTGTACAGCTCTCTCTTATAGCCTCAATTCTTTATTTAAAAAAAATATTTTAGATAATCATCCATTAATCAAATAATCCTACAGATTGAAAATAAATAATTGTAACTCTAAGAAGCTTTATTTTTTATCTGTTTTTAGTTAAGCGCAAAGCTACACAATAGTCTATCTGTGCTCTGCCCACCACGGGTATCAAAACCCGGTTTTTTGTGGTGTAAGTCCACAGCTATACTTGTGTGCCTCTTGGGGCCCTCTGAGAAGTAAATGCATGTTATTACTTTAGTTTGTATATAAACATCATCAAAGACCATTCAGAGAACACTGCAAATATATACTCAACATAAATTTCGTTTATTATTTCATTTAATTCGGCTATGTATGTGCCATTCTATCCTATTAAATTGGAAACTTTTCTGTCAAAGTGAAACCTAAGGTCGCGTGGTGTTTATTTCTATCCAAATGTTCTAGCCTAGTAAGCAATCGTGTTTTAAATGTCAAAAGTCCCAATTTTCGCGTCGTAACAAAGAGGAAAAATAGAATAACTTAAACTTTAACAACTTCCTAACTCTCTTCTTCTGATGTTTCATTCCACAAATTGATCGTAAACAAGTAATTCTGTGAAAGAACGTGGTAAATATTAGTTATATATAACTTGTCATCTAGATCTCTAACGTTAAAAAAATAAATACATTAGACGACGCTTGCGTGTGTGTATAAGGTTAGAGATAATACAAAGTTAAATAGTTGCACAATAAATATTTGCAAAATCATAATGCTGATTATGGTGACGTAAAACGATCCTTTAAATATGTATAGTTTTTGGGTTTTCTTCGTGAGCCATGTCCTATTTTTTAATAAATCTTATCTACTGTGACGCTATTTGAAATTGTATTGTTTGTTTGCTTATTTGTTTTTGAATTTCGCGCAAAGCTACTCGAGAACTATTTGCGCTAACCGTTCCTAACTTAGCAGTGAAAGACTAGAAGGGAAAGCAGTTAGTCATCTCCACCCACCGCCAAATAGTGTGATTGACTATCACGTTATAACGTTTGGCGCGACGGGGATGCGACCCCGCGACCCTCAGATTACGAGTCTCACGCCTTAACCCACTTGGCTATACCGAGCCTCGAACTTATACTGCTGTTAACATTATTCAAAACAAGGTTCCAGCTTAAAGCTAATCTATCCAAAAAGGAAACATACTGTCAATTAATGTTTGTCAAACTAAAGTATTTAGACAATAAGTTGTATGGGATTAATAATAAAACATTCATAGCTTACTAAACTCCCCCCACTTTCCTGATGGTATCCAACGGTAAGTCTGTGGACTTCCAGCACTAAATTCCGGCGTTCGGTTCTCCGCAGTGAAGAGAGCAGATAACCAAATGTGACTTTACTATAAACAAAGACAAGAAAAACTTCTGGTGGTTAGTAGTTCAGTGATACATCTATCGGTATAGCATGCAAAAAAAATATGGTTTCCATAACCCATAATGTATCTTTGCGCTTAACAACAAACAAACCAACCAGATCGCTACAAAGTAATAATGACACGCTGAGGCTTTCATTTAAAGAAGAAAAACAAATTTTTGTACATTTGTTACACATTACAAACTACTTGACATCTTCCCTTTGAGTCATCAGCAGACAAACAAACAAAAACATAATAACAAGTTTTACTAATTAAAAGTATTAACGAGTTTATTTATAGACGTAGTTCGTTAATATCCGTTTAATTTTTTGTCCAAATAATATAAAATTTAAATCAAATAGACTGCAGTAAGAAACGTAACTGAATTTAAAATGATACTGTGCACCAGCATTTCTATCAGCAGTTTTTCTTTGTGTTCTTTTCCTAAATGATCTATTGTTATTACCATTTTCTTGCTGCATGGTAATCTTACGCATGTCAATTCATTAAAAATTACCATATATGTATTATTCTATGTATTTTTATATGTGAGTTGTATCACCTTCAGCGTAAATGAATACAAATACTGAAGTACATTGGACGGCAGATAATCCACAAATGGAAATAGCGTAAGAAAATAATTATCAGTGATGACGAGAAAACCCACTTGTAGAGGAAAATACATATGTAAAAACAGCTGGTTTTGGTTGCGATTTTTTAATTTTTTTTACGTAAAGGAGCGAACAACGTTTCGACTTTCTACGGTCATCGTCAGGTTATATATTCAAACATCTAAGCACGCTCTCCGCATTCCGACACTCAGTTACACAACCCCTTTCAAACATGTGGTCAGCTTCCGGTCTGTTACCTCTTCCTTTCTTTGTGAATCTGACGATGACCAAAGAAGGTCGAAACGTTGTTCACTCCTCTACGTAAACAATTTTCTCAACCCAAACGAGCCGTTTTTACAGATATATTTAGGAAAATAATTGTTAGTAGTATGGAGTGAGATGTTGTGACAATATTGTTGATGTGTCGTAAATTTTATCAGTATCTACGATACATTCAAAGTATCAATGACAAAGGCTTAAATAATAACAATAACATAGTACCAAAACAATACTTATTGGAATAAATACATGCTGTTTATACATACGGAGTTATGCCACAGAATATCGAAATCAAACCAAAGCAGATGTTGATGTGTAAACCGAGATTTGGCATGCAAGGGTGGAATTCTAAAAAACATAACCAGTTTTTGCAACTCTGAAAGGTCCACTAGAGTAAAAAGTATTAAATTAAAAGTCCTTACGTAATAACACACACCTAGTATGCTGCAAATTATTCTAAATCATCTAGATAATTGTACAATATTCAGTTTTTTTTTTAATAACAGTTTAACATATACGGCGCTGTTGTAACAAAAGCGCCACCAGAATATCTGATTTTCTGTTGCATTAGGTTCAGAATGGTTTAAGGATGAATATAATCCTTTACGTCAGTTGATAGGAAATGCGTTGGAGTGGACACCATCCACAGACTTGCTTACGCATGAGTGATGTAAATTTAATATTGATAATAAAGCCGAAATATTAATAGCTGTCACATTAGTGCCGCAATTTGAACACACTCATTGATTGTTTAAGACAATTATATAACACATGTTTACCTCATTTCCATCTTTCTTCTGCCCTCAACCGTTGTTGTTATTGTGTCCTTTGGGATTATATTTTGTCTAAAATTATTTGTCGGATTTTGCCTTCACCTTTTCAATTGACAAGTTAGTGTTTGATGCATTATATATTTATTATATATATACATTCGATGCAGAATATTCGATGGTCGTAATGATAATTTCAAATAGTAAGCCTACAACACCTCATTCCATACTACGAATATTCATTTTCCTGGTCCTCTCCATTTCGGCCCAGTATGGCCAGGCGGTTAAGGTACTCGACTCGTAGTCTGTGCGTCGCGGGTTCGAATCCCGGTCATACCAAACATGCTCGCTCTTTCAGCCTTGGAGACATTATAATGTTACGATCAATCCCACTATTCGTTGGTAAAAGAGTAGCTCAACACTTGGTATGGACGGTGATGACTAGCTGCCTTCCCACTAATCTTACACTGCTAAATTAGGGATGGCTAGCGCAGACAGCCCTCGTGTAGCTTTGCACGAGATTCAAACAAACAAACAAACATCTCCATTTCTAAATTATTTACCCGCGAGTGGACTTCAGAGTCAGCCGCTATTTACACAGCCATGAAATACGTATATTGAGAGCACGCTCTTATAATTCCCGCATGTCTGTTTTCTCTCTCGGTTTCATTTGCTTTTCATAACGTAATGTAAATACGTCTTCGCCTTATCTATGCCATATATAATCAAGTGTATTATTATCGTAGTGCATCATATAAATTTGTTGGCCACTCTAAAATTCAAAACTTGGATGTCTCCCATTTCTATGCACGTTGTATTTCCAAGATACACTAAAGATAGCTAATTAACTACGTCAAATTTGTTCAGAAGAAATTTAGAGATAAAATCTATCTCGATAGCGCATCCAACTCTTATCACAAACAATCTAATTTGTGATGAATTAACATTTTTATTTGCATATTGTCATATACCAAAATTTCTCTTGCTTTACTCAGTTAACAGTGTATAATAAGTTTAATTTAGAGAGAAAGAGACACGCAGATCAAGTTTAATGTATAGAGAGAAAGCGAGAGATCAAAGCTCTGTTAAGGCCCTGTGTGGCCAGGTGGTTAAATCATTCGATTTGTTATCTGAGGATTCCGGGTTCGAATCCTCGTCACACCAAACATGTTCACCCTTTCAACTGTTGCGACGTTATATGTAACGGTCGATCCCACTATTCTTTAGTAAAAGAGTAGCCCAAGAGTTGGCCGTGGGTGGTGATTGACTAGTTGCCTTTCCTCTAGTCTTGCACTGCTAAATTAGGAACGGTTAGCGCAGATAGCCCTAGTATAGCTTTGCGCGAAATTTAAAAACAAACAAAGCTCTGTTAAAACCATGATAAACATATTTTTTCGAATTCAGCTTTAATTAATGAATAGTGGCCACGTTAAATAGTTTGATAATGGCCACTAGATTTTGTTGTTATTGCTTGAAATGACCAGAAAACTAAAAAAATGCATGAACGTATGTAAAAACGTGTAATTTTTTTTCGAAATTGTTATATATAAGGTTATATTCGAACGACAACTTTCAACTAATTTACTCATCACAATACAAAAACAATGGTCTGGCAGCATGCCAATAAAAATAGAAAATTATTCCAATCTGAAATGTTTATTTTGGTTAAACTCATCCTAATTTAAAAAAAAAATCATCTGGGCTATTTCGAGATCTTTTTGGGTTATTTTATTGATATAAAACTTGCTACAAGTAGTACAGGCAGTAATCGTATTAAAAATATATAAATTATCTCTATGTTATTTATAAAGGAGTTTGAAAACGCGGGAGTATTTCTGTAGCTGGTGTTGTGTATTACAGATTATAGGAAAGAACGCGGGAGTGTTTCCTGTTGCTAGTGTTGTGTATTATAAATTATAGGAAAAGAACGCAAGAGTGTTTTCTGTTGCTAGTGGTATGTTTTATAGATTATAGGTAAAGAACATGAGAGTTTTTTTCTGTTGCTAGTTTTATGTATTATAAATTATTGGAAACGAACGCGGGAATCTTTCTGTTGCTAATGTTATG
Source organism: Carcinoscorpius rotundicauda (assembly GCA_011833715.1). Taxonomy (NCBI): domain Eukaryota; kingdom Metazoa; phylum Arthropoda; class Merostomata; order Xiphosura; family Limulidae; genus Carcinoscorpius; species Carcinoscorpius rotundicauda. The sequence goes on along the minus strand of CM022396.1, from coordinate 51,339,494 downwards.
TATTATAGATTACAGGAAAAGAACGTGGACGTATTTCTCTTGCTGGTGTTGTGTATTATAGATTATTAGAGAATAATGCGGGAGTGTTTCCTGTTGCTTGTGTTGTTATTATAGATTATAGAAAAAGAACGTGGGAATGTTTCCCATTGATAGTGTTGTGTAGTGTACATTATATTGTGTAAATCCATGTATGTAACTCTTGTCTTAAATCTCAGAATTTGTTTGTATTCGCTTCTAACAAAAGTTAAAAATTCATATAACTTATACCTTACATACGTGTATGTAATGTTCAAAATGTGAACAAAATCTGAAGATACCACACAACTGACGTGAATTTGTCACTCTTTTAAAGGTTTAAGCACAACACGTCCTTTGTAAGCCGTCTCTCCACCATCCGACGCCATAAGCCTGGGGCCTCTACTTACGGCCATTCTCCATCTCCGAGGAGTAGGTTTGGAGAGTTTCACGTTTCGTCGGAAAATGTCGGGTCAAAGGTCAACGCCAGTTTTAGCGAGGACAATGTCTCAAAAGATGTGGACCTGTCCAAAAGGAATTCTGATGGTAGGCTGCGTTCAATACGCCATATTCATGTGTTGTTTTTTTTCATTTAAACTTGCATTTAATAAATGTAATTTTTATTTAGTGGCACCTTTAAGATGAAGCAAGAGGAACTGATGCTTAAATCCCAGCGCTTACAAGGCCTTTGAAACGTTTAAAACTAATATATAACATTTTTATCACTCACTTGTTATGACAACGTAATATACGGACAACAATACAAGGCCTCCCTTAAACACCAACCTTTGATAAAAGTAGAAATTTAAAATCCTGTTTTATTTATTGAAAAATAATCAAATCTAATTCTTAATCCCTTAAAAAATTGAAGTTTACTTTAAGCCTTGATTTAAAACAACAAAAAAGTTTTGAGGAATAGATATGTCCCTTCAACATTCTAATTTGTGTGAAACTTGTTATTGAACTGTGTGATATGGTTATCCTGCTGTCCGGGGACTCGCATTTGCTAAGAAGAGTAGTGTTAGTATCCTGTAACGAAACTCAGACTAATTTACATTAAACAAAATAATGACCAGTGAGTAAAGTGCAAGTTTAATATGACCATTACAGTTCCACCCGGCACGGCCAGATGATTAGGGCTCGTAATCTGAGGGTCGCGAGTTCGAATCTCTGCCACACCAAACATGCTCGCCATTTCAGCCATGGGGCGTTATTATGCTAAAAGTGCATCCCTAGAACTGGCGATGAGTGGTGCTGATCAGTTAACTGCCCTACCTAGTGGCACAACGGTATATTTGAGAAGTAACACCGCTATAAACCGGATTTTGATTCCCATGGTGAGCAGACCATTGATATCCCCTTGTGTATCTTTGTGCTTAGCTTCAAACAAACAAGTTGCCTTCTGTGGCCAGGAGGTAAGGGCGCTCAAGTCGCTGTCTGAAAGCCACGAGTTTGAAACCCCGTCACGCCAAACATGCTTCCTTTCAGCCGTGGTGGCGTTATAATGTGACAGTCAATCCCACTATTCGTTAGTAAAAGAGTAGCCTAAGAGTTGGCGGTGGGTGGTGATGACTAGCAGCCTTCCCTCTAGTCTTACACTGCTAAATTAGGGACGGCTAGCACAGATAGCCCTCGAGTAAATTTGTGTGAAATTCAAAAACAAACAAACAAACAAAATTTCTCGCGAAATTTAAACTAAACCAACCAGACTCAGTTAAATAGAGTTCATCATAAATGTGAAGCCAGTGAAAACGTAAAAGTTGATATTACCCCATGAATTGGACATGGAAATGGCATGCTAATTAAAAACTGCCGGCAATGCACAAAATGTACCATGTGGTGAGTAAGACAACAATATAAAAGATATTACTACCTAGAATTGAGTAAGATTATGAAGAAAATAACATCAATTTCTGTGAGGGAGGAAGAAGTCAACAATGACCCCGACTTTCCATGGTCCAAAACATGGACAGAATTCCTTTGAAAAAGACCATACATAGAGTACTATCACTCCTTTTCTAACTTTTTATACACAATTCACAAACATTTCTCTTGTCCAACAATCCGTAGCCTCCACAAAGTCGCATCTTGTCCAACAATTCGTTTCCTCCACAAACTCGCATTTTGGCCGACGATCCGTAGCATCCATCTTGTCCGACAATCTCTAGCCTTTACAGACGCATCTCTTGTTTAACAACCCGCAGCCTCCATAAATTCGCATCTTGTCCAACAGTCCCTCGCCTCCACAGACTCGCCTCTTATCCAACATATCTTTAACCTTCCATCACTCGTCTCTTATCCAACAATCCCTAACCTTTCATGACTCGCCTCTTATCCAACATTTCCGTAACTTTCCATGACTCACCCCTTATCCAACATTTCCGTAACCTTCCATGACTCGCCTCTTGTCCAACATTTCCGTAACCTTCTATGACTCGTCTCTTATCCAATATATTCCTAACCTTCCATGACTCGTCTATTATACAACAATCCCTAACCTTCACAGATGCTTTTTTTGGCCAACAATCTTTATCCTTCACAGACTCGTGTTGTGTCCAACAATAACTAGCCTCCATAGACTTGCTTCTTGACCTAGTTGAATAATTGAGTTTATGTAATAAAATCTGTTAAGGTTTATTTTCAACATAACCTAAAAATGTATTTTTCTTCGTAAATTATTAAATGAAAAATTACATAAATAGTTTATTTTCCGAGTTAACGTCGTCATGTATTAAAATATATAAAATAAATTATTCCACTCAGCGCTTTCTGCTCTCTCATATAATATTGGACTTCTTAAACCTTTGTCTATTGAAACCTTATCTCTTTTTATACTGAGCTAGAGTTGATTATTTTTAATCAAAGATGAAAAACTTTCTATGGTACAATTCAAGCATGTGAGCTTGGATTTAGTTTTTATCTTGTTAGCAGTCACTTTGGTTAAATAAAAACTAATAAAAAGTTTAAATACAAAGAACGTATTCTAGTTGAAATTGTAACTTAATTATAAGTTTAACAAAGTTTGTTGTAAAAGGATAAATGACCATTGTCACTAGCAGCTGGTATGTAAGTGTTAAGTATATACTCCCTTTTTATAAACACTTCTGTATCGCTAATTTTAGAATTAACTCTGGGCAGTATCAGACATTATTTCTCTTTACCGATGTACTATATTTGAAGAATGATACTTAAAATTCTTGTGTTTTTTAAGTCTAATTTAATGAAAGACTTGTAACAAATAATATCCGCAGTTTATGTTTCGTGTTTCTTAAAAAGGAAGCAGTTGCTACTAACGTTAAATTGAAATTTAGTATATATGTATGTACGGATGAATGGATGTATGTATAAGTGATGAATGTGAGTGTATTATTTTTTCTTAATCTTGATCTCTCTACAATAGAAAACCACACCACATAATTTATATATATATATATATATATATATATATATTTAATTTCTTCTACCAAAGAATTGTGTAGTTAAACTTTGAAATGGGTTTTGAATGATTTGTGACGAGTGTTTGTAATGACAAGTGTGTTTAGTGAACTTAGTTTGCATGGAGTACAAAGTTGAAGCAGTGTTGTATATCTGTTTTCTTGCATGCCTGTTCTGTATCGCCTGCGTGTACCTGTGAAATGTCTTGCTTTGGAGTTTGACGTTGATGTCATCTAGCCTGCATGATGTTTCAGAAGTGTTTACATCAGGTGGAGCCACTATGACACTAAGGTTGTGCAGCTTACTTCAGAAAGAGCTTATCAATCCGACGTTTTTGGGGCTACCGCCCCCCATAATGTCAACGGCAAGTAGTTTAACAGGTGCGAATATTACAATCCACCAGTGGATGAAGATACAAAGGAAAGGATTAATAATAATAATAATAATTTATTTCAATAAGTTATTGTTAATTGTTTTGATTTAAATAAGTGGACGTATGATGACAATAAATAAAAAGCATATATTTATACAGTAATATAATTTGTACTGCATTTTAAACTGTAAAACAACTAATTGACACTATTTTTATTGTTACGTAAAATCCAACGCATGTTACACTTGCTAAAATCCACCAAACTCCAGTCAGCACTTTATACCCCTATCGGTCATAGTTTGTAAGTTTATTGGCAATTATTGCTGCTTCGTGGAAGAGAATGGTTTATCGCACCCCTTAACACTGCAGGTATCATTTGCATGAAAATATGTTATGAAATGTAAGAAGTGTGAAGTTTCGATTACTTTGCCTTGTTTTCTGCTCACTTGGAATGACGCATGAAATGTTTGTTTATTCATGAAACAGTTTATTTAAACGGCGTTCTTCAGAATTAATATTGAAAACATTTCCAGTTTCAAATTTAGATACAATATATTTAGTTTATATGTATATCTTATATGTTTTTACAAGACTGTGTTTTAGAGGAAAACAAATATTTAGTGGTGATTGAAGACCTGATTGATATATCACATACAACAAACTTTGTGGATAACGGGCATAGCGTTTGAAATCACACAAAAAAAGTTTTATGCTAACTAAAAAAAACATTATTGCTGAATCCATTATAAACTGTCTTCAGAAGCTCATTGGTAAGTTTACAGATCTACAACGCTAAATCCAAGCGTTCGATTCCCTTCGGTAGACAGAATACAATCGGTTAATTGTGACCTTTACATTAAGAAAAGAAAACAGCTATTACAATTTATGACATATAAATAACCTCAACCAAACTTTAATGTATTATCAAGTTTTGGTGAATAGATTATTATATTTTAAATTGCAAGGTAATGTTTTTAATTTTAACAAATATTACGTTTTGTGACCATGTTCGACAGTACAACGAATGTGATATATTCATATCTTCATAGCTCTTTTATGGCACCAGGTACTGTCATAAAATCCCATGCTTCTAATACGACCACAAAATTATTGTGCAGAACAATTACCAATGCTTTTTAAAGGTAGCGTATAAGTAAAATCAACAAGTTTGGCTGATTATATTTTATGATATAATTTTTAAGCTATTCATTAATTTATATGTTTGAGTTTATAGATTTTTAATGTCAATTGGTATGAAATTGAACATAACTCCATAATTTCTTTTATATTTACGCCCATATAGTTCTGATACTTTATTTTTAAATAAAAAAATAAAAACACAATACATGGCTTGAACTTTAAATTTAGTGACTTTCTACATTAGATTAACACGATATCTTTGTTAAAATTTACAAATAAATTCGATTGTTTATTGAAAAAATGAATGTTTTATCTAATATAGAACACATTCCGAGAAACTTTTATTCTAGTGCTTCAAAGCAACACGTTAAATTGACAAGATAAGACAGTCCTGCAATAGTTGTTGCAATTTATTTAAGAGCGGATTATGGCTCTTGGTAAATCCAGTAAAGGGGAAAGTAATACTAAAAGTGAAGTTGGTGAACAACGACACCTTACCCAGAGCAAACGGAACGTAGAACGTAGAAAGAAATACATAACCAGACTTTGTGATATAGGACAAGACCGATTTGAAATGTTAATAAAGGAAGGATTTAGTAACAAGGACGTTGAGTACCAGTTAGGTAGCAAAAGAAAATATTGTGGAATAGAGAATAAGAAAGTGTATAAGTAGTATTTGGATGAATGAGGAACTTTTAAAGAAGATGAGCTAAAAAACAATTATCCAGAATGGGCAGGAATATAGTGAAGTGCATGAGAAATCCGTGCATTTATGTATGAACTAATCCTATTAGTCGTGGAACCATTGAATGCTTTTTCATTTACACAACTTCTAATGGCTCTCAAGGAAGGGAGATATGGAAAACCATCAGAAGTTATTAAGATGGAAAACTTACTGCAAAGATGAGATACCAGCAGAGTTTGTAAGTAAATAAGCATTCCAATAGTTAAATATGTGGCTGCGACTTGAAACTCAACTAGCCATGAAGAGACAATGCAACATGTTTTAAAAGTCCGTTTCTATTTTTCTCCATTCCCACGAAATTTAAGGCTATACAATGTGAGCCAGCACACCTTCTAATGCTGATAAAAGTAATCCTTAACCAGAACTAAGTATAAGATTGTGAATGAGTTGTTATAAGGTCAAAATGGTTTTAGTAGAGTCCACGTCACCCCAAAAAAACATGTTCGGCCTGAAGAAGTTTAATGAGAGAACCATAGAAGTTAAAAGGACTCTTTGTATATCCAAATACCTTTTGTTTGTTGACGATGTAACAGTTATAGACGAATTTAAAGACGGAATAAAACGGTTGCATGACCTGCTCTTTGCTAAAGGGAAATACTGTAGACCCAAAGTAAATGTTAATAAAACGAAGAAAATGGTATTTTCATTACCTGAGGAATATCTCACAAAATACATCGAATTACATACTGAAGAGTTGGAACAAATAGACAAGTTTACATATTTAGGGACACGAATATTTGTAATGATGGAAGGTGGGAAAAAAGAGAAAAAGAAAAAGTGACAACAACAACGTTATTTTTCAATCTCTAAGCATTTCACAGAAGAGATGTCAAACTATAAGAGAAGAGAAGGTGAAACTGTTAAAATGTTATCAGTCTTACTCTACGAAACGAGAGTTGAAACCATTTGAAATGTGGTTTTATATGCAAATGACGATCGTTGATTATATAGAAAGAAAACTTATAAAGAAATATTGGTACCTGCAAAGACAAAAATGCAACTACTGGATATGTGAAGGAAACGGAAGATGCGCCAAATTGGACGTATGAACCAGAGCGACAGGTAGAAAGACACAAAGATGCTCATCACTTCAATGACATTATGAAATGGGTAAAATGTAAGAAGGTTGAACTAGGGAAACTGGTTCAGGCAGCGAGAAATTGAGAAGGACACCATGATTTAATGTTAATGTTTGTCCATTTTATGTTTGCGGAAGAAACTTAAATATGAAATTTCTTTCATAACTGTGTATGGAAAAACGTCGTACACAGAGTATGTTTTGTTAAGAATAGTTGTAACCGATAGAAAAAAAACGTTTAAAAGTTTATCAGCCAGTCGACACCCATCAGAACTTAAAAACAGAGATAGGAAGAATTATTGACAACAAGATGAGTATTATAAACTGAAGAAAATGTGGGAATGGATGATGTGATAAACATTCTAACTTTCACATCATTTATTTAAAACGTGTTATTACAACATTCATTATTATCTCACTAAAGGTTTCATACAGCTTTAAGAACTCGGTATGTATATATTTAAAGCATGTTACACATTGTGTGTGCTCTGGTCAGGATGACACAAAAAAGTAGTAGCAAACAAAGGGTTACGGTGGGAGTTACTTTCTGTTACTCATCACCCAGCTCTTAATGTCCTTTCACAGTGTTTCACGTTATTAATTAACTGACGGTCATTGCCAGTAGAAGTGACTTGTGGGCCAAAGTTGAAAGGTCATAGTTCAAAGTTGGAAGTGAGTGTATACTGATGGAGTAGAATCTTCATCTGAGTTTGTGTATTATTTTAATATTGGGAGCCAGTTTTTTACTGCATTCCCCCATAAAGAGTGCTTGTGCACTTTCTGAGATGCACAAGACACTCGTGTGTCCATCCCACACGAATATAGATATAGAAAGTGTAATATATATGTGTTGTGTGTGCAAGGAAGTGATGTAATCTATGAATGTAATTAACTTACGTCAAAAACAATAAATGTTCAATTACAGCAATAATTGGGTGGAGGGTTTGTGAGCCACCAGTAACGTGCACCGTTTTTCAAACCATTATCCCATAAAGTTTAAGTGATATTGATTCAGCTACTAAGGAATATCTATATAACGGACAGACAAACAAACGCATATATTTTAGTGCTTTACGTGTGTAGATAATAAGTTATTACAGCTTCATTTATTACCTAGTTGAGACATGTAATCTAAAATAAACACGTTTTATTCATCAATCATGCAATATATTTTTAATTTTACAAACAAATTAAATACTTTATTATACTAATGTTTCAATAACAACCGTAGTCATCGTGGTTTCTAATTTTCATCAAGACCCTGCATAATTAACCAGACATCGAATACAATTGAAACTTCTTGTTACGTTGTTCCTTAGGTACACATACGTACCGAACGTTTGGCTGACATCTGTTCATTATAACAGATGCCTACAGTTCAAGGAAACATGCGACAGAAAGCAAACCTTCATTAGCGTACTACCCCAAGCAGGAAGAGAATGGCAATGTAATGATAGCGTTGGGTTCATTATTAGCGTTTTTTTATTTTTCAAGATAGGATTTTGCCGTTGTAACGCCTGCAACGTCCTCTATGAGAGTAAATCGAAGCAAATCACTATGTGAGTAAGATGCCTTATTTAGTTTTACAATGTGTTTTCAGTCTTGTGCACTGATTTAACATAGTCCGAATATGTGCTTAGTAAATTGTAATAAAAAAACACAAGTCAGAATAACGTAATTGTTATTATGTGGAGAACGTGGCTTCAGATTAAATAAACAAAAACTCACTTTAAATTTACCGTTTTCAACGACAAGTAGTTTTCAGTCTGTTTAAAAAATATTTCATTTTTGAACAAGCTAAAAACTACTTTGAAACAGCCTTAAGAACGAAGGTATAGAAACTATATTTCCATAAACTTCATCAAAATTCGTAAACAAATTATGCAAGATTTGTTGTTTAACAGACACAGACAAAAATTTAACTTTGATAACTGAGAGTAAAAACAACGTTAACTGGTCTTTCAGGTTGAATTTCAGACTCTAAACATGAGAATATATAGCAATAATTAACAAACATTTTTTATCATCTTGAATACATTTTTCAAAATGATTTTTTTATATCTCGTTTTGCTTTTCTTGATAAATGTATATAATATTCGATATGTCAGATTTGGATCGAGTACAACGGCTTGCTTAAGTCATTTTTCTGTTGACGGCTGCAAAATATTGAAAAACTTATTCCAACTAATTTTGATCTGTAGTTGTCTTGTTTTTATTTCTTCAGCATTTGCATGAAAACGTACAAGTGTTTATCGCTATTTTTTCATTATCTTAAACCTTGTCTGATTTTGTACTTGTTTGTGTGAATACAATATAAATAAGATTATATACGTATATATATCAAAACAGACTTTTAAGACGTCCAGTGTATTTATTGGTCTTTTTGAATAACTTAAAACTTTTGAAACTGATTTTTTGCTTTAAATCGGTTTTCCCGCACAACCATCACCGATAAAGAATGTATGCTATATAAGATATGCTTTATTATCTTGCATGTATTTCTTACTCTAGAAACTTCTTATACTGCTCACATCTGCTGTTATAAAATAGCTTTATGTAATACGTGTTTTAATCCGAACGGATACGGTGGTTTGCGATCATATTGCAAATCAGTATTTGATTGGACTATAGGAGATCGAAAGTAATAATAATTGTTTAAAATCTTTAATTACTTACGAAGTCATGTTTAGTTTTTGCACTATCTTTAAAACGTTGAAATAAGAACTTTTTCATGATGAACATAGAATGATTTGTCAAATGCTATTCCATATTTTATTATTATTTCTGTTTTCAGTGTAAGTTCTGACATCTCTCTATTGTTTTCAGAAGAAGAAACAGAGGAACCAAAGTTTACTGTTTTAACAAAACAGCACAAGTCGGCCATTAGAGCTATTAGGAAGGTATAAATATTAATAATTTATTTTGCCTGTATCTTTCTCTGTTTGAGATTTTGAGTTTCATCGAAACTAGTGTATACTTTAAGAAACAATACACCTCGTTTAAAAAGTGATTTCAGTTTATGGTCCCCTCGAGGTGGATTCCTGAACGTGGTGAGGGGACCTCCCAGAGAAGGTTCTGTACTTTCAGTTTACCTCCTCTGGGATCTAAACATCCACCCATATATTTGCAGTATGTAATGCCCTGTGAAGGGGAAGAGAGGATCCTGGTGGTTGAGGGGTCCAACTCTAACACACCACTGGTCCACTTGAGCTAGGGTCAACCAAGTACCAGTGTTGGATGTTCTCAACGGGTGTTGTGGACATTGTATCTGATGCTGGTGTTTGGGTATAGTTCTCGCAAAATCCTAGCGTTGCGGCAGTGTTTCTCTTTGGCGTTATAGTGCGTTCCCTCGTAGAACTTCATGGCGGGTGGGGTTAGGGGCCACTGAAATGTAGCATCTTTATTATGGATACCCTCATTTATGAAAAATAAATTAAAAAACTGGAAAAAAAATTATCAAAAAACAACCACGCATTGGCAACTCTGTTGTACAGTCAACATCAAAATCAGATTCTGTACCTCGATTTCTAATTATCCATCTCTTATACGAGAAATCCTTAGGGCAGATGTCCACCTTTTTTATCCAAAGAGGGATTAGAGGAGCTTCGTGGCTCCCCTAAATTAATAAAGAAGTTGCGCTCTGGAAACATTTTAGTGGAAACGTTTTCACCACGACACACCAAACACCTCTTGACATCAAAGGCCATTAGGGATATACCCATCGATGCTACTCCCCATGCAATTTTGAATTATTCCAGAGGAGTTAGAGCTGAGAGGGATTTAAAGAACATTCCTGAGTCGGAGATCCTAGCAGGTTTCTCCAGCCAAGGCGTTTCTGCGGTGCGCTGGGTGTCCACTCGCAAAGACTAAATTATGATGCTTACTAATGTTCTGATATTGACGTTTACATTACCACGCCCTACTGCCACAGTCAAAACAGGTTATCTGAATTGTAAGGTACAGCCATACATTTCCATGTATTCCATTTCTTTCATTTCCATTTATACGATGTTCGAAATCAGGTGATTCTGTGAGCTCTGCCACGGTTTTTTGTGATTTGGTTGTTACACACAAAATCTCCTGCGTAACATTTCTCTTGCCCTGGATCACACGAACTGTACTATTTATTTTGACTCACTTAGTTCTCTACTGGCCTTGGAATCCCTTCACGTTAGCTCTCGCCCTGTTCTTGTCAATATTCAAAACCGACTGGCTCATTCCTCTCTATCATCTACTTCTATCCAGTTTTACTGGATACCAGGCCACGTTGGTACTCACGGTAACGAACTTGCTGACATCGCAGTTAAATCTATCAACTTTGGTACTGTCACCACCGTGCCTGTCCCATACAAGAATTATGGTCCAGTATTCAAGGCTCGGCTCCGCACTAGTTGGCAGTCGACTTGGAGCAAGCAACGTGATAGCAACCTTTTCTAGATCAAACCTTCTATTGCTCTTTAGCCGTATTACTTCCGTGAGGATCGGAAGGAAGATGTTGTTCTGGCTACGCACTAGTCACAGTCTTTTAACTCATCACTCCCTTTTATCTGATACTGATGCACCGTTGTGTGGTCTGCGTGAGACTCGTGCCGCAATAACCCACATTTTATTGTCATGCCATCGCTATGATTGAGAACGACGGCACCATTTTGAAAATGTTTTTACCATTGGTTCACCTATGACATTGGACAGTGTCATTGGCAATGGTAACAATGCCCAACTCAGTTGTGTTTTTAAATTTTTAAAAGCCATTGGTCTTTTTAACTCTATTTAAGATTTTAATCTGAAAATTGGACTATGTTTTGTTTTCAGTATGATTCATATTTATATTTTAATGACTTTACTTTTTTACTGGTTGTTTGGCGCAGATAGCTCAGTTGTTTTGCGTCAATAAACGCGAAATAACCAACCAACCATCCAATCAGCTGATAGTCATTGTGGTTAAAACAGTTCTTAGCTTTAAATAAATATATACGTTTAACAGCGAAAAAACAAAACCTTTCTATCTCACAATATGTCCAAACCTCAACACAACTGCAAATAAACCTATCCTGTGGTAGGTAAAAAAGTGTATATGGTTAAATGATAAACCCAATTTATGATGGCCCTCGCTTGTTTTTCACTTATTGTTTGTGTAAATAAACTTATATAATTTGTTAATGATTGCGTTAACCCCATACAAATGTAAATTTGTAGCAATATTTCAATTATTTTGCAAAGCACTTGACAAAAATAAAAATCTTTATATCAGTCCGTTAATAGTAATAATCGAAAGGAAAATGCGCTTCAAAACAGTCTGTCAATTGTACAATTTTTGGCCTTTCTATTAATAGCAGACTTATGTAAATGGACATTAAAGAGAGATCACATCTTGTATTGGACACAACTGTGGTCGTGATCTCCTGGTGAGTAACCGAAAAACAGCCGACTGTACAGGGTTAATTATTAATTCATTTACCAGTGATTAGGATTCCATTATTTCGTATCGTACCATCCAATCAGTAATAAAAATAGTGTCATGCAGTATTCAACCTTCAATCCAAGAATCATTACTTCAGATGTAATTAAAAAGGTACAAACTCAATTGTCCTTTAACTGTAAATTGATACAGTGACTAACAGCACTTCTGGTACAATATTAATATAGAGACAACGATACGAGACTCTTAACCATGTTTCTATTGTTTCAGCATGAAAAGTTGTATGAAATAACGTAATGTTGTGAGAATAGTGCTAGTAACATAGTCTGAGTCATTTAATTTCTCTAGGAATTCAATGCTATTGTCGGTTGATTATGTTAGTTTCATCCCTGGGATTTCATTCAACCATGATGGACAAGAACTCTTCTGAGACAACAATTAACAGTGGTTTAAGTCATCTTCATCATTTACCAAATTTCAATCCAACTGAACATTCTTGGGACAAACTTAACTGATGCATTCTTCATCATAATTCTCTGACGTTTATAAACCGATGCTAAACTACTATTAAAATATAATCGTACAATATACCTTTCGTCATTTTGGGGAGTGTTTCTCAAACCCAAAGAAATCCAATCTGATATAACCCTAACACAGCAGAATAGTTCCTAATCAAATGAATAAAAATCAGCTGGTATAGAATCCAAATAGTGCTTGTAACGCTTAATCAGATATAAGCAAAGTGCTTTGAACTGCTGTGTTCAAAGGTTTCAATTATCTTACGTTTACATTTATTTTTGTCATACTTACTGTGTTAGTGTTTTCGAAGAGAATAATACTTTAGGACGATTTTAATACATAATTATAATTACTACTATCAGTGCATTTTTTATTTATCTAACTAAATACAAAAACCGCAAAAATTATGTTAATTTGTAATTACGGCGAAATTTTACTGGTAAACATAGAAGTTCATTAAGTTTTAGTAGGTTTAAGAACTTTGAGAACTTTTCATAGAAGACGCTAAGCACGTCCTGAAGCGTTAGAAAAACAAGATCATGTAATAAGTTTTGTGGTTATTAAAAGGAAAAACTAAAGTTTATTAAAATATAATACACGAAGTATGAAAAGCTAGTACGGTTCAGAAGAAAAAGAGTCGACTATAACAGAACAAACTGATGAAATAAGTGTACAAGTCCAGTTCATTGATTTGTTTTTACAGATAAAATACTTCGTTGCCAGGAGAAAGTTCAAAGAAGCTTTGAAACCTTATGACGTAAAGGATGTGATAGAACAATATTCTTCCGGTCATGTTGACCTATTAGGCAGGGTAAAAAATTTGCAGGGAAGGTAAGAGAAAAACATTTGAAACTGACGAAATCCCTTTATTACAGAATAATCACAGAAATAATTAAAATGTAAATTTTGAAGATTTTACAGCGGTTTTCTTTTTAGGCAAATCCTTCTTATATTTAAAATAAATATATGTATATAATATACACATTATAATTGTATAGATTATCCCATGGTAATGCAAAAGTATTGTCACAGGAATGTTAGTATAATACGAGATTTAAAACAAAATTGTTCAATCACATTCTTATGCGAAATTTATCACCGTTAATGAAAATACAGTATCGTTAATTTTAATTCTCACAATTATCGAAAAAAGCATGAAACTGTTATATTATGCTCGTAGGTTAGATCTCATTTTGGGAAAAGCGGGTTCAACAGCTAAGGACGTATATCAGTCCAAAATCAGCTTAGCCTCAAGGATAGTGAAAGTGGAAAGATCGGTGAGTTCCTTTTATTTCAATTTTTTAGCATTTTCTTGATAAGTAACATGCCTACAATTTCATATTTGTACAGATAGGTGTACTCGTTTATATGGCATTATATTACAAATTCGGTTTTAACCTTTTTTGTTTTATTTCTTTAAATAGTTTTGATAGGTAAAAAGAAAGTAGTGCACAATGGTTTATATTCTTTAAATGTGCTTAATACATTAAAAACTTAATTGACACCGGTTTTCTCTCTAAGTGCTTTCATTATATATATATTTACATAAAGAGTAGCCCAAGAGTTGGTGGTGGGTGGTGATGACTAGCTGCCTTCCCTCTAGTCTTACACTGCTAAATTAGGGACGACTAATGCAGATAGCCCTTGTTCTTGTTTCAACATATTAAGAAACCAAATAAACACAGCCACAAAACTGTGTTAACCTGATAACATTTACGATGAAATTAGCAAAATAAAAGAACACTCCTTCAACATCAACAAATTTCCTCAAAAAACTGTAGAAAAAATTATACGCACACATTTTGACCAACAACAATAAATACTAAGATACAACAAACTACAAAACCTGAAAATGCTGCATACCATATGTTCCCGACATCAGAGAAAAAATAACCAGCATTTGGAAAAACGTATAACAAAACACAACATTTCACTAAACACCAAATTTACTAAAAAACCAGGTACAAAACTAAAGTCCATACTATCTAATAACTACACTGACAAACACAATACGAACGTAATTTATAAAATACAATGCAACAACTGCAACGACTTCTGTACTGGAGAAACAAACAGAAAAATAGAAGTAGATTAAAAAAACAGAAAAAAAACGCCTTCATGTATTTTTGAACACGAATCAAATAAACACAACATAAACATAGAAAACATACAGATATTGAGTAGGGAAACAAATATAAACAAACTCAAAATCAAAAAAGCCCTATTTATACAGCAACTAAAACCAAAATTAAACCAGTATAAAAAAACACCTTTATACCTATACTAATTAATATGGCCCGGGGTTGCGGGTTCGAATCCCGGTCACACCAAATATACTCGCCCTTTCAGCCGTGGGGGCGTTATAACGTGATGGTCAATCCCACTATTCGTTGGTAAAAAGTAGCCCAAGAGTTGGCGGTGGGTGGTGATGACTACCTACCTTTTCTCTAGTCTTACACTGCAAAATTAGGGACTGCTAGCGCATATAGCCCTCGAGTAGCTTTGCGCGAAATTCAAAAACAAAAGAACACTAATTAATAACATAACATCAACCTGCAATGCGCCCAACAATCCAGTACCTGTTTGTACTCACGTCCCTGAGACATGCGTCCTTCAACGGTCACATTCAAAGACTCTCTCTTTCTTAACCTGAAGATTACCTAGGAAGGTCGAAATGTTGTTCTCTCATTATGAATAACAGAGTTAATTCCAATACCACTGTTCTGAGATACATTTTTAATTCAAATGGGTTTCTCGTCATCAAGAAACCAAACCATTATAATAAAAAGAAGGCAATGCACAGTGTTTTATAATCATCATTACATTGTTCTTAATATGTACTTGTTCACATGTTGCAGTGTTTTTTAGTCGTTTATTTTGAAGAACCTGTGACGAAATTTATTTGTTGGAAGTTAAACATAAGAACTAAAACACGAAATGTCGTGTTCATTTTGTTCTAGTGCTGTTGCATTACTTACATGATGCATCTGCCATTTATTATTTTATAATGTAAGAATACAAGTGAGATTTACATAATATATTTTCTCATGGTAATATAACCAGAATTTAAAATACGATTTTAATATTCGCTGGAAAAAAGTATAATTTTTTTCTCTTTTTTTTATTAGGTTGAAGATATCGAGAATAAATTAGACCAACTCATGGAAATGTACTTAGAAGATAGACAACAATGGAATTCACCCATGACACTTAACAATATACCGCCCTCACCATCACACTCCACAATGACATTAGCACCCCTAAAAAGCCCCATCTCCCCACTTCCTCCAGCTATTCCACCCACACTGGACAAACTCAGATATAACTTTGCAGAGAAACAGCCTAGTGAGCCCAACACTCCTGTAATAAAGAACATCAGTCGACCAATGCAGCGTGGAAACTCGGACCTGAGTCAGAGGCTGAAAAAGCGAGTCACGTTGTGTCATTCACTGGACACGAACACAAATATAATGGAACAGCCTCGAAGGTCAGCTGAAAGTGACTCTTTCTTAGCGGTGTGTCCAAGTATAAGGATTGAGACAGAAAACCAAGTAGATTCTCAAAGTACGTTGTTGTCATCCGTAGACTCTGTAGGTCAAATTAGTACGGCAGGTACAGAAGTCGAGTCTTTAGCAGCAAGCGATGGAGATTTAGAACTTTGCCCTGAAGATACTGAAATAGCAGAGTTTCTGAGGTCAGGGGGGAGTGAGAATGCTGACTCTGATTGTGACATCAGCACTATTACTGTTATCTTACCTGAAAAGGCTTCTTTACTGAGGGAGCAAGTCCGTGATTTAAAAACTTAAGAGTGTGACGCCATCTCGTGATGTTTTGAAACGTTATCGTCTAGTCATGCTTTGACTTTTGTATGTACCGATATCAAAATTACTGCAAATCTCTTGTGAGAGAGGGGAATTTGACATTTGAAAGTCCTGTGCGTGGCATCTTACAAAATATATGAAGCTTTAAATTATGCCGAGGTTCCATACGTTATATTAATATTATTTGAAGCCTCATCAAGTCATTGCAGGCCATGTCCGTGTGTCCGGTCGTTCTCTCTTTGACGAATTTGCATCTTGGTAATAATCCTCCATCGTAGATTCCATTACAAAGTCCTCTATCGAAAATTATCATTTCCAAAATACACCATTCCTCACTGATGGTTTTCCATAATCCATCTAATGTATGAGGATGATGTTTTCCTTGTGCCCATTTCAAGTTTTATCGAAGAGATGTCTATAGGCTTTGCAACCGGCGGCATTATTGGAATGTTTCATTCACCAGCTGCTTGAGGTACGTGACAATTCAATGGATATTTCATGAAAACAATTTGTAAATACGTGACTTATGTCACTTTTATAGACGGAGATTATTCTTAATTATGTTGTGTACTGTCTCCAGTCTTGGAAATTCTGAATCTCCAATCTAAACGAATCTTTATCATCTGAGAGTATGGATATGTTTTTCTTTCAGAAAAGGCTGTTGCATACCTTTCCATAACGCGATCACTTTTCGTTTCGTTGGCATCACACTAACTGCATAACGCCAAACAGTGTTAAAAAGTAGTTCTGATATATGTCTTTCCGACTCAACTTTATATCGGCTGTGACTTGCTGGTATGCATATTCAAAATCGTTTTGATATAACGTACTTAATCTTCTGTATAAATATCAACTTTATTAACCACATTTCTCAATTCACAACTCATTCAGATTGGTGCATTCCATCCATTCCACTTCCCATCTCGTAACCGTGATTAGCTTCTTCTATGGTCAAAGTAACCAATTGCGGTCTGAGGTTGAAACTGTTTATTTGTATCAACAAAACTAAAGAATCTCAGGAATATTTAGTATAGTTCCATACTTTTGTTAAAGATGCGAGTCCTTTGATAGCATAGAACCCGTACTTAAGCTTCATATATAGATATATGTATATGTGTTTGTATGTGGGTGAGTGGGTGGGTGGATATGTATTTGTGGCCTAGTTCCATCACTAAAGCTTTACCTGTTAAGATAGTAAGGAGTTATCTGGTATCAGTGGAAATGTGAATAATTATTCGATATAAGTGAGATAGGTTTCTTAAGATACTTGTGATATTTCTAAGCTTTAATTTATGTAATTTATATTTCAAGAAAGATATATATAAATGTAAGAATTCAGCGATCACTTTTATATTTTGCCAAAGCTTTGAGTCTAAATGTATTGTATAAAAGATCATTACGATTTCGCATGTCTTGTAATGTAAGACGTTTCAAGGATAAAGTTATAATTTCATAGATCTGGGTTTCTTTCTTACACTGGGACTGTATATCAGTTATTACCTATTAAAACAACTACAACTTAAGATTTTACTTTCCCATTTTCTCCTGACAGGATATTGTAATTTTTTTCATTCAACAGTATTTTATCTGTAGAAAAATAACCAGCTTATATAAATATTGGATCTGTGTAAATAATTATTTAGAGGATAAAACTTTTAAGTAAATACAATAAACAGTCACCATTACTAACTATCTACACATTACAAATGGACCTAAATGTTTTTGGTAAACGACTTAGTATACTTTATAATGGAGTATTTTTAAAATGGACGCAAGTGCTTTTTAATATGGCAAACCGAACAACTTGCTTTACGATTTACATACACACTTGAATCAAATTTTTCAACACCATTATGATAATGTCTTTTTAATACATAGTTTTAGTTTTAATAAACTGTTTTCAATAACAACAGAAATAGAAAAACATGCCTGTTTGGTAAACTTCTCTGTTACATAGATTTAAAATATTTTGGTGTGAGCAACACGTAGATAAATATATATATCTATATCCCGAACAACAGGCCATACCTAGGGCTTTTTGTTTTTAATTTGAACTGCTTCATATGAAATTTCTTGTAAATGCAAGCAGACTTATGACAACATAGTAGATGCTGGTTAGTTTTTCAGAACAGTTTATCACATGACATGTTCCTTTAGAAAGACTAATTTTACGTAGGAAATAAAACTGTGACGGTAATTAATATTTTGAATAAGGGTAAGGCTCGGCATGGCCAAGTGTGTTAAGGCGTAATCTGAGAGTCGCGGGTTCGAAATCCGGTCGTACCAAACATGCTTACCATTTCAGCCGTGAAGGCGTTATAATATATCGGTCAATCCCACTATTCGTTGGTAAAAGAGTAGCCCAAGAGTTGACGGTGAGTGGTGATGACTAGCTGCCTTCTCTCTTGCCTTACACTAGTAAATTAGGGACGGCTAGCGCAGATATACCTCGTGTAGCTTTGCGCGAAATTTGAAACAAAGCACCACAAGACGTGGAAATGTATTCTAAAGGAAACTATTAAAATCCACAAGTTTGATGAAAGATTAAGTTTATTAAAACCTTTTTGATACATTATGTATCTGCTAACTGTGCCTGAGGAAAAGCATATGCCTGAAACGCAGCTAAACACTTCAAAAAACTAAATTCTTTATCTGACGTGTGTTTTTATTAGATTCATTAATATTTTGGACTTAAATAAGTAACGTTGTATGAATGTTTTAAGCATTAAATTAATTACACGAAATGTATAATGAATATGATTACTTATATAGGTTTCAGTAATCAAGGAAAAACACATTAGTAAAACGCTTTGACAGCCATAATTATACTAAATTTAACGATTGTCAAATAGGTTTGGTTTAAATTTTGCACAAACCTACACGAGTGCTATTTGCGCTAGCTGTCCCTAATTTATCAGTGTAAGATTAGAAGGAAGGCAGCTAGTCATCACCACCCACCGCCAAATCTTGGGCTACTCTTTTACGAAAGAAAAGTTGGATTAACCATATCATTATAACGCCCCTACAGCTGAAATGGTAAGCATGTTTGGTGTGACAAGGATTCGAATCCGCGACCCTCATATTATGAGTCGAGTGCCTTAACCACCTGGCCATGCCGGGCCCTGTCAAATAACCAAAAGAATAAAATAGAATAATCGGTGTTAGTTTAGAATAAAGTAAGTAATATCATATAGAAAGTGTACAATTTCAATTCAAATTAATCATTAAATCTTTAAATGCAAATCACTTATATATTTGTAGAGTTAACCAACAAGATTCGGTAACTTGTTTTTATAAACCAAAGTAAACGCGTCTTGCGCAATTCCTCTTTTTAAACACCTTCGATGATTACTGAGTACTGTAGTGCTTAGTGTGTAGCACTAGGCAGAAGGAAAAATGCCCGTCGCATTCGGTTTATTATTCTATAATGCTTATAAGTTATAGACTTATTTGAGCACTTTATTACTATTAACGAGTGTTTGACAGCTTGTGAGACTCTTAGCATTATTGAAAAATGTTATTAAAGTGGAGAACCAGAAAGCAGCTAAAGAACCAAAGTGTTCGTCTTTCTTTTTTTCTTCTTTCATGCTAACCAAAAAAAAAAAACGTGAGAGAAGATTTCGTAATTATTTTAGTACGACAGAAAGACATTTTAAAAATACTTGAAAACAGGCTGTCACTAAGCTCGGTAGTTTTTAGTATCTAATGATGGATCGAGTAAATAATGGCCGTTTTATTTAATCTGTCGTTTCATGATGTTTACAAATAACTGCTAAAAGTTGAGTTATAGCCTTATTTGAGCACCTAATTGTCATTATCGAGTGTTTTACAACTTGAGTAACACTAATAGTATTATGTTTTTCTACCATACGTATTTTGGTAGGAAAATAATGAAAAAAAAAACTACTACTTAGCAGTGAGTTAAGTTTATAAGCATACATTTTTTTCCATGTTTCATGATAACGGTTTCTTTTCTGATTACTAGATGGCAGCACAAATTGGTCTTATATAACGACAGTGTGTGACTTTTTCCTTGTACAAAAATGATATCTGCTAAAACAATTTCAGTTAAAGTAAAGAAAAAATAACTATAATTAATATTTAAGGTATCAAGGGGATCAAGTATTTATGCAACTGGCATATCTGTCTACATGTTATTGATGTCTAACCTTAGTTTCTTAATTATCAAAATAATAAATTATATAGCAGTCTGCTTTTATTCAAATTTTAAGTGGGACTGAATCTGTGATCTGTGCGTTTATGCATGGTATCATATTTCATGATCTAGGATCTGTATGATGCTATACATATTAATCGACTTGATCTTATGATGTAGTAGAGTTGGTTGTATGTGCATGCAGTGAATTTTGGTAAAATTGGAAGAGGTGGTTCTCTAAATATCCGTTTAATGTCGGTCCAGCACTTTGAAGCACTTGTACCGTTCTAAAGGCACCATTCCAGTTTCACTGCCTACCCCCATTTAATCCAAAATTAGAGAAACTGATATTATATTAGCGATATAGGTATTATTATTAAATTATAAAAACAAAACACTTACCTATCAACCTACTTCAAAGAAATAGTTTTGAAAAGAAAGAAAAAAGTAATAAAAAGATTGCAAAAGTTGAATATGATATAGAGATGACAATACCGAAAACTACAGAAACAAGATAGGGATGACTACACAAAACCATAAAAATCCCTACATAAGTAAGTATTGAGTCCCTTTTATAGGCTTATGGTTATTATCTTCTCTAAGAATATATAGCAGTATTCATTTTAGATACCTTTATTCAAACCTGAATCCAGCAGCTAATTCAGCTAAAAGTTATTATTGGAAAGACTTCGTTACTTATACAGTGATTTTGTATAGTTTTGTGTATTCGTCGTTATCTTGTTTCTGTATTTTAACATTACCATTCTTACGTCATACCTAGTTTTGGATTTTGTTTCATTATTTTTATAAGCAGTCAACCTTTCATGTACATGAGTCATTTTATATTTAATCAATATACTTATATGGCAAAAGGGAAGTAACTATTATGCCTGTAGTTTTTCAAGTTTTTATTTTTTATGTTTATTATTCTGTAAGGGCACTTAGGAAACGTCATAAACTTCTCATTTCTCTCCTTAATAGAAGTTTACTTTACGTATTGGATTATGACTGTTGTAAAGGTTAAGTAGTTGATAAAATGGTTCAATGAAATGTAATTGATTTTAGGTTTGGAAAAGATTTAGGGAGTAGTTCCAAAATTAACGAGAATTTCTGGAGGGATATTCCACCATTCCAGTTTTAATCATTTGTTTTCAAGAAAAGAAACTTTTGCAGAGATGTGCTATTAAAATACAAATCTATAACAGAGAGTTCTAGTAGGTTAACTGTTAATTAGTGTGTTTCAAGATTGGGTTCTGTGGTGATTATTATAATAGTCCTAAGTTTCGAATAAATAATGACATTGTCCCCAAAACAAAAAGAACGGTTTCTTTATTAAAACAAAGATAAGTGATAAAGACGATAATTGTTTACTTAGAATTAGACATTTGTGTTAAAACTATAAACAACTATAAAAAAACTTCCGTCTCATATGGAGATTTCAATAAAATCTTATATTTATACCGGAAGGAATGTCTGCTCTTGTAAAGATTGCAAAAGCCCTAATTAACGCTTTTTTTCGTCTGGAAGCTCAGTGTTTTTGAGACGAAAACGTATCTACTCACTGAGAAACTATGTGTAAAACATGAGCAGACAGATAAATTTATTTTTCAGCTCATAAACAGCAACATAACGCTGTCATACAACATCAAATATGACGTTTCAGGTCCGTTATCTCTCTGGTAAAGGATTAAATTGAAAACTTGGAATAGGGTTTCTCTGAAAATATTCCAATATTTAATTTTTAATTATATAGTACATATAACTGTTTAATTATCAGTAACAATTAGGTGTCAAAACCTAATAAAAATGAATTGCAAAGTAATGATTTTCTATACTTTTTCTTTATGGCAAAACTACTAAGGAAGGGCAATCAGTAAATAGTTCCCTCTCACTCAGGCATCCACAACTTAGATTTAGTTGAATATTTTGTAGCATTCGTCAGCACTAAAATTCAAAGCTCAACATGAGTTCGTGATAATCCTGTACTTGCCAGAAACATAGCTAGCAAACAGTAAATAAATGTAAGAGACCAACCATTGAGTGTCATCAAATAAAAGTCAGTACTTTTCGCAAAATAAGCAAGCACCATATGTTTCCTTTCTTTAAATTCAAACACAATCTCAGTCACACATATAAATGTTTTGAGGCCCAGTATTTAACCATAAGTGGCTTTACTTTGATATTTCCTAAAATTAATAGAAATGAGTTGATAAATACTAAAAGCTTTATCAAAGCACGCTAGTGAAACGATAAAAAACTCTACAGTTGAGAAGGGTTAAGTGATCAAACATTTAAGATTTATTTATGTTTGTAAACACGAAGCTCATATTTCACAACTGTGCTATTTTCAGTTCTTAAAAGTATGCACTCTCCATGGAGTGTTTACAGCATTTAAAATGCAGGGCCTTTAATTTTTGTCATAGTCACATTAGGCTTTTAATCTTTGTAATAATGACATTGCTTTCAGTATTTTAATTTATTTATAATTAATTTATTATCTCTATATCTTGCATGACTCTTGAACTTATTTCATGCTGTTTATATATATAGTCTTTAAAGTGTTTGTTTATTTAAATTTTTATATACTGCAGTTTTTGTAAGATGATTTGAGAAAAAACATAAGTGCTTTTTCGACTGCGTATATAGTCCCGTACAAGCTATATTTTATGACGATATCCATGAATGTAATATCGTCTTAGAACGAGAGTATTATAGTCAATATATTCCTAATAGGGGGAAATCTTCCTGCATATCCAAGGTTTTAAGTACGACCCTGAATAACTTTACTATTATATTTAAGAAATTCTTCATCATAGCGAAGAATATTCATCATATTATGCTAAATATTATTCTTTTAATACTATTCTTTTGGATAGAACCAGAACGCTTATAGTAGTGGAATTATTTTCGTTTTACAACAAATGTAGATTAATATCGACCTATTACTAATGTACATTAATAAATGAATAAAGAAAAAAAAGATTCGTATAAGAATATATCCAAATAATAAAAAATGAAATAAAAAAATATCAATGTACCACAAAATGAGGTACGTAGGCTACACAGTTTTAATGTATTTTATCTGTAGTTTTTGAATTCTAATATAATACTTTCCTCTTCACAATGTTAAAATAATTTATGATAAGTAATGTAATATAGCCATAAACCTAACCCTTTCTTTCGTCTTTTTAAATATATAATATTTAGAGTTAAAATTATCACACTTAGAGCAAAAAGGAATAGTGTACGTTACATTAGAATGTCATTAGTTTAGGATATTTTATGAAGACTTTAATTTAAATAGAATACATCCCGATTATAGTTAAACCTAAATGTTTCAAAGACAATTACATAGGAAAATTTGAAAGTTATTTGTAACTATGTAATAAGTACATAACTCATAGTTTTCTTATTTTTAAGGACATAGTATTTATGTATAAACATACTGATTTTCAAGTTACTACCATAGTATTATTGTGTTTATAGTTGTGTTGTCACATATCTAGAAATGTTAAGAAGTAAGATGAAAAATATAGTAAATCTTTCAGTACATCCATTTGTAGCTGAATTTCATATTAAAATAATATTCACGTTTTACGTACGGTTGACGCCCATCAATTATAGATTTCATTTTTTCCGAACAAAAAAAGCTGATACCATAACAGAAGTGACCTGTTGAGAATTTCATTCATTAAATTGTACCTTTGCTTAATTAAAGCTTTATATAGAATATTAGTTGTTTAAGGAAATTTATAACCCACCAATAAAATACCTGTGTTATGATATTTTATTGTTTATAACAAATGTGCATGATTGTGGTTTTTCTTTGAATTCAAAGCTGCGTAATCTCAAATTTCATTTATAGTAGTACAATGACCATGTTTATCTTTTAAACTGTGATAATACCTCAAAATAAATTTTTATCATGTTTAGAATACATTTCATTTTTTATTTCAGTTCTCCAAAATAGCTTAGTTGAAATAATTACTTCGTTTATAAGATGAAGTTTTAACCTAATTAAAAGATCTAAAAGAATTGATTTTCGGAAACATAAATCTGTGGAATCTTAAACAGCGTTCAACGGTTGTGATGTGTACATATATTTGTTGGTGGTTTCAAGAATGAACATATGATAAACTTGGGTCATTATAAATCCATTATTCTTGATTTAGAATAATTACTATTTATATTTTAAACTCGGTGCTTATGAATCCATTACTGGTAGGTGAAATATTATCTTTGAATATCTTTTAATGCATCTTAAAGATTTTCGATAATAAATAAATATATATATATATATATACACACACATAATTAGTCTGACAAAAATCATTGTAAAATAAAAACGGTCAATAAATAACCTGCTTCACATTCTTGTCCTATGTCTTTTGTGATTTATGTTTACAAATGACATGAAATGTTATTTTGTTATGTACAAAATAAATTTCGTACAGAACTAAATATTGTGGTGTTGCAACTGTATTAGAAACATTGTTCTTTTCGTAACATTTTTTGAAAATTAAACCATTTTAAAATTTTAGAAACTGATCAATATCTGTTACTTTCTCACATTAAATTTACTTGCTTTTCAGTTTAGACATGTAAAATTTATTTACATTATTCAACATTTGTGATAACAGCTATCCATGTTAATGACTCTGAGAATTTTTATGAACTGCAACTGTTTTTGAAAGATAAGAAGACGTTCTGACTTCATTACTGAAGTCTTCTTCAGGTGAATTCAGCCTATTACGGATTTTGATATTTCATTCAGTTTAGAGTACACTAAAATGTCACTAGATGGCTTAACGAGCAGGAAATAATAATTTAAAAGCATTTGACACGAACTACTTTGAAATACCTTTGAATTCGTATTACATTTTTCAATAATTTTATTTCAAAACTTGAAACGTTATTAATTTACCTTCTATATTTTTTATAAAGAGTCTCACTTAAACCTGTTTAAAAATCAAAACTTTAACTAAAAACGTATGTAGAAATATTTATAGGTCAGCGTCACTAGCTCCCTAAATTATTGAAGACCTCTGAAATGCATATACAATAAAGAAACATTACGATTTAAATATAAGTATTTTTTTCGGTTTCTGTTTGACCTTCATCAAACACCACAAACCAACGACAGTACATAGAAGGCCCAGCATTGCCAGGTGGGTTAAGACGTTCGTCTCATAATCCGAGGGTCGTGGGCTCCAATCCCAATTACACCAAACATACTCTCCTTGTCAACCGTGGGGGCGTTATAATGTACGGTTAATCTCACTATTAAACAATGAAAAGAAAGTAATTTGGGATTTACCAAAAAATTACTAGCAAGATAATCCACGAACTGCAGCTGGAAGGACACTCAGAAACATATAACATTTTATAAAATACCCTGAAACATTGTCTCAGTATGTTAATGTCTTTTACATTTTTGTGAAGTTATAGATTTAAAAAACAAAATAATCGTAATGATGAACGTGTCTAAGTGAAATTAAAACTCACCTAGAGCAATAATTTATCAAAATATAACATTTAAGTAATAGCATAAATATATATGAAAACCTATATAAAACATTTCATATTTTCCCTTTTAAACATATATTTAATATATCTGGCGTGGCCAGATAGTTAAGGCACTCAACTTGTAATCTAAGGGTTGCTGGTTCAAATCCCCATTACACCAAAAATGCTCGCTCTTATCCACCGTGGGGACGTTATAACGTTACGGTCAATCCCACTATTCGTTGGTTAAAGAGTAATCTAAGAGTTAACGGTGGGTGGCGATAATTTGCTGCCTTCCCTCTGGTCTTTCCATGCTAAATTAGGGACGGCTAGCGCAGATAGCCCTCCTGTAGCTATGCGCAAAATTCGAAACAAACCAAACAATACACAGAACTGAAGTTGAGAAACTGATATAAACGACAATCAACAGAATGTCTTAAGAGTTTCTTTATTCAAGTTTCCTCTTAGTGTTTTACAGAGTCAAATAATTTACTCAATATTTCTTAATCTGAAAGTAACGAAATGTTGCAATACGCTATTCATGCTATCATCTAAATGAAATATTTGTATCTTTATCAGATACCAGGTGGAGCAGAAGAAGTTTTATTAACCTACGTACGCTTTTCTAAAATGTCAATGATTTAACTTTGTCAAAATCTTAACCGAAAAAAACTAACAATACAACTGGTAGGTTAGTGTAATTTATTTAAATTGAGCTGAGAATTGTCTGACGGCCCGATAGCTTTCGTACAATTAATTTTTTTAGCACAAAGCTACATAATAGGCAATCTCCGCTCTACACAGTATAAGGAAATATCCAGCTCCGTATCTCAACATTGTAAGCCTGTAAATCTACAGCTGACGTACTATACATATATTATTATGATAATACTTCATGTTAATTTTGACCCAGGTAACTTACCTTTTGAATACATAAATATATATCTATATACACAAGTGAGTTTTAGCCTAAACTTAAACATTTCAAGAATGAAAAACAACAACGGCGTTTTTGGCACAGTTAAAGATAAAATACCTTCTATATATTTCAGCTAAGTTACTTATCACCAGAGCTGTTCCAAGAAACCTCTCATATGTTTTTATTTTTACTTTTTCTATAGTACCACAATGAGTCTAAAATAAGTTTATAGACTTACACTTTGGGGTGAAAGTTAATATACTTTAACGGTATAATGTGTCAGAAACATTGGTGTGTAGATATTTTATATTTAAAACCAGAGAAAATTTAGGCATTAATAACTGTTACCTCAATCTTCTAGGATGACAAAAAAAAATTAAAGTCTGACAAGTTTTGGGGAAAATATGGATGATTTTTGTTTTTAAATTTCGCAAAAAGCTATACGAGAACTATCTGCGCTAGCCGTCCCTAATTTAGCAGTGTAAGACTAGAGGGATGGGAGCTAATTATCACCACTCACCGTTAACTCATAGATTACTCTTTTACCAACGAGTCGAATGCCTTAACACACCAGGACATGCCGGACCAGATATGGACGAATGCGGGTTTCCAAGGTGGATGTTATTCACATTTTTTTGAAATCTAAGGAATTGGGTAACACACCACTAATCATTTTTTATCTATTTAAAATGTACAAAAATCAGTTTTTAGAAAGATGACATTTTGTATGCATCTGATACATCCAAAAACTTGTTTATCTTTAGACATATCTGTAGTATCATGTGTAAAACAAAATACACATTTCTAACGGTATACGTTTGTATATATACATATCGCTGAGGACCTGATGAGTAATAAAATCGAATCGGGTAAGCGTGCGCCCTACGTTTGATATTGATGACACATAAAAATATCTAATATATTTTGTTTGTTTGTTTTGGAATTTCGCACAAAGCTACTCGAGGGCTATCTGTGCTAGCCGTCCCTAATTTAGAAGTGTAAGACTAGAGAGAAGGCAGCTAATCATCACCACCCACCGCCAACTCTTGGGCTACTTTATGTCTGTTGAAGTTCACTTCTTTCAGTTCCTATAATATTAGTCCTATAAAGATATAATAGAAAGACAACTTACGAATGAAGGCCCGGCATGGCCAGGTGGATAGGGCGCTCAACACGTAATATGAGGGGCGTGGGTTCGAATCCCGGTTGCACCAAACACGCTCGCACTTTCAGCCGTGGAGACTTTATGATGCGACGGTCAATTTCATTATTCTTTGGTAAAAGAGTAGTCCAAGAGTTGACGGTTGGTGGTGATGACTAGCTGCCTTCCCTTTAGCCTTACACTGCTGAAATAGGGACGGCTAGCACAGATAGCCCGCGAGTAGCTTTGCGCAAAATTTTTAAAACAAACCAACTTATGTATGAAAAAAAAAAGTTCGACCCAATAATGGAGGCGAGAAGGGATACAGTGTGCTACCTGAGATATGAAATCAAAATTGAAATCCAAACTTGTAGTTATACTCATAGCATTGATAAAAAATTTTACAGCAAATATTTATCCACTGGTTAGCCAGGCGAAATTTTTTGTTCAGTTTGGGGCATGGTGGTGGGTAAAACGAATTACGAAGCTTGCTAACTAATGAATTACTATTTGTTGTAAAGTTCTTATCAATGCTATAAGTGTTATGGTCGTCAATTTTGATTTCATTTCTTTTAGTCGCACACTGAATCCTTTTCTGGTCGTACCTTTTCTTCACACTTAAGTTGTTTTTGATTAGATATCATAATTTTTTGTCAGTACATACTAACAAATCACACCAGATAAGAAAGTGACACTCGATAGTGACCAACATTAGTCTTACAACCACAACCCTGCTTTTTAGAACATACCTTTATTTCACAGCACCAACAAGATTCTGTAAAATATAAGGTAGTAGTTTTTACTCGCTGAAACAGTGTTAATGACTTTATAGTAATGCCATGGAATTTAGATTAACAGTTTTTTATCATCAATCCCTGCACTCTATACAGCCGTATCAAGCGTTATTATGTTAATTGTAGATTGTAAAGATTTGTCAGTGAAATAAATTTGAAAAAAAAAATATAAAAAAAATATGGTTTTTCTATCAAATGAGGTTTTGGTAATTTTGGTGCGAAGAAAAGAATTCAATAAAATTGAGATGTTATGTTTTAGGTATTTTTAATGGATTGCCTATAAAGTTGATGTGTGAAGGAAAAGTCCATTAAAGCGCATCCACTGAAATCGTGCGATGGCTTGGATTAACACAGTTCGAGATCCAGAAGGTGAGAAATAGCTAAACAATCACGCTTGTTAACAATACACAGTGCGTCTGGTAGATTGCTTTTTTTTAATAACTGCACTCGGATTTAATATCTGTGACATCACATTCTTATTCTATAAAAATTATCATGTTGTGTCCAAAGAAGAACAGGTTGGACCACCAATAGGGTTTATCCCATCTAATTCCATTATTTGATTTCGAAATCACTAGCAAATCAGCACAACTTCACACAGTGATGATGTGAGTGGGGTTTGACCACCATCTAATCTGTATAAATAAACATCAACACGTACGTGTATGTGTATATGTATCCGTTCCTTATACGTTTTCACACTTCTTGATTAACCAACACCAAACTTGACACAGTGATACAGAATGGCACGAGAAAGGTCATGGAAAGATAGACAAAAAGGTCTCGTACATTAATTTACTTTAACTCTATGTAAAAAAAAAGTGAAGCTTGAAATGCCACGGCAATTAAAGATTCCTTCTCATTTATTTATTGGAAGTAGAATTCATTTATTGTGCTGATTCTCCTTGGTATTATTTGTTACGTTAAATATTTAATCTAGACACTAAATTTTCAAATAAATTATAGTATATAATTAACCATTTCGTACAGGATAATAAGACATAAGATCCTGTTCCAATGGAGTAATAATATATATTATTAACAGAGTGATTATTAATAATACTAATATATATTACTTCTACGTTTTATGCAAATAGAAACAAGCATGCTAATCTGTATGAAGTACCTTTTATTTTTTTTTACATTCATTACTACCCATTGCCTTCATCCTGATAGTATATACTGTAATCAGTGTTGTATTTTAAGCCTAAATCAAACCAACTTGGTAATTGTTAAATGTAGTTGTTGTTGTTGTTTTAATTAATACATCAACATAAAATTATGGATAAAATATCATAATTACGAGTATCGTATTAACACGTCACATAGAAATAATACGCATAAACACTGCACCCCTACCGTACCAATGCCATAGAAAATCAGTAATGTTCATGCAATATATCTAATTGTGAAATGTTAAATTTGGTTATTGTTAACTACAAAGCTGCACAGTGAACTATTTTTTTCCTGCTTACCACGGGCATTCAAACCCAAAATGTAGCGTTTCAAGCCGTCAGATTTACCTCTGAGCCAATGTAGAAGTACTGCTATTACTGTACTGGATATTCATGATAGCTGAAAAGCACGAAGATACATTTTCAATAACGACGCTAAACCTTTCTTTCTTTCTCATATTTCTTCAGGGTGAACTGGAAACGAGCAAGAAGTGTGAAGCTGGTCTATGTTCTAAAGCGATATGCTTATCTTTTGCTGTCCACGTCGACAACAAAGTATGCGTTTATTGTAATAGTGACTTCCTGTTTAGGGAAAAAATAAATAAATAAAGGTGGGAAAGGGTATGAAAATAAAAACATTGTTGAGATTTAGGGAATACTTAAAAGAATAAATAAAAATGAAATATTAAGTAAAAAACAAATGGATCATGAAAATTAGAACTCGAAGAAAATGATCATAGTTTATGAAAAAATGAACGAAAGGTCGAATAATGCTGCTATTATAGCGTGATACTTCTAAGGAGAGCTATATTTAAATTGGTAATCTCATTCAGTTATTTCACTGGCCAAGCGTGTTAAGGCCTGCGACTTGTAATCTGAGGGTCGCGGGTTTGCATCACCGTCGCGCCAAACATGCTCGCCCTTTCAACATTGAGAGCGTTATAATGTTACGGTCAATCCCACTATTCGTTGGTAAAACAGTAGCCCAAGAGTTGGCGGTGGGTGGTGATGACTAGCTACCTTCCTTTAGTCTTGAACTGCTAAATTATGGACGGCTAGCACAGATAGTTCTCGAGTAGCTTTGTGCGGAATTCAAAAACAAACAATTTATTTCACTTAAAATAATCGCATTACGGGTAAGATCATAATTAATTCTAGCGTAAATATCTTTGTTGTTTTGTGTTGATATTTGGTTTGTTCCTTGAAGGGCAGTGTGGGTTTATTCAATATATGCTGAGAGTGACATTAGACCCAAAAAAATGTCATTGTGCGTATGATTGTTTATGTTTTCTTATAGCAAAGCCACATCGGGCTATCAGATGACCATCTGAGGGGACACGAACCTCAATTTCAGTGTTGTAAATCCTTAGGCTTGCCGTTGCCCCAACGGGAGACTTTGCCTATGATTTTTTTCGTGTCGAATTAAGGTTAATGACGAAGGTTTAAGCAGTTTTCGTGAACCGACTCCTATTTTATTAGATGAGTTAGAAGACCAGTGACAATTCAATAATGAGGTATAATTATCTTTAGAAAGAGATTTGTACGGAAAGAAACAAGAGGGACTTTGAGGAAAACATACTTTGAAGTGATCATTGTAGTAGAAAATGAGATGTTTTTCAGTTTTGGAAGACAAATAAAAATAATTCTTCTAATAAGAGTCTAGTAACGGTTTTATAAACTGCTTCCAAAAACTGTATTTTATGAAGACAAAAGTTGGTAGGTACTTAATACTAAACTGAATAATATTTTCTATTTTTATTGAATGTTGTTACTTTTAATCTTTAGAACTCTTTATCTTATTATTGTTAGATTTTTTCAACTCTTTGCTACTTCAGTCGTTTTACTTGCTGCACATTTGAAGTTAATCCTTCAAATAAATTTGTCTACCATCTCTAAGCGCAAAAATTATTAAATGGCACAGCAGTGTGGCTGCGGATTTACAACGCTAGAAACCTTGTTTCGATACCCATGGTGGGCAGGGGACAGATAGCCTTTATGCTTAATTATAAACAAATCTTAATTGTATTTAACATATTAACGCTATTTGTGTTGTTTTATAAAAAAGCCACAGTTCTATCTGATACAAGGCCCGAAATGGCCAAGTGATTAAGGCGCTTGATTTGTAATCTGAGGGTGGTGGGGTCGAATCCCTGTCAGACGAAACATACTTGTTCTTTCAACCGTGGGGGCATCATAATATACGGTAAACCCCGCTATTCGTTGGTAAAAGAGTAATCCAAGAGTTGTCAGTTGATGATAATAACTAGCTGCCTTCCTTCTAGTCTAAGGGTAAATTAGGGATAGCCCTCGTATAACTTTGCTCGGAATTCAAAACAAACAAACATATCGTCTTTCTATAAACATTCCAAGTGCTATAATGGAAATATTTAAGAATATTTTTGCATATTTGATAAAAGTAAATGCAAAATGACAACTACTGATTAAAGATCACAAAAAGAAACTTTGATAGACGAGGTGTAATGGTCTCTCAGACAGGAAGTTTCTTTGTTAACTAATCTTTTTTCGTTGGTTTTCTCTAAATAAAAAAATATTCAACAGTAAAAAACGGCGTTGTTTCTAATAATGAATAGGTTAGACTGCAATGACTCATTCCATAACTTTTCAAGTCGGCGTCAGTCAGGGTTGGTGTTTATTTATTAAAAACCCTCTCAGTAGCAAGAATCTATAGGGTGGTCAGTGTACAAGAGTACAGTAAAGGGTAGCTACCGCCAACATAGATCACTTGGCACCATCTCGAGTCTTTTTTTATCCAGCCATCATTTTAGGACATGAAAGTCACAAATAATAACATAAGGCAGAATATACAGAAGACGAGTGTAGGACCCGGCGCTTGCCTTACGATAATAAATGATGTCGCCACAAGTACGTCTTTTAAGCAATTCAATCCTCAGCATTTTCAGTTCGTTCAATCAATGGGACCTTTCATAACACATTGAAAAATGAGCCCCGAAAAACTTCTGTAGATCGTGTTTTGGCGGGAAGTTAACCATCTCTTTCCATTCCTCCTGCCTCTTGTCGCATGTCTGTAATAGACAGTTGAAGAGCTATTAAACGAATCAAAAGCTTTCATTAGAAGTACTGGTAGTAGCAATCCTAGGTCGCGAGTTGGTTCACGCTTGTAGTTGATACATGTACCATCGCTTGCCACATCAAGCGTTTGTGAACCATGTGCTTGACATCTGGAGACATGAATGAGAAGGCCAAGCAGTTAGATGTCGTCGGCAGTATATAACTCTGCATATATATATATATATGTTCTTGTTTTTGTCTTTTGTTTAGTATCTTGAGGTTTTCTTATAATGGAAAAATATTAAATATACATTATAAGTCTTACGAGGTATTTTTTTGCACATCCCTGTGTAAATGGATTGCATTACACGTATTATCAAGCCCAATTTAACTTAGATCAACCAAATGTTAAGATGCATATATGCATGAAAAATGGCTTGAAACTTTCTCAGGTTATAAAGCTAAGTTTGAATGTAAGAGTATGCCCTAATTTATTAGTTTTTAGAAAGGTTTGGTTTATTTTGAATTTCGCGCAAAGCTATACGAGGATTATCTGCGCTAGCCGTCCCTAATTGAGCAGTGTAAGTAGGTAGCTACTTATAACTACCCAGCGCCAACTCTTGGGCTACTCTTTTACCAACGAAATAGTGGGATTGACTGTTACATTATAACATTCCACAAATGAAAGGGCGAACATGTTGGATGTGACGGAGATTCAAACCCTCGATTCTCAGATTATGAGTCGAGTGCCTTCGCCACCTAGCCATATCAGACCGTACACAAATCAATAATTTTGTAGCATATTCTAGTGTTGTAGGAAAACAGGGAGATACATAACTACAAATTAGTTATTGTAAAATTGTGAAACAAATTTTAATTATTGCAGTTTGTTAAACACTTAACTTGTAAATCTAATGTGGAGTTAGCTGGAGTGCTCGCATTGTTATATTTCAAAGTTCGTTCCCTGTAATGGACATAGCCCAAATAGCCAATTGTTCCTATTTGTGCTGAACATCAAACGAACAATTTCTCTTTATTAAGATATTATTACAATCTAACAATCTTATGATAACTTTATTTAAACTCCAATAAATCAAAATCATTTATATAGCAATATCTTATTTGATTACAGTGCGTTGTTATTGATTTAAAAATTGTAAAAAAATGAATATTTCTTTTTATCTTCTAAACCTAAAGATGTAATTTATGAAAGTCCAGTTCATGTAAGTGTTTTAAAATGGCCTGGTCTTAATCCTTTTATGTTTTTGTGTTGGTTTTCATGGGATGTCAGCTCGCCAACCGTACCTACTGCCAACTCTTGGTCAAATTATCTTACCATCTCTCGCATAAACACCCACAGCCTCAAAACGAGAAGACGTTTGTTTTGTTTTGAGTTTAGTAACGTGAAATCAACCATGAGCTTTCGAATCCACAGCTCAACACTACGACACGTTAATAGCATCTCACCCACAAGTTTGTAGACCGTTGACTCCTGATATGAAAGTTAACAGACTTAATAACAATAGTGTTTGCTCATGTAAATGCTCAAGTTTATTGTGATAGAAATATAATACATCACAGAATGCCCATGACCATCTTTGTTGAGAAAAAAATCACAAATACACTTGCTTGAGATTTTCAATAATTGTTTCAAACAAATTTAAACACCGATAGTGTTTGTTTTTCTATTCAAATGTAAAAAAAAGAAATCCATAAGTTTTTCAAACGTCTGTACTAAATATAATGATCCATAAAGCTAAGCTATAACTGAACTATAATTGTTCATAAATATAAATGCCGTTTCCACTTAACACACATGTTGCTCTTCACCAGAACACAATAATTTACGATTATAATTACTTCAATAAGTTTCGGAAACAAATAAATAAAGATTACCATATTATGCTGTAACCTTTTTTGAAAGAAGCACAATTTTACAGATATTATTTACAGAGGTTAAGTGGCAATTGTGTTTGTACCCGTAGGTTGTAATTTTTCTCGTTTCAACATGTCTCTCTATTTTATTTTTATGCCGAAAAGAGTCTACTCATATCAAGTAATTGCTTATTAGTGGTAAATTGGTGTGTGTGTGATGGATAGGTTTTATTTCAAACTACGAGAGGTGGTCGGCAAACTGTCACTGATTCTAAACTTGAAATAGAGTAACACGATACGCTTCAAACCGTGTGCAAGTCTCATAAAACTGATATTTGTTGAAAGCTATGTTTGATGGCTTCTGATAATTGCGCAAGGTTGCAGAAGAATTATCTACACTAAACGTTCCCAG
Source organism: Carcinoscorpius rotundicauda (assembly GCA_011833715.1). Lineage (NCBI taxonomy): Eukaryota > Metazoa > Arthropoda > Merostomata > Xiphosura > Limulidae > Carcinoscorpius > Carcinoscorpius rotundicauda. The sequence goes on along the minus strand of CM022396.1, from coordinate 51,303,942 downwards.
GGATGTCAGCTGGCCAACAGCACCCACCGCAAACTGTAGGTACTTTAATCAAATAGTGGTATTTGATCACCGTATCATAAACACCCACAGCCCTAAAACACGACGACGTTTGCTTTGTTTTGCGGTTAGTAACGTGAAACCAACCATGGGTCTCGAATCCATAGCTCAGCATGCTACTCACTAGGACACGTTGATAGCATCTCACCCACAAGTTTGTAGGCGGTTGACCCCTGAGCTGGAAGTATAAAGGCGTAATAACGAGAGACAGAACGAAAATGAAACATAATCGGTATAAGTTGCACATGCTCGTATGAAGAAGATAAAAGCTTTACATCTGATTAGTGCTCATTAGTAACTACAAACTTTGAACCTCAAAGTTGAGTAGAGTGAAGTTTTTGTATAAACAAGTCAAGAAAGTAATGGTTGTTTTGTGTTTATGATAGGTTCTAAATATATCATCTTTTAACATGTACTTCAGCCTGTATTATATATGGAGATGCATAAGTCACTTAGCACCATGATCTTTAAAGGCTGTCTTTGCATGTGCACTTGGAAAGAGGCACGTTTAATATCACGACACGATCATTTTCACACTTTTTCAAGATTAGTAACATCCAAATCGACTTAGTAAAATGCAATTACTTTAAAAAATCTCGGTTTTCTTACGATATTTTACATCACATTTTATTTGTACATACACAGTTACGTATTATAATTATCCCTGACAAGTCTGCAATTTCTTATGTTACATATTATGATTTCAAATAGTCGTAAATTTTAATCATAATCTAGAAATTAATTAAACTTCGATATGTATCAAATTTATGACCAACAAGACTAACACACGTAATTTTCTTTCTTAACAGAAATATATTTTCATATACAAATAACAATATAATTTATTAAAATGGTTATTAGGAATAATGTTTGCTTGTTTTGGAATTTCGCACAAAGCTACTCGAGAGCTATCTGTGCTAGTCGTCCCTAATTTAGCAGTGTAAGACTAGAGAGAAGGCAGCTAATCATCACCACCCACCGCCAACTCTTGGGCTACTCTTTTACCAACGAACAATGGGATTGACCGTAACATTATAATGCCCCTACGGCTAAAAGGGCAAGCATGTTTGGCGCGACCCTCAGATTACGAGTCGCACGCCTTAACGCGCTTGTCCATGCCGGGCCAGGAATAATGATTTATGTACAGAAGTTTCACAAACAATAGTAAATCTTCCATCTAGTCTGGAACTAAATATTATATCACCGTAGAGCTGATATGAGTATAGTTCACTTAACTGGTAACTCTATTCTTGGCTGGTCTCACACCGTTTAAAAGCTGACTTTTCTCCGACGAAGATATCTAAGATTCTCGTAGATACGTTAACGTCCAAAGTTAATTCAGTGAAATTAAACAGTTTGTAATGTTTAAAATATATAAACGTTTCTGGTCAAATATCTCTAGTTTCCCGACTAATAATGATTAATCACAGTTGTAGCTTCCGAATTTTATAATACACTAGCTGTGGTAAATCAACAATATAAAACTGTCTCTTGTGATGTCGAGGTTCTCAAAATTTCTGTTCGCAACAATGCTTGAAGACACGCTAGTGATTTTGTGAAATCTTTGTTGTTGATTCTTACACTCGAGAATCTTCTGCAAATTTCGAAAATAGGCGGGTATTATGCAATACACATTTAACAATATAAGTTAGTTCCATTTCTAAATATATATTTAACTAAAACAAGAATCCATTTTATAATAAATACATAATAGTAAATCCGTTACAAGACACACGTACTTTATCTGCTTTTTCTACAATAAAATATATTTTTAAAAATTACAAAGTTCTCTCCATATGGAATAATAGCCACCAAACATGAAAATGACTCCTTTCTCCTCAGTAGTATAGTAGTAAGCATCCCAGCCTGTCAAGCGGGAGATTGGGGTTCGATTCTTCGCCGGGGAGTACGTGTATTTTGAGCAGATAGTCCAATGTGGCTTTGCTATAAAAACACACCCACAGACTCCTTTAAATGATATTCTCTAGTATCGATTTATATGATCTTATATAAAGTTATATACCTGGAAAATGTATGTGATTTTAGACTGGTGGTAGTATTATATTTTTTAATGAATCTGATCAAATTAGAAACCCTTACTTACAGTTTTCAATTGTCATGTTAAAATAATTCTAGCCTTACGTATTGTAGTTCTTAACGATATCTTCCCTAACTGAACTGAATTACGAAAGGGATGATATTAATAGAGACTAGACACTTGAAATGGATAGTTTTAAACTTTACAGAGTATCGGGATGATATTAATAGAGACTAAACACTTGAAATGGATACTTTTAAACATTAGAGAGTGTCGCTATAGTTTTTAGATCTTATGAAAGTTCTATTGAGATCTTTTTCCCCAGTTGTTTAACTACTAATTGTTTCACAAAAGAACAATTAACAAGATAAGTATAAAATATTACCATTAAGTTAACATCAACTCACTTCTGATATCATTCAGACATTATTAAATATTCCATTTTTACCTGAACATAAACTTTGTATTTTCATGTTTTGTTTTTTATTTAATTTTGTGTGTATGTTTGAGTACTTTTGTTCTTTTATATTTTTAATCCTTTGATTTTTTTTATATTTATGATTAGAATTTGAATATCATTTAGAACCAGAATAACGAATGCAATAATCTTTTATTTCTATAAAGATGTTGCTAACCATTTTATACGGGAAAACGTATTGTTTTCTGATGTTAAATCTTAATTTAAAATAAGATAAAAAAATCCCGAAAGTTGACACAAGTTGTAGATGTAGAACCTTTCAAAATATTGACCGATTTTTAATGACATACCTCCACGTAACTTTTTCTAATATAAAGTTACATATCTATTCTACATATAAATTTTTAATTTTTTATATAACATGAGTAATTGATATTCGTTGGTAAAAAGATTAGTTCAAGAGTTGGTGATGGATGATGATGACTAGTTGCCTTCCCTCTAGTCTTACGCTGCTAAATTAGGGACAGCCAACGCAGATAGCCCTCGTATATCTTTGAGCGATTTCAAAACAGCCACAAACAAATAACATACAACACGTGAAAAGACTAGTATAAAGAATTTTATCAATGTTTTACTTTTACTTTTTCCTGATTCCAAAATCTTGTTTCTATTTATGACGTTCACATAAAAGATGGTTCTGTGACATGTGATTACCGCAATATTTACCAGCCGATGCATTTTGCCGCTGACAAAGAAATGCTACAATTATTTTTTTCCTTTTACAGTTATTCTGCACGTTTTGAGATTATATTATTGGAGTATTATAAAATTAACAATTATTGTGTCCAAAAACACCTTAAGCATGAAAATTTCATCATAAAATTTGTAACCTTGCAAACAAACGTACATTATAGTGCTCGTATTGTTCTTTAGTGATAGCCTATTTTTCCAGCAAATTATTCAGTTGTTTTATTATTCTGGATTTTCAGCAACTTATTCAATCACTTTATTGTTCCATTTCATTTTGTATCAAGTATAGCACGATTGTTTATTAGTTCACAGTAACTTGTGAGTCGTTCACTGTGGTAGGAAATGTTGTCAGAACATAATTATTTGCGGGCAATTAAATGTTGTGATTCCTAAAAAAAAAGGTAATACGTAATACATCAGTCCTAGTGCAAATTGTTACCATTAGTGACTTGTTTTGCCATAGTACAAGTATTTCGGTGTTATATCAAAAGCAGTCTCGTCATGACGAGGTTGTTAGGGTGCTCGACTCGTAATCCGACAGCGTGGGTTTGAATCCTCGTTACACCAAAGATGCTTTCCTTTTCATTTGCGGGGGCGTTATACAGTAATCGTCAATCTCACTACTAGTTGGTAAAAGAATAGCCCATGAATTGGCAGTAGCTACAGATGACTAGCTTGCTGCCTTCAGTCTAGTCTTACACTGCTAGATCAGGGACGACTAGTGCAAATAACCCTCATGTAGCTTTGCGCGAAATTAAAAACAAACTCTCAAGAGTAACTTAAGAATTGTGTTGAAGTGAGTGTTATTTTCTTGGCACGAATACTTGTAAAAAAAAGGAGAAATTGGGTTAGTAGAGATAGTTTGATAATAGGACGAAAAATATGTGATTTGTTTATTCAGTATATATACCCCGAAAGGGAATAACCTGGATACGTTGCGTTGCACGGGTTTCGATGAGAGATAACCTAGGTTGGCATTATTAAAATCACATTTATCACTATGAATCACACAGAGCCTCGCTGTCGAGATTTTACGTTTTGTTTATTAAGCTAAATCTTATCTCACACGTCTTCTATAGCTAGGAAAATATAACTAGAATGTTACGGAGATCAGGGTTGTTGATAAACAGTAAAACGACGAATTGGTGTGTTTGGTGTTAAAGAACATTTATAACCCTAGAGATGAATTATCGATAAAGCCATAATAATTTTGTCGTTTAATTTGTAACAAGATTTAACACTAATGTAGTGTATTCACCTAAAATTGTTCATAATTTGAAGTAAATATCTAGTATTTTGCACCTTGTGTTGTTTATTTTTACAAGTAACTATGGTCAAATACATCACAGGTGAAGTTTCGTCATTGACTACAAAGACACAGTGGAGCTTAAAATTCGATATTATACTTTGTTTGTTTGTTTTTGAATTTCGCACAAAGCAATTCGAGAGCTATCTGTGCTAGCCGTCTCTAATTTAGTAGTGTAAGACTTAGAGAGAAAGCAACTAGTCTTTATCACCCACCGCCAACTCTTGGCCTAATCTTTTGCCAACAAATAGTGGGATTTACCGTCACATTTTAACACCCGCACGGCTGGGAGTGCAAGCATGTTTGGTACGACCGAAATTCGAACCCGTAACCCTCGGATTACGAGTCGAACGCCTTAACTCACCTGGCCTAGTCTTATACACTAAGATATTTCACTAAAAAATAATTAAGGGCGCTTAATATTTGAAAATAGTTTTAATCATATATTATCAAGCAAATGAATTATCTAATTGTAAGTAAAATCACCTTAAATTTCTCAATACTTCAGGGTTTAAAATGTTTATGTTTTTTTGTTATTATATGAATATTGTATAATTTCGAGTCGGCTCGGGCAACTTCTGCTAAGAACATACATAATCATATAAACTATATTTTATAGTGCCCATCCTTTCTTAGTACATCACGAATTATTGTTGTCATTATATCGATATTGTATTATTTTCAGTTGAATCTAAAAATATTTGGTAGGTGGCCCTGAATGTCGCGGATTTGAAAACCCGTCACATCAAACATGCTCGCCCTTTCAGCCGTGGGGTATTATAATGTGACGGTCAATCCCACAATTCAATTGATAAAAGAGTAGCTCAAGAGTTGGCAGTGGGTGTTGATAACTAGTTGCTTTCCCTCTTGTCTTACACTGCTAAATTAGAGACGACTAGCACAGATATCCCTTGTGAAGCTCTGCGCAAATTAAAAAACAAACATGCTTTTGATAGCAACATACATAATTATAATACGAACTATATACGAGTTCATGGCGTCCAAAGTTATATGTTTGGTATATATTTTGACTAAATGGCTGATTTACACGCTAGATAAGTTTAGCCAAGCAGAGGGTGGGGCACTTCTTCCATTTAGTCTGGTTACAGTTCGTGTAGCGTGACACATGAGCACAGTGATGTAAACCTGCCGGATTCAACCATTTTTACTTTATTACTAACATCACTCCTTTTTTTATTATAGTTTTTTAACATCAAATATCCAATGTAAATAAAACTTATTAATACAATTACTTCCACTATTATACTCTTGCGGAATTTGGTAATGGCATTAGCACAGGTTTTCTTCCCCTACAATAATCCCTCAAGGTTTTTCTAGTAATAATGCTTATTTCTTGATTCAAGAAGCAGCTTTTCTATATATTTTTAACACTAAGTAAATACACAAATGAACATATATCATTGTGTTATTCATCAGAAAATTAGGTTTTAAGTGAACTTGTAAAGTAATTACAATAAAAAAGGAACAGAATGAGTTATCTGTGATTAAAATTCTATAATAAATATATTTTCACTACCTATTGTGCTTCAGTAGATTATATTTTGTTCACATGAAAATTGGGAGTTATATTATTGCTCGGATCACATTATGCGTATACAAAAACTAGTGCATTTTTATTTGAAAATTAGTGTCAAAAACAGCGCATCTCTCGTGAGAATACCTTTGTGTACAAAATACGAAAAATAAGAAACTCTTTTACTTTTAGAGACACGAGAGAGAAAGTGTAGAAAAACTTTCAAGTTAGTCGCTACTATTCAAATTTGATTTTAATGCGTATATAACAGTACAGTGGTTTAATATCGCCACCAATTAGAAAGTGCTACGCTTTACATCAATTTGTTTGCTAAAAGTATTGACGCATCAAGTCAATATTTTGATGTGCGTAATGTTTTGTAATGTCTGTTGCTGTGACACAAAAAAAATTCGGATTTTAACCCAATACATAAAAGTTCAGTTTATTTAGTTATTGCGTATAACATTACGAACGTCTTTGACAGTTTTGCTAGTTGTTTGTAAGCTAAAGGTAGCCAAGAATGACGTTATCGCAACATACATAAATTCTCTAATGCTGGCCTATTTAATAAGATTCGCAGCTGACTCTTTTTCTTGATGTGTTTTAAGGAATTAACCAACAAGCTATATGCAATAATATTAGATTTTGTTAAATAATGACATAGCAAACGTAAGGTTAAACTGTTACCAAAGGATAAATTAGTAAGGAATATTCTATGATAATTGGGAAAAAAACAACAACAGTTTATTCAACCAAAAGATATTCTTTTCTCTCATTGGTTGATATTCTACAGGAGTTGTTAGCTAGTTTCAAAAACAATTTACTCTCTCAGTTGGAAGTTGGTAATCACTTTATAATCCCATTTTATTTTTGAGAACGGCTTTGGTTGTTTTGAATTTCGCACAAAGCTACACGAGTACTATATGTCCTAGCTATCCCTAATTTAGCATTTAAAGACTAGAGGGAAAGCAGCTAGTCATCACCACCCACCGCCAACTCTTGGGCTACTCTTTTACCAACGAATAGTGGGATTGATCGTGACATTATTATGCCTCCACGAGTATAAAGACGGACATGTTTAGTGTGACGGAGACTCGAACCTGAGACCCTAAGATTACAAGTCGCACGCCTTAACTTACCTAGCCATGCTGGTCTTATCTTTTGAAATGATTTTAAATGGCGATTTTAGATTCAAAACATTAATAAACTCGGCAGCAAAAAACCAAAACACGAGATGATTTGATCATTTTAAGACGATACTTCTACGCCACCTTTAAAACAACAACTACGCGACGCGAGTAAAAAATGCACACATTGCTTTAACAATAATTTAAATGTTTTGTTAATATTATTGTAAATCTGTACAGATAATCTTGAGAGACTATGCCTTCTTTTTGGCCTCCGATTAGAAATATCTAATTCGAAAAGTTTTAAAATTTAAACGTATATACTTATTTAAATTTTCATGTCGATTTTCATATAAATTATCAGCCCCCAGTGACTCAGCTGTATGTCTGCGGACTACAATCCGGGTTTCGATACCCGTGGTGGGCAGAGCACAGATAGCCCATTGTGTAGCTTTGTGCTTAATTCAAAACAACAACAACATAAATTATCGATTCCAGTCTCAAATTTCCTTTAACCCCTTAGTTTTTTGTTGATGTTTAACGTGATCCAGGGACTGACTACACATAAGTTTTCAAGTTAATTTTGCAAAAAAATAAATAAAAATAAAAGAAGTCCAAAAATCAAGTAAATATCACGTACCTAGTATATACTTTAATGAACACGATTGGGAATTTCTATATAAGTTTATACAATACTCATTACAATTATTACAAGTCAATGTTAAAGAATAATATCAATAAAAGATCATTCAGCTAAACTTTATTCAAATCAGTATTTTGACGATTGGTGTTTGATCTTAAGTTCAAATGATCGATCATTTAGCCTACGCTCAAAAATTGACGTCAGTAGAGGCGGTTTACATGTTCACAGATCGCGATGTTTCGTTTTGCTACTGTGTACTTCATCACAAGTAACAAAGGCTGCGCGACACTGGTGTTTAAAATCAGATTGTTGGTAAGGTTCTGAATTCTGTTGAACATTCCTTCACTAGATTACTACTTCCTTATATTTGATGGGGTGCGATGTATTTTCTGAGAGAATTAGTTCTACGCGTACTCGTTAACTGAACTTGGATGGACATTAAAAGGCTATTTCCTCTGGTCATTTTCTCCTTCTTCAAGAAATGTATAAATCAGCTTAGGAGAGCAGCAGTAGGAGTTATCAGTAACTGAAGGAGGGATCCATTAGATCAGCATATAGCATCAAAGTGAGTGTAAGATGTGTTCCACATAACACGGCACCAACGGAGCCATTTTGCAGAAAGGTCAATATGTCCATGGCTGCATTATTCATAAAGACGCCATACGTGCACCGCCACCATATTCTAGAATTTGGTTAGTCCTCGTCTACGATTCGCACATTATAAGCATTTGGCTACAGGATGAAACAGCAGATACATAATAAACGACTAGCACACTGTGTGTCATTGGTCTACTGGACCTGTTTTTGTCACTAAGACATTCAAATTATTTTGTGTTTTGTTGTAACATCTGGTAGAAAAAATAGCCTTGTGAAATCCATTTTTGTCCACATGTACACTGATATATCATCCGTATGCAAATATCTCACTCACCAGTTGATAGCAGTAATGCGATTGGTTTATGAATGATGGTGTGTCTTATTAAGTGTCAAAGCAACTGCACTATTTGGTTTATAAATGATCCTACACTTCGGCCAATCACATGTTTGAAGACATTTGAAGTCTATCCGTAAAATTCTGTTGTGACTGAACGACTTTCGTCCGTCCAGAATTTTTTCAGACAAACGAAACACTCGTATGTTTTGCTGGAGATTTATCAATAGTTCATAAACAATTGAAGCACATTAAACGCCATGATTCACTTCAAGTAAGTGTGTGTGTTTTTCTTACAGCAAAACCACATCGGGCTATCTGCTGAGCCCATCGATTGACCGCCACATTATAACGCCCCCACGACTGAAAAGGCGAATATGTATGGTGTGATAGGGAACCCGCGACCCTCAGATTACGAGTCGAGTACCTTAACCCACCTGGCCGTGCCGATTCAGCTTAAGTCAAAGAAATAATAATTTGTTTTACGTCAAGTGCAAACCTGCACAATGAATTATCCGCGTTCTAATCATCATATGAATCGAAACACGTTTTCTAGTGTTGTAGGGGGAAATGATTATAATCATTTTCTTAAGGTACTGTATAGATAAATAAATAAACTTTACTGAAGATTCACATTCTGTCTCTTTACATCCTTACAGTTCATGTCAATAAAATAAAACTTTAAACGTTTTTTCTGTTTCTCATGTTTGTTAAACTACAAAATGAATATACTTCGTGTTTTGATGGGGGAATTTCAAGTCATAAGTTGAGGAAAAATCATGAACAGTTTCTTTTAAACTGAAAAGTTCTCTTCTTCTATACTTCAATAAATTAATTCATAATTATTGTTTTCTCGAACACTTAAGTGATAGGTTGCAAGAGGTTAGAGAAATATTTTGTGTTTTAAAGTAAAAATAACATAACATTTACAAAAAACTGAAGACACAATCATAAATAAATCTGTTTATAAACACACAAAGTTACATCTGAGACGTTTCCATCACCTAAAAGGTTTATTATCGTAACAAAAATCAACAATATTTATTCTGGTGGCTTAAACGAACTAAAAACTACATGACCCGGCATGGCCAAGCGTGTTGAGGCGTGCGACTCGTAATCTAAAGGTCGTGGGTTCGCATCCTGGTCGCGCCAAACATACTCGCCCTTTCAGCCGTGGGGGCGTTATAATGTAACTATCAATCCCACTAATCGTTGGTAAAAGAGTAGTCCAAGAGTTGGCGGTGGGTGGTGATGACTAGATGCCTTCCCTCTAGTCTTACACTTCTAAATTCGGAACGGCTAGCACAGATAGCCCTCGAGTAGCTTTGTGCAAAATTCCAAAAACAAACAAAAACTACACAGTATCGTGGTATGGAATTTAAATTTTAAATACTCTTAAACTTGAGTATATTTTATTAAAATAGCAACGAATCTAGCTCACCAAAATGCATCAAAAATTGTTTAATTATGCGTTTGTAATAAACATTTCGGACCGTAAATATGGTGCTATGTACATTTATTATTTCATTCTGTAATGTATGTGTTACATAACTTCCTTGACTTATATGTGTTTTAGCTTGGAATGAAAGTTTAAAATTTCTTTCGTTGAAACACACACACACATATAAATGTATTGTGGATACCGTTTTGTAAATTTCACATTCTCTAAGAATATTGCGTCTCTTTGAAAAAACTTAAGAATGTGAAGAGTGCCCTAGGATCTTTTCATCAAGTTTTTATGGAGAGTTGTGAAAGGCAGGTTGGAGGAGGGAGGTATAAGGTAGTGTATGCATTCTCTAAAGCACTACTCAAACTTAATTAGCCACGACCTCCTACTGTGCTACTAAAAACTAAAGAAGTCGCAAGTCCGCTTTTTTTTGGGTCTTTTTTCTGTTATAAAGTCGCCGTAGGCGAAACAACATACAAGCAAGCGTATAGTTTCAAATGTTTCTCTTTTCGCTGAAACCACAACATATTCTAAGTTTTAAGATAAGATCTTTGTCACCAGAGGGTGTGGTCCCATCTAGTGTTAACCCTTTACTTATTATATAGATTTGTAGATTCTCCAGCGTGCTTCATAATACATGAAATTGCTTACGCTGTATTTATTATTACTAACATATGTGTGTGTGGAAAAACACTGAAGTTTTATTTTTGGTACATTTAGTAAATTAAAATATAATACAGGCTTTGCAAGCATAAACAGCTGAATTTTCTTATAGATAGTATGAACCCATTTGCAACCTCACATATTTTACCGAGTTTGATCATTTTCAAAGTCACTAGTTATAGATAAAAACAGCATATATATTGGATTGGTTTGTTTTCAATTTCGCGCAAAGCTACGCAAGGTCTATCTGTTCTAGCCATCCCTGATTTAGCAGTGTAAGACTAGAGAGAAGGCAGTTTGTCATCGCCAACTCTTGGGCTACTCGTTTACCAACGAATAGTGGGATTGACTGTTACATTATAACGCCTCCACGGCTGAAAGGACGAACGTGTTTCATGTGTCGAGTGCCTTAACCACCTGCCATGTCGGGCCGTGTTGATTAGTTGCCATACCTCTATTCTATCACTTCAAAATTATGGACGGATAATACTATTAATCCTTGAGTAGTTTTGCGCAAAAAGCACAAACATGAGTTGTCAGCTAATTATGTAATTTTACGCGTTACCAAATTATTAATAGAGGAAAATCAATTTAAAAACTTCTGTAACTGATTTTTGGTTGCATTACCTGCAAGAAGCTCCGGTTTATTTTTTATTTGAAACCTTAATTCCTGGCACAAAGTTTACCCATATTTCTGATTATGTTTTTATAGTTCTGTTTTTGTCTCAGTTGAAAATTGCATAAAAAGTAATATTACACCATATAACCAGGCAAATTCCTCATGGCTAGTCGTTTTTAATTTTAAAACAAATGTAAGCAAAAATAACATTGAAGTACATGTATTTTCTACCATGAGGCACTGCCGAGGAAGCCTTTCGTACAATGTCAGAACTCGTAAATTGAGGTGAGCCCATCACAGCTATTTGTGCGCAGTTCGAGCCCCAACACTCGTAAGCTAGCTTTTAGATTTGATGAAGATGATTAAACTCGCTCTTGACAGCAAAAACTTTATCTTCTCATTTCTCGTAATTAGTCTCTTGCAGAGACTTTCACAGTAACATGTAAAAATAGCAATTCAAGCCCATTTTTGTCTGTCAAATGTCACTGCTTAGGAGAATTTTTATTCAATTCCAGAATTTATTAATAAATATGGTTTTCTTTTCCAATTTTAGTTCAAGAATACTATGCTTATTACACTTATTTAACACTCTTAACGCATTTTGTAAAGGAACTACATATAATTTATTCTAGGTAGTGAAGTACTTTTAGAGAATTTGAGCATCCACTACTTTTCTATGGCATTATTAGCTCAGTAGCTAAAATGAAATATAACCAATGTCATAACCTGTATTAAGATTGTATACTAATTTTGATGCTGCATTTGTCTTTATAAGATATTTTAAACATGTCAACAAAACTACCTCTAAATTCTAAGCTTTTTTGATGAACTTTGTTTGAACTGCTATAAATTTGTGGCCACCTGTTATAACTGACGTATACTAACTTCCTTAGTGTGATCTATATAAATATAATAGTACTGTCTATTTTCTGTTCAATGCCTATGTAGCCACTTCAGAGGGTGTGGATAGGTCTTCATCAAAATTGGTATGGAGGTTCATTACGTCCATGCGGGGGTACTAGCAAATTTTCAGTTTGGCGATTGTTATAGGCGTTTTTTTTACCATTACTTCGCCCCCTGTTGATGGATCTCCACCAAATCTGGCTTGGTTTGTTGGATCCGTTCAGAGATACATACAAATATTCGATTACACATTTTCTATTTTGCAGTATTTATTGGCAGCTTTCGTTTTTCTATAATGATCCTTTCATGTCCGAAAATATTTTTTACCTAATCAGGAATTTGACATAACTTCCAGACAATGGACGGATACTCCAGCTAGTTTATAATATCATAAATTCATGAAACGTTTTTTCTCTGTCATTTGTCTTCACAGAAATAGTTTAATTATATTGTGCAGAGACTTCAATAAATTTACTGAGATGAATCATCAAGCATCAGATAACATCATTGTAATTACGTTATTCTTGTATTTTAAATTTATCTTCTCAAACATATTAAACAAATATTATGATTCAGTGATATGAACCTTCATTCTATTGACGTAACTCAGTATTATTTAAAAAGCGTAACTTTACTAACACTAAAATAATCAGGAGTCCATTATTTCTTCAATACCACTCTTTCCTTTTTCAAAGTTATTCATAATATTTCTGATTTTATTTGTTTGTTTTGTTTTCCTTTCAAATTTTTATTCTTTCTGAGACAACCTGAAAATTAGGGATTTAATTATGCAATCGATTTCTCACATTTTTACGAATACCTATTTAATTTTTGCTAATATTTATTTTAATATCGGCTTTTTTGTTCAAATTCTTCATTAAGTAGCTATTTCCAATACTTTTTGACAGTATCCTTGATATGGTTAAAATACGTTGCGCCCCCCAAAACGCGTTTTGCATTTATGCTTTCCTTCATATTTCTGACTTATAGTAAGTAATTCTAATTAATATAATCACATTACTGATGTACAGCACATGTGCAAAATTTTCTCTAAACTTTATTCATATTCTTTTACAAAGTTCTCGTTTATATTTGGAAAACTTAATTGTACATATTTTGTCTTAACCGAAAAAATCTCTGAGTCATATGTGTTCAAAATCTTGTTTAACTTCAAGGTGCTTACTCAACTCAAGAGTAGTTTGTCGTTATTGATTTTGACATTTTTAACAGTACTGGCAACTGGAACGACATTGTTCAGACCTGACATTTAAAATTCCAACACAATCATATTTAAGTTGGAATAACTAACCACAGAGAGAGGAAAAAAAAAGTTAATATCAACTTCCGCTTATTGGATTACAACTAGGTTTTTAGCTGGTTGAATGTGACAGTTACAACGCCCCCTGTGCTGAAAGTGCGAATCTTGTTTAGCGTCATATGATGACTCCAAACTTCTTTGTTTCTGAATTTCGCGCTAAGGTACCCAAAGGCTATATGCGCTAGCCGTCCCAGATTTTGCGGCGTAAAACTAGAGAGGAGGCAGCTAGTTATCACCATCTATTACCACGTTTTCAGCTATTCTTTTACCAATTGAATTTTGAGATTGATCATTACATTATAACTTCCCCACGGCTGAAAGGGCAAGCATGCTAGGTGTGAATGGGATTCGAATCCGTCAACCTTACATTATGAACCAAGCGCCTTAACCACCTGGCCATGCCGGAACTCGAAACTTGTACTTATGTTATCTTGGAATGAGCTAATGTTTAAATGCAAGACTTAAAAACTTCCATAGTTAATCGTTAAATATGAACATCTGTTATTGAAACATCCTGTTGTTTATGTTTTCTTGAATTAAACTAAACTTCACATTGATATCTACAAAAAAGGGGAAGAGAGAGTGTTTAAACTAAAAGCGAGTCTTTAAAACTCTCACGAACGACTTAGCACACGTTAAACTAGAAATTCGAGAAAATATTATTGGAAATCTTAGGCTGGCCATGGTCTAGTGGTTAATGTGGCTGCAAATTAGTAGGTCCGTGTTTAAAGATAGAATTCGGATGAATAAGTTCCGCACCTTAAGCTGCGGCTACGTCATAAAAATTAAAGCAAATTTTGTTATTTGGCTCAGGGAACTGTAGAAAACCCTTCAGACGACGGCTGCTACTAGCTGGTTGCCTTCCCTCTGGTTAATGGCTTCAAATGTATTAACGGCTATGTATGAACCACAGGGGTCTCCACTAATGTATACAAAATGTTGCTTAGGTTAAACTTTCTATTACCATTACCGTACTTAGACATTATGGCTTACCAAGAACTCGGCTCATTTTTTTTTTAAAGAATCAAAATATTTTATAATATATTTTGATATCACAATACTGTTAGTTAGCTGTGTAATTTAAACTGATAAAGTCTGTATTGTGGATCCTATTTTTAAACCGATAAAGTCTGTATTGTAGATCCTATTTTTGATAGCAAGTCTTTTTATATAACACATTTTTTCTCTCCTCTGGCCCCGGCATGGCCAAATGGTTAGGGCGCTCGACTCGTAATGTAAGGGTCGCGAGTTCGAATCCCTTGTCACACATTCTAGCCCTTTCAGCTATAGGAGCGTTATAACGTTACGGTCAATCTTACTATTTGTTGCTAAAAGAGTAGCCCAAGAGTTGACAACGGGTAATCGTAACTTACTGCCTTTCACCTCCTCTTACACTCCAAAATTATGGACAGCTAACAAAAATAACTCTCGTGAAACTTTGCGAAAAATTTCATAACAAACAAACAATCTGCCCTCTGTGTAGTTCGTATTCTATACTTTTTTATGATCTAACTGAGGAACTGTTTTTCAGCTTGAGCTCTTATATATAAATTTCAAATTATGCATTGTTCGTTGATTGTTAGAAACTTACGTTGTTAATAGTTTTAAAATATTTGAAAAGTATTATGTATATTTTTACCAGTTTTATTACAACTGTTAAACTTAGCAGAAAGAGTAAGCTAGTAAGCTGGTTCAGGGAAAAGAAAATTTATGAAAAATTACGATAAAATTTATTATTTTTATATATGAAACACTATATTTTAAATTATTATTGTCCTTTCCGTATTTTTAAGAATACCAGTGTTTATGAATACGTGTAGACATTTAAAATTGTCTTTTGGTGTTTTTCTAGATAATGGAATGCATACATCAGATGTGTAATATTTTGGTCTTTTTTGATCGGGTTAACCCGGAAAGGGGTGACAAAGCAACCTGTTGTCTTCAAGATGAAAAACTCTGAATACTTTCTTAGTAGGAATTTCGATATAATAGTTTTAAATGAAGTTGCCGTATATTTTACATTATGTCATGGTTTGTAATAAAATGTGAACTCGTTCCATCAAACCTGCTGTCACATTTCTTACACTCCTGAAACTGAAATTTCAAAATAAAAAATATTATTGGCTTCAGTTTAAATAAACGATGGATAAATCAACATCACGAACATTCGTTTAGATCATTCTCCAGTTAGCCTTGCTTCTTTAGATACAAGTGAAATCATAATGAAAAATAAGTCATTATTTTATAGATAAATCACTTTGGGTTCAGTTTTAGGTCCGAACTTTATTGTGAAACCGTTATAAGCGATTCTTCATTTCTTCTTCTATTACCATAAATAGTTTATTGCAAAACATACAATACTAATTAATACCATCTCTGTGCTGAAAACAAAATAATAACTTGTAATATGAATATTAAAATTTTCTATTCTGATAAAACAAGTAATCTGTTTTTAAAACCTTTTTTTTAGTTTTTCAAAAAAAAATCATTTCGCTAAACGTCGTTAGATATTTATAAAAAACAATGGAACCCAAAAAAGGCTTAAAAAACATGTTACCTGTTTCATCCGTAAATAAAAACTTTAATTTTTATCGTTTTATTTGATTTAATTTTTCTTCATTTAAACTAAATTCTTAGTAATAAGACTTCGGATTAAAGAAAAAAGGTTACTTTCAGACATCGTATACTACTTTAAAACGTCATCATTGTTCTTAACGCTAGATACATCAATTAGGAAACCATTCACTGTCTTTAAGTGTGCAGTTGAAAAGGTAAAGTGTTTTTGTGTTGCTAGGTTCATGTAAGATATACGATCATATAATGAAAATATAATATCGTGATTGTATTTGGACAAAGGTGAACATAGTAGAGTCCTTAGCAGGGTGTTAAAACTCTTGCTGAGGATCTCTCATTATCGTTCTAGGGGGCTTGTTCAATAAAGGGTAAAGCTAGAAGTCGCGATTAATGGCAACAAGACACTTGTTTTCCATGTTGGATATCATTTTTACTGTTGGTTCAAGCAGTGAGAGGGCAACTATTGCAAACAGTGGGAAATATTAATCTTCAAAAAAAATAGCAGGTGTTCGAGGATTGTGGTGTTTGTTGCAAGGTGTGAAAAGGTTAACAGTTCAATAGAAGAAATTTCATTGGCACCTGTATTTTACGTAAGTCTAGTTGTCTGACCTAGGTTGCGATTATATCACGGCAAGGGTCCGATCATGCAGGCTGACTTTACTTATTTATATCACCCTATTAGGTTTCTTCGACGGGCATAACTTGTAACTTCATGTGGGGATCACGCTGAGCTGAATACAGAATTGTTTACATTTCTCCGCAGGTTATCAAATGAAGAAAACTAAAACATACTCGGTCTTCTTGAGAGCTAACGTGTTTTGAAAATAAAATAAAAAAAATATTCCTGGCTACACTTTGGTTTGATTAATTAATATTGAAAATCAGAATATATATATATATATATTTATTTATCGTGAACAGCAGAAGACGTTTAGAAATAAGTAAGCTACGTAAAATTAACAGAAGCACTAGAAATAAGTGTTGGAACGTAACATTCTAGTTGTTACAGACAAAGATAAAACCTCACCAGATGGGTACAGTAAGTATTTATGATAAAACATAAAAAATGAAAATGGGAATAATAATTCATTACTAGTGGCTTATGCTTTTTCCACGGCTCGTTGAACATAATTTTAACGTCTCTTTCTTTCAGGCTTTCAGTTGCACACACGATATGACCAAAGCCACCATAAGATTATATATAATTCATTTCAATATAAGAACACAGATTAAGATGGTACGAACGGATTATTAACCGGGATCACAGCTTACACGTTCTCCTAAGATTAAGCTCTCTACAAGGGCGGAGTTGCGATACAAACTTTTCGACGAATTGGCACCCCTGTGGTGAAGTGGCTCCCCGTAGTGAGCACATCCTCCTGGTTTCTATGATTACTTGTCAGAACCTTTAGATAGATGTGATTGCACCATTCTAATTACTCTCGTTAACGTTACTATGATCGATAAGGATTGCAGAAGATTGGATCCCATAGAAACGGGTGTAAAGAACTCAACACCAGCAATAAACGCCATCGTTTCGGCTATTCAATCAAAGTTATACAGTCCCTCGTTCAAGGTGATTCGAATAGAAATTCTCTTTCAATGTATGTATTTCACCTACGTCTAGAACTTGATGTGCTTTTGCTTCCTAGACTAAAAAATAATAATAAATAAATATGTAGACACGCATACTTTCAGGTGAACTACGGGCAAAGCTGAATAATTTGTATATAGCATCGACGCTAACGTTCAGAGATTGGAGTTGCCAAATGCCTTGAAAGCCCAAACAGTGAGTCTAAATATTCATTTTTAACGATACTTGCAGCTAAAAGGCGCCAGGCATTTTGGGACCAAGGGAGAAATTTTTAGGGTTGGCAGGCACATCCCAATATTCGATCAGACAAGAGTAACCAAGGGAAGACGGTGAGTGTGGTTAACTAGAGAACTCTATTAGTTGAAAATTAGGAAAGTCTATGAGTAGATAGCGTTTGTATCGCTTTGTGCGAAATTCTGAAACAAAAATAAGCAAACTTATTTCCAGCATAGAATTAAAAAGCGATTTATATGTGCATATTATCATGTTTCTTAATATTCAGTTGCTTGAAGTGTAAATTCGGGGGATAAATAAATACATATAAGTATATAAATTAAAATTATGCCCGTACACTTTATTTAACTTTCTCCACAAATAATAATTGTTCAGAGCTTCATTTGGTGCAAAGCCAACTCAGACATTTCTCTGCGTCTGGTCTGGCATGGTGAAATGTGTCAAGGCGTTCGACTCGGAATCCGAGGATCGCGGGTTCGAATCTCGGTCGCATCAAACATGCTCTCCCTTTCACTCGTGGGGGCATTTTAATGTTACGGTCAATCCAACTTTTCATTGATAAAAGAGTAGCCCAAGAGTTGGCGATTGATGGTGACTAGCTGTTTTCCATCTAGTCTTAATTAGGGACGAATAGCTCTCGAGTAGCTTTACGCGAAATTCAAAACAAACAAACATTCTGCATCTAAGGTGGGGAAATCGAACCCCGGATTTTAGAGATATACGTCTGTAGACTTTCCGTTGTCCCCCTACCGGTGAGTAGTATCAGTTACTTTTGGTGGATAACTTTTTTTTTTCTAATAAATGGAATCATGTCTGTATTATAGATCATATAATAGTATTTCTGCTAGGATCTGTTTGTTACTTTCGAGCACACTGATTAAAGTGATATTTACATAATAAATTCACTTGTCTCTCCTTTTTAATATTTTATCCTTCCATGAAAAATTTAACACAACAGAAAATACATAGAGCAATAAGTTTAATTGCGATATTTGGAAAGGAGAATGAAAAAAAATTACAATGAAACATTATTTAACACAAATTTCTATAAAATATTAAATTCATGATATCAAATTTGTTATAAATTCTTAAAATCTTCATAAGGTGTAAAGTTATTTATGAAACGAATAAATTGAAAATCATCTGGACATTTGTTAACATTATTTTAATTGAACTATTACTTTCATAATGTACTTGGTGTAAAAGCTAAGGCTCCCGATTACTTATCACTGTGCTTGAAAACATTTAATGATAAAATTTGGGGTTCCATCTATGGAGCAAATAGCTAGCTCACTGTTGAACTTTCTAGTACTTATAAGACAAACCGTCAAACAAATGTAGAAACGTGGACTTTTGTTTGCCAATATTTTCGTAAAAGCTTGGAATTTCCACTTTATTTTCAGGATTTATCATATGGATTTCTTGTTACTTTTTTAAAACTGTTTAACTCTTCAGATGTTATCTTTAATAACATGAAAGGTTATGGATGCAAAGTGTACTATTTTGAAATATTATGAGATTTAGATATATCACATACTGATTCGCTTTCCAATTATGAAGATATGTAATCAATACCATATTTATACATTGCATAAGAAAGGCGAGAGATAATTAGGTTTAGGTGTTAGTGGCCCGCACGAATTAAATGTTACTCATGTAACCCAAGGCAAGTACAAACCTCCACCCCCAGGACTACGGCGCTAAGCCTCACGCTGTGCTAACCAAGCGTTGGGGCAGCTAACAGCAGGAGGGATAGAACCTTAGAAAATTGCACACCTGGTGAATGCCCATGGAAATAATTCTGCCGAGAAAGAAAAATTGGTTTCGTGCAGAAGTATAGAAATACATGAAGAATTTGTCCTTCAATTCTTTATCTGAAATTCCACACAGACGATATCACAAAGCGCACTCTTATAATCCTATCATCCATTCTATTTCAATACTTAAGTGTTGACAAGTATTGAGAAAACCGTTCAACGAGATGAACAATAATACAGCTTCATTGACAACAGTGTTACGTTCGAACTGAGACAATGATTTTGCAAGACAGGAAGCTATACGTGGCGGTGTCTTTGATTTGACGTTTTCTCGTTACGTGTTGCTCTTGTCACATTTCAAAGGTCCTTTCTAATAAAACTTGTATATACTGAAAGTATGATAATAATAACAGGCGCAGTTTTAACGCTTTCATACATTATTTTATTATTGTTGTGAAAACTTAAAACTCGTGAGTTTCACCGCTGTTAAAAATTAACTTTGAGATAAACAAAAAAATTTAAAAACAAAATATGATTGTCAGGTTTGTGAAGTTTGATTCATTTGTTTAGAATTAAGCACAAAACAACACTATGGGTATCAAAACGTTGTTGTAAGTCCACAGTGATTTTTAAAGTGGTATCTGTAACACAACAGTAACTCAATATAATTAATTCGGGAGGTTAAGTATTGATGAAATATGTTCCCCTCTATATACGGTAAATCTGCATATTTTGCACACCAAAAAACATACAAACTGCAACTTTTCATCTGGTCAGTGATATGATATTACTTGCATAATGTGAACAAAGAGAAAGAAAACATTCCAGTCGGTCTGCAACATAGCACTACTTGTACAATGTGAACAGAAAGAATAGACAGTTTCAGCTAGTCAGTGATATGGTATTACTTGTCCAATACCAACAGAGAAGAAAAGCTTTACAGATGTTCAGTGATATTACATTACTAGTGCAACATGAACAAATAGGATGAAATTTTCCAGCCGGCCACAAAAAAAGATAAAATTTTCCAACTGGTCAGCGATATGACATTATTCGTGATATGTGAATAAAGAGAAAACTAAAGTCTACCATGGACAGAATGTTGTCTAACAAGCGAGTGTGATTTCTATTGCGAAACTTTATTAAAGTAAACCGAATACTGTACTTGGTTGCTACTGCTTACAACTAGTACGATTATTTTTACATATTAATTGCATTTACAAGAATTATCTAAAGAAAAAGGTAAAGTACGGTCATAAGTTTATTTATTTACGGGTTGGTTTATTTTGAATTTCGCTCAAAGCTACCCGAGAGCTATTTGCACTCGACGTCCCTAATTTAGCAGTGTAATACTAGAGGAAATGCAGCTAGTCATCACCACCCACTGCCAACTCTTGGGCTGCTCTTTTACCAACAAATAGTGAGATTGACCGTCACGTTATAACGCCCCCACAGCTATAAGGGCAAGCACGTTAGGTGTAACGGAGATTCGAACCCTCGGCCCTCAGATCACGAGTGAAATTATGTCTTGTAACAACTCACTCATGATGATGACATTGCAACCCCCCAGTGATACAAAGGTATGTCTGCGATCTTATACTGCTAGAAACTGGGTTTCAGTATTCATGGCGGGCACATGAGAGATAACCCTTTATGTAGCTTTGTGTTTAATACCAAACAACAACTTCAAAACATGTAGAGTCAACTTTTTATTAGTCGTATAGTGACCTTAATTAAAATGTTTTACTTGTATACTTATATTAACGTTCTGTGTCATTTATTATTTTGGTATTTGTATGTTGTTTTAAATATTTCAGTTCCTTTTATTGTTATTGTTATTTTATTTATTCATATTTTTCTTTGATAGAAAACCAACAATAGTATCTTCACACAACAGAACTTGTGATATCTATTTACGAAGTGAATGTATGATCTATGAATAATGTTCTGAATCTAACTCTGTAAAGTCGTAATGAGTATTCAAGGTGTAAGTATTTAATAATGTTATCAGACTTAGAGAAAAAGGTAATAAATGGAAGTACTAATTATTTATTTTTTTATTTTAATATTTGAAACATCTTACAAGCACTTACGACTGTATAATTTACTAGCTGAATATAAGGGTT
This sequence comes from Carcinoscorpius rotundicauda, assembly GCA_011833715.1. Lineage (NCBI taxonomy): Eukaryota > Metazoa > Arthropoda > Merostomata > Xiphosura > Limulidae > Carcinoscorpius > Carcinoscorpius rotundicauda. Next base: position 51,281,903 of record CM022396.1, on the reverse strand, counting down.
TTTTTTTACTCATTGTTTGTTTGTTTTGAACTTCGCGCCAAGCTACACGAGGGCTATCTCTGCGCTAGCCGTCCCTTATTTAGCAGTGTAAGACAAGAAGGAAGGTAGCTAGTCATCACCACCCACCGCCAACTCTTAGGCTACTCTTTTACCAACAAATAGCGGGATTGATCGTGACGTTATAACGCCCCCATGGCTGAAAAGGCGAGCATGTTTGGTGTGACGAGAATTCAAGCCCGTGGCCTCTCAGATTACAAGTCGAGCGTTTTAACCACCTGACCATGCCGGGCCTTTTTTATAAATAATAATGAAATATAAACTTCACCAAATTCCGTTTTTCTTCTTTGTGCTACAATGTTTATTTTAAAACTTTTTAGAAGGGAATCAGACTTTGCTTATTAGCAGGTGATTCATATAAGCCTGAAAAGAAAACCTTTCACATGATTTATTTAAATATTTTTTATCATTTCATATATACTCTATTCACTTGCGCAAAAGTAAATTCTAGTGAATGTATCCTAATAATACGGAAAAACACAGTGTAAAACTGAAACTAACCACAAAATAATCAATAAAAAACACATTGAGTCAGTTTTTATTGAATTTGTTTGTTTACCTTTAGACATTACAGTAGTGAGCTTAAACTTCAAACGATTCATTTATTTTTTCTTCGCTTTATTTTTCTTTTTTGGAGGGAAGGGGCACGAGATGATATTCAATGTTGTACTGAAAAACACCAGGGTATTCAGAAAAGAACAGGAATTTATTTTTTGTAGGCCACTAACCATATCAGGTTACCACCATCAAATAAGGGCCAGCAGTGTTGAGGATGAGGGTATCCAGACATTGCCACTCAACATGTCCTACGTTAAGTTGATGCATTTTTCTTACCACTCAGTGAGCTTTATCACATCTGTTCGATGAAATGCAGGTGTTATGTTATGACTCCAAATGCTTACCGCTATATTAAGAATATCAGTTACCTACAAGTGTTTGTCCCGCAGGCCATGTGTGTCAGAAGCAAAACAATGGAGACAAAAATGTGGTAGGTCCTTGTTAGTTGTGAAGTGGAGAAACTCTGTGCATCTGGTACGGGTGCAGAATATGACCTTATAACTTAAACAGCAGTTAATTTATTGCATACATTCAACCAGCAATATTATATCTTGTGCAAATATAATGAATCCACCCGTCATTTGTCGATTCATTATATTGATGTGTTTATATATATATTATCAGCATATTGAATTATTACATCGACACGTTTGTGTAATACGTAATCAACACGTACGAGTGTTATAATTACATGTTTATATTGTAATAATACAAGTAGATGTATTGCTTTTAAATGCTTACATGACCTTGTGAACTATCACGTGATATAATAGTGTGACCTTATACTGGCTGCAGTTGCAAAACCATATTTATTACATCAACATGTAGGTGATATATATATATAATCTCGTAGATAGGATATATATTCATATGTACATGTTTATTTACTAAATAAACAATTTGATTTAATATATAAACCGAGACATCATGACAATAAACTGGCAACCAACGTTCAATATGACAATTTGTCAAGTAGGACGGTTGTCTTACATTTAATTTTATCAGTTACTGTAGCATTATAAAACCTGACTTTCACATGTTACATAACAATCTTACTCTTAACGTAACGTTTCACAATGAGGATGACATTCTGTGACACATGGCCACTCTGCACAAAGCCAATATCACTCGAAGCAGCATACTATGGAAAAACTTAATATGTAACACTGCTTTTAATAGCGTAACATTGAAGTGAAAGAAAGCTGATATTGACCTAGAAACAGGTAATATGCAACATTACTATGTTAGCTTGATATTCACCTGGAAACACCTAAAAAGTGATGCCGCTTTTAGAAAATTGATAATAACCTATTAAAGTGACTTGTTTTTTTCAGTTGATCTAATGAGTCCTGTTACTTAGCAAAAGGCTTCGTCAGCACTGTATATGGCAGATGTAGTGTAGTTTACTTAATAAATATATTTTTATTTATTCTTAAAATTTAACATCATCCGAAATAAGATAATTAGAATTGTCTTCTTTGATTTCAAACTTATTGAATGCTTTGATGATTATATTATGACTCGTAACCTTGAAATAGAAATTGTGAAGCCCCCCAGTGACTCAACGATATGTCTGCGGACTTCCAACCCTAAAAACTGGGTTTCGATACTCGTGGTGGGCAGAGCACAGATAGCCCATTGTATAGCTTTGTGCTTACTTCAAAACAACAACAATGAAATTGTAAAATCCTTGCAATGGTGCTATGTGAACATGACTTAGTTGCTACTATAAAAAATATAATAAAAAAAACATTCTGTAGTGGACACAAGAAGTAAACAGAATGGTTTGTTGTTTCTGTGTAAGGAACAATGATACATTGTCAAAATTTCCGATAAATAAACAGAAGAGAGTCGGGCCCGGCATAGCCAGGTGGTTAAGATACTCAATTTGCATTCAGCAGTTCGTGGGTTCGAATCACAGTCTCACCAAACATGTTTATCCTTTCAGCTTTGGTGGCGTTATAATGTACGATCAATACCACTATTCGTTGATAAAAAAGTAGCCTATGAGTTGGCGGTGGGTGGTAATGACTAACTGCCATCCCTCCAGTCTTACTCTGCTAAACGATGTACGGCTAGTGCAAATATTCCTTGTAATTTTGCGTGAAGTTCAAAACAATCAGAAGAGAAGCTGTTGACTCATATATCGAATAATTAATTGCTCTCTTGAATTATCTTGTGAAAATGAGCCACTCAAACCTGTAGATTCACTGTTGTTGAGTAGCTAAACAAAATAATCAGTACAATGTAATGTGGACCTTAAGCGTGTATGTGTGCTCTTTTTTCTTATATTTAAAGCCACACTGGGCTATCTGCTGTATCCACCGAGATAAATCGAACCCCCTGATTTTAGCGTTATAAATCCGAAAAGTTACCGCTGTACCAGTGAAGGACAATCTTAAAAGACTTTTAAAAACACTATAAATGTTTTTTTTTGTCAATATTATTTCACACTGCAAAATAAAAATGATAGTTGTCTAAACAATCTCAAAATTTGTTCATTGAGACACAAACTTGCTGATTCTGGAATACTAACTGTTCTGACGAAATAGCAACAGAATATAAATTACAATTTTAACCCCAAAAACCCTGGTATAATTTTTTTCTTCACCATGAAAATTATAGCTTGCTTTTGGAAGAAATTATAGGTGTGTCTGTGAGGTTAATAATGTAACAAAAGCTTTATAAGCGTTACGTTTAAAAACTCATTGATCGTATTACCCTTACTTACACCACTGTTTTTACATTTACTTCAGTTTTTGTATTTATACGCAGTTAATGCATTTGTCCTTGTCCACTCTGCTTTATGTAATTGGGGCTTTTTCGAAACAACTTAGAAAACTATATGATAATTACAGCTATTTCCATTCTTCGCGTAAACGACTACTCAAGAAACAAGAAACAGGAATGTGGGCAGGATTAGGTTGCTTGCAGATTTACCATGAATAAAAAAAATTCCAGGAATGTGTAAAACTTCAAGCACCCACAACCGGGGTCAAAGATCGACTCTTTATTTTTTTCATCTTACAAGCCACAGTTTCATACTCATATTCTACCACCTGAAAACAAGTTAGACACTTATTATAGCGTCTTATCTTGAAGAAGTAAACGTGGCTCCGTGATGAAACACACACGTCCTTTTTATATTATTACTCTTACACTATTTTTCTTGCTTGTTAACGTCTGATAACACACTTAAAATAAGACGATTCATGGACATCCCCTTACGTTATGTTCTCCTTTCAACAAGGCTAGTTGTTGTGATGACGATGACAGGTTTTACTGATAAGAATCCATCTTGTATGACGAAAAACATCTTTTGGAATTTATAGAGAAGCATAGCCTTGTCGAAACATTTAAGCAGCTGATCGACACCAGTTAATCCTTCTGATAGAGTAATGTACACATACGTACGTATAAAGGGTGGTCCTCAACATATTTCACTTCTCTCTCTCCATCTTCTTCTTCCTAAGGAGAGACATTTTTTTGAAAAAATAAATCTTAATGAACTTGACGACGAGGAACCTATTTTCTTAGAAAATAAAAACCTGAAGGGGTAATGAAGAAATCTTGATTTTAAATATACGGCGTTTTGACAAGATAATGTTATCATCAGGTGACGTATGTTATTTACTTGATTGCTTTTTTTAAAGATTCTTGAAAGTTTTCGTTGTCTGTTCAAGCCGTTCCTAAACTTTAAAAAGTATTTAAAGAATAGAATCGAGTAAATAACATAACCAATAACTACTTCAATAAACAATGTAACTGAAAAGGAAGCTGTTAATATTTGGAAAATGTTGCTTAAAAGTAGTTTTTTTTTCACTATTCTCGCATTTAAACAAGTTTGTTTGTTTTGGAATTTCGCGCAAAGCTACGCGAGGGCTATCTGCACAAGGTGTCCCTAATTTAATAGTGTAAGACTAGAGAGAAGGCAGCTAGTCATTACCACCCACCGCCAACTCCTGGGCTACTATTTTACCAACGAATAGTGGGATTGGCTGTCACATTATAACGTTCCCGCGACTCAAAAGGGTGAGCATGACTGACTCGACAGAGATTAGAACCCGCGACCCGCAGAGTACGAGTCGAACACCTTAACCAACCTGGTCATATCGGGCCTCTTTAAACATCTGTTGTTTGTTCTATTAAAGAACGTACTTCAGATCAGTTTCTTGTGATTAGACTATTTTTTATATCTTGTTCTGCATAACTCAAAGTTTTAAATGCCTTTTTGTCGTGAACTTAACGTTATAGCTTATGTTATTGAGTTTAAACGTTAAAACTTGTAATCAGTCTTCGCTTAGACGTTTGTTATTGCGATCAACATCAATGAGTTTTGAAGACGTTTATCATATCTATTAATTTTTGTTAGTTTGTGTCTTTGTTATTAAACCATTTATATTGAAACTCGACTTTTTAGCATTATAAGCCTTCAGACTTAGCGCTGTGCCACTAAGAGGCCAATATATGAAAAACGAAGAACATTCTTAAATTCTTTTATAATAGCTTTCTACATATGGCAACGTATAATGAACAAAACCCAATAGCTAAATAATCTTGAACTATCTGCTTTTCTTCTAGTTTATCACTGCTAAATTAGGAACAGACTATCCTTGTGTGGCTTTGCCGAAATTCAAACCAAACTAAGAAACTTCCTAATTTAAGCTATACTGCTTCTACATCATACGCTACAAAGCTAAACGTGTCGCTGTCTTTTAGCAGTAAAGAAAGTTTAATACGTTATCCAATAGAAGTATAAGTTTCTTATTATTTTAACTCAAAGTTTATAGGAAATTACTATTTTATATTTTGTATTTATATCTTTCTTTAATCCCATCTTATGGCTCAATATACTTCCTACAATATTTTCTGAGTTTGTTTGTCTGGTGTCTTATTCTCAATTAATATGTAATAAAGACCGACTCACGCACACAACAAATATACGGCATCCTCAAAAGGCATCAACCAGATTGTCCACTACGACTAATGATGTTCACATATAAATGTATCAGAACAATGAAAAGAACACTTGGGATTTACCAAAAAATTACTAGCAAGATAATCCACGAACTGCAGCTGGAAGGATACTCAGAAACATATAACATTTTATAAAATACCCTGAAACATTGTCTCAGTATGTTAATGTCTTTTACATTTTTGTGAAGTTATAGATTTAAAAAACAAAATAATCGTATTGATGAACGTGTCTAAGTGAGATTAAAGCTCACCTAGAGCAATAATTTATCAAAATATAACATTTAGTTAATAGCATGAATAATGATAATGAAAACGTATACAAAACATTTCATATTTTCCCTTTTAAATATATATTTAAGGCCGGCATAGTCAGATACTTAAGTCACTCAACTCATCATCTGAGGGTCGCGGGTTCGAATCTCAAGTCACACCAAAAATTCTCGCTCTTTCAGCCGTAGGGACGTTATAATGTGACGGTCAATCCCCCTATTCGTTGGTAAAAGAGTAACGTAAGAGATGGCGGTGGATGGTGATGACTAGCTGCCTTCTCTCTAGTCTTACACCGCTAGATTAGGGTCGGCTAGCGCAGATAGCCCTCGAGTAGCTTTGCAAGAAATTCAAAAACAAACAAAATAATTAACAAAACAGAAAAGACATTTATACGATGTGGATGAGCCATTCTTGCATTTAAGTTTGTTCCCTGGAAATTATAAGAGAAGCTACATGGTTTATTTTTAAATATATCTAATAATCCATTACTACTATACCAAGAAAACCTCTACAAACAGTTCTCATGGATGCTGTTTTCATGTTCGTAAAAGTAGTCTTAAATCTGCCATATTAAGCCCGAGATCAAAATAAAGTGTTTCCTTTCTTTAAATTAATTAATATTAATGATATTTCCTTTGGTGTGTGACTCTTCATTGGCGCCTATTTATTTCGAGACAAGTTGATGAGATCCAAACGGAAAATGGTAGAAGCACGTGTTTATATACATATATATTTGTGTGATAAGAGAAGGCCTGGGAAAATAAAAGTTGGTTGGCGTCCAAAAGCCCAGTAACGTCTGGTAATAAAGTCTGAAATTCACGATTCAAGATATTATAGACAATAATTGTCTTTTTTTTAAACTTAGCTCTGATGTCCTTTATAGTTCCAGTTATAAACAGATTAAACACAGATTTTGACTTTCGAAACAAATGAAAGAACAACTTTATTACACTATAATCTAGCGAAAGAATTCGTGCTATTTAATGTATAAGATCGTTACGAGTTTTTATCTAGTCTAACCTAGCCTGTTTAAGTTTATTCCTAAATTTGACATTAAAACCAACATCCACTTTCACAGTTCTGAAAAGTATTTATCGACATAAAGGCATAAAAGAAAATCAGGTTCTCGTGACTACGACTCCAGTTGATTGTATCAATTTTTTTAGTTTTGTTTGTTTTTTTAATTGTGCGCAAAGCTACACGAGAGCTATTTGCGCTAGCCGTCCGTAATTTAGCAGTGTAAGACTAGTGTCAGCTCTAGTTATCATCACGAACTCTTGGGCTACTCTTTTACCAGCGAATAGTGGGATTGGCCGTAACATTATAGCACCCCCACGAATTAAAAGACGAGCATGTTTGGTATGAAGGTGGAATGTCTTAATCCACCTGGCCATACCGGGTCCGTTTTGTTATCTAATTTCAATTATGTTTCCAGAAAAAAAAAGTGAACATTTCTCTTCAGATTATTAGTAACGTCTTTTAAAAAAAAAAACATTTAAGAACAAATATTATAATTTTTCTTAAAAAAACACTTTACGTTTAGGAATTGTAGATTCTTTATTTTTATTATTTCTTTGAAATGTAATATTGAAATTTGAATTTGAGACTGAAACTTGTGTTAATATCATCTTTTTTGGTTATCTTCTGCTAGTTGGTATTCTATTCATTAATATTAATTAAGTTATCTACTTAGAAAAATAAATCTACCCGATAATCAGTTTAGCTTATCTAATATGCTATTGTTACGTTTCAACCTATTAAAAATAGAATGCGTTGCTTCATCAATTAGGTACTTTTACAGTCAATAACATTTTCGACCGTAATACCAGTAATAACCCACGAAGTACGGCCATTCGAGGAGTTTAGGTTCATGAGAAATACATATATTAAGCTAACAATACAAGCACTTTCTATAACAATGAAAAATAAAATTTAAAAGTGTTACACTAAAGTTACTTTAAATCTAACCAATAGTGAATGTTTTTCTGTAGTTTAGCATAAAGCTACAGAAATAGCTATCTGTACTCTACCCAGCACGATTATCGAAATTCGCCTTTTGGCATTCTAAGTCCACAGACATACCGATGTGTCCCTGTGGGGCAAACACTACTGTTAATGAAAGTAATAACAAAGAATTAATATAGTATTTCTTGATCGTACTAACTGTCCTTCACTCGTACAGCGGTAAGTCTACGAATTTACAACACTAAAATCAGGGGGGTCGATTCCCTTCGGTGGACTCGGCAGAAATCTTAATGTGGCTTTGCTATACGAAAAAATACACAAACATTCATGCTAATTATAATAGTTTCTCAGTAAAAGCAAAGCTTGTGTGATATCATATCTGTTAAATTTTATGCCGACAAAGTCTTTCACTCATTACCAGAGCTCTTCAGACCGTCTGAAGTAGTTTCTTTATATAGATAGCATCCTTATATTAACAAACTGCTTAAACAATAACCGTTTCTGTGAGAAATTAATTAAATGAGTGAATTCTATCTCAAGACGGTTGGTATGGATATTACAAATTTTGTTATAATAAAGTATAGAACAACGTTTTGACCTTCTTAGGTCATCTTCAGGTTAACAAAAGGACCTAAAAAGGTCAAAATGTTGCTCTCTACTTTATTGTAATGAAATTTTTAATTTAATACCTGTACAAGCCGTTTTAAGATACATTTTTACTTCAAGTTGGTTTCTCCTCATCACGAAGTTGGTGATTTGTAATATTTGTAAAGCTTTGTTTAACCTGTATTATTTATTTAATACAGTGGTTGTTTAAACTTACTTTTCTATGACACAGTATTACTTTTTGGAAGTATTAATAAAACCTGCAAAATGTTAAAAAAAAAAACACTTTTTAAACACGTAGGTCTCAATACGCGCCAAACTAATTTCAATACAGGACCTTTATCACCTAGTCTGAGAAATGGAGGGTCACTGTTTTTTGTTTTTTTATGTGCGTCTGGATATTTTCGTGCCACCCAAACTGACGCTATTCACTTAGGTAACTTAATCATCTGGCTCTTTGCCAGATTGAATGTTAAGTCTCGTGTCTTGAATAAGTATGGCACGTGTGCGTCTGAATAACAAACTCGAATACTTGGTACAATCACTATGATATGGGTGGTTACGTGGCTCGTATGTTTCGAAAAAATCGTACTCATGAGCCTCAAACTCAACTGTTTGTTTATATACATGTAATTTTTTAGTCCTAGATAAAACCTTAAATTTTTCCAATTCAAGAATAATCGATCACAACAGCTTCAACGTTAGAATGAAAACAAAGTAAAATAAAAATAAATGTTTGTTTACTCTGAGGTAGGCCCGTCATGGCCTAGCGCGTTAAGGCGTGCGTTTCGTAATCTGAGGGTTGCGGGTTCGAGCCCGTGTCGCGCCAAATATGCTCGCCCTCCCAGTCGTGGGGGCGTTATAATGTGATGGTCAATCCCACTATTCGTTGGTAAAAGAGTAGCCCAAGAGTTAGCGGTGAGTGGTGATGACTAGCTGCCTTCCCTCTAATCTTAAACTGCTAAATTAGGGGCGGCTAGCACAGATGGCTCTCGAGTAGTTTTGTGCGAAATTCCAAAAACCCAACTCTGAGTTAATTTTGTTGGGAAATTCTTGACATGTCTATAATAGCTGATACGCTTAATCAGTTGGCACATAACAAATGGAAGTTTAGGGCATTGAGGATATTAGCTTTCATATGAAGTTGATGTTGTTTTCCTACTTTACTGGTTGGTTCAAATTAAGGTTTACCACAATTCTGGATACCTTTAAATACACAACTAAAACAAATATTGTTAGTCGTTTCATAAAGTCCTCATGACTTTTCAGAAGTAAGACATTAAATTCTTTGTTTTAAGCACAAAGTTGCATCAGTAGGCTTTCTACGTTGTGTCCATCCCGAAGATCTTACCTCGAGTGTCAGTTCAACTTTGAGTACTCAGGTGAGAGCGAATTTACGTTGTATTTACATTTAAAAATAACTAAACAAACATTAAATGAAGTAAGTACTAAACAGTTTAGAATAGCTGAGCTTAATAAGTGAAAGGTAGCTGAATAAACAGTTTAGAATAAGTGGACTTCAGAAATGAAAGGTAGCTGAATAAACAGTTTAGAATAAGTGGAATTCAGAAATGAAAGGTAGCTGAATAAACAGTTTAGAATAAGTGGACTTCAGAAATGAAAGGTAGCTGAATAAACAGTTTAGAATAAGTGGAATTCAGAAATGAAAGGTAGCTGAATAAACAGTTTAGAATAAGTGGAATTCAGAAATGAAAGGTAGCTGAATAAACAGTTTAGAATAAGTGGAATTCAGAAATGAAAGGTAGCTGAATAAACAGTTTAGAATAAGTGGACTTCAGAAATGAAAGGTAGCTGAATAAACAGTTTAGAATAAGTGGACTTCAGAAATGAAAGGTAGCTGAATAAACAGTTTAGAATAAGTGGACTTCAGAAATGAAGGGTAGCTGAATAAACAGTTTAGAATAAGTGGAATTCAGAAATGAAAGGTAGCTGAATAAACAGTTTAGAATAAGTGGAATTCAGAAATGAAAGGTAGCTGAATAAACAGTTTAGAATAAGTGGAATTCAGAAATGAAAGGTAGCTGAATAAACAGTTTAGAATAAGTGGAATTCAGAAATGAAAGGTAGCTGAATAAACAGTTTAGAATAAGTGGAATTCAGAAATGAAAGGTAGCTGAATAAACAGTTTAGAATAAGTGGACTTCAGAAATGAAAGGTAGCTGAATAAACAGTTTAGAATAAGTGGACTTCAGAAATGAAGGGTAGCTGAATAAACAGTTTAGAATAAGTGGACTTCAGAAATGAAAGGTAGCTGAATAAACAGTTTAGAATAAGTGGAATTCAGAAATGAAAGGTAGCTGAATAAACAGTTTAGAATAAGTGGACTTCAGAAATGAAAGGTAGCTGAATAAACAGTTTAGAATAAGTGGAATTCAGAAATGAAAGGTAGCTGAATAAACAGTTTAGAATAAGTGGAATTCAGAAATGAAATGTAGCTGAATAAACAGTTTAGAATAAGTGGACTTCAGAAATGAAAGGTAGCTGAATAAACAGTTTAGAATAAGTGGACTTCAGAAATGAAGGGTAGCTGAATAAACAGTTTAGAATAAGTGGACTTCAGAAATGAAAGGTAGCTGAATAAACAGTTTAGAATAAGTGGAATTCAGAAATGAAAGGTAGCTGAATAAACAGTTTAGAATAAGTGGACTTCAGAAATGAAAGGTAGCTGAATAAACAGTTTAGAATAAGTGGAATTCAGAAATGAAAGGTAACTGAATAATCAATATAAACTGACTGAACTTATGAAAGACAACTGAATAAAAACCTCAGAAAAACTGAGCATAATATATAAAGTAGAATTAAAGAAACAGTTTAGAAGAACTAAACAAATACCAAAGTAAAGAACTGTTTGTGTTTGAATTTCACGCAAAGCTACACGAGGGCTATCTGCGTTAGCTGTCTCTAATTTAGCAACTAGTCATCACCATCCCCTGCCAACTCTTGAGCTACTCTTTTACCAGCGAATAGTGGATTGACCGCGCATTATAACACCCCCCATAACTGAAAACATGGGCATGTTTGGTGTGACGGAGATTCGAACCCTCCGACTCGCAGATTACGAGTCGAGTACCTTGACCACTTAGCTCCCCGCTAGTACAGCGGTATGTCTCCGGATTTATAACGCTAAAATCAGCGGTTCGATTCCCCTCCGTGGGCTCAGCAGATAGCCTGATGTGGCTTTGCTATAAGAAAAACACACATACGCGGTACACCACCTAGCCGTTCTGAACAAATGAAAGTAAACAAAACAAACATTTGAGAATCAGAAGACTTAATTAATAAAAAACCAAAATAAAAGTTGAAGCAAACTCAAGATGTAAACGAAACTTCGAAAAAATACGTTAGTCAGTTGGAAAACAAAGATGAAATTAATGTTTTTAATTTTACCTTTTTTACCTTTACAACAGGGTGTTTCTAAAGATGAAGTAATCCCAGTCATAGAAACGATAGTTATCCAAATAGTCTAAACAACCACGATCAGATAACCTAAGTAATCATCACTTACCACTTAATTCTACGAAATAAAACCCAGAATGGCCATTGTAATATTGTAACTGTATAATTAATCTTACCTTTTGTTTTTATTTCATTCTTAGAATCATTATGTAAATTTAGATTGACTTCAAACTTTAAAAACTGTATAAAATATAATGCGAGCCCTAAATCGGTGTTATTAGATTTTTAACTATCTAGAAATGAAGTTAGGCACCATTACTAATTTAACTTACAACTACACAAGAGACAAAAAATAAGACAATTGCAATTGAACACTTAACTCCATTCGTTTGGTTGTATTCAAAGTGTCCAATGAATATAATTGTAGTTTAAAGTGTGTTCCTTAAAAATGAGCCTTACACATTTTTATATTATATTTTTGTCTATTATAATACATTAATCTATATATGGAATAACTGTTTAGTGAATTACGTTATTCTTAATGTTTTTACTGTGGCATATTAGTTAAAAAAATGAACTGTTTTGATCAAATGTTTAGTCACTAAATGTTGTCAATATTAAGGTGTACTATAAAATGAAAAACATCTTTTAACCACGTGTATTCACTCGAACAAAAATTCTGAGGAACATAAAATATGCTTATGTTATATTTAGGACACTACTTCTTTTTTAAAAGTAGCACATACACGTATTAAAATGATTTTAGACCTCACCATATTGATATATTCTGTTTCCAGATCCAGTTATGCTCTAACTAATGTCTGTACGTAAGGTTCTCAACTTCAAAGCATGTTACTCCTCTCTCATAGCTTTCTATTATTCATTTAATGTATGAACAAATCGACAGTTTCCCAGCACCCTTCTAAACATTTCCATTGCACAGAAATGTATGGGTGCTGTGTCCGGTGACTTGACTTGTATGGCTTTGCATGTAATAGCATGAACACACGTTTCGTTTTCCAGCAACAATCTAAGGTAAGGGACAGCTGAACGGGAGGTATAACTGATAGCCTTATCTTCGTCAACTCTTACCTTGTTGGCCTCGTTTCCAGACAGAGATCCTTCTTCAATATATAGTCTACTGTTGCCTGTGGCACATGGATGACTTTTACCATTACGTGACCTTTCTTTATATATGTATTCGTTTCCAGTCGCTAACTTTGGCTTATCACGACTGTTGTACAACATTTTGTAGGTGCATTTTCAGTGGTTCTTCGCATATTTCCATCCTTATTTCTTTGTTTGTTAATGCCATTCTAAAACCTAGTTCTGTTACATGTTCGCATCCGCAAGTGACTTGTTGAGTAGCGTACTGAAATTGTTTTATTACAATGTTTTCAACTCTCTGTATTTACACTTACATTGGACCTGCATGGCCAAGGTTAAGGCGATCGACTCGAGGGTTCGAACCCCTATCACACCAAACATGCTTGCCCTTTCAGCCGTGAGAGCGTTATTAAGTTACGGTAAATCCCACTATCCGTTGGTAAAAGAGTAACACAAGAGTTGGCGGTGGATTGTGATGACTAACTGCCTTCTCTCAAGTCTCACACTGCTAGATTAGGGACGACTTGCGCAGATAGCCCTCATGTAGCTTAGCGTGAAATTCAAAAAAACAAACACTTTATATTACTGATCAAAGGATACTTGGTTTTCCATGAATATAATTTTGCGAATTATAACATAACTATATATATATATATATACTCATATGTGCAGTCTGTCATTCTTGGAAACACATAGTGTTTTGTACTTAGTAATTTGACAGAGAATGTTTTTTTTTCTAGTTTTCTAACATAAGGTAGTGTTGAAGAAAGTAAGACGGATTAAATATGTGATGAAATTAATCAGGCTTAATTCTAAAATATTTCAAAACCATATTGCATTGCGTCGGTTCATTCGAATCACTTTTCTTGCAAACTAACACTGCTCTGTTTCTGTTTGTTTATTCTTTCAGCAACACAAGATTCGTGACTTGAATAGTGTCAGTAGGCAGGATACGGCGATCACTGATTATCGTTCAAAAATGTTGCCTGTAATAACTTACTTAAGGAATATCTCTAGTTTAAGAATAACACAACACAAGTGTATTGCACTTCAAGCGTATTGTACTTCTTCCATGACAATTCTTGAAACGTCCTGTACCATGTCTGAACATTCCTAAAAAATATTTACGATCAAAAAAATATCATTGAAAATTGTTTGTTAAACATACAGATGTAGCAAGTTAGTTTTTTGTAGAAAAAAACTGTTAACCTACAGTTTATGGGGATCACATTGAAACAATAATATGTTTGCAACTGAAACACCAAGTGGAAAGTGAAGTTTAAAAATATACATTAAAAATACGGTACGGCCCGACATGGCCAAGCGTTTTAAGGCGTACGGCTCGTAATAATCTGAGAATCGCGGGTTCGCGCCCGCGTCGCGCCAAACGTGCTCGTCCTCCCAGCCGTGGGAGCGTTATAATGTGACGGTCAATCCCTCTATTTCGTTGGTAAAAGAGTAGCCCAAGAGTTGGCGGTGGTTGGTGATGACTAGCTGCCTTCCTCTAGTCTTACACTAAAAAATTAGGGACGGCTAGCACAGATAGCCCTCGAGTAGCTTTCTGCGAAATTAAATAAAAACAAACAAACAAAAATATGGTAATATAAAAAACTCTAAAACTCACGCTTCGAATTTTCCTTAAATTTTATCATAAGCGTTAATATTTAAAAAATCAATTCATAATTCTCGAACTACAAAAAATAACATCAACACTGAATCGAGAATTTTAAAGTTTGCTGAAAGTGTGGTGTGATTCTTGTTCTCACTGCGCAATCGTGTATCAAACGTGTTTTATCATACATTCCATTATACTGTTACCGTTTAAGTCTGTTCTTTCTGAACTTTTGACCGCATACGAAAACTCGCTCAGTGCTGATGTTATTTTATGTGGTTCAAATACTATGAGTTAACTTTTTTATTTGAGATGTTAACGGTATTGACCAAAGTTACAGAAATCCCAATCGAAACGTTCATATTAAAGATGATTTTTGATATTATTGTGTTTTTGATATGTAAATAACGCGTTACTTTAAGGAATGACAGTTTTATTTATGAAAAACACACAACACTGATTTGGTGGAAATCGCAATAGTTATTTTATTTTATAAAATACCTGCCAAGTTTTCATATTTACTGCTGAGATATCATACTATAATAAAACTCTTGCTTATATGATATTGGAAAAATCTTTTTATTACATGATGTGCACTCTCCAACTTTGCGAATGTTTTATGCTGTGTGCATGTAGATTTGCAGTAGGGATCACGATTTTTCTATCACGGAGAATTTTATTTTTCTCCTTTCTCATGGTGCAAATATGAAGTCAGGAATACGTTACACGTCATCTGTAATGAAACTCTTACTTATATGTATGTTACTGGAAAAACGTTTTTATTATGCCATGTTCCCGTTTTGCATCCGTTTTCTGTCACGGAGAACTTTATTTTTCTCCATTCTCAGGGTGTAGATATGACGTCACGAAACGATACATGCAAATCTAATATACTAGCGCCACGGACAATCGGCTAGTATGTTATAAATAACTATTTTATTAAATTATGAGAGTTTTTACACAATATTATGAAATTTCAAAATTTCTTAAATTTGTATTAGAAAACAATCGCTCTACGAAATAGTAGACAACACGGATTTTTTAAAAAAATATCTTTACTCAGATTTAATGAAATACACCAATACACCTGGTGTATGAAAAAAGTACGGCAAAAAAAAAAGAAAAAGGATTCAATGTGCAACTGGAGACCAAATTACACGTATAGCAATCACAACCCTATTATTCGGAACACACTTATACTTTATAGAACTAATTAGATTCTTTAAAATATATGGTGGTAGTTTTCCTCTCTAAAATAGTTAATAGCTTTCTTGTACTAACTACATGGAATTTAGGTTAACAGTTTCTTATCATCATTACCCACGTAACTGATACAGTCGTATCAATAATTGTTATTTATGCTAATTGCTTAAAGTATTATCACGTTACGCTGAACGATCTTTAATTAGGAGAATTTCATAAAATTTAGTTAATTTGCGTTAAAACGATGGCAATAAATAATCAATAATAACTGTCCACCAATATATTTCTTTTGAAAACTTGAGCTAGAAACTTCTAATTTACTTAGCCTAATCACTACTCATGTATCTGCATGTCCTTTCACATTATAGTCTTGCTATTCTAAATTAGGAGTCTTTAATCCGAATGACAAAAAAAAACAAAAAACGTAAAAAGTAAAAATACTTTTACTCTTAGGTGAAACTGTATTAAAAATGTTAGAGCGTTAGCTTATGCAACTTTTTACGCTGACGTACGCAAAACTGTTCTTTAAATTTGAGTGTTTTTTGTTGTTGAATAACTTCACACGTATGGCCTATAGTTAAACTAAATTGGACTTCTGACTGTAGGTTTGGAAGAACTATCAGCGTATTAGATTTGAAAAATATATCTGTCAACATTGAGCATGCTTATCTATCAAATAAAGTTTCGTATTTCTGGTGCAATTCCCCCCTTCAAAAAAAGGAAAAAACTCGACCAAAATTGAATATGTTGTAACTCAGGTACTTCTTAACATATTGACTTAAAATTTGGTATTTGAAGTAAACGTCCAGCAGAGCATATTCGCGGAAAATATGTGATAGTTTAAATTATGACACTCCAAAATAAGGGAGGTGGGAAACCGTTAAACTATCACCCCTGTTAATAATATACAATATGCCCTGCAGCCAGTTCTTTGGCTGCACAACACACTACAGTGTGCCGTGATAACACATCACAACTTTTAAAAAATACCCGCAAGATGTACGTTAAGATATGATGATTAACAAACTACCCAGAGCATGAATCCAACACGAATTACATATTTAACTTATGTAGCAACTGTAAATATTATTATAATATTAATGTTATGGGGGGTATGTCCCAGACCTTCTTGACTGAGCTCCAACCCCACTGTTATGAGTTGCTTGAGTGAGACTATCACAGTGTTTGTGAACGATCAAAAGAAAGTATTACATATAATGTCATTCTTCTCACTGCTCACGCAGTGCGTTTATTCTGCAAAATATCATAATGTATGATACAAGTCAGCGAACAAAGACAATAACAAAATGCTTAAATCAGGCCATTTTCAGTCTTGTCGTGTGTTACAAAGATATGTACAAGTTTTTGATGATCCATGAGGTAATATTCAAAAAACATCATTATCATTTCTAAAGAAAAAGAATTTAACTGTACGATCTAACAATTAATATAAAACACAGTTTCATTTGCACCATTTAATCAAGACGTGCTTTAGTGGATTATTACAATAATAAAAATGATGGCCTGAAGTAGCCGTTTACTTATTCAGACTAAGTTAAACACCTCCGTTCCAGTAAACAAAGCATCGAAGAGTTTTATCAGAATATTTTGATAATAACAAACTATTGGATACGCCATTTCTGACCTATTTTGTGGACTGTATTACAAGTAGAAAATTAACAAAGTTAAAGCACGTTTCGAAACAAAATAACAAAATATAATAAGGTGGTAGACACTTAATCATGGTAATAAATACCGAGATAAATACAAGTTTATTAGAGCATTTATTTAACAATATCTTTGGCACAGTAATTCTGTGAATAAAACGGTCCAATTAATTACACAGGCCCTCTTTCAAATATATATCTACATATACTTTAATACTTAGTGCAAAACAGTAAAAAAAGCTTGCAAGATATAAGAATGTTGTATAGAAAAGTCAATTATAACTTTAATGGAGTCAAGTAATAATAATATTTTTATGAACACGCTGTTTTGTGTTTATTATACACAAATAGATGTAAAAACAAATTATTGCTGAATATCAGTATCTGTTTATCGAATTATGTTTTGCACATCACCCTGTTGAAACGAGAGGCATACTTGGTGATATTTTCATTGAATTGGTACCACATTACAGAAACCAATGTTTCAATTTTCCACGTCTACTATGTCGTGCGTGTAAGAATCCGAATCTCCAGACAAACTTTCTCCTTGTTCCGTGTCTGGAATACTGGAGTTCAGTGGAGAAGGGGCATCTTCCATTTGATCAGGGATACCAAGAGAGTGAGTTAAGATGTGACGCCTGAGGTCGCAATTTCGCCGAAATACCTTATTACAGGAACCGCAAGTATACGGTTTGATGTCGGTGTGGGTGAGGAGATGGGTCTTTAGGTTGCTCCTCTGATTGAAGCTGCGGCCGCAGGTGGAACACTTGTGCGGTGAATCTTCCATGTGAAGTATCCTGTGAACGGCTAGGGTCCGGGATTGACAGAAGCCCTTTCCACATTCGGTGCACTTGAAAGGCTTTTCTTTGGAATGAATATATCTAAGAATTTTCGGAATAAAAATGGAGATAGCATTTAAATAAACCGAACCTCACATGCTGCTGATTTATTTTATAATTCTAAGCTTTTTAAAATAATTTATTTATATTAACATAACATTACCTTCTGTCTCTCAAATAAATATCTTTTTTTTCAGCAAAATAATTATAATAATTATATCAAGCTTTTATAAATGTTATTTCTATCTCAGTTCATGAGTTCCAACATCTTGCTGTAACTCATGTACATACTTTCATTGGTCTATGTACTTTACAGTCAATAATTTTAAAAAGGTAAAAATGGTTAGGACTAAAACTGCATGATCTTTATTCAGTTTGTGAATGATCGAATCTCTATTTATATTTTATTTCAAACCAATAATCATAAACTTCTAAATATTTTCATGCGTATTGGCAGTAAATCCAAAACCTAAGCTCAACTTCCTATCTACCAGTTAAGCTACTGACGCGAAAACTTCGCTGATCTGATAAAAACAACACACTCTACTTTAGAAACAGTTAATTTTTTTGAAGAGTGTAACCCAAAACTTTGGGCATTCTAATGTTTATGAATATTACTATTTACGTCGAATCTGTATTATTTATAGGATTTGTCGTGCCAAGCTCGATATGTCTAATATTTAGAGCACGGTTTTGTTAGTAAAGAGAGAAACAGTCGAGCACGCGGATGAGCCAAATTAAAGTTGACCAATAGTAGTGTAAAACATATATTACCGTGGATGTTAGCTAAATTATAAAAATAACAAATTTCATTGGACTGAAAAGAATACACGAGAGAGTGACGAAACTACATTCGTAGTCTTTGTCATATTATTTGTTCCAAAAACACAAGTGGGTTTTTTCGTCAAAGTTGGCGAGACTCGTGAAAGAAGACGCTGAACTCTAGTTTATAAAACAAATGCTATAAATCATCTTTGATTCATTTGACTACTTTTTCAGTTGCCATAAATCGTTTGTTTTTAAATTTCGCGCAAAGCTACATAATGGCAATCTGTGCTAGCGGTCCCTAATTTAGCGGTGTAAAACTAGAGGAAAGGCAGCTCTTGGGTTACTCTTTTACCAACTAATAGTGGCATTGGCCGTGACTTTCTAACGCCCCCACGGCTTAAAGGGCAAGCATGTTTGGTCGAATGGGGATTCGAACCTGCAACCCTAAGATTACGAGACGAACACCTTAACCACTCGATCGTGCCAGGCCTGCCGTAAATCGAATGTTACAATTAACGTATCAACTTGTACAAACCTCAGTAACGTTATGTATTAAAACTTGATGTTTTCCACAATTACAGTACATGTATGCGTACAAGAACGATTTGATGACGATCTTTTTATACTTACATTTGTATTGCTGGGATTGTGCCTTCCATTAAATTACATTTATTTTAGGGTATAAACGCAAATGTTTATCACTTATAGATGTTATTTATTACGAAGAATGTAAATGGAAATTCAAACAAACGAGACTGAACTTTCAAACGTTGATTTTATTTGTCTGTGTCATTTTGCTTAATAAATAGTTGTATCAATATAATATCCCCTATAAGTGCGTGTTAATGTTTATATATCAATAGAGTATTTCCAATAAATGTGTACCAATACTTATATATCAGCAGAATATATCCGGTAAATACGGATTAATGCTTATGCATGGCTTAAACAAAAATAAATATGATGAAAATTTACCTGTGATCGCGTAGGTGATCCTGTCTACGAAAAGCTTTATGACAGATGTCACAGGTGTAAGGTCGTTCATCCGTGTGTGTTCTCTCGTGTATTAACAGGTTGTAAGACTTGGTAAAGCGACGCTGGCAGAATTTACAGATAAACTCTTTCTTCGGTCTCGATGACCCTCTACCTCGAGGACCTTTCCGTTCGAAGAACTCTGCCCCAAATCCAATCGGTCCGATACTGTAATAAGGTGTCATAAACGGAAATGAATGACTTGTTATGACTGGAAGAGAAGCTGTCGATTGAATGACTGAGGGAATCTGGGAGTGATAAGTTTCCTTAGATATATTTTTATCCACTCCTACTATTGTCTTTTGGGAGTTATAAGTTTCCTTACAAGCTATCTCGTCGTCTTTTGTGGTTGCAGATTCTGCCAACCGAGAAAAGTCAAATTTCGAAACCTTGTGTTTGGTTGTACCTAAAATATTAGATACCACTGGTCGGGCGTTTACATTAACAAGTTTCTGGGAGATTTTTTCTAATGTCATACCTGAAACTTCTACACCTTTTACTGAGTCTGGTTTAATGGGGGTTTGCCCAAAAGAATGGGCAGCAAAAATGAAAGGATATGCACTAAACTGATGACCACAACCAGCCATTGCGTACGCAGGTAGAAGAGGAAGAGGGGCCAGGGGCAGTTGGGGTCGAGGATATATGGGCTGCGGAAGAGTGTTCACTGTTGAAGAATTCATTAAATCTGGAAGAACTTGTTTGGTCTTGTAGTGTGAGAAGAAGGAACCAGGTGAGTTAAGTATGAGGCAATCAGATGAAGGAACCTTGTTTCTTTCTGTACTCGGGAATTTTATACTTGCTGCTAATGGCGTCTTCTGGTAGGCGACATCTGTTGAGAACAAATGAAAAGTAAAATGAGAATAACTTTAAAAGCAAACCAAACATAATCTTCTGTTCGATACAATGTCCCATTCAAACCTAGAAATAAAGCTTTTGGCTTACGAAACCATTGTTTCTGAGTAAATAATAAATGATTCCCTAACTTTCTAAACAAAACCACAAAATGACCAACTTATATTGAATGTACCATTCTTAGGGTGTATAAAACTATAATTGTCTGATTTACTCTCTAAAAGTATCTGTTTGTTTGTTGTTTTACATGGAGTTTCACAGTACTTTGCACAGAGCCAATGTCGAAACACAATTTTATAAGTCCTCAGATTTACCGCTTAACCGCCAGGGGGCACGAAATGTGTTATTTATTAGCAACGTTACAAAAACGCTATTGATTCTTCAGTGTCATCGTCTATGTATAATTTAGCCATTAAACGAGCAAATATTTAAATTAAATTATTTCATAGGCTTTATAAAACTTATCGAAACATGTCGATGACGCACTTTGTTTTGTTAACAGTCGTAATGTGGACAGTATATTGTTTCAAACGTACAAAATAAAACAAGAACCTTAAAGACAACAGGCTTACATAAAGTTAATATCTTGCAATCAGTGTTTATTTAGTTAACTTTTAACCCACTTCGAGACTCGTCATCAGACTTTATTTCGTTTTCTATACCTTATATACTAAACACCTATATTAAATATGGATAACTCTTCAAGATTAAACACCAGTACATTTCAAATAAGAAACGTTTCTGTATTTCTAAATATGATACCTCAGTTAAAAAGACATTAACTCATGCACATATATACATTTTTTAAACACAGATGTTAACCAGCTTCAAAACGTAATGACGAAAGCCTTCTAAAGTGACTTATAAAACCAACAAACGCATGGTATATATTCAATAACAATTGACTAACCAATCCTTAAAACATTTTTTGTTAGGACATAAAGTAACTAAGAAGAGGCTTCGCTCTGGCTGTTTGTATATTTCTTAAGACATCCTATACCGTCGCACGTGCTTCTTAACTTTATAATTCACTTGTTCAGTGTTATTGCTCTTTCTTGAAATTAGGTGCCATTTATGAGATATTTTCGCCAAATAGTTCTCATTACTGACAATTAAGTTAAAGATGAAAATAATGAATGAGTGAAAAGAAAATTTTTAAGGTTTATAAGTGCAAGAGCAAGAATATGTTAACAGTGTTATTTAGACAAATATCTTCTGGAGTGGATAGACTATGAGAATGATTACGGCCCTGCATGGGAGGGCGGTTAGTGCTGGTACCGTTTTATTAGTTCGGTTTTACTAATTTTAGTAGAGTGCTTAGAGTTTTATTTTTTATAAGCTCAGTTATGACGTAGTAGGCTAAACAAGTGTGAGGACTTTTTTCATGTCCAATGTTTACAAAGCGTTCTTAAACTGCAAAGCGTGATACAAGATGACGAGATGGTACTTACAATTTGAAAAATAAAATGAAATAGTTGTTTTCATTTGTTTCTTTTTCGAATTTCAAGCAAAGCAACACGAGGAATACCTGCACTAGCCGTCCCTAATTTAGCAATCTAAGGCTAGAGGGAAGTCAGCTAGTCATTACCACCCACCGCCAACTGTTGGGCTACTCTTTTAACCAACGAATAGTGGAATTAATCGCAACTTTATAATGCCCGCACTGCTGAAAGGACGAGCATTTTTGGTGCAACGGAGATTCGAACCCGCGACTTTCAGATTACGAATCGAGTGTCTTAACCATCTGGCCATGGAAGGCCCACTATATGCGCTCGCCATCACCATTTGAACTACTCTTTTAACCAACGAATAGTGGAATTGACTGTCACATTATAACGCTCCCACGGATAAAAGAGCGAGCATCTTTGGTGCGAAGAGGATTCGAACCCTCAATTGCGGGTCAAGCGCCCTAACAACCTGGACATACCGAATCAAACAATAAGAGACATTTGGTGTCACCAAGAATGAGAGGCTGATAGATGTTACATATTTTTAAAATTCTATAATTTTAAATACAATTCTTCATAAACATGCACTCTACACTCTAACGGATATGTAGGCAATACTCATAAATATGTAGTTTAATATGGTGACTATCTTTTATATTATAGGATAGGCTCAAGAGTGATATTCAATTCTCTTTCTGAGTGCACCTGTACTTTTATTCACAATAACATTTCATTTTTCTGTACAGTTTTTACTAAAAATGTAAAACTGATGAAATAAGAGAAGAGTAGGTGTATTTTGGAGGTACAGAAAAATTCATTTTAGTTGAAGTCCATAATTTTTATTAACGATTCAGCAATGGTTTCCTATCACTTTTGATGGTTTTTTTTATACAAGTGTATATAATTAAACTGTTATATTTTGACGTTAAAAACACTAGCTAGTTCCTGCGGTAGGCTACTGTCTTTTCTGGAATTCCCTGATTGTTTTACAACCATGTACTCACTCAACTTTGCATTCAATAATGTTTACCATCCATGAAAAAGTGGATTTTATTGAAATTGTAGTTTAAAAATGAGCTAGCATCACAGCATTACATCACAAAGCAATATTTAATAGAAGTGCCTTGCATTACTCTTGCAACGCCTCCCAGTTGCTCAGCGGTATGTCTGCGGACTTACACGCTAAAATCCGGGTTTCGATACCGGTGGTTGGCAGAGCACAGATAGCCCATTGTGCAACTTTGTGATTAATTCTAAAAACAAACAAACAAAAAACAATGCTCTTGCAACACATGATATTTTCATCAAAGGGAATCAACTTTTTTAAGTTTATTTTTTGATTGGTTTATATTTTAAACTTACTCGTTTATTTATAATTTTTATTGGTGAAATCTGAAAAAATATATCAATTTTGTGAAAATTTCAATTTCTCTATTTATTGCTAAGCTATAAAAATAGTACATACTTATGAAAATATTACCTAGTTATGGTTGTTGATGATAGGTGAGGTACTTTCTGAGATCCAAGAGTTTTACGTATACTTCGCAAGCTTTATTATGATAAATTTCCCAATTTCATGAGCTATAGTAGTTTGAAAAAGTGTTAGAACAAAATAATACTTTGTCATTCTTTAACTTTACCAGGCCACTATAGAATGTAAATTTTAACACTATGGTAATGCTTCACTGATCCTTGTTGATAACTGTTGAGTCAGATTTAGAATACGTGTCATTTTTAAGAATTCCCATATACTTGAACAAAGAGAAAGTTAAAAGGGTTCTGCTTGAACGAACATACTGATCACTGCCGTAGTTTCCGAGATTCAGGTTTTGGGCGTATACATCACAAGCTCAGTTATAATAAATTGTACAATTACCACAAAGCTAACCCTAATCTCCTACCACAACGTGGTAAGCAAGTAACCCTGTTGTTAGAGAAACAATTGAGATTTGTAATTCATACGTTGAAATGCCAGTCTGGAGAACAGGTTGAAAACCGAGAGGAAGAGCGTTGTTAACAGGAATAATGAACATAGAAACTTTTTATGTATGCCTTAGTATTTTGGAAATTTTTGTCTGATTGTAAGTGTTTTTGTTTTTGAATTTTGCGAAAAGCTACTCAAGGGCTATCTGTGCTAGCCATCTCTAATTTAGTAGTGTAAGACCAGAGATCAAACAGCTAACCATCACCATCTACCGCCAACTTTTGGGCTATTTTTTTACCAACGAATAGTGGGATTGACTGTGACTTTATAACGACCCTACGGCTGAAAGGGCGAGAACGTTTGGTGTGACGGGGATTCTGTCCGAAAGATGGAAGTGAGGTTGTCAGAATGTTGTGTTTAGAAACATGAAATCCGTCTTAACACTGAGTTTTTTCCATAACCCTGAGGCATGTTTGCTTTTCCTGGTTTTAAACCATATATCCGTGGAAGCCCTTTTTACTGTCTAGATTCTTATAGCGAGCGAAATTTCTCACATATTATCACACAGAAAAAACAGCTAAAGTGTGAAATGTGTGAGTTTCCAGCTTGGAAATAAAGTTTGGAGCTTAATCTTTGTATAACTTGCTGTGGTGTTGAATCATCATAGTTTTTCGAACATTCTATCACAAATTTTCTACCTTTTCGACTACACAAAAAAAAAAGATATTTGGTAGTAATAAACCTTTGATTTTCTTTATTTTTTAAGACCAAATAAGTAATTTGTGTGTTAAAATACCAAGCAAATATTTATTAATTAACGTTTATTTACCACTTAAAACGTTTTAAACAGCGACTCTATGAAGTTAATCACGGTAGGCCTATTTCTAGTCTACTTTAGTATATAAACATATCATAAAGCATAGCTAAAACATTACTTGGTAAGTTTTATTTTGCTTTTCACTACAACTCAATGTCAGAATTTCTAAATTAAACTATTTTGCTGTTTTATCACCAAATTTATCAGGTAAATAAAGAATAAAAACAAATCTTACTAGCAAATCAACATTTGACCATTCAACATAAGCACCTAAGTTGGCCTAAGAACTATCAGGTGGTAGTTTTGTTGCTAAGAGACGACGCACATTGTTGAGCATTACCAAAAAAAGGACAGTGAAAGTGTTCTCGAAAGAGTGACAAAGGAAATACGTCTTTTATAGTCAGTGATGTATTGTAGGAAATGTTCGTTTACGATAAAGCGGTATCTTTTTAATGCTACCTACCGGTTTAATTTGAAAAAGTAACACACTGTAATAGAATACGGTGATTGATTAGAACAGTGGTTCCCAACCAGGGGTGCTCGCACTCCTTGGGTTGCAAGTTAGCGTTCCAGGGGGTGTAAGATAACATTTGTTTTGGACACGGCCTGGCATGGCCAAGCACGTTAAGGCGTGCACTTCGTAATCTGAGGGCCGCGGGTTCGCGCCCGAGTCGCTCCAAACATGCTCGCCCTCCCAGCCGTGGAAGCGTTATAATGCTACGATCAATCCCACTATTCGTCGGTAAAAGAGTAGTTCAAAAGTTGGCGGTGGGTGGTGATGACTAGCTGCCTTCCCTCTAGTCTTACACTGCTAAATTAGGGACGGCTAGCACAGATAGCCCTCGAGTAGCTTTGTGCGAAATTCCAAAAACAAACAAACAGTTTTTGGCCACCTTTATTCTTAAATAAATAATTTCTGTGAGGGGTGCGAGAACATATTTTTAGGGGTGTCGGGCATAAAAAAGGTTGGGAACCACTAGTTTAGAAGATAGCAGTATCTTTCTAACTTTAAAATTTACCAGTTAAATTAATATAAACCACAAAATTATATATATATATACTTGTTTGTATAGTAGGAAATTGTCGTTGATATGAGGAGACGATATATTTTCAACGTTAAGGTCTACCAGTTTAATTGACCAAAACTAGCAATATAGTGTGTGTGTGTGTGTGTGTTCTTTTTTCTTATAACACAGCCACATCGGGCTATCTGCTGAGCCCACCAAGGGGAATCGAACGCCTAATTTTAGTGTTGTAAATCCGGAGACTTACCGCTGTACTAGGGGGCAGCAACACAGTAGATGATGGTTGATTATAATGTAACGGTATGTCTCTTACTACGAGTAACTATTCCTGTATTACTTCTGAAAGAAAAAAACAGATAAATTTGAAATGGCATGGTTTATTTCAGTTCATTAATCACGTAAGCTTTTAATACAGCAAGGATAAAATATGATAAAACAAGATGCAATAAAGATTTAAATTGAGGGAGCATGTCATCAGAGATGTCCTTACTATTTAATATAAATTATAAATTGTCAATACTGGGACATAAAGTGCAACCTGCTCTTTTAATGTATATAAAAATGCGCTATTAACTGGAGGGAATTTTCACAACTTTGTCAGTTATGTGTATAGGAAATAATTTCATCCTTCAACCAACGACTTTAAACATGATGTCAACCATAGCAACGTGGTAACACAAAAAATTTAGTATATATTAATAAGTATTAAAATTATACGTTAAATAAATCTAGTGAAGTCCATATTATTAGATGGAACTGAAAGTGTTGTAATTTTGAGATCGTTTCTAGCATTGAGAAATAAAAACAATTAAAACAATTACAAATCACTATTTAATTAGGCTGTTTAGATCTATTATGTTTCATATATAGATACACACACACATCTACATATATTAATGTAGTTTTAATTTTAGACTGAGATTGTACCTTTTTCTTTGTTTTTTGGAAGTAGCTTCCGCCATGTTATTTCCCTAAAACATACTGTATAGCATTAGATAAAATAACTTTTAAAAGCAACTATAAAACCTGCAAAGATGGTCTTCAGCTTTAAGACTTACAAAATAAAATTCTCAAGTGAAAAGTAAAATGATCGATTTGCTAGATGCATGACTTTACCCTTAAAGTCGAAATTTCGGAAACCTCTTCTTCCGTTAGCATACACAAAAGCTCGTAATTTTAATTATGTTCATGCGTAGGCTAGCGGTATCAATAAACAATGAAAATTTATGGGCACAAATAGACTGTATAAATTCTAAAATTGTTTATTAAAATAATTCAATTTACCAAGAGTGGAATGTTTCGTTTATTAACTGCAAGGGTCTATTTGTGCTTTGCTTACCGCGGATCTCGAAATTAGATTTTTAGAATTATAAGCTCTGAGCCACCAGAAGGCAGGTTATTTAAACAAACACTTATCTAAATCTTATATTCTGCTAAGAATGAGGATACTTACAGAAATATTTTACTGAAAAATGCGCTGTACTGGACAGCTTGGAAAGTTTGTAATGTCTATGATGTTTTCTATAATGTACTGTTGACAACTGCATATTCTACGAAAACTTTAAATAATAATAACAAAATTAAAGCATCTACGACGTAAAATCATCGGAAAAAACTTCATTCTGAAACCAATAACGTATGTACAGAAATATATACATATATATATCTACAAGATCCTTACCACGATGGAACATGATCCTTTACGAACCACGACAGGAAAACAATCCTAATGCATGTGGGAAAAAAATATCACTTGGTTCATTGCCACTATTCCCCCTGTCCTAATACCGTACCTCTTGGTATTAACAGAAAATACTCTCCACCAATAGGAAGATAACAGCACAAAATGGTTCCACTATTTACTAAAATTTCTTCATTGGTATTTCTGTATAATTATAATACAAAATAATGGTTTTCAGCTGAGAAATATGACCAATTTCACTGTTACCATCCACCAAAATTACCATAATTTAAACAGGAATAAATGGGAACATTAAAGTCTGCATCGGTATAGTTCAACTCGCCACACCGCCAAGAGGCGTTTCGGATTTAGAGGCATAATTACGACTAAGTGTAAGAACATAGGAACCCGACGTTTCCCAAAGTAGTGCAGTTGGCTAAAGATAAAACGACACTGTTTAGGTCATTTAGCCAACGATGGAAAATAACAACATATGCAGGATGACAATTCTAACAAGGAGTATGTTAATTTTCCTTCATTATTGTGCGTTTAAAAGAGTGCATATTTCTTGCATACTTGTAGCCTTTTCTTGTTACTTTTTTTTTTGCCTAAAACATAAATACTTGCTACTGTCGGATGAACAGAAAACACGCCTGACAAGCTCACTCGTCGCCATCACATATAATTCTAGTTCAGTCATACGATATCTAGCCATTCAACATCTATGAAGTAATTACATTCTTATTAAAAGTTTAACCTTTTGATACGACAATCAGGTTTGAACCTGGGTCTAGGAAATGAAAAAAAACAACAACTTGAATTATCGCACTTCTAACAAAGACAGTCAAATAACTGTTATGCAAAGAACGTTGTTGTTGATTCTTGTTTGTAAGCATTTGAAAAAAATATTTAATTTTTTGTTAATGAATTTTTATCCTATTATTAGCCTATATATTTATTCATATATATATATAGATTTACATACCTTTATTTTATACCGCCTCGAATTTTAGCATTGGAAACATTTCCTTTTATCACTGTAATAACTACACAAACAAGGTAATTTGACGATAGCTTTGTTTGGAATTCTAGCATACGATTTTTTTTCTAACAGTAATAAATAACAATAATTTTGAAGTATACATTTAAAAAAACAACAACAAACAATTTATTCCAGAATTTTGCTCAAAGTTGCATAGAGCCAGTTTGTCCACAGCCATCCCAAATTTAAATTAACAGATTAAAAGGAAAGCACTCATCGCCAATTCTTGGGCTACTTTTGTCACACTGCCTCTGGTGGTTCAGCGGTAAATCTGAAGAGTTTTAACGTTAAAAGCAGGGCTTTGATTTCCGTGGTAAGCACAGCGCAGATAGTCCTTCATGTAGCGTTGCACTTAAAAAGAAACAAAATCTTATCCGATCTGCTAATGAGATTAGACGTTAACGTTTATAGTACCCCCACCGTCTTAAAATGTGAAGGAATGTTTTTACGATGAAGGGTCGCGAACATGATACCTTCCGATTCACAGTTTCAGTACTTTAACTAATGAATTATGCCTAGCCTGGAATTAAAAAAAAAGAAATATTCATATATTCTACATGCATGTATCACTTTAGAACACAAGAATCTTGAAATACAAGAAAAATAAACCTACGGGTTGCAATAGTTTCTGAATAGCTTAATCATGGTCAGGAGGTTAGGGCGTTCGGCTCGTAATCTGAGGGTTGCGGGTTCGAATCCACGTTGCACCATACATGCTCGCCCTTTCAGCTGTGGGGGCGTTATTATGTCACAGTCAATCCCACTATTTGTCGGTAAAAGAGTAGCCCAAGAGTTGGCGATCTGTGGTGATATCTAGCTGCCTTCCCTCTAGTCTTACACTGCTAAGTTAGGAACGGCTAGCGCAGATAGCCCTCGTGTGGCTTTACGCGAAATTCAAAAACAAATAAATAATCATTTACTAATTTTCTTCTGCTTGTTGACATTTTTTAATACGCGGACAGTCAAACAACATTCATTTTACCTACGCAGTTGCAGACAGTTTAGAATTTTTTCAACATAAGTATCGAAACAGGGAATACTGAGACATCATATAGTTTTTCGAACATGTTTCACGTTCTTTGTACTTCACTCGATTTCTCATAATTTTCCGATACTTCTCACATTTAATCTGTATCGTTATGCTACTCAAGTACCATCAGCAAATAAAGAACGAGTCCGAAAAAGATAAATTCTAAATACACTGAATAGATTAGAAAATACGGTTGAAGGCATGATATAAAAAAGAAGATAAATGACACATTCGGCTTGAATAAAAAAGCTATGAATCATGGGAAACTTTCCCCGAAAAGGATTGATATAATAATGGAATACATAGCTCTCACATGTTAAATGTAATTTATTTTTAACTACAATTGGTGTGGCAATTCCTTACACACAGGCTTATCTTAAACTACCAACATTTAAAACATATGTGAACATTCATTGATAATCAGACATCAAATTTAACTAAATGTGGTAATTTTCATAAGAAACATATCATTATAAGTAAAGTTTACAAGTGTTTACAGGATGATTTGTCTTTTTTTTGTGAAATATTATAAAACGAGTATATGTTGGTGATGTCCATTTCCAGCTTTAGCCTAATACCAGTAGTGTAATTTATAAATTTGTAGAAAAACCTAAGCTGAAGTTTTCAAAAATCAAGAACATGAAATTTAGTTTTTTTGGGTTCACTCCAACGTCTTCTGTTAATGGAAGAAAGTATTTCTTATGTTACATGTTACAAAAGTAAGCGACTGTTCGTATTAGTGATATTATCCAGTGATATAAAGGTTAGTTCTCCTTGTGTGCTCTTAATTTGAAATAATAGAAAGCATTGTATGATATGCAAAAACAATACCACAGAATATTACTGAGTCGTTATAAAAGTAAATAAATCGCACTGCATATCGCAGAATATCACATCGTAGAAATAAAACTTAGTTCCGCATCGCTGTGAACACAGAATTTTTCATAACAATTCTCGTCCTCTGTTTTTATATAGCAATGTTCTATGTGTAGGCTTAACGCACTGTTAAAAGTTAATTCTAATAATCACATCTACGTTTACGTAGAATGCGCTGTGGTGATTAACCTTAAACTTCGGCAACAAACGACCGAAGAAAAGGCGCCACGAAGATAACACGATCACATCCCACCTTCAGCTAATAAGTCACGATCGCCTAAGGTCGTTTATCAACAAGACCTGTCCAGTAAGCTGGCTGATTCAAGATATGTGCTTATCGATATTTTTACAAAAACATATCTTTCGTGTACATAAACTGAATCAATCATTATCCGAAGCCATAGAATTCTACAAAAATTTAAGTAACATGAGAATGAAGGTAATTTTGCCCGGTGTTGAGGTCTTGGTTCAGTATCACAGGTTTTAATTCACCCTTTACTAGATTTTGATTTGTTCCTTAAGTGTACGTTCCTAACAATTTCACTTAGGACAGTTTGACTGTTTGTAACAGTTTTAACTGTTTAGAAAAATTTTTCATTTCTTCGAAAGTTTGTGAATTTCTGATAATTTTCCGACCCTACAAAACGCGAACAACCTCTTTTCAAGGCATTCGTTTTGGAAGGCTGATATTTTAAATACGGTACTCTATGATTTAAGAAATACTTTAAAAATTACAGATAGCATAAAATGAACGCATGTGTATCAAATCATAAAATGAACGCATGTACATCATATAACCACAAAATGAGCGCATGTACATCATATCACCATAAAATGAACGCATGTATATCATATCACCACAAAATGAACGCATGTATATCATATCACCACAAAATGAAGGCATGTACATCATATCATCATAAAATGAACACGTGTACATCATATCATCATAAAATGAACGCATGTACATCATATCATCATAAAATGAACGCATGTATATCATATCACCACAAAATGAACGCATGTATATCATATCATTACAAAATGAACGCATGTACATCATATCATCAAAAAATGAAAGGATTAACTTGGATGGAGTTAAAAAAAAACACGACACTCACGAATTAAAGGTAAGATAGTTTATAGTTAATGAGAGAAAATTACTTTATTCTCGTATCAGTCAAGTTATCGATAGCTCTTCAATTCAAATAAAATAATATCGTTGCGTAGCTGAGTTTTAACAACGCATTGCGTGTGTTGCTTTATTATTTATAGTTTTTCTTGTATCTGTTTTTTTATAAATATTTATATTTTTCTCTTATTATTTATAGTTCAAATACAAAGGAAACATTACGTCGTGGTTGTGTCTCGTGATTCGCTAAGGCGACTTTGAAAGAGACGACAATGAGCAGAGACTTGCGATAACTCTACACGCCGAATTTCTGCGTACCCGCTGGGCGACTTATGTCTATTACTCGCTCGAAGATGCGGTTAAGCCCACTGATATCAGTAAAATACACGGTTGAAATCAAAATTGGAGGCTCACCCAGCATTTTACAATCATAATTCAACCTCACTGGTCCAAGCCTTGACAGGTGTTGTAAGTAGAAGCTCGTGGGGTCTAACCACGGGCCAGTGGCAGTACAGCCAATGACAATTTGCTTCAAAATACGAGATGTGATTGCTGTTCTAAAATGCATTACTGTGTGGTTTTTACATAGGATAACAATTTTTCATCCTGTGACACTACAACATAAGCTGAGTGGTACTTAGTACATAGCAGTGCAGTAGGTTCACCATTTAATTTAGGTTTTAAAAGCCCAGTAATTTTTCCCTTTATTCCTCTCCACCTTACGTACTTTAACCTTTTTACAGAACTGGTTATCATCGTTATAAACACACCATAATTTTCAAAAAAGATCCTACCTTTTACAGTAGAAGGTTACCAAAAAATGTCGAGAAAAGCATGCTGGAAATGGCATTAATAATGTGCTATGTTATTATATGTTTATGACAAAGCAGTCTCACCTATTCATTGCGAGTTCTAGGAGCCGACACATCCATGTTTAATTGCAGGTGTTGGTCAGAGAGCATGCCTCGGCTTCCAAACTATTCATCGTTGTAGGTAACGTGTTCACTCATTTAGGTATCTCCTTATATTGTTGTATAAATTAAGATTTCAACTTTGTTTTCCAAAATCCGATTTTGATTACACACACAAAATTTCATAAAGATATTTTATATCCGAATTGCTAGTATCAAGCCAATGAGTGCCTGTGTAAAGGCCACATGCCTGTATATCCAGTTACAATATTATAAACTGGTTCTTCTACATTTTAACTGTAATATTTAAATACCTTATGAGAGAAAACAGAACCAAATAGTTAGTTTGTATCGTAAACAACAAACAAAGACGTTTGCAAGAAGTTGTAATATAAACACTTCAGTTTGGCCACAGGAATGAGTTTAGTAGTTTTACGAAGGTGAAAGAAGATAAGAACAAGTCACGTGTTAAAGTGCCACATCTCTCTCTAATATTAGTTTCGTTTGTTTGTGATTAAACACAAAGTTACACAATGGATATTGATTGTAACTCGTTTTACAGCGTTATAAGCCTACAGTAGTACGAGCTGAGCCACTGGAGGGTAGTTACTTTAAACTTTCTGAATGGCTGCTCAGTTAATGAGGCTGTGAGGTTAACTTAGAGTATATGAATTTATGTTATCTTAAAAAATATATTTACATTTACGTTAAGCAACTAATTCACTGTTTAAGCTGAAATAACAAATGTGACAAGAAGGAACATAATACTAAATCTTATTATAAGTCTTTAAGTGATTTATATACGTATAAGAAAGAAATAAAGAAACAAGACTTGCCTTTTGGTTAATGATCGTTACTTATACACTGACATCCATGACGGTATTCTAGCGTCAAAAGCTGACTAATGTCAGCAGATCACTTTGAAGTATCACGAAGAAATGTTGTCATGAAACAAAACCTTCCAAAACTTTTACCAGAATAGTACAAATTCCTTCAAAGACATTATTTTAAAAAATATATATATTAAACGTGTATTCTAGAAGTTAAAAGCAGGATTGTTTGTATACGAGGAAGCTATTACATGTTGAATAAACTCACACAACCTTAAAATCATATCTAAACATTTTGAACATATAGAATATATCAAATACCAACTGAAGGATCTTCCAAGTGAAATTTATCTACCTTTTTGCAGTTAACTGATACGTTAAGTATTTAAATTTCGAATGTGATTACCAAAAGGCTTTGTGATCTTAATTTAATTAGTCCTTTTCCAAATAAAATACATTAAACCAAACTTATGTATTACGAAAAACATCCACAATGTTTTTGTTCCTGGTATACAAAACTAGTTTATTTTAGTGCATGTATTGATATTTATATCACAAAGTATACGTGTCATAAGCATGTAAACACTTACACATTTTTTCCGATTAAAAATTTCCATACGAAATATATGTCAAAATGTACATGTAAAATATGTTTGTTCGAATTTCGCGCAAAGCTACTCGAGGGCTATCAGCGCTAGCCATCCCTAATTTAACAGTGTAAAACTAGAGGGAAGGTAACTAGTCGTCACCACTCATCGCCTACTTTTGAGCTGCTCTTTTACCAACGAATAGTGGGATTGGCCATCCCGTTGTAACGCCTTCACGACCAAAAGGGCAAACATATGTTTGGTGTGAAGAGGATTCGAACTTTCGACCTTCAGATTACAAGCCGAACACCTTTACCCACCTGGCCATGCCGGGCCAAAGTATATGCCAACCAGTATTAATTTATTTTTAAATAATTTTTGTTTCTTTCAAGCTTTTCGATTCTATCTCCTCTTCCTAGTTTATTCGTTCTATTTTCTACTTTGTTCTCGCTTTCAATGTAGTTGTTGTTGTTTTGAATTAAGAACAAAGCTACACAATGGGCTATCTGTGCTCTGCCCACCACGGGTATCGAAACCCGGATTTTAGCGTGCAAGTCCGCAGACATACCGCTGAGCAACTGGGGGGGCCGCTTTCAATGTAATTTTCAGTTGTTTCATCTGTGGTGAGTTTTTTGCTCACCACGGATATTTTATTTTCCTATCCTCTTTGGTCCAGTTTTGTTCTCTTTCTTTGTCTTCCTCTCTTTTAATAATATTTTTCAACTTATATTCCCTTGTTCCTACTTGTCTTAACCATTTATTTCTTTCCAATACCATACGTTTTCTTTTTAACTTTCATCCATAATGTGGTTTTTGCTATTTCTTTGGCCTGGCATGGCCGAGCGCGTTAAGGCGTGCACTCGTAATCCGAGGGTCGCGGGTTCGCGCCCGCGTCGCGCTAAACATGCTCGCCCTCCCAGCCGTGGGGGTGTATATTGTGACGGTTAATCCCACTATTCGTTTGTAAAAGAGTAGCCCAAGAGTTGGCGGTGGGTGGTGATGACTAGCTGCCTTCCCTCTAGTCTTACACTGCTAAATTAGGGACGGCTAGCACAGATAGCCCTCGAGTAGCTTTGTGCGAATTCCCAAAAAACAAACAAACAAACAAACAAGCTATTTCTTTCTTATATCACGTTTTTTCTAACGTTTTCTTTATTTATTTGTTCCTTTATCTGCCTTTCCTTCCCTTTCAATGGGTTATTCAATTGTTGTTTCGCTTTTCTGCCACTGGATGTCTTTTTATGCACTTCGCCTGTCTGCTCAAAGCAACAAGACGTGTCCTAATGATTAGAATTGTCGGACTTTGAATTCGAGAATTTATGGTTCATGGCTCCATGCCGCAAAAAACGCAATCTGTACTTTGGAGGATTATAAGGTATATTTTAACAGTGAGTACAAAATTCCACTTTTCGTTCAGACAAGAAAAATCCATGATTTGACCGTGGTTTGTTGTTTTTTTTTGTTTTTTTACAATGAACATTCCCTTTAGTTTATCTGCACAAAATTAGGAATGGCAATGAACAAGTGTTTTTGTAAAGTTTTTTGGAAAACTTTTGAAACAAACAAATGTTCCATTCTAAACTATAAAGCATTTTAATCGATTAATCGTGCCGAAAAACATCCTTATTTGTTTATATTTATTTTCTCTCATGTGTGATGTCTACAAATTACTCAGGGTAAAAAACCGCAAACTTCGTCTTGTTTTAAATTTCCTTTTCATTTTAATCCATCATTTACCCAACCTGATTTTTTTACCCACCCTCCTTTTAATCTTGAGTTCAATGACTTCTAAATTTTCAAAGTTTTTTTCTCTTTCCTTCTCTTCGTTTTTTTCTCTTCCATTTTAAAAACACTTCTTCTACGTCTTTGCCCTGTTCGATTCTTCCTCCTCTGCTGGTGCAGCGGTAGGTCTACGGATTTCAAACGGTGAAATCAGGGGTTCGATTCCCTTCGGTGAATTCAGCAGATAGCTCGATGTGGCTTTGCTATAAGAAAACACACACACACACTGTGTTTTCACTCTCTTGTCTTTGCCTATCTATTCGTATATTCCAAAAGCATATATATTATCTTATGTGTGTGCGTGTCTATACAATACATATATACGTTATTGAAATTTGATACAAAATCGCTGATGTACAAAAGTACTTAGACAGTATAAAATCATTCTTGTGGTTGACGTAAAGTCACGGGACAAGATGAGTGCGGCGGCAGTTTTTTCGTTCCTGCTAAGTGACAGGGTACTTCCCCCTTTAAACTTCTAAAGAATCTGCCGCCGAATGGACGGATTTCTGGAGCCTTGCCAGCATTTTACCCCAGGCAACAAAATGTACTAAAGTGTCCGACACTAAACGTTTAGGGATCATTTTATGTACAGCGCAGACAAGAACCGGAAACCTAGGAAATAAGCTGTGGGGTGTCTCACTTTACAAGGACGCATAGAATTAAAAGTATCAATAAAACATTTGACCTGTTTCCAATCAAACCCTAATAAATAGAACTGATGACGTAACGCTAGTTTTTAGATGTATAACACGTGCCATCTGAATGAGACACGTGTTGCACATGTGCTACAGACACTTACAAAATAGACACTCTTGGGACAGCGGAACATTACATTGAGAAAAAACCGACCACATATTAACTTGTTTTACAACACGAATACGTACATGTATACATTTGTATGACTCAGGAACTACGTGGCATACTTTTTAATTACTCTATTTAAAAAGTTTGGTTTTTAGTTACCGTTTTATTTGCTTTCTGATTTGAGTGTTGTAGTTTTTTTCTGGTCTGATAACGTTTGTTTGTTTGTTTTGTAATTTTGCACAAAGCTACTCGAGGGCTATCTGTGCTAGCCGTCCCTAATTTAGTAGTGTAAGACTAAAGGGAAGGCAACTAGTCATCACCACCCACGCTAACTCTTGGACTGCTCTTTTACCAACGAAAAGTGGGATTGACCGACACATTATAACGTCCCCACGGCTGGGAGGGCGAGCATGTTTGGCGCTGTCTGATAACGACTACTTTTTATTCAGTTAAAGAAGCATTCTATTTCGAAATATAACCACTGAAAATAGAATGAAAACATTCAAAAGCTTGTTTTTTGTTTTACTTTTTAGTTTCGCGCAAAGCTACTCGAGGGCTATATGCGCTAGCCGTCCTAAATTTAGCAGTGTAATACTAGAGGAAAAAGAGCTAGTCATCACCACCCACCGCCAACTCTTGGGCTACTCTTTTACCAACGAATAGTGGGATTGAACGTCACATTACAACGCCCCCACGGCTAAAAGGGCGAGCATATTTGGTGCGACGGGGATTCAAACCCGCGGCCCTCGGATTACGAGTCGAACGCCTTAACACGCTTGGCCATGCCGGGCCCAACATTCAAAAGCACTGTGGTTAAAAGCTAAGTCTAACTTTAAAAAAAGTAACATTAATTCCTTTTATTATCGAAGTCGTTACTTTTAATATTTCTCTTAACTCATTCTACGACAGTCAAGTTTGAGTGAAATTAATTACATTGACTAAAATCGATGAATAAATATTGAAAAACAGTTATAGTTACAGATAAGCTTGACAATGATAGAGATAACTAATAACCGTAAAGTTACTTTAATATTTTGTTATTTACCTATTTTGCTCAACGTAATCTGAGGGTCGTGGGTTCGAATCCCAGTCGCACCAAATATGTTCGACCTTTCAGCCGTGGGTGCGTTATAATGTGACTGTCAATCCCACTATTCGTTGATAAAAAAAGTAGCCCAAGAGTTGGCGGTAGGTGGTGATGACTAGCTGCCTTCCCTAAATTAGGCACGGCTAGTACAGATAGCCCTTGAGTAGCTTTTTGCGAAATTCAAAAACAAACAAAACAAAAACTTTGTTCAAACATCTCATGCACTATTGTAATGTAATTATTACCTATTATTTGTGCAAAATAACAATATTATTTCAACATCGAAATATATACGGAATATATCTTAAAATATTAATTTAAGAGAAAATCGAAAAATCAAAGACTCCGGCAGCGTATTAAAGAAAAAAATAGTCATTCTACCAGTTGTCAAAAAGACGCTAAACAGATTTAAAATGATTTATATTTTTTTCTCTTTTTTTTTATTGGAAATTACATCATATACGTACCCACAACCAAAACTACTTCAAAAGGATTTTTAAAAAGGTATTGGTTTTCAATTGATGGAGTGTTAACTTCAGTATTTTTATTCATTTATTTTCCGAAGTATGTTGTTATTAACCAGAAGTATCAATTCAAGACATCATTAGATTCATTCAAAATCACTAGGTGATTTCCATAGAACGTAACCATAATCTCGTAGGCCTAAAATTCTCTTCTTAATCGCTAAATCAATTTCAAATTACACGTGAACTTTGCAAGAAGAAATTGCACACTCGATTTTGTGACTCTATTCGAATTCTGAGAGTCGTCGGTTCGATTCTCCGTCTCACCAAAAATACAAGTCTTTCAGCCGAGAGAACTTTATAATGAAACAGTTAATTCCATTATTCGTTGATAAAAGAGTAGCCTAAGAGTTAGTGGTGGGTGGTGATTAATAGCTAGCTGTCTTTCCTCTAGTCTTACACTGCTAAATTATGGATGACTAGCATACATAGTCCACGTGTTGCTTTGTACGAAATTCAGACTAAACCCAATCTTCATTCCCCATACATACTAGTGAAGTTAGAGGATTTTGCTGCATTATGAGAAATTATCTCCCTCAGAGCACTTTTACACATGTTCACCATTCATCAGAAGCCGAATGAGAGAACGGATTAGATGCTTAAATTGACTTGTAAGGATTATTAATGCTTGTGATCATCAACACCTTAACTGTATAGATCAGAGCGATGTCACGTTATTATTGTACGTATAGCATGTTGGCCAAAGGTTTTAATGTCAAAAATAAATATACAGGGAAACCCAAACGTAGAATGATGAAATGTGTTAAATAATCATTGAAAAAAATCTGAGTTTCAATGATTAAATTGTCAAGTAGGCTACATATATGAATTATTGTTGCCCTGCTTATAGAATTTAAAGTTTACTATGATTACTCCTGAATTATACAACACGGAACTAACGATTTCATTTCAGGGAAATTACGCTTGGCATATTATATTTATGAGAATGCCTGTCCAGTTTTATGTGCTGTCCTACAGAGAATACAGGATTAACAACATTTCATGGCTGTGTAAAGAAAACCGC
Organism: Carcinoscorpius rotundicauda; assembly: GCA_011833715.1. Classification (NCBI taxonomy): domain Eukaryota; kingdom Metazoa; phylum Arthropoda; class Merostomata; order Xiphosura; family Limulidae; genus Carcinoscorpius; species Carcinoscorpius rotundicauda. The sequence goes on along the minus strand of CM022396.1, from coordinate 51,242,446 downwards.
GCTTAAAAGTTTCTAGATCTGAAATGAAGGCGAGCGAAGCGATTAAAAAATAACTTTCGAGTCTGTAAAGCACTGGGTACTTAACTGTGTACAGAGGTGGCATTGTCTTGAAGGAAGCAGGGCAGAAGTTAACGAAATCTCTGAGTTTTTGAGTTGGTTTTTGTAAAGGAGTCGAATTTGCCGGAAGCCGAAATGATGGATTACCAGGATCAAAGTTGTAAAAGCTGATAAAATTGTACCAAACAGAAACTAGGGTACAGCCCTGCCCACACACTACGAAAAAAATTGTTACAGGATATATAACAACATGATGAGCGGAAGGCGGAAAGCCTTTTAAGGAAATAGTGGACACAAGTGATATTGCTGTTTCCTCAAAGTAAGTGCGTGTATATATATATATGTGTGTGTGTGTGTGTGTGTGTGTGTGTGTAATCATTGAAAGAGAAGGTAATTATGAATGGCATAATGTTTCGTTATTATTTAGCATATATAAAAAGCGTTTTAGCATTAATTTTTAAGCCATTGGTGTTAAATATGAACAAATAATAGCCATTCCATTAGAGTAATGTTTTCTTTACAGAATGACCAAAGGAAATTATCCATTATCGAAAAAGAGACGGAAATTATATCGAAATTTGCCATGACCTCAATTTAACGTTTTGCTGTTGCCATGTAAGATTTCTTAAACGCCTAATCCGTATAGGTTTCATACTTTTAGAAAAAAGCTGTAATTCATTTATGAATTAAAAATCAACCTGAATTTTAACTATAGTCACACATTAGTGTATCTTGCATCCAAAAAATAAACCAACAGAAAAATATAAACCTGTAGAGCACACTCACTGTATGTTATAAACAGGAGTGATAGTTTAGCCACATTTCACCTTCTGCAGCTCAGGCTGTGGTAACCCAAACTATCACATGTTTTCAATGGATGTACTCTACTGGTCTCTTACTTCACATACCAAACTTCAAAGTAATGCATTAAAAATTTTGATTGAGTTTCTTCCTTTTTTTTTATTCTTGCATCAAAGTACGGAAATGTTATTAGATAGAAAAACATACTTAACGTTTATTGATTTATTTCCTACATTTTATATACTTTAGAGCTTTAAAATCTACAATTAGGAGTCTCATTTGGTGTAACAATAGGCCTTATGTACAAAGTTATGTAACAAAAATCGCTCATATTAACGAACTTTTTTGTGCAGGCCAACACATAAAATTACAAGAGATATCAATCTAACATTTTCACTACGGCTTCACCTACGTGCAAAAGTTTCAAATTTTGTCGTTCGAATTAAAGACGACTGATTTAAGGTAACAAAACTATAAGGTAAAATGACTTTCAAATACATAAATACAAGTTAGACCAAGTAAACTAAAATAGCAGTTTCGTGCTCAAGTTTTCAAAATAATCATACCGATGGACGGTTATTATCGATTTTTCACTGTCAACCATTTAATGCATATTTGCTAAATTTTATGAAATTCTCCTAATTAAAGAGTGTTTAACGTCACACGATGTTAGCTGAAGCAATATGCACAAATAATCATGCTTAATACCGATTGCAGTGATGACAAGAAACTATTAATCTAAATTCCATGGTGGTAACATAAAAGAAGTTATTAATGCTGATTTAGGGAGGAAAAACCTCATACCATATATTTTAAAGAACGTATGTTTTGTTCTGTGAAATATAATTCTTTTCAAATAACAGGACTGGGATCGTAAAGCTAATGTTAGCTACTATCGAGTGTCACTTACTTGCTGAGGTTTGTTGATAATGTATTGACAAAAAAGAAATCATCATCTCTAATAAAAAAACACCCAAGATGTAACTGTTTACGTCCAAAAAAAGATTCAGTATGTGACCTAAAGAAAAGAAATTAAAATTGACGAATAAAGTGGTAGCTTCACTTATAGCACTTATAAGAACTTTACAGTAAGTATTCATTCATTAAATAGCCAGAACGAGTTCGTTTGGGTCAAGTTGGGGCATGCTGGTGGGTAAAATAAAATACGTTTGGTGTATTCTGAACTATCACACAAAACTACACATGAACTAGTCTAGGCTAAACTAGTAGACTGAAGGAAAGGCAGCATCCATCGTCAATGCTTGGAATGCTCTTACTGGTTTGTTTGTTTTTTAATTTCGCGCAACGCTACACGAGAGCTAACTCTTACTGAATAGTGGAATTAACCTTCACTCTTACAACCCATTCACAGCCTTAAGAATGGAAGATGTTTTTCATTGTTGTTGTTTATTTGTTTTGCGGCAACATTGTATTACTGGTAGACATATAATCACATTATAATGGTTTATCTTGTCGTTTGTTCTGTTCTCTTCCATGAAACGGCACATTATGACTTAGTTTCGAACATACGCAAATGTGATTTTGTTGAATAATTTTCAGTTTGCATTTTACTGTTGAAATACCACCTCTTCATTACGACGATACGGACTTCTAAAGCTTTGTTATTCATGGGCCTGGCATTCCTTTACTAATTACGAAGATACGACTTGAATCCCAACGGTGATACACTTTCACTCGCCTTGGCATCGTAAGCTCGCTTGCTCATGTGGGCTCGTGCGTTCAGACGGAAAAACGGTGGGACGTTAGAGGTATTATTGCATCCCACATAGCGCGTGCCACTTGGTGAAGTTGTTGTTTCAGTCGTTGAGAGTTTGCACGCGAAATGGCTCGTGACTCTACGAGGCGATCCTTTGCTACAAAATATTGAATATGGCACTCCGTTATAAATGTTAACGCAGCCATGACACTTAGATGTAAAGCTTTATCAGGACCCTAATCCTCAGCAATTATCGACCGACAAAAATGCCAACATCTTAAGTGCTTATTTTATATGCGTTACCAAATTCCACTTCATCTCATGAATGTCAACCAAAGAACCAGAAACGAGTAAGTTATCAACCCTTAGTGCAACAGGCAACACTCGTAACGTCTGATCTTAGTTAGGATCAGGTTCGAATAAATATTAGCATGGAACATCACAGACGGTTCTATCACGACTGAATACGCAGAACAACATGAGATTTACTCTTCTCCGTGTAAACAAATAAGCTGTGTCGACAGCGAATAAAACCACACGTTTGATCTTCGCGTTTTAATTAATCACCTATAATAATTATTTATAAACTATTATATATATTATAGGACTGCGTTACTTTTGATACAACGAATTAGTATTTGTTGTTTCTGACTTAAATAATAACGTCTGTTGATGTTAATCTATTTTGCTTCATTTTTGTACGTTTTACAACTAAATATATTTATTTATTACCTCGAATCTATATCCAGTTTCGTTTACTGGTATTTACAGTTTCAATTTTGTTATTTTTTTCAATCTAAATATTTTCATTTGAAGTTTTGGTGATCATAAAAAAAAATGTATTCAGTATTCGTGTTATTTGCAATTATTGTTTTCCCATTTGCTATAGGAATTTGTATTCCAAAATATTCAATAAATATGTTATTAATGGTCCCTTCTGAGGTTGTGTTGTTCGTCATTAAATTATAATTTATAGGATTTATTTTCCACAACAATGTTTTTTTTTACTACATTCTTTTAGTGTTGTGCTTTACCAGTGACGTCATGTTATCCAATCAAATGCTTATTTACAAAAGTATAAGAAGAAACCTCATAATAGTATAATAGCCAATGCTATCTAATTATGATGGACTTGTTTATCAATTAAGACCAAACGGAAAGGCTGCTTAAACTTAACAAAAGAGTGAATATATACATTTCAACAACATTAACTGTGATAAAAAAAAACATGTCGAATTTTTAATGCGTATACTTAATTATGAAAGTAAAAACATATTAGAACCAACTAGTTTATGATATTACAACTAGCACTATTGACATTTTGTTTGAGTTTTGTTTATATATTGAATTACATCAGTCAGAGTCTATAAAAAGTATTTAATCAAAATACAATTAGTAGTATGAATATACACAAGTTTAAAGCAGACTAAAGGTGAAAGCAAAAAAGTGTAATGAATGTGGACTTAATAAGCCTCAAATTTTGAAACATTTGCTTTGGACAAACTTTTGTTAAAATCGACCGCCGCATAATTATTAGCCACTTCATACAAAATATAACGTTAACAATAAACTATCTTGTCTGCTTCTTTCCTGGGTGAGTGAGGCTTAACTATTAGCGAGCTAAGACTGTGAAACCTAGGATTAATGGTTACCGACCCGTTTCTTCAAAAATATCTCTCCGCACTTTGGAGACCGCACATGGGCTGTAGGACAATCAAGATCAGAAAAGTTTTGGCGGTGGGTGATCTTAGCTAGTTAACTTTCATTTAAGCTATCAGTTAAACATTATGAACTGTAAGTCGCGAAAGTCTGAAAAAGAGATAAACTGACCATGTTGGGTAATTCTGGTGAAATATAAAATAAGTTAAAGTTATGCCACGATCATCTTTTAACTCTTCAACAAAAGTGTTATGGCTAACATTCTAGCATTGATCGAAATTTATAAAGTTCACGCAGTTGTAAAACAAATGCAAACCTTATTATGACACATTTATCAATTTGTGTATTTTGTATGTTTTTACTCTGATAAATGAAGTATTGATTTAAAATGTAGGGTGTAAAATGTATTCTAACATGTGGTCAGTTATCGGTCAGTTACCTCGTTCTTTCTTTATAAATCTGACGGTGACCGAAGAAGATCGAAACGTTATTCGTTCCTCTACATAAAAATTTTTCTCAACCCAAACCAGCCGTGTTTACCTATATATTTTTCTCTAGAAGTGGATTTTCTCGTAATTATTGTTTGTTTTTTTATTTGTGCAAAGTTACACGAGGGCTATCTGAGCTAGCCGTCCCTAATTTAGCAATGTGAGACTAGAGGGAAGGCAGCTAGTCATCACCACCCACCACCAACTCTTGGGCTACTCTTTTACCGACGAATAGTGGGATTGATTGTAACATTATAACGCCCCCACAGCTTAAAGGGCGAGCATACTTGGTGTGACGGGTATTCGAACCCGCGACCCTCAGATTACGAGTGAAGTTGGTAACAGTTTCTCTTTAAATTTATTCGTATAGCAGAAACTGCTGCTATATGAATTTGTTGTAATAATTTTAGTTTCTGTCTGTCCTGAAATTACGTGCGTATTTTACCACCCAAATGCACACACGTGCGAACTTCATTTCAACGGGGCCTGGCATGGCCGAGCGCGTTAAGGCGTGCACGCGTAATCCGAGGGTCGCGGGTTCGCGCCCGCGTCGCGCTAAAACACGCTCGCCCTCCCAGCCGTGGGGGTGTATAATGTGACGGTCAATTTTGTTTAACTTCACAAAAACATATTCATTTTAAGTAACATATATTATAATTTATGCCAAGCAAATAACAAAGCAATAAATGTATATAATGTTTGAAAGTTGTTAAGGTTAGAGTTAAGTTTTAGCTGTGTAAATATGACTTTTTCTATTGTATATTTTTTGTAAAAATGTATGGTCAAGTGAACGCTCAGAGACCTGAAGCCTTCTCTTTCATTGCGCGTATCTCTGAGTATATGGTAGTATTGTTTATTCCTTTTGTGGTACTTTTCTGTTTTTGTTTTAATGTTTCGATTTTTCCTATGGCCAAGCGTGTTAAGGCGTGCGACTCGTAATCTGAGGGTTGCGGGTTCGCATACCCGTCGCGCCAAACATGCTCGCCCTTTCAGCCATTGGGGCGTTATAATGTGACGGTCAATTTCACTATTCGTTGGTAAAAGAGTAGCCCAAGAGTTGGCGGTGGGTGGTGATGACTAGCTGCCTTCCCTCTAGTCTTACACTGCAAAATTAGGGACGGCTAGCACAGATAGCCCTCGAGTAGCTTTGTGCGAAATTCCAAAAACAACAACAACATCATTTCAACGGATGTAAATAAAAGAAGAATGGGACCATACTTTAGTAGACATTTTGTAGAACAACATATTAAAACCTTATCGGAGTTTTCAGAAAAGATCTTACACTAGGTCGTAGAATAGGATTTTAACTTCATTTACTGATTGTATTAAATGCAGTAAAGTTAAACCCTAGTTAAATTAAAGCAAAAAAAAGGGACACAAGTTAAAGTGCTAATTTATCTCTTTATCGAATATATGTCGTACTTAATAAAGGCTCAATTAATGTTAGGGCTAGGACAATTGGACTTTCAGATTTTGATGTCTGCGAGTAAAAAAGAATTATTTTGTATTATTCTAGAAGTTCTGTATTTAAAGAAATGCGATTGAAGTAAATATACTGATTTAGCAACAAATGTTTTTAAAATAACTGAGAATAATGCACAGGTGTAGGCCTATATCAGTTATTTAAAATGTCAAGTTCCGGAAGACAGTGGGTCAAGTTACTTTTTTACATATTGATCTGTCTATTTTCTATTAATTTATTTGTTTGTTTGTTTTATAAATGTAGCTTCATAATTTACTCATCTTATTTTTTTCTGTAATAATTACCAACCCCTCTTCTTTTTTTTTTCAAGCTTGTATATGTTCAACTCGACACATTCCACAGTTGTGTTTCAAAATGCTGTACAAACGTCTCAACAAACTCTACCAAGACAAAGGATAGCACTTTGGAGAGTGTTGGAGTTAACATATAATCCGGTAATCTGTGTTAACAATTGTTTCGAAGAATTCGATTATTTCCTAAATGCTTTTAGATCCTCTAAATAGCGGTAAATATACCAATAACCACGGCCTTGTGTTACTGGAAAAGTACCAATACGTTCAAAGTGTGCCAACACAGTAGGAGCTAGAGTGGGGGTTGCTTGAACCCTATTATATACATAGAAGACACTTTAATGGACATGACTAACTTTCCAACTATTTCAGTATCGTTAACTGTAACGCTAGCATATTTAGCGAAGAAGAGATTTCGAGTTGGAATTCTTTCGTTCTCTCTATCAATCACCATGGCACCAACGAGTCGTTAGGAGAGCGTGAAAATTTTTCTCGGTTACTGACGTCACTTGTAGCTTTAGCAAATAATTTTATATATTGTTACTTAAAATCAATCTTACAGTAGTAACTAGTACGTTCACTCATGAAATATAAATTCATTACAATATTAAATTCGTTACTTCGAAGCCATAGATCGCAAAACAATAGTAAACGCTGAAGTACTTAACCAGTATCAAATTAATTAGAATAATTAAAAAACAGTTAAATATCCGTATGATTCCAAAGAAATGGCGCCAAACATCTGACAGATCGCTAGAAGTGTAAAAATAAAAACATTTTTAGTAAACCTTTGGTTTTAAAAAACACATGATAAACATTGAAGCTTGAATATGTTATTAGACTTAAGAGCACATGCGCGAAACTCACTCAGAATATATTTGATATTATTACGTTTTATAAACATGCTAATTAAAATCAAACCTTTGGTAAAAATATAATAAAATAATTTTCATGACTAGACCAAATTCCTGGTGTAACAAATATGTCTTCATCCTTTAAATAAGTTGATTAAATTACACTACAAGCTGTCGCAGGATATCAAATCCTGTTTCTTTTACATTTCAAAGGCATGACTTTAAGAAAAGTTGCACACAATGTGTAAAAATATTAGTCTATAATAGGTTAAACTGCCCCTTTGTAAGACAAAACATAGTAAATTTAGTCTGATTCAAATATCAGTCATTTCTAAGTGATGAGCGAATGTACTAAAAGCATGACTACAAGTTGCACATATAATGGTGCTAAACGCACACTCACACAAAAAGGTTAAAATTGTTTTTCTTAATGTTATGCTCAAAGCTACACAAATATCTAAACCCAGTTTATAGTAGTAGAAGTCCGCAGACATGCCACTATGTCACAGGAGGGGGGCAAAGGGTTAGGAAAGCAGACATTTAAAGAAATACCATAATATAATCACTTTTTTAAACGTGTACTTTAGACAGTTTGTTGATAAGGTAAACAGAATATTAGTGGCTTGACCTTTTGACTTGTTTAAATTTACATATATAAGTCAAACATTTTGTACAAAGATGATTCAAAACCATGAGAGGTGATTGTAGTAATAAGTAATATTCATATTCCTACCTTATGAGTATTTTTGTTTGTTTCAGCATACAGCTGAATAATTGATTATCTGTAGTGTGCTCTTCCCATGATTTCATATTCAATGTCACGGACCCTCGAGCTTCCGCTGAAGAAATATTTCACGAGTCAAAAGTCTGTCCTACTATAAACATTGATGTTTGATTTAGTTACAAAGGAACTGAATTAATTGTATACTGCAGCCAGGAGAAACGTGCAGATCTATAATCTAGAATTTCATGGATGTGGCAAACAAAAGCTATCAAAGCATGTTCATGTTTAAACTTAAACATGTGGAGGTTACTTAAATGCTGTAACCAAATCACATCATATAAATTAACACTTTATTTTCATGACCAGGACACTGCTGTTAGATCATGAAATGAAAGCTTACTAAGAGAACTTATCGTTTAAGGTCTAGCATTACTTTCTGTATAAACACTAATTTTGATCAACAATATTCATTTAGAATTAGTACCTACCCCCAGTGGCGCAGCGGCATATCAGTGGACGTAGAACGCTCGAAACCGGGTTTTGATACCCGTGGGAGAAAGAGCACGTTGTATAGCTTCCTGCTTAACTTCAAACAAAAGTAGAGAGAAATATACACAGCCCCGAAATGTAAAACGAAAAATATTTCTTAGCTATGAAAACACCGCCAGGTTTTGCTTACGCATTAGAGAAAAACTGCTATTTATGAATTCCGTATGGGGGCGCAATGCAGTAAATTACCAGTTCAGTTCTGCAGTTTTGGCCCCGCTGGCTTCAAACAGATTTACGAGCGTGTTTGTTTGGTGTGATTAATATTCATTCTTTAATAAGTACATTTAGAAGGGGGGTAATCTTACCGTTTAACAGCTCATAAGACTCTCCATTCCTTGCGTGTAAATATGCAAGAAAACACAAAATATATCTCCCTTCTTAGTTTGTTTTTAATTTAGCGCAAAGCTACATAAGGACTATCTGCGTTAGCCGTCCCTAATTTAACAGTGTAACACTAGAGGGAAGGCAGCTAGTCATTATCCCCCACCGCCAACTCTTGGAATACTCTTTAACCAACGAATAATAAGATTGACCGTAACATTATAACACCCTACGGCTGAAAGGACGATCATGTTTGGTGTGATGGGTATTCGAGTCTGTGACCCTCAGATTACGAATCGAGTGCCTTAACTACCCGGCCACGTTGGACCCCTTCTTTGTTGTATAAATACAATATCTTATTAGACCTTTCATTTTGTTTTGTTTATTTACAGAAAAGTTACACGAAATCAAAATTAAATAAAAGGTACTACTGCATTTTCTTTAGTTCTTTCCAGTCTAGAAAAAACTTAGGATATAAAATATTTTACAATAATTCTTTTATCTTTTACTTTAATTTCCCACATTTATAATGTTCTTATAAGATCATCTCTAAAGAAAAAATATAATTTGAAACTAAAAATAACCAGCGCCAAAGATTACCACCTGTATGATAGTTGGATCTATCTATATATCTTGAGCTGGTCTTTAAGTGTGATAAGCTAATATACTTTAATAAACATTTAGTAGATAGTAACGTTCAAAAAGTACGTCGATGTTAGGAAATATTTGCTCTCATCTCAAATGAACAGTATCTGAGGTTCGGGAATTTCAATGTTTTCGAGTTTTATGTTCCGTTTCACACTACCAATAACATAGAGATTGAATTCCTTTGAACTTCGTTTCATCCTATCAAAGTCTAGATAGTGCAACTAATTATTTGATAGCACTCAGTTTTCAAATAAATTATGCCAAGAAAACTGCAATCAAATATGCAAGGAAGACGAATTGGAGTGGATGAGGGTGTGGGTTTATGGATTAATTAGCATTTGAAAATCTAACTTTATTTTACATTTAAATACAATCAGGTAGAATACAGAATTTAAATGTTAAGGTATTTAAAACAACTTTGAACCATAATTAACAGAATAAACCATTGAGAATACGTTACAACTTTAAGAAACACAATGATGTGTGTATGAAGCATTGGCACACGTATTTAGTACGGTCTTACCTGAAATATCTATGTATGTTTATATGTATATATATAGTCTCAACCTTTCTGATAAGCCCATACACTTACATCGTGCATGATTCACATCCTCTGAGATAAGATCAGTGCCATGTATAGTCAAACTGCTTAGCGCATTGTTGCTGGAAGAGATTATGGGAATTAAACCAAACTATACCCAGGGTGCCATTTCAGGAACATCCTGTTGGAGAGGTACAAAATCTTCACGTAATTGCTAGTGTTCAACTTCACTTTTTTTTTTTAAGGGAAATCCAAGTAAACTAAATGTCCCGATTTAAAAAGAAAAGTTTAAAAGTCGTAATACATATATATATGTGTGTATTATTTAACGACTAACATGCTAAAATCTTGTAAAATATTTTGTTTAAAACAAATCTGAATTTACTGTCTCAAGTCTTAAAAATGTGTTCATCCATTGTAAACGCTCACACCCTTTGATAAAATGCAGTTTCTCGTTTCAACACAACGTGGCAGTGATAAATGTGCATACAACTGCGATATGTTAAAATATTATTATTTCTTTGAAAATGTCATAACTTAATTGCACATTAATTTATTATCACTAATAGAAGTTCAGTTTTGCATTACTTTATCTGTATTTCTATATGTCGGTTTAATGAGAATATAGAATTCGCTTTGTGAAGGTTTAGTTCTTTACAGTTTAGTTTAAAATGAAACTATCATAATCGTCTACACTGAATAAAGCTTAGAGAATCTTTTATCTCATTTTGATGAAGTAGCATCACGAAATATTACAGGTTTAGGCCACATGTTGTGTACAGTCACACAGAACACCTCCCATTGAATAATGTTGCATACATGCAGGTGCCTTACTTGTTCTTGAGTGCTAGTATTGAACTGAATCAGCGAGATGCTGTTTTTCAAAGTGAAAGACAGTTATTACTGGTTTTCCTGAACAATATGTGGAAAGTGTAGCTCTGTAGCTCAATGATTACAAACTCATAAGTATATATCTTTAAAAAGATTCTAGGGTACAAGCTACAACGTGGGATTATAAAATGTATCCTAGGTTTTGGAGGTGACTGCAGGAGTAGGACCCATATTGTGGTGGGAATACACAATCTATCAGTCTAAACCTCCTATTCGCTATTCTCACATAAAAATATTCGAAACAGTGCGGTTAGTTCATTATGTGAATTTGTGCTTAAAAACAAACAAACTGAACATAACTGCCAGAATGATACAAAAATGTTGCACTGAATCAGCAGGATAAGAACCTTGAATGATTTTATAGGCAACATTCTAAGTCTTGTACTGTTCAGTAAAATTAAAACAGCGTAAGATCTGATTGACGTATATTAAGATAACAAAAGGTATAGTCGTGTCAAAGAAGGAACCGAAAATTTGAATATAACGTCTCAAGAATGTACCCTTAAAAACATCGCTTATAGTATTATTTATTTGTTTTTTGAATTTCACACAAAGCTACTCGAGGGCTATTTGTGCCAACCATCCCTAATTTAGTAGTGTAAGACTATAGGGAAGGCAGCTAGTCATCACCACCCACCGCCAACTCTTGGGCTACTCTTTTACCAATGAATAGTGGGATTGATCGAAACATCATAACGCCCACACGGCTGGGAGGGCGAGCATGTTTGGCGCGACTGGGATGCAAACCCGCGAACCTCAGATTACGAGTCGCACGCCTTACGTCTTAACACGCTCAGCCATGCTGGGCCTCGCTTTTTGTATGTGATCTGTGTTGTCCTGCAAGACATCAATGGTATCATTTCTTTTTATCAGTTCAACTTCTTCAATAACTCAGTAGAATCATACCAACTACTTCCAGTATTTCGAGGGTAATGAGTAACTGACATGTCTCAGTTCGGAGTAATTACAAGTCAGTTCCCAAGAAATAAGAATTGAGAAGAGAAGATGTCCGAACACACCTTGAATATCTTTCTGTTAACTCTTCATGTGAAACTGTGTTGTATCTAAAATGTGTTTGTACGCTCCTCAAATGGTAGCATGAACTTCCAAGCGTTTCTTTCTCTGTAGGTTTACATTCAATCTATTTCTCGTTTCTATTTATGAAGGAAAGATGAATGACGTATTTGAAGTTGAGTAGACTAACAAAGATGTCAAAATTTTCATCAAACAGTTAGCTCTTCGTATCTGTATTACAATGCAACGATGAAAGCCATAGAAACCTACAGATTAAAATGGACGAAGTAAGTGCTAGAACTAACTGAAAGGGTGGACAACTTCAGGTGTGTTTGTTTCTTCTAACATATAATTTTATAGATGAGAACTACAGTTATCAGCTGGTGCTATTAGTCTTGTCAATAGAACTGAGTGTATTTCACATTGCAGTAATAATATTTAAAACTAGATAAAATTAAGGTCCCTTTCAACCAATATAAAAACATTTACCGACTAAATTACAGCTCTAATAGTATTTTACTTTATTTGTCAATTATTGTTTTTTATTTCTTTGGAAAATACTAAATACAATTTACAGGAAAGAGACGCTAGACTTTGTATCTATATTTAGAAATCAAAATGAATTTCACAAGAACGTGTGAGACAAACCTTCTACCAAACACAAGTTCGTGGAAATTACTCTTAGCTCGTAGGTATAAATGTAGACATTAAATAACCAATTAAATGACACATAAACTTAAAAACATTTTCAGGTCCCATTATCTTTTATTTAAAGGGTCGTGATACTTCAGTTTAATATGTAATATGACCTTTGCAGACTCAAATTTCTGGAAAATGCACAAAACATTTACTTGCACAGCCTTTTGTGACGAAGTAGAAAGACGGGTCAGCAGCTATAAAGCCAAATTAACCGATATGAAGATTAAGGAAACAGATACATTTCAGCAAGACATGTGCCACAACCTCTGGAATTGGACATAAAAGCGATCTCAACGAGCGTGTAACAATAAGAGCACATTTTCGATAAAGGGCAGAACATAAAATCTAGCTCAAATACCTTTAGCCAAATAGCACTACAACACATTTAAAAAGTTGCTGTAAACGTTGTCCGAAACAACACTGTTTCAGTGCCACTATTTGGTTGTAAATAAGGATGATTTAATTATCTCTTTTTAAAAGTTTAATAAGGCTATAAGGAGTTAATTATCCCTTTTTAAGAGTTTAATAAAATTATAAGGATTTAATTTTCCCTTTTTAAAAATTCAATAAGGCTTTAAGGATTTAATAATTCTTTGAAAAGTTTAATAAGGCTATAAGAAGTTGATTAACCCATTTTCAAAAGTTTGATAAGGCTATAAGGAGTTAATTATCCCTTTTTAAAAGTTTAATAAGGCTATAAGGAGTTAATTATTCCATTTTTAAAGTTTAATAAGGCTATAAGGAGTTAATTATCCCTTTTTTAAAGTTTAATAAGTTATAAGGATTTAATTATCTCTTTTCTAAATTATTAATGAGGCTATGTGAATTTAATTATCCCTTTTTTAAAAGATTAATAGATAAGGTTCTAAAGATTTAATTATCACCTTTTAAAATATTAATAAAGCTACAACAATTTAATCATCCATTTATAAAAGATTAATAAGGCTATATTAATTTAAATATCCCTTTGTAAAAGATTAATAAGGAATTATTAATTTAAATATCTCTTTGTGAAAGATTAATAAGGCATTATTGCGCTTTGTTTTGCAATTATATCAGTGTTTGGATTAGAGAAATTAGTTTAAACAATATAATATTAATTATATTTAAACTTTCACTAAGACAAATTCAAATCTTCTGTTACATAGACACATATAAAGAGAAACAGCAAAAACCGGTTATATGAAATGTAAAAAATAACAGGTTTGGATTGTGTCTCTACTTGCTCTATATTTTAGAAATTTATGGTCATTGTCCAAACATCGTGAATACAGATGACTTACATTTATTGAATAAATTTCTACTGAACCTTTTGCTCATAATCTGTTGTTAAATTTTTTCAGATCTTGTTTTTGTTGTGTTCTTTTGAGCAACGCGAAACGAAAATGTTTCGGTATTGCGTAACAGTTCTTCTGATGATTGCTTGAAAAAATTTCTTTGTTATATCAAAATAGTTTTTCTTTACGACTAACATGTTTTAGCCATACATCATATGTATAAATGTATGTGTGTGTGTGTTTATTTTAAATAATGTATGTTTAAAAATATAATTTTCGATTAAATTTTCCAAGCGATTGTATGAGTTATCATATTTAACATCTTTTTGGAAATATTATGTGTTGTAAATTGCGTATTAGACGTTGGATTATAATTCTAAGTCAATTATGGAAAAATAAAGATTGATTTTGTTTGTTTATATATAGGAAGGGAAGTTTTTTAAATATGAATTACGTAAATAACAATATTTGAAGTGAGATTAAACTGGATCGTATTCGTACATTTATCAAGTTTATGTTACATAAACAAATATTTTGTGATAGCTATATATATATATATCACCTTGATACCGATAGTTCCTATTACTCCAACTAAGTGTATTTATTTAGACAAACAAATGAAGTTTAAATCTAAAGTTACAAGTATAAAAAGGACCTAACAGATGGCGCTCTTAAGACAATACACTGGCTTAAATCAACGATTATGCAACATTGGTTTGAAGTGAATTACATATATTAGCTAAGTTTACTACTTTCCATTACAGTATTTATTGGTAATATTGAATCACGTGGGATGTCACAAAATTATTTTAGTTCACGTAGTTAAAAATATACGATTCCATAAAATGGCGTAAAACATGGTGGAGATTATTTGACTTTCTTTAATGGACTTTAAAGCTCTTGTTGTGCCTTAAATTACCCTTGAAACAATATAAAACGCAATATTCAATTATTAAAACATATATTTATATTTATATTATTTTGAAACTTGCAGTAAAATATATAAACGCAATATTCAATTATTAAAACATATATTTATATTTATATTATTTTGAAACTTGCAGTAAAATATATAAACTATTTTTCGCTATAAGTATAAAATAAAAGCACATCACTCATATGTCATAAAAAAAGACATTACTTTAACTACAACTGCATATTCGATATCTTTTCCGATACAATATCAGTCATGAAAGACAATGTGCATTACGCACACCAATAATGAGAACAAATATGGTCAGGCCCGGCATGGCCATTTGGTTAGGGGCTCGACTCGAAATCTGAGGGTCATGGGTACAAATCCCCCTCACTCCAAACTTGTCTTTTCAATCGTGAGTGTGTTGTAATGTGATAAGCAGTTCCACTATTCGTTAGTATAAGAGTAGCCCAAAAGTTGGCGGTGGGTGGTGATGACTAGTTACCTTCCCTCTAGTCTTATATTGTTAAATTTGAGATAGTTAATGCAGATAGCTCTTGTTGTAGTTTAGCGCGAAATTCAAAGTAAACAAATACGTTCAACACATTTAGCTTGAAAAAAAACAACATTGATTAGATGTAGAGCTAAAGTTATGTTTTTCTATGAATTATTAGATAATAATAATGTTAATTTGTGTGTGGGTGTTTTCTTATAGCATAGCCACATCGGGTTATCTGCTGAGTCCACCGAAAGGAATCGAATCCATGATTTTAGCGTTGTAAATCCGTAGACTTGCCGCTGTGCTAGCAGGGTAAAATGTTTATTATTATTATTGGCCTACCTATTATATATTTGTGTACAGACACACACACACATATATATATATGCAAAAAACTGAAATAAGACATTTATATTTATGCTGCCTTCATGCACAGATAAACTTGTTTTGGAACCGTTACATCGTTATCTTAAACAGTTGGTTTTGAGGCTGGTAATTTATCGCCTCTTTCGGTGTAAATAGACATAAATGATACAGTTACAAAGACTGCGGCGCGTGACAGACAACCAACTCATTCGTGCACAACTGTATTAGTTGTCAATAGTTAAAGTATGCAAACCGTTTAACAAGGTCTTTAAATAACGTAATATCCTCATTAGATATGGCGTTGGGTAACGTATAGTGAGCATTAACTTTGTGCAATGTTAATGGCTTCAGTTCTCTGCTATTATAGTAGCGTCCTTGTCACATATCCGCTCGTTTGAACGTTAATGGTTGACAGATTCCATTGAATAGTTAATGAGAATAAAAACTCACTTATTCAATTAAGTCAGATCTCGTTTTTAACGAAGAAGCAACATCCACCTGATGCAACTAGAATTAAGTAAACTATAAATATTTTAGCCTTGAGGGATAATTTGTAACTATGAATTATTTTTAACAGTGAGTTTGTTTCGCATCGGTCCGTTTTTGTTGTTGTTTTCAGTTTCTTAGAGACATCACTTGGGTAATTGATAAACAGTTTTAGTGTAATTTATCCTTCCTTCCATTCTGTATGCGTTAATCATTACGTTGATTAATATACCCGAACATAAAACTTGTATATATATACATACGTAGAAAACAGTAGCGGATAATATAATTACACTCATGACTCTAACCACGATAATTGTTGAAGTATGGATTGACAAGGAAACGAATGGATCAGTAGTGGATGGTATAACAATGATTCTATCCACTGTAAACTGTAATTGTTGAAGCATGGATTGATAATGAAATGAGTGAATCAGTGGTGAAACACCATATGATATGGTGATTAAAATTCAGTTTATTTACAAATATATACATTTTGAATAAATCACTATATTACAAATGAATATGCATTGAAAAAATCGACCGTCTTGTCAATGACAAGTATACAGATAAACTTGAATTAAAACAAGAAATAAACTTCGTACCCCACTTATAAGTTCATCAAAAATCCTGTCACTTCGGTTATCGTGGCTGGTTTAAAACATTCCATCGTCTTAGTTTATCGACGCACGCGTTGATTAGTATAAACAAACTTGAATAAAGACATAGAAATGTACTAAATGTACTTATTTAAACAAGTAATATGAGTCAAGGCATCTAAACCAGGCGTGAACACTGCATGATTTTTTGTAAAACTTACAATTTAGTAAAGTAATAAAAAAAGGGCGCGTATGTGTGTGTTGTGATAGCAAGGCCTCATCGTGTTATCTGCTGTGTCCACCAAAGGGAACTGAACTCCTTATTTTAGCGTTATAAATCTGAAGATCTAACACCGTATCGTAGAGGGATAATGAAAATAAAAGGCCTTAACGATATTAACTCTTTCCCCATAGCGTTTCTACCAATTCATACGATATGCTGAAAAAAGTTATACATATCCCGTGTAGATAAGGATGTACATACAGAAAAGTTTTCTGCCTTAAAATATGTTTTACTTTAGTAAAAAAGAACCGCAATAAAGCCCAAATCGGGCCAAATCAGAAACATATACTTATCGCATCGTATCAACAAATTTTGACAGCAAAACCGAAAAACGGTTGTAGTAAATGAATCCATTCTTATGAATTAAATTATGAGAAAACTTATTCGTAGTACATCAGTATAGAATAGGTCAAGTTCAGTGAAGACAGGAATTCAAGTTATGTTTAAGGATGGATTTAATAAAAATTGTATCTGTGCAAAAGAAAGTCGAGTTTTAAAGTTGATAAAATACAGATGTATTTGAAGTTAGTATATTATCAAAATACATAATGAGGATATAAAAATTAAATTAAAACAATAAACTGTTAAATAACTTTCTGAAACTGTCGATTAAACGCTAACATCAAACATTAAGCAGGAAATTTGAATCGAATGTATAATATTGTAATGTGCCCGCTGTAAGAAATTCAAACTGGACTGCATTTATTATGTACTTAATGCATCGCATAAAATTATGAATATATTTTAGATATCATTGTACGTTCAGAGAGGACTAAGTTAAGCTGTGAGACAAGTGATTTATTACAATGAAGACTGAAATTTTAGATATTTAACATATCTCACGCATTAGAGTTGGCACTTTGTTGTTAAGCGCAATGTATATAATGGACAGTCTATGTTCTGTCCACTTCAAATACCGAAAACTAATTTTCAGTGTTACAGGTTCTTAGACTTACTTTCTAATGAAAGTACGAAATGGACAGTTTTTATTCTGCTCACTTCAAATACTGAAAACCGATTTTCAGTGTTATAGGTTCTTAGACTTTCTAATGAGCCACCGATGGGGAAGACCCTTTAGAAATCACTTAAAAGTTATTGATACACATATCGCTCAAATTAAAAATTACTTCAGCATCTAAACTCTGTAATAAAAAGATATGTATTATCAATATATTTTATTGAAAAATACATGCTTCCTAAAATTAGGTGTACGACTCCTTTAGTGGTCAAAGAAGGCCCAAATGCTCAACCCATCAGCCTTGTGTTTCACAATAAACACAAACTAAATACAGTTATCGTAGCCGGGCTTGGGAAGGTGGCTCGTGAAACGACCCACAGCCAATTTTCGGGCTTTTCTTGTTAAAAAAAAAAAGGAATTTGACTGTCACTATTTTAATAGACCTATGGCTTCAAGTGGACAGCGTGATTTTTTTCCTTTTGGCACCAGTGGGGACAAAAACTCAAATACGCACACCCAGCACGACAACCATTGGCCCATACCAAGGTAACACTTTCATTAGCACATTAATGATTAATAAATCTCTTAATATACAGTACGTATATCTCAGGTGTAATTTCATTCATTTCTCTTACTTTTCAATATTCCTAATAAGCCTCAGATTGAGGGCTCATAACGCTAATATTCGAAGTTCGAACCTCACTTCAGATATCTTATAGTGCAGTTTTGCGTTCAATTCAAACAAAATTACTTATCAATATTTATGGGCATCTCTAGGTAGGTGGTTAAGGCACTAGACTAGCAATCGAAGGGTCGAGGGTTCGAATCTTCGTCGAACCAAATATGTTTACCCTTTCATCCGTGGGTGCGTTATAATGTGACGGTCAATCTTACTGTTCGTTGATAAAAGAGTAGCTCGCGATGTGGCGGTGGGTGGTAATGACTAGCTGTCCTCCATCTTGTCTTACGCTGCTAAATTAGGGACGGTTAGTGCAGATAGCCCTCGAGTAGCTTTGCGCGAAATTAAAAAAATAAACAAATTTTCACAAACTGAAGTGCTAATTGCTGCTTTGTTTTATGTCTTTAAGACATTCACATTGTAACGATCTAGCCAGGTGTAACCGAAAAATTGGCACTACACACCATTCAAAAACATGTGGGCCTTTTTTCAGAATTAAGATACCTGAGTGCAAGGGTGCTAATAAAGTCTTAAATAAACTGTATCGTATGGTTATTTTCATTGAAAGTTTGTGATAAAGTTGAAAGTTATGGAGCGGTAAATAATTTCTGCTTGATGGAGAAGCTACGGATAAAGATATAGAATCAGGTTCAAAGAGACCCTTTGTGTACAACATGCTACAGAGTACATTAACATAATTAGCTCCTATTATTTTAGAAATTAAAATCCTGTTAAGGAAATAACGACGGTGAACGAAATCATGATCTACGATCGTGTCGCAAAATACGGGAAATGCTTGGCACGGTATTTTCATAAAAATTCCCCCAAATCGTGTTTATCATATATGCTAAATCACATTTCAATTAATCGCGTAACGGTCTACGTGTTAAGTGAATCGATAAACAGAGCGAAACTAAAAACCCTGCTTGTGTAAATTCACACTAAAATATCGTCGCATTTATATTCTTATATAAAATATGTTACATTATCAGGTGCGTATCCAATAAAAGAATACACCATGCGGCAACTTACGTCCACATAAAGATGGGCTCTCACAAGAAACAGTAAACAATAAATAGTTGTGAAAATCAACACTCCGGATACAACTGAACCAAGTTCTCTTACGTTGTTAATCCGAGAGTTGATGGCTAGCAATTAGCACTTTGGGGACGTTGATACACTATAAAAGTGACGGTCAAATCTCACCATTCCGTCCGAGAAGAGAAGCCAAAGTGTCGGCAGTAGGCACCGTTGACTAGCTGCTCTCCATTTAGTCTTAACAGTTCAAATTTAATGACGGGTATACGCAAGTAGCCTTTTGTATAGCTTTGTGCAACAGTTCTACAAAAACAACCTTACATATACTGTGTATTAACTTTATCTTTGCTTTTGTTACTAAAACAGGCCTGAATGAAATTAAAAGATCCTAAACAGTCGTTGAAAACTACTTAATGCGTTGAGTTTGTATATGTACCACTAAATGTTCACATCTGTAATTTAATAAACTCATACACCGAAATATTAAATTTCTTTGCCCGCGACTCTAAACGCCTCCTCGTTGTCTCTCTTTATATAGATATATATTTTTCTATTATTACAATATAAGAATAGGATATATAGTTTTCATCTCGTGCATTTAGAATTTTGACGCGACCGTCAGTGTATTGACTGTCAAAAACAAAAACCTCAATAAAACATGTAATGTGTAACAAATTCATCAGTCAGTCGAATTACGGGCACGTGCCGTGTATTGCATTAAATCCCAAATCAAATATTCATTTTACAAAGTAAGGTATGATCTTAATGCTTCTGTCTAATTAAGAAACTAGACTTAAATACATTATATTAAATCACCGATTAACAGTTACAATTGACGCATGTTTATCTAGCTTAAAATATTTGTTCACGTAACATAATTGCTCTAGAAGGTGACGTTTGTAACACAAAATCAGATCAAACACGTAACGAGACTTCAATTACTGTTCTGTGCTCTTTATAAATGTTCCAGTTTTACATTTCCATCAAATATGTGAAAAAAAGAATTCTACATCTTCTAATCATGCAATTCTTACAATGAGTCTTAGTTTTGAATTTCAGGCTTATCGTTAATGTACTAAAACTATCTTACCTAAAATATTCACCCGCCGGACCTCCGCCCTGTGTATGCGTGTTTATATATATGTGTGTGTGTGTGCGTACAAGCACCGTATGATCTTGATTGTGTTCTTGCAGTATTGCCCCCAAACTGACAATTTTGGTCTGAAGCTCTCAAAATGTTGGTAGTTATTTTGTCGTTGGAATTTCTGACAGAAACTTCAGCCAATAAGTTAAAAGTGGATACGCTTCAGTCCTATTGGTCAGCGTTGTAGACGACGTATGCCTGTTGCGCGTGTCGGCAGTCTCTCGGTGGTCGATGAAGTTTTCAATCTTTGTAACAGGATAAGGTTTGAGTGAACCTTGACCACCGCTGATCACAGCAAATCACAAACCGATGTTTAGTTTCTTACTAAGTTCGGGCACATAAGTTATGTTTCAAACATTGGTAGGTTTTTCAGTTTGTTGATAAAAAGGCACCTGGTTTTCAGTCACGCAGCTGCTATAGTCCGTGTGTCTCGTGAGACGCGTGACGTTGTCTTCTAAACTGTTTTGCACGTGCCTCGTGAGCGCGTGAAGTGCCACTCTGTGAGGTTCTTTATGCAATCTTCAAGCGCGTGATAAGGTTGTCTGAGCATAAGTTTCCCGCATAGGGCTCGGGGCGCGTGACGTCCCAACTTGTACAGGGCAGTTTGTGGCAGCAGGTGCCACTGCAGAGTTGGTTTGGCGCTTGTTTCAGACATTGATGAATTTAGGACACCACCCCAAAAAAACTCAACTCCAATCATGACGACTGGACGTGGGCGTGTTATTATTAAATCACAGACAAGGCCTTCTTCATAAACTCACTGTGAAAGTATTTTTAAAAATAAATTTTGATTCATTAATCAAATGAACGAAGAAGTGACATGTTTAAACATGGCCGTCTGTCGCGCTAACTTTAAACTATAAAGACTGAAATAAGAAAACTGTTATTCAATAATTTTCAGTTAGCTAAGTTTTACTTAATATTAAACATAGCCGTACATTCTCGCCGATTTTACTCTATTTTCAACAATTCTTATGTTACAATGAAACAAAAAATATGTAAAATAACACAAAGTTTCTAGAAATTATTTAAAACGCATGTTACAGCAAATACGTAAAAAATGTACCTGGTGTTTTTAAGTAAAATAATAGTCTCGAATAAAAGATAAATGGGATAACATTATGTTCAGAAATGTATTAGACACATAAGTCATTTATGAGATTGAAATAATATACAAGACATTTTTCCTTAAAACCCAGAGAATAAAATTATCAAAAGATGACAAAGATATTCAAATTTCTTACATCTTTTCCTGAATAAGTAAAATATCCATAATTAAAGAAACATAAACGAAACTACATACCAAGTTTTCTAAGCTAAGGCCTAGAATAACACTTTGTTAATTTAATAATAAGTTTCATATCGTCAAGAACGTACCAAGGTGTGAAAACGAGAAATGTTCTATTAATAGCAACTCTATGAATTAAACCTCTGAATTAAGCGACGACTATGGAAACGTAATGTCTGTTTAACTGTAGAAATACGTTTTAATCTTTCAAATATTTACAACATTGTTGTTTTTAAGTGTCTGTACGATATTCAAGAATCTTTGTCGTTCACAATTTCTCTCTATGGTCATGTAAACATTTTCCACAAAGAGATAAAATCAAAATGTCAACAGTGAAATTATGTCTTCAGTATTTCCTTGTCAAAATGTTAATAAATATTTGGCTTGTTTTATACTGTCTGGAAAAGGAAAGAAATTAACAATTTATTAATTAAAAAAGTCTGTTTAAATATATACTAAAGTTGTTCCAGATAATTCAGTGTTCCTTTAGTATGGAATCTCCTAACAATACAAAAAAGCGGAAAGTCCACACATTACGTTATGAACTGTAAGTTATAACTTCTAGATATAAGTTTTTCGAATATTTTGTCTGTTGAACTTTGTAAAAGCAAAGTGCTTTCGTCGTCTTAATACAATAACATATTACGAAAATATTTTGTTTTTAAATTTGGTAACAGCTTAAAGAAAGTTTACAAGTCAAGTTCATAAATAACTTTAAATTGTCAAAGAGACAACATTTGTAGTCCATTTCACTATCCTGTAAAGTTTTACTTGCCTCACAGTGACGTACGTTCGGTTTTTATATTATAATTTGTCTTTGGGAACGATAACTCACTTTATAATAATATATAATTATTATTTATAGTCAAAAACAAAAAGCCACCAGTTGTAAAAACTGAGTTTATTTATTTCTCTTCAGTTACAATGCTTTATAGTTATAATAGTTGTATTTAACATAGAAACGTTTCAAAGAAAAGTAGTTTTTCCATAAAACAAAGAAGTTTATTGTAACCTGAACTTCAGAATGCCTAAAAATACAAGGAATTAACCTGCATTTCGTGATAGGAGCGTCATGTAACTCAACAATAATTATTATGTATCACTTACACAAATTTGCTTACAAAGATAACTAAATCGGACAGTTACTATTAGAGCAAATATAGTGAATAATTTAGTTTTATTTAATAGTCGAACACTTTCTACGCAAAGCTAATTTGATTTGAAATGTAAAGTAAACATTGTTTATAGTTTAACCTGTATTTTGTAAGTTAAATTTAACACGTTTTTTTTGCATGTACAAAAATATTTGTAAAGTTATGTATTTTTATAACATCTAGAGAGCTTGAATAAAAATACAATGGAAAAATAAATGATTGTTACTTTTAATTACTCGTATTAGTTTGTTATTATAAATCAGCCAGTTATTTATTATTATTAAGATATCAGTGTCTTATTTAACTCCCAAATCAACATTTAAGATACTTATTTCAATACCAGTGAATCAAGATATTATACATCTGCTTTGTAAATTTGTATAGTTTCAGAATAAAATAGTTGAATTTCCATAAGCCTGGCGATTTTACTTTAGAATAAACTGACAATTACTCGTTATTTGTCGTTAAAACATATTAAAGTTGTCGTTGCATGTTCGTCATTCAGTAAAACTTCGTATAGGTTGAAACGCATTTTAATTCTCCTTCACGGACACCACAGGGACTCGAATGAAGCAACGACACAGTGGTCCTTCAATGTTAATCTTCTGAAATTACACGAGTTGTTCGAATTCTGGTTGTGGATTTAAGTTTGGTAAAACCATACATAAATTAGGGTACTCGAAATAAAGCTACTGAAACTTTGTCACCTAAAAGTGTTGACATTAATATAGTTTCATAAAACACTGGCAAACCACTATCAACCTTACTACAACGTATTGGTACTTCTTTTAATGACTAATATCAACTTTACTACAACGTAGTAGTACTTCTTTTAATGACTAATATCAACTTTACTACAACGTAGTAGTACGTCTTTTAATGACCAATATCAACTTTACTACAACATATTGCTTCTTCTTTAAATGACCAATACCAACTTTGCTACAACGTATTAGTACCTCTTTTAATGACCAATATAAACTTTAGTACAACGTATTAGTACCTCTTTTAATGACCAATATCAACTTTACTACAACATATTGCTTCTTCTTTTAATGACCAATACCAACTTTGCTACAACGTATTAGTACCTCTTTTAATGACCAATATAAACTTTAGTACAACGTATTAGTACCTCTTTTAATGACTAATATCAACTCTACTACAACGTATTGCTTCTTTTTTTAATGACCAATATCAACTTTACTACAACGTATTTTTGCTTCTTTAAATGATGTTTCTTTTTTAATCTATATCTTTAGTAAGTATATAACTTATTCCAAGCATTTATATAAAATTCGTAGGTTTGTAAACTGCAGAATATTTATAATTATAAGAACGTTTGAGTGAAAGTAAGGTAGAATATACTTGAGCTATACCATAGGAGTCACATCCAGTGTAGACGAGACCCTACGTTCAATACGAACCAGCTAGGATATAGTATGGATGGTAATAGTAGTCAGAACGATGAGACAATATTTATATTAAAAATGCACGAACATCAACTGTTTTAATGAGAACTGTAGCAAGATGAAGAATATTAATATTTAGTTTTTGTATTTATGTCACCACATATCAAGATTACGATAAGAGTTTTAACACTATGCAATTTAATTATCATAACACCAGTGTATTATAAAGAGAATTAGCCTGTTTATCACTCACATGACCATAGAGAAGCAGAAAGTTTGTTTTCTTAATTCTGAAATCGGTCTACCTACAACATAACTATTAATGCTAAATTTTAAACAAAAGTTAAGAACACTATATCCGCTATATTCAGTGCCGAAAACCACGGCTCTCACGCCGGCTGGTATTCAGAAGGCATAATTGAAGTTGAAATACTAATATAACATTAATATCAAAACACGGTAACAATCCATTGATATTAGGACATGGCAATGTACTCCAAAACGATTACAAGCAACCAGGGTTGGTCATTTGAAAACTACGCTCGGTTACAATGTCACACGTAACAACAACAGAACAGTAACTGCTCAGCGTAATAAATGAAACAAACTGTGGATTTTCTACTCCAGTTCGTATTAACCATTTCTAGCGTTTTAAACTTAAAATTAGGCTTCAGTTATAAACTAAAAACAACCATTTTGTTTTGGTTGTTTAACTTTTTTATTGATAAATTTAAAACTAATATATTTTAGAGAAATTTAGGACAATTTCAAGAAAATCATATGTACGTCTGTGAACATTAAATCTGCAGGTCAAGTACGCAAACACACTGCGATTTTATAATATATTTTATAGTTTAATAGCCTAATAGGTAGTGTAACAATTATAATATAGTATTATATTTTATGTATATGATTTCATATAGTATTATATTTTATGTATATGATTTCATATAGTATTATATTTTATGTATATGATTTCGTACGAAATTATTATATCAGCGCTTCCTACAAAATTATTCGTCAATACTGTATAACTGCTAACTATCGTCTTCATAAACGATAGGTAATCTTCTAACTATCGCTAAACACTCGTTCGATTACACGGTACTCAGCCATTCAGACGGAAAATCAACATGAGTTTATAAACCAGCAATGAAAGTTAAATCGCTTGTAGAAATCTACGTCATTCGACTTTAAAGACAGCGCTCAAAAACAGAAATTGTCTACCTTAAAAATTGAAAATTTGCATAAAGAGTTCAGTGTATGTCCTGATATTTTAACTTTCAAAGGGTCTTCCACTTCAGTATATGTCATTATTCTTTAACCATCGGAATGCTTTCCATTTCAATACGTGTCGTAATTATTTAATCTTCGAAGCACCTTCCACTTCAGTATATGTTCTGAATTTTTAATCTTTGAAATACCTTTCACTTCCATAGACGTTCCGATTCGTTAGCCTTCAAATTACCCCATCTCTTGTATTTAACTTCAGGTCTGGCCCGGCATGGTCAGATGGGTTAAAGCGTGCGACTCCTAATCTGAGGGTCGCGGGTTCGCATCCCGTCGCGCTAAACATGCTCGCCCTCCCAGCTGTGAGGGCGTTATAATTTTACGGTCAGTCCCACTATTCGTTGGTAAAAGAGTAGCCCAAGAGTTGGCGGTGGGTGATGATGACTAGCTTTACACTGCAAAATTAGGGATGACTAGCGCAGATAGCCCGCGACTAGCTTTGCGCGAAATTAAAAAAACAAACAAACAAAACTCCAAGTCTTACAAACTTACTCTGTCAGTGTACTCGTTACTAAAAGTAAACTGCTATTAACTCTGTAGACAACAGATTATTAAACCTTATGATTACAATAATTACAAAAATAAAAAAAAACAAACAATACGGGAACATTCTCTCTTCAGAGAACGCAAGAGGGTTTGTTTATCTTCACATCTCAAATTGAAACTGATTCAGAAAGCGCATTTTTGAGAGTTAAATCTAAACACGTATTGTTTTATTTAAAACGGGATAAAGTTAAGAAGCAATAAAAATCAGAGCATTTGCTCTGACAACGAATAACTCACAACAAAAACTTGCGTAGAATACGTACTGGGCAGTCAAGACGTTATGCTATGAACTACACAATCTCTTTCTCATGGACAAGAAATGTATTTCACGTTTTGTAACATCACAGTTTTATTCAACACAGTGACGTGAATGTACATTATATTCAAAACGATCTTGTTTATTTGGCTCTTTGCACTTCTACAGGAACAACTTTTTATTTTCAGGAACGTCAAAAATAAATATTTTTTTGAAATTCTTTATCCTGTTTTCTCACACGAAGTACAAACAAAAAATGCTTGTCATATGTTCAACGGACCACAGATATATATATATATAAGATTTTTTACTCGCTAATATATATTTATAAGGAATACCCGCAAAATTACAAATAAAACATATTTATAAATAAAGTTTAAAATAAAATCATTAAAGAGTGTAGTGACTTTATTTTTACTGTAATTGAAAGGTTATTAATGCTGTTAAAACGTTTAAATATATTGTTTGTAGAAATAAGAATCCTTTCTTCACAAACGTTTAGTGGTTAATGGGTAAAAGTGTAAACTTACCTCTTGTTATATAGATTTTAGAACAATATGGAAGAAAATGTTATAGATTAATGCTAATACGTACATAGACCATCTTCATAAACTTTCACACCAATGTTTGTATATTTCTAGCCTATAAGAGTGTCCGGTTTTTCTGAACGACTTCATAAATACACAAGATAAACAAAAATACCAGTCTATACGAATACAGTAAAACTAATGTTGTATTCTGGAGTCGAAAATTAATATACCCTAATATTAATTACGATATTCGAGTATCAATACTTGAATATCATAGTTAATATTAGGGTATATTCAGTGACGAAAAGACACTGATGTTTCATGTTCATTATTCATAGCTGGGAGAAACTGATTCATATACAAAAAATACACATAATTTACTTTGACCCTTTTATATGTATCTGCATAACTATTTACAGATTTTAAAAGATAGCGTTTCCCTTCTTGTTAAAATATATATATATGTTTGTGTGTGTGTATTGTTCATATCAGTGCATCACTCGTCAGACCTCTAAAGTCTTCAGCTTAGTTAAGAACGAGGCTTCGAAGCGAAAATAGATTGGCTCGTAATTCAGAGTTTCCAAGAAGAATCACCATAGGAAAAAGCCTATATGTGTTTTGTTAGTCACTTGGGACAGTAATAAGAACGCACGTAATTTACGATGGCAAGTTATTTATAACATTTGTCCTTTGAAAAGGACTGCTTTTAAAGAACGCCCTCATAGCATACCGTTAGATACTACAGAGCATCTAACAACTCTTTCCTGACGAAGTGATGATAGTGGAAAATGTTTAGTATTTACCGTAAATTATTTATGTTTTAGACTTTGTAAAACCATATATAGCTGTATAGTTTAGATTTACAACATTAAATACGTTATGCATTACGTATCGCCAAAAACTGCACGTGTATGCACGCAGTTTTCTATCCATACACTCAGTGACCTAAATAATGCTTCAACTAGAATTGCCCGTGTGGACTGCAATTCTAAATATTACCTTATAGTTCTATACATACTTTGAGAGTTTTCACTTGCCACGAAATGATAAACACTGTCTGTTACACGCTTAACAGTTATTAACCGGTGTTGTTTGGTATGGTTTATATAAAATAAAATGACATATTTTACTGTGATCAACGTTACTTTCACTAAGAGCTGTGTTTCATTGTCATCAATATGTTTATATTTTATCAACATTTGATACAGGTGGTTAATTATTGTATTTCAAAATAGTCAGAAACAAACTTTTTTGTGGGTAAAAACTTTTCGTATAACTCATAATCTTTCTTAAACACACGAAACTTTATTCAAATTCGTACGCAGTCTCACACGTATGATAATAATAACATTATTTAGTTTTGCTTGAGAGAAAGAATTTTTATGAATTCAACTTCGAATGCGTATGTTAAATTAGAGTTAATCTTCGTTTTGGTTCTTGAACGATTTATAAATGTTGTTTTATTACATTTTTCACAAATATTGTCGTTGTTGTGTTATGCGTTACTTGAGAACTACGTTTTATTACAATAACATCTCAGATTACAATAAATTCTGGGAGATAATCAGTGCTTATCTGTAAAACTCAAAAAGAGGAAGTGAGATAAACAAAGACTAACTCACTGAACAGTTTGTACGTCACATACTGCTGACTACAGTACAACACACATACAGTTTGTACATCACATACTGCTGACTGGAGTATAACGCACATATTTTGTGATTAAATAAAACAACTGTAAACATCACATAATATTTCAAAAATTCTTAACTTGCTCAAAGTTTCGACTTTTATTTTCATCAAGAGTATAATGCTTTCTCAGTTGAAGATAAGGCTTCTCGTTTTGGTTCTCATAGCCTACAAGTAAACATGACACAACAGGTAAACACGAGACTTTCCATCCTGGTTTTCACTTATAAAAAGTGAACATGACATAACAGGTAAACATGAAACGTCTGATTCCGGTTTTCACTGATAAAAAGTGAACGTGAAACAACAGGTAAACACGAGACTTCTCATCCTGGTTTTCACTGATAACAAATAAACATGACACAACAGGTAAACACGAGACTTCCCATCCTGGTTTTCATTGATAAAAAGTGAACATGACATAACAGGTAAACACGAAACTTCTCATCC
Organism: Carcinoscorpius rotundicauda; assembly: GCA_011833715.1. Taxonomy (NCBI): domain Eukaryota; kingdom Metazoa; phylum Arthropoda; class Merostomata; order Xiphosura; family Limulidae; genus Carcinoscorpius; species Carcinoscorpius rotundicauda. The sequence continues at coordinate 51,212,850 of CM022396.1, read as the reverse complement.
TGGTTTTCACCGATAACAAGTAAACATGACACAACAGGTAAACACGAGACTTCCCATCCTGGTTTTCACTGATAAAAAATGAACATGACATAACAGGTAAACATGAAATGTCTGATCCCGGTCTTCACTGATAACAAGTAAACATGACACAACAGGTAAACACGAGACTTCTCATCCTGGTTTTCACTGATAACAAGTAAACATGACACAACAGGTAAACACGAGACTTCTCATCCTGGTTTTCACTGATAACAAATAAACATGACATAACAGGTAAACACGAACCTTCTCATCTTGGTTTTCACCGATAGCAAGTAAACATGACACAACAGGTAAACACGAGACTTCCCATCCTGGTTTTCATTGATAAAAAGTGAACATGACATAACAGGTAAACACGAAACTTCTCATCCTGGTTTTCACCGATAACAAGTAAACATGACACAACAGGTAAACACGAGACTTCCCATCCTGGTTTTCACTGATAAAAAATGAACATGACATAACAGGTAAACATGAAATGTCTGATCCCGGTCTTCACTGATAACAAGTAAACATGACACAACAGGTAAACACGAGACTTCTCATCCTGGTTTTCACTGATAACAAGTAAACATGACACAACAGGTAAACACGAGACTTCTCATCCTGGTTTTCACTGATAACAAATAAACATGACATAACAGGTAAACACGAACCTTCTCATCTTGGTTTTCACCGATAGCAAGTAAACATGACACAACAGGTAAACACGAGACTTCCCATCCTGGTTTTCACTGATAAAAAATGAACATGACATAACAGGTAAACATGAAATGTCTGATCCCGGTCTTCACTGATAACAAGTAAACATGACACAACAGGTAAACACGAGACTTCTCATCCTGGTTTTCACTGATAACAAGTAAACATGACACAACAGGTAAACACGAGACTTCTCATCCTGGTTTTCACTGATAACAAATAAACATGACATAACAGGTAAACACGAACCTTCTCATCTTGGTTTTCACCGATAGCAAGTAAACATGACACAACAGGTAAACACGAGACTTCCCATCCTGGTTTTCATTGATAAAAAGTGAACATGACATAACAGGTAAACACGAAACTTCTCATCCTGGTTTTCACCGATAACAAGTAAACATGACACAACAGGTAAACACGAGACTTCCCATCCTGGTTTTCACTGATAAAAAATGAACATGACATAACAGGTAAACATGAAATGTCTGATCCTGGTTTTCACCGATAACAAGTAAACATGACACAACAGGTAAACACGAGACTTCCCATCCTGGTTTTCACTGATAAAAAATGAACATGACATAACAGGTAAACATGAAATGTCTGATCCCGGTCTTCACTGATAACAAGTAAACATGACAAAACAGGTAAACACGAGACTTCTCATCTTGGTTTTCACCGATAGCAAGTAAACATGACACAACAGGTAAACATGAGACTTCCCATCCTGGTTTTCACTGATAAAAAGTGAACATGACATAACAGGTAAACATGAAATGTCTGATCCCGGTCTTCACTGATAACAAGTAAACATGACACAACAGGTAAACACGAGACTTCTCATCATGATTTTCACCGATAACAAGTAAACATGACACAACAGGTAAACATGAGACTTCTCATCCTGGTTTTTACTGATAACAAGTAAACATGTCACAACAGGTAAACACGAGACTTCTCATCTTGGTTTTCACTGATAAAAAGTGAACATGACATAACAGGTAAACACGAGACTTCTCATCATGATTTTCACCGATAACAAGTAAACATGACACAACAGGTAAACACGAGACTTCTCATCATGATTTTCACCGATAACAAGTAAACATGACACAACAGGTAAACACGGGACTTCTCATCATGATTTTCACTGATAACAAGTGAACATGACACAACAGGTAAACACGAGACTTCCCATCCTGATTTTCATTGATAAAAAGTGAACATGACACAACAGGTAAACATGAGACTTCTCATCCTGGTTTTTACTGATAACAAGTAAACATGTCACAACAGGTAAACACGAGACTTCCCATCCTGATTTTCATTGATAAAAAGTGAACATGACATAACAGGTAAACACGAGACTTCTCATCTTGGTTTTCACTGATAACAAGTGAACATGACACAACAGGTAAACACGAGACTTCTCATTCAGGAGTTATATTTTTGTATACCTTTAGTTTGTGAAAATGGTTTTGTAAAACTTGAAAACTTTATAAAAACGCAATAAGAAATTCTGATTAAAGGTACTAAGATAATGTTATTAAAAATTAAAATTATATTCAAGATAGTATAAACACCATTTTTTTCTAGAAATCCTAAAGTTACTGTAATTAGTATTATTTATAAAACGTGTTATTATAATCAATAGCTTAAAGTATTAGGGAGACTGATCAAAAACTTGGTGACATTGTATTTTGATCATTAAGTTGAAAGTGGTAATAAGATATGCAGCAATAATGCATACTTAGACTATATTTTAGGGGATTAGTGGGAATTGGTAATTATATTCTCATCACAACCGTGAAAGCATACCTATATGTCGTATTATAATAATTAATTTAAAGGGACAGTTAAAACATTACATGATGATGTGATTAATGTATAGATATTTTTCAATCTTATTAGTATTAAGTATTAAATAGAAAGTTTCATTTTATTATGATCAGTTAAAGTATTTACAGGCTAAAATCCTGGATAAAATATCATTAACGTATAGGGTTGGTTGAGTTAACCAATAACTTATAGGAACGATTGAGTTAATTATTAACGTAAAAAACTGGTTGAATTAATGAGTAACTTATAGGGATAGTTGAGTTAATCAGTAACTTATAGAAACGATTGAGCTAATAATTAACGTATAAAACTGGTTGAATTAATGAGTAACTTACAGGAATAGTTGAATTAATCAGTAACTTATAGAAACGGTTGAGTTAATCATTAAGTTATAGGAATGGTTAAGTTAAGCATTTGCGCATAAGAAATGTTGAGTTGGACAATCATGAAATAATTCGGCATTTTGTATATGTTTTTGAATAGGTACGAACAATGCTATACTGTGTTTTAATAGCTGAATTTTGAGGAAAAAAGATATCCGTAATAAAGAGTGTTTTCTTTATTTCTCTATATACCTTTAGTCATAAGTAACTTAAATATTCTATTTGTCTTAAATGTATTTGAAAAGTGCATGTGTATTTCAACCGTTACGATGAAGAAACCACCAAATTTCTTGGTCTATTTAATGACGCGTAAGTCAGTGATATTTGATTCTTCTGTTGAACGTTGGGTATTTTGAAAGCGTGTAACCAGATGTTTAACTTTCATACAACAATGGTACTCATTGCGTTGCATGCAGTGAGTAGACTTCGTTGCGTTCTTTAGGGTAGACAAACCTTTAACACGAAAAAAAAATGCTTGTGTTTTATTTATACATTTTTGAACAGTGTGCATGATCATAAGTCATATTTGATATATGACATATATATATATGTTATCCCTGGCACCTCAACAAGAGATATAAAATATAATAGTTTTAAAACAATAAGATTTGACTCAGGTTTCTCTACCAACCCACCTGCTCTTTTACAGTCTTTAAGAAAACGGAAGAGCACAGAGGTACGTCTAAACTGAATGATTTGGCAAAATGTGAAACAGAAACGTGACTGTGGTAAAACAGGGCAGCAGCTGCCTGTGAAAGTTTCAGTTAAACTGCCAATTCCTAAAATTACATGTTCAGATTGTTAGATATTTTGAAAGTAAAGATTAAAGCGTATTATAGAAAATAAGTTAAACATAAATATTAACTATTTAATATTTCTAAGGCATTTTGCCCAATAACTTCGAAATTTGCAAAGTAAACTGATTTTTAATTTGACATTCATGTATCAAAATATGAATAATCAGCACGATACTTAACATGTTATAATTTATAGATAATATGTAAAGTATTCTTTGATACTTTAACACCTTACTTTTCTTGAATATAATAATAATAATTGTAAAATATTTTATTGAAGTAACTGAAAACAACGCCTGCAATAATGTCTTGGAAAACGTCTCTGTATTGAATTTTTGTATCTTAGTCACAGTACAAGTGAATAAAAATCTGGATTCCTATATATATAACATTTTATTATTATTTTTTTCCAAGCTCAGATAGCCTTGAACTTTCTGGTATAAAATTTTGGCTATTAGGTAGAAAAATAACATCAGAAAAAGCAATCACCAAATCTTATTTTATATCACAAATATTGTACAAATTTTGTTTATTGTGAAACACAACGCTACACAGTAAGTTATCTGTCCATGTTTACCGCTGGTATCGAAACCCGATTTTAGCTTCATAAGCCTGCTGACGAATCGCTGAGCAACCAGGAGGCGTTACAATAACTGTACATATATGATTGAATTCTGAAATAAATACTAGAAAAAAAAACACTTCAATATTCAGTTTTATTGCAACAAATATCCATAATATGTGTTTATTCTATTGGATACATACAGCGCTGAAATACGTGGTTTGATTTTAAGCTGTAAACATAGTTGACATTGCTAGCTCTGTACCTAAAGTAAAGAAACTTAGATAACTGTATGACTTGATGTATTCAATGTAATATATAACCTATGCAACCTAAGTTTTCCTTTACATTTAAAGTCAAAGACATTTCAGATTTATATAATTTGTTTTAACGTAAGTTGTGGAACCCACTTATAGGGCATTAAAGCCCTTATAACTGGTTTGGTGACTTGCTGTAGAATTAAACTGATTGTTAATAAAATTGGAAAAAAAAAGAAGTGTAAAAATCACTGTAATAACTGTAGCCCAATAAACGAATCTGCTTTGAATGTGGCAACTTATCCAATCATTTAAACGCTTTGAGACGGCTTTATTGAGTAATTATAAAAAAATTATTATAAATGCACAACGTTTCGACAATATCCTGTCATTCTCAGAGATGTCGTACGTTTATAATAAAGTTTATTCATTACCTAGTCAAATCGTCTCAAAACTTTTATTTTTCTAAAAAGTGGATTCTTCATTACCAAGTATCCAATAACTTCTTAAAGATATGGATAGTGTCCGTCAGTTCTCTATAAAATCCAGTTACATTAAAAGTCAAATAAAGTATGGAGAATAAGTGTTTTCTAAATAAAAAGTTTTTTGGTTTTTTTACCGGACTGTACGTTTTATACAGTGATTACGAACCTATGGCACGCGCAAAAGGAAAGGCGCCGAATAACATTTCCTCCAGCACATAGAAGTACCTCATCCGCATTAAAAAAAAGCACAATCGACTGTCATAATAAACCCAAAATAGTTTTTAGTGTCCAAACACCGCAACTGAGGTAATGAACGTGAGTGAAATTTTAGTATACTATTTATACAAGCCGAAATATTTAACGTGTAATATTATAGTCAGATCATAACCTCTGAACATTATAATTCTGTATAAGAGAATATTTTTTGTGGTTGAGATCATCTGTAGTGGTACCATAAGCCAGTGTCACCTGAGCCCTATTTTATTACCTCCTTAGAACATGGCTTTTATTTGAAATTTTCTTAGCATTCTTGAAGGGTTAACAGAGTTCCCTGTACTAACTATAATAATGAGGACTGAGTGGCTATGCAAGGAATCCTCATCACAACATTAAAGTCAAAATCACCTTGTGTGACACGACTAATGAAAGCGGCGAATCCTCATCAAAGTAGCTAGTACAACCTAAACGTTACAAAACTTTTCTCTTTAAGACATGAACTGAAGTTAAACTGAAAGTTTTTATGTGGCGTGTGTATGTCACAACTCTTAATATGTATAGCTATAACATACACATTTTCACTAAATATTCTTATATTCACTTGATTATTAATAATTTCTTCAGCAGTAATAAAACCAAGGTTGTGGTAGAAGTCTAAATCTGAATGTTATAAAATGAAAACCGCCGTTAGCAAGACTGCCTACTCAAAAACAGTCAAGTTTTTGTTTGTTGTTGTTGTTTTAATTGAAGAACATGTAATACATGACATTTCTTTTCCTCATCTCAAAATTTAAAAAAGATAGTTTCTTACGGATTTGGAAATGTTTTAAAAATTGGGATCGTATGAGAGTCTTCTAGTGGCTTAGTTAAGAGTTTGGAGTTTTAAAATATGACGTTAAAAACCAGATTTCTGTGCTCGTGGTGGGAACAACCCAGGTATTCGATTATGTACAGTTGTGCTAAAATAAAAAAGTTAATTTAATGTTACAGAAGTAAACAAACTTTCGGTATTTCAGTTTATCGAAAAGTACAGACGATTTACAGAATAAATAGAAAATAAAAAAGTTGATTTGACATAAGCGTAAAACGTACTGAGTATAAATTGGTACGAAACAATAGCTACATAGATAGGACGCTTGGGAACATTAAGTTGCGTTGTATATTTACCTTTTATGTGTTTTCTGATTGTGTAAAGTAGATTTAACGTTTAAAAAAAACGTTTTAAGTTACAATTACATTGTAAACGGTGTGTGTTTTTTTATAACAAAGCCACATCGGGCCATCTGCTGAGCCCACCGAGAGGAATCAAACCGCTGATTCCCGGAATAGTTCTTTTGGGAGGTAAACAGCTGTTGATTTTTCAGGTGTATAAGATCTTATCGGGTGCAAACTTTCAGTAATCAGAATCAAGAAAACAGTTATATCAAAATATCGTTCTGTAATGCCCTATAAGGTATGTAGAAGTGATATGAAACCGTGTTTCAGCGTGTCTTCGACTATTGTTTTGCTTTCATTTTGTATCATTCAATTCAAAAATGGGCCTTAGAGTCACCAACTAGCGGTGGAAATCAAACATAGTGCATAATGTTGAGTAAATTTATATTTTTATTTGTGAAGCCACTCGGAGACAAACAAAAAAGGTGAAATCACTCATTTTCTATGTAAAATATATAGGAAATTCTGGCAACAATTAACAGGGTTAATAGCAGTATTAGTAGATTTTGGTTTATATATTTATAGTGTGGTCCATATATTGTGGGGGTGGGGTCTCTATAACCAACAGCGCTGTGAAACTACAGAGAATTTAGTTTATTAAAAATTTACAGCTGTCTGTAAATCTAGTCGATAATTAAGGTATTGATACTTTTGGTAGTAATGAAATATAGTTTTATATGTTTTAATGAATAGACGTTTGATAATTTCTTCATTTAAGTGATCTGGGATTATAGATAAGTTAGATACACAATTACTTTTTCACTATCGTTCTACACTATTTGGCAGTCTTAGCTTTTCTTTGTGGCCACCACTTGAGAGTTATTTGATTTAATAAGTTATCTTGATTAAAAAATAATAATAAGGGCGATGACCCACGTGGCTTTGCCTTGCCAACACTGCAATCCCTTGCATTTCTTATGGCTTAGCTTTGCATGCCATTGAAATGTGGTGGAACCAAATTTTAACAAGAAAACGTCGTTTATCTCTGGAAAACATCACGGTTGCAGACACCGGCAATCACCAAATGGCATTCACAGTAGACACATAGAGTGACAAAGACCTCGAGTTTAAAGCCAGTAAATAAACTAAAGACGGTAGTGTTCGAGTTAAGGTTACAGTTGAGGGGGGTAGCCATGTTGGTTTTGTCTGTCAGCGAACCGCTACAGTTTGTCGCGATAATTAAGCTACACGATTTCGAGGAAGTGTTTCAAATGCGATATAACCCAGCCCTGTGTCTGAGCTCCCATACTCTGAGTTTCAAGTTACTGTTCCACGTACATTGTCACTTACTTAGACGGAAGTGTTTATACAATCAGATCTACGATTCTACCACCTAGCTAAGCCTAATCTGACACTAACACGATTCTTGTTGCCCTGCCGACAGCTTGGAAGTTGCAGTCTCGCTAAAACGCTTCATAACCCCTAGTGTTATCTTTGAAGAGGCTTAAATGCTGCATATTGACGCCAGATAAGGGAATTGTATACCGACAGATATGTCTAGGTTAAGTATCAACAATGACATTGTTACGGCAAGAACAAAATCATAACAAAAATGCCAGATAAGAACAAACACTATATATATATATATATATATACAGTTTGCATTTTCTAATTATTTCATTCAATATTCACAAGTTTAAATAATGGGATTAAAGATAATGTAGAAAAACAAATTCTGAATAATTAATTTAAAGCACATTTCATGTTTATGTGAGACTGGAATAAAGCTGGTTGAACTCAAATTTTGATCATAATCATGGAAAAATAGAATGTTTTTGTTTTTCTCCAACATATTATAGTGCATACTTTAGTCTTTCCACTTTACCGCCCCGGTATGACTAGGTGGTTAGTGTGCTCTACTCGTAATCTGAGGGTCTCTCGTTCGAATCCCTTTCCCACTAAACATGATCGCTATTTCAGTTGTCAGGGTGTTATAACGTAAGGGTCAATCCTACTTTTAAAGGTATCCCAAGAGTTAGCGGTGTGTGGTTATGACTAGCTACATTCCCTCTAGTATCACAATGCTAAAATTAGGGACGGGTAGCGCAGGTAGCCCTTGTGTAGCTTTGCGCGAAATTCAAAACAAATGTATTGTACCTGTTACAATGTTATTAAGTAATATTTTATTGCACCTCAAATACATCTTCATGTTAAGGCTCAATTGCTTGTAAATCTGAACAAGTGATAAGAAAGAAGGCATCTAGTGTGCTCAGGTACAACTGATCTTATATCTGAACAATTGACAAAAGGGAAGTCAGTCAGCCAACATCATCCACTAACATAAGGGCTTAATTTAGCTTTGAACTGAACAACTGTATTTGCTGTCATTCTTATAATTCACCTTTAGCTATAAGCAAATAGTGCGTTCAGAAAAAATGGCATTCATCTTCAATCAGGCATACTGACCATTAAATCACGCCCGGCCTTGTGTTTCTTTTTATATGGCTTATTGCTAACTATCGAATTCTAATAATAGAAAGCATTGCGAATCAATTAATTGCTGTTGCTTTAGCCACTTGGTATATTTTATTATTTTATTTTTATGCTTTAGTATAAAAGTACCCAATTAGCTATTTATACGCTCTTCACCGTAAAAACAAACCCCGAATTTTACGTTATAGGTCCGCAAGCTTGCCGCTGACCTATCAGAGGACTTTATCGATTGAAGGTTGTTATTGGGCAGAATTATGTCATTTTCGTAGCGAAATTTATTATTTAACGGTTACTATTAACATCCTAGCATATGTTTATTGTTTAATAGCTGTTTTTTAAATAGCGTTGGGCTTGTTTCTTATTGTTTCTTGTACCCATTCTATTGTTTGTAGAATGTGCCCGGCCCTCCAGTGGCTCAGCGGTGTCTGCGGACTTACACGCTAAAATCCGGGTTTCGATACCCGTGGTGGGCAGAGCACAGATAGCCCATTGTGTAGCTTTTTGCTGAATTCGAAACAACAACAACAACAAGAATGTGCCCGTATATCGTTGTGCTTTGTAGGAAAGGTATTCGCTCACAAAGGGTAGCTTCACTTCTACTTACGATTATACATAGGGATATAAAAATCTTTTTTTTTCACGGCCGTGTGTGTGTGTACAGTGGTGGAGGAGGAGACAAGTCTATATAGCAATGATATAATTTTGTTTTTTGCAACTACCTAGCACGTTTTTTCTTCTTTTATCAACTATTTTGTATTATTTTTATTAAAATTAAAATACTCGTCCATTTATATTGTATATTTGTACTTGCTTGAAAGAAAATGATACATGTGTAAAGAAATGGCACATTGGAAGTTTAATGTTACAAATGAAACTTACACGCAGTGTTTTCGTTCCAGGCCATTAACCTGTTGTACTAGATCGAGATATGCAAATATCAATATTAGCTATGATCAGATGGCCTTTGACAAATAGTGATTAGGCTTCAATTTGCCCATTAATTGGTAACCGAGCTAAATGGTAAAGCTTCTTTAAGTCCTTTGGGATTTACCTTCTTTGCGAGAAGAGGTTTCTTGGTAATGTCCTGAATAAGTTCACAAGCGAAGCAAAGGAAAGAGGGAAGGACTTGGGGGCAGTGACACCGTTTTTCTTCCCAGATGCTTCTGTTTCACGCTCACTGGAACTTTTCTCTGACTGATGGGGACTGCTCACTGACAGATGAAAGACTACAAGACCCTCGAGTCATTTCGAGACTGCTTTATGGCCCCGGAGTCCAGTTGCAAGCCAAGTTCAAAAGTCATGTATACAAATCCTCAAACACAGGCACGTGATTTTATGTTTACCGATTGAAGCGTGTGCAAGCATTACCTTAAGAAATTATCATTAATACGCATGTACTTATAACAAGAACGTGATTTAATGATTTTTACCTAATCCTGCGTAATAGTAACTATTAAGAAGTTTTCAAAAGCATTAGGTACACCCTCTAATCATCATCAATTTGGATCGAACAAACTTGAGTGTTAACACCTTATGTGGTTGAGGTTTAAAGCTCTAAAAGTGAGAGATAAAACTTTATTCTATAACGTGCTTACGTTCAGCTATCAGTATTAGTACAAATTTATTTGTCTACCAAACTGTTCTTAACACGGGTGAGTCAGTAATGGGCCTCTGACGAGCATTTTTTTTTATCAGTGGTGTCAAACCACCAGACAGGGTAATACTATAAGGCTTAAGTGTTAAAAAGCATTTTTATGTCTCTTGATTAAGCACACTTCGAGGAACTTTGGGTGGTTGAACCGTACAAAAGATGTCCTTTATTTGGAAGAAACTGAGGGTCAAAGTTTCATTTTTTATTCATAAATGCTTGGCTCTTATTACGACTCTTTCATTATACTGTATGTAGTTCTGGTGAATTTTCTTTGAAACGTTAATCCGAAACCCCCTTTCAAAATGTTTTTTTTAATGACTTATGTGTATGCAAATAGAAAATTCCACATCTATGTTTACTCAGCACAAATATGTTTTAAAATACGACAATTATCTCCTCAGGTAGCTTAAAATCGAGTCAGGTTTATAAGAGGATTATATAATTAATTTTTCGTTTGTTTGTTGTTGTTTTTTAAAATTTTGCTCGAAGCTACACAAGGGCTATCTGCGCTTGAAGGAAACCAGCTAGTCATCATCACTCACCGCCAACTCTTGGGCTACTTTTTTACCAACGAATAGTGGGATTGACCGTAACATTATAGCGCTCTCACGGCTGAAAGAGCGAGCATGTTTAATGAGACAAGGATTCGAACTCGTGACTCTCAAATTACGAGTCGATTGCCTTAACTAACTGGCTATGCCTGGCCTATTTTTTCGTAGAGGTTTGTTATTTTCGCGTAAAAACTGCACAATAAGCTATCACTACTTTTGAAGTGTGGTGTAGTGTTTGACATCTTTAAGAGTACATCAAGGGAACATCAAGTAATTATGAAGAAGACGATAAATCACCAAACCTCTTCAGATTATCTTAAAATACTTAATAAATCATCGCGCATGTATCTTGAAATTCTTTAATATGTACGAAACAGGTTTTGTGTGGAAGTTATGCGAAAGCAGATATCTTAAATAGGCACCTTCTTACTCTAAAAAATATATATTTCATTTTCAACGTGCTTGCCTTTTCTTTTAAATTAGATCCATAATTAATCTCATTGAAATAACTAATCTTAAGGTGCTGACAGAAAGCTGTCATTTACAACATACATCTATATATATACAAATATCGCAGTTTTATAATTGTATATCTATAGTGATTAATCGTGGGAAAATAAACGAGAACACACGCGTCTACAACGTTATTCTAAAGACATTGAAATGCTAGTAAATACGTACGCAACTTCAGGTTAATAAAGTTAAATTAAATCCAAGTTACAAGTATTACTTTACAAGGAAGAGTATTAACGAAAGAAAATTTCTCTATACATTCATAATCTATTTTCTGCATTTCCAATAGCTTTAAAGTTAAAGTGTTTGAAATGTTTATTATGTGGACCTATTTTCACAACATATCAACAAATGGGGGGCGGCTGCAACGTCATTATCAATCCCACTGTTTGTTGGTAAAAGACTAGCCCAAGAGTTGGCGGTGGGTGATGAGGACTACTTGCCTTCCTTCTAGTCTTGTACTACTAAATTAGGGATGGCAAGCGCAGATAGCCCTTGTGTAGCTTTGCGCTAACTTCAAAAAGCAAACCAACAAACAATGTATTATAAAGTCTAAAGCAAAAATGACGAATTTTATTTAAATTACAAAATTAAGTAAGTTCGCAAAAGTTAAGATTATACAACAAGCACTTTTTTTTTGCTTTAAAGTGCATGCTTGATTTCACCCAACCCGTCTTCTCCGAAATGCGCGTGAGGCGTAGATAAAAAATAATCATTAAAATACAGACAGTTATGAAAGCCAGCTATTGAGAAAGTAAGTGTACAATAAAACTGATGTCGGGGCTGACACTTTGTTTTTGTTGGTTATTAAACGTAAATCTATAGAAAAATCTATCTGTGCTCTGCTCACCACGAGTATCGAAACCCTGTTTCTAGCAGTCCGGAAACATGCCTCTGTGTCATTGTTGAAGGGGGAGGAGACCGGACAGGTACGACTGTCATTATTTTTAAATTTTAAACTTGTATGAAAAAGTTTGATGGGAAAAAATCCAGTTGCAAAGATATGGCGATTTTTTCATGACGTTAGTGCATTATTAAGAATTCTACAGTCCACATTGTTTGTAACTTGAAGCTTGTTTGTTTGTTTTGGAATTTCGCACAAAGCTACTCGAGGGCTATCTGTGCTAGCCATCCCTAATTTAGCAGCGTAAGACTAGAGGGAAGGCAGCTAGTCATCACCACCTACCGCCAACTCTTGGGCTACTCTTTTACCAACGAATAGTGGGATTGACCGTCACATTATACACACCACAGCTGGGAGGGCGAGCATGTTTAGAGCGACGCGGGCGCGAACCCGTGACCCTCGGATTACGAGCGCACGCCTTTACGCGCTCGGCCATGCCAGGCCAACTTGAAGCTATTTAGTTCTTTTCTCTCAGTTATATTAATCGGTTTTTACCGACGTGGCATGCCTCCATAATATGCCTAAAGGTGTCTTGTTCAGTTGTTTTCCATTCTTTGACAATTTAAATTTAGTTTAAAAAGTCAGCAGAAGATTATGGTGTCAGATTCATCGTTGAAAGTATCCCTTATATGTTCAATCATATTAAAAGGCGATATGTTTGCTCTCCAGGAAATATGACTGAAATCTGAATTCACAGAGTCGCCAAATCTTTGCATCAGTTTCTGTTAAAACAAACGTACGTTTTAGAAAAATCATTTTTCATCGCTGGAAATTTAGCACTCTTCTAAAGAAACTAAAGACTCACATTTTCCACAAGAATATTTCCTACCCTACTACACCTCATAATTTAGCTTTTACTAATGGAATAGTCGCGGGTTCGAATCCCGGTCGCACCAGATATGCTCGTCCTATCAGCCGTGGGAGTGTTATAACGTACGGTCAATCCCACTATTCGTTGGTAAAAGAGTAGCCCAAGAATTGGTGGTGGGTGGTGATGACTAGTTGCCTTCCCTCTAGTCTTACAATGCTAAATTAGGGACGGCTAGCTCAGATAGCCCTCGGGTAGCTTTGCGCGAAACTCAAAACAAACAAACAAACAATACTAATGGAATAACATAAAAATGGTTAACTGTTTCATATTGTTTTCTTTACATTTTTACTTTACCGTCGGTTCACAGATATTACCATACAACTCACAAGAGCACATCTCATGTTAAACACCACTTGAAGCCGTAACTTTACGTTTGCATCTAAGAAACTATATGTCTGAAATAACTTTTTCTTAACTTTTAACATTCTATTAAGCATAAAATAAAATTTAGAGCGTGATATTAGCAGCCTTAGATCAACAAGTAGTCCTCAAGCAACTATAAAAAATGGAAGAAAAAATTCTGTCTCTCACACACACAAACACATAAGATATTTTAAGCTAGTTTTGTTTAAAACTAAGAGACTGATAAAATAAATCCTGCACAATAAGGTTTAAGGTCAAGATACCAACAATAACATTTTCTTATGAACGATTGCGAACGAAAAGTGATATTTGAAATATATGTCACAATATCAAACATAAAAAGTTTGTTTTAATATGTGACAAACTGAACAACCAATGTTTAGTAAGTCTTCCTCTAACCTGACCTCCATACCAATATCGATCAAATGCGTATTTCTTTCCATTTCTCTGTACAATCTCCTGACCTATTGAAGAATGGTACCAAGTGTTTTATATTGGATCATTATTTCATCAATTCTTTTATTTTTCTTTAAGTACCTGCTGTTGAGCAGAGCTGTCAATTTTCTATTATTATCATACTAGAATACAAAGCTTGAGCTAATTGAGTGTCATTCCTTGCGTATTTTATGAACATCCTAGAAACTAGTCCTTCTTCCAAATTCCATCATGTGAAAAATTAGAATATTGTCTGCAACCTTTGTAACTAAAGACCACTTTCTTATGAAGACTTTCCAACATTTATCTTGTTGCATGCATACTTAGTTAGTATGTTTGGTTTTAGTCCTAGGAATATTTTCATTCCATTTTTCGATAAAGTTGCCTCAGTGAAATTGTTCTTCCTTCTTAACGTTTTTCACATCTTGTCTCTTGTTCAAATTTAAACGCGAAACGTTTTAATGTATCATTTCAATTACAGCATCTTTCTAAATGCAAGGTTTTGATGTTATTTCTTTTATCCTAATCTAATAAATTCTTCCAATATCAGCAACTTGAGCTTTCAGAGAAAAAAGAATATCTCCATATCGTTTATATATTGTTTGGATCATAATACCCTACGAAACGCTAGGTGTTAAGAACATTAGTTAAAGTAATAATTTTTGCTCAGGTTGCATTGTTTTTGGCTAATTCCTCTTCTTTTTTTAAATTTTGTCTATTTAAACTAAGTCGAAATTTTCAAAATCTCTGGACGATGTTGACGCTCTGTTGGTCATTCACTGCAATTACCTTTGTTGAAACAAGAACTGGTTATAACGCAAAACAGCAGTGAAAATAAATAAATTTATTATTATTATAATATGTATTAGTGGATCATTCCCATTTATTTAATGGCGCCCGGTTTAAGCAGCAGTTATGTCGTGATAATATTTATGAAGTGTATAATTGCTATTATTGCAATTAGAAGATAATATGTTAATAGAACACAGATACATCTTTAGAGTTTTAATTATTTGTTTAATTTACCCTATTCAACAACAAATAAAAATAAATGCGTGATTAAATATCAAGCAATTTCCTTACAAGGGTAAAGAATCTTCTGAAAACAGTCAAAATCCTGGGTACGTTATGTAATCTTAAAATCTTTACTTGTTTATTTCAGATGACTTTTAGATATTAGAAAGAGGAAGAAACTACGTCAGGAATTTTGGGTTAAATCCAGAATGCGTCTTAGGTTTTAATATTTTCACAGTATTCAAACCGCGTAGTTACTGTTATATTTACGCACCGGTTACAAGTATGACGTAGAAAAACGTCTGTATTTTAAGAGACAGGGCTTAGAATATTCTAATAAGGCGCTTTAAAAATTAGGAATGCACATTAGAAACATTCAGACATGAAATATGGTTTAGTTGCCAGTTAAATCCTGCTAACCGCATCTCAACACTCGATTTTACCCTTTATAAATTATTCTGTCGTTGTTTGTTTGCTAGTTTTTCGACAGATTGGCGCCATTAAAGGTTAATGTTATGCCTTAACCATTAATCTGCTTAGTAATCTTACCTAATTAGACCTGTTACACACAGCAAACGAAACTTTTAACAACAGCAGATGCTGAAATTGGCCGAATAAAGTGTGAAGCAGGAGAAGATGGCATGTTTTATTGTAAACTTAACGACATATAAATAAAAATGAGGAAAATTAATTTTCTAGGATAAATATAGACAAGTATTTTTTGTTCTTTATTTGATTAAATGTTACGTTATAAAATACATCTCGAAGATTTTGCTGAAATGGTAGAAAAACTGTAGCGCCCTCATAGCGAGTGTTATTTATTTTAGTACCAGTATTACATGGTATGTTATCCATAAATGAATGCGGGGCTGGCTAGCTATCATTTCAGAGGTACAGCCATTAATCGAAAAATCCGTATTTTTAATGGGTAAGATGGTCTCGAGTCGCCAGAGCTCCGGAGTTTGAACGCGGTGACATAAACTATAGTGCAATTATGTTAAAACTGATATGCGGCAGCGTTTGATGTCTTCCCCCTTTGTCAACTCAGGCGGTTTGGCCTTTGCAACAAAGTTTACATTAGTCATTAACCAAACGCTGAAGTCAGGTAAAGGACAAAGATAGACAGCAGGCTTTGTTTGGATTTTGATAAGATTCTCATGTATATCGACCTAAGCAAATATCACACGAAAGACCGCAAAACGTGGCTTAAGCTGTAAAGCTCTCTATATAGTGAAAACACTTATGACTCAATAGTGCTGTATCTGTTATCATAGGTTTGTGTGAAAGGCACTTAAACACCTTATAGCTTTAATATATATATGGACTCTTTACTCATATATATTTGCAAATAAATGCTTATTTCCTGAAGAAGAAAAATGGATTTTTTTCAGCTATTACACATGTTAACACTAATATTTTAAACAAGATCAGGTTTGTTTTCATTACCATAGTAAAACCCACACTTTAACGCAGTATTAAATCAAACGTATTCAACGTTATCTGAATTAAAATTGCGAAAATTAACAGTATTTTTACGTTTTGTTTTAACAGATCTTTTGAAATTCAGAGGCGGATTAATAATTATTTTCTAATAGTTACAAAAGAAACCCCTTCAACCTATAACGTTACTGCTACGAAGTTCGTAATGGTCAAGTGACAATAAACGAATACCAAAGGATCATTAAAGGTCACAAACACCTTGCCACACCGAGATTTATGTATCTACTTGTGAGAGACGGCCAAAGTAGTTCAGGTTACAGCAATCTTTTACAACCTGCCAAAACCATTATGCGGTTTCAAATAAGGTTTGTGCCTTGAAAATTATGTTAGGCAATAATATGTAACCATATGTTCTCAATACGGATTGTATGTATACTAGCATTTTAATTAAAATAAAGTACAGAATAATAGTTCAACCTTCTTAGGTCATTTTCAAGTTAACAAAGAAATGTTGTTCTGTACCTATTACCCACACCAGCCATCTTGAAAATACATTTTTACTTCAAGTGAGTTTCTCATCATCACAGAATACGTAATTATGGTCACCAAACTGAGCATCATTAAATTTGTAGGAATTACTTAGTTACCAGGATGTATCAAACCTGGAACATCGTTTCTGTAAAGTGTAATTAACTGTAAAACTGTAAAAACGATATCATAAATTACAAAAACAAAAAGATATAAAAGATTGATTGAAAAAAAATATCTTACTAATGTGAAACAGATACTTAACACTGTAAAAATTAATAAAAGTAATCTATATAGCTATAAATCTAATCAGTGAAGTTAGAAAAAATTATGTTTGCCTCAAGCCAGTCTTCAATGTAAGTATTTCGCTTAAAGCATGATTTTTAAATAGTTATTTTCAATTCTACAACTTATATTTTTGTTACCTCTTTACATGTAAAGCTACTGAAGTCACAATATGTTAGGTTATTATTATTATTATTATACTGATATGAGCCTTAAAATGCTTGTATGAACAGAGTTGGGTGTAGCCTGATATTAGCATGTCAGGCTTTGGATCAAAGGGTCCTGCATCCAAGACATGGTACCGTGGAACACACATCGTACTGTGAATGGATTATAAAACTGTCAATCAGTTCAATTATTCGGTTCACTAAACCGGATAAGATCCCTGTGTTTACGAGTGCTGCTAAAATGATCAGCTAGTTTGACATTAGGAACGGTTTTGCCTGTATCCTAACGATCTATGATCTAAACAGTTAACTCACTTGTGCGTGAGTGAATATTCAGTTTCAAGTGTTCAGTCCTAATACACAAGTATGTATATGTGATACTTAGTTGCATTAGCTTAATTACTTAAGCTTATTTTTCATAGAATCACTTCAATTAATAGAATACGTGAGATACAGAGATTTACTGATTTCATTTGGTATGTACTTGAAAAGAATGCACACACATCAAAGAAGTTTCATTTAAAAAGTGGCAAACGTATATTTCCAATTGAATATTATTATTAACGACAAACAGAACCGTGCAATATATTTAGAAGAGATATAGGCAATTTATATGTCTACTTAGCTCGCAAAATCACACATTTTGAATGACATAGCGAGATTTTAATGTTTAAAATCACCCTTGGTTTTAAGTCTGAAATTATATGTGCAAAACCTATTCCTGACATTATGTACACATACTTCTATAATCAACATTAGCAAAGGTCAATTAACTTCAAACTTAACTTCACAACATTCTGATCATAAGATCACAAAACTTTTCTGTGATATTTTTATAGACATTGTTAAATTACAGAAAAAAGGTTTAACTCTACTTTTAGATGTTTCGAATCACGTGGACACTTACGATTAGTTATAATGACTTCCTTGTTTAGTTTTAAAAAAGTATGGATCATATGAACTGAAAACTTTACTCAACGATGCTAAATGATGGCACAATTTGAGAAGTTTCAAAAATAGTAAGCTAGGTCAATTTCAATTTAGATTTTAAAACTAGAGGTTACAAACACACAAGACTGTGTCCTAGGTGTTAACACACAACTTATAAAGTTTAACAAAACAAAAACATTTTCAAGCTAGATTTTCAAATTTTACATTGTAGAGACACGACACTAAACAAGTTTCTCAAACAGTAACAAAGGCTATTTTCAAGTTAGATTTTAAAATTTTAAATTATAAAGACATAGGATGATATGTTCTAGGTGTTACGACACAGCTCGTTAAATTTTTCAAATAGTTACTAAGGTTAATATTAAATTAGATTTTGATATTTTAGGCTGAAAGGACGCAACTTGATACGTTCCAAAGAGATGGTTATTTTTGGGCTTGTAAAATTTTAAATTTAAAAAATTGAAAAACTTAAGCAGTTAATAAGATTGAAGAAAAGATAAATGTACTTATTGTATTTCGTGTTCTAAAAACATCTTCCTATTATGTGACAGAATCGGTTGATGAATTGTAGAGAAAGCCAAAGTAGAGCTAAGCAGATAGTTTTTGGTTTTATCACGGCACAGTTTCAGTAACTATTTGCTTATAATATTGCTCATACCCGAAATTCTTATAATTTAGATAAAAATATTACACGATGCAAGACGTTATGAAAAGTACAAAACTATTTACAGAGTAGATATTATTACAGATTGAATAAATGTGATGGTAAAACACAGACATTGCGAAAAATAAAAGAACTTATTTATCTGATTCAATAGAGAAATATTTCGCCAGTCTAACAGCAGTGATGTGCACAACCTAATTAGAAAATATGACGTAATTTGTTCTACTAATGTTTTTAGTTTAAAATTTAATGAGACGTCTTCAGAAAAGCAAAGTGATCATCCAATAGCAGAACGAATGTTCGTCAAAAAAGTTACCTCTATTCCCTTAACGACGTCACGGTTGTTTATAAGAAACTGGCGTAACAGATTTTAATGGTCATTAAATATATTGTAAAGATATATATATATGTGTGTATACATACATGAAATCGAGTGATGAATCATCATTTTATTTCAGTTTTTTGTTGTTGTTTTTTTTCTCCTGTTCTCATTAATTGAAACACATACATAGATTAGGTGGATGAAGCTAAGTATACAAAAAATAGATATTTATGATAACTTTAAAATCTGTAGTTTCAACTTTCTGTTTATCAAGCTGTATGCTCGTTTATTATATTTTTCAGCTTATTAATTTGGTTAAACTTAATTATGATTTTGAGATGGATTTCCCTTCAAACTAAGAACTTAACAACACGCGAAATATACGTGCAAAATAGTTAAGACTGAAGCATCAATTTAATTCTTGTGAGAAGCTGAAGGACTGTAAACGTTTTTGAATAAAATAAGAATGACATACACATGTGTCTTATGCGTGTATGTGTATTTTATATATATGTCTTACGTGCATATATATATTTGTGATCCACGACAAATCAATAAAAAAAATCGTATATAAAAAATTTAGCTGAAAAAGTTTAATAACGTGTTACAAAAATCCAAAAAGTTTAACTTTCGAAATTGCGTATTAACAAACACAATTAGGTATACATATGTAGTTACAATGCACAGCTTTATTAAGTACTTGTTAGGCTGGGTGTGGCTCAGTGACTAACATACCAGGACTTTGAACCCAAGGATCCTAAGTTAGCGACCTGGTTTAGCAGAAACAAGTTCCGTACTGTTGAAACAAGCACATCCAAAATATTGATTTTAATATGATATTTATACTTAAATATACATTAATAGATAATCGTAGAAATAAATAAAATCAGTTTCGCTTTTCATATCAAACGATTAAGCCTTTTCTTCGCCATTCTGCATACATACATTTTTAACCTCATTTGCTACCCATGTACAATTGAGAGCAACACAATGCTCAGAATGAAGACTTTTCTTTAATTCGACTGTCCACAGGGTGATTCGAGCACCATCATAATATTTCAAAGTCTCACTTTAACTATGTTTTTTTGTTTGTTTGTTTTCTGATTTGAGTGTTTTTTTTTGGTCTGATAACGTTTGTTTGTTTGTTGTTTCGCACAAAGCTATTCAAGGGCTATCTGTGCTAGCCGTCCCTAATTTAGCAGTGTAAGACTAGAGGGAAGGCGGCTAGTCATCACCACCCATCGCCAACTCTTGGGCTACTCTTTTACCAACGAATAGTGGGATTGACCGTCACATTATACACTCCCACGGCTGGGAGGGCGAGCATGTTTAGCGCGACGCGGGCGCGAACCCGCGACCCTCGGATTACGAGTCGCACGCCTTACGCGCTTGGCCATGCCGGGCCATTGTAAACAGTATTTCATACTCCTCTCCCTTTTATTACAACACTTGGTTTAAATGTCTTTAACCTTACAAGAATGCGTGAATGTGAGCAATAACTCATATGAAAGAGTGACATTGTGTCGTGATATCAAAGGTACATATTTCCAACAGCTGTAAGGGCAGGATTTGTTAAAAAAAACCATGGTTGCACACGACTTCTGTTTCACCCTGTATATTTATCGCAGATAAACAAATTTGATTGTAGTTTCTTTCATTACCCGTTATTTACTTTATTATAAGTTATATCGTTGGACACTATGTGATACTAATTACACTATGTAACACAAATTTAGTGGATAGTATTTGTTATTTCTTAACTGCTTATGTTGTAAATATACAGAAAATGACCATTATTCCCTTTAAACTTTCCTTTTGTGACCTGGATAATGAAATTTAGAAATTAACCTATTTTCTGTGTAAAAACGGGAAAATTTACACATTTTCATTTACATAAGGTCTGAATAAAACATATAATGAATCAAGATTTACATGTATTTACACTAAAGTTATACAAAAATGTTTAAAAGTGAGTAGTTTCTCGAGATTTGCGACTGTTATGTAAATCACTTTCACGTATCAGCCTCCAAATACAGTCTCTCATCATGTTTACGTTATACGCTCCCAGGTCACAAAAGCAAAGTTTGAAGAGAAAAAAAAATGCATTTACTTTAGGCATAAGCAATTGGGAAATAACACTTTCTGCCCAAGATCAAGAAAAAGTAAAAATTATGTTTCGTAGTGTTATTAACGTTGCACTGTTCTTACAGTGTTACAAAAATTCGAATCGTGATGACAACACTACGGTTGAGATGCAATTATGACGAAAAATTAGTAGGATAAAAATAATTCAGTTATAAATAAATAAATGGTTCCTTGCTAATATCTACTTAAATATAGTTCTATAAATGAATGCACTTATTAACTTTAAAAGAACATAGAGTTTTGCCGTAAAGTCCCAGTGATACAAATGGCTTCTCTACACTTTAAGATACAATAATAAATCTAGTCTCGAAAAACATCAAAAATGTAATAATTTATTGAATTCTGGAGAAAAAAATGTATTAGAGCAAGTATACAAAAACGTGATACAATTTGCCAGACCTCAAAACCGAATTCGGGTCCTTGTGTTTTTTTAATATCATAAAAAAATAAACGGTTTTTGTTATTTTTTTAAGAAAATAAAACTTGTTTTTTTAATGATATATGGCGTTCAATTCATTCATTGATTTACCATCCTTTTCACTTTCAAATTTGTTTAACAGATTGCACATGATTTTAGAAACACTTGAAAATGATAATAGGATATTAACACACTTTTATATTATTTGTGTGCGACAAAGACGTTATTAACCTATAAACCGAGTTGCAGTTTTCTATCATGTTTCACATTCCATATACAAAACATGATGCACTTTACTTGTCTCTTCAAAAAAAAAGCTTTGTATTCGGTAAAAAAAAAATCATAAATATGTAACTACTGTAATAAATGACTTCTAGTCCTTTCTGTTACTGGTTGGAGCATCTAAGAGTCTCTGAAGTAAAACATTTCAAACTTACCATTTTCAGAAGAAACGCTGGACATGTTTTACTAAGGTTCATGGGACAGCAATCTTTACATGTAGAAATTCCTAGAGAAAATGGAACACGGTAAAGTTGTTTTAAACACCTGGTTTACAGAAACAGATGAAAGTCAAACATATATTTTTGATTGGTCTACAGTGCATAGCCCAGAATAAATAAGATGTATAACCTTATAATACATTTATTTGTTAAAGTAAGAATGAAGAATATCACACGTAGATATTATTATAATGCTTATGTACTCTCAAGGAATGTTATAAAATAATACTAATTATATAAATATATATATATATATATATGTGCCAGGTGGCTCAAGAAAGAACACAAATTTTCAGAGATAATTGAAACAGTAACTGTTTGTTTTCAGACACCAAGCTACTCATGGACTATTTCAACTGATCAACTAGAGCAGTGGTTCTTAATCTGGGGGTCGTTTGAAGTTTCTCGGGGGATCACGGAAGGTTTGGAAATTATTGAGGAAATCACGGAGCAGTTTTAGTTTTTGTGGTAAGTGTCTGTAACTGTCCACCAATGAGAAACACGCTGAAGTGCGGCAGTTGAACCTCGTCGAGATGCTTGTTGCGCAACCACCTGTCTAATTTTGAGTAAAAGTTTTCATATATTACAACGTTTTGAATTGCCTAAATTTTTTTAACTATATAATATTAATATATCAAACTTAAAATTTAAATATCAAAGTTTTCATCGTATTTAGTATATTTTCTAATTATATATATGTATATATATATATATTATATAAACACTCACAATGAGTGAATAAGTAGGTTTAGTATGATGTTCAGTAATACCATGGATTTTGTATTTTGTATTTGTTTAACACTTGCAACATTTCTCAAGGTCATTTATTTGTAACATTTTCAATAAATTAGGATTTTTATATAGTTCTGTTTTATTCTACCTTTACGCAAAGTTCACCATTACAAAAATTATTATAGGGGTCACAGTAATACCCTGGAAAGTCTCAAGGGGTAAGACGATGAAAAAGGTTAAGAACCACTGATCTAGAGGAATGGCAGCTGGTCAACAAGTCCCCTCTCCACTACTTGGGCTAAATAAGGTCAACAAGTCCCTTCTCTAACACTTGGACTGAATAAGGTCAACAAGTCCCCTCTCCAATACTTGGATTGGATAAGGGGATTTCACTGTCATCCAAACGAAGCACCTGCGGCTTCAAACAAGGGAACTTGATTTTGTTTTTCCGGTAACAGAACACGAAGATCTATATACCGGCACGTTAACCAGTAGACCACCGAACTAGGCCTTAATCGAACTGCGAGTTGCGCATCTCGTATCGTTCTGAAGTCTCGATAACAACCATATCTCTGTCAACATCAAAAAAGTGAGAAGCTCAATTATTAACCAACTACACGGAAAGCTGATACTTCGCTTGTGTGTAGTTAATGGTTTGTTTCGGGCTTGGTTTGGTTTAAATTTTGCCTAAAGCTACAAGACGGCTATCTGCGCTAGCCGTCCCTAATCTTGCAGTGTAAGACTAGAGGGAAGGCAGCTAGTTATCACCACCCACCGCCAACTCCTGGGCTACTCTTTTACCAATAACCACAACTGAGAGGGCGATCATGTTTGGTGTGACAGGGATTGGAACCTGCGACTCTGGTTAAACAAGATCGTTTAATAGTAAGATTTATTTTTAAATATATTTGTCCTAAAACCTGTCCAGATTCTTTATTTAATAGTTTATTATGCTCTAGTATATTATAAAGTTATTGTTTAACATTATTATACAACTGTATCTAAATGGGAAAAAATTATAGTATTTTTTTTATAATTTATGAATATGTGTTGTTCATCCTCGCTTTAATTCTTTATTGCACTCTTTATGAGAAAGAAATAATTATTTACTTCACATTTCGTAAATGGGTCTATATCGCACGAAAAATATTTTTTGTGAATATATTTGAGTAAGTTACAAATGGGTACGTTACCTAGAAGTAAGACTGTTTAAGTGAGGAACATGAATAAACACCCATGAAAGTAAGAACACCCAACCACAGAACTGAGATGATTTTATGTGTATTAAGCAACAAAAAGAAATTTGCAACATTCAATACAAGGTCAAGAATCTTCTGGTTATGAGAAAACTCGAGTTAATTGTTCCATTAATGGCAAAAAAAGACTCAGTTTCCAGTACCTGTTGAGCATAATAAATTCAGTTTTTAATTACTGTATGATTTAAATAAGTTTAGGTCAGGTGGAATAGTAACTGATATATTGCAACCAGAACGGAACCGTTAGCGACACGTGCAATGAACGACCAGGTCAGTGGCCCCTAATATTGAGAGTCGCCAACCCTAAATATTAATCAGAAGGAGGGAAACCAGTCAGTAGTACTCACCACCTATGCGGCTACTTTTAAGCGAAAAGTATGATTGAATGTTACAGTTATAACGTCTTTACGATTGAAAGTTGGAGATTGTCCATCTGCATACATATTTTGAACAACCATTAAATTTTCGAAATGCAGCCCATCAAATTGTTACTACTGGTGTGCGTAGCTTTTAATTTGGTATTAGTATGGTACTTTATATGCCATTCTATATTCCATTTTCAGCCAGAATAATATTACCAAACTATTGTTAGTGATATCTAGTTTCAATGCTTACTTAGAATAGTGAGTCATTTTACGTGAATTAAGACACGTATTAGTCAGTAAACTTATTCACTGAGGTAAGAAACTTCAGTAAAAAGATTAAACTACATTAAAAAAAAACAGATATTAAATTCGTACTAGACTAAAACGTTATAAATTATGTAGTATGTAAGATAAAGCTGTTTCATAGTTAAATATCCCATAGTAGATTAGCATTAAATTTACGAAGTTACAATGCTAAAATCCAAGATTTAATACCCTTTATTGGAAATAACCCATTATGCAGCTTTACCGTAAAACAGACCTTATTAAATAAGAAGTACATTACTTAAAAAATATAAGCTTGTTTTTTGAAAGCTACAAACACAATTTCGCTAATAAACGCTTTACTACTAAATGAAACAACTATTCGAACAGAAAGTTAGCTTAAAACGTTATAAAAAGTTGGACATTCTTTTACAAGTTTATATGCTTTCCTGGTTCGGATAAAATAGTTTAAAGTACAAACATTATAACCAACTAATAAAATTGTCAAAGTTATATATCTTCCTGTTGCCTCAAGAAGATAAATTAACGATTGTTTTAAACGTTTATCGTGGCATAAGTAAATACACAGAAAGATAAATAAACAATTGTTTTAAACGTTTTCATTGCGCAGGTAAGTATTCAGCAACAAAAAACGACTGTTTTAAACGTTTTTCGTACACAGAAAGATAAAGAAACAATTATTTTAAATGTTTTCATTGCACAAGTAAATACACAGGAAGATAAAGAAACAAGTGATTTAAATGTTGTCATTGCACAAGTAAATTTTCAGCAAGAAGAAGACACCTTTTAAACATTTTCATTACACAATTAAATACTCAGGAAGATAACTAAATGACTGGTTTAAACGTTTTCATTGCACTAATTAAATACAAGCTTGTTGGTTTATTCTCTTTCTATGTTAGAAGTATTCTGTTTTTATACCACTGAAGTACTTAGTATTTCCCATTTTATTTTTTAGCTAAAATTTTTTTCTTGATTTGCTTTAATTATTTTAATGTTTAGTTTCGGGTATGGTTATACTGAGGGGCATATTAGTTTGACTTTCGCGCAAAGCTACAGAACGTCCCTAATTTCCCTAGAGGAAAGGCAACTAAGCAACATCACCCACCGCCAACTGTTGG
This sequence comes from Carcinoscorpius rotundicauda, assembly GCA_011833715.1. Taxonomy (NCBI): domain Eukaryota; kingdom Metazoa; phylum Arthropoda; class Merostomata; order Xiphosura; family Limulidae; genus Carcinoscorpius; species Carcinoscorpius rotundicauda. The sequence continues at coordinate 51,186,435 of CM022396.1, read as the reverse complement.
GTTACTCTTTTTATCAACGAATAGTGGGATTGACTTTTACATAACAACGCCATTCACGGCTTAAAGAGCTAGCAAGTTTGGTGTGACGATTATTCTAGCTTAAGATCCAGAGATTGCGTGTCGAGCTCTCTAACCATCAGGCCTATGTAGCCCATTGCTCCAAAAGATGATGGTGACTTGTAACATTATTGGTTATTATGTGTTTTCTCATAGTAGAGCCACATCGGGCTATCTGCTGAGTCCACCGAGTGGAATCGAGCTCCTGATTTTAGCGCTGTAAATCCGTAGACTTACCGCTATACCACCGCAAGACACGTGTTGGTTATTAAGTGCAAAGTTATATAATGGTCTATTTGTGCTAAGCTAAAAAAAACACTGTTTTTTAGAGTTATAATCATTTAGACCTGCCACTGAGTCACAGCAAGAATTCTGACTTTGTTTAACATTCTATACTTTAATTATAATATTAAACTAGTTTTGTCCCCTACGTGTAAACGATGGAGCTCGCATTATTTACCAAATCAAAACGTCTGAAGTTTCCGTGCTTTGTTCATATCAACATGTGAGGTAAATTATAAAGGGGACATTAAAACGTTTCCTTTGCTTTGAATACGTAGTTAATACCTTGTCGCTCTTCAAACGGTCTTGAATGATTCAGCTGCTCAGGCAAGGTCTAGGCTATATTAGAAATCTCGACGTATTCTCTCATGATAACGAAGTATCAATAAATTATTTTTTATTACAGATTAATAAACGCTCAGAGAAGAAATGCTGGAAAAAAGGTGGGCGGCGAAAACTTATCTTATATTAAACTAATTATTTTATTATAATAATTTATAATAATTATTTTATAATGGTTATTTATAATAATTATTTTATAAATGTTATTTCATTCACTTGTATAATATGATACTTAAAGTTTCTAACATTTAATTTCTCAACGCACACTGAGAAATATGAGTACGACTAATTAAACTAATGAGTTTAACTTATACTGAGATTTACGTTTGCTAACCGTGTCAGTACACATGCGGTGCCAGCCTTACTTAGGTTCCAATTACATAGTAGAATTACGCGTAGCCTCAACACCATAACCTGTATTCGTTCAGTTTCAAAGCAACCACGAACTTCACTGTTCCGTACATGTCTGTGACAAAGTGATATAGTTCAAATATTGACACTTACTTTCTCTAAAACAGTCCGTAATTTATGAAATTTTGTAATTTCTAATTTAACACGAGTTGGTTAGGTTTCTACTTTTTTCTAATATCTCTTATTATGTATCTTTTCCACACTTTTTTACTATATATTTTAATTATTCTTTTTCACCTACCACATTAAAAATGCTATTAAAGAACGTTTTAAATAAATTGTAAAAACAATCTGTTTCATTTGTTTTTCTCTAAAAACTACCTCAACCTACAGGTGCAAAAGCTGAACTACAAAATAATACTGTTTTTGAAGCATTCTCAAGAAATCATTCCATCGAATGAAAGTTAGCAATACAAATATGTTAAAACTTATGAAAACTTACACTGATATCATACGTTTCGGAAATAAGCAAAAGTAAATCAAACTAGATATTTATTTAAAGACACTAACACTTTGGCCCGGCATGTCCACGTAGTTAAGACACTCGACTGCTAATCAGAAGGTCTGGCGTTCAAATCCACGTCACACCAAACATGCTTGCTCTTTCAGCTGTTGGGGCGTTATAATGTGACGTTCATTTCTACTCCTCATTAGTAAAATAGTAGCCCAAGAGTGGAATAATTAGCTTTGCGCTAATTTCAAAAACAAATAAACACTTCCCTCCCCTGAAATAAAGAATAATTTCATAAAAAAAAACGAATTTTCCTTTTGATCAAAAGCCTTTGAGCATAAAAAGGTTCATTGTATCATACATTAAAATCCTATGGGTAAAAGATTATCTTCAGTTGTAGCAAATGAGTCAAATATTTGAATAGCAAGAAATGAAGATGGAAAAAACTGAAGCAATCAACATGACAAACCAACTGCTTAGAGAAGTGACTTTGTATGTTTATGAATTTCGCGAAAAGCTATTCAAGCAATCTCTAATATAGAAGTGTGAGACTAGAGGGAAGGCAGCTAGCCATCATCACCCACCGCCAACTCTTTGGCTACTCTTTTACCAACGAATAATTGGATTGACCATTACATTATAATGCCCCCACGATAGAAATGGCGAGCATGTTTGGTGTGATGGGAATTCCAATTTGTAACTCTCGGATTACGAGTTGGGCGCTTTAACCACGTAGCCATGCCGGCTAAGTGGCTATGTCATAAAACCCATTCCCTATTAAACGGATACCTCATGACGGCCATTTGAAAGCTTTAGATTTTCTTTCTCACCATCAGTTATCATAAAAGTTTCTCAACGGTCTAAAAGCTATGAGCAGTCTGAAGAAAAAATGAGGTCCAGTTTAGAGGTGAAGCACAGCAGATTAATTACGCCTCTTCTAATTAACATATTATTTCTAAAGACACGCAAGTTCGTCTTTTCTAATTAACATATTATTTCCAAAGACACGCAAGTTTCGTCTTTTTGAGCTGTTTTTGCTTCAACTTTATGCACACGTCTACTATTTCGGAATTTTTTCATAGTGTTTTACTGAAATAACTGCTTTACCCCTATTACTTTTAAAATACTCTAGTCTTGCTTATTATCTTTTTTTTTTAGAATTTCCTTTTGCAGGATTTTGGAGCATTTATTTTAAAAATAAAAATCATTTCTTTGTATTTGTTTACATTATGTGTTTTGCTGACTCGCAGATATGAACATTCAGATAGAAAATTGTATAACTTTGTGCTAAAATAAATATAACTAATTAGTAAGATAATCTACAAAACTTCGTTTTGAATTTCACAAATAGTTTTAAACTTAAAACTTTTCAGTCTCAATAAATAATTCTTTCAAACAAGCCAGGAGTTTTCATGGGAACAAAAATCACGTGAATATTGGTAATTAGGATGGAGAAAAATACATTTTAGTCATTTTCAGTCCACCCATCGGATTTTTATAGCCTTCTCGTGAAAATTTAAATGGCTCTCACAGTAGTGTTTATAATTCTGGAGGAATCTTATTGATGTTGATGAAGTATTGTTTTGGTTTGTTTTATTCGTCGTTAATTTTATCTGGTGAGCATTAGACAAAATAAAAGTGTTTAAAATTCTCGTCCTAATATTTCCTCTTGCGGACACGTGTTCATTGGAATATATTTAGCAGTTAATGGAACTACAACTTCTTTCTGTTACAAGTCATACAATAATCTTCACAGAACTCCACATCTTCGATACACCAAGACCTCCGTTCTCAACTCACTGAGTACCATTGGACCATCCGCAGTTAAAATACTCCTGCCGTGAATCCGAGGGTTCCTCTTCACTTCTCGTTGCTGCACGTTGAGATCTTTGGTGCGCTGTAAGAGTTGAAATGGGTGCTGTTGACCACCTGATATTATTCTATTCTATCGCCTCAAAATTAGAGACGTCATTTTAAACCAAACAATATTCCCAAGTGTCAGAAGACCACATCAGTGAAGAAACTAGCTGCCTCGTATCTCCTGCGAGACAGCCGGCTTCCACACGAAAGATCAACGTTTCACGGTACAATAATCCCTGAGGTTATCACCAAGCGCTAGACACATTTACTATAACTTTGGAAATGTGAAATATTTCATCGTTTCGCTAATAGATGCAAAAATGAATCTACTAACGCTTTAGAATAATTCGCTCTCTAGCAAGAGCTTTGTGGTGCTCGAGGCATGAAATAATTTGTTCTTTGGTAAGTTTTGTTGTTGTTGATCCTAATGCAATGCAGTTCATTTTTACAACAAAGTTTGAAATGAAGTCTTCTTTTTAAAATCATAAATGCAGTTAGTGAACAAAGATATAAATAATCATTTTAATGAACATAATAATACGTTTTTTATTTTGTTCGACCATATCAAAAGCCCCCGCTAGTATAGCTGTATGTCTCCGGATTTACAACGCTAAAATCAGGGGTTCGATTCACCTAGGTGAGCTCAGCAGATAACCCGATGTGGCTTTACTATAAGAAAAATACACATAAATACTATATCAAAAACTCTATTGATTGTTTAATTAGTATTACTAAATTCGTATCTCAGTTCTAATCAATTTTTCCTATTCATACATCATAAACGTTTTCTCTAATGTCGGTATGAATGTTCAAAGAATCAAGTGTTTACTTTATTCGTAGGACTCATAAAATTAAAGAAAAACATAATTGTATCAGGTAGGAAGCTAATGGCCAGTTGTTAAACTGAAAAAAAAAATCCACGTGAATATTGGTAATTAGGATGGAAAAAAATACATTTTAGTCATTTTTAGTTGCCGGTACTGTTGATTGTTGCCTCACTGTTGTTCACATATATTCTCAACTATACAAAAACGTATAGCTGTTTTTGTTACTTACTTTAATACACACACAAATGCTTTGTTAAAATTGTAAGAATCTCGAAGAAATTTAAATTTTACGAACAATGGTTCTGCCTTAATTGGGCGCACTTTCTGGGCTTCTATTTGTTTATCGGCCTGGCATGGCCAAGCGCGTAAGGCGTGTGACTCGTAATCCGAGGGTCGCGGGTTCGCGCCCGCGTCGCACCAAACATGCTCGCCCTCCTAGCCGTGGGGGTGTATAATGTGACGGTCAATCCCACTATTCGTTAGTAAAAGAGTAGCCCAAGAGTTGGCGGTGGGTGGTGATGACTAGCCGCCTTCCCTCTAGTCTTACACTGCTAAATTAGGGATGGCTAGCACAGATAGCCCTCGGTCATCCGATAGTTCAGCAGTAATTTTTTCAATTAATAACGCCAAACACTGGAGTTCGATCCTCCCGATAGAAAAACCTCAAAAACAACTACCTTCTTCTTCATGATAATTTCCCGGCCCTATTCTTTATAGAATACAGTCAACTTTAAATTGTCAACCATAATCCATTTAATACTCAGCCAGATGCAGAATAATTATTTTAGTGAGTAGCCAATTCAGGAAACTAATTTGACTTTCGTAGTTCATGCCCTAAGCTCGGTTTCTGTTGATCAAAATATTTGTAAATTATAGAAATGTATCTTTGACAAATTTATCTATGTCCTAAAAAATGTTTCCAAAAATTGTGATTCCTAAATTTTGATCATTTGTGGTTGTCGAGTATAAACGTGCGTGTAAATTATGATTTTAAGCATATTTGTAACTAAAAGGAAGAAGCACGTGTTTGCTTGCTTCCTTCTTCAAACCTACCTGAAAAGCTTCAGTCCGTTCTGTAACGTGGCTCCCCCTCTCAGCAAGATCGAAAGTGAGAGTGGATGGTGTTGCAAGGAGATAGTGGATCTAATCGAGACCAAAAACCTGTAGTGGCAGCTAATCTCGGCAGCCAAATCGGGAGCACTGACTACAGCTTTACTGGTTGGCTTCTGAGGGACAAAGTATTATGTGTGTTAGGGGCGGTTGTATGTGCTTGGAATATTCACTAAGTTGTGTCACATATATTCTCAACTATCAACATTGAATCTTGTTGGCATTGGTAGTACTACTGCTGTAATCCCACCCAAAAGTCAGCAATTTAGCCAATCACCTTCCAGTACAAGTAACCAGCCTAACGTAGAACTTCTGACTGCTTCTGGCCTAATGCCAAGACTTGTATTAACTGACCATATCTCGCATGTGATCACACAAGAGCAATGCATGTGGAAACAAAACAAAACAAAAAAAATGAAGCTAAAATCAAAAGCCTGCTGTAATGTCTTTTGTTAGATCGAATAGTTAATTACATCTTGGGAGTGCTAGCTGATGAGATACTGATTAACAACAGAAATTTAGAAATTAATAGTTCTTTATGATAAAACAGGTTTTACAAATAATCGAAAATTTGTTTACAGTTAATAGGAGGAAAATTACCTCAGGTCTTTTGCTGCAGTTTCATTTGATACATTAGATCGAAAACAATTCTAATTGTTGTTTTATTCATTAGTAGACAGTTTTCGAATCAAAAGTGTAAAATACGTTGTAATCCGAAATAGTTTCAGTTTTTTAAACCAGTCAATTCGTTAAAAAAGGTTCAAATAAAAGGACAACTACGTGTCAGTCGAAGGTTATAGCTTTTCTATATCTTAAAACACAAAATCTTTGTTTAAATGTTGCTTTATTTGATAGACAAGTGCTTTGGTTAAGAGTGTCCATTAAAAGAAATACTTTATTTGTTCCCTATTTATTTGAAGTTTTTTGTACATATAATTTTAGTGTGTTTTTTTTCTTTTATATCAATCAGGATCCTCTGTTTAATTTTCCGTGTTTTCAGATTGTAAAAACACTTATCTAATTTTCAGACATTCAAAAAGATGATATGATTTAATTTTCTGGAAGCGGCAAACTTAGTATACGTTTTAATTGAATAAAAATGCTTGAAATATCAAGAGATTTGCTGAAGAAAAGAAAAGAGAAATATTACAATTGAACAAAAATAAAAACAATACACATAAACTGACAAAATACGAAACAAAATAAATACAATACATGTAAACTGACAAAATATGGAACACTTCATGTGACTGGCTTGTGTTTAGTATTTAATAATAATTGTTTTAATTTTTTAAAGTCTTCACAATACTAACGAAGGCACAGATGCATCGAGAGCCGAAACCGTATCAGTTGTGAAAGAGTATCTCGCTTTAACCAAGTGATATAAAACAATCATCTGATTCAAATCAGACATATCACGTGACATATATCATCTCACAAGTTGAGATGAAAAAACGCTTTTAACTTAATAATAACTTATAGTACTTACTTTTAAAATAGTGAATGAAACGACTTGTATGAGGAACCTGGCATTACTATATGGCTAGGGAGTTCGACTCGCGTTCTGAGGATTGCGGGTTCGAATCCCCAGAACAACAAATATGTTCGTCCCTACAGCCGTGTGGGTGCCATAATGTTATGGCCAATTCCACTATTCGGTGGTAAAAGAGTAGCCCAAGAGTTGGAGGTGGATGGTGACGAGTAGCTGCCTTTACTCTAGTCTTACTTTGCTACAGTAGGAACGGCTAACACAGACAGCTCCTGTGTAGCTTTGCACGAAGTTCAGAACAAACAGACATGTATCTCAATCAGAACTATTCAGTTAGACGAGTTATATTTTAATTTAATTTTAGATGCATGCTTAGAAGTAAAGTTTAAGCTTACGTATATATGTGTGTATGTGTTAATTTTCGTTTTGTTTCTCAAATTATTTTACTTATTCAATAAAAAATTAAACATGTAATACAACAGGACAAGATAGTGACAGCACAAGTAATTTTGAAGTAAGACGAGTTGCACAATTAAAAAAGCGATCCTGGTATGTTTGTTATATGTAAACTAGTGTTTAAGTGTATCACTAGCGTTAAAGTGAACACCGTAAAAGAGCTTCACTTTAAACAAACAAAATGTATTATTTCATTTTGACATCTGCGTAAAAAGTCCACTAAACCTTGGTATGCATTACAAAGTGTTAAATCTATGCTATCTATGTAAACGTATGTATGCCTGTTTAGTAAGTATTTCACGATCCAAATTCTGCAACTGTATGTGTCATTGTTTAAATGCTTTTAACCCCAAGTTTCAATGTCTCTAAGATAGGGAAAATGTAGCCGTTAGTTAATTTTATTGCTCGTTAAATTACTCAATATCATCGGATTTGTCTGTATACGAATAGGTTGTAAATATTTTTCAGATAAAGGTTCTAAACATGTCAAGTTAAGCCTGTAATAATGAATGTTTCCCGGGGAACATTGTCAAAAATGATGCCAGTATAAACATGGGAAATAAGACTACATCAGACAGACATAATAATGGTGCAACAACTAAGTTGACAGATCGTGACACAGTAGTGAGACGGAAACAAACGACTTCAATGTCAGTAATATACGCAGAACTTATATTAGATTAGACTGCAACAACCAATCTCTGTCATAACTCGAAGGAAACTAACCGGACGTGTTGGGTTATCCTGGCAACCTCTTATAACACCAGATATTGTAAATCCCGATTGAAATAGTTGAAAGAGCATAACAACTAAGTTGGTGAAAATCACTATAAGAGTGCATTTCGATCTCATGCAAACTGATGAAAACCCGAGCGAAAGGTGGATGTTTCTTTTTCATGGGTAAACTGCGAATCTTTGATCAGGTGAATAATCTTTCACACTTTTACCTACAAATGTGTGCGTTTATGTATGATGGAAACCAAACAAATTTCATAAGCCTAAATGCCTTGTGCTGTTAATTAAGTCAGCTGGAGCCGTGTAACGGTATGGGCAGTTTTTGTCAAAGTAGCATAAGTGTAAAGTGTTATCAAACGATAACCTAAATCTTTCGGAGGACCGGGTTCATTCTATAATGAACGGTTTATTTCCAAACCCAGTTGGTCTGTTTCAGAAAGAAATTCTATGTGTGAACTATATTGAGTGATTTGTAATTGACAACGATAATTACGATGTGAAATAAATTTAAGAGATTTGCAATCGTTATCAGTTTGTTTAAATCATTTATAAATCAGAATTTTGTAGGATAAGAATTAAAACAAAATATTACTTATTTATTGATTTTAATTTTGAATGCCTTATATTTATTTGTAATGTTTTATACTAATTTTTATATAAGTATTATTAATAAAAGTCAGAACAGCTGGTGAACCAGCAAACTACTTGTCTTCTCATTCCCGGATAAAATTAAACAACGACATTGGCATTTATAAGAACTTATTAGTGAGGCCCGGTATGCCCAGGTGGTTAAGGTACTCGACTTGTAATCCAAGGGTCGTAGGCTTAAGTACCCGTCACACTAAACATGCTCGACCTTTCAGCCTTGGGGGTGTTATAACGTGACGGTCAATCCAAATATTCGTTGATAAAAGAGTAGCCTTCACCTAAATAATGAGAATCAATATGCAGGTTAAAAAGAGCTCAAAATACAGAAGTTAAACTCTAAAGGTTACTGCGCTAAAAACACAACTAGAACAATATACATATTACAACAAATCTTATTGATTATTACTTTAAAAATTACGTGATTCCCTCCATGCAAAAGCATACATACTTTGACTAAATGTCCTTCCAGTACAGAAAACAAAAGTATCTTAAAACTTGTTCTTATTTTAACAGTATTTTCAGTGGCCAACTAACAAAAATATCATTACATTCACAAGTTTTATCATTTATAAAAATCTTTTATACCTGCAAGCTTTTGGACAACTGCAGTCTGTCTGTCATGTTGACACGTCCATTTTAATGATCATCAAATTACTAATTTGTATTTCCAACAATTTTATTTTCTCTGCCTGCCTTTACCATTTTGTATAACTATCTATGTATCTGGAATTCAAACCTTTTCACGTATAGCTAGCCACACACATGCATTATTTCTTCATCAAGAACTCGTACCTAACAGTACGACTATGTAATTAGTTAAGCACAGCTGGGGGTGGAATAACAGAAAAACTATATTCTTCACAAGTGATACAGACTAAGTGTTCATTTTGTAGATATTTTCTCGGAAATTAGGTTGCAAAATAAAAACATCAAAGCATTATTCACTAGTTCTTTTCATCAGTGACCGTGTAGAAGACACTGACCCTCAAATGTATTGTAGGATAGACAATGCGTATTTGTTTCAAACACACAGACTCAGTTCTCTACGACTCCAAGTACCGAAGAACATAGATGTATTTATATTAAGGTCATATTATCTCAAACAACTGTGGTAGAGAGTAGGGGAAGGGGGATGTTACAAGGCACGAACGACCTCAGGTGAGGTGTGGGAGTACCAAAACGGTCATTGATGTAGAAGTTCGTGACCGCTTCAGGTCAGGAGTCTTCCTCACTATTCAGATTCGGTAAAGGATAATCGCATGCGCACGTGCTATTTGAATACCAAAATAAGTAAAATATGCTTGATATGCGAAGCTAACGTGTTTTTTTTTTGCAGTTTTATTTATATGGATCATATATATATATATATATACGTTCAACGTTACCGAAGGTGTGCATCTAATAGTATTTCTCCATACAGATTTATAAACAAAAGTTTGATACTGGGAAGGTATATCAATGGGAGCGCCAATCTGACTAATCTTTGAAATCCTGGAATAAAAATGATTGGTTGGTTTGTTGTTTGAATTTCGTTCAAAGCTACACGAGGGCTTTCTGCGCTAGCTATCCTTAATTTAGCAGTGTAAGACTAGAGGGAAGGCAACTAGTCATCACCACCCACCGCCAACTCTTGGGCTACTCTTTTACCAACGAAAAGTGGAAATGTTCGTCACATTATAACGCCCCCACGGCTGAAAGGGTGAGTATGTTTGGTGCGAACGGGATTCTAACCCGCGACCCTCGGATTACGAGTCGAACGCCTTAACACGCTTGGCCATGCCGGGTCCTTGTATAATGTTAAATTTCTCTTTCGAGAACTCAAATAATCCTTCTTAGATCCAAAATGATCAACGATTCGAATCATTTTATATAGTGGGATGAGGAGTCAATCTTAATTAGCTCGCGATATTTGGCAGAAATCCAGTCACACTTTATAAATTTGTTAACGGAAAATCGCGAAAATGCCCCATCTTCCCATTATTAAAAATCATTATTCAAAGTGATCCAGAATCCGGATCCGAACTTTAATCTGGACCAAAGGAATGTTCCATACTGACTTCTCATCTTGTGTAAAGTTTTAGTGCACATCAGCGTATTAGTTTTCGGGATACGCGTGCGAGAACACAGACACGCGTAGGGCGAGAGTAATTGCGCACATTGTCCTGCAAAAAAACACAAACTATTAAGATATTACGTCACAAGGCGTGGGTGAGGACCCTAGTAATCTCTAGCCTAATTAGGATAAAATGTAATAATGAATAAAGTAATACGTCTAAGAAACAACTTTATCATGTTTACTTTGTACGACTTTATGTCCTAAAAGTCAAACAGTAAATAACACGATATATTTTCGTTTTGTTGCGTTGATTTACATTTATCCGTTTTATTTCTTCTCACTCAGTCACTGTCCTACTAAAGTATAGCGTAATAATTCATGGCCTGAATAATTCTTGTTATTCTGCAATGTAGTTATCAGATAGGCTTTAGAAAGCATAAAAGTGTGAATTGGTTATATATTGCGAACATTTCTTCATTTATTGATAATTAACGATTCGGGCTACGGTCGGCTTTGCTTCAGATATAAATGTAGATTATTTAAATTTGAAGGAAGGAAATAGAACCAAATAACACCTATTAATAAATTATTTTGGAAATGTATAAATTCTTCACTTTTATGCCTTTTTATGCCAAAGCGGTCATTTTGTTCTGTTTTCTAATATGTTTCGACAGCTGTCTGTTGCATGTCCAGGTGGTTAAGGCACTCGACAAGTAATCCGAGGGTCGTGGATTCGAGTCGAGACTTGCTTATCTCAATTTTCCCAAATTATGAAAGAGGTCTTTGAAAAAACCTTATATCTTAGATCCATTCATACGAAATCACATTAGATTCAGCAAATTGGTGTGACGGGGATTCGAACCTGCGACTTTCATATTGCGAGTCGAGCGCTCTAACCATGTGGTTATGCCGACCTTAGATCAAACATAATTGAATCAGTGGACAATTCTCTTCATTCGATACTCTCATATTCCTAATTACAGCCACTGTGCATGTTTAAAAATATGCGGTTAGACATGCAAAACAAATATTAAATACAAAGTATTAATAAGAACTACGTGTATTCCACGTGTATTTTTTTATATAAGTATTTGATGAGCTGTAAAATGTTAGGGGAACAATAAAAACACTTGACATTAGCAGTATGTAAAAGCTATTCATCACATTTCAAATGACACTTAGCACTCTGAAGTTCCATCGTACTCAAACCGCTTTTATCATTACAAAAACAATAAAAACCTTTGTTTTGCAGAAAGATACTGTTTTCTAAATGTAACGATGAATAGATTCTTATGAATAATTCTAAGTGAAAAAAAATCTAGGTTTGTAAGAATTATGAACGTGTTTTGAATGTGTAATATCCAGCATCAGAATGCATAAAGTAAGTTGGCTTTTTTTTTTTTTTACAAAGAAACGCCAAATTAATGCTGTAATTGTTTCAATTTTTACGTAACTTGTTTCAATAATTTCTATAAAAAGTAGAAAAGTTCATAAACACCAGCTTACATAAGGTTTGTTTTGAATTAAGCACAAAGCAACACAATGGACTGTCGAAAGTATGGAAACTTTATTTGACAAAAAATACATTCGATAAGACCACTCATATTTAACGAAAAATTTCGCGCTCGTCTACACAAAAAGTCACATGAGGTATCGGTCTTAATTAAAGAGTCACATGATGCAAGCTTAAGCAGTTAGCATAAATGATGATTTTTGATACACCTGTAAAGAATGCATGCGGATGATGACAAGAAACTGTTAACTAGATTCTATGGCGTTACTATAAAGGAAGTTATTAACAACCACCATTATTTTAAGAATCTGGTTGGTTAAAGTAAAAGTCTGTTTTGAACAATGTTGATTACTATCGAGTGTCACTCACTTACTTGCTGTGGTTTGTATTGACAAAAAGTCATGATATCTAATCAAATATACCTTAAGTGTAAAAACAAATGCTTGAATGTGTGACTTAAAGTAATGAAATCAACTTTGGATACGATGGTGGGTAAGAAGATGCGGCCTGGCTGACGAATCAATCAACTTTGGATATGATGGTGGGTAGGAAGATTCGGTTTGGTTGACTAATCAATCAACTTTGGATATGATGGTGGGTAAGAAGATGCGGTCTGGCTGACTAATCAATCAACTTTGGATATGATGATGGGTAAGAAGATGCGGTTTGGCTGTCTAATCATTCAACTTTGGATATGATGGTGTGTAGGAAGATTCGGTCTGGCTGCTGACTAATCAATCAGCTTTAGATATGATGGTGGGCAAGAAGATGCGATCTGGCTGACTAATCAATAATTATTTGTCGTTCTATTAATGCTATAAGTGTAGCTACCAGTATGGCCGCCAATTTTGATTTTATTCTTTTAAGTTGCTCGCTGGATCCTTTATTGCCTACACCTTTTTACACACCTAAGATGTTTTTGATTAAATATCACAACTCTTTTGTAAATACTCACTAACAAGTAAGAAAGTGACATTCGATAGTAACCAACATTGTTTGAAACGGATGTTCACTTAACAGAACCAACCAGATTATTAAAATGTATGGTGGTAGTTAATACCTTTCTTCGTAGTAATGTCAAAAAAATCTAGATTACCAGTTTTTTGTCATCACCCGCATGATTATTTTTGTTGTAACTGATGATCGTAAAACGAGTTCCATGCCGTTTAATATATTATTGTTGTTTGTATTGGACTGAATCATTGTGAAACAAATTTCATATCGTTTTACCCTTTATTTTTTATTGAATAAAATAACGGTTTAGATTTTCAGCAGTAAAGATGTATTTTTACATCATTTCTCTTTCGGCTAATCAGTTTCTATACTAGATTGTAAACGTGTTATCTGTGTTATATTTAATTTTCTCTTCAGACATTCCAGGGTGGTTTGTTTAATTTAACTAGTCAATTTCAGTCACGCTTCCCATAAGAATCTGGAAATTTTCATGTTTTAGTTCATTCATAACATTTTACAAAACTAAAATCCCAATTTTTTTCGATTTTTTTAAATCTCTAAAGAGAGTTTAGAGAACCTTACGTTTTAACTGAAGGAGACAGAAATATCAATGTGAAATAGTTTGTTTTGAATTTCGCGCAAAGCTACTCGAGGGCTATCTGCGATATCATTGTAAGGCCAGAGGGAAGGCAGTTAGTCATCACCGCCCACCGCCAACTTTTGGGCTACTCTTTTACCAACGAATAGTGGGGGGGGACATGGCCAAGCGTGTTAAGGGGTGCAACTCGTAATCTGAGGGTCGCAGATTCGCATCCCCGTCGCGCCAAACATGCTCGCCCTTTTGGCCATGAGGGCGTTATAATGTAATGGCCAATCTTACTATTCGTTTGTTTGTTTTGAATTTCGCACAAAGCTACTCGAGAGCTATTTGTGCTACCCGTCCCTAATTTAGCAGTGTAAGACTAGAGAGAAGGCAGCTAGTCATCACCATTCATCGCCAATTCTTGGGATACTCTTTTATCAACGAATAGTGGGATTTACAGTAACATTATAACGCCCCTACGGACCCGCAACCCTCGGATTACGAGTCGAACGCCTTAACGCGCTTGGCCATGCCGGGCCCAATGTGAAATAGATTAACATTCAATGTCTAAATACCTAAACTGCACTTTTTTTTTTCCAATATGTAATATTTTCCGTCCTCTTTTTTTAACTTTGTACAAATATCTAAGATGAAAACATTAATTCACAATACCATGAAGTCTATAGGAAGTTTGTAAGACATGGACATTAAAAATTATTTCCTGTTCTCGTATAATAGAAAATACCTTCTATCGTCATTTCGCAATTAAATTTGGATTATATGATTAATGGCTCTTAAACGTAGTGTTGTTCTATATCAGTAAAACAAAGCTATAAAGCTATTCTGTTATCCATAATGTTTGCTAAGCCATCAACTGACAGCGCAGCATTTGGGTTCATAATTTATACATTTCATATTCCGTCTTGAATTAAACATTATGTGCTATATACCGGACTGTTAACACATCGCCACGTGAGATAACCAGGCTAGTCACTCTCTGATCACTTAAAACACGCACATGAAAGCCGACACCGAGTAAATACTGTAATCTTATTGACACAATTAGTGAAGCGATATGAAACCTTTTGTTGCCGGTAACGAACAAAAACGACCGAAAGCATTATAGATGTTTACATAAATCAGAATGGATTTTTAACTAGAATTAGTTTGCTTGCTGTCTACAGATGTTGGCTGACTTAACGTCATTTCTAAATTGACAGAATGAACGAAAAAGAAACAACATTAAACGATTATACAAAATGTAATCACAGTCGTATTTTCTAATTCTGTTATAAGAATATATTAGTATTTAGTATTTTCTAATATCTGTTATAATAATATATTAGTATTTAGTATTTTCTAATATCCGTAATAAGAATATATTGGTATATAATATTTTCTAATGCCTTTTATAAGGATATAATGGTACCTAGTATTTTTAATGCCTATTATAAGGATATATGGGTATCTAGTATTTTTAATGCCTATTATAAGGATACATTGGTATTTAAAACATCCTTCCAGCTCTCATTAAATTTAATAAAACGAGAAAGGAACAAATGTGTATTAAAATCTTGTATTTCATTTAAGCCTGCTGTTGTGTTCATTTATCATTTTCTTCTCTGTCTGTTTAATTCACTTGTCTTCCCCGTGAAACAGTGGTAAATAAACAGACTTACGACTTTAAATTACGAGTGTCAATTTTATTAATTTGCCGGATTCACTGGAGTACAGTTTGTGATGACGAGATTGATTAGTGTAAACATGTAACTGTGCTTTGAGCAATTTATGAAAAAAAAATTACAGAGTTTTGATAGCATCTCTGAAATATTTTAGAGCATAAAACTCACCGTGTTCGGGTAGTCGAGAATTTACTCCCTCTATCCTCTGAGACCTTTAATATGTTGTCTCTCGGTATGTATGTGTGTTTTTAATATGTTCTCTTTGTGTGTGTATGTGTGTTTTAATATGTTGTCTTTGTGTGTATGTGTGTTTTTAATATGTTGTCTGTTTGTGTGTTTTTGTTTTTACTTAACTGAGTAGAAATCTTCGCTTCAATTTCGATTTGTTGGAAAGATTACAATTTTTTATTTTGAGTTGGTAAACTCATGGAGTCTGAAAAGGCCAGGTATAGCCAAATGGTTTGGACGTTCGACTCGCAAACTGATGGTCATGGACTCGAATTCCTGCTTTACCAAAAGGTTTCTCCTTCTAGTTGTGGGGGCCTTATAAAGTGCGGTCTGTTCTACTATTCGTTGGTAAAATATTAGCCCAAGAGTTTGTGGTGTTGATTAGCAACCTTCCTTCTAGCATTGGCCCCGTATGACCAGGCGATTAAGTGGTAATCTGCGGGTTCAAATCTCCATCATACTAAATATGCTTGCCCTTTTAGTTGTGGGTACGTTATAAAGTGATGGTCTAGTCTTACACTGCTAAATTAGGGACGGCTAACGTAGATAGCCCTCATATAGCTTTACTCTAAATTCAATACAAACAAAAACAAACAGGGAGACTGAACCATCGAGTTTTCTTTTCTTCGGCACTGATAACGTGATTCAGAAAAACAGAAAATACAAATAATTTTGTGTATCAAAATAACCCATTGTAATAAATCAACAAACTTTATCTCGGCATTTGCTTTTTCGACTTCTTGAAGTGGCTAGTTTTGAAATGTTGAGATGGTTTATTGTAACAGCAAACATAATACTTTTTAATGTATTATTACTAATCGCGTTCCTCTTTTTCTTAACCAAAGTTTTCCACAGTATACAACATATTTACAAGTATATTACATAACATATTTCGGTGAATATTATATAAAACATTACTAAAAGTATAACAGCTTATTATCCGTCCCCCACTAACTTCGGGTAAGTCTGCGGCAAGTTTGAGTGTTTATAACCAAGTAAGACCAAGCATACACATCGAGCAAGCTTTTTTCAGCCATGATCTGTCCAGCAGTATGAACTAGTAAGTAAATGCAATGGATTCCCAATCTTTAGTCGCACGGTTGAATGTCCCAAGTCAAAATTAAGATCTTCCTGAGAGGACAGCTCAGAGTGTAAACTCGCTCTTTGTATTATTGACTAAAATTGGGAGAAAAACTTGCTACTATTTAAATATGCCAACTGAATCAGAACTCCTTTATAGTTCGTTTTAATATTATAAAAAAGATTCAATAAAAGTGAAGTGATAAGCAAACTAAAGAGTTACCTAATACATGATGAATTTAGCATTAAATACATTTTCGATGTAAACATAAAAAAAAAGAACGAACTTAAAGGCCAAACATTCTTAGGCTAACTGAACCCTAGACGCATTCGTAGCTTTATTTTAAAATATATTGTATGCAGAAATAGAATTATAGTTGTGTGTATATATATGACTGCTAAGCAGAACTGTATTGTGAACACAGAATTCTGGTGCTATCGTACGTAAGTGAAGCTAGATAATGTGTATATACATAAATATACGAGTTAACATTGCCACGTGAATGGGACGTGGAACGAAAAAGGCGGGTTAATTAAAACTATCGACAATGGGCAACATTTAGCATACTGTGAGCAAAGCAACAACGTAATAAGGGTCATTGCCTAGGATTTGATAACAGTACAAACAAAATAACGATTCCCGATAGGGAGAAAAAGGTCAACGTTGAAAGTGACCCTCTCTGACCCAGAACATGAAGCGAATCCTGATGAAAAACAAGAGGTTTGTGCTTAACAAGAAACTAAGAAAACGGTTGTACAATAATATTTTATCAAAACAATATATTTTAAATAATATTATGTGACGTACCTTCAAGGAATCAATGCAACCACGTTCTTAACTTATTTCAAATGCAAGGAAATAGACTGCATTGGACTAAGTGATCAATGTTATTCTACACTATATCTAATTTTGCTTCTCCTACGTCTATAATACAACGATTAGCTGCACTTTGGTGGGGAATGATCCAGTACGTTTTCCATTATCTGCGTTGATATTGTTGTTATATTGGTATGCATTAAACTCCGTATTCAAGTACTGAAAATATATTGCGTTTTTTTTCTCAGAAAAGTTTTACATTGAGATCGAAAACACGGTAAATTATGAAAAAAACCTGAGAAGTTGTCCTCAGACAAGAGTTTATACCATATCGAGAAAAAATAGCATAGGTAAACGTAATAGTCGGCTTTCTTTGAGTTTCTCTGTGTTACGTGAATATTTCCTTCAATCTTCACGTGAGATGTTGTAAGATGTTAATTCACGTGCACATATTAAACACTAATAAAGGTTCCGCGTTGTTATTTTTTGTTTGCATAACGCCTTACAATAAAGCGCGTTCGTAGGTTCGATAAACAAATGGTGTTGGCAACGCTAGTTTCATCATATGCTTTGTTATTATTTTAAGCGTTATTCTCTAAACCCTTGAGCAAGAAGCAGGGTAAGTTGATGTGGCTATGTATTACGTAGCTTCAACAGCTGTTGTTCTTAGTTTGTTAATGACATTTAATTTTAGAGTAGATCATTTTTAAAAATGACGTACTGATATTCAGTTATGCACAGTTACTCTGATTCTACCCATTAAATACAAATATTTTCATAACTCTAACCTTTATTCTTTCCAAAAATAGACTCCGAATAATAAATGGTTAACCACCGTGTTACATTTCGGGTCTTTTTGACCCGATACTGATTTCCTCAACATTATGATTCAATTTAAATAAATCTTTGAGTTTATTATAACTGGAGCCCCCAGTGGGTCAGTGTGTCTGAAGGTTTATAATATTAGAAACCGGGGTTTGATACTCATGATGAGCACAACACAAAATGCCTCTCAATGGCACAGCGGTATCTTTACGAAATTACAAGGCTAAAAACCAGGTTTCGATATCCCTGGTGGGCAGAGAACAGACAGTTAATTTTGTAGCTTTGTGCTTAACTTCAAAACAAACAAACAAGTGCAGCATAAAAATCAATTGTGTACTTTACGTTTAACAAACAAACACAAGACATACTGAGAATTCACATTGATTTCTAATATTTAAAGAGTAAACGTCATGCAAAGAAAAATATATTATCAATTCAAGAATGTTTGTATTAGCCTGAAATTTCGTAGAATCAATATAACCTGAAACGTTATAGGCTTCGCTGAATACAAAAGGATTTTGTTATAAACACGTTGAGCGTGTTATATATAAAGGGAAATATCAAGGATTTATGCGTAGACTGTGCCAATTTCCATTTTGCAACAGTGAGTACACGATTAGAATATTGCAACTTCATCAGATTGCTGAAAACGAGTTTAAAGCATATTGTCTTATAATACCGTAATTAACGTATGCAGATGTGCAATTAGGCTTAGTAAAGAAGTTTCTAGAAATTTGTTATTGATCTTATAGCGTGTTATTTATATTGTCTTATTTATTATCTAATTTATTAACTTATGTTTTTTTTTATTTACAACGCATTAGTTAGTAATTTTGCTGCAATATGTACTCAAAATACGTAATCTAAAACATTCAGGCTTATCGACATAAGCTTTTACGAGTGTGTTAAAAAACATTTACTGTATTATTCACGCGGCCTACTTTACTCATTGATCCGTTTTTGTTTTTATTTTGCATTTTATATTTTCAATTGGACAATTCCTCAGGTGACACAGCGGCGTGTCTGCGGACTTATACTGCTGGGAAACGGGTTTCAATACTCGTGGTGGGCACAGCAGAGATAACCCTTTGTGTAGCTTTGTACTTAACAACAAATAATAAGAACAATCTTTTGATAAGAAATTTAGAAACAATATTATCATTATTCCCCAAATAAATTAAAACTTTTCATTTCAGCCAACGTTTCGCTATTAAGGCATCATCAGAGCTAGTAGTATCATCATTGTATATTTCCAATGGCGAATCGAGAGTGAATGTTGAAGACCTAAAGAGAAACCGAACGATTTTAAAATGCAAGGAAGCCAAGGCAGATTGCTTACAGTAATGCAAAAATATAGAATTCCATAAGAGCTTCTTTACTACCATTATTGAAAAATGTTTTTCAATAGAATCTAAAGAAACATTATTGTCTCTAAACAAAAGATTGATTAATAATTATGATATATATATAAATGGTTGGTGATTCATTTGCTTGTTTACAGAGGGTTAACTTCCGGAGTTTCTTAACTTTTATTACTATTTCTTGACTCCTGTTATCCTTATCACCGAATTGCTGATAATGTACGCCGGTTTTCAAAGTCTAACAAAACGACTAGGTCATATCATAAACCGCATAGAATGGGTAAATAACAACTTTTTTATACCATTATAAATCTATTTCAAAGCAAATCTTAGAGCTGGATAGCTCATTCTTGTTATTTCCTTTACATGACTTGTGCACTTGTAGAAGTTTTCCGATGGCTGCAAGTATAACAGTAATATAAATATTTTTATTTATTTTTCTAATATTTCTGGTGCTCCCTTTGTAAAGAAAAAAAAAGAATGAGAGACTTTTGACTAGGGTCGGTACTGACAGTATTAAATGTTTAAAATGTAAACGTTGTTGTTAGCTACTATTTAGGGCTAAGGATGAGTTACAACATTTACTCAGCTATGTGCTAAAGCATTTCGAACCGTATAAAATGTTACCCACTGGATGTAACAGTTATTAAAATTGATATGTTCAAGGCATAACAGCAGATTGTAATTATGATTGCGCTAATGAAATATGAGTTAAATTCCATGAAAAAAAAGATTAAGAAAAAAATGCATAATATATAAATAATGTTTTTGTAACACTAAACACATTTAAACAATTATTTCAAATTTTCTGCATTTTACATATATTTTTGTACTTATTTAAATTATGAAATTAACAGAGTATAACCCTTACACATTAAGTCATCTCCAAAGGAATTCTCCTGTAATGATTTATAGCCCTTATTTTGTCGGAAACAAGAAAAAGCTTTAGTATTCCATAACGGATTTTTTTCCCGCCATCTTCATGTTAGTAATTTATATACCCTTCCTTACTTTTTATAGCTAGCTCAAAAGTGTAAGCATTCAGCGATAAATTATCTTCCAAGGAAGTATTCTGTCAGTGACTTTACGGTTTTTGCCTGCACATAATTTGATAGTGTTGACATAAACTTTAGATTATATTCCTAGAAATTTTCCAAGGTTAAACCAGCAAAGTTCAACAGTCAAAGTACTTCTGCAATTTTAATGATGTTGCGTGGAATATTTTATTTCTATATATTATTTTGTGCTTTTTAACACTTTATATTTATTTATATATTTGGTGTTAACATTATTCTATTAGTTATATATATATATGTATCATGTGCTTTAGCACTTTTTCTTATTTATTTATTAGCGTGTTTTAATATTCACTAATTATTTATATATTCTGTGTTTCTCAACTCTTTTATTATATGCATTACTTATTTATATAACGTTTACATTCAATTAAAATCTAACACATGTTGGAACTATTAATTTCAAGATAAAGTTTTCTTTGCTTATGATACAACTTTTGAGATAAAAAAAGGCCGATAGGGAGCGCATAACAACGGTTCCACTTGTTTAGAGTGATGCTTGTTTTGAATTTCGCGCAAAGCTACACGAGAACTATCTGCGCTAGCCGTCCCTAATTTAGCAGTGTAAAACTAGAGGAAAGGCAACTAGTCATCACCACCCACCGGCTACTCTCTTACTAAATTATAGTGCGATTGTCCGTCGCTTTATAATGCCCCCACTGTTGCAAAGGCGAACATGTGTGGTGAGACGGGGATTCGAACCCGCACCCAGCGGATTACGAGTCGCGTGCCTTAACCACTTGACCATGTCGAGGCTAGAGTGATGTTAATAACTCAGTGTTCGAAGGAAACGTCGTTTTTATTTGTCTATCTTCAACGAATATGTAATTTTGTTTCTTTATCAAACATGATCTTTTATAATTTTAATAGCACACAAATATTTATCTACGTGCTCTGTATAACATCATGCTATATTGATATAGAGTTTATATTGTTTTACTCGCATAGCTAACGATATGTTTGCACTGTTACTGAGTGTTAAATTTGATAGTTCATAAGATATGCAAACTTATACCGTATATTCCTGAAACAAACAAATACAACAACAACAACTTAGTAAAAACTAATTAAGTAATGGCCAAAGAAAGTCACAAGATGTTATATAAATATTCTTCCCTGAAATTTTTAAATGTAAGCCATTGGTGTTAAAATTAGAAGTCAGCTTTTTCATTCTATGTTCATCAGTTCATTGAGTTAATACACGCATATAAATATGCTGCTAAACAATACTATTAAGACATTCGCCGACTAATAAAACTTATTTGTTGTGATTGGGAGCATAATGACCCGATGTAATTTAAAAGAAATTAAAACAGTCTGGGGCCCGTCTCGTTGTTTGAGAGTCGCAGTTTTGAATCCCGGTTACACCAAAAATACTGGCCTTTTCAGCCGTGGGGGATCTATAATGTGATGGCCAATCCTACTCTTCTTTGATAAAAGAGAAGCTCAAGAGATGGCGGTGGGTGGTGATGACTAGCTGCCTTCACTCTAGTCCTACACTGCTAAATTTAGGGACCGCCAGCACAGGTAACTCTCATGTAGTTTTGCGCGAAATTCCAACGAAACAGTTTTCCAATAATAACATATTTTTCTTTAAATAGCATTTATTCTTTTATGTTAAGGATTAGAAATTAATGTTAATTTTCATTGTAATTGGTGTTTGTTGTTAAACACAAAGTTACACAAAGGACTATCTGCTGTTATTCGTTTAACCTAAATAAATAGAAGGTAAATAACTTTTTTCGGTATCATGCAGTGTATTCTGCTTACTTACACTGAGCTGTCAATTCTCATGTTTCCATATAATAATAATATCTTTACTTTGATGTGTTAAGGTGTTTCAACATCGCGATCATTTACTGTGACTTAAAATTAATGATTCGCTATCCAAATATCGTAATCAATTAACGACCTAGTAATCGTCTGTTAGTCGAGAAACATTCCATTTGTCGTTAGTTTTTATCATTAACGAAAATATATTCAAGGCTTATTCTTGTCTAAATAATTCGAAAGGTAATAAATTTCGATTTCGTTTCATATTTGACGACTTTAAACAACATTTATACGCGTATTGCATTGGCAATGGATATTTAACTGGGTTAAGCCTTTATATCACTCTGTCTGTCTATTAAAATATTTATCATTTTTAATACCTAGAGGCTAAATCTAATAAAGACATTAATGAATTCTAACAATGTTAGAGTTAGAACTACATTTTCACGTAGTTCAAGTGAGGAGTGTTAGTGGTTCAACACAAACAGTAGAAACAATAATTTTAATCTTTATAAAAATGTTTCTTTTAGTCATGTATATATAGAGAGTTACTATGCCTGTATTCGGTTTAGTATGACACAGTATTGTGTGTTGTACGCTAGCCCAGTGTCGTAAGAAAACATGAACACTTTTTTTTTAATTGAGTGTAGTTTAAGTTCAGAATAAGGGTCGTCCACCCTAAAGGTCAACCAAGACCTACCTATCTATCCATTATCTACATTCTAGAAACATGCTAAGAGATAAGTAAATTTTATTCATATCTATCGTATGGTGTTTGAAAATTAGTTTGTTTCTTTTCGTTAGTTTAATTTAGTAAAGTGGACAATATTGTTTATATTAAGATTTTGAAATATTATTCCGTATATCATGAACCAACAATGTTAGTCAAAAAGTTGTTTGCCTGAGTAGTTTCGTTTCTCCTAGTTTTCTAGTAGGTAAACGGTTAAGTTCACTTACATGTTCTGGGATATTTAATTCAGTAATATAAACCTTAAAACTTAATTTTTAAAACAAATTTAAAAACCGTATATATAAAATTTTCATGTTATGTAAGTCGTTCAGATATGAAAGTCCATTAAACATTCTTGGATAGATTTACGTAAAAATATATCCATGCAAAACTATTATGTTTACGCTTGTGTTTTCTACGGTCATTGAATTTCACTTTTCAATACTTTTGATCAAAACAAGCTACCTATCAATATAAGAACTTAATTATGATCTGACAATAAATAGACTTAATATTAATATGCTAATTTAACAATAAACGTGCAATAGTATAAAACTAAAACTTATAATTGTTAGAATACAATAACTCATCGGTTCAGTGCTCTTGCTAATATAGGTATTTATTATCGTAATCCCAATGAAATCTCATGAAATTCGAGTAGTTTATGAAATTTAGTCTATTTAGATTAATCTATTAAACTAATAGTGCAAAATAAATATACATATAATAAACACAAACAATAGTAAAACAGTAAATAGCACTTAAATATAACCTTTGTTAAAGTGTAGCTTAATTAATCGCTCTTTCTCCTGTCAGGAAGAAGGCAGATCTTTCGAAGCCTTTAGGGTTTGTTACGAATACTTTAATGAGGCTAACATTAAAGAAACGATAAAGCATAACTTAGTAATCTTAGTACTTCCCACATATGGTAAACTGACAGCAGACTGCCCTGACAACCTTTGTTTATATAGATATCTGATAAACACTATAACCCTTCAGCTGAAGCTATTTTTGAATAAATAAATAAAAACTTGATAAAAAACTACCACATAAATAAATTGACTCGTATTATGACGATTAGGAGTCTTTCTTTTTTACGTGCAGGAAATTTATCATTAAGTGTTAATTTCTATGACAACATAGAGCTTCTTAAAAGCACTTAAATATAACCTTTGTTAAAGTGTAGCTTAATTAATCGCTCTTTTTCCTGTCAGGAAGAAGGCAGATCTTTCGAAGCCTTTAGGGTTTGTTACGAATTCCGCTGACAATTAAGGAAATTCATTGCGTTTTGAACCACGCCTATATTAAGAGGAGTGAGGTTAAATAGAAAACAAAACAGTTTGCGTACTTTCTGGAAAAACAAAATCCACAATGTGTTTTTATATGTTTTATTCGTATAACGAATACTTTTAGAGATGGATTCAGGCACTTCAAATTAGGCATTGTTAAGTCTTACTGGAAAAAGTACAGTAAGTTTAGTTTTTTTACTGTTATTTCTTTAAAAACAATTCTCCGAATAAAAATTGTTTGACGCTTATAACTGTTCCTTTTGTACTGATAACAATAATTCACGTTTGAAGGATATTTTCTTATCATTTTTATAAATATAGCAAATGATTTTTCTTATTTAAAGGTTAATTGTTTTACACTTTTTTCTATACTGATAACAATAATCTATACTTCTCAGGTTTTATCTTATCCTTCTCAAAGCGAATGATACTTTATTTAAATTATTTAAGGTTTTATCCTGGAAAATTACTTTTAATTACTATTACTGTAATAAAACCTATGAATTATAACAAGAAATGAGCAATGCTAAAGAAAACAGAAAATAATAAAACGCGGTTCCAGATGTCTATTTTGTTCGGACGATGCTCAACTAATAAAACAATAACTTATAAACAAGAAAGTTGGAAAAGTACATCAACTTAGCCACACTCACTTATTGAGTTGATTTTACTTCTGATGCAGAATGCTTGATTTCATTTTAAGTATTTTAATCACTAAAATACAAAGAACAGAAAACGCAAGCGTAAGCGCAATAGTTTTGTCTGAATATATATATCTGTTTGAATCCATCTAAAAATGTCACATGGATTTCTAAACATATCCCCCCTCCTTCAGTTGCACAACAGTGAATCTGAAAAATTATAACGCTAAAAACCAGGTTTCGATACCCGCGGTCGACACAGCGTAGATATCTTTGAGTTTAACTACAAGCAAAACAAATTCTAAACATGATATCTGTCTTCTTAAAGAATATTTCAGAGTAAATATGAAAGCCACGCTTTTAAATTTGATGGGTAGCTTGTTTGGATCAAGAATTAATATTGTATAGTGCATAAATATAATGTAGAGTACCCCCACTAATAGATTCTGAGATTTCGGGTGTAATTCGCAATAATAGGATGCAAGGTAGATTTAAAAAAAAAGTATTTTTAATGGTTATTTACTGATATATTAAGTTAGGGACGATAAAAAAAACATGTTTAAAATTGCAATAAATAAAAAGATGCGTTCCACTTGTAAAAATAATTCTAGGAATGACGTTCCCCCACCTTCCCTTTGTTTCGGTCAGAGGTAACAAGCACATTCATTTTTTTAAAGGAAAGAAGGAATATTCGGGTTCAAATGCAAAAAGACATAAAAGTTTTGAAATGAATTTGTATTTGTTCACCTCAACTTTTATTTTGCAATAGGTTAAAAAATAATATATATATTTACTTTTGTATTAAGAATATAAACCATCCTAATTCATATTACTTAGCCCTGCCAACCAATTAGGAATTGGTCAAAAGCAAATGAATTTATAACATTGTCTATCAACAACCGAGTGGAAAATGACAACACAGATTTGTTTAAACCTATTTCTACAATAGGATGATTTAGATTTGATTTTACATGTTTACTCAATTAATACAACAGATGACGTTTGTTTTTCATACCCTAATATTTGAATACGACTCTGAATTAAAGAGGACAATTATAAGCATTATTCGTAAAATCAATACAGTTTATCTGGTTTAGAGTATCAAGTTTTGTTTATACATATCTAATAAAGGTCTTCGGGGAATATAATATGAAACAATTTACTGTACACTCGACTTACATATTTGTAATTTAAATAAAAATTAATTAGTCTAATGTCTTTCTATGCACAGTATACTCGCCTAGATGGCGAGATAAACGAAAAAAACTATTCAGTTTGTTTTTTTTGAAATTCGCACAAAGCTACTCAAGAACTCGTCATCACCACCCACCGCCAATTCTTGAGCTACTCTTTTACCAACAAATAGTGGGATTGACCGACACATAATAACGCCCCTACGGCTGAAGAAACAAGCATGTTTGGTGCGACGGGGACGCGAACACGCGACCCTCAGATTACGAGTCGCATGCCTTAATCCACCTGGCCATGCCGGGCCAAAAACTATTCAGAGGTTATCCCAGAAATTTTTATTTAAAAAAATTGCTGCGCCCCAGTGACTCAGCGGTATGTCTGCGGACTTACACGCTAAAATCCGGGTTTCGACACCCGTGGTGGGCAGAGCACAGATAGCCCATTGTGTAGCTTTGTGCTTAATTCAAAAAACAACAAAAAATTGCTATTAGGACAACATTTTATTCTTAAAATCAAAAATCATAAACTGCGAATACTTGTCAGATACATGTACATGCTCATAAACATATATAAAAATATATAGACGCACACACACATATATATGTCCGAATATCATGAAGCGAGCAATATAAAATGCATTCGAAGAATCATATGACATTGATATCGAAATCTTTAATATAAAAATATATGCTGGATCAGTTTAGAACAAACTATAATTGCAGTATAACATGTATTTAAAATGCATTAAGGTTTTGGTATTTACTTACAGGTTAGGTTGTTTTCTCATGATGAATCATGCAACACAGCTTTCCTATGTACACACCACCTAATATATTCCATATATAAAGTGTTCGTTTTCAAGGAAGTTCTTACAGGTGAGCATGTTGCTTTAATTCGTTATATAAATAATTATAGGAATAAAGTGTAGTGTAATAAATTTCTTTAAAACAATTGTTTAAAAACATGATAGAATCTTGAGGGTTGAGATATTTCAATTTACCATTTTACACTTCTTTGTCTCGCTACAGTTAAAAATACACATTCAACTACCAACCATGTTGACCGTCCATTCCAGGCTGTAACTTGGAAATGTATTTAAATTATTTTTTTAATTAGTTCAGAGTTTGGAGAACTTTCTATCACACGTATTCAAAGTATCTGAGATCTTTCTGTCACACATATTCAAAAGTACCTGAAATTTCTGTCACATGTATCCAAAAGTACCAGAGAACTTTGTCACATTTTTTCTAAAAGTACTGAAGACATTTCTATCTCGTGTATTCAGAAGTATTGTGTGATTGCTATTCACGAGACATTGTTAGTGTTCCATCATTCGACTTACCTTATTGGAAGTTATTGTTTCCAAATTTTCTTATCAAGCTACACAAAGTGTAATCTATGCACAATGTTTCTACTTTTGATCTGATAAACTAGAGGAAAGACAACTAGTCAACAGCGTCTATCGCCAGCTATTTTCTGACTGATAGCACTTTCTAGGTGACCGTCGCTTTGCTAGCACATAATGAAGTGTGGAGCGAGTGTTTGAGCCGTGAGACACGAACCCTCGGGTTCACAGCCTGTGAATGCTCACCGATAAGCCCTTACCTGAAATAGACGTAGCGTATATCTACACTTTTGTTACGACACCACATGAAAAATAACATGTTATTATGTAATCCTGCAGACAACAATAGTTAATGGATATTTTATTTATGAAGAAATATTAAAACTTAGTTATATTCGTATACAATTGTCTGTCAGTCTGCTACAATCCACAAGTCAAGAACTTTGTCTAAAAATGTAGGATAAGAGCTGATGTACAAAATTGCTATTGCACATATATATTTGAATGAAGATTATAAAGATAAGAAATGTATTTGTACTTAGATTTCTCATATACACAGTGCAATCAACTAGCGTCATTTATGGAATACATAGCCATAAAAAACAACTCTTGTCCTCAATAATTTTAACATGTTTGCAAAATATATCTTTTTACTGAGGTAGATTATGTAATGATATTCATTCAAAACATTGTTAGAGTTGGAAATTATATCATCATTTTTGCAAAGAAAGTCATAAATGTACAATATATGATGGAAAAGAGGTAACTGGGACAGCTTGAAAGTTCATCAAGATAAAACTTTCACTTAATACATAGAAAGCTGGTAATAAATTATGGAAATTAACAAACTAAGGTAGAAAGATCAAAAGTGTTTTGGGGGCAATGTATTCCTCAGTTATTTAGTCATTGATTCAGTTTTGATGGGTCAATCTCATAAATATCGTTTTTATTTCTAGAAAATAGCATTGCAGTAGTTTCATAAGTGTATCATAATCATTATTTTAAGTCTGCTTTATGCAGGGTTTTTTTTTATCCACATGCAGTCACTCGCTAACAAAATAATAATAATAGGGCGCAGTTATATGTATTAGGTTTATATATTCCACGTATGTATACCTTTATCTGGTACCTACACAGCTGATACACTTCAGACTATAATTATGGTCCAGAAAAGGTGGTGTAGAGAACTTTGATGTTTCGAAGCCCGAATCACTAGTCTGTTTGAAATGGACGTTTATAGAACAAACATTCTCTCTGAATCTGTGCCTACGGAAACGGTTAAATCCAGGTTGCTATGATGTGATGTTGTTAGAAACTATACCATTACAAGTTAAGCTGCCATTGCTAATTGTACGGTAAAGAGAACAAGCTGTCAAGCCTTAATCTTGAGCCACATTGCCTGCTCACAGACTGCAAATCACCCTGAACTGTATGCTTTAGTTTCTTCTAAGAGTTATGCCCAGTTGAGCCACTATTTCTGATATTCCCGTAGGGTTTTAAAATTATTGGTATCTCAAGAATTTTGTAAAATACACCTGCCACAAGAAAAGTGTAATAGAAAGTACACCAACTTTCTTTGTTAGATAACAAAGTGTTACACAAAGTTTCTATACAATATATAGTTCTTCTTTTTCTTCTATGAATCTTATTAGAGACTTATTATATTTATCTTATTTGTTAAGACACGATAAAATTTCACTTTATAGTTACTTGATGTTTCTATGGCACTCATAAAACAAACGCTTCACAGCGGCTTAGTGGTTTATAACTCTAAAAATCGAGTTTCGATAACTGTGGTGGATACAGAATAAACAACCCACTGCGTATATTTGGGCTTAATAACAAAACATATAAATAATACATCGACAACGTAAGAAACTTACCTGACAAATTAAGTTTGAACTAAACGTAAGTTCAAGTATTTCAGCAAAGCTAGTCCATTTGACATAAAACTGTTAGTATCAAATATCCACTGCTTGGATTCTCTGTGGATTGTAACTTTGAGAAAAGTTTTCAACTTTTGAAAATGGAGAAACAGTTTTACATACACAATTGTTGATTAAACTATTAAAAAATCTACTGTTCATAATATGATGTTTCACATTGTAACACATCTAATGTTAAGCATCTCAATTGGATAGTTCCAATGTAAGTAGCACCTGCCTCTCAACATTTTAAACTACACGATGTTCATAGTTGTGAAAACTGTAAGGATTTGCCGTTATACGTTTATTTTGATATCTACGTTTGTTCCGGTGTGATGTATGTGACGTGTATTGCGCAAGTCCAGCCTATTTTGTAAATTTGTAAAAGATTCTTGAGTGTGTGTGTGTGTATGTTTTCTTACAGTAAAGCCACATCGGGCTACCTGCTGAGTTTGCCAAGGGGAATCAAACCCCTGATTTTAGCGTTGTAAATCCGTAGACTTACCACTATACTAGCGAGGGACAAAGATTCTTGAGAGCAAGAATTAATAGCATTTGTTTTTAGGAAAACACTAGATGTTTTTAAACATTGTTGAAACTTCGAGAATCTCGCGTGATTAGTATAGTCTCTCGCAGAGAGACAATTATTGTTATTGGTCAGCTACAAGCAGTGTGCTATAGGTTTCGGGAGCTATAATTGTGATTAACGCCCATTAATCGGAAAACTACAAAATTTGATCACAAACTTTTATAGATTTCGAAAATTACAAACTGTTCAACTTCAGTGAATTACTTTTAGCTTGTCAGGGTGTGAGGCTGAACAAGACTGGAGCTAGCTAGCTTTCCCATCAAGTGAAGTATATCTGTGTATCAACAAAAAAATAGTTTGCGCCTCGTGGACCTAAATCGTCGATAAAATATTAATTTTCAGACTGAAGACTCAGTATTGTTTTTACGTTTTTAAAACTGTTGTATATAAATCACATTAACATTTATTTAAATTTAAATTCAAATTTCCGGTTAGTTGAAATAGTTGTATGTAACATTGTTTGAATTTCGCGCAAAGTTACACGAGGTCTATCTGCGCTAGCCATCCCTAATTTAGCAGCCTAAGAATAGAGGGAAAACAACTGGTCATCACTAACCACCGTCATCTGTTGGACTACTCTTTTACCAACGAATATTGAGATTAACCGTCACATTATAATGTCCCCACGGCTTAAATGACGAGCATTTTTGGTGTGATGGGGATTCGAACCCACGACCCTCGAATTATTAGTAAAGCGCCTGAACCACCTGGCCAAGCCGGGCTTAATACGTAAGATAATAAATCGAAGACTCGTTCGAAATAAATTATAATGCATAACAAAACTAAGAGGAAAAACTAGTTTTTAAATTGTTGTTGTTGTTCATAAATATTTCCCGATAGGTCTAAAGTAAGCGTGAGGACTTATAACCCTAAAATTTAGGGTCTGATCACAACAATAGATACGTCAAAAATTATTGTGTAGTGTTGCGCTAAAACAAACGAATAAAATTTAGTCATCTTTCGTATAATTTTATTGAGAAACAGAAAAGTGTGGAGCGTATATATAATGTGATATATATATATATACGCTGTATCCCAGCCCTAATGCGGGTCCTACTTCCACAGTCACCTCTAAAACCTAGGGTTTATTTTACATTCCACATTATAGCCTGTACTCTAGGAATCCTTTCAACTAGTGTAGCGTTTTTGATTTTGTAACAAATTAACGTTAGTCAGAGGACTGTATTTGTTGTTTTAAACTTAGTCCTTATTGTTTTATTGTGGTCCGACATGGCTAGGTTGTTCAACTCGTAAACTGGAGGTCGCGAGTTCGAATCCCCGTCGCATCAAACATGCTCGCCCTTTCAACCGTGGGGGCATTACAAAGCTATGATCAATCCCACTATTCGTTGGTAAAAGAGTAGCCCAAGAGTTGGCTGTATATGGTGATGACTGGCTGCCTTCCCTCCAGTATTAGACTGTTAAATTAGGGTCGGCTAGCACAGATAGTCCTCGTGTAACTTTGCGTGAATTCAATAAAACAAAACACACACACTCTCTCTCTATGTCAATATATATATATATATATATTGTTTGTATATTGTATATATATATATGTATTGTTTGTATATTGTATATATATATATATTGTTTGTATATTATATATATATATATATTGTTTGTATATTGTATATATATATATATATTGTTTGTATATTGTATATATATATATATATTGTTTGTATATTGTATATATATATATATATACGACTATAAAGACGCACAAGGTATTTAAGGTTGTCATATATTTGAGTTCTGACGTATTTTAAATAGTATTTTTATATTTTAGTAATAGCCATAAAAAGTATGATATCACGCTGAATTTCTATCTAATGAGTTTACATAAAGCCACCCTTAATATATCATACTTTTTTATTCCAACTATTAGAGTTTGTTGAGTTTGTTGTCAACAATGTTTTAGTCTTAACGATGGATCATTATTTGGAAGCTGAAATACAGTTTGAAAGAAAATTATTCAAAAGCCGTTTGTTAAAAGTGATTGCCTGTTAATATAATATTGGTATAACGCGAAGCATTTCCAACAATTGCAAAGTGTCTTCGGAAACGTACCAGTTACACAATCAGACTTGCATACGAGTGGCACACAAACAAAAGAAAATTCTTTCTTTAATTACGAGTTATAGTGAGAAAGGATATTTTATAAAAAATGTAAGGTGTTTCGGTCATTCTTGCGGAGAAGAGATTTAACGAATATCTTAACAATGTTCGTATTGTGTTACAAGACAAGTCAAATACATTGTTGTAAAATCACAAATCATTATTTGGACTGTGCGGTAAAATGGGTATTTCTAACAAATACACCAAGTCAATCTCATAGATTACCGTAACCAACTATGTATTTGATTCGTCTTGTAACACAGTATGAGCATTGTGTTATGTTACGAGACGAATCAAATACATTGTTGGAAAATCACAAAACATTATTTGGATTGTACAGTAAAACGGGTATTTCTAGCAAATACACCAAATCCATTTCATAGATCATTTTTAATTCACGCTAATAATTATGAATTTAAAAATGTCCAAATATAAGTTTTATTTTCTAAAACTATATTATTTTATGTTGTAATGTTGTATTTGACACCTACATTGGGCCCTGCATGGCCAAGTATGTTAAAGCGTTCGACTCGTAATCCGAGGGACGCGGGTTTGAATCCCGGTCGTACCAAACATGCTCGCCCTTTTATCCGTGGTGGCATTATATGTGACGGTCAATCCCACTATTCGTTGGTAAAAAAGTAGCCCAAGAGTTGGCGGTGGGTGATAATGACTAACTGTCTTCCCTCTAATCTTATACTGCTAAATTAGGGACGGCTATCGCAGATAGCCCTGAGTAGCTTTGCGCGAAATTAAAAAAACAAACACACATAGACACATTAAATTATGCTCTGATATAGTGTACAATAAAATATTTCTGGACCATTTAATTAGAAACATTAGTTTACTCAAGGCACCATAAATTTACCTTAAAATCCACGATTTTATCCTCAATATTTACAAACGTGGAAAAATACAGGATATTCAGCTATAATAATTGATGGACAATTCCTCAATATTACTTTCCTCCAAGTTTTAATTTACAAATTTGCTATTTTTATTGTTATTTTGAATCAAGCACAAGGCTACACATTAGGCTATCTGTGCTTTGCCTACCACGGATATCGAAACCCGGTTTTTAGCGTTGTAAATCCGCACACATACCGCTGAGCCAATGATGGTGCTTAGAGATATGTAAAATTGTATTAGAAATAGAAATATCTTTTGATTTTATACACGAATTCAATTAAAAATTAGGTTGGAGCTAGTGCTTTTAACAAGAGTCGTATCACTAAAAACTTAGTTATACGACAACAATATATAGTGAATATACAAGTACGTGTAATAACGAAACTATATGGGTTTCAATACCTAATAAGTAAAATGGATTCAATATATCGTATATTTCCAGTGTAGAAAGTTTTAGACTTTCCATATCGAGTTTATTTAAGCAGTACAACTATTGTGTTCATAGCAAACTATTTTGATGTGGATTTCAACATTATCTGACAGTTTCAGAGTTCTATCTTATGTTTCTAATGAAACTGTAATATGTGTTCTTAGACGCTTGTTTTTTCAACACGCCTTTCGGGTGTTTCACTGCTAAAACTGAATATATTATAAAACTGAATTTAAGCGCTTGATTCACGTGTTAGACATAGCGCATGTATCTCATCGTGCAGCTTTGCGCTTAAAGAAAAATAAAAGATACAAACTATTCAACGTAGAAATTGTGCGAAACGTCATTCTTGATAGAACGATAACACCCAATCCACATTTCTTTGATAAAATAACAGTCTTATTCCCTCACAGATTACTTTTATGATTCATAGTAATACTGGCGTAAAGCCTGTGGTAAATGACTGAGCAAGTAATACCACCACCACCCCATGGTATGCCCTTATCTCACATTTGAAAGCTAAATAAATTTTGGGAAAAACACGCTTGATCAAGAAAGAAGCAGAAAGAGTGCAATTGAGGTAGTCAAACGTCAATAAATTTCTTTATGAGTCAATCAAATTTAAGATCATTCATAGACTGAATTTGTAGTGTATTCGCAGAATGATTAGTGGTAAAATCAGTTAAATTAATGACTTTTGATGTATAGAAAAGCCAGTACGCTTTGATAACACCACGTTCCAATAATAGATTTTGTGTCATGTTGCTTAGCAACAAAAATATAACCTAGATAGTTTACATATTTATTAAAAGTATAACATGAAATGTATATATAACAAAACTGGAAAAATATTTGATGATTTCTTAATTAACAGTCTCTGTTAATTAAAGAGGTTTATTTTATATTAAAAACGTTAGCGATACAACAGGAACGATTTAAGTTTAAAATTGAATCGATGTTTTTACCTTTGTGATAAATATTATGCGCTTTGATCTAGGTTAGGTGATATACGCTACGTCTTTAATTTAGGCCTATCATTCCAACACTCACTACATTTACAAGGTTCTGCCTCCACACGACCAGGAGGTTCAAAATGGTTTTGTTCAAAAATATCAAATTAGAATTTTTGAACCCCTAAGTAAAAACCAGGTTAACTAAAACTGAAAGTTTGGTAAAGTTAGAAAACGAACGAGAGACAAAATATAAAACACTAAACTGTAAAGACCAAAGTTTTATTTCATCTTTTAGGTATAGTCCTCCAGTGGGTCAGCGGCAAATTTATGTACTTAAAACGATAAAATAGAGTGCTCGGTTTGACGTGATGGAGAGAGCGCAGATAGCCAGTTGTGTGCCTTTTCGCTAAAACAAAGAAATAAACACAAACTTCTCGGGGTAAAATATGCATGGAATAAATGCTGCCAGTTCATTTTTACCCAATCAGTGAACTCCATGTTGAAATTCAAAATTACTTTATTTCTGTATGACAGCCAAATGTACATTTTATTCAGTCTCTCTTGGAACCCAGCATGACCAGGTGATTTAAGGCGTTCGACTCGTAATGTGAGACTTTGCTGATTTTTTTTTTTTCATATTAACATTAGGTATTTATATATATACACTTTCAAGATGTCTTAATCATTTTGTGTAAACTTGTCTATGGCAGCCGATTCTTCCATACTTTGTAATAATCGAATTTACCGTTTCTGAAGCTGAATATTAGTAGTATTTTCAACTTCCGAATTTTACTCATTTGAAAGTTAGTATCCATAAATGACATTTCTAAATTTAATGTTACCTAGTAGGTCTTTAAGATCCTTCTTTGGAATTAGTATAGCAGTGGCATGAAGCGAAGATGCTAGTACATATCTTTTCAAGGTGCCAATTAAATGAACCACTTGGAAATCTTTTAAGACTGAAAGATCGTCACGAGGAGTAAAATAGGTCTCGTTCTGAGGCCTATAATTAAAGTGACAAAACCAAATACTCTGATGCTTTGTCCTTAGTAATACATGGTTTAAACACCCTTATGCCCTGCTCTCTTTCTCGTACCATCAGTTCAAACCCTCCTACTTTCTATATTGACCAATCGTCAAGAATGAGATATAAGACCTTTTTTCACGCAAGACTGCAGTGTCCACTCCGCCTTAACTCATTTGTATATCATTTACGTTTTTTTCTGAATCACTCTCGTGCATGAAACTACGAGAATAACATTATGTCAAACATAAAAAATGCACATTTTACTTGCGGATATCAGTGCATTTGAAGTAGACTTCTAAGTTTTAATTTCTCCTGTACTCAAGCTTAAGCCTAAAGGCTAGTATACCGCATCCCTCGTTTTGAATTCGCTTTTCAGACATATACTTAAAAACTACTTTGGATTTGCTGATGTAGTTGTAGCTAAAAATTCATGTTCAGTCATCAGCTATGACGTCTTATTCACTTATGGTCATTTTAAGATCGCCTTATCAGTTGTTGTTCCTTTTTAATAAAATAAAATTTGATTGCTCAGTTCTGGAGTATGAAGAACCCTTATTTTTTCTTGCAAAAAAAGAGGATTTCGGTAATACGAACGGTATCAGACGACAGAAATACTTCTTTTCTTAGTATTCTAGTAAATTTACGTTCAGTTACTGTGAAAAGCCTCACTGTAGTAATAACGATCTGAGACATTTATACTTCTAAAATACCTGTCAGACTGTTAGTTTTAGTTTTCCATTTACAAAAGGCTACCTGAGGATGGACATCTCCATAATAGCTAGTCAACAGTATAAGTCACTAACTTTCTTCTGATTAAATGAATGATTTGACCGTCGTATTTATAAAATACAGTCAAAAAGTATACAGTCCGGCATGGCTAAGCGTATTAAGGCGTGCGACTCGTAATCTGAGGGTCGCAGGTTCGCATCCCCGTCGCGCCAAACATGCTCGCCCTTTTAGCATTGGGGGCGTTATAATGTGACGGTCAATCCCACTATTCTTTGGTAAAAGAGTAGCCCAAGAGTTGGCGGTGGGTGGTGAAGACTAGCTGCCTTCCCTCTAGTCTTACACTGCTAAATTAGGGTCGGCTAGCACAGATAGCCCTCGAGTATCTTTATGCAAAATTCAAAACAAAACAATCAAAAAGTATAGAGTAAGATTTTACGACAATGGCACTCGCACAGATTAAAAGTCCAGAAATGCTAACTGTGACCAATCTTATTTGTAAGAAGTCACAGATGAAAAATACGTAACACAGAAAAACATTGAGCTGTTTTAAGATACATTTTGCGAATTTAGTCACGAAATATTACATGAGAATCATTGTATTTAATCATAGCTATTGTTTGATCCGAAAACGTTAAATATTTTCAATTGCTACACAAAAAATGTATCGAATACAGAAACTTCAACCTTCTTTTTATATGTCAAGCTAATTTCTCAAGATATGAGCAGGGTGGAGCTGCAACTATGCAGATAACTTGCTAAGAGCCGGGTGGGGCTGTAACTGTGTAAATAATTTCCTACCGTAGTTTCTCTCTAAATCTAACAACAATTCCATTGACTGTTGATCAAAACTTTACTATAATGCCAAAAAATAGCTTTTGCAAAAGCTAGCATAATGTTAACTCGAACGTCTTATCAGAATTATAAAACCACTTATTACAAAGAGTGAAAAAACGGGCAACATTATAAAATATTATCTGAGGCTTTACTTAACTGATAATCTAACATTAAGTCTGTTGTAACGAAATGAGAACCGATGTTTACAGGCTATATAGGAAGTTATTTATCAGTTTTCACTGAGCCTATTGAAAAGACAATGGTTTAGCTTGATTTTTAAAATGTTAATTGAGACCAAATGTATGAAAACCATACTGAAGGAAAAAAATGACCTGACTGGGGGCCCGGCATGGCCAAGTGGATAAAAAACTTGACATACAGGCCGAGAGTTCGAATCTCCGTCACACCAAACGTGCTCGCCATTTCAGCCATGGGGGCCGTTATAATATGACGATAAATCCCACTATTCTTTGGTAAAAGATTAGCCCAATGGCTGGCGGTGGGTGGTGATGATTAGCTGCCTTCCTTCCAGTCTTACACATCTAAATTAGGGACGGCTAGCACAGATAGCCTTCGTGTATCTTTGAGCGAAATTCAAAAATAAAAAAAATAAGAACATCGTCTTTGATGGTGGGTGGTGATGGCTAACTGCTTTACCTCTAGTCTTACACATCTAAATTAGGGACGGCTAGCACAGATAGCCTTCGTGTATCTTTGAGCGAAATTCAAAAATAAAAAAATAAGAACATCGTCTTTGATAGTGGGTGGTGATGGCTAACTGCTTTACCTCTAGTCTTGCACCGCTAAATTAGGGACGGTTAGCGCAGATAGCACTTGAGTATCTTTGAGCGAAATTCAAAAATAAAAAAAATAAGAACATCGTCTTTGATGGTGGGTGGTGATGGCTAACTGCTTTACCTCTAGTCTTGCACCGCTAAATTAGGGACGGTTAGCGCAGATAGCACTTGAGTAGCTTTGAGCGAAATTCAAAAATAAAAAAAATAAGAACATCGTCTTTGATGGTGGGTGGTGATGGCTAACTGCTTTACCTCTAGTCTTGCACCGCTAAATTAGGGACGGTTAGCGCAGATAGCACTTGAGTAGCTTTGAGCGAAATTCGAAACAAGCAAACAAACTAAGTAAGCTGAATAATAAACATGATAATGAAGAGTTATCCTTAATATTCAATTATTGTTAAACGTAAAAATAATCAAGACAGTAAAACCATCGCCGTACTGTGTTTTCTCTTAAGCTTACAGTTACATGAACAATTCCACTGGAATACCTATCTCGAAACTCTTAGGGAAAATTTCATTATGCGTTGAACTATCAACAATATTGTCGAAACTGTATAGTAATGTAAATTTCATAAATTCATGTTTTAGTGTTGACATTACTTAGACCCGACGTGGTCAGGTGGTTAAGGCATTCGTCTCGTATTTCGCGGGTTCGAATCTCCGTTGCACGAATTATACTCACCATTTCACTTGTGGGGGCATTATAATTCCACGGTCAATTCCACTATTCGTTGGTAAAAGAGTAGCCCAAGAGTTGGCGGTGGGTGGTGATGACTAACTGCCTTCCCTCTAGTTTTGGACTAGTAAATTAGGAACGGCTAGCGCAGATAGCCCTCATGTAGCTTTGCGCGAAATTAAAAAACAAACATTACTTAAGGTATGAGATGTGAGTTGCAATTTGTCATAAAGATGGATTTGGTCGATACTTCTCAGATAAGCTTCATTGCTCTAACTTCTGACAGTTTTCTCCCTGTCAACGCCTTTCTTTATTATTTAATTTGGCAACATTTCTATTGTACATTAAAATAACATTAGATAAACGATTCTAACCTATGGGTTGAACATTCAAATAGTCCAGTAAAAGCCTTGAGGTATCGATACGTTTAAAGAGGAAATTCCCTCATCCAAAGAATCAAACCCCTCTACTAATTACTCATGGCTGAAACCACTACCTGCCACTGCAGCGAGAAACTACCACAGTGTGCGGACGGTCGACCTTGTTGGATATGACAGCCGATTATCGAGAGACAAATCTCGAGGCTCAGCGATTCACGCCTTGTTCTCTTGCCGTTGAAGTCGCCGAAAAAACTAGAAGACATTTGCAGAACAGTAACCATCCTTGTAGCGTGTTCAAAGGGACCTGTAGAAAGCTGTTGTTAATTACAATTTTCAACAACAATTAACAATAACTAAGTGGTTTGAAACACACGTACGTTTTTCGTACTAACCCACAGGCGACCAGTGTTATTTTTTGTACAAGTTATTTACCATGGTTCGGTTAAACATGTTTTAACACGTAAATCGAACTTATTGAAGATGAAATGTTACTCAATAAACAAGAATTTTAGAAATGTGTTTTCAGGCATAAATGAAATATAAAAGTAACATATACATTATTTTCTTGGACTAACAGTAGTATGTTATCCTTGCCTAAAAGAGTGGAACACAGCAATACAATACTAAAAAATATATTTTTTTGCAAGTAAACAACGATGTATAAGCAGAATGAAATGGTTTATTTTGGGGAAAACGTACCACAACTTTCAACAGAGTATCGGTCTGTCTATGTTGGCACCAGTGTTCTATCAAAACATGAAGTGTGTTTCCCCAAAACAAACCACTTCATTATGCTTATAAATCGTGGTTTGTTAATTCACTCTCACATCAGCCTAAGTAAGCCATTTGTATTTATAGTATATAAACAAAAAACAAGACGTCATTCACAAAGGAAACAAAGAGAAGTGATGGTGGATTTATTAAACATATGGACAAACACGAGACATTATTCTTCACAAAGGAAAAAAAGAATTGATGGTAAATTCATTCAAATTTTCGGAAATTTACTCAAAAAAAGAGTAACATTTCTGAGATAATTCCTAATACTAATGACAAATGATAAACACCTGACTCGTATGGATCTTTGCAATTACATGTGTGGTATTTTTCGAAACTGTTTTTTTTTTCTTTTTTGAATACATTGTTCTGGATAGGAAAAATGAACTTTTATAAGTTGATAACATCTAGGCTATCTTTTATAATTTTATAACAACTGGGTTATCTGTGTCAAGCAATTATTTGATTATTTTGAATTTCGCGCTGCCGTTCCTAATTTAGCAGTGCAAGACCAGATGGAAGGGAGATACCTATCACCACCCACCGCCAACTCTTGGACTACTCTTTTACCAACGAATAGTGGGATTGACCGTGACATCATAATGCTGATACGAGCCGAAAGAACATTTGGCAAAGATGAAATTCGAAACCGCGACCCTTAGCTTACGAGTCAAGCGTCCTTACCAAACAACCCTCAAAAATCTTAAAATAAGTATTTTATAAATATAAAAGTATATCGAGTTAAAATCTTAAACAATGTACAAAATGTATAAACTCAAAATTAAAAAGGCATACGAATCGTAAAAACTTTTATGAAACTTATAGAAAAATAAAAAATAATATTTGCCAACATGTATTTGGTTTTATTTATGAGAAAATAAATTAAACAAGAGACAATTACGAATAAGCATTTTGTATTTTATATTTGCGAAAGGCCATCAAACGAGAAACGCAGAAAACTCTGGGAGAGAAAATAACCTCCATAAATGTTTAACCTTTACCTCTGCCATCCTATATTGGTCAATCATCAATTTCCTCTAGGTGACTCTCCTTAAACGTTAAAGTTCATGACGAGTGATAATGAGATAATGCGAGAGTTTATAACTGTTTATATTTTGGTCCATGATTGTTAAAATTGGAAAGTCAAAATTCACTTCTTTAATTTATGGTCTGCCCAAAAATCTGTGTAAAGATATTACAGTTCCAATAATCTCACTTGTAGTGCTTTATAACTAGGTGTACAGATAAAAAAGGAGAAAACAGGCGCTCAAGTGTTACTGAACTTTAACTTCAAATTCATAATGTATTGAAATTTATAATTCTTTCTGTCAATCCTACACTATTCTCAGGTAAAACTGTTGAAAATCGTGAATGTTTTCAGACACCGATTTTATTTCTAAGCCCACTTTTAATCAATGGTAGCCTACGGCTTAGAAATATCACACCTTTCCAATTGTAACTAGTTTGTATTATTTCTGTATTTTCCCTTTTTTCTTTGCCTTAGCGACCAGAAAGATGACGCTCCAGGTAGTCGGACAAACATTTAAAGAGGTTACACATTAATTTTCCTAAGAAAGTAGAATGCAGTAATAATTCTCATTTACGAAAGTTCCCCTTCTCGGATGACAGACAAAGCATGGCTCATGAACTTTCACTTTAACTTCTCTTATGTTCAGATGTTTTGAAGCCAGTTGTTGAAGTCGATTCAAGAGATGCAATCATTATATTGCACTTGCTTTTAAATGCTTTTTTTCCCTCAAATGAGTAAAAAAGAACCAATAGTACAGTGCTTATTATGAAAAACGAACACATAATTCACTCCGTATCTCCTATTGATCAGTCTTTAAAATTATTTTAAATATTATTCAATGCTTGTGGTTCTAGTAAAAAAATATTAGAGATTTTCTGTTTGGTTCAACGTAGAAAAAATTGAGGGTTAGATCGATTATAACTTCCTTATAACACATTAAACAGAAAAATGGACACAAAACACCATACGTCATTTGGCCTGAAAATTCAAATAGCTCGATGACAGTGATTTAGTTCAAGCTTTCAATAAATTTTTATCTAAAAATCTTTAAATAGAGATGCTAAATAGTGGTAAAGCTTAAAAATTCTATTCTTAAGTAAAAATCAGTTGTATTTTATTATCTCCAGGTGCTTTATAGATTTTTTTTTCTCTTCATAAAACTCATCAGTATTGTTTGGCTTTACCAATTACTTTGTGCATAGAAAAACATAAAGAATGTATTTGAGTTGAAATTTTCATTTTTTTTTAAATAATACTATTTTTACCGCAAAATCTTTGATTCCGAATTTTTACCCGTGTTATGATCCACGGTTGAAAAGCAATGACGTTTCATTGAAACATGGGGAACATTTCGCTCACTGTGTGATGCTCCAATGAACAAACAAGCAAATATCTTGAACAAGATTGAATCAAATATTGGAAGAATAGTCTATTTGAAGTACGAGCTGACTAGGAAGTTGTCGTTAAAAAAAATGTGTTATTTGATGGATGTGTGTGTGATTATTGTGCATTATTTTATGAACTTGTGATAATACGTGCTAATTTTCATTTTGTAGTATGTTTGTGTTTCGGTAATCCCACTTGTATTTTGCAGTGTATGACTAGAGAAAAGGC
This sequence comes from Carcinoscorpius rotundicauda, assembly GCA_011833715.1. NCBI lineage: Eukaryota > Metazoa > Arthropoda > Merostomata > Xiphosura > Limulidae > Carcinoscorpius > Carcinoscorpius rotundicauda. The sequence goes on along the minus strand of CM022396.1, from coordinate 51,143,835 downwards.
AGCTAGTCATCACCCTTCACAGCCAACTCTTCGGTTACTCTTTTACTAACGAATAGTGGAATTGGCTGCCACATTATAACGCTCCCAAGGCTGAAAGGGCGAACATGTTTGGTGCGACGGGAATTCGAACCCGCAAGTCTCATATTACTAGTCGAATGCCTTAACCCACCTGGCCATTCGAGGCCTTTATAACACTGCACTATGGAATCTTTCTATAATTTGTTTTATTTTATTCCAAAACATGATGTTATTAGTGCCGAATTTTGTTGCCAGTTTGTTAAGCGTGTAAAAGCTGATTTAATATTTGGTAACTTTGCTCGTTTGTGTCTAATTCTTTCTACATTATTAAATAGTAATTTTATGTTTGGAATATTTGGTCCCAATTTTATAAGCCTGATATTTTGATGCATGCCACTAACAGCGAAAGTTTTATGGAAGTAACACCTGGTAAATGAATCTTGATTTTACTTGCATTATAAAGACGTTTTTGTTCAATCAGAAAAAAGGAGTTATAGAATTAAAGTTCCTTCAGCGCCTCCAACCAAAACCCCACCTCTGTCTTGTCTTTTGATAGGGAATGTACTAATTTTCGTTTTGCATCATTCTATTCCTCGCGCTGGATCCGGGTCTCTGAAAGTCCCGAGGATGTCTTAAATCATGACAACCAATTTGAATGCCTGGGGTTAGGGTTGCTAAGCGCAAACAGCTTTCAACAAAGACACTTTTCAACCTCTTAAGCTACATAGATATTAATATAATAGTCACTATTAAATAAACCTCCTGTTAAATAACTGGAAAACAAAAGACAAATAAATAAATAATTTTATCCTGCAAGGTTCCATGATAATAAATCATTATTAAAAATATTTACTAGCACGTATAGAATGTTGTATTGTATTTTTACGTTAGAGTTTACTCCAGAGAGTAATTATGAAAGGTTATAAAACAAAAGGAAATTAACTACCTTTTATGGTCGCGATTATAAAAAGAATTAACATAAAATATTTTTATCGCATGTACACTTTTCATGAGTACTTAGGTAGCCTTTGTCACAAATATCACATCTCTTCTCACATGAGAAAGGTTCATTTTCGTCTCTACCATTGTACATATTCGTATATGTAAATATATATAATTGGGTTGGCATTTTGACTAAAACATTCTCTAATAAGAAAATACTTTCGGAAGGCTATAGTTTGATAGCAGGTGAATGAAGTTTATCATAAACGTATATTACTCCATGTAGTTGCACCAATCCTGACCTTTTAAATGTTCATGCCTTGTTCCATTCTCTGATGTGAATGCCAAGTAATCGATCCAGAAACAGGTTCGTTTTCTGATCACCTCCACTGATCAGTGAGACGTCTGAAATACCCTAGATCTATGACAATTGGGCATTTATGATGTGCCTAAAATATAAATTGCGAGTGTTCAAAACAAATCTCAAAATTAATTGAAAGTTCAACAATGTATTTAAACGTATATTAATTTGTTTTTGTACATAGATTGCTTGTTTTTGTTTTCTTTGTACAAAGCCACTCATTGCGCTGTCACCACCATATCATCCATGAGAAATCCAGACCACGAAATTTTAGCACTGCTAGCCTGTAAACTTACTTCTGGCTTACCAAGGAATCGAGGAAACGGATAACATTATTGCCACATTAAAAGTCTGTTAAAGGTGGCATTCCGTATAGTGTATTAGTTACTTAATACAAGGCCCGGCATGGCCAAGCGCGTTAAGGCGTGCGACTCGTAATCTGAGGGTCGCGGGTTTGCATCCGCATTGCGCCAAACATGCTCGCCCTCCCAGCCGTGGGGGCGTTATAATGTGACAGTCAATCCCACTATTTGGTGGTAAAAGAGCAGCTTAACAGTTAGCGGTGGGTGGTGATGACTAGCTGCCTTCACTCTAGTTTTACACTGCTAAATTAGGGACAGCTAGCACAGATAGCACTCGAGTAGCTTTGTGCGAAAATCCAAAACAAACAAACAAATACTTAATATAAATTCTAATTTCTTAAAAAAATAAAAGATTATTTAACTAAGACACGATTATGTCTAATATTTAACTACTGTAATGTGTAAACATGTTGAATTCTAGTATGCAACGTAAAAGTATTAAAATTGGTGAATTTATTTTAATAATAAAAATAAAACAACACAGATTCCTTTCAGCGTTTAGAAAATTTCAGGCAAATGTTTAACGTTTGTTTTTAATTTCGCGCAAATCTACACGAAGAATATATGCGCTGGCCGTCCCTAATTCAGCAGTGTAAGACTAGAGGGAAGGAAGGTAGTCATCACCACCCACCTTCAACTTTTGGGCTACTCTTTTACTAACGAATGGTTGGATTAAATGTAACATTATAACGTCCCCACGGCTGAAAGAGCGAGGATGTTTGATATGAGGGAGATTCGAACCCGCGCCCCTCAGATTACGAGTCGAATATCTTAACCACCTGGCCGTGCTAGTTTTATGTTTAACGAATCAGTAAGAGGTTCTGTGTTTTTCTTTGTTCCTCTAACAATTAGAATGACATAAAACAGTGTATTTAAACCATTATTATGCCTACTTTTAGATTATTATATTTTATAAAGAACATATATGAAATCTGAAGAATCATTTCCCATTGTACATTCCACTTCTCTTTGTATATAAAAAAACAACTAAATCTAAACTGTAATTCGAGCAAAACAATCCACTTCATTTAAGAAAGCATATTGTTACATTTTTTCCATAATTACAAAAAACGCTCTTCCTATCTCTTATTATATCAGTTTCTAATCCTTTAATAACGTGAATGATTTTCTCGTATCGTTATTTTTGCCCATGGCTTTTTGGCTTGTTCTGAATATAGCTACGCGAGGGTTTTTGTGTGCTAGCCGTCCCTAACTTCGAAGTGAAAGATTAGAAAGAAGGTGACCCCGCATGGCCAAGCGGGTTAAGGCGTGTGACTCGTAATCTGAGGGTCGCGGGCTCTTATCCATGTCGAGCCAAACATGTTCGCCCTTTCAACCATGGGGGCGTTATAATGTTACGGTCAGTCCGACTATTCGTTGGTAAAAGAGTAGCCCATAATTTGGCGGTGAGTGGTGATGACTAGCTGAATTCTCTCTAGTCTTACACTGCTAAATTAGGGACGGCTAGTGTAGATAGCCCTCGAGTAGCTTTGTGCGAAATTCAAAACAAAAAACAAAACAGAAAGAAGGCAGCTAGTCATCTACTACCCCCACTACTTCTTGAACTTGTCTTTTACCAACAAATAATGGGATTTTACCCATAGCTTTACCATAGAGCAGCTTTGAGTTTCATTTTTTTCAAGTATAAACTTTAAACTCATATTTATGTCACATATTGATCGATTTGTTGTTTGAAATTAAGCACAAAGCTATACAATGGGCTATCTGTACTCCGGCCCCCATAGGTATCGAAACCCAGTTTCTAGCGTTGTAAATCAGCAGACATGCCGCCGTGCCATTAAGGAGGGGTTGATCGATTTTGAGATCTAATTACAGTTTTGGACTCAAGAGGTTAAACCCTTTCGATTGGTTATTTGGTCACACCCAATTCTTATAGATTAATTTAGTTTAATCCTGGCTAAAATATTTTCAGTTTAAGGACAGGCTGGCAGAGATCCTGGTGAGTGATTTGGGTATACTCGCGTCCTACAGATGGTATTGCTGTTGCACAAAAACATAGTTAATAAAGAAGTAAAAGTGTCTCATAGAATAAGTTACTTTAACCCTGTCGAAAATAATTTCATGTGCCGTAGCTATTCAGGGCTCTCTCTTGTTTAGTTGAACAATATATTGTCTGAGGAAATTTTAATTTTGATAAATTTCAACCAAGTATTATATTAAATTGCTTTGAAAGTTTAAAGTTAAATGTCATCATTTCTAGAATGATGTCACAAATGTATTATCTTTTACCTGAAGATCATTTAAAGGAGCAGCATCAAGGTTGAAAATGCCCTATTTTCATATGTGAACTTTAATATTATTAAAAACTTGTCACTCAAAAATCGGAATATTCATAGCCAAGTGCTTAAATAAAGTCTGAAAGGTATTTTATAAGAAGTAATAACTACAAACCAACGGACCAGTGCTCTTATTCGCCACTATAATATTGCATGTTATTACCAATAGAAAAAGAAAAGAGGTTATTGTATCAGAATAACATCTGGTTTATAATCTTGATATATTAAATAGGCTTACTGTTATTGTTACAAGATTATAGAAATACATTCTAATGTAAGTTACCTAGTGTACGATTATAATATGTATTAGGATGTCACTGGAAAAAAACAACAACATTGGGATAGTTATTCAAACGTGAATACAATAGATGTACATATGAGTGGCTCAGCTAGCAAAAGACAGATAGATACCTTAGTAATAGTCGGAAATTACAGGGTATTATTGGCTTTATAATAATATACGTAACGGTGAAGGCCCTCCCACGGATAAACTGAAGCCCCACCCATAGATTAATCTATCTATCTGAATGTCAATCATGTTTTGTTTTGTAACTATACATAACCAATGAAACTTGCTCTTGTATTCCACATCAATTCCTGATAGGTTAAAATTAATTCGAAGTAGCCACCCACAAACCAGCTAAGCCAGAAGCTAAATTTGAAAAAAACAAAACAAGAAGAAACAAGAGCGTAAACCGGATTCTTTTTATCTTGCATCAAGTATGGAAGGGATTAATAGAGTAAGAATGCCTAACGTTAGAGAGCAGTTTGTAAACGAACCTTGCTCACGTGTCATGCACGTTACACCTTCAAATAGTAAGGTCAACATCCAATATTACGCATGCTCATAACCATGTATGTATTATGGACGGACTTTTTGTAAAACAAAAGTAAACTCTCATTACAACATAAGGCTTTCAGAAAACTATTTTCATTTATTATTGACTTTAAATTATCGATATTTTGCATTTTTCTATAAATTGAACTCTTCATATGTTCACATCATCCATCCACTGTTTGCTATAGCGTTGGGTTTTATATAGATCAGAGTGACGCTTAAGAACTATATATTATCGATAGTTAATATTATGGTAATTGAGAATTGTCATACAGACGTGAAACCTAATCTAGTTTCTTTGAAAATCTTAATGCTTGCTCTGCAAAACTTTCGTTTTCCTCAAAATCTATTTTTAATTTTATGTCAATACGTAAATAAGTTCTTTTCTTAATATATCTTGTTTCAAGCCAATTTTAAATGGTTGTTGAAAACAAACTTATTTACTATTAACCTTGTTTAAACTCTGTGATTAAATAGAAAAAAATGTAACTATGAAACGCAAGTAAGGAGCAACTTTTGTTATTTTCTGCATCATTCTAGCTTGAGTCAAGTAGCCCAAATATTATTTTAATTAATTTGTGTAAGTTCAATTTCTTACGATGTACTACTGATGTATCGACGTTTTTCTTCAGTCTACTCTATACCAAGAAATTTTTCCTTTTTAAAAGACATATTTTGGGGATTGGTACAATTATAAATTCCTATCTGGTTGCAAATTACTTAATTTGAATGCAAAATTAATCCTTTTATCGTAAATTCTACTAACTTTCAGTGAGTTTGAAAATGCTATACAAAAAGCAGTCTTAAGAATTCAGTCAAGAGATTTGATGAATTCACTTAAATGCCGAGGAAGTAAGTACAAAAACATATTATACAAATTCATTTTGAATTACCGTGCGTCCTGGCCATAGCTATGCATAATAGTTTCATTGTGAGACTGACATGTTCAAAGCTTACAACTGCTCTTTGAGTGCTTTCCATACTTCTTCTAACGTGCGGAAACAATAGATTCACAGCACAAGTTGCAACAGTCCAATTACACAAAAACCCTTTAGACGCTGCGTTCTACGAGTTTATGGCGTGTCTTTCTATAGAATAGCATTTTCTAGCTGCTTGAGACATATGTCGGTTGAAAGGATATATCGTCAAAGCAGTATACGTACGCGTGAATTGCGTCGCTTATCCAGATCTTTCTGGATTGTGTTACTATTGTTATCTTCTTTGAACTTTATGCTCGTGGCTTCTCACCTATTACATGAAACTGCACTTTACATACCACAGGTGAGATACAACTGATTACAGATATATTTCTGTATTACTCTAATACCTCACGTTTATCAACATTCCTTTGTTTTCAAGTACCATTAAGTACAATGGATATCCACCTTGAACATATCTTTATGATCTAGTGTGTCAATATTTGACGTCGAAAATGAATATTATGTACCTTTCCAAACAATATAAAAGTTTAGTGACTTCACACTACCCAAAATAACGCTAAACAATGTCAAAGCATACTTGATATATATCGTTTCACCACAAGTTTTATATTTACTGTGGTTGTAATACGACTTGGCGATGATCATGTTTCAAATAGTTTTAATATAAACTATGAAACTGTCTGTAACGTAGCCTTTATAATAATCTATTAGTAAACACAAATGTAAAACTCTTCTGTAACGCACAATGTAGATTCAGTAGTATTTTTCTTTAAATAAATTAGTGCTTATATACATTGTGTTTGTATGATGTAAGCTTACAGATTTTGAGTTTTTCTAACATATAATTAGTGTTTTAGTTAATAACACCAGAACTGTTTCAAGGGTGTCAACCGGACCTAGGGTTGTTATTTATCGTACTAATACGGTTTTCTCCTGTTGGCACTTTGTTTGTGTTATCCACTCAGGGACAAAAAATATTAGATTTACGGTTCACCAGTTCTAAGGTGATAACAACAGTATAAGAATATAAAATAAATTATTTAATTTAAAACCAAAAACAAAGTAAGTAATGTTATGTTATTAATTCGAACTCTAAATTTCTGATTTGTAAATAAATGGAATTGATGATGATTACAAATCACTTGTTTAATCTGATTCATACCAAATCAGTTATTATTCATGAAAGTTGAATATATAGCGTAGTGTATCTGGTGTATCTCAAGTAGCCTGATGAACCTTGAGCAAAAATGGTTGCGTCAACAACGGATAAAAGTAGTGTGTGTCGTTGACGTGTTATAACATTTTCACTCATAAATTATTAGAACAACTAAATGACGAAACAAAACTAGCCTTTCTTCATCTGCTAAAAATAATATATAAAACTTTTATCCATGTTTTGTTTCGGTCCATTCTTGGTACCAATATACGTATAAAACAAACACCTTTAGTTATACAAATACGGGCGAGAAACCCTTACATTTAAATGAACATCAGCTGTGAAACGCGTGTATATTGAAATCGTCAACTCAAATGTGAAGAGTAAAAACAGAGTGAATACTTTTAACGTGTAAAAGGTTGTAACTAAAGTACCACAACACTAAGCAGTGTTATTTTACTGAGAATCATATAACGAGAACTATCGGTCTTGTACACAAAGAACTATAACGCCTTTTTATCTTTATCCATCACTTGCACGGATTTGTTTCTTAATTATGGGGTTGAAAATGTTCAAAATTAAACGCCATTCCTGTTGCACGCACGAGTACAATGGACATCGGGCAGCTGGGAGGGTCTAACTCTAAACCAGAAATCTGTGCGAATACCAACGACTGAGTCTTTGGCTCTCCTTCGTAAATCTAGAAGTGAAAGGTAGGAGGATGAACCGTAGAAATGACCATAAGTTATTCTTTGTTTTTAAAGAATAGAATATAACGGAGGAATGTTAAAAATCGAGAAAGCTTTAATTATGTGTGTGGAATTGAAAGCTTTGTCCAAGACACGAAATTACTGTGTAGGTTGTTTAGAGAAAATGGGCAAAAACAATTTTTAGGCTAAAAATAATGTAGTGGGTGTATTCCAGGAGAAAACACTTCACTGGATCACATTAAAAAACAAATTAAGTGAGGTAAACCTCAGTTAAAACATACATGGTTAGACTCTTACGTATACAGTGAACCATATAATATATATTTATATGTGTAAAATAATATTTTCTTTCAGGCACTAAGCATGTGGAAGCAGAGGTTATATGACATATAATTTGACAATTTCGTTTCCATTTTCATCTTAGAAACGACGAAAAATTAACCAATCATCTGTTTCGGTGTCCCAAATATCAACGATCAAAGTTTTCTACCGTCGTACTGTTAAAATACTATTTACAAATTTCACATGATTCATAAAATAAGTGGTCCGGCATGGTCAAGTGGTTAGGGCGCTCGACTCATAATATTAGTGTCGAGGGTTCGAATTCCCGTCCCACCCAACATGCTCGCCCTTTCAGCAGCAGGGGCATTACAATGTGGCACTCAATCCCACTATTCGTCAGTGAAAGAGGTACTAGGAGTTGGCGATGAGTAGTGATGGCTAACTGCTTTCTCACTTGTCTTACACTGCTAAATCAAGGACAGTTAGCGCAGACAGACCTCGTGTAGCTCTGCGCAAAATTCAAACCAAACTTAAAAATAAAAATATTTTACAGCGTATTTATAAACCGAGAACTGACCTTCTTGTCCTTCTTTAGAGGATTGTATCCTTATTTGTGTATTGTTTTGTTTTAGAGGATTGTATCCTTATTTGTGTATTAATTTGTTTTAAAGGATTGTATTTTTATTTGTTTATTGTTTTGTTTTAGAGGGTTCTATCCTTATTTGTGTATTGTTTTGGTTTATAGGATTGTATCCTAATTTATATATTGTTTTGTTATTTTATATTCACACCAAAACGTTTTTACATATGATACTAAGTTTATAATGTGCAAAAAGATCTGGATTTCTATAAACGTAACAATACGTACATTTTTTTTTTTTTACAGAATTCTGACATGCCACTTCTGTCTCACGAAGTAGTAAAGTAAGCTTAAGAGTCTGACCAGAAAACTAAAAATAAAGAAAAACTGCAATAATTAATATTCAAGTTTAAGTTTCCTAAGAAAAAAAGATCCAATAAATCAATAATTTCACTTATTTCGATAATGTTTAACCATATAAATTTAAAATCATTTTGTTTCAAAGAACACTTTATTCAGTGGATAACAACTTTGACGTTCCTTCAGAAACTGGAAATCTTTTCAGACAATAATCAGCTGTATAAATCTAAATTCACTGTGCTTCAGGTAATAAAATGTTTAACAGATAACAGCTTAGAGCTAAGAAAGCCGTTTGGGAAGTTTGTTGTTGTTGATGTTTAAGCACAGAGAAATCGAACCCTGGACTTCAACGTTTTAAGTCCATAAACTTACGGATGAAATCAGCTGAAAGAACTGTTTAGAAAGATTCCCACTTTGACAATAAATGCCGATTTAATCTAAATTTCTCACCATTGAAAGGTCTTTTCTACTCTCTTACTGAGGCGAACCCTTTACAAATCCAAATCAATTAGACCATATCAGTTACTCAGCTAATGACCTCTTTTTTGTTTTTAGTATCTGGTGGAACTACGTCGTTGACAAAATTAAGACTGGTCCGGCATGGCCAAGAGCGTAAGGCGCGCGACTCGTAATCCGAGGGTCGCGGGTTCGCATCCGAGTCGCGCCAAACATGCTCGCCCTCCCAGCCGTGGGGGCGTTATAATGTGACGGTCAATCCCATTATTCGTTGGTAAAAGAGTAGCCCAAGAGTTGGCGGTGGGTGGTCATGACTAGCTGCCTTCCCTCTTGTCTTACACTGCTAAATTAGGGACGGCTAGCACAGATAGCCCTCGAGTAGCTTTGTGCGAAATTCCAAAACAAACAAAGACAAAATTAAGAAATCAATAAAAAATTAGGGTTTTAGTTTATTTGTCGCAATTCTAGTTGTTAAAGTAAAGGATTGTGTAACATTAACTATGAACATACATTATCTACCTAATTATGTACTAAGAGTACAATGTGAAAAAAACCCCCAATGATTTATGATTTTTAGAAATTCAATGTATATTTTGTTCTCACGAGCTTTGTGCCTCTAAAAGTCTTAATTAATGTTAATTTTATTTTTACCTTATGAAGAAAATGATCTCCAAAATTACGTTAGCAGGAATAAAAGTGGTAAAGTTCAACCGAGTTCACATTAAGATGATTTTCTGTGTAACAGATGACCTTTTAATAATTACTTAAGCCATTTGAATCAAACAACATCCGTATGACAAGCCTCTATTTTCTCTTGATGTTCCCATGCTGTTGTGTTTTATCGTCAAATGGAGGCCAAGCCCAGTAATCTCATATGACCTGTGAACAGGGAGACAAGCTGCTTGTGAGGTTGCTTCCTCAGAGAAGTGACACGAAGCTATGGTCACCTAACCTAATATTAAACAAATTACACCCTCTGCGCTTCCACAAATAAAAGTAAAATATAATCGTTTTGTTTCGGCGGAAAGTTGAACAAAGCATTTGATCAAGCGTGCTAAAGAAAGTATGAGACGATGTGCAAACGTACATAGACTTTAAAAAAAAATAAATACAAACACGTAGAATTTAAGAAAATACATGGAACGCTGGCGCCGCTAATGAAATGGCTTTGTTGTCACTACAGTAATAACTTGTGTACACAATGAATGGTCCATGCTGAACCAGGTCAGAACAACGCGACAGTAGTTCTCACTGTTCTGCTCTGTAATCATGTAGCGAATGAGTACCGAGTTAAAAGCTAGCGCCGCCATTAAAGAACCTTGCTACACGTTCTTAAAAACCCACTACTCTGGTGTTATACTTCCCGCAACCAGTAATCAGAAAGATCCAGACATTGAAACATGGAAGCTACATCACAGGAAGAAAAAATGACTAACAGAAATTTTCTCTTTCTAAAGCTTTCAGATGAAATTCACAGTCCAACAAAAGTTATTTTGTTACAAGTTAGGCGTCGCTAGTTGTTAGCGTGCCGGAATTTGAATTCTATGATCCGCAGTTCAATTCCCGTCGCTACTAAATCATATTCCGCATGAGGCCGTGTTTGGCTTCTTAGATGACTGCCAAATACCATTATTGATAGCTGCTGTTGATTATGTGCCTTCCTTCCATTATACCAGTTCACAATTAAGGACTGTTAGCGCATGCAACCCTTGTGTAACTTGCGCGAACATCCGAAGCCGACAAATAAGCAGTCTTTTAATACATAAGCTAAACTTATATATTCTATTCCCTTTAATGCTGCATAACCCGCGAATGAACCTTAATATTAATGTATAGGAGACTATTCACTGGTAGAAATGTTGTGAAAATATTAATAATACACGTAATAAAGACGAGAATAACAGTCCGAATAATTATACCATTAGTAATGAATATTTATTAAATTAAAAACTCGAAAAAAATATTAAAAATCATGTTTTAGTTGCAAAGTAGAATAAATGTATAATCATACACCCTTTTCATCTCTTACATGAACCTTAAGTACTTTAGTTTGTCTTACAAGTTTTAAATTAGCACATTCTTTTGTTTACATCCATAAGCCTAATCCGTCATGGCGAAGATAATATCTCACACAGGTTTCATTCACCCTACACGTTTTTGGGGGTGGCTTGTTGCACGAGTTTGGTAGAACCATATGCTACCGTAGACTGAAAGAATGAATGGAAAACACCCAATCGTCAGCTTTAGGAAACGGCATTGCTTTGTCTACCACAAAGTCGTGATTCCCACCCTCAAAATAGACGGTTATCACCTGCATAAATTGCGCGTGCGCAAACAACATATATAGCTAACACGAAAGCCATCCAATGATTGCCAGGAACTGTCAGCCGACCTGTTCAAAGTGATTATTTGCATAATTGGCCCTTAGATCTTCTTAACCGCCAGAAGTGCAACAGGTGGCATTATATAATAATAATATTAACTGAGAATCCTGCATTTTTTTTTTACTGCAACTTCAAATTCTTCGTCTAGAAGTTTGTTATTTTCCACTAGCGACGGAAACCAAACATATCATTTTTGATAGTTATTCTATTACAGACCATACGTAGACACTCAATTGACGCCTTTTATTGAGGAAACAGAAACTAAGCTCACGTCCTATATACGTTACTTTTGTTCAAATCACGACTATTTCAACTACGTCATCTTCTTTGCTAAAAAAAAAAAAGTTCCCCACACACGCGTATAATTGGAAAGCATGACTTACTTAAAATTGGATAAGTACAGTGCATGGAAATCACGAATGGTTTTAGCAAAATAATGTTAAATGAATTTTACTTTTTTAAGACAAACAAACCTAGAGACTCACACACACCCATCATAAATATTTTTTTGAATGTTACGTAATAACAAAACAGTCCTGGAGATTACAATGTAGTACTCTCATTATTAAATATAAAATCGATTTTATCTGTTGTTTGAAAAGGGAACAAAATATAATCCAGATACGATAAATACAAAAACGGTTGAAATAAACGATATTCTTTAACCTTACTTAAAACATCTTCTTATGCAATACAACAAGGTTATCATTACCCCAAAAAATGACCGGCGCCTCAACAGTAAGTATGAAGGCTTAAAATGTTAAATCCCCATTTTGTAACTTAAAAACAAACAAAAAGCCTCTAAAAATAATCCATAAAATTACGTAGTGATATAAACATCAGATTATGGCAGGGGGAATATCTTAATACATAGTTCGTTTATCTTTCTAAATCGAATGATTATGTTATTTTATAAAGTTGGTGACAATTCTGATGACGTGCCATAAAGATGATTGATTAATAAATTGCTAGTAATGCAAAGATTTTAAGAGAAACATTAGTTGCGGTAACACTAAACACTCTGTATGAGTAGTTGGTTGGCTAAACGATATAACCGTTAAACGTATTAGAACATTAGAATACGGTAAAAATTATAAAAACCTCAACCACTCCTCCTCAGTGGTTCAGCTTTAAGTGTGAAGACTTAAAAGGTTAGCCCACAATTCAGAACTACGACGATTACATAAGTTCCCTAATCAGTCACTACAATTTAGAACCAGCTTAGCTCCCAGCTCAACACATCGCGTGTTGTTCAGTGTGATTCAATGATGATTTTACAACACATGGATACAATGCGAGTAATGCCAAGTTGCTTTTATTAATATGTTGATGAAATATTGGCTACTTTCTGAGTTCAGGCAACATATTGTTTGTTTTTTTATTTCCTTCAAGAACTTATGGATGTATTTCATTTATCTTTGAGCGTGACATCAGCCGGTGACTGTTTTGAATTTCGTGGAAATCTAAACGAATGATATTAGAGCTAGCCTCCCCTAATTTAGCAGTGTAAGACTAGAAGGAAAGCAGCTAGTCATCACCACCCACTGGCACCTCTTGGGCTACTCTTTTACCAAAGAAAGAGTATTCTAAGAGTTGGCGGTGGGTGGTGATGACTAGCTACCTTCCCTCTAGTTTTGGCCTGGCACGGCCAAGCACGTAAGGCGTGCGACTCGTAATCCGAGGGTCGCGGGTTCGCGCCCACGTCGCGCTAAACATGCTCGCCCTTCCAGCCGTGGGGGTGTATAATGTGACGGTCAATCCCACTATTCGTTGGTAAAAGAGTAGCCCAAGAGTTGGCGGTGGGTGGTGATGACTAGCCGCCTTTTCTCTGGTCTTACACTGCTAAATTAGGGACGGCTAGCACAGATAGCCCTCGAGTAGCTTTGTGCGAAATTCCAAAACAAACAAACAAACCCTCTAGTTTTACATTGTTAAATTAGGAAAGGTTAGAGCAGATAGCCTTCGTGTAGCTTTGAGCGATATTCAAAATGAAACAAATTTAGTTGGTGTGGTTTGTTGGTGTTTATTCATAAAATGTCACGATATTTAATTAAAAATACCTTAGATTTGAAATTAGATATGCATTGATTAGATATGTTTACGGCATGCTAGATTTCAAATTAGAGAAAGTTTCCTTTGTTGAAGAAGTGAGGTCATACCACACTTCATTTGTTTTTATTTCAATAAAATCTATAAATCTGAAACTCACCTATATGTAATTAGCTACAAAAGTTTTTGTTATTCAGGTTCCAGTTAATCTAAAAATGTACTGCTTTAAACAATGAGATAATTAACAACTGGGCGATACAAAGTGTAACACTTGTTGATATAAAAAATAAACAGCATGTGGTATTAAGGACAATAACGTTACTTAATAATACTCAGCCACGAGCAGACATATCGCATCTCAGACTGTGTAAGCGGCTGATAATTACGACTAAGAAATTAGGCCTACCATATAAATATGCCTAATTTCAATTAAGCCTATTCAAACAAAGGTTTGCCTTGATTATTGTACAGGATGTTCGGAAAGTGACTGTGCACTCATATATTTATTAACAGACATGTTTCAAAATAGAATACAAGAGGTAAATATAAATGAAAATAATAAACAATGTTGAAAGTGACCCCCGCTGGCATCAATACAGGCTTGGATCTTTTTTATTTTGCTTCTAAACACCGCTTTCAGTTGCTGGCTTGAAATGACTGAATAGGCATATGATTACAAAACTGCACAGTGACTTTCCGAACACCCTGTATAATCTTCTTTAATTTTTGTTTGAAGTTTTCAAGCTCTTAAAAAATGTGTTCAATGAATTCAATAAGTCAGTCAATCATCTAAATTATTTTATTCAAAATTAATAAGATGTCGTGAGTCACAATAAAATCATTGAAACTCCAATAATATAATATTTAAATAATATATAATATTTTATAATAATATTTAAACTAAATTAAAATCGTAAGCAGATACAATGAACTATTTTATTGAGAAACTAAATTTTGATTCACTATACTATAGGGCACAGTATGTCCAGGTAGTAAGGGCGCTCGAAGTTTAACTGAGACTCACGGATTCCAACCCCAATTACGTCAAACATACTCGCCCTTTCAGCCGTAGGGGTGTTCTAATGTGACGGTCAATCCAACTATTCGTTGGAAAAAAATTAAGAGTTGGGGTTGGGTGGTGATGACTAGCTGCTTTCCCTCTAATTTTAAAGTGCTAAGTTAGGGACGGGTAGCGCAGACAAGGAAAGGTTTATCTAAATTCCACAGCGTTAATAAAAAGACTGTTTTAGAGAGAGGAATTATCACCATAAATGATTAAAAACTGGTTGGTTCCGTAAAGTATAGGTCTGTTCTGAGAATCGCGATTGTAAGGCTAATGTTGGTTTCTATCAAATGTAATTTTCTTCTTTGGCGTTTGACGTGGCCCAGCATGGTCAGATGGTTAGAGAGCTCTAATCGCAAATTTAAGGTTACGGGATCGAATTTCCGTCATACGAAACATGCTTACCTTTTCAGTCGTGGGGGCGTTATAAGGTAAATGTCAATCCCACTATTTATTGGTAAAGGAGTAGCCCAAGAATTGGAGGTGGGTAGTGATGATTAGATGCCTTCCCTGTAGTCTTACACAGCTAAATTAGAGACGGCTATTTCAGATAGCCCTCGTTTGGCTATGCGCGAAATTCACAAGAAACATGCATTATACTACAATGTTCTACACATTTTTCTCCAATGCTTATGTTATTTAATGTGCCTATAAATATTGAATTAAATCTATCAGTTTAGTTTTGCAAACTTGATGAAGAACCAAGTAAAACAACCACAACAGATGAGAAGACAAAATTCATAATATTTGTCCAACTTTGCCACACAAAGAAAATTTAAAGTTTTGGCAAAGAATAAGATATTGAAATAAAATCCTAATGGGAAGTAAAATCAAGGCGATAAAAGGGCGTTTCTGTAGAAGGAAAAATGTGAATATAAAAGGGGAGAGGTATTAAGGGAAGGATTTCAAAATCATCTGCGACGAGTCATTAAACTGTAGGCGTTTCCCCGAAGAAAAGAATAAAGCAAATTATCGAATCAAAAAACTCTTAATAATTATAGTTTTGTGTCATTGGTAGTTTAACTTAAAATTTCATGTAGTAAGAAATTTTCTTAAGTAATATCAAAATCAAAGAGGAGATATTTTATTAGTACAATAAATTCTAATGGTAAAATGTACTAGTGTAATGCGTATATATTCCATCTGCACATTATAAATGTTTAATTAACGAAACTGAACCTACAGGAGATTACGTTTCTTTTGTTTTATTCTTTTTCAAGTTGAAAACTTTCATGGTGTTCAAAGTTCAAATATCAGGTGTACATGGGAACGAACTTAAGTTTTTGGAATAAGTTCAGAATCCAGATTAATCCAGGTTAATTACACAAATTTAGTATTTAAATCATCTTACACAAAAACTAATATGTTGGAGTGCTTATAATCAAAAACACAAAAACTGTTACAAGTATAAGCTCATCAGGAAGTAAAGGATTCTGACGGTGGAGCTAAAAATATGGAAAATTTATTATCAGAAACTATATATCTCGTCTTGGTTAATATTATATGCAACACTTAAGTTCAGTTACTTTTTTTTTTATTACTATTAGATAGCCCCGCTTCATTTCTAACAAAAATACTCAGGATCGAATCTTCCCCACCACAACATAGCTCTTCTCATGACCTCCCTGAAGACAGCAAACAAATTAGCAGCCAAAACGTTAGACATAAACTAATTAGTATTTACTATTTAGTAACACAGTAATAATTTATTTTGTTGGCTTAGATTACCATACAGGTTATTAACTATGATGATAACTGATATACTAAGCCTAAATTTAGGTACAAGCTTACCGAATGACATGCAGAGGGACGTCTGTGAATAATCTGACTAATTACATCGTTTTCAAGGCTCCATAAACAGGAGACTTATCCGAACTGATCACACGCTTTGAGCCGAGTCAATAAAAACATTTGGTTTGGTCTGAAACAAGACTGCTACTAACTTCCATGGAAGAGCAATCCTGGGCTAATTTATCTTTTGTTGCTACCACATTAGACTTCCTTTTCCTCCTCATTGACCTATTGAGACTTAATAACCACAAAGTTGAGCTTGGTGGGCGCTGGCTTATAAATCCAAGTTTATCTAAATTTCGATTAACCTAATTGTTTTTATACCCACATTTTGCAGTATACTTTCACAAGTCGACTTATCTAGGTATCCTACTTTCTATCCTTTATTCGCTAACTGTATTTTTTTAGAGTTGTTTGAAGAGAAATTAAGTCCCAATAAGAACTTGTCTATACACATTTCTGTAAAACCATAACTAAGGTAAAAAAAAACTTTTTGTTTACAAAACAAAATGTTTTTTAGTCTCAAATTTATGTAAAACTAAAATGTATTTTTAATCTCAATTCAAAATTAACTGTTTATACATTCACCTTCCATTTAACTTCAACCCTTTCTTTCCTTTATCTCATTTTATTGTCGCTTTAGTCCTGATGGACTAGGAGGAGCATAGTAATTACCACGCTCGGAATGTGAATCCGTGGGCTCATGGTTCGCGATGTGGTGCCTCAAAACTACGCTGCGTATTTTTCAGTCGTCAAACTCACTACTCAATCACACAAAAGTAGCCCAAGTGCTGGTGATTAGTGCATATGACTAGCTAACAGTCCTCTAGTCCAGTGTTTCCCAGGGAACTGCGGCCTCCCTGGGGGCAGTAAAGCTCTCTGGAGGATCACTAAAAAGTAGGCCTGACACAAAGGTACCGAATTGATTTTAATTTTAAATAAAAAGTAAAGTGATAAAAATTATTCTGAATCAATTGAATTATTTAGTGTATCGAAAGGATATGTTGTTGTTTTTACTGCATCACTGTTTTCAAATCATCATGTTCAAGTCATATTATTAATATCAAGGATGCCTCAGAACAGATAGTTTGAGAAGCACAGCTTTGGCCTATCAGTTTCTAAAGTAAGGTGGCTATGTGCGGATAACCATTTTAGTAGATTTGCGTGAACGTTGTGACATGAACAAACTTAGAAATCTATCCAGTATTTTCTCTTATGATTGTTTTCGAGCACATTCATATGAGGTACACAAATGTCTATGGCCCAGCATGGCCAGGTGGATTAAGACGTTCGACTCGTAATCTGAGAATGACGGGCTCGAATCCCCTCGCGCCAAACATGCTAGCCTTTTCAGCCGTGAGGGCGTTATAATGTGATGGTCAATTCCACTATTCGTTGGTAAAAGAGTAGCCCAAAAGTTGGCCGTGGGTGATAATGACTAGCTGCCTTCCCTCTAGTCTTATACTGTTAAATTAGTGACGACTAGCGCAGATAGCCATCGAGTAGCTTTGCGCGTAATTCAAAAACAAACAAACAAATACAAGCGTCTAACATTATGGTGCAACCACGAATACATTTATTCAGACAATAAAAAAGAATGTGGAAAAGCGCAATCAGTGTAAATACAAATATTCGCTATAACACCTGTGTCTTTCTAAAGATTTTAACAACTCGTCACGTGGTTATTCTAAGAATGAAAGATGCTGGCAACATGTAACCCGAGTTTTGTTGTTTAAAGGTGAACTTTTAACTATAATTTATTTATGTAGAACCTGACGGATTTATACCTGAATTACTGTGTGTGTGTAAGTGTTTTCTTATAGAAAAGCCACATCAAACTATCTGCTGTGTCCACTGAGGGAACCTGCATTAAATTCCAAGGTTTATAACAAAAATTGTTAACTCACAGATAAACTTCACTCCGTTCGCTGTCTCAGAAACATTGGTCAGACAAACTATATATGTTTTACATTAAATCTGTAAACTATTTTACAGCTGGTTATTATTTTTTTACATTTCACACAAAATGATTGCATGGTTTTTAAAACTATGAAACTGGCACTTGTAAAACTATCATTGCACATTTTCTCTCAGTAACACATTCGTTGCTCTTTGAGCCTTTCATTTTGTATTGGCCCGTCAGTGGCACAGCGGCATGTCTGTGGACTCACACTGCTAAAATATGGGTTTCAATACCCATTGTGAGCAGAGCACAGATAGTCCATTGTGTAGCTTTGAGCTTAATTATAGATAAGACAAAGAAATACTTTGTACTGAGTTCAATTGAAAAAAAAATTCAGTTCAAGACCCCTCTGTCAGAACGATTTTATTCCCAACCTAAAAATAATATTCCGCTGTTAATTTTCTGCTCGTCGGTTTTAACCATAGATTTCATAGTTATCAAAATATGTCTAGATGCAGAAGCATTTAGAACTTTAGCGTTAAAAACTTATAATTTGCAAGTTAAAGTGAAAAGCTGATGCCTTTAACTTATGCTAAGAAAACCAGATGCAGTCACTATGTTTTGAATTAAGCACAAAGCTACACAATGGGTTATCTACGGTCTGCCCATCACGGGTATCGAAACCCGGATTTTAGCAGTGTGAGTCCACAGACATGCCGCTGTGCCATTATGGAGCCAGCCACTATGAGTGTTCTAAATCCTCATTTTCTTTCAAGTTACATTCGTTAATCGAATTGTTTTTTGCGTTTATGTTTAAGCTACTAAAATACCTTAGTCACCATTCCAGATTTTAAACTACTTTCCAGTGGGAAAACAGACATTTAGTAGCAAATTACAGTCCACTATCTTTGCTAGCGAAGTAACTGTCTCTCTTATTATGCACCCA
The DNA here is from genome assembly GCA_011833715.1 of Carcinoscorpius rotundicauda. NCBI lineage: Eukaryota > Metazoa > Arthropoda > Merostomata > Xiphosura > Limulidae > Carcinoscorpius > Carcinoscorpius rotundicauda. The sequence continues at coordinate 51,124,396 of CM022396.1, read as the reverse complement.
AGAATTAAAGTGCAAGGAATCTCTTTTGGTTTTAAACGAATTGAACTCTACTCGACAGCTCCATGATCTAGAATATTATTATGGAGTCAACCCGCTTTCTTTATTGAGGGTGGTCCCCTTCATTTTTCATTTATTGGGGGGGGAAAACAATAATCTTAGTTTCAAAAATGTTATTGATCATGTTCCTGTTTTACAGTTCGTTTTCTCCTTCTTACTTGTTAATCTGTATGGAATTCAGAGCATTTTCCAGGTTCTTAAACATGAAATAATATTATGAAATGAAATATTGGTAAATAACAACACAGTGAGTGTCTGTTTTAGTTCATGCTTTATCAAATATTTATGTCAGATTTTTACAGATCTTAGGATCAATGTATCCTCTTTGTTTTATAACCATTTTTTCTTCTTGAGATTCAGAGTATTTTGTACTAATCTTAAAGTTAAATAATTAATAGCCTACATTATTAAACAGTTGTTGAAAATTACAAAAAGAAATAGCTTATAACTTTACAAGTTCGTGTGATGCAAGAAACTTCACTTTTTGTTGACTCCAAGATGATGGTCTCTAGCAGACGCAGCTTTCTAGAGCACTGTCACATCAGCCAAGATGGGGCAATACCAGCACCATTTTCAGACGTCGGCCTCCTACTGGTGTGTCTTTCTTGCACTATGGAATATTCTCCCCGTAATTACGTCATATCCAGTTGATACCAAAGACAGCAGCGTCCTATAAATGCAGTCATTTTGGATGTGTCCTGTGCAGTGGTAGAGCCTTTTTGGAATATACAACGCCCTTCTGTGAGAGTGGTCATTTTTTTATTATCCATACGACTCAGGATGTGTAACCATCTCGGAAAAGCTCCAGGGCGTTGTGGACATGAGGTAATCCAACTGATCATAGAGAGTTTTTACTCTGGTTTATTCTATTTGAATGCACAATAAACCAAATAAAACCTCTCCACGACAGCAGGGTTTAGTTTGTGGTTAAACCTCCAGGTCAATTCATCATTCTTTGGTATCGCTATTTGTACTTCATTTTATTTTATAGGTTTCGAAAGCAGAAATATTTTAAGTAGACAATGATCACCAAAGAAAAGACGTTAAACAGACTGACCACATATTGGCGCTTATGAGTCCTGTTTCATCATACACCAGACGTCCAGGACTTAAAGTTGACATAAAATGACATAAAGTTCACTCATCAAACAACCTTTTTTGGTTTCATTAACCTAATTTTCGAACAAATAGTCGATTTTTTTTCTTAGCGCCTTCAAAAGCTTCCAACGTACTAATCTTCAACTATTAAATTTTGTTTGGTTGTTACATTGCATTTGTGAAATGGATTGAGTTTTACGTTTATGATAGATTATTAATATTTTCTGTCCCTAAAATTTTTCTTTAGAGTTGGTATAAAGTTGTTTTAGAATATTTGTCTAATGTTTCGTAAGCTACATCACTGAAATGCTATCTTATTAATTTCAAGTATTGCTTTTGGTTCAATATTATTGGCAATAACATCTACAACCAGGGAATATTGAGTAATAAGATATGTATCTATATGATTTACTTTATATTTAAATGGCTCATTATTAAACCACCATCTTAGTTGAAACTATCATTTTCTTTGAATCTCTAAAAGAGAATTTTCGTTATGACTAGTATCTTCATCTTCATGACATAATTCAACAGAAATAATACTCTTAACGAGTATCTTTACCGGAATCATCTTCTCTTTGCTTTTCATCCTTGATGGTTTCTCTGCTTTATTTTGCTAAAAGTGTTAATACCCCTACTAGCAGTCCTGAAATATATTTTAACTTCAAGTAGGTTTGTCGTCATCACTGAATTTACTTCTATTTCACATATTTCAATTTGATTACCTAGTATTATCTTTTCTACTGTACAGGTGTCTTCTAGTTGATGTAATGCACCTGGTATGTCTAGTACTTTTCGCTCTCGCTTTCAGCTTTCACTGCTAGTTAGAAGTTTCTGTGAAAAAAAAACCGAGTGAATAAGTCTCTCTCTGTCAGAACATAGCCTCTCCATCAGCAAGCACTGCGTAGTGCTTCCCTATTAGCGACACATGCCCACGAAGTACCTTACGTCTCAAGCTGAACTACACCGGACTCGGAGAAGATATGACCCTCAGACAAGTGGCATGTAGGCCCACCGACATGTGAATATGCTCTGATGTCCATGAACCAGATCCGCTCTCTATGGGAAAATAGTTCGACTGCCTGGTGGACAACTCGAGAGTGATTAACGAGAGAGTAAATCCTGATAGAAAATTCGAAGAGGAGCCCTAAAGCGGCTTGATGACCCCATTCTAGCAGTCATCCTGACTCAACTCCCAGTCGTCTCGACCAGATTTCTCTACATGTCCAACGAGATATTGAGGCTAATGCTACGCAACTCTCTCTCACTTTAATACAACTCACGCAAAAGTAATCTTTATCAACCTTCATCTACCAAAGCCCTGTGGCGATGGGTAAACGACAAAGTAGCAGGTGTTGTCATAAGGCTAAGACTAATGTCAGTACTAATAGACCACATCATTTTCTGTTTGTCAATGACTATATTCTGAGCACCACAACTGAAGCAGATGTGCAGCGAAATATGGACTTATTTGCCACCTACTGTGGCAACTTCAGTTTTACCGTCAGTATGCGGAAAACTGAAGTGATGTACCAATCTGCTTCATGAAAACTGTACCAAGAAACTAACAGTCATGAGCAAATTCACCAGCCTAGCTATTGCACTGTCTCTCTGTGTTCGCATTGATTACTAAACCAAATCTAGAATATCTACTATTGGCTACTATTGCTATTGGTAAGCTACATTCATCAGTTTGTGATCAGAAAGAGGTGATACTCAAAACCAAGCTGAAAGTCTACAGGTCGGATGTGCTCACTACCTTCCTCCACGTGTATGAAATATGAACTGTCTACCAACTGCGTGCCAAAAAAAAATAAACTCAGTCGTTTCCATCTCTACTGTCTTCGTAAACTTATTAACATCAAATAGTAAGACAAGAACACTTTCATCGAAGTTCTAAACAGGTCTGGCATAATCAGTATTCATATTCTATTGAGAAAGACACAACTACGCTGAGTCTGCCATCTTGTCAGAATTACAGACAATCACCATCCCCAAACACATCTTATTCATTGAACTGCAGACCAGATCACGCTCTCGTGATGGTCAGAAGAAATGGTGCAAGGACAAATTCTAGATTGCGCTAGAGGACTGCGACATTGCTCATAATGCTTGTGAAACTCTTGCCCAAAACTGCTCATCCTGGAGGAGTGCTATCACAAAGAGAGTAGCCACCTTGTATCCTGATGCCCCAAAACAAGTATTAAACACGTACAGCAACAGGAAGTAACAATCAGCCCCCACCTGTCTTGTCCTTATTGCACCAGATATTTCAATTCAGAATGGGACTAATCAGTCACCTCTAAACACACAAACTTAATAAATGATAATGAATATGATTCTGTCCAATCATAAAAGACGAACCATATACGTGAGAATATTATAACTCCAAATATTCGCGTCCGATTTTAATCAAATTTAGCACAAAAGTTGTGTGTTCTCTTAGAAGTATTTTTTCGCAATTTGACGAGTTTATCTCGATCATGAAGCTCATACTAAAGGTTAATTAATTTAATTTCAATGGTACCAGAGTTGGACTTCAAAAACCGATCAAACTCCAATTACGAAAAGAATTCTAGCACTAAGACCTACTTTATTTTAAAGTGAGAAAGTTTCTGGTGTATATGTAGAGTGAAGTCTTCCTAGTTCTTTTTTTTTCTTTTTCTTGAACTTTATATTAAATAGTAGTTAATTCTTATACATAATTCCTAAAAAGTATTGTAACATTAAAATTGCCTAACCACGTAAAGTTGATTATATATAAAGTCAGAAATGTCAAAATCACAAATCCCAGTAGCATGTTAGAACTAACAAAAGTGTATTTGCTTTAAAATTCAAATAGTATAAATAAAGCTCATTTTCGAAGCCGATTTCATTAGACTATCATATAGATTTTATCAGGCATAACGTAAAAGAAGAAATATATGTATATATATATATATATTATCTAATTTAAGGTACAGCACAGTCACGAGAGGTTTCATTGTTAACATATTACTGAAGCTTGAAGTTGAAAAAGATACAATTCTGAATGAAAACAGTTTCAAGGCACACTGTTTGTCAGATCGAGCTACTTCATCCATAATCGATGTAACTCATCATAAAAGGATTTGAACTTGGCCTAGTCACCAGTCTGTCCAACTGTGGTTACAGAAAAACAACTTCTAGGATTTTGAGGCAGTAGATGTGTTATAAGAATGACAGTAAAATCGAACTTTTTAGTCTCACATAAATAGCCCAAGAGTTGGAGGTTAGTTGTGTTGACTTGATGCCTGTCCTCTAATCTATCGCCTCAAAAATTATGATAACTATTGCAAATAGCCCTTGAATACATCAGAGCAAAATTCAATAAATAAATATACTCTAAAATTAAAAGTACTAAATAAAGTTCCCAAATATCTTGGTTTCCCACCCCTTATAAATTTATACTTAAATTAAGCTGTTACTTAAGGTTAACAATGCAAGTGAGAAACATTCCGTAATCCTGGAGTAACTTCAAAAAATTCAAGAAATAAATACAACATTCATTGTTCACGTCGGCCCGGCATGGCAAGGTGGGTTGTGTTCGACTAGTAATCCGAGAGTCGCAGGATCAAACCCCCGTTACATCAAACACGCTTGTCCTTTCAGCCGTAGGGGCGTTAAAACATTACGGTTAATCCCACTCTTCGTTGGTAAAAAGAGTAGTTTAAGAGTTGGCTGTGGATAATGATGACTCGTCACTTTCCCTCTTGTCTTAAACTGCTAAATTAGAGAAAGCTAACGCATGCAGCTCTCGTGTAGCTTTGCGCGAAATTCAAAACAAATCTTCACATCACATTTATTTTACTAAACTCTTCTATTTAATTATCAAATTACTTTAAAATTTACAACTTAGTCTAATTCGGTAATGTAAAACAGCTTAGAACAGTAACATTCTAGTGTTTATAAGTGCTTAAAAATGTAAAATACATTGACTTAGTGAGGGCGTCTGACGTCCGGAAACAAAACATTACTTGGCGCCCCAACAAAAAAAACTCCCAACTCAGGTCTTCACAAAATTGCTAAACTTCCTATCAGCTGTGAGATTTCGGTGTATTTTAACCACTCTAACATCGAAAATCAAAGAACTCCCATAGGTATGATATTTGTAATGATATACTAAAATATTATGCCAAGCATAAAAAAAAAATATTTTGTTAAGCCTTAGTCTTGTGTAAAATAGTAAAATTCTAGGTAAACTGGTTGTTAATTTAATTATCATGAACCTGGCGCACGGGGTCAAATTCCGTCTTCACTACACCATTGGGTGAGGAAAGCTCACATATCTATATTTTCCTCAAATTACTGGTTCATTGATATATAAGCTACACTTTTTCAAGCTCAGTTCATATTAAGGAACAATATAAGATATCGCACAGAATAGGCTGCTACAATAATATTGAAAATTACAAATTGTTTTATTTGTTTTGAATTTCGCCCAAAGTTATTCGAGGGCTATATGTACTAGCCGTCCCTAATTTAGCAGTTTAAGACTACAGGGAAGGCAACTAGTCATCATCATCCACCGCCAACTCTTGAATTACTCTTATTACCAACGAATGGTGGGATTGACTGTCACATTATAACGCCCTCACGGCTGAAAGAGCGAGCATGTTTGGTGCGACCGGGATTCGAACTCGCGACTCTCGGATTTCAAGTCGAACGCCTTAACACGCTTGGCCATGCCGGGCCTAGAAAATTACGAAATATTAACAAGAAAATATTTTAAGAATTGCAGTTGACCAAAAACTAGAATCACTTGGTTCGGAAATGTTTATTTTTTGGCGTTGTAAAGAAACAAAAACGAAAGGCAGATAAAACGATTCGAATTTTATAGGTTGTCCTTAAAACTAATCATCTGAGTGGGGGTGGAGCCCACGAGTTCTGTAATGCCTGCAGCTGCCGAAGTCCAGTGTGAGCAGATGCACGCTCGTCATTGAGACCTTTATCTGCCACCAGTCAGGCGCAAGAAAGTTGACCTGTGATTATCGTACACTTGAGAATCAGCACTGCTTGTACACGATAGCGCGCTGGCTAAGGTGCCTTGACCTCACAACACCACCTCCAAGGGTCTTGCTCTAGCCCGACGTTCTGGCGCCCTGAAAAATCAAACGTTAGTGTACACTATCACATCACAAAGAAGGTTTCGAAAATTAAGGGTTTCACCTTTTTAGATGAAGTCTTTTATCGTATTTCTGAATTGATCAGTGTTGGCACTAAAGAGAGAGGTTGTGGAAAAACACGCCTGGTAATAATTCAGTGGTCTAATAAAAAAACAAGAGAGAGATTTTGATCGTCGGCTAGCCCTTTTATTCCACATTTATCTTGCACGGTGATGTTTTTATTGCTTCAAAACACATAAGGAGTGGCGCTATGAGGGTGTTGTATGAACATACATCAACCCGGACAGAGGACAGAATGACACAATATAGTGATAAAGTTCTTTTTAAAAATATCAAGTTATTTCCTATTGTTTTTTCCCTCGAAAATTGGAAGAATTTGCTATGATATCATCATCAACTTTACATATATTCACGGGTATATTTTGAAAAATAAAGAAAAATAATATTATCATTATTGAATAATTACAATAACAGTGTAGTAATCTACGTTCTTTATTATATTGTTTAGCAAGAGATGTATCTTCTCGTAATTTATGACGTTATATCGAATTTCTATCACGTCAGACACAATGTAGTAACTATAGCGTCCTCTATCGACGTGTATGTGTTCCTTTAATCATTTGTACACCATAATTCGGCAACAAATAATCAAAGGATCTTTCAGTTTCCTATTAATACAGGAATACAGGGTTATAAAGAAGCTATTAGAACAGATGTAATCTTCGACGTAGCAAAACTAAAAGCATACATACGATCAAATTAATAAATTTAAATAAATCCATTCTCTTTTTTATTTACTTTTGTGAAATAAGATGCAGAAGATCTCTATAAATTACGACGAAAAATTTAATAAATATCACTACAATATTGTTTTCACTAGCATTCTAACACTCGAAGACGAAATGCATACTTTAGGAATTATCTTTCGCATCAGAACGTCGAATCCCCGTCACACCAAATATGCTCACCCTTTCAGCCGTGAGGGCGTTATAAAGTTTCGATCAATTCCACTATTCGTTGGTAAAAGAGTAACCCAAAAGTTGGCGGTGAGTGGATGACCAGCTGCCTCCCCTCTAGTCTTACACTGCTAAATTAGGGACGGCTAGCGCAGCTAGCCCTTGTGTAGAATTGCGCGAAAATCAAAACAAGCCAAATTCATCAGAACGAGTGCAATTTTATTAATGAAAGGATTATAGGCAGTTAGTACAAAGAATGCGTGTTTTTATTACAAATTTGGAACTATTATGTAGAATTTACATTATTCAACGTTCTTTTATCTCAGTTTCACTTAAAATAAATGTTTGAAAATAGAAGTAAAGTTAGACTACACAGCCCAATAATAGTAACTATTATAAGTAATAATACTTGTTGTCGAAGCTTAACATAGTATGTCATGATCCTCATGCTTTGTGGTGTACAGTTCATCCATCTGCAATATTTCACACACAACTGTTGTGAACTTTATGTAGGTTATACCATATCCAAATAAATGATGTCTTGGGTATCTGAAACTAAAACATATAGTATTGCTGGATAGTATTCAAACATGATAATTTAATGCTTTCCTTTAGAATACTGTATATTTAGCAGATATATATTTCAATGCTAAAACCAAAATTCACGCTAAGTAAATTTTAATGTCTACCTGTTAAGAATATGACAACTATTTGGAAAAGCATTTATTTATGTATAATTTTATCAGAGTGTGCAAAGTGGATGTACACAAAGTTTTAAAAACAATTATGAAAACATTATAAAGTGTTAATTAAGTATCAACATTTTGGGATTGCAACTTCCCTTTTATTGTAAGATAACGAACTATCCCACAATACAGTCAATGACTGACTTGAACTATCCCAGAATACAGTCAGTGACTGAAACGAACTATCCCATGAACTAACTGACATGAACTATTCCAGAATATATTGTGATTGAGAGTATGATCCTTATGCATTTGGCATATTATAATATATTATTTATTCTAATATGCCATTCAGTCATAAGTCCTTGGAATAGTACCTTGTGTAGTAAATAATCACTCATGGTTCCCAGAACACACATATTACATGACATAAATCAGGGTTTTGTTTGGTAAGAGTTACTTTCGCCATGTTAGAGACAACGGAAAGTTTTAAAGTTTCAGTAGGAGCTGCACTGAAACTTTTTACAGAGTAATGAAACTATTACTGTTGGTAATAGAAACAGTAGATGAAGAAAACTCACGCTCTTTATAAGTGATGTTAAGTGACTCGGTGTATTCTTTTTACGCGACACAAGACAACCCAATATATATAATGTCAATTTCAAAGCTGTAAACACAGACGTGAAATTTTACCTTCAACTAAACCGTAGCTACTCAAAATAACAACAACAAAATAACAAAATAAAATACTGCTTCGGAGAGGTAACTAAAACAAAAGGTTGAAACGGGTATCGGGCTTTAAAGATTAGGATGACCACAGCTTTACGAAGGGTGCTCTTTACGGATGAATTCTAATTCGAATAGTTTGACAACAATGATAGATAGTTCGTTGGATGGCAGAGAGGAGGCGTATCACGGTCAACGTCCAACATCTACACTGAAACATGCTTGGTTCTAACACAAGTGTGGGCTGTATCCCTGTCTGTGGTTTTGAATGTCTGCACAAAATTTATGACACCTTGACTTCTGACAGGTACAATCAGATTTTTATTCATCATGTCATCCCCCTGAAACAAGACCTGTTGCGTGGTGATTCATCTTCCAGCGAAATTATGACTCCATACATGCAGCCAACGTGGTGAAACTATACCTGAAAGAAAAGAAAAAAAAACACACTAAAGAAACACTCCAATCATGGCTTGACCTGAACAGAGTTCTAATGTGAACACTAGTAATGTTGTGTTAGATTGAGCTGGGGTGAGAGGACTAAACGGCAAGCAAACAGCTTGGGTGAATTGTGCGAAATAATAATAACATTCGGAAAAATATTTCACGATCATGCATCGAAAAGCTTATGGTAGCATTTGAACAAAGTCTAGCGACTATTACATTGTATAACCTATCCATTTGTTAATATTAAATATTAATTCACAATTTGACTGCAAAATCCTATCGTTTGTGGCTTCTTTATGCGTAAAAACCAGCCGCGCATTCAATGATTGTATATACGTTTTACATTTCCAGTAAGTTACAAATTTGTGGTGAAAAACATATGTGTTAAACGTTTCGGATATTAATCCCGTTTAAGTTAATTATAAGTTAGCTTAAGTAATATTAATATTAAAAGTATTAATGTAAAAATGATGCTTGTTATCAATCATTCGAACTTCACAAGACATCTGGGTCGTAAATCTGAATGTTTTATATACTTTTCTAACACTCTATGCAACTTTCCACTTTTCTAAATCATAAACATTTGTTTAAAACAGCAGCATTTTATGAATGCTCACCCATTGTTTTGCTTTTAATTTAGGGCCTGGCATGGCCTAGGGCGTTAAGGCGTGCGCTTCGTAATCTGAGGGTTACGGGTTCGCGCCCGAGTCGCGCCAAACATGCTCGCCCTCCCAGCCGTGGGGGGCGTAACATGTGACGGTCAATCCCATTTTTCGTTGGTAAAAGAGTAGCCCAAGAGTTGGCGGTTGGTGGTGATGACTAGCTGCCTTCCCTCTAGTCTTACACTGCTAAATTAGGGATGGCTAGCACAGATAGCCCTCGAGTAGCTTTGTGCGAAATTCCAAAACAAACAAACAATGCTTTTAATTTTGCACAAAGCTACACGAGGACTATCTGCGCTAGCCATCCCTAATTTAGGAGTGTAAGACTAGAGGGAAGGCAGCTAATCATCACCATCCACTGCCAACTCTTGGGCTACTTTTTTACCAACGAGTAGTGGGATTGATCGTTATATTATAATGCTCCAAGGCTAAAAGAGTGAGCATCTTTGGTATGACGAGGTTCGAGTCGAGCACCTTAACCAGGTGGCCATGTCGGAACGAAATGATGCTGAAGCACCTATTATGCTATTCAAAATTTATATGGTATCTCCTGCGTCTGCTCTGTTGCTAAATCTGGATTGTGACTATTTATTTAACTGTATTTCACTTTATATATATATATTTTTAGCAGAAACTGATGCGTTAATTCCAACCAGCACTGTAGAAAGAATTTTTTAAATAGCAAAACACCACCACTTAAGTAAAGAAATCTCTTCTAAATTTATAACGTCGATATATGTTGCAAACCAGGATAGCTCAAATTAGCCTATACATCCGCCTATTCTCACCTCCAATATACACAGTCCTCTTACTGCGTTTATGAGATTTCTCTGACTTGCGCACCTTGTGCGATAGCGTCCGGGGTCGCGAGCTGCTGCGCCTAATTACTGCCTGGCATTCCGGATCTAGGGGAGTGGTTAACTACATTTAACCCACGATCTATAAGAAAAGAGGCGCGTGCAGGTTAGACGCAACTAGCAGTCTACTACCGCTTCACAAATCTCTGATGCGTTCATTTCTCCCTCTCTTCTTTTCCACCCCCACGTTCAAGGACAACATAAGCGCACGATCTAAGCATGACATATTATCCATCACAAGTAAAGGATGTGTAGAATGGATCTCTGTTTAGTCACTTAAGTCTTCCGAAATTAAGGTACGAGAATCAAATAAAAATTCATAAATATATTTATATATGTATGTGTCTGTCTGTCTGTTTGTGTATACTTACCAAATATATCAAATGAGGTCCGTAATACGAAATTTCTAGTCACTGCATAGGGGTTCTTTTCTGACATATAAACATATGTATCTATACCTTTTTTTGCAGATACATAAATTTAATTTGTTAATGAGCGAAAATGAACATAATCCGACGTCACCACTGTGTTCGTGAAACAAGCAAAATTAATAGTGCATCAGTGCACGTTTGTATATTCTAGAAACAATAACTGTTATCGTGAGGGGTCACTTTTCTTCATCATCCTCGTTGTTTGTAACATTTTGAAATTCCTTCTGTTCTGAAAACCGATGAGTGAAAGTTTGGTTTGTTTTGAATTTCGTGCAAAACTACACAAGGGCTATCTGCGCTAGTCGTCTCTAATTTAGCAGTGTAAGACTAGAGGAAAGCCAGTGGTTTGTCATCATCACCAACCGTCAACTCTTCGGCTACTCTTTTACCAACGAATGGTGGGATTGACTGTCACAATATAACGTCCCACAGCTAAAAGGGTAAGCATGTCTGGTGTAACTGGAATTCGAACTTGCAACCCTTAGTTTAAGAGTCGAGTATTTTAACCACCTGGCCGTGCTGGGTATGAGTGAAAGTAAAGGAAAGTACATTACAATATATTACAATAACCACACTACACCTACCATGTGCCGACGAGACCTTTCGTTAATAGCAGTCAATTTGATGGAGCGTCTGTATTTCAAGAAGAGAAATAGATTTTTAAAATATTTTCACTTGTAATGTGAAAAATATAGCTTTGACATGTCAAAAGACGTTCAACTTCTTATACGAAAAAAATCAGTTTTTTCTACTAAAAAATCAAACTAAAAATAAAATGTCATAAAACCCTTTTGAATTTCGGGCAAAGCTACTCGAGGGCTATCTGCGCTAACCGTTCCTAATTTAGCAGTTTAAGACTAAAGGGAAGACAGCTAGTCATCACCATCCACTGCCACCTCTTGGGCTACTCTTTTACCAACGAATAGTGGAATTGACCGTGACATATAATGCCCCCACGGCTGAAAGGGCGAGCAAGTTTGGTGGGACAGGAATTCGAACCCGCGACCCTCAGATTACGAGTCGCATGCCTTATCCCATCTGGTCATGCCGGGTCTTTTTTGTTTTACTTTAACAGGGTATTTAAACTAAACATGTCTGCCAAACAATTTCTTGCCCTCCTAATTGTAAGTCTATGTGGCAAAATATTGTTTTTAACTCGGTTTAAGGGCCTGGCATGGCCTAGCGAGTTAAGGCGTGCGCTTCGTAATCTAAGGGTCGCGGGTTCGAATCCAGGTCGAACCAAACATACTCGCCCCCCAGCCGTAGGAGCGTCATAATGTGAGGGTCAATCCCACTTTTCGTTGGTAAAAGAGTAGCCCAAGAGTTGGCGGTGGGTGGTGATGACTAGTTGCCTTCCCTCTAGTCTTACACTGCTAAATTAGGGACGGCTAGCACAAATAGCCCTCGAGTGTGCGAAATACAAAAACAAACAAACACACTCGGTTTATTCTCTTGTTTTGACTTGGACTTTTTAAAAAGACCAGTTTTTTGCTATTATGGAGAAACTGGTTGACCTATAGTATGTACGATCATGACGTCTGACCAATATTCACAAAAACAAATTCAGATTGATTCTTGTGATGTACACAATCTTTAAACGAAATTCGAGAAAATCAAAGGATTTTGTCTGTTTGTAATTAAGCACAAAACTACATAATGAGCTGTCTGCGCTGTTCCCACCACTGGTATCGAAAACCCAAATTTTCAGAGGAGTAATTCCGCAAACACACCGCTGTACCACTGTTGGGATAAATCAAATAAAACTGTTTCGAGTTATACTGGTCATATTCATACGTACAGGTAGAAGTGAAAAAAATATCCCCACCTAGTTGGATAAAAATATAAACACGTGGTATATTAGACGTATTTTCGTTCGATCAAAACTTCCCTCATGAATTTCACACAAAGCTACATGAATGTTATCTGCGCTAGCCATTCCTAATTTAGCAGTGTAAGACTAGAGAGAAGGCAGCTAGTCATTACCACCCACCGCCAACTCTTTTACCAACGATTGACCGAAAACGTTATAGCATTATAATGTTTGACGTGAAAGGATTTGAGCCAGCGACCCTCAGATTACGAGTCGACCGCCTTAACTACCTGGCCATTCATACGATAGAGGATGGAAACTTAGATGGTATCACGGTAAACCTGGATCTTACCTGACATAAATAAACCAATCGTTGTATTTTACATTACGTACCACAAACATCAGTTAAAAAGATATTGACAGATATTTTCACAAGTACCATATAACACGACGGATTTGATTTTAAAACGAACAGCTGCTATCGTGAGTACGTTTTCACTTCAGCATATAAACTATTATATAGTTGTTTTAAATTAAATCAATGAATACTCCCGACAAAGCACTGATATGTTTAACCTAATTTGTTAAACTTATATATCTTGTAATTTTAACGTTCGTATACAGTCATCCATAATTTAGAACTGCAAACAGGGTAGTTAATTAGTAACAGCACCTGCATATGTGGTTTCTCTTAAACCTATTCTGGTATTGATTGTTAGCAGCACATCTAGGTTCGAATATTGAACTTTCCTATGTGCTAACCACATCACGAAACCATAAAAACCGTATGCGCATTTTGTATAACAAAGCCTTAAACATGTAACTGTAGTTGAAACAATGAGTTTACAAACTGAAACTGATATTCATATTGTAACAAATTTAATGTTATTCTAAATTAAATCCAGGTTTGTTTAAATTTAATATATATTTAGTATTGTGTGTAACTTATATTGTTAAATGTATATTGCAGAAGTTCCGCCTGTTTTCTAAATTTGTAGAATATTCTCGAAAGTAAGAATCAACTATATATTTTTTTACGAAAGCATTACCGTATCTTGGAATATTGTTGAGCCAAATGAGCTTTCTAGTACTTCGCTTGAAGATTATAAATCGACACGCTGAGAGACAGTTCAATAATATTGTTTAGTCGCAACGGTTAGTTACTATAAGCTTCGGAAGCTATAATTGTGGCAAACCCTTATTAATCAGAAAACTACAGGTAAGTGACCAGGAATGTTTATGGATTTTGAACATTACAAACTGTTTAACTTCAGTGATCAGCTTCAGATGTTAGTATTTCTTCGATGACATCTGATATTTTCTTCGAGAAAAAAACTCATGTGAAGAATAGCGCTAGCTAGCATTTCCATCAAGTGAAGCGTATCTGTGTATGAACATAAAAGTAATTTGCGCATCGTGAACTGTCGACAAAGTATTTAGTTCTAGAACAAATAGAGGACTTAACATTGTTTATAAGCTTATGAAAACTTTCGCATATAAATTAAACTTAATCTGCTCTTTGTAAACCGTAGATAAAATATTCAGTTCCAGACCAGATAGAAGACTCAGTGTTGTTTATACGTTTGTAAAATTTGTGTACGTAAATCATTATTTGTAGCAAATATTTGTAATAACCGTAATTACAAATTGTATTATTGCTCGTTTATTAAAATACATCTGTGTTAAGAAAGAAAATTGTGTGTGTTAATCTTGTTGGCAAATATCATAAATTTAATATATATCAACATTTAATTAACTTCTAAATTGAAAATAAAATTTTCGCTTGTTTGAAAACTCGCCGAGATAAATTATTATGCGTAACAATATTATTCAGTTTCGTAATATGTTTCTAATATATCGCTAAGTAATTAAATACCACTTATTTCTTGAAACGTCATAATAAAACTGTCTTGAGACTGAATATTGATAACGTTGATCAAAAGTAATTCAGAATCAATAATAATTAATAAATCAATGAAGCTGATTATAAGCGCAATTAATACGCAAGAAAAAATGATCGGAATACATTGATTTATTCCTTGCTGTCATCAAAATTCTTATTTGCGTTTTACTTTCTTTTGTGTAAATTTCGTTATCGATAAAGAGATGTTATTGGAGTTCAGAAGGATATTGACAGTGCGAAGCAAATTTCCTTGAACACTATATAGTATACTATTGTATACTACTTCACATTCATATCATCAAGTATTCAAAACACATTTGATAAGTGTGTAATTTATTTATTTATTTATCTGATCGACGCGGAGAATCAGGTCTGGTCTTTCGCGGACTCTCTTTTCTCCAGGTGCACCGTTGTCCTCACTGCGGGGGTGGAGTGACACTCTGTAACCAGTAGTTGAGGGTTATTGGTATGCGGACGGACCTAATGTGAATGAAAGGGACTCTGTGATTAGTGCTGATGTCTTGTAGCCCGACATTGTTTTTAATGTCAGTACCCTGCTGCCAGATAGGATCATTACAGCATTGCCACATAGTGAAAACTGTTGAGCCTTTTATTTGTTGCTCTAAGTGATCACGATCTTGCCTTTACTTGGGGTAAACGAAGGTAGTTATTTAGTGGGTCCTTGGAGTCAAATATTAATATTATCTCTGAATAATTTGGCAACGTGACTGTCCTGGAGAAAACGAACAAAGAGCATCGCCTGTCCGTTAATGTTGTAATATTTAGGTTACCGCCCGTCATACTAGGGAACTGAGTCAACCCCAGCGACAAACAACTACTGATGGGGGAGGCAATCCCTCGGGCCAACCATACCTCGCTCCACGAGTTTGCTGCCACCCCCGCCCTATTACGTTAAGCCTAACTATTACTTTCAATCACGATTTTTGAAAACCGACCAGACGCTCCCATGTTGGATCACAGAAGACAGACAGCTGTAAGGAAGAAAAAAAAAACAATGTTTACTATTTCATTGGACTGCCCTCAGAGCCTTCCATTAGAGGTAAAGTATAAAGTTACTGGCATCCCTGTAAACGTATTATAGATATTTCGTGGCTACCTAGAATAACAGTGTTTAACCTGCTGTTTTGTTAAAAAAACAAAAAAGGAAACAACGGAAGCACGTAAGTTATCTCACGTATCAATGTTCAGTTTGTAGATTCGGATTCATTCTGACTCGTGGTTAAAGGTTTCAACGTATTAACACTTCACTTTAAGTAATACTTGTAGGTTTTAAACGATTAAGTACACGTATCGAAACATGTTTGATCTAAGTGTAGCATGTTCTTTTTATTATTTACTGTCTAATTTAAGCAATTATAAGCATTCAGTACATTAAACCCAACAAATTTAGATATCAAAATTACCATTAGTCCCATATCATTCTCTCTGCTTTTCCACCCACTTATTGCTAACAAAGTCCACGTATCTTCGAAAACAAAAAATACAAATAGTTCGGAAAATAAAGTAAAATAAATGTGGTATTAAGATAGTATTATGTTTACAGCTCTTATTAATAGAGTTCAATATTTATGTCACGAACATTTTAAGTAATTTTTAGTCCTGAACATAGCTCAAAAATATAGTTCCTCAACAGGCTTTACAATTCGTGACTCTCGAACTCGACATTATTAGTGGACAACTTTATCACAAGGCGTAGCAAGATAAGATGTCAATTAAAATCTTTGTTTATATAATTATAGGAAATACTTTAACTCCTAACCTCTTATATCTGCTATTGTTTCTATTGCACATCTTTACGATAACTTTAAACTTGCTTTACACTTTAATATCACCACAGCAGAGGTTACAATCTGAATACACTTTAATATCATCACAGCAGAGGTAACAATCTGAATATACTTTAATATCACCAAAGCAAAGGCAACAATCCGAATACACTTTAATATCACCAAAGCAAAGGCAACAATCCGAATACACTTTAATATAATCAAAGCAGAGGTAACAATATTAATAAGTGGAAGTTCCCACAAATATTTATTTTCAGTATTTTATCTTAAATAAATGTTATTTTATAAGTTTAATGCTTATTAATAGCGTATGACGATCATCAAGGGGATTACTGGTAAGATTTACACTACTATTCTGATGTTATGTTATATTTATGTGAAAGGTTTGACCTCTGATTTTTATGAAAGATAGTGGAACATTCGCTAAGACAGTACCCAGTAGAGAAAGGACTGAACAATAATATAGTTAAGAAACATTATTATTTTGAATAGATCATTGTCATTCAGAAGAGGTACTTGAGAGCCTACTAATACTAAATTGGGACATTGCTCTAAAAATGTATCTTTGTAAATTCAATAATATTATTTCAGAACATTTCATAATCTGAGTTAGGCCTACACAATGCTTTTGTGGTGTTGAATTTTGTGCTAACGTTTTCATACATTTTCACCTCCTTACAATTTAAATTAAAAAAAAATGATTGATAAAGAATGTGTAAATTAGTCAGTCTGTTTGGTTCTGAGAGTTTCGAAACGATCAAACTCAGAATTTTAGAGTTCTAAGTTCTTAAACATTTCACCTAATCACTTGGGTGAAAGATATAAAAAGAAATCGAATCGTTTCAAAGAGATCTTATCTTCATATGTTTTACTATTTGTACTATAGGCCCGGCATAGCCTAGCGTGTTAAGGCGTGCGCTTCGAAATTTGAGGGTCGCGGGTTTGCGCCCGAGTTGCGCCAAACATACTTGCCCTCCCAGCCGTGGAGGCGTTATAATGTTACGATCAATTCCACTATTCGTTGGTAAAAGAGTAATCCAAGAGTTGGTGGTGGGTTGTGATGACTAGCTGCCTTCCCTCTAGTCTTACACTGCTAAATTAGGGACGGCTAGCACAGATAGCCCTCGAGTAGCTTTATGCGAAATTCCAAAAACAAAAACAAACTATTCGTACTACATATCTCATTTGTTTAGGTGTAAATATTGTTTAAAAACTTGCCAAGACAACTTGAAGACAAGATACACACCATTTTAGAAAGTAACTATTGGTTGATATCTGTTATGTAAGGTTCATTTTTCCAACATGGACGTACAATTGTGGACAAAACAAACAAAAACGTCACGTGTGGTGTCTCTTCAAGCAAATACTATTCATCACGTATGATTTTATGGTATTGGAAGGTTAATTGTCAACAGCGATATACAGTGAAGGCTAAAAGGCAGTGTGGTATCTCTTACAAAAGGAATCTATTAAGCATTGGCAATTTGCTCTTTCACCCGAACACCTCCAAGGGATCCACCTGCAAATAGTTATCACTAAAGACATAATAGTTGGCAATAAAAAAAAAATAAGGCGTGGTTTTGCCCGGTGGTATATATTCGAATTTCGAAAGCAGAGAGCCGGTTTGGAGTCTGTGCAAACCGACAAAATATCCTCAAACTTTAAATTGTTTATGCGTTATAAGAGTAACAATCAATATTCTAGCATGGATTTTGGATAGTAGGGTGCTGTCAACTGGTGCCGTCCCTCTTGTCAGTAGTTCATAATTAGAGCTGCTCTGAGATCTTTTAACAATCAGTTTCATGAACAGACATGTTCAGGGGACTGGGTTTGACCTATTTTACGATAAAACAGTCTTACGCCAGTTATGTGTATTAAAAGTAATATGTTGTGTGAAGTTGTTCATGGTTCAATTATTTTTTTTAAATTCAGCAAGGAAATTATATTGCATTGTTTTAATAACAACCCAACTCAGTGCTAGACGTCAGTCCTTTTACAGTTTTTTTTCTTCTAGAGTATCTGGGATATCTGAACAACAAATCTCTTCAACACCCTTATACGTGTGTCTACAGAACCTGACTAGCATAGTAATTTATCCACTGAGTGAAAATAAAGCTCAAGATAAGAGGTTGCGAGGGTGGTGACAACTATGTACAATAATATATCCAGGAGTGAGTCGTATTTTACAGGTTTATCCACATGTTAGTCCTAGTCTCTTTTTTTTCTATTCTTCATACTTTCCCCCCCTCTCTCCAGACCTACTCGGTAAAGTACTTAGTTAAGTGTAATCCAATAGTTTCCATTACTAAACCACAAAGCCCATTATTCCTTACTTCTAGCCATGGAGGTTTGATACTATCTTGTTAGTTCTAATCTAAATGTTCCACTACTAAACCACTATCAACGCGTGTGGAGTGTTTTAGAGTAACGTGAGAGGTATGTTTTGTTGCTTACACCATTTTCAAAAGTGCTTATTCATGACTGCCAGTACAGTGGTCTGCCATTACGGTTACATTCCTTTCAAGTGACCCTCCCTTAGCGTAAGCATTAAAAACAAAACAAAAAGAAGAATTTTGACTGTACACAAAAAATAAACGAGTTTCTTGCAGTTCTTAATGTGCAAGAAATGGCATATGCTAGTCAAAAGAAACTGTCACTATTATTTTATGTTGTGTATAAAGATATTATCTCTATGATAAACCAAACTCGTATATTTAAGTTGCATTAAAGTTGACTATATAACGGTTCTGTTTGCTTTACTGACCGGACATTTTCTTTTCTAGCTGTTCTTTATTTTGAATGATCTGATCCTAAGAAGAACTTGGAACTCGTGAATTCAATTGGCATAATATAATTGCTTTTGTTTTGGAACTACATTTAATAGACTGTTTGACTAGAATCTTAATATTTCGTGTGCAATGGCATAAACAACACATAATAGCTGTATCTTTGTCATTCTAGTAATTTGTTCTGCAATATTGTGTTGTAGCGTTGAGTTTTGCAATGGAAAAAAGACTTGGATACTTGCTATATGAAAGTTTTCTAGCTTTCCGATTACAATTAGACAAAATCATATTTCCATCTGACTAAATGAATTTACTTATGGCAAGTGAAAGCAAGAAGCATGATGTCCTTGTATGTTTATTGTTGAAAAATGATGTCCGTGTATGTTTATTATTGAAGGATAGTGTGCGTATATGCTTACTGTATCTACTTTAAATACCAAACCCTTTATAACGTTGTTTTATGTATATTGTTGAATAAATAATAATGGGTTCAATCTCTGCACCACAGAAGCAGGCATTAACAGAAAATCATCAACAGGTTTTATGTCTTCTTATAAACAAGTTCCATCACGCTGCATTCTCTTCAAAGACTTCTCTTCTTCGTTATCTAAAACTTTGCAGTATAAGAGAGAATAAGAGACAGGATGAAAACCAAACTGGTTCTGGTTAAAACAAAATGTTCTGATAAACACAGTTGAAAAACATCTATTTACATATTTTTTATACCTTACACTCTTCAATATTTTTGACCTGTAATAGGTCCTCACTGTCCATTGATCATAATTTATGATTGCAAGTTTAGGATCTTTGAAATGGAGTATCAATGAGTTTAGATTATGATAAATCTACTCTTCTGCATACTCTCATGGTGGCTCAAGAGAAAACTCGATTGCTTATTGCTTGAAATACTAACATTCGGAGTTCGTTCTTAATATGGACACAGCAAAGACAGACCACCGAGCTTGTTTGTTGTTAATAATGTATAAACCATTCTCAACTCGTTAGATATAAACTAAAATCTACGATTTTGATGTGAGTTTTAAAGATACATGCCAGGTTTGGCAAAAATCAGTCCAGAAAATCTATTTTCGACTATAGAAATGTTCATAGGTTAAAAAAAATAATTAATTTCGTTTATCCTTTCGTCTCTTGAACATTCTTTTCTGAAGATGCTATTAAATAAAAAAACCGTTCTTATGCACGAAATCTTATTAATTATGGAGTAATTTATTTCACGTTCTTAGTCAAGATTCTGAAAATTACACTCTCATTTGAACAACATAACAATTACATTAGTATTTTTGAACACAGTGCATCGCCACGTCCCACGCTGGTACAACGATAAGTCTACGGACCTACAACGCTAAAATCAGGACTACAGGTAGCTGAATGTGGCTTTGCTGTAAGAAAACACACATACAACACCACATTTTCTATTTCTTTTCTTACTACAATACTCGTTATATGCTGGTACAACGGTAAGTCTACGGATTTACAACGCTAAAATCAGCGGTTCAATTCCCCTCGGTGGACATCAGCAAAATAGCCCAATGTGGTTCTGTCATAAGAAAACACACATTGCAACTGTATATTTTCATTTTTTCCACTATTTGTTGATCAGACAAGAGTATTGCAACAGCTGGTGCTAAATCATATTTAATAGCTGCATTTCCTCTGCAGTTTATTACCTTAAAATCAGAAAATATTATATGCAGGCAGCTTTTGTGCACACATTGATGTTTTCTCAGTTCAAAACGATATAGCTGTCTATAAACACTGTTCATATCGGAAAATCGAATCCTGGAATTTTGTTTGTAAGTTGTGCAAACACTGTTTACTTTCTTCTTCGGGAGGGGGTATACTTTGCGCAAAATTCTGAAACAAAAACGTTATTTCTTGTAAAGTCATATGGAGCGCGTTATCGGGCGATAATAATTTGTTTGCTATATCTGATATAAGTGATTGAATAAAATTATTCCTGAAATAGAAAAATAACTCTGGCTTTTTCATGCGTATCGAAGAATCTTAAAACATAAATAAATTGTCAACTACAGGAATAATGCGTAGATTTTTTCTTATACTGTATTTGGCGTGATACAAAAAAAATGCCCCCCAGTGGTTCAGCGGTATGTCTGCGGACTTACACGCTAAAATCCGGGTTTCGATACCCGTGGTGGGCAGAGCACAGATAGTCCATTGTGTAGCTTTGTGCTTAATTCAAAAAACAAACAAACAAACAAAAAACATACGTGTATGTACCTCAAAGTGTGAACTACTTGAAATACTGAAAAGAAACTAAAAAAAAGAGCACTGAAGTTAGAATTTTGAAAACTGAGAGTTGAAAATCTTATTTTCTTTTTCTTTATGTGAAAATATCGTTGTTGACTTTTATCCTATCCTTGAACAGATGTGATGATGAGGAATATACAACAAGGAATCGATTTTAACGCTGCCGACCCACTAATTTTTAGTATGTGTAGATAGTAACATTAAATAGATCAAATCAGTCCATTACCTTAATTATAGACTTTATTGAAGAGAGAGAGATATAATTTATATAACCCATTACGTAAGACAAAATTGGTTTACATTACTATATTTCTATAACTTTTAGTGATAAATCACATATTCTGTATTTTATCACCATTATAAGGTGATGTACGGAAATGGAACGTCTGCAGTATTTTTTGTTCTCTTTGCATTATGTTGTTAGTTTATTAATTTAGGACTTTCATTACGAGCAAACATAATTTACAATGTAATTACTATTACTAATTTTACACCTCCCACCTCTCCTTTCGTAGATATTCTAGAGGCATAACACCCATTATTTCACCAAAGGGCATCTCTGAGGTAATCATAAATCTGTTTTCGAAAGTCATGTATATTTTTTATGATTTTTGATCACTTCCAGAAGAGATCTCATGTAAAGAATGGATGCCTTCCTATCTGTATCCAATATGTGACAGCATTGGTATAGATGGTCGCTGTATTTTACAACTGAGTCGTAAACACTGTAATGGGCAATCTGTTACTATTTCTGAAGTCATGTGTTATTATTTTAAAGGCAGTCATGAAGATAATGAGAATAAACTATAATTATTAGATTGCAGTCTCCAAAGCCGTAAACGTCCTTTCTCCAATAATCCTCTAGGTGACGCCACGGTTAAAAGTTATTCACTACTGAAGAAGATAAGTTTATTTGTTTTTGAATTTCGCACAAAGCTACACGAGACTATCTGTGCTAGCCGTTCCTAATTAGCAGTGTAAAACTAGAGGGGAGGCAGCTAATCATCACTACCCACCGTCGGCTCTTGGGCTACTCTTTTACCAACGAGTAGTGGGATTGACCGTTACATTATAAAGCCCCCACGGCTGAAAAGGGTGAGCATATTTGATGCGACGGAGATTCGAACCTGCGACCCTCAGAGTACGAGTCAAACGCCTTAACTCACCTGGCCATGCCGGGCCTAAAAGAAGATAAGAGAAAGAAGATCATTCTATATGACAATACAGAAGATACATTACTATATTTCTATAACTTTTAGCGATAAATCACATATTTTGTGAGACGTGTTGATGGGATAATCTAGTTATTTGATAATTAATTGAAACGATCACAGTAATAATACATTTTTTTAGTAGGATTAATAAACTGATTATATGGATACTTGTCCTAATACGCATTTGTATGACGCTGTTTATTCGTGGCATGACTCCCAGCGGTTCAACGGTAAGTTTATGGAATTAGAACGCCAAAATTCGAAGTTTGATTCTCCGCGGTGGACAAAGCAGATAGCTCAGTGTGACTTTTTCCTGAAATAAACAAACATTCTTAGCAATTCAAAACCCGAAATCGTTTTCTGTACAAATAATGTAATTTCAGGAAATCACGTGTACCAAATATGAATACATTTGCTAAAATAAACTTAAAAGTTGATAAATTTAAAGACTGTTACTACTTTATAACATTAAGTACAGTTCAGTCCTTATTCCAGTTTTGTTGTTGTCGTTGTTTTTTACAACTACCATCGTTATTGTAATACCAAAACGGATGACAAGTCATTAAGTAATCTTTGTGTATGGAAACATATTATACTGATAGAATAAATAAATTGAAAAACAACGGTTTATAAGCACAACAAAGTTTATTTTGAGGAAATTACAACATCTTTCGACGAAAAGAAGACGGATGAATGTTCTGTCGAAACATACGTTCCACAAAATAAAACCCCTTCACTATGCTTATAAATCGTTTTTTGCCAATTTATTATCGAGTACAAGCAATAGTTTAAAGATGTTGTTGTTGTTGTTATGAATTAAGCACAAAGCTACACAATGGGCTATCTGTGCTCTGCCTACCATGGGTATCGAAACCCGGATTTTAGTGTGTAAGCCCACAGACATACCGCTGAGCCACTGGGGGGCGTTTAAAGATGTCTCCCAGGAAACATTAGATGTCATTCATTCTCTCAGTTATATGACGACCTACCTTTAACATTGCATAACATGTGTTCGTTAAATACGATTTTGCCTGAAAACAATGTTTGTTATGTATTAATTGAAGCGACAATAATTGCACTGTCGTGTTAGTGATCAAACTCCGTTTATTATCTATTTAACTTCAGGACACGGCCCAGCATGACCAGGTAATTAGGGCTCTCGACTAGTAATCTAAGAGTGACGGGTTCGAATCCCTATCGCACAAAACATGTTCGCCCTTTCAGTCGTGAGGGCTTTATAATGTTACGTTCAACCCCACTATTCAATGATAAAACAGTAGCCCAAGAGTTCGCGGTGGGTGGTGATGACTAGATGCCTTCTCTCCAGTCTTACACTGCTAAATTAGTGACGACTAGCGCAGATAGCCCTCGTATAGCTTTGCGCGAAATTCAAAACAAACTACATATTAAAATGCTCCCTTTTGTACCACAGCGTCTTTATTAATAAGAAGAAACACACGAATACTCCGAATATGTAGATACGATTTAGTACTCTGTATCGAGGAGATAATTTCAACTGTTTCTGAAAAGTTTTACATCTTTGGCCACAAATCTCAGATCGCTGTTTTGATGTCTCGTAAGTAACGATTGGTTTCGTTTGTTTTGAATTTCGCACAAAGTTACTCGAGAGCTATCTACGCTAGCCGTCCCTAATTTAGCAGTGTAAGACTAGAAGGCAGCTAGTAATCACCACCCACCGCTAACTCTTGGACTACTCTTTCACCAACGAACAGTGGGATTGACCGTTACATTTAACGTCTCCGCGACTGAAAGAGTAACCATGTTTGGTTTGACTGGGATTCTAACCCGCTGTTCTCAAGATTACAAATCGAGTGCCTTAACCACCTGGCCATGCTATGCTTGGCCCAGAGTAACGAATGTAGTACATACTGCATGAAATACTTATAAAATGTCTAGACCATCTATATAACACACCAAGCATTGGTTGTTGCAATTTTTACTTTGCCACATGTGTTTACCGTATTTTCCAACCATTATAGACACGTTCTTATTAATAAACTTCTTTTTTGTTTTAGGTTTTTCTTTATTTTGGTATGTTAAGGTTGCGAATAAAATAGAAGAGATCCACAGAGTTTGAATGTGAGACGAAATGAAGAGATCCATAGGGTTTGAATGTGAGACGAAATGAAGAGATCCACAGAGTTTGAATGTGAGACGAAATGAAGAGATCCATAGGGTTTGAATGTGAGACGAAATGAAGAGATCCATAGAGTTTGAATGTGAGACGAAATGAAGAGATCCACAGAGTTTGAATGTGAGACGAAAATTTAGAACGTATTTGCCAGATGTACATTAGGTTTATCAAAAGGCGTTTCAAAATTAACCGCGTTGCATTCTGTTAGGGACTATTATTGAATAAAAATCGATAAAAATTCATCCATTTGTTTCTGAGTCAGAGCATTTTTATTTAGATAAGTGGATTAAGTAATTGGTTGAATGATTGCTGGGATCTTTCTTACATAATTAACATAATTATGATTAATTGTTTTTAAATAACAAGTTGGGTTGTACAGAAGGTTTGTTATCTCGTAGTAAATAGTTAAGATTTAACGACAGAAGAAACATTTCTAATATGATATTTGTTTTTTCTTCTTCTTCATTTCGTATAACGGAGCAAGATATTGTCCATATATGAACATTAAAGTTATTATAGAAATATGATATCCTATCTACAAGTATTCAAATAAGATATGTCCACTTCTTTATTTGTTCTTCAGGCCCCCCGGTGGCTCAGCGGTATGCCTGCGGATTTACACGCTAAAATCCGGGTTTCGATACCCGTGATGGGCAGAGCACAGATAGCCCATTGTGTAGCTTTGTGCTTAATTCAAAACAACATTGTTCTTCGGGTGTGAATACATTTTTTGATAGTGCACGAATTATTTAAGGAATGTGATGTTTCCAGCCCTTCATTTAATTGAAAACTCTTTGTAGCAATCGGAGCGTTAAACTTAGTGTACCAATCAAAGTACACTGAATCCATATTACATTTTGTTAAGATACTTCTTGTCTTATAACATGATATATTAACAACCTTTTAATTTTCTGGTAATTTTTAGCGAAATGCTCTGATTCTCGGATATCTTCAATCTGTTTAAATATTTAAATGATATATTTTGACATATCTGTAATATTATAAGATTGAATGAAGAGTTAAACATCGTTAAAATTACAAATGGAAAAAATGTATTTGAAAGATAACAGATGACATTTTTCTCTTTATGAAGAAACAGTGAGACAAAAAATGTGCTATAAACCAAGTGTGCTACAGTGTCAAATGAACTTTCAATATTTTCTAAGCATGCCTTCTAAGAACACAGCCAGATTCCAGCTAACTAGAACTGAATACCTTGTTCAGCTTTTAGTTTTGTATGGATGTACGTATGTTAAGCAAACTTTTTCCATATTTCTGGAGCTAGCAGCTCCACACTTGACAGGAGCTGGAGAGGTATGTAGGGGGAGAGAGTTCCTTATCTATATGGCGTAGCCACCCTACCAACGAGTTGAGTAAACGCTCCCGGAAGGTCAACCAGGTATGATGGAGGTCTAAATATGGATTTCCGAGATTTCTTTTAGTGTATAAGCTCCCTTTAGGATAAATATTGAAATAATTAAAGATAATGGAGAAGTATGATCGATACATTGACACTTGAGTTATGAACCATAAAGAGGCTTTGAACTAGGCAGCAGAACGTGGTTATTTTATGCTATTATTCCTGATAAACGTGGATATGTTTATTGACTTACAATACTTAAATCCGGAGTTCGATTTTCCCATTGTTTAACTTTGTGATGAAAAAACCGAGCAAGAACAGACCTTATTATTAATTACTCCATATAAAACTATTCTCTCTCACACTTAACGGTTAACAAATAATGTAATGACCTAACATTTTTAATGTTATATTAACCAAAATAATCTCCTATTTTTAACTCTTGTAACACTTTTCAGTGGCTTAATGGCGAGTCTAGGAGATCACACCGCTAAAAACCATGTAGTTTTACGCTTAACAACAAACAGAAATATAAAAGGAAGTTTTTAAGTGATATTAATTTCCTTATGGAGATTCGAACTGCCGTGCTATGAAAATGCAATAAGATAATCTACACGATATGTCTGAGAAGTGAACAAGCACATCAGAGACATACGACTGTACATAAAACAGCAGACACTATATAAGATATTCACCTGAATCACTACTTGTGGTTACATTCGAATCTAGGCTTGGTATAGAAGAGTACGTTGGTATACATTTTGTACAACGAATTGCAGTTACAATTCTTACCATTGAGTAAAAAGTTAGTTATTGTGTTACGGAATATCCTGTTTGTTTTTATTCTCAACTAACCCGTAAAGACGATTACTTATGTGATATTTAATGATCATAAACTTTATAAGTCAGGCTGGATTTGGTATGCGATATTGTTCGACAAAACAAAAGAAATGCATTTATAAACACGTTTATTCATAAACTTTGAATAAAACTCAAAATAATCTAAATCTTCGTCTGAGTTTAGAACAAAGCATTGGTTTGTAAACCTACTTCGTTTGTTAATCTAACTTGTTCAGACGCAAAATATATAAATAAACCTGTCTATTTAAATGATTTCACTAACGATCACCTTAGGAACAGGTTAAGTGTTTGTTTATTTGTTTTTGAGTTTCGTGCAAAACTACTCGAGGGCTATCTGCGCTGGCCATCCCTAGTTTAGTAGTGTAAGACTAGAAGGAAGGCAGCTAGTCATCACCACCCACCGGCAACTCTTGGGCTACTCTTTTACTAACGAATGGTGAGACTGACCGTCACATTATAACGTCCCCACTGCTGAAAGAGTGAGGATGTTTGATGTTAGGGGGATTCGAACCCACGCCCCTGAGATAACGAGTCGAGTATCTTACCCATTTGGCCGTGCCGGGCCACAACTTAAGTGAAAGCCTTCATAATGTCACAAGTTAGTTATTACTTATAAATGGATATGAAATTATGTGCTCTTAGCCCTCGTATGAGATGCCATATTATTTTCAAACAAAATACAGGAATACAAAAAATAATGTGAGTATGTGTGTGTACATGCAAGCTGTAAAATATGTTTTTTGTCTGAGTTTTTTTCACAAAAGTTGATATTTCAATAGAAGAGGGAAAACACTGTTGTTAGAGCACATATAGTAATCATGAGAGTGCTTAACACTAAAATGATCATAAAATAATATTAGGTTATAAATGGTTTTAAGTGTCATAAAATAACATTCAGTATAAGTAACCTTAAGAATGTTAAGCTTTACAATTATTATTTAATAACATTAAGTATGAAAGATGTTAATGCATCTACTTAAATTCAAAGTATCTCTGAAAGTTTATTTAAATAAATACCTTTAACATTAATAATTGTATATATAAAAAAGACTTTCTCGTTTGTAATTAAGCACAAAGATACACACCGGACTATCTATGCTTTGCCCACCACGGCTATCGAAACGTGGTCTTTAATATTGTAAATTAGCAAACATATCACTGTGCCACTGGGGTGTCGTCCAGGGTGATAGTCACAATCACATTGAAACGCTTTGCACTATTTATTTTAAACGTGTTTTAAAAGTGTAAGTCGGTGTATTCGTTTGGTTCAGTGGATAAACGAAGCGTTTAACGACGAATGCTGACTAATTGGTCGAAGCTAGTTAATAGTTCAAAATTAGAGAGACTAAAACTGAACCACAGTAGTTTCTGACCTAACAGTTCAAATCTACATTACCAAATACCAACATATTATGTGAAATAAAATGTTTCTTTGTAGCCATCTTGGTAAGTTTGTCTGAATACGTAGAATACATAATTAATGCCGTTACATCCACAATTCTCAATTAATGCTAAATAATAAAAATGAGCCATATTAATTCTAAGTCCTTTTACAACAGTCTCCAGGCTGTTGAGTGTTAATATATGTCCAAATCCATCAGAAGTACTTAGTAAACGTACTAAGACAGTACGTGCCCTAAATCCATATAAGCTGTGACAATTGACAACGATGTTAATTCTCGAATCTTTCCAATATCGAAAAAATAATAAGTTTCACATTGATTAAAAACATCTGAATTTATTACCTTAGATGTAAAAGCCTTTTAATTTCCATAGTGACCAAGTTTACGCCAACAAGGGAAGAATAAATCTTTATCTTACTGCATATGTTAATTAATTTCTTAAATTTTCGTCTCGCCTATGTAATTTAATAACAATCTATTACTTTCACAAAATAATACTTTTAAGGGTATAATTCGATACAAGAATAATAAATATTTTCGTTGTGTATTACATCATATAGCGAGGCCTACATGGCCAGGTGGTTAAGACACTCGACTCATAATCCGAGAGTTGAGGGTTCGAATATCCCTCGCACCAAACATGCTCACCCATTCAGCCATGGAGGCGTTAAATGTGGGTCAATCCCACTATTCATTGATAAACGAGTAGCCCAAGAGTTGATGATTGGTGGTGATGACTAGCTGCGTTCCCTTTAATTGTACACTGCTGAATGAGGGACATCTAGCGTAAATAGCTTTGCACAAAATTCAAATCAAACCATGTAGACAGAATGAAATAACAAAAACTCCTACCATGTTGAAGTCAAAAACAAATTATAAGTGTTGTCAAATCCTGAACAACAACTGTCTCCATAGTGACCGAGGATAATAGGGTAAGAAATAACACATTTTACGAACAGGTATGTGCATGTTTTTCTAAGAGCAAAGCCACATCGGGCTATCTGCTGATTCCACCGAGGGGAATGGAACCCTTGATTTTAGAGCTGTGCCAACTAAAGACATTTCGAACAGTTTCAAACATGGTTACGTTGAAGTCCGAAACAAACTACAAGCGTTGTCGAACATAAATAAGCAATGCTATATAACAAACCCTGAGATTTTAAGTAACAAAACTAATACCCCTATAAGATACGTTGTATCGCGACTTTGATCAAAAACTGAAATTACTAAATACAAATACTATCCTGTTATACTTACATTATTATACGTACTATATCGTAAAAACTTTAAAATGAAGTTCCGTTGACGGTTCAACGCTAAGTTTGCGGACATGCATTGCTAAAATCAGGGGCTTCCATTCACAGCGGCGGACAGAGCTCAGGATAGCTTATTAGATTACTCTACGCTAAAAATAAAGAAGCAACTAAACTCAGCAAACTGAATGTTTATATGTTTGATCTTTATGTAAAAAGCTATACAGTGAAGTACCTGCACTCTGTTCACCACTGGTATCGAAACCTGATATTTTGCGTCGGAAACCTTCAGGCTTACCACTGAGCAATGTGGGAGGAGGCAACATTTGAAGACACATTCACAATATAATATTACAAATGTGTGTTCAAAACATTCCACGCCCCCTGGCGTCAATTTGAGTAATAAGGGGCTCACGACACTGATACTAATTACAAACTTTTAAAACTCACGCTTTCTTCACGCCCCTACAGACATATAATATATATATGAAAATAATAGTGCTCCGCGCGTTTTTTATACCCTCTGGCGATCACGCCAACAAAGGTAGATTAATTCTTCATCTTATTGCATATATTAATTAATTTCTTAAATTTTCGCCTCGCCTATGTCATCTTATAACAATCTATTACTTTCACAAAGAAATACTTTAAAGGTATAATTCGAAACAAGGATTACGAATAATTTTGTCATCTTTTACATCATTTACTAAGAAAGAAATATCAAGTAAAAAAAAGGAATACCCATTTGACGAATAGTTTCAACTGCAGCTACTTTGAAGTCAGAAATAAAACATGAACGTTACCAAAACCAAAACAACTATCTCCACAGTTACAAAAGCTAATATGATAAGAAAAGATGCATTTTATAAACAGTTTCAACCATTGTCGTTGAAGCCCGAAACAAACAACAGGTGTTGCCAAAACCAAAACAACAACTGCATGCCTACTCAAATTTAATGTATGAAACAATACATCATTAAAATAAAAGTTAAAAATCGTTTTAAAAGTAGAAGCGTGATTAGTTGTTGTTATGTTTAGGTTTCAATTATCATATTCGACAGATGTCAACTTGTCCTCTCAATTAATTATATAAAGCGACTATACACTTAAAACAACGAACACACCAAATCAAAACACGAGTCACTTAAAAATTAGAAACGTAGAAAAGCATAGAAACCGATAAAGTGTAGATATTTTTCACAAGAAAAATATTGTATGTTAGTAATGAAGAGAGAGTGGTTTGTTTGTTTTGAATTTCTAAGAAAACTAGACGAGGGCTACTGCGCTAGCCGTCCCATTTTACTTGTGACAGATTAGAAAGGAAGCAGCTGGTCAACACTTCCCACCGCCAACTCTTGGACTACTCTTTTACCAACGAATAGTGGCTTTTAACCGTAACGTTATAATACTTTCACGACTGAAAGGACGATCACGTTTAGTCATGAAGGATTGAAACTCGTGATCCCATATTGCGAATCAAGGATAGAGAGAGAAAGACTATAAGAAATTTCGTTATGTTGGTTGTTTTGTTGTTTGAATTTCGCACAAAGCTACTCGAGGACTATCTGTACTAGCCGTCCCTAATTTAGCAGTGTAAGACTAGAGGGAAGGCGACTAGTCATCACCACTCACCGCCAACTTTTTACTCACCTACTCTTTTTACTAACTAATTAGTGGGATTGACAGTCACTTTATAACGCCC
Source organism: Carcinoscorpius rotundicauda (assembly GCA_011833715.1). Taxonomy (NCBI): domain Eukaryota; kingdom Metazoa; phylum Arthropoda; class Merostomata; order Xiphosura; family Limulidae; genus Carcinoscorpius; species Carcinoscorpius rotundicauda. The sequence continues at coordinate 51,092,788 of CM022396.1, read as the reverse complement.
TCACGGCTGAAAGGACGAGCATGTTTGGGTGCAACCGGGATTCGAACTCGCTACCCTCAAATTACGAGTCGAACGCCTTAACCCACCTGGCCATGCCGGGCCTTGTTATGTTGGAAAGGAAAGTTTAAGAATACACTACGAATATTAAGTAACACTTTCTTCGCCTCGCTATAATGTACGTCATATCTGTATGAACTCGATGGGACGTGGTATAAGTTTATTGATGGTGCTGTTTATAATTAGAATTCATACTGTATTGTGAACTCAGTTTCTAGTTTCTCGGAGTTCAATATTATTAATCAGTATTAACCGTGATAAAGTAAACCTGGACCTTACTCTACGGTTACCAACAATCAATTCATTTCTGCTAATAATGCACCATGTGTCCGCTTTTGATATGGAGGAGTTTGGTTTATCTTTTATTTAGCATGGTCGCCTGGTTGAACTTTCTGCTATTGAAAAATATGAACGAGTTGTTTCTTTAAAACGAAATAGACAAATAAAGGATAGCGCTAATTATTTTTCCAGCTTTGCCATCACTTTTGTTATACATTAAATGAAAACAAGTATGTAAACTTATGAATACACGTTGTATACTTCGGTTCACGTAATTTATTTCCTTACTAGTCTGTTATCTTTTACTAGACAGCGTGTTTCTAAATGTTATAGGTGGGGCTTTTCTTATATATTCTACGAGTGTTCGCTCTGTAGACACAGAGATTGCGTTCGGGCGTTGTCAGCCTCCAAAAGGCAACAGACTTTACCCGATTAATATTTAATGAATATTTGACATGCTTCCTCAGAGTAAGAGCTTGAAACCATTATAACCCTTTAATATTTCCAAGACCTTGCTCAGAAACAAACCACCGTCTCCTCTCTTACACATTATTTGCACATTCTACACATTGAATTTGATCTGAAACACACGTAATTAAACATCAAGTCAGCTGTCATCACCAAGGTACCTCATGTGCTTGTCAAGTTATGAGATTCGAGGAGGTCCAAAGACCATTTGTTAAATTTGGAAGTGGACACATAATTTTTGGCATCTTGGCATACGGATATCAAAAATAGAGTTACTTTATTACAGTTATGTACTAGACTGAGGCTGGCTTCAAAGATACCCGCATTGATGTGTAAAGTTTTGTACAAATTTTTACAAAGGCACTCATTCGTGCTGAAAAATTTATGTTTTAATAGCTTTACGTGTTATAAAATTGATGGATGAAGAAACTTGGGTAATCAACGTATGTAACTGAAACTGGTGAGATTTGCAGTTATTTAAAGTAAAACTAAGACTAATGAGGCTTGCAGTTACCTAGATCTCATGTAAACAGTCTGGGAAACTAAGACTAATAAGGCTTGCAGTTATCTAGATCTCACGTAATCATTCTGTAAAACTGAGACTAATGAGGCTTGCAGTTACCTAGATCTCATATAAACAGTCTGGGAAACTAAGACTAATGAGGCTTGCAGTAACCTAAAAATATCAACACACGTAACTAAAACTGATGAGACTTACAGTTACCTAAAGATCAAGTAATCAACCTGCAGACGACAGAGTGATTGTGGACTGTGGTGTCACCTTAAGTAAGTTGAGGTGAAAAATATATTACTTTGTTTACAAATGTTTGATTGCATATATTTTCTTCAACCATTCAGTGATAGATTGTTGGATTAGATGAACCAGAAAATAACATGGTTGAAATATGATGCTATTAAAGGGAAGGTGTAGACAACATAATTGAACTTATTGTTAAACACGCATACAAAAACAAAGTTGTTTAAGATAGTTAACTTCGAGACACCCTCACTATCAAAATTATTCATATGAGTTCAGCTGCTGTTCTTGTGATTTATGGTCAGCAAGGCTGCATTGCGCATGACTTGGTCGACGTTTGAAAACTCGTTATTTAATTTCTGTAGTGCATATAGCTCTACAGTACCAGAAATAACGATCTTATAACACCAAAATATTTTTATTTAATTAAACACCCAACGTTTCGCCCTACAGCTTCTTCAGGAGCGTTCACTAAAACACAAAAAGAAACTGACAGTATTAAAAAACTTCAAAATTAACCTTTATCAATAAAGATGATGACTAAAGTACAGTCACTCGTGTTCAAGACATTCCGACACTTACTATTGCACACACAGCTTATTCCAGTTATATAAGTGAATTCGTTTCACGTGCAATAGAAACAAATACAACTGTACAAAATATCTAAAGATTAATTACGACACTGGTACCATATCCTATGTATGGAAAACCAGGTATTGACATCACAGGTTTTTAATACAGATTAAGCTTTACTTATACACTTTACTATAATAATTTAAAAATTAGAATACTCCTACACCACTTATGTATTTGAAAAATCTAAAAGTATGTCCATCAAAAGAAAAAAAAACGTACAGTAACAGTAACGAGTTTAAAGTGCACATATATTCCTATTGTATGCATATAAACAGCTAACACGTAGCTTCTATCTCAAATACTTGAATAGGTTAATTTAACGATAAAAAAATAAACAAGAATATAGGTGACACTTTCTGTGAGAAAAAAATCTATAAACGATACTGTCTGAAAGAATTAGTAGCATTTCAATTATTTAAGATGTTTTTAGAATAAAGAAAAACGTCACTGCGAATGATTTAAGACATTCAGAAAATAACTGTTTCTTGTTTATTCTGTTAACTGTTTGACATTTTGAACATAAATATTCTATAGGAGCAAACATACCTTCAAATATGCTGTAGCCAAATTATCTAGCCTACAGAAATGAGTAGACCCAACACGGCCGGCGCTCAACTCGCAGGTTCGAATCTCCATTCCATTAAACATGCTTGTGGGACGTTATAATATTTCGGTTCAATCGCCCTATTAGTTGGTAAAAGAATATCTCAAGAGTTGGCGGTAAGTAGTTATGACTAGTTGCCCTCTATTCTTGCAAATTAGGGACGGCTAGCATAGACAGGCCTCGTGTAGCTTTACACGAAATTCAAAATATACAAACAAACAACACAAAGATTGGTTAAAACGATCCAAAGACAGTTGACATTTAGTTTATAGAATTATTAAATATTACTGTTGATTTTTTTAAAAAATCCTCAGGAAAATATAATGTTTTCTTAGGAAATTGATAGAGTATTTTAAGGATTTAGAAATCTACATTTACGTATTCCATGTATTCTTTGTATGTTTAAAATATATTTCTACAATACCTCCTATGAATATAATCCGGCCGCTGAATGGAAAATATCCGATTCTGAACAGATCCTGCTCGAGGATCATAGAACTGGTTGGTCTCAGTTTCAGTTTTTATTTCCTTCTGAATGACTTTCACTCAACAAATCTGAAACAATTTCAGTTTTGTGAAGATACAACATCTTGCATTAAGTAACACAGAAGTGCAGATAATACAGTGTTATGAATAAATGTTATATAAATTCTTAATTAATTATTCTACTTTGGATGTAACTGGACGGGCAGGAAGCTTTGTTTTTAACTTTCTGAATATACCAGAATATGTCCGAAAGTTGGGCGAAACTGTAATTAATTTTTACACTTGACACTTGTCAAACGATAACAATTTAAACCGCGAAAATAATAAACTTTAATCTACTTCATATCCAGTGACATCAGAAGGGTGTGTGTGTTTGTGTTTTCTTATAGCTACATCGGACTATCTGCTGTGTTCACCAAGGGGAATCGAACCATTGATTTTAGCGTTGTAAATCCGAAGGCTAACTGCTGTCCCAGCGAGATACGACATCGGAAGGTTACTGATCTCTCACGTTTCCACTGAAAGTAGGCCTGGCATAATCAGGTGGTTAAGACACTCGACTAGTAACCCGAAGGTCGCGTGTCAGAATTTTTGTCTCACTAAAGATGCTAGCCTTTTCAGCCGTGTGAGTGCTGTAATGTGCTGTCAATCCCGCTATTCGTTAGTAAAAGAGTAGCCCAAGAGTTGGCGGTGGGTGGTGATGACTAGCTGCCTTCCTTCTAGTCTTACACTGATAAACTAAGGACTGCTAGCGCAGATAGTCCTCGTGTAGGTTTGCACGAAATTCAAAATAAAAAACAAACTTTGAGAAAAGTAAATATAATAACAAGATAAGAAAAATAATTAATTAAAATACGATTATCTGATATTAAATTAAGAAGAATTTTAATTCATTTTCAGTGATATAGTTTTGGTTCTCGTCTGCATATAGCTGGTATGATGTATTGTAAATAAAACGTTTTTATTAAAATAAAGTTACACAAACGTTTTTATTTGGGAGAAGGAAGATTTACAATCGTAACAAAATAAATACCAATAACTAAGGCTAATGGATAGTTTAAACTCAAGGGACGTATTTTAAACGCTGAAATACACAGATACCTACTTCCTTACTATGGTCATGTTTTACACTTCCTATGAGCTTAGAAATCAGCAAATCTTTATTTAGAAAAGTTTTCGATATTAACTTTCCCTAAATGTTAACTTGCAAAATGTCTCGTGTGTGTTTCTCGTATGTATTTCTCGTGTCTGTTTTTCGTGACTATGTACATACCTGGAGTTCGGATAATATGTTAGTGATAATATGTGATTATTGTTAGTAGTTTTTTTTTATCTTATTCTGACTGTATATCTCCACCCCCAAAATAAAACGTTCGCGTAACTGTATTTTCTTGGAAGTGTTTTAATTATAAGAAATTACATCACACCGAAAAACTAATGATTCTTCTTTAAAAAAAAGAAACGTTTTTTTCCAGTAATGAAATACCACTTTTCCATTACGAGAAACGAATCTGCTACATAAAAAAAAAAAAAAATGCAATGCCCTTTTCGAGTCGTGGGGCACGAGGAAGCGTCCTAGGTGTGGCGTCACGCACGTGCTAACAATAAATTGCGATAAACTTCCAGCAATTCCTTCTTTCGTTCAGAAATAGGCCGTTAATGCACTCGGTGTCTGTGATTCAGAGCACGGAAAGTTATTTCCACTGCGTTATGGTCATAGTTTTAGTGAAACGAACTACGTTACTTGGTAACGTGTTTTCAGAGTTATTGCAACGCACTCATAAAGTATTGATTAAATAACCCAAATACAACAACTGAAGTAAGTCCCAGTCAAAATCTTTGATATAGGTACCTGCTACAGTGGCTATTGAACAATTAATAAAAATGGCTAAAAGTATTGTTGGACGGAAAATACGCGTGAGAAGAAAGATACGCGCGAGCCTTTAAATTTAGGTTATTCTTTTTACTTTGTTTGTTTTGTTTGTTTTGAATTAAGCACAAAGCTACACAATGGGCTATCTGTGCTCTGCCCACCACGGGTATCGAAACCCGGATTTTAGCGTGCAAGTCCGCAGACATACCGCTGTATTCTTTTTACCTAGAAGTTATAACACATTATTAATTATTATGATAATCCTCTCTTGATACAAACGTCATTACACTAATGTGAAGAACAACACCAACTGGTTTTCTGTTGAATCAGGGGTAAACTTAAGAGTTCATAACTCTAAAATTCGATACCCAGAGTTAAGATAGCGTAGATAGTCCAACCATTGGTAGGTTTGAACTAAAGCGAAGACCTCGTAGCCGAATTACCCTTTATTTTGCATTTTTTAAAGCTTAGCTTTACGTGTTAGATTATTCCTTACACAAAGATTATTGCGGGACTCTATTTAATTATTTGTTTCGGGTATTTCTGGAAGAACTAGCCTCCCCTAATTATGAATTGTTAAAATAGAGATAAGCCAACAGCACCCATGCTAACTACTAAGACACTTAATCAAATAATGTAATTTGACCGTCAGTGTTATAACGCACAGAAAAAGTAAAAATGTGGAGTGCGATTTGGCAACATTTAAATGCTCTGGTTCATAGTCCCGCTAGGCGACACATAATCCCATACTGTGCAATACGAAAAACTGTTGTTGTTTTTTAATTTCGCGCAAAGCTACAAAAGGGCTATCTGTGCTATCCGTCCCTAATTTAGTAGTGTAAGACTAGAGGGAAGGCAGCTAGTCATCACCACCCACCGCTAACTCTTGAGCTATTCTTTTATCAACAAATAGTGTGATAGACTGTTACATTATAACGCCTCCACGGCCAAAAGGTCGAGTATATTTGGTGGGAACTCGAACTCGCGACCCTAAGATTACAAGTCAAGCGCCTTAACCACTTGGCCATGCCGAGCCACGAAAAAATGTTTGAGACTAAAAACTATTTTTTTTGTTTCACTTATTCACTTCATACCCCAAAAATACGTGACACATATCATATTTGTTTTGAAATAAATGTATTTTTAGCACTAATACGTGAAACAAAATCGTTTCCTTGTAACTTCGAAGTTTGAAACATATTTTATGTTATCACTTCCAATTCTGGATCCAGCTCCTTTTGAACAACTTTAGGATACAAAGAATCTAACACTAATACGAACTCCTTTAGATTATAATACATTATTCTGAGATTTTCTATCTCTAAATATGGCACGATTAATATTATTTATAATCACCGAAAACGTGAGGAATAAATTGGCAGTCTCAAGATGACCAATTTATTTACCAAAGAAACTGGCGATAACTTATCGTCCTAAATTGGGTACTCTCTGTTTAAAAGAGTTAAGAATACATTAAACTGTTTAAATAGTTACTAAAATGTCTGACTAAATGTATTACAGAAATACCCCTTTCTTAAGCAGAATTTCTTTGAGAAAAAAAACGTATAAATGTTACTAAGCATATAGCCTTTTACAAGAGATCCTTGAGTTAATCAAATCTAAACCATTATTCGAAAAAAATTATGTTCGTTTGCTTATAACTGACGAACCGTTGGATCGATTGTCATGAAACCTAACACATACTCTTTGGACTCCTGATGTGTAACAGACAGGGGGTAGACTTTTGGATCAAACCTTTTAATTTACAGAACCATCCAGGTTCTTTACAATATTTGATAGTAGTTTTCTTCTCTAAAATAATGTTAATAGCTTCCTTTATAGTAACGCCGTGGAATTTAGATTAACAGTTTCTTGTCAGTATGCGCACGCACTCGGTACAGGCATATCAAACATTATTATTTATGCTAACTACTTAAGCTAGTGTTACATGACGCTAAAGGCTCATTACTTAAAATAATTTCATGAAATGTAATAAATTTGGGCTCAAATGTTGGCAATAAATAATAAATAATAACCGTTCAACCGTAAGATTATTTCGAAAACTTGAGATAAGAAATGCTACTCTAATTTGCTTAGCCTAACCAATACTTATGTATCTGCACATCCTTTTATCTTAGATAGATTGCTTGCTCTAAATCAAATGTCTTTAATCCGAATAACAAAAAACAAATATTTTACTCTTAGCTCTGATAGCTCATGTAACTTTTCGTAGGTGTGCGCAAATATATTCGTTCAATATGAGCAGTTTCTGTGGAATAACTTTGCACATATGGTCTTTTTTTTTGCACCAAATAAGACTCATAATTGTAAGATGTAAAGATCTGTTAGTACATCAAAATTGAAAAAAAATCCACGAAAGTTAATTATATTTCTCTATCAAAATAAAGTTCCGTACTTTTGGCGCGAATACAAAAATAATACCCAAAAAATTAATTAGAATTGGAGATGCTGTAACTCAGGTATTTCTTCATGTATTGCTTTGAAATTTGGTATGCGAAGTAAGAATCCAGTAGTGCCCTCCCACTGAAACCAAAAGATAGTTTATATTATCATATTTTGAACTACAGAATGTGGAAATCGCTAAACTATCAGTGGATAGTGATAACCAGCTACTTTCCCCATAGTCTTACACTACTAAATTAGGGACGACTAACGCAGACAGTCCTCAAGTACCTTTGTGCGAAATTCAAAACAAACAAATGCAACAAAGACATTAAAATTATTTATCCTCAAAATAACGAACATTTTGACGATTTCAAAACATGCGTAATGATAACAGAATGTTGCAAACGATTGAAGAAACGTGAAATATGTAGGTGAGTGATGAACATCAAATAATTTCTAAACGTAAATACTGCTTGTTTTAATGCTTTTCATCATTTTGAGAAGTTTATACGACACTTGCTATGTTCATACAATTTATTTCTATTTGTGCACACATTAAAAGTGTAACCTGTAAATCAACCTAGCGAAAAGACTTTTTAAACATAATTGCGAGATAGCAGAACATAAATGTTTGTCTTACTAAACGTCCTCGTTATGTGAGTTTACTTCTCAAATAAAAGGAGGTAATTTTCCAGAACATGACTTCTAATACAAGATTTATTTTACCACAGATGTTACTTATAGCGTACTCCAAGTTACCAACGTGAAGTTCATTTAGAGCAAACCATGAACTCAGAATTTAGTGCTCTTGACACTGTCGCGAAAGAAAAAAAAAATGTCATGCCCACCACGGAGTATGGTGTTTGTGCTTGAAATGCTTTCGAGTTATACAAGAGCTTTAGGCAGGTGCTACGTCTTACACTACACATTGTAAAAGCTCTGAACCACCCTATTTTTCTTCTTGACATCCTGACATATTTCACCAGCATGATTACTCCTCGTAAATCAGAAATAAAATGTTTTTAACTCTCCTGCACAGGAACCAAGTCACGGCTTGAGGCCTCATTTAGTTTATTTTGTTTTTTTAACATAAACATCTATTTCTTTATACACTGTCACCCTGTTGCTAATCCGTTTCATTTGTCCGCTAAAATGGGAATCTGTCCGCCACAGCAAAATCGTACATCTTCACTAGACCCCCCTGTAGGTCCGGGCGATACACCTATGTCTTTGACGCGTCGGTGGAAACTCTCCTGAGCTGACGGTGGTAATAAAAGTTCGTTGTAGGTTTGGCTTAACCCATACTTTCAGTTGTTGGTATATTTCATTGTTAAACTAAGTGGAAGGTACCATTTTTCTTTGCTCATTTTTATTATTTAACCCTATTAGAGACCGTCGTTAGTTTATTTTCACTGCGTGGGTTAAAAACCTTTTTAGGACAATAAATACTCGGTCAGACTTCTTTCTGCCCCTTTCTTTATCCGTGGTTGTTGTTTTTTGTTGTTGTTCATTCGTTTGTCAACCTGCCTGTTTCTTATGTAACGAACATCTAAGAGCCAGTATATTATATTTTGTATGACGCAATAGAATGTCGAAAGAATCGATAGCTACGATTGAAAAACCGATCTCACTGTTCGTAAACTTTTTTTTAGAATTAAACACTTACAAATAATTAGTATTAAAATTTCAATTAAAATATGAAGATGGTTAAGTGTTCTAACGTATTCCTGTTCCATAAAAGATCAGCCCTATTTTCACTGAATACTTAAATGAGATTCTTGTTATAAATTCTTGTTCAGTATACACTCAGCAGTAGTTCTTGGATGAATTAAGAGCCATACTGAAAGTAGATTTAGTTCTACAATACTTGAATAAAACATAAGGTAATGTGAGTGATGCCGAATTGGTTTGTTTTTTCTATAAATTAGTTACCACCTACTTAAACTTATTTCGCTGAAGCATTTTTGGATGGACGTATTTCACGTATTTCTTGTGTCGCATCAACCCAAGACACACACATTGTAATTGTTACTGTTCAGCTCGACATTTAGAGAAGTGATACGTAAATCAGGATATTTATAATATCACGCACATTAACAAGCGGATTCAGATTACATGGTTCTCGAGAACGTGTTTAATTTTACGTGTAACAACGTTTGAGAAAGTTTCGAAAGCATCAGTGAAATTTGACGCCACGTGTAACGTCAGTGTCCACGTGACAGAGAAAGTGATATGTTTTATTTTGACCTATTAACGTTTTTCTTCAGTTTTCAAGAATAAACATCTATTTAGAACTACAATGAAGCAGATAACATTCGTTGTTTCACGTCACTAGAGAGAGATGAAATAAAGATTAAAAAAAGGGTAAATAGTACAGAGATTAGCGTCATGTATATTGACCCTAACAGGGAATACGGAGTTAGTAGCGAGAGAAGAAATAAATATTCATAAAAGGGTAAATAGTACAGAGACTACCGTTATGTATATTAATCCTAACAGGGAATAAAAAATTAGTAGCGAAAGATGAAATAAAGATTCAAAAAAAGGGTAAGTAGTACAGACAGAGACTAGCGTTATGTATACTAATCCTAACAGGGAATACAGAATTAGGTTAAGCACATATTTAATGTTCATTTTTATCACGAAACAGAGCGTTGAGATTAGTTTTATTTACAGAAAACAGTTGTTATTGTTTTAAGTTAAGTACAAAGCTACACAGTGGGCTATCTGTGCTCTGCCCACCACGGGTATTGAAACCTGGTTTTTAGAGTTGTAAGACAGCATACATACCGCTGAGCCACTGGGTGGGCTTACAGAAGACAGAACGTTAAGCACGTTCCTCTTTATAGGTTTGTTTGTTTTGAATTTCTCGCAAAGCTACACGAGGGCTATCCTCGCTAGCCGTCACTAATTTAGCAGTGTAAAACTAGAGGAAAGAAGCTAGTCATCACCACCCACCGCCAACTCTTGGTCTACACTTTTACCAACGAATAGTGGAATTGACTGTGACATTATAACGCCTCCACAGCTGAAAGGGCGAGCATGTTTGATGCGTCCGAACCCACAACCCTCGGATTACGAGTCAAACGCCTTAACACGCTTGGTCATACCGCACACGTCTTTTTAGAGGAAACGAAATATTATTTATATTCGTCTTGACAGGGAATATAGAGTTAGATATAGTGCTATTTGTTTTAATGCTCTTTTTCACAAAACAGAGCGTTAATTTTAGAATATAAAATGTTAATAACAGTGCTTTATATAAGCTGTTGCTTATAAGTTTCCTTGCATAGGAAAAATCTGTAGTTTGTACATAATAAATATTAGGCAGAATCTTAGAAAAACAACCTCTTGAGATTTTTACATGGCACGAGATTTTTTGCGCATTAATCTGATATAATATTGTACTGTGTATGTTAAAGTTGAATTATATTTTTTGATAATGTACAATTTATAGTAAATTACACCTACACTATTTTTATTAGACACGAGGTCGCTTCGAGACAAAATGATTGCTGTCATAGCTACTGGTCTCTGTAATTGAGTTTTCCGTGCAAACGGCATAAAAAGACTTAAAATAATTAATGATGTTTATTGAGTTGTTTTTTTACAAGCCTTAAATATTATTAGATTTAGTGACGAAACAATATTGTTTGTAAATTAATATATTCGTAGAATAGTATCCGTTAATGGTGCGCTATATTGTTGCTCTTACAGAGGTTTCTAGTAAGAAACGTATATAATGTCATTTTAACAATATGCTGACGAGGTCTTTCTTTCAACCAAAGTTTATTAAGCTAAGCCCGGCATAGGCATGTGGTTAAGACACTCGATTCGTAATCCGAGGGTCAAGGGCTGGAATACACATCGCACCAAACATGTTCGCCCTTTCAGCTGTGGGAGTGTTATAGCGTTACGGTCAATCCCACTATTCGTTGGTAAAAGAGTAGCCTAAGAGTTGGCGGTGGGTGGTGATGACTAGTTGCCTTCCCTCTAGTCTTACACTGCTAAATTAGGGACGGCTAGCGCAGATAGCTCTCGTGTAGCTTTACGTGAAATTCAGAACAAAACCAAATCATTAAGCTAAATAATTTGCAACGTATAATTCTTATAGTTCAAACGGTCTTATAATATTTACACACACACACATATATATATATATCAGTCATTACACCTAACTCTTACTCATGAGCTATGTTAAAGTTCACTCTTGTCACATTACGCTTACTCACCTTAAAATGCTATAATAATATTACAACAAAACTGCTAATTACACATCATGTTTTGGTATACTTAGGAAGTTCATTCCGTGTACTTAAATTCTAAACATTTTATTTTATACGCAGTGTTTAGCAATTGGATGAGTCAGCTTATCCAGTGCGGTCTGGCGTTGTGTGATAATTAGGAAGCTTGACTCGCAATCTGTGTATTGCAAGTTCAAATCTTATTTACCGAACATTCTCGCCCTTTTAGTCGTGAAGACGTTATAATATGAAGATCAATCTCACTATTTGTTGGTAAAGAAGTGGCCCAATAATCGATGATAGATGGTGATGACTAGCTAGCTGCCTTCACTCTAGTCTTTCACTGAGAACATGATCAGTAACGGATTTCGATCCCGCGTCCTACAGATTGCAAGTCATGCGTCCCACTCAGTAAGTCATATATTAGGTTTGGCCAAAATAGTCTTCCTTGATCATTTTATCATTTATTTGTTTAGTATTATCAAAATGGTTAAACATCAGTTGGTATTAGCTTAATTAATTATAAGACCGACGAAACAATAAACCTGTAACTTATTGAAATTGCGATCTTCAATTTGTCTTTTCGGAGTAATTTTCCTTTATTCCAAAGTTACAAGTAGAAGTGTGAGACTTGAATAGAAATTTTCAAAAAATAAAATAAAAACAGACAAACAATAAAAGGCAGTAAAAACGACACTCGACAGAACTTGTATGTTGTACTTGTGTTTGTATTAAAGTACTTTTTAATTCGTAATATTAACAAACTTTCAGCCAAATTGCTATAAAAAAGGCTTAAAATCGGAATTAATACCGAAATATGTCATTAATTGTCCTGCATAGAAATAAATTATCGTAAAAAATGATTTTATATTACATTCTAGCTTTCAATTGAAGCTTCACAAGTGATGTAACGGCAAACGGTTAGCCATTGTTTCTTTGATAAATTTAGTTATTTCTCCAAGGTAACAGAAGGTTTTGTTCGTATGTAGGAAAAATCAAACGAGCACTCTTAATTTGTTGTCAGCTTTTGATGCGCGAGCTTCTCTCACTGTAGAAATGATGAATGGCGTTTAAAAAACATCCTGGTAGGAAAAACATGAAGTGGAATACAGTTACAGAAAGGTAGGAAGAACATGGCGTGCAATACAGTTAAAGAAAGAACACAAAATCTTTTATTTATTAAATTTTTACATGATTTCATTTCCTTGAGAGAAACAAAAAAGACGGTATTTTTAAATATTTCCTAAAATATAAATCTTGAATATTAAGAATCTAATCTTTGTAGTGAAATTAGAATATCAAGATAAATGTATGGTTGGGTATAATTTCAGGCAGGTGGCACCTCTACCAAAAAAGGAACTTTATTAAGAACTACAAATAAACTATACAGTTAGATTAGGCTTAGTTTATTTCAATTATTTTATAATGACCCGTTAGTTACTTCCTTTTGAGCAGTTGAAAAACGTGTTCACAATGACTCAGTCACATAATGTTATAACACAAAGATGTTTTGATTGATTTCGTTTGGTTTAAAAACACATTTGCATAATGTTTTTCCCTTTGGAATAAAAGATTATAATTGCGTCAGAAATTCTTCAACTTGGTTTCTTAATCCAGTGGTTCCCAAACTGGAAGCCAGAAAACCTTACAGGGGCGCGGCACGTACATATTACCCCCCTCCTTAATGTTTCCGAGATTTAAAAGTGCATCTGTTAACAATACGAACCATTTTAACAGCAATAAGAGGCAACGGTAGTTTAAATCAACCTATGTTATTTCATTTACATGAATTCAATGAATTGGAGAAGTGTATACACTCACGATGAATAATGTCATATGGAGGACTCCTGAGATAAGAAGGTCCGGGATCCCATTCTACTTTAATCACATCTCTTGTGAAATTTTATTTTCTAAAGTGTGGACCATTGTTTTAGAATGAATTCGAGGTAGGATTCTGTGAAATACGGTTGTTATGCTCACACGACGATGGACATGCAATCCTTAAAGATGATGTAGGTTTTTTAACGGAAGATCCTGACGGCGAAATCTGTTGCATGTCGTGCGTGAGACTGTGCCTTCGAAGATCACAGTTTCGGCGGAAAACCTTCCCGCAAGAGCCGCAGTTGTAGGGTTTGATGTCGGTGTGGGTGAGGAGGTGGGTTTTAAGGTTGCTCCGTTGGTTGAAACATCGCCCACAGGTAGAACACTTATGTGGAGAATCGTCCATGTGAAGAATTCTGTGAACAGCTAAAGTCCGAGACTGACAGAAACCTTTTCCACACTCCGAACACTTAAAGGGTTTTTCCTTGGAGTGGATATACCTATAAAACACAATAATAATATGATTCTCTCTTTAATAACAAAATTATGAAAGTCGCGCGTCGTGTTGGAGTAATTTTAACAAAGCAGTTGCCAGTCGGGTAATTATTATTATAATAATATATTCCCCTAGTCTCTATTATACTATTTCCAAGATATAACACAAATCAAATTAGGGATTTCACGCATTACTAAACATTGCGTCCTCCTTTTATTTAGTTCGTAAACGATATTATTGAACCAAAGAAAATGCCTGTTCATGTATAGGACGCGAGGTATTATTTAAAACTTAGTATATATCGCTATGCATGTGTATTGAGTCTATCCAAGACTACCTCAACATGACTTTTGTGTGTTGCAGTTTTTGTTATTAATTTGTGTGTGTTTTTCTTATAGCTCACCAAGGCGAATCGAACCCCTGATTTTAGTGTTGTAAATCCGTAGACTTACCGCTGTACTAGCGGGAAACGTTACTAATTTGATTAGAACATCTTTGTTTAGTTTGTTTCTGATTTTCGCGCAAAGGTGCTCGAGGGACACGTGCGCTAGTAGTCCCAATATTAACAGTGAGAAAATAAATGGAAGTCAGCGTTCGATATCACCTATCTCCAGCTATTGGGTAACAGCTGAATGAATAGTGGCATTGACTGTTACATTATAGCATACCCATGGTTGCAATGGCGAACATATTCGGTTATGGGGATTTGAAACTGCGACCCACAGATAGCCAGTAGATCGCTCTAACCACCAGGCTATGCCAAGCTGATTAGAAGGGAGTCACTTAAAACCAGGAAAAAAAATCATAGGTTTATATTATCTCACTGGTTAAGTTACCGCCCCTTCAATCTGCTATTGGTGTTACGCTCTCAATTTTCACGAAATATCCGAAAGAAGAAGATAGAAAGTGGACGCATTACTTAAATATATCTACAAAATCAAGTGTATATGAACTGGATGTATATAAAGTCAGGTGGACTACGTATTTCCTATCGCAAGATTGAAACACTATTAGAGGCGTATAGGATCAGATAATCAACTATATGAAACACAACATCTATTTGAAAATCTCACATTTTATATGAAAATAACCGTAATTTCAAATTGTTTGTTTGTTTTGAATTTTGCCCAAAGCTACACAAGGGCTATCTGGACTAGCCGCCCCTTGTTTAGCAGTGTACGACTAGAGGGAAGGCAGCTAGTCATCCATTCACCGCCAACTCTTGGGCTACTCCTTTACCAACAAATAGTGGGATTGACTGTCACATTATAACGCTGAAAAAAGCGAGCAACTATGATATGACAGGTATTCGAAATCGCGACCCTCGGACTATACGAGTCGAGCGCCTCAATCACATTGGCCTTAATTTGAAACACGAGCAAAAGTGGGTGCAAGCAGAAATGTAAATTATATTCTCGAGTTTTGAAAGTTCGTTTTTAAAAAACAACAATTATAAACTCAGACTTTTTTACTCTAATTTGAAGTGTGTTGATACCGTAACTCATTTGGCTGACCCGAATGCCGAACAAATATAATGGTAACACACACACACACACATTTTTTTGAAGTACACAAAATGATATTGCAATATTATTTGAATTCCAATTGACGTTTTGTTTTAGAAACAAGTAATAATATGCATCAGAATGATACACAGGCATGTACAAACAAAACTGTCATGTGTAATCATTGGTATGGTTACTAGACATCAATGGTTCAGTATTAAATTTAATTATAACATGACTAACAGAGATTTACTATTAGTCGCGGTCTGGCATGACCAAGTGGTTAAGGCGCTCGTCTCGTAATCCGAAGGTCGCAGATTCGAATCCCTTTCGCACCAAACATCTTTGCCTTTTCATCTGGGGGGCGTTATAAATCCACGTTCAATCCCACTATTCATTGGTAAAAGAGTAGCCCAAGAGTCGGTGGTGGGCGGAGTTCTTTCACTGATAAGTTAGTGCGACTCGTAAAGACAGCCCTAGTGTGGCTTGCGCGAAATTCATGAAACAAAAAAATCAGTCGCTTGTCAACATAACTGTCGTTAGTGTGTCACTCAGCCAGCACCGAAACCACATGCCGTATTCCACCGAGTTGAAACCTTTAAGTTCGAATTACATAACTCAGACTTCCCTATGAGCAGTTAGAAATGACGTTCACGATTGCTGTTACATTGTGTAATGATACACAAGTATGTTTTGATTGTCTTCATAGAAATGAACATTAATTTATATTTTCCGTATGGTTACAACACCAGATTTGTTTTATTTGCTATTTGACAAATAAATTCATATAATACATTCAGATAAGTTAGTTAGATCAATGAATCAAGTAACTATATAGACTACGATTTTGTTATTTAATATACTTATTTTCTACTTCAGTATCCAAAGTTTCTTAAATTTGTTTATTTTTGAATTTCGCGCTTACACAAGAGCTATCTGCGCTAGTTGTCCCAAATTTAGCAGTGTAAGACTAGAGGGAAGGCAACTAGTCATCACCATCCACTGCCAACTCTTGAGCTACTCTTTTACCAACAAATAATGGGATTGACTGTCACGTTATAATGTCTCCACGGCTGAAAGGGCGAACATGTTTGGTGTGTCGAGAATTTGAACCCGCGAACTTCGGAATACTAGTCGAGTGCCTTAACCACATGGCCCTTCTAGGCCTTAAGTAATGATTTAGTCACAGTAAAGATATTTCAGATTTAAATGTATTGTTTATTTTAAAGCCAACTTACGTTGGGGTATCTGTTGTGTACACAATGAGGAATCGAACACCCAATTTTAGCGATGTAGATTATTAAACTTACCGCAAACCCACCAGGGGGGGGACAATACAATGCCTAAGAAATGTTAATATATTATTCAAACGTAGTTGTTGTTGTTTTTTAAATTATTATGTACAATTTTGTAAATGTAAATAAAAATAGATGTTTCTTACGTATGGTCCCTTAAATGGTCCTGTCTCCGGAAAGCTTTATGACAGATGTCACAAGTGTAAGGTCGTTCATCCGTGTGTGTTCTTTCGTGTATTAACAGGTTGTAAGACTTGGTGAAACGACGCTGGCAGAATTTACAGATAAACTCTTTTTTTGAGTGAGAAAATATTCGACCTTTAAGGAGTCGTTGATCTAGTAAGTGCGACATATTCTTTGGTATCTTTGCTAAAAGACTTGGATGAGAATTTATAGGTCTATTGGGGAAAGGCAGCGCGGAACCAGAGTGGTCCTTAGGAGTAAACACTGTGGAACCCGATGAAAGAGCGGATAATGCGTCATCACATCCGAGTCTGAAGACTGACCTCGAAGGATGCGGATCGCTTTTTCTCGTCTCAGCGGGACTCAGGCAGAGCTCTGGCTCATCCCGGGATATAGCCGACTCGGCAAGATGAGCAAAGTCGAATTTCTTTGTTTTTCTAATAGATGGCTGAGGCTGCGAAGAATAAGAGTTAATAAACGTGATGGGTGAACTCGTCGAGTGTTCCGGGTAAATCACCCCATTTATTGAGTTGGAAACACACGCCACACGACTGCTAACCGCTAGATTCAATGGAGATGGATAACTATAATCTAATCTTGAATATTCGGTCTTCGGAAGGTAGGCAGCAAGAAATGATCTCGCAGTAACTGAGCCTGAGAGGAGAGATGGAGCTACCATCGGTGAATAAAATGGCTGTGGGTAAACTGAAATAGATGAGTGAGGTAGCATAGAAAAAGACAATGGATACGATGAAGTGACCTCTGGAATAGTAGTTGGAGTCAGTGGTGGTGTTGGAAGGAGTCCCTGTCCATTGTACCGATCATCTAAAAAAGGAACAAAGAAGAAATATATATATATATATACACGTTTTTCACTTTTCTTCTAATAAATCAGATGAATTATTTCGTTATAATTCCAACAAGATTTGCTTCTGTAGTTCGTAGAATCTAAACCACTTCTTTCAAGTAAGGCACTGGCCTACTAACCACGATTAACCGAGTTTTAGGGAAGAGTTCCGATCTTCTCTGTGGGAAGACGTGCATGAATTTTTCTTCGATCCTCCCTAACTGCCTCCCTCAACGCACCACCCGTTGGTAGGACCTCTAGTGGAGGTACAATTAAGTGTGAATGGGTGCGCGGTATCAACAGGAGGCCGAAAACAAAAAACAAGCTAGAAGTGTTATAGTCACATGAATTGTTTCACTTCGTCCTTCATTAATATGACTTCACTTTAACAATATTGGAAAATAATAACCGCGTATTTTTTTTGTTTCATGTACACTTAAAATAACTCATTAAACTCACCGATCGTTCATTCAAGATGAGAAAAAAAAATCTAATATATTATCTTAATACAGATCAGCCGTGTGATATTACGTTTGTTTATTATTTATGTGTTTCATTTTAAGAATAATCTGGAAAATGTTTGGCTTCTTAAAGTTTACTTAGCTGAAAATTCTTCGCTATAAAATGAAACGAACGACTAATATAAACATTTTTTTTTCCAGTCATTGCTGATGAGAAACTGATTTCCATCTATAAACACCTAAAATAGATTTAGGAAATTTATATCTTTAAAAGATCGTAAACATTCGAATTGTGCTTCTGTTAATATTAAGTTTCGATCCGATTTTTTCCGTATTTGTAGTCAGAATTTTTTTATTTATTGGATCTGTTGTTTGCTATACGTGTTGTTTTATCTATATACACGATGCGGTATAGAACCAACATGTCTGATGCAGTGTTGTACAAATGGAAGATTCTAATACAATACCAGTTCACTGCATTAAATAGCTCATACTTTTGAATACATAATAATACAAGTACCTGCTGTTACATATTTCGAGCATACTTACTGAAACGGTATACAATGATATTTCGCTTCTAACAATAACGTGTACAAAGAAATACACACACGAAAATTTCTCATACCTGTATATTTGGGTATGTCACCGACTTTAATATCTTTCTGATAAATATCCAGAGTTACTATACATTTGAGTGAGACAAACTTTACTGTTTGGTACAAAAGTTGATTCTAAATAAAATATTTAGGTGAAATTTATTTAACTCTTATTTATTTTAAAATAAACAACTTTATGGTCACTTTTTCCCCTCGCCTTGTATATCGACTGTATCCGGTCTTCTTTAAAAAAGCTACAGTTTAATACGTAGTTTAAAGCTACAGTATAATACACAGCCTAAAGTTACAGTACAATACACAGTCTAAAGTTACAGTACAATACACAGTCTAAAGTTACAGTATAATATACAGTCTAAAGTTACAGTATAATATACAGTCTAAAGCTACAGTATAATACACAGTCTAAAGCTACAGTATAATACACAGTCTAAAGCTACAGTACAACACGCAGTCTAAAGTTACAGTACAATACACAGTCTAAAGTTACAATACAATACACAGTCTAAAGTTACAGTATAATATACAGTCTAAAGCTACAGTACAATACACAGTCTAAAGTTACAGTACAATACAAGTCTAAAGTTACAGTACAATACACAGTCTAAAGCTACAGTATAATATACAGTCTAAAGCTACAGTACAATACACAGCCTAAAGTTACAGTGCAATACACAGTCTAAAGTTACAGTACAATACACAGTCTATGTAAAATATTTCTCTCTTTGCTTCCTGCGTAATTATTAAAATAAATAAATCAACTAAGTTTAACTTATATTTAAAAAGTTAATACAGATTGGATAAGAATCAAGGCCTGGCATGGCCGAGCGCGTTAAGGCGTGCACTCGTAATCCGAGGGTCGCGGGTTCGCGCCCGCGTCGCGCTAAACATGCTGGCCCTCCCAGCCGTGGGGGTGTATAATGTGACGGTCAATCCCACTATTCGTTGGTAAAAGAGTAGCCCAAGAGTTGGCGGTGGGTGGTGATGACTAGCTGCCTTCCCTCTAGTCTTACACTGCAAAATTAGGGACGGCTAGCACAGATAGCCCTCGAGTAGCTTTGTGCGAATTTCCAAAACAAACAAACAATGGATAAGAATCTTTATTGTCATCCAGTCTGATAAATGAAATCAAATTTAAAACGTATACAATTTTGTTCAATTTCATAGAGGGTGAAATACCTTCTTACAGAATATTCGTAGTTCGAGCAAAATGTAGGTTAATTTCAAAGAAATAGATATATGTGTTAATTTTCAGTTAAAGACTACAACAATTCAGAAATGGATATTAGATATCGATATTGTTTAATTACTGGGTTCAAAAGATCGTTATTTAATTATATTTGGGCCCATTTAGTTTACGAGGTCTATTGTTAATAATGATACACATATGAAACAGTAATATATAAGGACTGACTGTGTAATCAGCATATTTTTTGAGTTTGTATAAGCGTATTTTTTTGCGAGTTCATACAAACGTATTTTTGGTAGACAGTTTATCTTACTCAAACTCTATAGGACCAAATCTAGGGTAATTTAAAGAAAAGTTTTTGTTTCTTGAAGTATGTATTTTCCAAGTAATGTAGGTTATTGTAAATGGAATGTTCCCGAGTGTACAATAATTTCACATGTGTATCTGAAATGCGAAAATTACGTACGTGTAAATAATTAGAGACAAAGAGAACTTATAGAACCTCTGATCATAAAACATAGCACTCAAAATACACTATTTTAAATTATTAGAAACGTAGAAAAGACGACAGTATGGAAGGGAACATTTGCTGATAAACAAATGTAACATGTTATTTAAGTTTGTGTTTGTTGTTCAAGAGAAAGGTGCATAATGTGCTATCTGTTTCGAGTCAACAACGGGCATCAGAACTTGGGTTTTAGCGTTATAAGTCTCCACATATGCGCTTACACTGCATCTACACATAAGATTCGCATCTTAAGTGTATGAATCGTGACAGAACGATTTAAACATGACTTTATGACTCAAGGACGAACAATTGGTTTCTTCTTTTCTAAACCAGCTTTCTCGAATTAATAAGTAATATAATAATAAAGCTAAAGTAGTCCTATTTATGCTAGACATACAAAATGAAATTAATTACAAAATTAGCGAAATGTCTCGTATTATTTGCACTTTTCATTGGTATATACATGTATAGGACGTCCACCTATACGTTATACATACTTTTATACGAGGAAGCTTTAACTGAATAAAAGTAAGAACGGCAAATTCCACTACTTTTAGCCTAATTCATAATATAAAACAGTCATTATGTGTATATAGTGCCGAGACGTTGTGTGTTCAGTAAAATCATAGGCAGCAATCTGGTACGTGGAGTTAAATTCTAGTAAGAATTTGTTATGCGTGAAATTCATCGAACACTCCTATCATGTTACGATATAGGAATTTCTGAGACACGGGATCTAGCGTTACCCAAAAGCAGCACTGGACGGCCTACCGTAAGAAAAGGCAACGCGCCTTAGTGAGCGAGTTATCAGACTCACATTCCTGGTCAAACTGGACAACTTATATTTCCCATAGCTAGAAAATGAAAATGTTTTTAGCAATATGTCTTCCAGTACTACCCAGTTTGAATTTTTGTTTGTAAAGTGATTTGCTGGATTGGTTCGTTAATGCCAACCTTACTTCATTTAGTGCCGCTTGGCTTTGGGCTGAACGTGACGATTTTAAAGATCACATCAAGGAAATATCCTTTAAAAGTTAGTACATTTTAATATATGTATAACCATTTGTGGAAACCTTATATATATATACATATACGCATACATTCACAAACTCACATACACAATATATTCACTCACTGAACAAATATTTTCTCTAACAGGAATAAAACATCAAAGGTATAAAGTTCTATTTTAGATGTAATGAGTAAACACAAATATCTAAATCTAACTGACATTAAAAACATTCCTATGCTTTTAAAACATCCATACCGTCACTACCGACGAAATGGTTTTCAAATACCGATGACTGATTTGTGATTCCCGAGTCTATCAACAACATGACTTTGCGTTCTGATCTTCACCAAAATATTTACGTTGGTAAGGCTTAACTACCGACACAAAAGGGACTGGGCCTTAGAGTAGCGAAGAGAATAGCGGGAGATCCACCGTTACGTTCGCTCTCTGTTCACTTGGTCTGACTAGCCCAGAGAAAGAAGGTCAAATAAAAGACTTGGCTTCGGCATAGGTATTAGCGCCGTACTAGACCGCTTCAAGTACAGTTGAGCAACTACTATAGCAGCGGGCACGAGAGACCTATAGACAATTTTTAAATACGCCCCAGGCTGTCTTCTGCACTTTCAGAAACCGAATGCTGCAGGCAAGCGTTTACTTCATTTCGTTTAAAAGACATGAGAAAAGAAAGAGAAATATTTGAATTATATTCCGATAAATACGTAGGACTGTATCTAAAAATATTAGAAATTCAAGCATATTTAAGATTCATTTAGTGTTACAATACACTTCTGCTTTGAAACGTTGAATGAATTAATCGTACATTTTCTGCACTTTGTTTCTCCCTAAACATCTTTTGCGCACATATTTTTGGAATTATTTTAAGTATAGTTAATTAAGGCATAATAGTAAATTATTTGTATTTGAGGAGAGACCGTTTAGTCTGTGACTTTTTGTGTTGGGAAGCTATCAAGGTTGTTATCTTCATCTTCGCTTACCCAAGCTGTTTGTTTTGTTATGTAATTGTATTTGAAAGTAGTGTACTCCAATTTCTCCACCTAAAATAGACAAAGACGGACATGTAATCCTAGTAAAATTTGCTTTGTGGGCTGAATGCGAAGACTAAAATAAGCTGTGACGAATGTTTCCAGTCATGTGTCTATCAGTGGTAGTATTGCACTATCCAAATTAAGCATTCAAAACGTTTTATAACATACGAGTGCATTCTTACATCTCAGTGGAGCGTAAAGTCAGTCGTGTGAAAGAAAGGCAATGTTACAATAGTGTTTATTGTGAATCACGAGATTTTGTTCAGAAATAAAACAAGGTCTCACTATCGTAAAGCTGGTTACTAAGTTGTCCTCATTTAGCAAAAAACGAGCTTTTACTTTGACTACAAGATTATAAAAAAACAGCAAACATATTTATATGTTTATGATATTGCTTTCCTTTAGTAATTTAGTTCACTTATAGTTTTCTAACAGTAATCGCGACAGTTTTTTTTATAGAATGCATTTTTTAAAAAATGTATCTGTTCTCAAAGACTTGAGAATTAACATTCCACCTTATTTTAGTGTTGCAATTTCGTAATCTTACTGCTGAACTTCCAGAAGTAATTACGATAAAAAAATGTAAAATTGAAATTTAATGTACCAGTACATGAATGAGAAAGTAAAGAAGTATTCGGTTAAGAATGGTATGTTGTTTGAAAACGTTTCACACAAGAGCGTACAAAAAGAGTCATAGAAAATTTCAATGTGTAACATGAAAAAAAGAGCGAAACACTGAATGCCTTATTACGGAAAATAAAAGAATATTAATAAGTCTAAACCGAAACGCATTTGTTTCTTGTCAAAAAAGTTTGATATTAAATTAAATTTGAAACAAATATGAATTAATAAGGAGTTTCACAGTAAATCAACGTTTCTGTTGAGTGTTCCATCTTGACAGATAATCTAAGAATCGCCTGTTATATTAAAGATAAAATCAGATTTATACTTTTATATGTTTAAGCATGATCAGATTTAAAGACGAAGTAAACCTTTCAGCTCACCAAACGGCCCGGCATGGCCAAGCGTGTTAAGGCGTGCGATTCGTAATCTGAGAGTCGCGGGTTCGCATCCCCGTCGCGCCAAACATGCTCGCCCTTTCAGCGGTGGGGGCGTTATAATGTGACAGTCAGTCCCACTATTCATTGGCAAAAGAGTAGCCCAAGAGTTGGCGGTGGGTGGTGGTGACTAGCTGCCTTCCCGTTAGTCTTACACTGCTAAATTAGGGATGGCTAGCATTTTTGTAAGAATTTCAAAAACAAACTAACACTATATATTACTAAACCAAATTCTGCGCAAATGTACGTCATATTTATGTGAGGAAATTGTTGGCTATTATTATCTCTCCGGTTTAGTTTAATATTCCCAATTTTTATCTGGAATCTTTCTCTTCGTTTTCATTATATACAATTAACCTACGACGTTGTCTCATTATCTTTTGTAAGGTCCTTTGCACCTTAACGTTTTGATTTCGTATTATTAGTTCTGTCTATATTTTCCTTTCAACGCAGCAGCATATATAATACTGCACGTATTAATTATTCCCCACATTTTTTCCTTTGGATTAATCTTGTAGTTACAGTAATTATAGAAACGGCTGAATAGTAGACGAGTTTTCATCAGTCTTTGATTATTTTATTCAATTATTATCAAATGATAGAATCAACAACGTTGCATCTTTCTTTGGTCAGGCTATTCCAAATCGACCATGATAGAGATTTTTATTGCATAACTTCTTTTGATGGTGACGACAGCCTAGGGTTGCCTCTTCGCATCTCGTCAAACAGGATGCACGAGAGCCTCAGTAGAGAGCGTCTGGTTTAAATTAGGAGCCTTCGATTTTATGTTGTCCATGCACGTGTAGTACAGTCCCCACTTGAAGTCACGGCTGCACTGTTACAATCTGCCATTCGCTTGCGATCAGGAAATCGTGTGGTTATTACATATTTTTCAACTTTCACCTTCAGGGTTTGCTTTCGAAAGCATGCTGCACAGATTGTCTGTACTCAACTTACAAACCTGAACCAAGTGATCACAAGTATTATATGTAGTGATATTTCTCTTTAATGGCACAGATATGAACATTTACAAACACGCAGAACAAAAATGTTTAATAATGATGTAAAAAGTTGTTTTTTTTTTATAAAACAGCACGCATCTCATGATTGCTACCTATTCGGTAGACGAATAGATAGGTTTTTTTGATTCATTGTTTTAGATATTTACGCCAAGCTGGACGTGGATAATCCATGTCAAACGTCCTTAATTTTGAAACTGAAAGGGAGCATCTGGCTCAGTTAACACACTCACCGCCAACTCTTGAGTTAGTATTATAGAATAGTGGGATTTTACTGTTACTCGTATAATGCACCCACAGATTCATGGTACAACAGTTTGGAGCGTGATCTTCTGACAGCGAAATACAAATAAAATTCACAGTTCGCACTTGGATAACTAGGCCACCCCAACCCACGTAAATAAGTATTGTTTTGTAGAAAAACAACAGCAAGTCCCGGCATGGCCAAGTGGGTAAGGCGCTCAACTCGTAATCTGAGAGTCGCAGGTTCGAATTCCAGTCACACCAAAAATGCTCGCTCTTTCAATCGTGAAGAGATTATAATGGTACGATCAATCCCACTATTCGTTGGGAAAATAGTAGCCCAAGAGTTGGCGGTTGATAGTGATGATAGAATAGCTGTCTTCCCTCCATTCTTACACTGTTAAATTAGGGACGGCTAGCGCAGATATCCCTCGTGTAGCTTTGCGCGAAATTCGAAAACAAACAAACAATAAAACAGATTTCAAACGATAATATTGACTTCATATGTCAAATTAATCATTATAATTACAACATGAAAGTCGAATTTCCTGTATTCTGGTAATAGATTTTTAAATTAAATTTGTTTGTGTTTAATACTGTCACCTAAGGAACTGGTTATTACCATATTCTACTAGGTAACTCATTTATATTGATACAGGGACTGGCCCACTCGTTAAAAGCGCTAGAGTTTAATTATTTTTCTGTTCTTGCGGTTGATGTTTTCTTTAAATCACCTCAAATTAGTGTAGATTTTATTTTATATATGAGCATTTAATGTTACCTTCCTTAGAGCATCATTTTAGAAATCTATCTTAAAGGAATTACGACAATCATTACAAAAACTGTTGGATGTTTGTTACGTAACGACACACTGCGTTGAAGTACCTCTTTAAGTTACCAGGTGGCAGCACAGAAGAATACGATCCGTTCCGGCTTCCGCTAATCATGACATTTACTGTGAGAACAAACAGCGTCTTTCTAACAGCGTGACAGACAAATTGTCACACTATTATTATTACTACTATTTGTCTGATTATTACTATTATTATTTATAAATATATGTATATATATATATGAAAGGTACTGAACATATTATATTTTAAAAGTATATTCCCTTTCCCTTTCCACAGAAAAAAACCAATCGGTGTCTTGTTGTACTTTTATACATTAAGACTCTGATAGGCTTTTACTTTGGCCAAGAAAGAGAATATACTTATAAACTATTATGGGTGTATTTTAACTGTCTCTTGCAGTTTTTATAATCAAATAATAACGTATTTTCCCACCTGATAAATAATTACTTTGGACTACGAAACACTGAGGAGAATTCTTCGAAAACGTTTGGAAAGCAACACAAATACAGAAGAAAGATATACAGAATAACAAGTATGGCTGAAAAACATTTTATTAATATGTAATGGAATTATTGTTTGTTTATATTTTGAATTTCGCGCAAAATAACACGAGGGATATCTGCGCTAGCCGTCCCTAATTTATCAGTGTAAGAATAGAGCGAATACAACTAGTCACCGCCAACTCTTAGGCTACTTTTTTACCAACGAATACTGAGATTGGCCGTAATATAATAACGCATCCATAGCTAAAAGAGTGAGCATGGAACGGATATTCGAACCTGTGACCCGCAAATTCTAATTACCTGACCATGTCGAGTCAGTATAGTAATAGTAATATTAATTCCCATACATCCCTATGCAAAATATAAAACGAGAAATAGATTCTTGCATCGGTACTTCTTTCATCTAGTTTACTACATTCACGATCGATATGGACAATTTTGTTGAATATTATAAGTTGAAATGTGTTTCTTTATTTGTTATTGATTGCGTGCCAAGACACTCAAGAGCTTGTTTTTTTTAATTTCGCACAAAACTACTCTAGGGCTATCTGTGCTAGCCGTCCCTAATTTAGCAGTGTAAGTTGTTGTTTAGAATTAAGCACAAAGCTACACAATCGGCTATCTGTGCTCTGCCCACAACGGGTATCGAAACCCGGATTTTAGCGTGTAAGTCCGCAGATATACCGCTGAGCCACTGGGGGGCTAGCAGTGTAAGACTAGAGGAAAGGCAGCTAGTCATCACCAGCCTATTTACTATTTACTAACGCACAGAGAGATTCATTGTTCCTTTAACGCCCCCACGGCTGAAAGTCGACCAAGATCGGCGACGGGTTTCGATTCCGCACCCGCAAATTGCGAGTCGAGTGACATGCAATGTCAGATGGTGTGTTGGGACTAGATAACGTTGATTTAAAATTCGAATAACTTGCTAAATATGAAATTCTAACGGAAATTATGTGTTATCATATTTTGATCATATCATATTGAAAATGACATTAATTTCATTATTCATTGTATCATGAGTTGTGTTAAAGCCTATCGAAAAACCTTAATTTCACCATTTTACATCTGGGTTTCTGTTGGATGTTGTTGATTTCATAAGTGCATGTTTTAGGAAGATCTTTTGGTGGTGCCCACCTTTCTAAGGTGCTTGTTAATGCTTCGTAGAAAAAAAGGCATATAATTTTGACAATGTACAATTTTGAGCATCCTACAGAGAAGTTTCCATTATATGAAAGTGATACAAGTAAATTCCTAAAGTTAAGGTTTTTGTATTATTTTCGAGGTAACAGATTGAAGTAAGATGATAAAATGATTATAAGATATTTCAACAGACGATTTGATTTTTCTCTTCTTTCTTCTTTTGACAAAAAAAACAATTATACACGACTAACGAGCTTTCAAAGATTGTTTTGTATGGTGATATAATTATACAAGATAATTATTTATGTTTCACATACTGCTTGTTGGACCTCATGTGGATAATCTTAGGGCCATGGGTGGATAAAAAGAATGACGATCAAATCTCACTGCTCTATTAAAGTAAATCTGAAATTGTTGGCGGGTGATGTTAACTAGCTACATATTCTCTAGTCTATGAGTTCAAAATTGTAAACAACTTACTCAAACAGCCCTCGAGTTGTTTTGCATGAACATCTGGAAAGAAATAATCGTTTCTTATGAAACGTCCATAAACGCACATATTTAGAGAGTTTGTGAACATGCGTGTGCATTGCAGTCGTTGTTTTTAAAATGAAGTCAACACAAAATTACATAATTATCATACTACTTAGCATACGTATTACCTTTAAACACTCCAAGTTTGGAGACAAATTCACTGACAAAGCACACAGTACAAACAGACGAAATACGTTGATGTGTTTAAACTTTAATTTTAATAACGGGTTTTAAAGCTTCAACCTTTGTGCCTTAAAGCAGCCGCACGCTCGCGGATGCAAATATAGGACGGAAAATAGAGGTAAGTCATGATGAGCCATAGCATCAGGAAGCATTTGGGAATACATGTGGCTGAGATCGTGAGACTGTGGCGGGCAAGGAATCCGGATTTTACATCGTGTTAACAACTGTGAAAAATTTTCTTGAAATGAAATTAGCATGAGCACCGTGATTGAAGAAGAGACTAGTAGTTCTATCTATCTATCTAAGTAGCTGCTCGTTATGCAAGATGGGCGTTTTTTTCCATCCACATGTTCTGTTAAAAATATTCGGCTTTTGGTTAATATCTTCTCATTCATTTCTTTTCTGTTATTACATCATTGTTTCGGTGTGGTTGTAAATACGCTACAAAGTTTATGACAGTATTACCAATATATATATATATTTAAATACGTGCCCCTATAAATAAAGTTTATTGAATGACTCGCTATTTCTCACATTTCATGTTGTTTTTGTTCTTTTTAAATCTTGATCGTTTATAAAATACTGAAACAACCTTTATTGTATTGTATCAGATTGTTACTACTGTGTCTATTTTTTGCAAAGTACGAATTCAATGAATTCCCTACCTCTCAAATAAACCCTAAGGCATTATTTCTTACCAGGCTTTAGTTTGTAATTAAATTCTCACAATAACAAGCGTCCTATAACAATCTATTATGTTGAGTAAGAGAAATCGTTATCTCTTCAAATAAATAATTTCTGTTTATTACCGCTAGATGACATTCAATAAAACTGGAATTTAAAAAAAAACAATAAAAGACAAGAGTAGTATAAATAAACTTCACTAGTAAAGTTAATCCTTAGAAACCAGGTTCTCTTTTAGACTTTTTTCTGTTATCGTACTAGATGTGTGCAAAAGATAAGTAAGTTAACAAAGTCCGTAAGTAGGATTGAAAATCGATTTTTTAGGGTTAACATCATTCTAGAAGAAATGGGAGAGGAATGACGCGTTCAAAAACTAATCTAACTAACTATGAGTTAGAGTGAAAAGTTTTAGTTGAAACCGTAAACTAAAACTACTTACTATTTTGAATTTTTTATCGAGTAGGCAGTTACATATAAATAAGCAAAAGAGGTCAAGCGGATATTTACTTGTTATACATAAATTTCAAAGACTTCCGCCTGTACTCAGTCAAATTTTTCTCAGAATTTGCTAAGAAAAAGTCCAAATGGGTGGACCATCGCACGATAAAATCAACAGCCTATATTAGAAAAAATGACAACAAATAAATAAGTAGAAAAAGATTGGCAGGTTAGAAAATATCGTAATTTTCAAACTGTACAATCTGTGTAATTAAAATTAGTTGATATTAAATCCCAATGAGAACAAGCTACCTACTAAGATCAGAAAGTAAAATCGGCATCATCCAGTCCAGTAACGAGTAGAGCTCATTAATGACTGTTCGGTGTTTTTACTCTATCTTGTAAAGATTATAATACGTTGTTCCATCACTCGAGCGGGCAGTCTCGCCGTTAACGGATTTTTCAGCTGTGAATCCAGATGGTTTCATTAGCTCAGGAAATTTAGGTTAGTTCTAAATTCACCCACTGAAGTAACTATGTGGATTATTGTCAGTTATAAGAGCAAAATGAAAACAATTAAAATGAAAAACACAAAAAAAGTAAATATATATTGTCTAATCTAAACTAGCAATGAGAAAAGAATAGATAATATCTCACAAAGTCGCCCACTGGTACAGCGGTAAGTCTACGAATTTACAACGCTATAATCAGGGATTCGATTGCCCCTGGTAGACTCAGTAGATAGCATGATATGGTTTTTCTATAAGAAAACCCCTTTTCACCCACATGTTCATATAAATTTTAGTTTATAACTTCCTAAATGAACATTGTTTCTAGGCTTGTTCGATAAAGTAATTACATTTTTATAACGTATTTATGGAAAACGTTATATATATATATATATATATATATATATACACATTACTTTTCTATACTTACATAGCCGTTCCAAATTTTAAGATAATAGACTGATAAGAAAGCAGATAGTCACCAGCACCCAACATTTGAAGTGTCTGGTTGAATACAGTGACTTTATCGGCACTCTTACAGCATAGCCACAGCCCCAAAGTACGAGAGTGGAGCTCGTTTTTGACAACATGGAGTACGAA
This sequence comes from Carcinoscorpius rotundicauda, assembly GCA_011833715.1. Classification (NCBI taxonomy): domain Eukaryota; kingdom Metazoa; phylum Arthropoda; class Merostomata; order Xiphosura; family Limulidae; genus Carcinoscorpius; species Carcinoscorpius rotundicauda. The sequence goes on along the minus strand of CM022396.1, from coordinate 51,062,233 downwards.
CCATGGATGCACAGCATGGGAAACGCTTAACCTCTAAACTACGCCCAGCCTAGGGCTCGAAAACTCATATACCGATATGTTGAAATATTATCAGTATAAAAAGAACATAGTTAATATGACATAATAATAATCATCATATACTGTTTTCAGTTGTTTTGCTTATGATTATAGTAAATGTTTGATTATACACATATTAATTAGATTTTCCTCTCACTTATAATACGTTTTTCTCCATGGATTTTTAAGTGTACGGATTTTTTACAACACTAAAATCACGAATTCGATTCCCCTCGGTGAACTCAACAGATAGCCCGATGTAGCTTTGCTATTAGAAAACACACACACACACACACCTTAGGAAGCACGGAAACTTTGATTACTAGTTCCAAGTACGATCACAGATTTAATTTGCTGAAAATCTTACCATCAATATAACCGTGTATAAATAAAATTTTACGCAATACACCCTTACAAAGTCTTAAGACAAATACCGTTTAGGATCGCGTAACATCAGAAGAACCTGACTTCTGAGATACACAACTACATAAACATATGTCTATCTGTAGATTCTAGTAGCGGAACAGTACTAATATTACAGTAAAAATAAATTATAGTAATAAGCAGTTGGGATTAAAATAGAAAAACAATTTTTGTTATTACTTCTTACCTAAGTTCTGATTTCCAAATAGATCAAGTAACATAAATAAATATTACGCTTCACAAACTTTATGTACTTCACAGCATAACCATTATTCTTTGATAGACTAGTTATACAGAGTAGTCATGACGAAACTTAGTTGAATGGATGAAAACTATTTGTTGTAGAAAGAAAAAAAAAACTTGAGTGTAGAGGACGACGTTTCAAAAGTTTTCCACCTTTCGAAACGTCGTCTTCTACATTTATGTTTCTACAACGAACAGTTGCCGTTCAATCAACTAATGTATATAACCATTGCTGATTATTTGAGTTGTTGATACGAACAGCTTACCAGCCACTATTGTTTCTGTTATATTCCAGCGGGCCTGATGAGCTCTACTGGTGTTGGACGAAGGACTTCATCAACCACCCACATACAGGATGTCCCCAAAAATGTGTACACACTTTGAATGATTATAAATACAATGTTTATTAAAATATATCTAGGTTTTTAATCCAAGTTTAAGAAGACTAGTGTAGAATCCTTTTAGTTATCGTAGATTCTCGAAATAAAACTCCTCATCTTCAAATTGTTCTCGAATGCGTGGTACGACAGATTTTTGCAGCAAGTTCAGATGAACGAGACCTGTAACTGTGTTTTCGAAAAAGAATGGTCCAATTACCTCCAACGCTAATAATCCACACCACACTGTAACTCTTGGTAAGTTTACGTGGTGTTCAACCGTAACATGCGGGTTCTGTGGTGCCAAGTGGGTGTAATTGTGGCGATTCACTGAGCCAGTTAAATTAAATGTGGCCCCATCGCTCCAGACAATCTTGTTTGGAAACTGTGTATCTTCTGCAGATTTTGCTAGATACTACTCACAAAATTCAATTCTCTTCTCAGGATCATCTTTACTGAGAACATGGAATAATGCCGGAGTAAAACTTTTTTAATGAACGTGCTTCAACATGCGATGGATGCTCGATTTTTGGATTCCTGTCGCACGGGTTGTTTGTCGAACACATTTTCTTGGAGATTGGTGGAGACTTTCCAACAGCTCTGCTACTCATGTGAAACTAGTAGACGACCGCGGCCTTTTAGAACGCCCTTAATGGATGTCTTGAACAGTTCCATCTGTTTCAAACTTATCTTTGATGCGAGTAATGGTGAGTCGCATTGGTGGATCTGTTTGAAACTCCCTTTTTAACCGTCTTTACACTTCAACTACGTTCTCACACTTCCAGTAACACTTTAAGATAAATTTCTTTTTCTCAAAGCTTAATCTTTTCTCTGCCATTACTTCAAATCAGTTACTCCTTAAAAAAAAAGAAGAAATTTTGATTGAGTTATAATAATTCAAAGTGTGTATGTATTTTTGGGACACCCTGTATGACTGAGGTATTGTGGCTAATATATTCTTCTTGATTTTTCATTCTTAAGTTCTTGAAACTGTAAATAAAATATAACCATATTTAATGTGTGTTATAGATGTGTATGGTTTGAGGTATATTCTTATCAAAACAACAAAGTAAGACGCGAGATGGCCCTTTCGTAGAACTCAGAATTGCAAAGCTGGTGACTCATGTTCGAACCTGGATAATATTACATAATATTCTCTGATCTTTAAGCTGTGTTTACTTTATAAAAGTTATATTTAAGCCATTAACGTGAACGCCAATGGGTTGCTCTTCTCCTGGTTAGTAAAGTTAGAAATGGTAACAGTTAACCTCACTGGGTTTGCCCTAAATATAAAAGTAAAATTCGATAAGAACTAATCAAAGTCCACCAGATATTGTAAACGAATATAAATGAATGTTTTGTTGGCAGCGTGCCCTCATTTTATTTAACAACAACAAAAAGTTATCGGGTATTGTTTGTTCAAAATTACTGAACATCAAACAAAAAACATGTAAATAATAACATCTGATTATTTAAACCCACTTTCATTGGTTGTGGAAGTAAAATTCCCGCCACAATTGACGAAATTAAATCTTTAGTTTTCATTATTAAATCAAGCTGCAATAGTTATTATTAGTACTGCACTGATTAAATTATTCCCTTAAAAAGAAAACCGTTAGAATGACACACGTTTTGGTTGTACACAGTCCGTACTTTGTTGTTATAATTCGGTTTAAAAGGTTATATCAGTTTGTGCTTTTAATGTAATACATCCTTTGAAAACCAGGCTGTAAAAAACGTAGTTTTAAAGCACATCTAATGAGGAAAGATTTTAAATCACAAATTTTAAACAGGGTTTCGGGTATTTAGTATTTTTTTGAATAAACAATTCTGTTTTTATTGCTGATGAGCGTACAATAAAAAGTGATTAACGTAAACTTATAAATATTACATTTGCCAAGGCGAAAAAAAAGGAAAACAGAGCGAAATGTTAACTGTTGTTTGACACGACCTCCAGGGTTTGGGATGGCCAGGTGGGTTAAGGCGTTCGAATCGTAATCTGAGGGTTGCGAGTTTAAATCCCCGTCACACTCGCTCTTTCAGCCGTGAAGGTGTTATAATGTGACGGTCAATCCCATTATTCGTTGGTAAAAGAGTAACCCAAGAGTTGGCGGTGTGTGGTGATGACTAGTTGCCTTTCCTCTAGTCTTACAATGCAAAATTAGGGACGGTTAGCGCAGATAGCCCTCGTGTAGCTTTGCGCGAAATTAAAAAACAAACAAATAAACACGTCCTCCAATCAGGGCTGACTTTTAAAACAAAAACAAAACGTGAAAATGCCAGTGCAGTATTGTTTAATAAAACAGCGCCCACTGTCGGTAAATAGAAATAATAATAAATAAACTTTTCTGCAGATCTAATGGTTTTTGTTTGTTTGTTTTGAATTAAGCACAAAGCTACACAATGGGCTATCTGTGCTCTGCCCACCACGGGTATCGAAACCCGGATTTTAGCGTGTCCGCAGACATACCGCTGAGCCACTGAGGGGCAGATCTAACGGAAAAGAAGTATTAATTCAATCCTATATTATACACTTTACCTTTATTTTAATCTGTTTGCATAGAGTTTCATTTCAGTATAAGCTGTTTTTGTAAACAATTAAATATACAATGAACTTTTCAAAGTCGCGTCTGAGCTACAGCTAATGTTATAAGTAATGAAGTTTGAAAATTTTATTTAAAAAGGTAACGTTGAGATAGGGAACGAATCTTTTATTTCTATGTGCACTGTTTTACTTTTCTGTTGTAAAACACGTACCATTACCTTTAGTGCAAATTTTTATCTTATTTTTATATTGTCTTTACTGGACGTAATTTCCTTGATAATTGAAATACACATTGTTATTAACGTATCGCCGTGGAAGAGTTATTTTTTTGTCTTAGTTTAAGCTCGAAGTACTGTTTGTTGTTTTTTAAAGTGTACACTAAACCGTTCTACCGCATTCCATTACAAACGTAAGAAGTTACATTGACCTCATATATTTAATGCCTTTTGACTGTTTTTATTTGCGACTTCGAAATGAGCTTCAAATTGCAAATATTCGAGGCAAGAGCAATTAATGTTACAGAGAAATCGTAAAAATAAAACAACAACAACAACAGCGAAACTGTACAAAAGATAAAGGAATCCCAGAGGAAAACTCCTCTAGGGTTTTGAAACGGAGTAGTAAGACTGTTTTCTGGGTTTAAGGAAATTTTACAAGGTTCTCATTTCATTAAAAAACGTTTTATTGCGTTAACAGGAACGACTCTAAGGATCCCTGGAGCGTTACAAAAACACTATAATTCAGCAGTAGCGTAACAGTATCAGTTCATTTGACCAATTATGGTCGCTTGTGTTTAAGTGTAGAATCTACCGTGCTGTAAGCCTGTGTGGGGTCTACATTGTTACCAAAGGCTAACTACTCAGCAATTATACACTTAAAATGTTCCTCTTTGTCGCAGGCTTGTCGGGTTAAGAAAGGAAAGGACACAAATGTTCGTATCGGGATAAAAGCGTAGTCGTAAAGTCGACAAGTGTGCTCGACTTACGGCCTCGGTTATCTCACTCTCAGACTTTCACTGTACTTTCTGGGTGAACGTCTTCGTCAACCACATCTAAGAAAGGAACTGTTTTCACCGATAAGCTGAAGCTTACGACAGGCATGATTTATTTCTTCAGTCAACCTACAATCTCCCCCCCTCAACCCCAGGTCTAGATGCCGCTTACTGTTCAGCCTCGTAGCTGAGAAAATCTAGTGCTGTGTTCTGCCTTTTTTGTTTTAATCGCCATCCAATAGCCCTATACAGCAATTTTGGACTTTTAGGCAATGAGTAAAACCTTTTTGATCCTAAGAAGAAAAAATATTCCAATTACAATAATTAAACTTAAGTGAAAAGTACACTTTTCAGTGTGCATATATACATAAACAGAGGTGTTTAGGAAAATGGAAGTACAAGCTTGACTACAGCAAATCTTTTTCACGTATGTTCTAACGCACCCTGGAAAATATCTATAATAATTTATCTTTAACTTCAGTGATGATAGCGTGGAACCAATTTTATTACTAGCCAATTTTTAGTGCTATTTAAACGCCACCCAACATCTAATACCACGAAACATAAAACGGTTATATTCACAATGATAAGTGAGAGATAAAAAGGTGTTATTTATAATAAATAAGTAAGTATTCAAGAGTTAAATAAGTATGTTTGGTTGGAATTTGGGAATGGAAAAACACACGTTGTAGTTAGGTTAGAAGTGTGACTGGTTAAATAGAGTTGCAATTCAAATACAAATATAAACATTGGAAAACAAAACGACTGTGTTTACTTTTGAAATGTACGTGACTGAAAAATCTATCGGCTAGGATATATAAATATTTAGTGCATGTGAGCAAAATATTTGAAACACAGATTTTTTAATTAAACTCTCACATGGTAATATATTATTTGTTTGAGACAAATTATTTTTTTATTTTGAAGAAAAATGTCAATTACCAATGAGAAAGCATTTATTTTTCGAGAGGTATTGTTTTCTGTTAGTTTTTTTTACTGGATTTCTTTTCGAGAGGAGGTAAATTGGTGCACGTGAACATCTTTTAAAATCGATAAAGAATTGTAATAACTCTTTCTTTGTTCTTTCGACCATGTTAGTGTTATTTGAAACTTCCGTCAACAAAACCACGTATCTCTCGTTTTGTAGATGTATACAGTGAGTAGCATGTCATAGTTTAGTTTTTGTATGATTGATTTATCTGCTCATTTGCGAACCGAGGTTAAATAAGTGTTTGGACTACTAGATGTAATCTTTAGAATCTTGAATATAATTTCAGTTGTTATTGTTATTGTTTTGTATTAAGCACAAAGCTACACAATGAGCTATCTGTGCTCTGCCCACCACGGGTATCGAAACCCGGATTTTAGCGTGTAAGTCCTCAGACATACCGCTGAGCCACTGGGGGGCATATAATTTCAGCGACATATTGTAATCTTCCAGAAAAGTAATGAATATTTTAAGGAATTTTATATATTTCAGTGTGGTTCTTTCGTCGTAGATTGGTTTGATCCAGTTAATATTACTAGCTGTTTGTAAAGTGAATGTTGGGCATCTAAATACTATACCTTGTTTTTCAGGTAAGTACCTATTTACCTATTTGTGTAAATCATTTTATATGCTGCAATGTATTACACATAATCATCTAAGCCGTATTAAGACGGATCGGCATGGCCAGGTGGCGATCGCTCGCAATTTGAAAGTCGCGAGTTCCAATTCCTGTCACATCAAATGTGCTCGCCCTTTCAGCCGTGGGGTTATATAATTAATTGGTCCCATTATTCGTTGGTAAACGAGTACCCCAAGAGTTGATGGTGGATTGTGATGACTCGCTGCCTTCCCTTTAATCTTACACTACTAAAGTAGGGACGGCTAACACAGATAGCTCTCGTGTAGCTTTCGTAAAATTCAAAAACAGTAAGTCTCTTATAACAAAGTAATTATGTTTATCTATCTGTTTATCTTTTCTCTCTTTCTCATTCTTCTACTCACCTTATAAATGAAATGGTTCCTTTAATATTTAATTTATACCGTCTCCATTTTGTATTTGTTAAATATTTTAATTACATCTAATGATGTAAGTGTGTAATTTATTGCGTCATCATACTTTATGAGCAATGTTCACTTAAAGTATTTGAAAACTTCTTGCCACGAAACTGAAGACATAACAACAGTCAAAGATATCCTTGATAGTATCCCCACCAACTCTGAAGTTGTTCTATCACGAGCGTACTAAACGATGTGATATTCGAATCGATCCAAGAGTCCAGTCATTCTTTAACATCTAACACAATTGTTCTTCCATATTAAGCTGTTCATGAGTGTAATTACGTGAGAGTGACGTCGATTCAAAATTCATGTTAGTGTTAAAAATATTTTCTCCTTATTTTGATGTGCACAATCACATGAGGAAATTTACAAAATAACTTAATATTTTAAGGTTGTTTACTACAATATTTATAGCGTAAATACTTTACGCTTAAAACGGTACATTTCGACTATTTAAAAAAAACGACAACAACATAACAACTTACGCTGAGCTATATTGTAAATTAAGTATAACATGATGTAGACCGTTGCTTAGTGCGCTTCATTCGCAATTTGTGAGCCACAAGGTTTATCTCTACTTCGAACATTCCTGCTTTTTCAGAAGTAGTGATGTTACAAAGTTACAACGAATCCCACTATTCGTTGCGGTGTGTGGTATTGATGATGTCTTGTTCGATGTTAAGTGCAAAACTATGTAAGGACTACCTGTGCTCTGCCCACTATGGATATTGAAACCAGGTTTCTAGTATTGTAATCCCACATATGTACCGCTGTGCCACTGGAGAATTTAGTGGTGTTAACTGACTGTTTTTTCTATATTATCTCATTTCTATATTTACAAAATTCTAAGGCCCGGCATGGCCAGGTGGGTTAAGGCGTTCGACTCGTAATCCGAGGGTCACGGGTTCGAATCCAGGTCGCACCAAACATGCTCGCTCTTTCAGCCGTGGGGGCGTTATAATGTGACGGTCAATCTCACTATTCGTTGGTAAAAGAGTAGCCCAAGAGTTGGCGGTAGGTGGTGATGACTAGCTGCCTTCCCTCTAGTCTTACACTGCTAAATTAGGGATGGCTAGCGTAAATAGCCCTTGAGTAGCTTTACGCGAAATTTAAAAATACAAAAACAGAGTTTCAGAAAAACAATCGTTAGGTTTTTGAGAAACAACAAATAGTGTAGGTGAACTTGTAAATCGCAATACTTATGAACAAAACAATGAATGTAATAAGATTTATCCCTTCGCATCATGTATTTTATGTAATAAGTTATATATAGTATGTAAGAAAACTGCAAATTCTCTTCTAATGTCGTACCTCAAACTGAAAACTTATACATATGCATCTTGCATAAGACTACACTTCAATGACAAAGGCCTTTCCTTCACGGATGAGAGAACTGCTACAAACTCAATTGGGGCGTATTTCTGGAGTCACTACTGTCCTAAACATTTTGCTATGTGGTTCTTCCGCTTCCATGGAAAACATCCTTTTCGAAATACCACGTGTTTTGTCTCTGCATTATTCAACAGGATATGACATACCCATCTAAGCCTGTGGTTACTCATGGCACTAAAAAAACCTAATGCAGAATGGCTAGGAATTTGCTCTGAATCACTCGTATGTAGATCCATCGTATTAAAATATACACCTCATTCTTACAAGTTATAACTAAAGCTCTGTGTTCTTTCATTTAAATGTTTATTTTTGTAAGCATCTGTAAAATCTCGCAATAAGTTTGGTATTCCTATAAAAAGACACAGATTCTAATTTTAATAACAAATTTATCATAAACTATTCCAAGAGCCATATTCAAAGGATAAAATCCCCAAACCATTTCTTTCCAGTACCTATGTCACCCCTGGAGATGAGTTTACCTCTCCTTGGGAAGTAGGAAGTTGAAGGCACCAAGCCAATCTGATACAAGTTTCTTTGAGATAGCTGGTGTCGTATGTAACACTTACTTCAGCAACTGGTTAATTTATATTTACGATCTTATGATATGAGGTTTACAAAGGTGTCATAACTGTATGCAAAAAGACTACGCAAAAATTACGAGAAATTATCTGAATATACCTTGATAAAGACATAGTTTACACCAGAGAAGAATGGAATTAGTCGTACCAGCTTTGCTAAGTCAAAGTTAAAAGCATTTTCGAATTGATAATATGCTTATAAACAATGCTATATAAATTTAACAAGTTTATAGTAAGCCCCAGTACCTTAGCAGTAAGCCCGCAGGCTTACAACGTTAAAATATGAGTTTGCTACCCGTCGTGAGCGGAGTACAAATATCCCTTTGCATAAATTTACGTTCAGCATTAAATAATCTAGATTTAAAGTAAACATATCACGCTGTTTTTATTTTGAAAAATGAAACACTTAATGATTAAATAATTGTTTTTTTTTTGTTACTCGAGGGTTATGTGTTCTAGCCGTCCCTAATTTAGCAGTGTAAGACTAGTGGGAAGGCAGCTAGTCATCACCACCCACCGCCAACTCTTAGGCTACTCTTTTACCAACGAATACTGGGACTGACCGTCACATTATAACGCCCCCCCACGGCTGAAAGAGCGAGTATGTTTGGTGCGACCGGGATTCGACCCCACGACCCTCAGATTACGAGTCGAATGCTTTAATCCACCTGGTCATGTCGGGCCGATTAAATAATAATGAATATTTTGTTTCATATAATGCAAAAGTTTTGTTTCTTTCAAGATTATTTTTATATAAATGAATTATTTTTACATAATTTTGTACTTGTTGCATGTTATATGTACATAGAAAATTGGCAAAACTGCTTTAAATTATTTTTAATTCATAGCCTACTTTTGAATCCAAAAGAGAGTAATGCCGTAAAAAGGTCATTAGAGAAAAATAAAAGTAGAATATAGAATTTACGCTTCTTTTATTGCTGCCCCCCAGTGGCTCAGCGGTATGTCTGCAAACTTGCACGCTAAAATCCGGGTTTCGATACCCGTGGTGGGCAGAGCACAGATAGCCCATTGTGTAGCTTTGTGCTTAATTCAAAACAACAACAACAATCTTTTATTTCTCATATTCCATACTAAATGTATCAGCATGGCTGGAAAGAAACATACAAACATGCGGTATCTCATAATCCATTACCTACGTCAACAACTATTCCATGATGCTGTATACAAAATAGCAAAAAAAAACTGAGGTCGTGTGCTAGTACGAGATGAAAGCTCAACGCCTCTGTGTAAAGGTAACTTCGGAAAGTCCGTAAATGTAATTTAATCTTACCGTTGTTGTTGTTGTTTTGAATTAAGCACAAAGCTACACAATGGGCTATCTGTGCTCTGCCCACCACGGGTATCGAAACCCGGTTTTTAGCGTTGGAAGTTTGCAGACATACAGCTGAGCCACTGGGGGGCTAATCTTACCCTCAGTAATGATATATTACTTTGTCTCTTTATTGGGTGTCATTTTGTCAAGATTTATTTGGAAAACTAAAATTCATTTTTAGTTAACGTCGACTGAAAAGCGGCCTTGAAACTATAAACTATTGTCTGAAGATGTAAATAGTACTATCATATTTATTTGCCCCCTTTTCTTCTTTTTTTTTACAGTGATGAAGCAAAATTTGAAAGTGATTTGAAAACAGTGTGTAACATGTTATCTGGTATCAAACTTAACACCATGTCCTGTTATTTCTTACACACCACTCCTATATGAAATAAAAGTTTATTAGCATTCTTTTTTCCAAAGCAGTTCTTGCTATTCTTTAATGGGTTTAAGCAACGGATTATTATTTTTTGCCAACTAAACTACCATTATAAACAGTGAAAGTTTAAAATAAAAATACAACAACATAATACTCCCACTTCATTGAGTTTCGTAAACGTACCGTACTTTTTGTACTTTTATTGTGCGAACGTACTTGGCAATTTAACGCAATTATACCTACCGTAATGAGTATCTAGTTTCTCAGTACACTAGTATAGAGTTTTTGGTGTGTTTTTTTCATTTACGTGGGTGTTACCTATGCTAAGAAAAGAACGTGTATGAGCCTGATTATATATGCAGAACACCAATCTAGATATGGGGTGCGTCTTGCAATGACTAAGTAACAATTCTGTAAAAAGGAATGAAGAAACTTTCATAAACATCTTTTTTTTATTAATAGATTAAAAGCCAAAGAATAGGAACAATAATCTATTTTAATCACGTGGTCTTCTAGGAACTGCTTGTACATTTAGGTCAACGTGGACCTAATGCGCTAGGTGACTTTCCCACGGATTGTCTGATGAGCTAAGCCCCACCGGTCGAGGACCTATGGTTTGAACGGGTTCCGCATAGCTTATTTCCCCACGATTATACCACAGTTATGCTGAAAACAGCAGTCATTGTTGACCACTTCCTGTCATAATTCTAAGGTGAGTGTTTCTGTGGCACTGAATAAATCCGTGTATATTGACTGGTTAACTTTCGACAGCGAGCTTTCGGCTCCGTATGGACAGGTGGTTAGAGCCTTCTCTCCTAATCCCAAGATCGCGGATTTGAATCCTCGTCACGCCAGAAATGCTTGTCCTTTCAGCTGGAGGCATTATAATGTACAACCAATCCCGATGCTTGTTAGTAAAAGAGTAGCCCAAGAGTTGGCGGTGAGTGGTTATGACTAGCTGCCTTCCCTCTAGTCTTACACTGCTAAATTAGGGACAGCTTGCGCAGATATCCCTCGTGTAGCTTTGCAAGAAATTAAAAAAGCAAACAGTAAACTCGATGTTAATCAACTTTCCATCGATGGCACAACGGTAAGTCTGCAGATTTATAATACAAAAATTAGACGGTCGATTCCCCTCTGTGCACTCATTAATCAATTCTATGAGGCTTTTTATATGGCAACACTCACACGTATTAATCAGCTAAAATATTTTAAAGGACCAATTAGGTCGTGATAAACAGTATTTTAAAAATTATACTAGCTTTTTTATTCTACTAACACCAAATATAAATTTCAGACAAATATAAACAACACTGATAACAATACTTTAAATTGTGATGCATACAAAAGGATTGAGTCATCATAAATATTATGTTGAGACCTATGAAATACTGAACTAAATTGTATATTTTCATTAATTTGATTAACTTACCGTCTATTCACCTACAATTTTGATTGAATGTTTCAAATAGAACGTATTAAATATTTCCAGTTTTATGAAGTAGAACCTATTGAAATATTTCCTTCAACGAATCCATCTTATGAACTTTATGACCAATTTATATAAGTATATATGCGTGTGTGTGGTAGTTAACATTCTCAAAGCTGCATCGATGAAAATGTTTCTCTTTCAACTCATAGTATAGAAAAGGTTTGATTGCCGAAAGCTATTCCAATGGTGCAGACGGATAACGTTACAATCCGTGTTTCGACTTACCGCTGTGGACAGAAGGAAGATAGTCTAATGTGTGTTTTTGTATTAAAATAAACAAAAACCTGCTTCTAGTGGTTCTGCGACACTTCTGAGGGTTTATAACACGAAACGTTGGGTCTCCATACCCTCAGGATTTAGGACGTGCGAATTGCAATCTGTGCGTTGCGGTTTCTAATTTCATCACCAAACATGGCTGCCCTCTCAGTCGTGAGAACGTTATTATGTAATAGGTAATCATATTACTTGATTGGAATAACCCAAGAGTTGGTGACGAGTTATATTGAATGCCTACCTTTACCCCGATCAATCACTTCTAAATTAGAGACCTTCCCCCAGTGGGTCATTGGTAAATCTCAAGACTCATACTGCTGAAAAACTGGGTTTTGATACTCATAATGGCCGTAGAACAGACAGCCTTTTGTATAGTTTTGCGCTTAACAAAAACCTAACTAACTATCTGAATTAGGAGCTTAAACCCAATTACATTCAGTTTTAACCTTCTTTGTGGAATGTTTTAAAATCACGTATTTATATTTATTCAAACATAGTCTAAATTATAAATATACATAACACTGACGTGCATTAAGTTTATAGTCTACGCATCAGTCACAGTGAAATATTTGTATAAGTTTCAGATGACTAAATACTTTTCTCGTATATGATGTAGTGGATGCGCATATACTGTACCATTAAAATTCATAACTATAGATTTAGATGACAAATCTATTAATTTGAGATTGGTAGAAAATAGAAAGGCATGAATTTTACTGATATACCATGTAATTCAACAGATTTGTGATAAAATCTTGTGACATTGTTGCACGACGTTAGTTTTCAGAGGAAACGTTCTAAATCTGAACCAATAGAAAAGACAACGAAGACTTGTTATATTGATAAGGTAAAAGCATGGGTTCTATGTCTACGCGTTAGTTTTCAGCTGAAACTTTTTTATTCTTGACCAATGAAAATTATGCAAGACATCACTGTTTTGCCCAATGAAACCTCTTATTGTAATCTAAATTACTTTATTGTAAACAGTTATCAGAGTCAAGAAAAATATTTTACTTGTATATTTCTTTCGTTAATTTCTTAATATCGTCCTTTATGATTAATCGGTAATTTACAAATCATTAAAAATTAGTAATATATAGTCGTTTACCAGTGACATGTAAAAATAAGGTTTTATTAGATGTCAAAGAAACGCCTCTTTTTGGTTGCTCAGCTGTAAATCTTATGACTTATAACACCAAAAATATGGTTTAGATATCCGTGGTGGGCAGAGCACAGGTAACTCGTTGTGTAGTTCTGTGTTTAACAGCAAACAAACAAGAGCCATAGAAATTTGATCCACAAAAACTGCTCTATGATTAATTATGTAAATTTATAACGAAATTAAATTATTCGTGTCACATTTATGTAGACATGAATATCATGATTCTTGTCCCCCCTCAGTGATTCAGCTGTTAGCCTAAGGCTTTGTAATGCTACAAATAGGGGTTAAATACACGCTGTGGGAACAGAGCAGAAAACCCATTGCATAACTTTGCGCTTTTGAAAAACAGTTAAACAATCACGATTCTTAAAATGTAAACAATTCTGTTGAGAAACCGTGAGGACAGTTCACTGTTGACACCGCAAACTTGATTGTATCACACAACACTGTTTTTCTTCTGCTGCTGAGATACTGTGAACATCAGCCGTCACTCTAAAATGGACACATCTTATTTAAATGAACAAGAACGTAATTTAAAATCACAAAAGACTTAAAAAGATAAATTAAAGTGGTAAAAATTGATAACAGATGTTAATTTTTTATGTAATATTGTTGTTTTGTTAGTCACCGTAAGGATTTTAAAATCCTTAGAAGCATAGAAGTAATTCTAAAGTAAACATCTTAGACTACTCTTTAACCAACTAATAATTGAATTGATCGTAACGTTATAACGCCTCCACGATTGAAAAGGCAAACATATTTGGTGTGACGGAATTCCAATCCGCGACCCTCAGATTACTAGTCGAGCGCCTTAACCACCTGCCCATGCCGGTCTTAAGGTCCCATGTTGTTTTTGTTTTGAATTAAGCACAAAGCTACACAATGGGCTATCTGTGCTCTGTTCACAACGGGTATCGAAACCCGGATTTTAGCATTGTAAGTCCGCAGACATATCGCTGAGCCACTGGGGGGCTTAAGACCAGATGCAAACAATTTAAAATATATATTGTTGAAAATTAAGGTAGAGTAAGATATATATACATACACACACATATATATATGTGGGGGCGTTAAAATGTGACGGTCAAGCCCAACTATTCGTTGGTAAAAGAGTAGCCCAAGAGTTGGCGGAGGGTGGTGATGATTAGTTGCCTTTCCTCTAGTCTTACACTGCAAAATTAGAAATGGCTCGCGCAGATAGCCCTCGTGTAGTTTTGCGCAAAATTCAGAAAGAGACAAAAAATATATGTTTTTGTTTGTTTATGGAATTTCGCACAAAACTACTATTAATACAATTATTACATCATTTGTTTTACTCTCTAGTAAATTAATATAAATTTTACATCGTTTGTATAATTTTCTGTTAAATTATTATAAATATTACATCATTCGTATAATTTCCAATTAAATTATTATAAATATTTCATTCTTTTTATTTCATTAGATATAAAATATTTCAAGTAAACGTTAATATTTCCTTGCTAACTTTAATTTAAGTTAAATTTGAATATTAACTGTTTTGATGTAAAATTTACACTGAATCAACATTTTAAAATTTTATATTGTTTTTAGTAAACATTGTATACGTTTGTTGTCTACGACCTTAAAGTTTCTAATCTTTTATAACTTCCAGTGTTATTTATTTGTAAACTTCTTCGTACTTTTAACATTTATAATTTACATGAATTTACTCGGTTTCATGCCGATTTCAATTCTCTAAGCTAAACAGTAAAGCCACTAAAAAACGGCTCGGTAGATATAATTTATAGGATAGATTAGCAATGTTGTTTGAACCATCAAGAGTGAATAAACCAATGAGTGATTAAACTACCCATACAAAACCGGAGTGAAAAATACCAAACGGTATTCAAAACTCGTTAGAGGAAGGAATACAAAAGCGAATATGTGTAAAATGTAGATAGCTTTAACGCTGCCTCGACTCTGCCAGGCGGCTAAGCCACTCGTCTCGTGATATCAGAGTCGCGTGTTCGAATCTCCGCCACACCAAACAAGCTTGCCCTTTCAGTGTGACGGTCAATCCCATTATTCGTTGGTAAAAGAGTAGCTCAAAAGTTGGCGGTGGGTGGTGATGATTAGCTACCTTTCCTCTAGTCTGACAATGCAAAATTCGAGACGGCTAATGCAGATAGTTCTCGTGTAGCTTTTCGCAAAATTGAAAATCAAACAAACTAACTGAAAAATGTTTGGTGAAAATAGTTTTTTATTCAAGATTTATTGCATTATTTTGTAAGTAAATTAAAAAAAATAACTCCATACTGTAAAGTAGCTTATGTTTATGAGACTGTTTGCAAGGAATAATTTCCATCTTTCCAACTCCTGATCGCCACTAAACTTTTAGAAGTTTCCCTGCATAACCCAGAGCAATGTTTAGTATTCTTTACATTATTCATTTCCCCGTTTACACGAATTATTTCAATTTTCCCCTTTACAGCTGCCTCAGAGCGTAGTTCCTAAGCTTTGATCTCCATGAAGCATTTAAGAGTTTCTTGGGTATGAATAAGATGTATAAGACACCTAGAAATTTTGGGAATATTGCACATAGGTGCCGTCCGTCTCTCCATTTCAGCGAATATTTTGTTTGTTCGTGAATTTCTTGCAGAGTTAAACAAGGATTTGGTTTTAATTTAGCGCAAAGCTTGTTTGTTTGTTTTTGGAATTTCGCACAAAGCTACTCGAGGGCTATCTGTGCTAGCCGTCCCTAATTTAGCAGTGTAAGACTAGAGGGAAGGCAACTAGTCATCACCACCCACCGCCAACTCTTGGGCTACTCTTTTACCAACGAATAGTGGGATTGACTGTCACATTATACACCCCCACGGCTGGGAGGGCGAGCATGTTTAGCGCGACGCGGGCGCGTAGCGCAAAGCTACACGAGGGCTATCTACGCTTGCCGTCCCTAATTTTACAGTGTATGACTCTAGGGAGAAGGCAGCTAGTTATCACCACCCACCGCCAATATTTGGGCTACTCTTTTACCAACGAGTAATGGGATTGATCGTAAGTTATCATGCCCCACGGTTTCAAGGACGAGCATGTTTGTTGTGACGAGGACTCGAACTTGCGACCCGCAAATTACGAGTCTAGCGCCATACTTTCAGAATACATTGTTCATCATTGATTTCTCGTAATAACACGTGCAACTTTTCTGTATGTACATATAGATATACACCTTTGTGCAAATTCATTGAAACAAGACAGAAAATTACGATTTTTTTCAATTTTTTGCGTTTTATTTCTGATAATCAAAAAATTACTCACAGATTAATGCATGATATGACCGCCCTTATTTTTTAGAAGATCTTTAATCCGCTTTGGTTTCGAGTCCACGAGTTGACTGCAATCTTTACTAATTTTTGAATCGCGGTGCCACACATCAATTAGCTTATCTTTCGTAGTACAGTCTTTTCCCCGAAGTCTTTCTTTACAAATCGCCTAAAGATTTTCAATAGGATTTAAGTCCAGAGAGTTTCAAGGCCAGTCCAGCACCTTTATTCGCGTTGTAGTCATAAAATTCTTCACAAGTTTCGATGTGTGGCAAAGAGTCAGATCTTGCTGAAAAATACCAGATCCATCTGGAAATCTCTTTTTCAATTCTGGAACGACTCTTCTCGGCAAAACTTCGATGTACTGTGGTCCTCGCATCATACCTTCTACGATATATAAACCTCCGAAGTCATAGTAGCTGAAAAAGCCTCAGAACATTTTCTTCAAGGGATGTTTTACGAACTGATTGATGTGAGATTCTCGAAGTTTCTCACCTGGAGATCTGCGAACATGCAGACTTCTTTGACTCTGCATGAAGAACTGAGTCTCTTCACTGAATAACACCTTCCTCCATTGTTCTTGCATTCAGTTTATGGATTTTGAACCCACTGATACCGTTTTTTCTTCACTGAGCTGGTAAGAAGTTGTTTTTTAACTGGTCTCCTTGCCCTTCTAATGCAATTTCGAATGACGTAATATTCCTCAACATTTCGTCATATATCCCAAAAATAGATCGACCGTACTGCAAAACACAGCTAACGACGCCGTCTGTGTGAATAAATAACTATTAAAGGAAATCAGCAAGTCCAGCGAGCCTACACCGGACGTCTTGCTAAAAATATTGTGAAATGATCATTTGTTTCAATTAATTTGCACAAGGGTGTATGTGTGTTTGCTAGAACATTTTAAACATATTTGAGAAGAGCACATCACAAACAGAAACAAGCCTACTTTTAAGAAATTCCTGGCCATACTCACGACACTGAAAGTTTTCCTAACTAACTGACTTATTTACTCATACGGTTGTCATTTCCTCTAAGCAGTAGGTTTGTCTGTTTTAAAATTTTCGCGCAAAACTACACAAAAGTCACCTTCACCTAGCAGTTTTTAACTTTGATTTGATAAATAAGACAGCACCCATCACTGATTCTTGGACTATTCCTTTGTTTTTGATTTCGCACAAAGCTACTCGAGGGCAATCTGTGCTAGCCGTCTCTGATTTAGTAATGTATGACTAGAGGCAAGGCAGCTAGTCATCACCACCCACCGCCAACTCTTGGGCTACTCTTTTACCAAGGAATAGTTGGATTGACCGTCACATTATAACGCCCCCACGGTTGGGAGGGCGAGCATATTTGGGGCGACTCGGGCGTGAACCCGCGACCCTCAGAATACGAAGTGCACGTCTGATCCATTAGTAGGAATTGACAGTCACTCTCACAACACACCTATGATTAGGTAAATGTACCACTAGTAAAAGTATAACGACCCTCAGTTGCTCAGCGGTATGTCAGTGAATTTTAAATGCTAAGAACCGGATTTCGATACCCGTGGTGGGCAGAGCCCAAATAGCCCATTGTGAAGCTTTCTGCTTAATTCAAAATATCAACAAAAGTGCAAAGGGAAATCCTTTTTATTGCGTATGAAATTATAAATATACATTTTTTTCGAAGTGGGGAGAGTGACAATTTTTCTCGCTTTGTATTATAAACAATGTCATATTTATCGGAACCCTTATTGGCGATACTATTTTGTTCCGTAATTCCAGTGGGAAATCGAGCCGAAACTAAACATATAAGTTTTATTAGCTCTTTAACAATTGAGAGGAAGGAAACATCAATGAGATATTGAGCATTGGAAATTATATTATCTTTTTCAATAAAATCATAAAGATAGGTGAAAATAAACATATGAAAATAACATTTTAAATTTTTAGTGAGAGAGCACTCCAACAAATGGATTTTATGGGATGTTAAACGTACCAGTTTTAAATAAAACACGACTTTAGAACCCAAACGTAAAACATATGAATTGTTATATTTGTATAATTCTGTTGTTAATGCTATATTACTTCAAAAGTAATAATCACAGCTTTCTTAGTATAAGTACGTATAATTTTAGTTTCACCGATTTATATGATCACATAGATTTTTTTTTTATTCCAAGATAACGATATCCCTACATTGCGTGTCAGATGTACATTCGTTTATAATTAAAGGTCATGACACCACTGAGCTTAAATATATACTTTGAAACCTAGATATAAGCATAACTTACAGATGCACGCAAGGAAAAATCTAACATTAAATCAGCCAGGGGGGGAGCTCTATCCGGGTTCTATGGTATCACTCTATACAAGTTTAATTGGCTGTTGTTGTTTTCGTTATTATGTGATTTGGGTCTGCTTTTCTCAAAGTATACCACATAAAGTGCACAGACCAGAGGTGCGGCACTGGCCCACTACGGCAAGTTCCGGGTTGAGATGGGGGGAAGGGGGATATTGCTCTCACTTGACTTCGTACTTCTTTCATGGTTCAACGTAATGGTTGCCCTGCGTACTGTAAAGGATGTGGTCCGTAGCCTCTAAGCTCCAACCCACGCATAAAGAGATTGCTTTGCGCATGTCACAACTCCGGTGTTCATTAGTATTCGAGATGAATTTATATGCAGTGTAACGGCACGTGTCGTCTGTTCACCGGGAAGAATCGGACCTGGGATTTTAGCAATGTTAGTCTGTAAACATTACGAGAGAGACACAACAGACTTAACGGTTTTATCATAAGGAGAGAGCTTTCTGTAACCTATTATTTTACAGTTTTATGACATCTTGTTATTCACGTGTTGTTGATTTTTGTTTTTTTCATACAAATTTGATACAAAAGTTCAACAAATGAAAACGAAGAAATAATACTTATAGGTTTAATTTTCTTTGTCATAAAATTATTTTCAGTCATGAACCACATCCAATAAAATTTTTCATTCATTAAGAAATAATTCATGAGAGCATCTTGGAATAGTGTTCTTTTTTTGGTTTTTTTTAGAAATTCGCACAAAGCTACTCGAGCGCTATCTGTGCTAGCCGTCCCTAATTTAGCAATGTAAGACTAGAGGGAAGGCAGCTAGTCATCACCACCCACCGCCAACTCTTGGGCTACTCTTTTACAAACGAATAGTGGGATTGACCGTCACATTATAACGCCCCCACGGCTGAAAGGGCGAGCATGGGATGCGAACCCGCGACCCTCAGATTACGAGTCGCACGCCTTAACACGCTTGGCTGTGCCGGGCCTATGGAATAGTGTAAGCTTTTCACAGGAGAATCGAAAAATGCAAAATTACTTAAACACATAAGATATTTTGTCTGTATCTTAAAATATAAGACATTTTTAATCTATAGAATATTTTTATTTAAAATTGTTTTCGATTAAAAGAGAAATTGATATTTCAGTATCCAACTTCAAAATGAATTCGGATTTAAAGAAAAGATCCAGTTAAACACAATCGCACTCTGTTATCACAGAGACAAAAGGAGCTCGCTATGATTTTAAGGACTTAAGAAATTAATTAGTCTTAGCAGCCCCGTATAGCCAAGTGTTAAGACGAGAGGGAAGGTAGCAAGTCATCACCACCCACAGCCAACACTCGGGCTACTCTTTTATCAACGAAAATTGGATTGACCGTCACATAATAATGCCCCACGGCTGGGAGGGCGAGCATGTTTGGCGCGATTCGGGCGCGAACCCGCGACCCTTAGATTACGAAGCGCACGCCTTAACGCGCTAGGCCATGCCGGGCCAAAATGTGACGGTCAATCCCACTATTCATTGGTAAAGAGTAATCCAAGAGTGGATGGTGATAAGTAGTTGCCTTTTCTTTAGTCTTACACTGTTAAATTAGGAACGGCAGGCGCAGATAGCCCTGGTGTAGCTTTGCGTGAAATTCAAAAAACAAATAAAACTATTCTAAGTTTCGTAACCCTTGTAAATACATGTTTGCTTTTGTTCGCAGTTTATTACGTTGGAATAGCTTTATTTGAATTGGATGCATAAACATTTTCTAATTTCACATATTTTCTTCATATGTGCACAGAGATTTTCCGAACACCCTGCATAATTTCTTTCATTGTCTCCAAAAACAATTAACAAGACATTATTTTATTTTTTTGAAAAAATCTATCTGATTGGCTGATTACCACAGAATAACATTAATATTATTATTAATATATCATTGTTTCAAAAGCTTGTTTATAGCCTCGTTAAAAAACTATTAAAACAAAACCTTCCAAACAGAAACTAATTGTCCCAGCAATATGTTTACGAACTCACAACGCTCAGATCCGAGGTTTGATTCTCTGTAGCGAACAGAGCAAACAACTTAATCTTGTTTTATTCTGAAGTAAATAAATAAACACACAAACAAAAACTAATTAAACAAAAAACTTACGTATTTAATTTATTTTAGTAGCTAAAGCTGTAAACTTGTGGACTTTGAAAATACAATCAACACATCAAAAACACTTTTATTTCCGGTAGGTTAATAAATAAAATGAATAATTCACTACTCGCGCTCGAGTAAGCAGATGAGATTTTCGTCATCTGTTTTTTTTTTTTTCAGGTTTATTTGCATGATTATTCAAAAAGGGAATGGTATAAAAGCACTAAAACTACAACGTATTAAGCATGAAACAGATAAAAACACAAACTCAAGAAACTAAGAATCAGGGTGAACATTTCTTTCAAGCCTCATTGAACACAGTAACAGTTCACGAGGAACGCAAAAAAATAGTTTCCAAGTTAATTTAGAAATAGATTTAAATAGCTTAAAAGTTCGTGTTGACGAGGAAACCACTCGAAGTGAATGTATATACATATCTAGTAAAGACGGCTGATATGGGTGTTAAAACCTGATATACCCATATCAGCCGTCTCTACCATATATAGTTAAGAGGTTGTTTTAATAAGTAGAAACTATTGATTAAAAATAATTTTGCTTTTTTCTATAATACAATTTATTTTTCTTCGTAGTTTCTATGATTCAATATAAGCAATTACCCTTTCTCTTTTTGCTAAACGTAAGGAGTTCAGTGAGGTGTATGTTTTATTATAGCAAAGTATACCGAGGGGGGTCGAATCCCTGATTTTTAGCATTATAAATCCGTAGACTTACCGCTGTACCAGTGGGAGACTTAAGTGAGGTCTCTAGACTTATAATCTGCTATTCAAGGATCACATATTATGTAGTTCATGGGTTGGACAACGCAAGTGTTACTATTGCTTACAGGCTATGTATTATATGCATGTCTTCATTTGTATATAGGCAAATCAGCATCTTTCTTTCTTAGTAGTGTGCAGCTCAGTGATTAGCATACTCGAAATGTGAATCTTAGGGTTCTGGATTCACAACCCATCGTCCCAAAGCCTCGCTTCGCGCATTGTGGCTGTTTTGTATGTGTGAAAAGAATTATGGCAAAACCACGCTAATCGGACACAAAATAATTGTCCGATGTATGACGGTGAGTGTCGTTGACTACATGTCATTACCACATGCTTTCAGTTGAAAATTAGGTATGGATATGCGCTGATAGCCTTTTGTGTGACTTTTTGCAAAAATTCTGAAACAAACTTATAGGCTGAGAGCATTTAGTATTTCCATCTTTTTAATGATGTAACAAACAGCATCTCTGTAGATGATTCATCGAATAAGCCATAGATCATGATATTATTAGGCTATTAGTCACATGAAGTATGAATCAGCTTATATCTAGGTCATAGGTTACCTAAAAAGTGGATCAATGTAAATTACTTACGGCAGTTCCTTAGTTTGTAGGTGATTATTAATATTTGTAGAACTTGTATGTTATACAAAGTGTAATTTGAGCGATTGTTTGTTTGTTTTTGTATGATTTACTGGATAGATTAACATCATTGTTTAAGCCATCAAAGGTGGTTAAACCAAGGAGTGATTAAATTACTTATACACAACCGGAGTGGAAAATAATAAACGGTTTTCGAGACTCGTTAGAGGAAGGAATATAAAAGCGAAAACAGGTGAAATGAAGATAGCTTTAGTGACGGCCCGACACAGCCACTTGGTTAGAGTACTCGACCTGTAATCTGTAATTCGACTTCTTCGAATCCCTGTAACACCAAACATGCTTGTCCTTTCAATTGTGGGGGAGCTGTAATGTGATGATCAATTCCACTATTCGTTGATAAAATGAGTAGCCCAACAGTTGGAAGTGGTTGGTGACGACTAGCTGCTTTCCCTCTTGTCTTACACTGCTAAATTCGGGACGGCTAGCTCAAATAGCCCCCTTGTAACTTTGCACGAAATTCAAAACAAACAAGGCTTTAGCGATTATTTCAAATTAAATATATGTTACAGATTTATATGTAAAATAAAACTTTGTGTAAAGTTTACGTAATTGAGTAGGTTATTTACATTTTATGCGTACAGCAAAGCACTAGTTAAAAAGTACGAAGTTTCATTCCAAACTTGGGCTAATTGATAAAGTTCCCTCTAACACCATTTCACTCTCTCTCATGAGGTAACTTTACAGTCTACGCAAAATCCCTTTTGACCAAGCTTCTTGAGTGAACCTTATTAACAAGCCAACAATGCACCACGTGAAGCTCAAACAACAGGGAACCGTCGCTGCATAGTCTAAATAACTGCAGTAAGCAGGTGGCGCTTTGTCCGGGTAAGAGTGGTCTATTAAGCCAATTATCATAGTGTTTATTTACAAACCAATTATAGAACTGAATAGAGACTAGGAAGGCTGATTAGCTTTATGTTTAATGATAAAGATAAGTTTGATCTTGTCTTCATTACTTTAAATAATGCTTTTCCTTTTGTCGTAAGATCTATGTTTAATACGAAGTACATGGCGCACAACTAAATAATATACATAGCCTACATTCCATAAATCTTAGTTAATTGAAGATAGGGGGGTGCATAAACATCTTTTAAATATTTCAGATGGAAAATTATTCAACACATTTCTGAACATCCCAGCAATATGTCAGCTCTCTGACAGATTCCACAAATTATTATACCTCCTGAAAGCTATTTTGTTCTCAGTAGACTCTGTGGTTAGTGTGTAAATAATAAACTTCTTATAAACTGAACGACATCTAGGTGTTGTAGCTGTTATTCAAAACGTTCCTTCGTTCTTGAGACGGGCCTGGCATGGCCGAGCGCGTAAGGCGTGTGACTCGTAATCCGAGGGTCGCAGGTTCGCGCCCGCGTCGTGCTAAACAAGCTCGCCCTCCCAGCGGTGGGGGTGTATAATGTGACGGTTAATCCCACTATTCGTTTGTAAAAGAGTAGCCCAAGAGTTGGCGGTGAGTGGTGATGACTAGCTGCCTTCACTCTAGTCTTACACTGCTAAATTAGGGACGGCTAGCACAGATAGCCCTCGAGTAGTTTTGTGCGAAATTCCAAAACAAATCGTTCTTGAGATAATGCATTGGAAAAAATTCCTGTATTTTCTGCTGTGTTAGTAGACTTAGTAATACCTCGTATTTCCTGGGAAGGTTACAATTTTATGTAAGATTTTCCAGTAATTAATAGTCTTAATGAAAGTGTCTTTTCTAGGTTAAATTCAACAATATCCTGCAATTTCTGTAAAGCTGTAAAATTCATATTAGACCCATTAGCAATTTGTAATCCACGGAAATGTGCCTTTTGATAGGTTAGGTTCAACAATATCTTATACTTACTAGAAAGTTGTGTAATTTATATTAGACCCATCAACTGTTCGTAATCCACGGGAAAGTGCCTTTTATATGTTAGGTTCAACAATATCTTATAGTTACTGGAAAGTTGTGAAATTTATATTAGACCCATCAGTAGTTCATAGTTCCTGTCAATGTGCCTTTTATAGGCTAGGTTCAACAACAACCTATATTAACTGAATATAACCAAGCAAAATTAATGAACCTTTGAAAATTACTGTAGAAATATATATATATAATATATACCTACATCATTATTCTCGTATATCAATTTTTAAGTATATGTTTTTAATTTTCCAAAACATATCAACCCAGTAAATGGAAACGTTTAAGATTTTAGTACAGGTAAACAATACCAACAATGAGTTAAAATATTTAACTCGCATGTTTCTCTGTAAATGACATTCTGAAATGTAAATAAGTATTTGAAAATGTAAATATCTTAGACACTTAAACAAACAATGTTGTTGTTTGAAATCCATATTTAATTCAAATGTTTCACATGTTATTATATTTAACTTCAATCTATGAATTAAACGAAGTTTGACTCTGGTGTAGCTATTATTGTAATCAATAGTTTTAAAATGCTATCAAAGAAAAATTGAACAGTATATCACTGGTCAGTTGAAACTGAAAAGATAAAGTAACCGAAAAGGGGGCATGCTTAATGCCAGTAGTATAGGTAACGCTAGATTTAATATTTGGTTGATACATTATATATATACTTCTGAATTTTCTCTACTAGTGGACAAAAAATGTGCAATGATTGTGTAAAAACTGTACATAATTTAAAACGCAGTACAACTTTGTGACTTTAAAAATAGTGTTTCCCTCATATACAATGTCTTGTCAAGACACTGTGATTTTCTTATTTGCCTGGTGGGTTAAGGCGATCGACTTGTAATCTGAGGGTCGTGGGTTCGAATCCCAGTCGCACCAAACATGCTTGCACTTTCAGCCGTGGGGGCGTTATAAGACGTCAATCTCACTATTCGATGGTAAAAGAGTTGCCCAAGAGTTGGCGGTGGGTAGTGATGACTAGCTGCCTTCTCTCTAGTCTCACACTGCTAAATTAGGGACGGGTAGCGCAAATAGCCCTCGAGTAGCTTTGCGCGAAATTCAAAAACAAACAAGCAAGCTTTCTTATTTATGCCAATTTGAAGTTTCTTTTATGAAAATTCCGTTACGTGTCGGTATGAAAAGACATTAGAACAGACATATACCTGTCGTTGGTGTTAATATTTAATAGGCGTGTGATGTTTGTATTAACATAATGATAATCACGAATGGTGTTATTCTGTTTGTAATGCTCGTTTTGAAGCCACCATGTCTGCCAGTAATGTGAAAATAAAAACAGATATCCAGTTGTTGACACTTTGCCTATATTTTTAGAAACCGACATTTTTATTGCCAGTCGAGTTGTTTTTGTACAAGTTCGTTTGTTTGTTTTTAATAAAGTACAAAGTTGCATAATGGACTATCTGTGCTCTGTCTATAAAGGTATAGAAAGCAGGTTTTTTGCGTTGTTAGTCCTTAGCTCTACCCCTGTGCCACCAGGGGGTCTTTATGCGAAGTAACATACGAGTTATACACAGTGTATCATACCATCTTAGTAATTTGAGATCGAAAACACAATATGATAATATATTGTTTTGTTTAATTGCCTAAACAACGAAAACCATAACTTAGCTTCTCTTTATGTTACTAATTTTATTCTATAAGAAAGATTTCCACAGATTTTTGAAAGACATTAATGATCATTTGGGGGTTGTCCCTTTGAATAAACAGGAGACATGATATGACATTCTGCAGGTATGATCAGCAAGCAATAAGAAATAGGTGGGTATGTTATGTGGTATTCACCCTTCGAAAAGAAATTTACGACTACTTGCTGCCGCGTGTACAAGAGAAACTGTATTCGCTACATTATCCACAAGCTCTGTTCGTAGAAGCCCGGCATGGCCACGTAGTCAAGGCGCTCGAAACGTAATCTGAGGGTTGCGTGTTCAAATCACCGTCACACCAAACATGTTCGTCCTTTCGGCTGTGGATGCGTTATAATGTGACGGTCAATCCCACTATTCCTTTTTAAAAGAGTAGTCCAAGAGTTGGCGCTAAGTGATGATGACTAACTGCTTTTCTTCTAGTCTTACACTGCTAGCCCCCCGCTAGTACAGCGGTACGTCTCCGGATCCACAAAGCTAAAATTAGCGGTTCGATTCCCGTCAGCAGATAACCCAATGTTACTATCACACATGCATACTCTCACAGCTAACTTATGGATAAATAGTTCTCGTGTAGCTTTGCGCGAAATTTCAAACAAACCAAACCGTCACATCTTGATTGATTTAAAATCTAATTACAGTTTTTGAACTTAAGAGTTCAAAACTTTTAATTGATGTATTTGGCCACACTCACTTAATTCACTCTAATCCCGTATCTCAGAGCAGTTTGTTTGGGTATTAATAAAACAGAGAACAAAGTTTCGATCCTCTTTGATCATCTTCAGATTGACCAGTAGTCTTGAAGTACATTTTTACTTAAAATGGGTTTCTCGTCATCACGAGTTACTCTATTCCTGTCTAAAAGAAATTCAGTTTGAGGGAATGCTGATAGAAATCCTAATGAGTAAAAAAATTCGAATCGGATGTACTCACGTCCCACAGTTGGTATTTGTGGTGCACAAAAATAGAGCCAATAGAAAATGAAACAAAGGTCTCATAAATTAACTTACACTAATTCTGCATGTGTTTCTCGAGTTTTCTGTTCACTTCTATGTTAAAACAGGATTGTCATGCTTACATTGTCAGAAACTGTTATTGATTAACATACGTTTCATTGGTGCATGTTAAATTATAAAAAAATCCTGACAGAAAGTGACAAATTCAGTTTACAAGTAACTCGATGCAGTTGCATTTTTCTTCGTAAATTGTGTAGCTTTGTGTGGCAATGTTGAAACAAACACCACTCCCCGATAACAACGTTTTGTTGAAATGTATTTGATTATTTCTGTTTCCAGTAAAACTTACTGTTATGTTATGTTGTCTTCGTCCACGTGGTCTAGCAGATCTCATGCAAAGACTTGCAGTATTGATGACAAGAACTCGCTTACTTGAGCTTAGTTAAATAATTTCAACCTGCTGATGTTGCTAGTGACATCTAGTGAACAGAGTAAGAAATGTTCTCTACAACAGGTATTAAAATTTTTGAATGAAATACCGGTTGCGGTAAAGATACGGAGCTTCGTTTGTTAATATATGATCGAACATACGATTATAATATGCGTTACGAATGCATAATTTTGATTTAATCTAAGAAAATTATATATCTTTTGGCCAACAAGTGCATCACACTATACTTATCGCTGAAACTTAAATTTTTTGCGCAAGTAAAAAACCATTCACTAATCTGTTGATGATTTATTTAAAAATAAAATAGTCCAGAAGTAAACTTGTTTAAACACTTGTAGCAGTTAAAAAAGTATTCCTTACATTGGACCGACTATCAAGTACCAGCTCCCCACTAGTACAATGGTATGTTTTTGGATTTACAACGCTAAAATCAGGGATTTGATTGTCCTCGGTGGGCTCAACAGATAGCCCGATATAGCTTTGCTATAAGAAAATACACATACAATCAAGCATCAGTTTTTATATCTGAGCACTTTAAAAAGAGACACCCAACCGACAAACACTAATTTGTATGAAATAAGATTACATGCTCATGTACCCCGCTGGTATAGAGGTACGTCTAGGGATTTACAACGCTAAAATCAGATTACAGTGTTCCCTCGTGTATCGCGGTAGATGCGTTCCAAAACCCCCTGCGAAAGGAGATTTTCCGCGAAGTGGGATCGCTGATTTTTACGTATATATTTATGTGCATTTAGACTTTTAAAACCCTCCCTGTACAACTATTTAACCCTCCCATTACAATACTGTTCATTATTGTTAAAATAATAAGAACAATTATTAAGATATTAAGCCTTAAAATTAAAAATTATATATCTTCAGCAGGTGGTGTCTTTTCAGGGGACACCACTTCCTCTTCTGTGGAAGGTGAATCGGCAATTTCTTCGTCGGTCGTTACAACTTCAGGAACAGTACTTGCCATCGGTACCCTTTCTTTCTTGCTCGGCTGGATCTCGCGTAGCCTTCGCAGACGCACAATGCGTACATCTATAGCCTTTCCAGTTGGTTCTGTTTCCATTTTTACGCTGTTATAAACTCAAATATATGTTTATATCTCAAAATATACCTGTTTTTTTCTTTACACTATTAATTATATTTATTTTTAATATTTTAATGGTATTTAATGCTATATTTTAGATTTAATGTTTATTATTTTATATATGTGTGAGGGTCGGCCGAGCCCGCGAAGTGGCGAGGGAACACTGTACTTAGTTACCCTCGGTGGACTCGGCAGATAGCCTACTGTGGCTTTTATATAATAAAACTCCCACTCACCCACATGTTCATAAAAATTTTAGTTTATCATTTCCTAAATGAACATTGTTTCTAGGTTTATTCGATAAAAGGATTACATTTTTATATATTATTTATGGAAAACGTTATGTATATATATATTACTTTGTTTGTTTCAGAATTTTCTATAATGCTGTGCTTGCGTGACCGTTCCAAATTTTTAAGATGATTGACTGATAAGAAAGTATCCAGCATTTGGGATACTCTTTTCTGGTTTAAAACTGTGACTTTATCTGCACTCTTATAGTACAACCATAGTCCCAAAAATGCGAGAGTTGAGCGAGTTTTTTGACAAAATGGCATTCGAGCCATGGATACACAGCATGCGAAACGCTTAATCTCTCAACTACGCCCAGCCTAGGGTTCAAAAACTCGCATACCGATATGTTGAAATATTACCAGTATAAAAAGAACACACTGCTTATTACATAATAATAATGTATTGTATTGCGTAGTTGCGCCTATGATTATTGTAAACGTTTTATTATACATATATTAATTAGGTTTTCTCATAATTTATAACACGTTTTCGTCCATGTACAATGCCAAATATGATGGCCCAGCATGGCTAAGTGGTTAAGACACTTCGACTCCTAATCCGAGGGTTGCGGATTCGAATCCCCGTCACACCAAACATGCTCGCCGTTTTAACCGTGGGGGCGTTATAATGTGACGGTCAATCCAACTATTTGTTTGTTAAAAGAGTAGCCCAAGAGTTGGCAGTGGGTAGTGTTGACTAGCTAGCTGCCTTCCCTCTGGTTTTACACTGCTAAATTAAAGACAGCTATCGCAGATATCCCTTGCGTAACTTTGCGCGAAACTCAAAAACAAATAAACAAGGTAATTACGATTGAATAAACGTATTTATTAAATTTAAAATAATTAAATATATGATATATGTATATTTTAAATTATTGACTCTACGTTTCTTATGTCTTATCAACTGTGATAATTTTGCAAAACTTACTGAGGTATTAAAAAACGTTTCTTGCGGGAAAACGCAATGAATTATTACCTATTAACACCATAAATAGATTTTACGATATCCAAAGAAACGAGTTGCTGGCATGGTTATTTCTTTTACCCTCTTAACATACTAAAGTTATCTTCTGCTATGAAGAAACAGAGCGGCCACACTGATCTTGGATTCTGATTTGTAGTTTTGTCCTTCTCAAAGTGCGTTGTGTCACTTGTGATGTTTGTCGAACCGGTTACCTACACCACGTAAGCCCCACCCTCTGGCTAAGGGACCCCACACGTGGTCTAGGATAGGAACTAATCGCTAGCACATCCCCTCATCTAGTTAAGCGTTAAGCTCTGAAAATTCAGTCGTGCAAAGAAATTACACGATATCGCTTGAAATAATAGCAAAAGAACTCCAGCAGAAAACGACCTCGTGCCATTCAGAGTTAAGAGAACAAAATATTGAAAACATTCCTTTTGAGAAATTTATTGACGTACCAAAAGAAAAATTAACCTCAAAAGTGTTATTATAAAAAGCTACGGATAACCCCGGGGTATACTTTTTTTGTAGGTTAGGTAAATAATGTTTTTATTACACTTACAGCATCTATCGTGTATCGCTTCCGCCATATTGTAAATGATTTCCTCGACAGCGTTGAAGCTACCTTCAGGCAGTGTACTATCTTTCTTTGTTCACTAATTGCCATTTTCATTGGTTTATTCTATTTTTTCTTAATCGTTTTGGTTTGCAGTTTATCTTCAGGTCATTCGATAAAAAACAACAACAACAGATTTCTTTCGAAGGAAAAACACAAAAATTTGTCCATTCATTTCAAATGCTTTGAAGTTTATGCTTTGTGTTTTTTCTTTTTTATTGTTAATGATTGGAAGAAATACAAATTGAAAAAAAACACAATAAGATAACACATTGTCAACGAACAATCTCAACTACAATATAGTTATTTATAAACGAAACGTGAATATTTTTAATTGACATCCTGCTGATAAAGAGATGAAGGAAGACTGGTCGTTTCAGCTATTGTTTATTTTTTGAAGATTCTACTATGAAAAGGATCCCCTGGTGAAAAGAAGGAAGCAAGACTTTTCGTTTCTTTAATGTCTATCCTCTGAATATTCTGCTCATAAGAAGCTAAACGGATGACGTTTCGTTTCATGATTGTTAAAGTGAGACGTTTTATTGTGATATATATATATATATATGTTAATATTTATAAAGATAAGACATCTTACTCCGATACATGATACTAAAATAAGAAATAGATTACTATGCTATATCATTGAATGGGACAGTATATTAAGGGGCTCAGTTTGTTTATTTCTTATTGTAACAAAATACGGCAAACAAAGCGCTAAAACACAAGACTATTTCACTTATTTCTTTAACCGAATGGCAGAGTGGTGTGTTTGCAGACTTACAATGCTAAAAGCAGGGGACGATATCTATTGTGGGCACAGCGTAGATAGCCGTTGTGCTTTATAGCAAACAACAATTCAACCATTTATATTAGATTATCGATCGGTAACGACATTACAATTAAATTTGAATGAGTTTTCTATATATGTTGAATGATAGTACGAAAAAAGTCCCCTGCTAGAAACTAAGTTTCGATATCCGTGGTGGGCAGAGCATAGATTGTGTTTTGTGTCTAAACAAACACTAAATAAAGTAAACAATAAACTTAAATTAAAATAACAACTAGACTGAGCATGCGGCTGAAAAAATATAAAAATTTCCATGAGTGATTTATATGTATTATGTTTAAATTTTCCTACGTACCTATATAATCACACAACTCTAACATTTTTTGCCGAGGCTTCAAAGCTTTACTACTGTGATATTTGAATTACAAAGTGACTTCCATGAAAAGGCGAAAAGACCAAAATTTACTGAGTGAACGAGGCCCTTGATGGTTTGTCTGTTTGTTTTTCAAATTTGCACAAAGCTTCACGATGGCTATCTGCGCTAGCCGTCCCTAATTTAGCAGTGTAAGACTAGAGGAAAGGCAGCTAGTCATCACCACCCATCGCCAACTCTTGGATTGCTTTTTACCAACGAATAGTGGGATTGACCGTACATTATAACGCCCCCACGGCGAACAGGGCGAACAAATATGGTGTGAAGGGGATTCGAACTCGCGACCAGCAGAAAGAGAAAGTCATTTTCGTCAAATTTTACCTATAAGAAACTTAAACGAATTCGTAAAAAATAATTATGTGCAACATATGACTTAAGAAATGCTTTTACAAAAACAAAAATTATAATATTTAGATGAAGCAAGCTAAATTTTGGGTATTCAATCTTGTCCTACCTCAGTCTGTATTTTCTGCAACTTTGCTGAAAACAAGCAAACAAAGTTTGTAAACAGTATTGAATTTATGTATTCTCAAGTCATTTAAATTGATTTTCCTGTATATTTATTTAATTAGCACAATCTTACTTTATTTTTAGACTTCAATTTATCACGTAAAAGATTTAAAGGCTGATAAATTAGGCCTAGCAAGAAACAACAGATAAAGAAGAAGGTTTATGATGACCACCTGGTTTACACACAATAATTACCTATGTATCCTTAAGTCACATATACTTAACATAAAGGAAATAATACTTGTTGAAAATGGTAGTCTAATTTACACCGGTAACAATCTTTAGCAAAATTATGAACAATGAGCAATTATTCATTGAATTAAACAAAACTCTTTGTTCTAGTATTAAAAAAACGATTTTTGTTTCTAAATATATTTTATTTAACGAAGCAAGTATTCCTTCACTGTAGCGTACTTACTCAGATCAAAACACTTTTACTATTTTTTTTAATCTACGGACTTGAAAACAAAATTAATATGTTTTCGTCAAACAAAGCAAACTTAAAACATTTTACAAATTATCAAACAGATGGCAGCACTCAATCGGACACGAAACACCATTTTCGAGACCTTAGGTTCGATAACAGTCTCAAAGTGTACAGCCTGAAACAACTAGTAATCTTTGTCTTAATCAGTACCTACATATACCCGCCTATCTTCTTATGATACAGTACGAGAACTAAAACCTTAAAACATGAACAAAGTATAATGCAACATTTTGCAACTAATGTACACAAAACCAGTTTTGTGCAAATACATCTTGATTTGCATTTCAGTCGCTCATACTAGGTGTCTGCATTTGTATACTAGGTATTAATGTTTGTATACTTGGTATCTTTTTTGTATACTAAGTATATTTCTTTGTATACTAAGTACTTTGGTTTGCATACTAGATATCTTTGTTTGTACACCAGGTGCATTTCTTTGTATACTAAGTATTTTGATTTGTATACTAGGTATCGTTGTTTGTACACTAGGTGCATTTCTTTGTATACTAAGCATTTTGGTTTGTATACTAGGTATCTTTGTGTACTAAATATCTTTGTTTGCTTATACGTTATGGAAAGATTATTATAAAACAGACCTTTTTGGTATTGTTTATTCACATGCATAACTAAATTTTTAAGCATATTTATTTTCTAACTCACTAACTGAAACGTCACCAAATGTTATTCGTTGCGTTCAACAGAAGCTGCTTCCAAGTAACTACGTAACGCATGTCACTTCACTGCACATATTTCGTAGCACGTTACATAAGCATATAAATAGAAAATCTTCATGAGTGGTTCATACTACTGACAGAGAGAGGAAAGCGCGGATCTGATTTACTGGACATTTGAATAAATACTGCAGTAATAAACTGCATATCTTGTATAAATATTCATTCCATAATTACATAAACAAATAATAGTGACAGACAATCTCGCACTTTAGCTGGGTCCATTCATCTTTATATACATAAAGGCTGAGCTAATGAGAATTGATAATCAGTGGTCAGAAGAGTAATTAAGATTTTATGTTCCGTAATCTGGTATGATTTCGTATTATTTAACTAAAGATACCAGAATAAATTGCTTTTACCTGAAAACAAGAATACCAAATCTTACAAGCAGAGTCTTGTTCGAATTTAGAGAAAAATTACTAAAATGGAACAGTTTTATAATATTCTCAAAACTAGTTCTTCTATTGTGTTCTCCCTTCCTTCATGGTGTAATTGTTAATTTAAGGCCTATAACTCGGAAATTTTCTGTACAGTAGATACCAATAGTTTAGCTTTCTGCTTAACAACAAACAACCGCTTGTATATTGTCCCCCAGTGGCTCAGCGGTATGTCTGCGGACTTGCAACCCTAAAAACCGAGTTTCGATACCCGTGGTGGACAGAGTACAGCTAATCCATTGTGCAGCTTTGTGCGTAATTAAAAAAGCCTCTTATATATCTGTTTCTATTTTTCTCTCCATAAAAAATGAATTATTTTAATTCAAGAAAGAAACGTTTATTTCTTGTTCACTAAATAATTGAATTGCTTCATAGTTTTAAATACTGCAAGTAATACATATTCATGAAAACATGAATTTGTAAGTAATATAAACAGAGGCTCTTGAGACGTACATAAAGTAGTGAAGTTTTTTTTTATTCACGTAACAGTTTCCTCACTTTCCATGAAAGAACATTTTTATCTCGGTTGAACGTTAACATACTGCTGACATTAATATATAGACAAACAAATTATGATTTTTCTTGCACGTATAAATATAATATTACAGAAGCATTACCTGTAAACATATATCCGAGACATATTAGAATAGATTCACATATTATCTGACTCCTTCTTTATAAACAGCAAAAACACTGACTAACAAAATGTAGAAAGACCACCATGCAGAAATGTGCCTTAGAAGTACCTCTGTTATTTTCATCTAGTTATTTAAAAAAACAAAAAAACTCTATGGTGTACAGAACTCTCTCTGGGTTTTAGAATTTGTTTCGTTTATTTCAGTTACAGAAACAGTGATAATCATGTAACATTGGCAAAAAATAGTTTACGAATTTCTTCCATGTACATTGAACTAACAGAGAAATAGACCATGGCGCGCTCAGTGATTAACGTACCGAACTGCGAATCAGAAGGTCCTTGGTTCGAGTTTCTTTGTATCAAAGTCTCTCTCCGCACTTTTGGTCCGTTGGGGCGTTAAAAGTGTTGGTCAGATCTTACTGTTCGATTAGAATATCCGAAGAATTATAGTGGGCGCTATTGACTAGGTGCCTTAAATAGGTGCCTATTAGATGAAAAATTAGGAACAGTTAGCTCAAAAAAAATTCCTGGTGTACTTTTGTGTGAATATCGGAAACAAACACATGAAACTTGATTTGTAACAGAAACTTTGTAGTAATTTACGTGTATGGGTGGATGTGAACACTGATTATTCAAAGGCAATCAAACAATAAACTATACTATTAGCTCTAGCAGTAGTTTTTATTCATCATGTTTTTAACGTTACGTGACAATTTTTTTGTCAGAAACGAATAAGAAATAAAGAAATATATTACAGAACTTCGTTGAAGATAAATGTTGAAACTACATAGTATGTTAATAACCTAAAGAAAATACAGTTTATATGAAGAACAAATAAACAAATAAAACTAACACGTACTAAATTGCAAGCTGTTGAAAATAAAAACAAGAGGGAATCCTCAGTATCTGCGGCACTTGAAATTCTTTTTACGCAGGATTGGAATAAATTAATTCATGAGATTTTTCTTATCTCTTGTTTCTATTGCCTATATTTTGTGAGCCAGGAATGTCAAGCCTGGAACGCAAGAAAAACAGGTACGATTTTGTTACTCATCAGGATTTCTACCATTCTACCTTCAAATTGAAATTATTTCAGGCAGGAGTAAAATAACCTATGAGACCTCGTATGTGGTCAAATATATCACTTAAAAGGCTTTGACACCCTGAGGCCCAAATTGTAGTTAGATCTCAAATCGATCAAGAGGTGACAGACAGAACTATGAGATAAAAGTTTGTACTTAGTATGAAAAAAAACAACATTCACACCCACACGCAACAACTAAGAGTAATTATATGATCTATTAAGTCGCGGCTAATAATCGATATAAATAAATTGAAATATGTATGTGTGTCTGTCACTTACTTATATATTTCCACATTTCTTGGTCAGTCAGCATCAAACTTTGTAAAGTGATACATTATATATTTCCAGTAAACAGTACGTCTTTCATACCAGTGTGGTAACTATATGTACTATCATTGCACGTATAATGTTTATAATGTTAGAATTTATAGAATATTATTTCCTATCCTTTGTTATAAACTACACAATGAATATCAGCTAGTTAAGTTATGCACTAGTTAATGATGCAGTTGTTATCAAGAGAACCAGTACAAACTTTCTGTTAAAAATAACTCTTATGTGTTTTCCTTTACTTAATTTTCAGAACCAACGTACATTCCATCCCATATTTGCATAACACACTCAAGTAAGACTTTACTTTTTCATTATTGTTACTTTTATAAATCAGATTCAGAGCATAATTATGAGTCGTTGCTATTTAAGAGTTATGTTAAAATTATTAAAAAGTGAAAATATTTGGAGCTTCGACATTCATGTTATTTCTTGGCCATTGTGTATAGTGTTAATATAATGAATAACACAGAGCGTTAAAATAGGTAAAAAATTAAAAACATTCTACCTGAGACCAATTTATGACCATAAAAAATATTTTCTCCACGTATCTAAACGTTGGAATATTTACAATGTTTTTAATTGTGTTGTGATTTTAACGTAGTGTGTTATTTATTATTTTCCCACTAGATGTGGTGGTTCACATGCTGTAAGGAGAACCTTCTTGATACTCCATGGAAGGCAGCTAATCAATAGCACCGAACTTCAACTCTGGGACTACTCTTACTTGACCGAATAGTGGGATCTGACAGTCACTCTTATAATGCACGCACAAATCCAAAATGCGTAGCAGCGGAATGCAAGTCACAAACCCTCAGGCTGTGGCTATAGCATGCTCGTCACGAATATTTTGGTAAAGTTACACACCGCCTCGTTGGGGTTAACATGAAACGACAAGCTGTTAACCCATTGTCTTTTCTCTTTAATCATTCTATACTCTGTTAACGCTTTAAGAAACACGTATTTTAATTACTTAATACAATTACCTTTGCCGTACATTCTACGAAGTTTCATTATGAATGCTCTGCCTAAACAATCTACCAAGGAATATAAATATAATATTTAAATCCATTAAAGTAACCTTGATCTAATTTTACATATTTAAGAAATAATACAGAAATCTGCTACCACACCAGATGCAGTATGTAAAAAATTAACATTTCACATACCTATAGATTAAAAGTATGTATTTCCAAATTTTCTTATATGTACTGTTGATTTAGAAATATATATTTCACGTATTTGTGAGCAACTTTTGAACGTCTATCCTTTATCTGAGAACGTCCTTCACTTCCATATTCCAGCCTAACTACTTACCATTAACGTTAACGTTAAATAACTTGCAGTAAAATGAAAAATAACTTTTTATCTTAATAACATACAATAGTAATTATTTGAAAAAACACATTATAAAAACTAGTTAACAAAGAAACTAATTTACAGGATAACATTACTAACTGGTATAACAGTTCATACGTTGGAAAGGTAAAATGTTGTTTTGTTTGACAGACACTTACGTATTATATAATAAAAATGTCTGAATGATTGAAGTATGTACAACAATACTGAACAAAGTAAAAATACATCGAGATTTAGACCACTTTGTAATACATTTTGTGTAAATAACAATGAATAAAGATTTTATAAGAACAAACGTGACGAATAAGTTGAAATTAAGAAATCAATTTTCTGAAGGTAATTTTATTTTAATTCTAATACTTTCACTATTCGATCCACACCGACAGTTTAAATCATTCGTTAACATTATTTAGTATATATAGAAATAAACACTTGATTCTATAAGTGTCAGAGAATACTTTAGTAGAATTAGGACATAATAATTCCTGGATTGAATTTAAATTAGAAATGAAATTTATACTTAAGAACATTGCGATACCGACTGAGAACCGATTTTAACTGGACGATTTAGTAATATATTAAAAATCTCAATTATTCTAGTTGAGAAATACACTGTCGATTTTTAACTGAAGGTTTTGG
This sequence comes from Carcinoscorpius rotundicauda, assembly GCA_011833715.1. Classification (NCBI taxonomy): domain Eukaryota; kingdom Metazoa; phylum Arthropoda; class Merostomata; order Xiphosura; family Limulidae; genus Carcinoscorpius; species Carcinoscorpius rotundicauda. The sequence continues at coordinate 51,024,380 of CM022396.1, read as the reverse complement.
TCAACACATTGAAAAATATAACTACACTAGTTGAGAACTGACTTAAACTATAGATTTAAGTTACACATTTGAAAACAGCAATTCTTTCAACTTTTCAGTTATTTGAACCTGTATTTCGAATGACATTAAACAAACAAACATTTTTAATATTATTATTATATAATTACCATGTACCACAAAATATTACAGGGACTAAACAGCTTCACCATAAAGCTGTTTATTATTCTGTTACTCAAACGTGAACAAACATTAAAAGTCGTTTCCATAATAAACAACGCAATACTTTTTTTTAGATACTGGTTGCAGAATACTAGTGTCTAAACAACCACTGCCGTTTTCTCATTTATTGTGTTTTATTTCAAGGAGAACTATTTTAGACCTCATAACGTTTTTAAAAATTATTTATATACTTTTTAAAAGAACTGAATATAGCTTGTAGGAAATAGCGCCTTTAGTAATTTATAAAAGTGAACTTACAATGGATTTAAAGAAGACTTATACACTATAACCCTGTGTTATCCATATATATATGAAGTACATTTTGTAGTGTAAAGAAATTAAGGACGAAAAACCGGTCTGAAGTGTAAAAGGTATTTAATTCTAACTTAATAAGGACGGTAGTGTTGTTTGGCAGCCGTCAGAAACAGAACAGTATTCTTTGAACTTCAAACCGTTAGAAATGTTCGTTAAGAAAGTTAATTTATACACTAACTGGCAACTTTATTAGGATTTCTTTCCTGATATCGGGTCGAATTACCTTTTGTCCCCAATAATTGCCTGGGGCTCAAGGAAGGAGCTTGGTACGATTGCAGCACATTCGTCGAAAAGAATGGTCTGGAAATGATTCACAGATGTCGCTAGGCTAACAGTGACGAGTATGATTGAGATCCTGTGATTACCTGGCTAAAGAAGATGACGGAAGTCAATGTCATAGTCTTCAAACCAAGTATAGGTTATTTGAGCACAGTAGATCACACATTGTGCAGATCGATCCTCACCATTATGCGACTAGAACAGTCTTTTTGATGACTGTTGCTCTTTTAAAATATTTTCAATATTTTTATTTTAGTTTCTTACTTTTCTCCCTTTAGATTTCACTCTAGTGATCCAAACATTTTTTTATTCTAACTGTAATTAGGTTTTGATAACAAACGTCTTTAAACAGCCGGTTAGAAAACTGTCTTTTATAACAATGATCCTTATATCAAGCACTTACTATCATTGCTTTATGAAAGTCTAAGAAACCCTTTCTTTTATCCATTGTCTTGCAGACCAGCCATGACACCACTATGTTTCTACATGTAAAAACTCAACTAACCACGTGACACATTACATGTCCATTTTAAGATCTATGGGTGTGTTTTGGGGACCTAATATGAGGGCCAGTGAGTGTATATTAAATTTACAAAAAGATAAAATTAGTTTTCACTCTGAAAAGTTTAGTCACTTACCAATATGCATTTATTAGCTTAAAATAGTTACCAACTGTTTAAAATTGATAATTTGAACATTGCCTTATCGAGGTTTGATGAGAGACTTTTTTTCCTATTGTTTTATCCAAATCAATTTTATTTAAATGATATTATATTTTATTAATTTATAATCACTGAACATCAAGAACTTTATTTTTAACAAAACTGGGGTTTCATAAGTTTACAAAAAATATGTAATATCTTTTTTTCTTAAAGATTATAAGAAACGTTTGTAAGATTCTTTGGTCACATATCAGAGTACATATTTTTTTCTCATGTTGTACGTTTGCCGTGAAGGTTTTAGAGCATGAGCATTTGTGTTCCTCTTTATTGCAAGATGGCGTCTCAGATGATGCTTTCCTTTTCTTTCTTCTTGACCAGCAGACACGAGTTCACGCAGAGGAACAACTTCACCATTTACATCCAATAAGGAAGAAGCAAGATTAGGCCGTGGAGGAAGATCAGGCAAGGACACTGAAAAACAACAGCACATTTTCCGTTGCACTGAATAGCTTCGGCAATTAATCCAATATTCAAACATTTAAAATACAAGACTTTCTGTTTTTAAACACTGAGCTACAGGAAGGCCTGTCCGTGATTTATCATCACATCATTTTGAATGCTCTATACAAACAAGTTTGTAGGAGCAACATACTGAAATTATTAGATACACGCGACCACTTCATTTAAATTTAATCTTCAAAATTATGATGTAGATAATTAAAAAGCGCAAGCGTTAAACTTAGTATTTATAGAAGCAATAATTCATCGCAATTTGTCTATGTAACTGTGTACAAATCATACGTTATGTAGTTCTTTCGTCGGTGATTGTTATATTGTTGCGTAATGTTACTTAAACTTTTTAAATTTTTCTCAATGTTTCATCATAATGCTTCGTAGTTTGTTGAAAGTTAAAGGCCCCAGCTGTATGTATAATTTGTTATTTTAGCTCAAAAACAAGCCGAAACAAAATCAAGTTAAACAAAACGCAAAATTACTGAAAAAATCCCAGGATGCAAGCTAAAATGTGGGATTATGAAATATATCCTAGATTTAGGAGGTGACTGAAAAAGTAGGACCCACATAACGGTAAGGATACACCGTCTATCAGTCTTAACTTCCATTCACCAGTTTTACATAATAAATAAAGAATAGCCTAGATATATAACTGGAAATAGAAATTAGGAGAGTGAAATGTAGGTGCTCAAGCCTACAACAACCCATGTCTATATCACTCTTCACTGTCTGTGTGACTGCTCTCCAAAGTAATTATTAAATTGAAATAAAAAATAAAGAAATAAGGTACAACCATTTGGAGGTAAGTGAGATAAACACTTACCTCTTGATGTTAGTGTTCCAGCTCCCAATATAGTAAAAATCACTAATTGACAGCACAGCAAACGAACTATATAAGCATGAGCTGTCCCATCCAGCTGTCCAAACTACTATAGCTCTCAACCATCAAGTCTACTGTGATTATCATGCGCCCCCCAGTGACTCAGCGGTATGTCTGCGGACTTGCACACTAAAATCCGGGTTTCGATACCCGTGGTGGGCAGAGCACAGATAGCCCATTGTGTAGCTTTGTGCTTAATTCAAAAACAACAACAACAACCTAGTATAAAGATACTGGCTATCGTAAAACCGATAGAAAGTAAATATCTCTACATAAAAGTATTTATTATATTTTTTAAGAACTGTATGTTTAGGGCAAGAAAACTTGTATTATTAATCTTGATAAACATTATTGAAACTAAAGGAAAAAAGTAAATAGGGAAAAAATTCTCCCCTTCGAATCCATTTAATTAAAAACTGTGAAAATATATTTCATACTAAAAAAAAAACTGCAACATATGTAACCTATCATTTAAACAAATGTAACCGCTTACAGCACTTTTTAAAGGTGATCACCTGCGCACAAGTAAAAAGCGCATGCTAATATTGCAGGTGCACAGTAATTCCTAAAAACTTTAACTTTCAAGGATAACAATTAATTATACAAGTCCATAAAACGCTTTCACGTGGTATAGCTCTCGCAAAGAAAGAGCGTTGAATAAGAAAACAGTTTCGCGTTTCGTTCCAAAAACTACTCCAACTTCAGCTTTCAATAACTTAAAAAAACACGTTATTATGATAATAAATTTTCAACCCAAAAAGCTGATTTTCGACGCCGTGCAATTTTATTAAACATCCAGTAGTATATTTACAACGTACTGCAATTACCAATTTTCCTCTTTCAAAGTTTTCAGTTCAATTACACACATGTTCCAACGTTTATACTACACAATAACGTAGATATATTGGTTTCATTAAAAAAAAATCATTAAAATATCTCTGTCGCTTTTCCTTCTTCTTCTCTTGAATAAGAAAAAAAAAACACTTTGGCTCCTTGATTACGACAGCTTACTGGATAAAGTAATGACTTCACTTTTCATAAGCGTATAATACAAAACACACTTCGGAATAATGAGTTGTTGATCTTTTATTTCGCCCCCTAATGGCTCAGCGGTATGTCTGCGGACTTACAGCGCTAAAACCCGTGTTTCGATAACGGTGGTGGGCAGAGCACAGATAGCCCACTTAATTCAAAACAACAACAATCCTTCATGTAATTTTATTACATAATAACAACCGTGAGTAGGCTTAACTCTCTTGTACTCTAGCCTTTCATATTATGTTTTTGATGCATTAAATTGAAATCTTCGCCACTTATGCAAACAAAGTCAGTCCACGATAATGAAACATGGGCGCATTTCTTTAGAACACAAACTTGAACATTATTCCATTGATTCTAATGATATATAAGTTTCTAAAAACAATATTTTTTTATAACAATCTCTCTTACCAATGATGGATTTTTGAGAATCGCCATTCATTGAATTAATAAGAGAGAATCGGAACCTGGAAACTCTGCTTCGAGCTGGACTCAGGAAAGGAGCTGTTGACAGGGTATACAACAAAGGGTTGACAGCAGCGTTGAGAGGAAGCACAAACACAGCAACCCATGCAAACACCTGCAAGTAAAATCACAATCTGTACTACTTCTAAACGTTCTAAATAAGCACATATACCTGTAATGTTAACCATATATATATATATGCGAATTATCACTGTGGAACACTCATTTTGTTGCATTTAAAATAAGACCTTTCTATATTCAATTTGATTGTGTTGATTTCAAATCTGTAGTCGGTTTTTGTCTGCAAGCTACAGATTTTATGCAATTTGACATTTTTATTTATTTTTTAATTTTTCGTTATTATAGGAAATTATAGGAATAGCTTATCAATTTGTTTGTGTATTTTATTCAGGTAGGAATTTGCGTTTGTACACTTCATCTGGACAATCTCGTTTAGTGCTCCAGCAGTAGTCAGCCATCATACTTTTGTCCCAGTGCCCTTGGTAGCGTTCTTCCACGACCTTTAGGTCTTGGTGGAATCGTTCTCCTTGTTCGTTACTCACAGCCCCCAGGTTGTCAGGGAACTTATCAAGGTGGCTGTTCAAAAAATGAAGCTTGATGCTCATGTTGCACCCGAAATCACGAAAAGCGAGGAACATTCTGTTCACAAGTTCACTGTAGTTCTCTGCCTTATTGTTTCCAAGGAAGTTCTGAACGACTGCCACAAAGGATAACCATGCTGCCTTTTCTAAAGCGGTTATCTTAGCAACAAACTGATCATCACGAATCAGGGTTCGAATCTGTGGGCCATCAAACACGCCTGCTTTGATCTTCTCAAATAATAACCCTGGTAAAGCTGTGATGATGTGTTGGAAACATTCACCTCCGGTTTCCAGTGCCTTGACAAATTGCTTCATCAAACCTAATTTGATGTGAAGAGGAGGAAAGATGATCTTAACTCTGCTTACAATTGGGTCTTGTATGATATTTGGCATGCCTGCTTCAAGGGTGTCACGAATAGGCCAGTCCTTCTGGACCCAATGTCTGTCTCGTGCTCGGCTGTCCCACATACAGAGGAAACATGGAAACTTGGTGAAACCTTTGTGTTGTCCAAGAAAAAAGTTGACCATCTTTAAATCTACACAAATGATCCAATTGTGCTCATGATATTTTAATAAGTCCATGAATATTCTCATATCATCATAGTCTTCCCGCAAATGCACTGAGTGACCGACAGGTACTGCTCCATAAACATTCCCATTATGTAAAAGAACACACTTTAGACTGCGTTTTGAACTGTCTAAAAATAGTCTCCATTCAGCAGGACTATAGTAAGGTACACCCAGTTCTTTGAGAAGCCCTTGGATGTTGTTCGCTTGTATCGTGTCCAATGTCTTTATTGTCCAATGAAGGTAAGCCTTTGAAAACTGGAACAGGAACTTCTTCAGAGTGCGGAGCAGGCCGAATAGCTGAGGGAATGTTCGGATACGTAATCTTATGTCGGTTTTTCTTCCTAACGCCCGTTGTGTTTACTGTGCAGAAATAACAGTCAGTTACATGGTTGGTGGGTTCGCGCCAAATCATTGGAACACCAAAAGGCAGACCACTGCGTTTTCCTTTGGTCCAGTCTCGAAGCATTTCCTCACAATTGTGGCACACAACATGAGGAGCCCATTGCTTGTGTTGATCACCAAGATGAACTTCAAAATATGCCTTGTAGGCACGCTTGACGAACGAGGATATGTTACGTCTCTGACGATTGAGTGTGTAGCATCCATATATGTAGCAGAAGGCATCAGGCTTGTTTCTGCAATGATAACCTTTTTTTGGAAGCCATGTTTGATTTGAAACAAAAGAAGAATGATCAAAATATTAGAAGCTATCTATATATATGGACGTGAAAATGCTTATACATGGTTTACGCAAGTTCACATTTGTACAATTTCATTAACCTCAAATTGCATACAAACTAGAGCTTGTAGAGAAAAACTAATTTCAGATTTGAAATCAGCGCCTAAAACTCCTTCAGAATCAGTTAAAATATCCAATGCAACTCAAAGTTACTGAAAAAGTGTTCCCCAGTGAATTATTTAACATTTGGAAACACCAAACATTTTTTTATTTTTCTTTATAAATAAATTCAGTAGTTGTTTTCCCTATAACATAACTGGACGTTTCTGAAAAATGCACAAATTAGAAAAAACTTTTAATTAACTTGCGAATCTACATCGTTTTTCAACCGTATGCGTTTGTGTGTACATGTAATTAGTTAATGCATATTTGTAAGTTATTATTCTAGAATAAATAGCAAGACAAAATAACGTAAGAATTAATTACCTACGCAATATTTCGCATTAAGGTGTCTAAATGTTAAGCAAGTAACACTTGACTAACGATCAGCGCTGTGTTCTTTGTGTGTGACCAAATTCTGGAAAACGCGTTACTGACTTTGACCAACAATAATTATTTTAAAATATTAAAAATTTGGTATCAAAATTCAAGGTCCTATGATGTTATAAGATTAATTACGCGCAGAACATAGTACGAAGTTTCAATAATACTTTAGTCTTCAGTACTCAAATCAGTAATCTAAAATTGTTTTTGTTGTTCATTATATTTTGGCCCGGCATAACTAGATGGATAAGGCACTCGACTGAGGGTCGCAGATTCGAATTCCTGTCACACCAAAACATGCTCGCCGTTTCAGCCGTGGGGACGTTATATTGTAAAAATCAATCCCACTATTATTAGTGAAAGAGAAGTCCAAGAGATGGCGATGGTAAACAACGGTTTGGTTTTTGTTTGTTTTTGATCGATCCCTGTTCTGTCCCACTCTAGCACATAATTTTAACCGAAAAATTTACTAGCTTCATCAAATAAATACACAAATGTACATAGCTCAAGTTAAACCAAAGGTCCAACTGAGGCGAACGAGCAACGGAAACATGCACCAATGTTTGAATAATAAGCGTTCAAGAACAAAGAAATAATATATTTGATTTTTGTTGTCTAATATACTACAATAACAAAGTGAGATAAAACGTTTCTAAATGCAGAATTAAATAAAAGTAGAACGTATACAAACTTTCAGTATATGTACCTTCAAAATATTTAGCGAGATATGCAACAGTTTTATATTATGTTTTAAAAACCATATTAAGAAGAGAATTTTATGATATTACCTGAACTAAAATCAGCAGTTCTTAATCCACGTGGTGTTTGCTATATTTTTTATTCAGTTATCGGTTTCTTATGAAACCGTTAAATGAACATTATCATTTCGGAATTTTCGCACAAAGCTACACAAGAGCTGTTTAAGCTTAGGCGTCTCTGGGTGTAAAATTATATACTAAAGGAAAGGCAGCCAATCAACATCACTTACCTCAATTTTTGAGCTGCCCTTGAGTGACTGAATTTGGGGACTTTACACGGTTTCAAAGTGCTGAGAGCAATTTTTTCTAGCAAAAGACAACGAACCAAGAACCCTCGGATTCATAATTCGAGAATGCTAACCACTAGTTATACTTATATACACAAGAAAGAATAAAACAAAAGAAGTGTGAATTGCATCCAACTTTCTTTCGTCCAAACTAAGACATGTAGCCGTAGTTTGGATAAACAACGACCCAGACTTCGATATTAAAAACATATTTGAACACTATTTACTAGACAGACGACGATAGGTAATATATAACTCTTAGAAATGCTCGAATTGTTCATAAGACTATGTATTGAGAGATATGATGCGACGCAGTACACCAAACTGATCAAATTTCATCGTATGAGTGGTTTCAGTTACTCGATGCACTCGGCAAACACAATTGTAGTGGGAGACATGCAGCTGAATTTATTTTCACACAGAAGAAATATGGAGACGTATATAGTGGAAGGAAAAATAATTACATGTAGCGTGGATTGGAGGTAGTGTAAACTAATACGGATTCTAAGCCTTGATCACAAGTTTCAATGAAAATTTATTTTTTGTTAAAATTGAAATACCAAAAATATGAAACAGGTAAATAAAGAAGATACTCATTCATTTTTCGTTTGTTCACAGTGTAAAAATAAAAGTAAATTTACCACCTTTTAAGCTGTTATAAGTTCAACAATAATAGCATTAAACATAATTTAAAACAAACATCTAGAGAGACGGAGAGAAAACATTCAACATTTCAGTAAATTGTTTGTTTTGAATTTTGCGCAAAGCAAAACCCTAATTTAGCAGTGTAAGACTAGTGGGAAGGCAACTAGTCATCACCACCCATCGCCAGCTCTTGGTTTTTATATAAAACCAGTTTACATGTACTGATTTAACGCCCTAACGGCTGAAAGCGCGAGCATGTTCGGTGCGACCGAAATTCGCACCCGCGATCCTAGGATTACCAGTCGAACGCCTTAACACGCTTGGCCATGCCGGGCCTATTCAGTAAATAAGAACTAAAAATAATTAACCTTTGTTCAGTGTTCTTTACAAACTAAATATTCTTCATTCTTCTGAGAATTTGATAACCTTCTCTTCTCTTTACTTTTTGTTTTTCTGTCTATTGTATAATATTCGCTCCCCCATTATCTAACCAGCCATTTATTCATTTACTTATGTATTTGCTATTATATGACTATTTTTAATACCACACATACCCTAATTAGTTATCCACTTCACACTTACCTAACTAACTGCTTACATAATTATCTACCTTTTAGTTTCTAAAGTGTTGCATAGGTTCTCGCTCATTCATTAGATTTTGTATAATTCGAAGAATGGATGTGACACTGAAATTCCAGGCAAAATAAACTTCAAATTTAAGTTTAACTGATTATACTAATATGATGGATTTTCTCACCCGTCTATTTGCTTTTTCTCCATAATTTACTGTGTCGCTATATCGGTCTTAGCTCAATGTTTTCATTTAAATATCAAATTATCGATCTAATTGAGAAATGACCTACTTGCGGAGGTATGGTTGTACCGCTGAGCGATGCTACTCCAAGTAAAATTATTGGCATCCAACAAAAAAAGTCAGTAGCCACGATAACGGTCATCCTTCTGGCCATAGTAGCTTCAGCCCTTGAGTCCCTGGAGCGAACAGCAGTCTGTGTTTTCTTGGCTACACCAAACATCCAGGTATAGGCTAATGCTATGACAGCAAAGGAAACGAAGTTGAGAGCCAGAAATATAGATACAGAATATTCCCAGCCATGTGATCTTTCTGGTGTAATATGTAGGGCTAAGCACACTCCTGAACGACCGTAGAAATTTGAAAAATAGTTGATGTCTAACAGAGGAATTCCAGCCAGAAGAACTACCAATACCCATACTGCAAACATGATCAAAGACATCTGTTTCATATTCATCCGCTTCAGGCGAAACGGAAATATTATACACATGAAACGATCAAGAGTGATAATGGTTAAGGTCAAAACAGAAAGCTCACTAGACAGAGTGGAAAGAAAACCAGCGAATTGGCAAAGAGGACTGTGTTTCCAATAGCTATCGTAGATAAAGTAAACACCTCGATAGTATGTGTCTACAGTGGCAATAATTAGCAGGTAAACTCCCATAAATAAATCTCCTATTGCCAAGTTAGTAATCAGGAATGAATGTACCTGAAATGAATAATTTTAGTTCATAAAAATATATTTCAATTTTTATAGCTTTCTAAAATTCAGTATTCACAGTTATATTTAATTCTTATAATTTTATCTTGATTGTTGATACTTGTTGTTTTAAAATACAAAGCAGAAAATAATAAGAAGTGACACAAATAAAACATTCAACGTGTACAAATCTGTGAGCATTTAATTTCCAAATATCTTTTGTGCATAAAAAGGTATATAAAATATGATCATAGATGGGGCTTATGTTTCTACTGCTTTCCTCTAAAATACCCCCTTATGAACATTTTTTTTTCAAGCATTCTTGTACTTGTTCAGTTAAAAACAGATCAGAACAAAATAAATGGTAAGTCGTGACCGAATAAATAACCCTTGATGGCCCAACAAGGAACCACAATTTCAGTCTTATTATTAAAATATCGAAATGTATAACATTTGTAATTTAAAATAACGTCATGTTTGTAATCCGATTTAAATGAAATACTTTCATCTCAATTTACACAAATCTTATAATAAAGGGATATTAGTTCAGTAACTTTCAAAGTTTCTTTTTAGCTTTTTTTCAGAAGTTTTTAACTCAGCCAATAATTTTTGTAACATCTTGAAACTTTATTACATTACTTCATTGGCTATTGTTCTATTACTAAAATTGATTGTTATAATCCTATATTAACCACGATAGGCTTTAATATTATTTGTGATTCTTTAGAACACAGTTTTCTTCAGGACGAAGATTAATTGGATTATACAGGGTGGTCGCTAGAAAAGCGGAAAATTTGAGGGTCAGATGAGATCATGAATAAAATGCGTGCTTACTCATTTCTATTTTGATTTCTTTACATCATGAATAAAATGCATGATTTTGATAATTTTGAGCATCTGTGAGTGTAATATAACATATGCCTTTAAAAAACTTTGTAAAAGTTATTCTTTGTAAAAATAAATAGCTGTTTGACAAATTTTTCTCTTTTCTAGCGACCACCCTGTAGTTTTAAACGGACCTAGTGTAAATTCTTGTTATTTATAAACGAGTTTTTAGTATATAAAAATCAATTATTTTTAAGGTGTTAATTACAAAACGGCACAATAATCATTACGTTTGCAGCTAATAAAACGCCTTAAAGATAAGTGATTTTACAAAAATAGATATTCAAGTTTTAATAGACACAAAGAACCTTGTTGTTAATTCTGTAAAGAGACCTCCAAATGATAACTAGGATGTTTCCAGCTAAAGCTAGCACACCGAGGAACCAGATGCAGACTCTTAAAACCGTGTTTGACATAAGATCTTCGCACGACGAGAATTCATCCGGTTTAGGGTAGCACTCGATCACGTGAGGCGCCAGGCAGCAGAAGCGGAACTCGTCAGTGTCCCTAAATTGTAAAAGTAGAGTTAGTGATAGTAGCCTTGATTGTAATACAACTTTTTTACTGTAAGATTAGTTAGTGTGGTCTACTGTATAATTGCAGTATACATAAACCTGCTGTTTGATAAAATACATTTCTTTAAACGTTCGTCCATATGTTTTTACATTTACTTCTAGGATACCCTTATAAAGACATTGAAGTAAATACTGTATATTTAGGAGTATACCCACTATTATATTTATGAATTCAAACGTTAGTTGAAATGTTTTGATTTTCCGATGTACAAATTCACATAATTGTATTTGTTTAACAACTCGGAAAAACTCCGGAACTTGTAAAACATTTAGGGACTTAGAAAGATTTAGTTTTTGATTAGTTAAAAAGAATTATAACCATCTCATCTTTCCCCATAAATATAAGTAACACAACATCATTCTTAAAGTCGTTTAAGCTTAATAAAACCACGCATCATTATAAGATAAAATACCAATATATTAATGAATACAATAACAGAATAACGGTAGCAAATTATATCAGAAGGCAGATGACACCATTGAAAACACACAATCTATCAAAATAACAAACAGCTATTCAATCGGGCTAAAGGTGAGCTGAGTACTAAGCGACAGTATCAATGGTTGCGCTGATCCATCATGTAAGGAGTATTTGTTCTGCAGGAGGTAAAATAGCGGTCCAAGTGTCCAAATGTTACCAGTGGCATTTTAGATGTATGTTGTGTTATTGATTTTCTGATTTTTACTTTTTCTCATTACAACATATGCACTTTGTTTTTCAGCAGTCTCATTCTCTCAGACTGTCCATGAAGGCGTTCCAGGGCTGTCACTTTCACCTTACTAGTGCTGTCAATGGAGTCGTGCTCGATTTGATAGAGAAGCTTTTCTTTAGCACTGTATGTCATAACACAAACAGCCAGGTGATAATCTTACCATGTAGTTGCCATTCATCTCGGGTCCAACCAGTTATTGGTGGAACTGTCTGTTTGCGGTTTGTTGCTTTCAACAATCCAGAAGGAAGCTTGCTTTATGGCTTCCAACATCATCCTTGCATTCAACAATCCAGAAGGAAGCTTGCTTTATGGTTTTGAGCTTTATCTTTATGCTCTTTGTTGGAAGATGAAATACACCACCAGTGTTATGCAGAACGCTGTTGGTTCATGAGACGATAAATGCTAGAATGATAAGTGATTATTTACCACTGTTCTTAAATAGGAATGGACAAGCCTTTTCCACTTCGCTCAATATTTTCACTTTCTGCAAAGACTGATTTTCATAGATCTCAATGACTCCCGAAGTATATTCCACATGGAAACACGTACGATGTGATAGTTGTAGAGCACCTGTTCACCCGTCTCCCAAGGCACCCAGAAGAGAATCTCTTGTATGGTTGTTGTCTGCTAGGTTTTTGATGAGCTAGAGTGTCTCAATTAAAAAAAACACACACAACAAAACAACAATAACTATATCTTAGAATACATTGTCCTTACATTGAATATTCCAAGTCTTTAACCATAAACAAGCTGAAGTAGGCGTATTTCTAGATGTAAGGCGTGCCTTTGATTCTGTTTGATATAATACGTTATTGTACAAATTATTTGATTCTGTTTCACATAATACCTTATTTACAAAATCATCCAAAATAAAATTGTCATTTATCTTTATTTGTTGAATAGCTACAGTTTACTATCTGATAGGACGGCTAAAGTTAAAGTAAATAACAAAGTTTCAAACCCATTTGAATTACAAGGTGTTACACACGGATAATTCATTAGTCCATTACTCTATGTTTTATTCATGAATGATATACTGTTTTCTGAATTATACGTAACTCAAAATACGCTGATGACATTGTACTTTGAAGCAGGTCGAGTAATCAGTGATGTCGAGAAAACCCATTTGTAGAGAAATATGTATGCAAAAACGGCTCGTTTAGGTTGTTTACATAGAAGAGCGAACAACGTTTCGACCTTCTTCGGTCGTCGTCAGTGTAAAATATTTTCTCAACTCAAATGAGCCGTTTTTGAATATATAGGTCGAGTAACCCGCGTAGTGTTCTTTAACTCAAATTTAACGTGGACAACTCACGTAAAAGACATTAGTATTAAAATGTTTTTTTCTCGAAATACTCCCTTTCTCTCCACATCTAATTTATGGGTATTTGAATCTTTATGTCCTCACCAACTTGTGGTATTCGTGCGTTGTTTGTTTGTTAACAAATGTCTTTTAAGCTAGGTGTTCGTTGACTTGTTTCGCTTCCTGCTTACTGACATAAGATCTTATTTTTACATGGATTACAGACGTGGGACTTGGCTGAGATATACGGCCCGGCATGGCCAAATGCGTCAAGGCGTGCGACTCGTAATCTGAGGGTCGCGGGTTCGCATCCGCGTCGCGCCAAACATGCTCGCCCTCCTAGCCGTGAGGGCGTTATAATGTGATAATCAATGCCACTATTCGTTGGTAAAAGAGTAGCCCACGAGTTGGCGGTGGGTGGTGATGACTAGCTGCCTTCCCTCTAGTCTTACACTGCTAAATTAGGGACGGCTAGCACAGATAGCTGTGTAGCTTTGTGCTAAATTCCAAAACAAACAAAAAATGGCTGAGATATACTTATAATACGTTTTTAATACGGCTACACACACTGCAAAACAAAATTTCGGAATTTGTGAATTACTTATGCATATAACGTTCACAAAAAATGAAAATAAGAAACTCCCATTTCTTGAGTTAATGGCTATTAATAAACATAACTCATATAAATAGGAGTTTATAGAATAATCAGTTTCACTGGTGAGTATAATTCAAACCATCACAATCTCAGTTTTAAAATGACGAGTGTTGTGGACTACCATGTTATCAAACGGAATAAAAATATAACAACCCTATTTGGCAAAAGATATCATGAACATGTGATAGAAAACAAAAGAAAGAAGAATAAACAATATCAAAAATTACTTATCCACACATTATCAGAGGCCACTCTGACAACATAGAAATAACATAAAGTCAGAACACTAGTAACAAACTATAACACAATACAACAGCAGTTAATCCACAGAAAGCTTCCTGAAAGGCGGATAGTAAACACACAACTCATATCATGTCATGTTTATGTTAAATCTGAAATAAAAGGAACAAAAAAGTTAGATTCAGAGTTGTAATAGATATACAAGACTCCATAATTTCCATCTAGTTACATTATTTCATGATGCCACAGAAGATGGTCATACGGTAAAATAGAATAATCCTAAAATAATGGGATATGAACTACATGTGACAAGGAAAAAATCTTTTACATAGCTGTAATTGATAACATTCGCAGGCAACCCTCGCATAAAATCCAGTAAAACCCAAGTTACCTTTCTGAAAACATTAAAATATTTAGTTGCATCAAGTTCAAATGAGAATAACTCCAAACGAGTTATAGATTAACAGCCAAAACGCCAGATAAAAAGCAGCCAGTAATTAGTATCTAGTAAAAAAAATATTAATAATTACTTCATATTTATAGTTAAGTGACGAATTAACCATGGCAACAATTAAATCATCTGGCACAGACTTTCGGTGTTTACACGATGTCATCTGATGAGTTATGTTTATATTTTATAAATCTGTCTCCAAGGTTACGTACATTAGTCTTAAATATACAAATAATCAGATAATGAATGAATATGCGAAGTAATGTAACAGAAGCTAAAACTTTCAGCTAAATGGTACACACATATAGACGTATAAACGTTGAAGTTTATCAGGTTCATTTATTGCTAATTATAAACTACATACATTAGATAATCAAGCTAACCTTTTCTATTTTACAACCGTATTTACCTCGCTCTGGTTTTATAGACGGGTTTAGGAAGTTTTATTGTTTATTATAGAACTATACGTGAGAAAACAGTGCAGCTTCATTACACTATATCCTGTTTATTATATTTATAATCGTTCGTTGGTTGGTAGTTGAGTGTATTACCTAACTTAGATTATAAAGTTGGAGAAGATATAAGATCTGTACATCACCCTTTTCGATATTACTATATCTTAATAATTGGTATTATGCTATTACTGCTATGCCTATAATCAGCCAATCATGGTGAATATTAGTTTAGCTTTGGCGGTAGTAGATTTAAGGAATTAGGCCTTTCTCGCTTTTATTGTTTTTCTGCAGCAGTTTACTTGTACTATTTGAAAGTTAACTAATGAAACAAGATATTTTCCAATCCCCTTTATATTTAAGTGCTGTTTCCATAATTACCTTCCTCGTAATTATATCCTTCGTAGTTATCCAGAAACTGGAATTATTTGCTTCCAATGTTTTTGTATGGTTGACTGTACTACATATGTGTGTATCAGTGTTAGGAAAACTTGGAATTATACGAATTTCATAACATGAATCACGCAATATAATTTTTTGCATGATATTTCTAATTATCTAAAAAGCTTTACATTGAAACTTAATTTAAATTTTACAACTAATGTTGTTATTCAAAACACGCGTTTGGCTGTTTAGAATTAAGCACAAAGCTACACATTGGGCTGTCTATGCTCTGCCCACCCGGTTATTCAAGTGTGATTCCGCAGACATACTGCTGTGCCACTGGATAGTTTAAAAAGAAATAAGAAAGTTTTAAGTAATATACAATTGAGGATAAATTTTGTGCATTAATATGATTTAGTCATTATTGTTTTTTTTTGGAAAACGAGGATAATTATTTACCCTACTTACCCCGCCCCCTTTGGATTAGTGATAAATTTACTGACTCTCAACGCTAAAATTCAGGACTCGACTTGCCTTTATAGACAGGAATCATTTAGTCCATTATTTGGCTTTGAGCTAAAGAAAAAAACAAATAAAATATATTTGTATATTCCAAATTAGTTTCAGCATGGACACGGTTAACGTTTTAGTATACATCGAGTTACCAGCATCTCGGCCTGACATGGCCAGGTGGGTTAAAACGTTTGACTCGTAATCTCAGGGTCACGGGTTCGAATCCCCGTCACACTAAACATGCTTGCCCTTTCAGCCATGGGGGCGTTAGAATGTTACGGTCAATCCCACTATTCGTTGGTAAAATAATAGCCCAAGAGTTAGCGGTGGGTGGTGATGACCTTTCCTCTAGTCTTACACTGCTAAATTAGGGACGGCGAGCAGAGATAGCTTTCGAGCAGCTTTGCGCGAAATTCAAAAACAAACAAACTATATATAATAAACAAATGGCATGTTTTCACGAATATACTGTAAACTATTATTAACCCTAACAGTCTTTAATGTTATCGTGCGATATAGCTCAATACATAGCAAAAAATAAAGGTTAAAATTATAATTGTTTTTAATTGTATTAAAAACAAAAATCACCAAACAGGTGATAGATGACCATAATGGCTTGTAAGCCATTATGTCTGTCATATAAAACAATAATTGAGGTGGTTTCTGTCGCCTTCCTCATCGGGTGTTGTTATATTGTTTGTATTACCTACATAAACAAAGAAATCGATCATACTGTTGCAGCAACTGGGCACAGACTCGAACCCTTAGGTTAAAAATCCGGTACTTTGGCCACAAAGTTTGTCTGGTTTAATCAAAATATTTACTTTCTTAAATAGAGTGTTTTACTGTTAAAGAATACTCAAAACGCCCTCTAGTATAAAAGTTAATATGAACATGTAAAGAATAAGAAGTGGTTACAAATTTTGTTTCAAGAGGTTAGGCCATCCAAAAGTAAATAGTCTGTATAGTCGTTTATTAGATTAATGTAATGAATTCTTAAAAAAACTTGCAAGATATTTCTTCTGATCGCTTCGTAAGAAATAACTGGACCACTGAAATTCATAAATATTGCAATAAGATAATTCAAGAAACTTTCTTACAGATTTTTTAATGTTCTGAGTCCAACAAAGACTCGACTTTCCATCGCTGCTATTCTATTGTGAGTCAGATCTCTGAAAGAGAAAAAAACAACAGTCTTAGATGCTATAGCGCAACAATAAGCCCAATGTATATTTAGCTGTTTATGTAAATAATTATTGTTTACTAACCTACTTGTTTAGTGTATCTATGTATGGTTCAAACTACATTTGATTAATTTTTCATAATATATTTACATTGTTTTACCAGTTTTCATATATTAAATTAATTTTAATATTTGCATTTGCGAAATAAATAAGAAACAGAAACCGATAAATAAGTAAAGATAGGTAGAGGGATACGAAGTGAGAAAAAGATAAACTGTCTATGCAACGAAAGTACAAGAAATGTTTGAAAAGGACTCACAAAGAAATTAGTTGTTCCAATCCATTAAAAACTCCATTGACCAAACTCACCAAGTTATTGGAAGACAAATCTCTGTATAAAAATAAGATATTTTATGTTCACGTCAAAACTAATCCTTTAATTCAGTTAAGCTTTTATGGTATTTATACGTTAACTAAACTTGATTTATATTCATCAGATGAAGGCTTATATCACTTTTTATCATTTTTCATTTGAAACTGTTCTTCTCTTTTTTAAGAGATGAAAAAGACATTAAATACGTAAGAGTAGAAGTATTTTGGACAGCCTGTGAAACTTACAGATGAAGAAGTGACCTGAGTCCAAGAAAAGCGTTACGGGATATATTCATTAACATCTGGTGACTCAAATCCCTAAAAATAATCATAATAGTAACTTAGTGGAGTATAGAATTCTTTCATGGCAGTTACAAATATCTTAATGTAGACTACTTGAAAGACATCATCTTTAAATACAGTTTGCCACCTTAAATGGTTTAACGTTAAGTCTGAAGGCTTAAAACACTAAAACACGTAAACTTGTGATTAACTACTAAAACAAAAAACAAACACACAATTTACATATTTACATCAAGTCTAAAACACTGGTCTTAGAACTAAAGTCACTTTAGCAAAAAAAAGGAAACTAAAGTAGTTTGCTTATTAGTTTTATTTTTACTTTTTACTGTGCATTTTTCCAGGTCAGTCAGAAATTTTAACGTTATTGTTGCTCGACGATCTGAAAGTTTTCCACAAAATCATTAAGGAATCTACCGCAATTATTTTGATACAAGTAAAAGCCACTAGAGACTTTTAAAATCTAGTAACCATTTTGTAATTAACAAAATTTTCATCCAATAAGGTGCATGGGTGTTGAGGAAACTTCCAGATGTTTTCCATATTTTTTCAAGATAATTCCAATGCTATTAGGTAGACATTAAGACTTATAAAAAATAAATGAATAAGTTTATTTAGAATTTTATTTACAGAAAAAACAACCGTGACTCACAATTTTTGGGACATTCTTAACTGGCCTTTGACTTTTTTTTATTAATTATTATTATTATTATAAAGGATCCAAAGCATATATCAACATTTCAAAAGTTTTGTTGCCTTCTTGTGAATAATTAGAAGCAATTCAAAAAATAGTGGATATAAAAAGATGTATCCACACAGCTACAACTAAAAATTACCTTGTATAGAGGGATAGTGATGTTTAAAAAAACCGCATCTAAAAAATTACTTGTCTAACTGAAGACATCAGCAGCATCTTCAGAATTATAAGAAAATTTTCTGTTCAGAAACGTTTGAATGTGGCATGGAGTGGTTTAAAGAGGGTCATGTAGATGATTAACACCCTTTCTATCATTTACAATCAAGATATAAAGTACAGCTCTTATTGAGACGTCTGCAACTGTGATAGAGTATTAAGTTTTACCCTAAATAAAACGATCACGAATTTAATATCATCAGAACTATGTTCATTATATCTCTTATATAATAGTGATGTTAAGGAATTTTCAGATTTCTTATACTAATCTGTAGACATTTCATCTGAGAAACCGGAAAGCTAATAGTTTTTTGTTGTAATATTTGGTATTTTTCTGAATGAAAGGTTTGTGATTCTGTCTTCTATTAAAGCATCAGTTTGAAGTCTTTTAACGGACATTTCTTGAGAGAAGATGACAGCATTTCTGGAGTTGTTATATTTGTCAAGATAATAGTGGGCCCAAAAGATGTTTACCATCCATGTTTCACCATCATTGGCCCGATTAAAACCCATTTTACAGAATGGTGTACCATTTACCATTCTTACTGGCATGCCCGTGCTGGAATGGCGAGACTTGATAGTATTATAGTTATTTTTCATACTGTAGTGTGTGACTTGTCATATTTTCAAGCAGCGCGTCTCTGAAAGGCACTTCTCAGCATGGCTTTGGATATCCTGACAAACTACTGCTACTGTTTCACTAATACAAATGACTATCAAGAACAAATAATATCTCTTCATAAATGCGGATGTCTCAAACCAACAAATTAATGTTTTTAGTATTTTAGGACCATTTTAAGGAGCAAACGTTTTTCTATTTTATCAGTGGAACTGCTTTTCGGCCGAAGAAAAACTGCCATTATTATTACTACGCTGTCGAACAACAGTTGCACGATCCTACACGTTGTCAGACATTGTATTTCAATCACACTTCTCGTATTGTTGAAGGAGAAAATAAGAAATAAATATAATAAAGGCTATTTTGTGTGAAATCAATGCAGAGATTCTATAACATGGTTTTGAAACATCTAATAACACTTCAAAACCTTCCAAAATATAATGTATGATTCTAAATGTGCTTCTGATTACATTTTGTTCCCTCGGCTACAAGAAGTACTTTTAAAACATAATAACTTAATTAGGAGGTTTTCCTTATAATTATCCCTTAAATATTCACGGTCGTATTACAGCAAAACAAAGAGCAATAACTATGCAATGCGAAGCAAAATAAGAAAAACAGTTTCAGTTTTTAGCTATAAAACAATTGATTCAGACATTAATGTGGAGTTACTTCGACCATTTTTAGGCTATTACACTTTATCCTCAAATAAGTTAAAACATGGACGTTCTAAAAATATTTTCATAATACGAACAAAAATAAGTAGTAGAATAAAAATGTTTTCAAACTTACAATGTTTTTAACGAAAGTAGTCCACTAAAAGCTTGCGGATGAATTTCTCCAATGACATTTCTTTTCAAGTTACTATGAAAAAACATAAGCCATTCATGTTATTTAGGTATATCGTGTTCAGTTATCCTCAGGCTAATAAATGTGTCCCAAAACATCATCTGTGTGAAACAAGATCAGTGCTATTTTATTTTCCAAATTAATTTATAAAATTGATGTGACAGAAAGAGCTTTCCTCTATGACTAAGAGATACACTTGAGTGCATAAAAGCCTCAAATTTGTGGTTTAACTCCCGCAGCTGACACAGCGCACATAACATACTGATTTACTTTGCTGTTTATCACTTAAACCAGCAATATAAACTTAAACGAATAGTTATTAATTCGCTTTCATAAACATATTTGTAAGAGTTTTACTTCCTCGTTTGTTCTTCTCACTATTAAGTCGTTAGGTTTTACAACTTTTGTAATAACTTCGATTTTGCAATTAGAAGTGTATGTGTTTTTCTTTTAGCAAAGCAACGTCGAGCCATCTGCTGTATCCACCGAGGAGAATTGAATTCCTGATTTTAGCGTTGTAAATCCATAGACATATAGCTGTACCAGCGAGGGACTGTATTTAGGAAATATCGTTTACTATACTGCAACCACGTTTCTAAACTTATAGACCATCTAAAATTTTCTTATCATTATTTCTGTATTGTTACAATGTTAGAGCCTATTTTTTTAAACAGTAGAGCCACATCGAATTATCTACTGTGTCTGCCGAGAGAAATCGAGCTCCTGATTTTACCGTTGTAAATCCATACACTTCCCGTTGTTCCAGAGTGAAAATGCACACATTTTAAATATAATTATCTGTGCAAACAAATACTCAGATTGCAATAAAATATTCTGCTTATGGAAGTTATATTTCCTAGAAAGTAAAACATTTTATGTTTATGGGTATTATGAAAATAACAAATAAAAGTTTAGTTTATGATATCATATTTTACATGCAATATATTTGTTCTCTTGCTAGTACATAGGTAAGTCTCCGGATTTACAACGCTATACCAAGGGTTCAATTCCCGTCGGTGGGCTCAGCAGATAGCCCTATGTGATTTTGCTATAAAAAAACACACACTCACATACAATACATTTATTAAGGTTGAGAAACTTACACTTGGTAAGAATGAATTGCATTTTACTGCTTTATCAAGAGAATATCACGTAATTTTCTGGTGGCTTTACGTTTTGGTGATCACTCAGTTTCGGTCATTGTTTGATAGGCGGAGATATTTAGTACATGCAACTAAAACAGTTAGAAGGTAAATATTATCAAACAAAAACGAATGAAACCCCAGAGCTTTCCACAATAGATCCTCTCTTAAAACGTACTGTTGGTGTGAACATGCTTTGAAGTCACCATGAGAAAAATCTTTACACTAAATAGTAAAAAATTGTCATTGGTCACTGTTCAAATCTTCA
Organism: Carcinoscorpius rotundicauda; assembly: GCA_011833715.1. Lineage (NCBI taxonomy): Eukaryota > Metazoa > Arthropoda > Merostomata > Xiphosura > Limulidae > Carcinoscorpius > Carcinoscorpius rotundicauda. Next base: position 51,002,596 of record CM022396.1, on the reverse strand, counting down.
CCTTATGTAACCGTACGACTTTTGTTTTCTGCTAGTGACTATAAAACATGTTCACGTCAACATGTTTGATGCTTTTCACCATGATTATACGTTTAGCTTATCTCTCTCTTTGATTAACTTGTATTCAAGGACAATGATGATGAGTGAAATTCTCCAAAGTTTGTATTACCTAGCAACACACGTTAAAATGTCGTCGAGAGCATTATAAGTGACCTCAACGTCATTTGCGACTTATGTTCAATGCGACCAAAGACAGGCGAGTACGAATGAACACATAAGAAAACCACAAACAATAAAATATGCATTACTTACAGCAACCTATTAAGTAAAAAAAAATCCAGATTATTAGAATATTTACACAAATATATTTAAAAACATTGGTGTGAAGATGAGTTATTATGTGAATTAGACCACTATTGCATATATGATAAAATTAGCCCTAAGCGCCTCTCAACAATTAACTTCTATCATAGAAATAAACAACAAGTCTTCGATAGCCGCAGGACTTGATGTTCTTTTTAGCAGTATTGGATTAAATTAACCTTCGAGATCACGCTTTTTTTCATGTTATTAGTTATGACAGCAGTACCAAGCACGGGGCATGTGTATACTTGATTCGATTTTATTATTCATTAGAACCTCTACTACTCGAGGGCTGTTTGAGTAGCCGTCCCTAATTTAGCAGTATAAGTAAGACTAGAGGGAAGACAGCTAGTCATCATCACCCATCTCCAACTCTTGGATTACCCTTTTATCAATGAATTGTGGGATTGGCAGTCACATTATAACGCTTCCACGTCCGCAAGGGCGAGCACGTTTGGTATGATGGGAACTCGAACCCGCGATCCTCGAATTATGAGTCGAGTACCTTAACCACCTGGCCATGCCAGACATTAAGAAGGATTAAACTAGATTGATCTATATCTTGGGCATGATCAAATACCTCAGTCGAAATGGTTTAATCTTTTCAGTCATAAACAGTAAATAGATCTCCAGTCGTCTAGGAAATGACGGAGTTCTGAGCTAATTAATTTTACTTGAAAATTTCAGAACCATTTTACGAACTGTTACGCAGCTGCTAAAAATATATTAAAGCCACTTCTAACCTTTGTTTATACTGACTGAAAATAGTATTTTATGTGCAAGGCTCTCGCAGTAATTAAATTTATAAGAAATTGTGAAATACAAAGGGAAATTTTCGCGAAGTACGTGTGACTTTGGGACAATAACGATCAAAGAGAAAATGTGTTCCCATATCGTAAAGTTCCTTGATTACTGTACACAAATTGGGCTTTAAAAGTGATTAGAGTACATAGCATGCCTCTGATTCTTATCCTCACGCTGTAATTGAAGGAATATTTTACAAATGTAAGCTAACAAACACAGGGAGGGGAAAAGTTCGAGGTCAATCTGACCCTCACAGGTCCACCAGAAGAATCTTAAACCCTTTAAGAAGAAATTCTTTCGATGGGAGGACTTACTGCGAAATTATAGGTTTACGACATATTGGGTCTTGTGATACAGTCTTTAACATACGTAATCGGGATAGATTTTGCGTTGGTGTTAAAAAATATATAGGGTTATGCTTGAACTTTGTAATAAACCATTTTGAACAGGAAATCATTACGATCAAAGAATGTGTAATGAAGTCCCGCACAGCGACGTTACAGCTTTCTTGAATGCTATTTACTAAGCAAAGTCAGAAAGTTTAGATTTAAGTTTTAAGAACTGAAAGAGGATCCCATATAACGCTGATTTGTCAGAAGTTTGTAGCGTTGATGTAGTGACAGAACCATTGTTGTCACTGTATATTTTGTAAAATGTTATTCTTTCAGAACAGATAATGGTACTTTTTCGTTATACAATAAATATCATAAGTACTATAAACAATAAATTATATAATAACGATCACATATATATTACAATATGTAAATTGTATAATAAGTGCCCAAAAATAAATTTCAAAAACTATATTAATAAGCATTGTATTCATATAGTGAAAACTTATCATTTGCAGGGATTTAACAGAAAAGACTCCGACTCTAATCCGTTTGAGCTTGAGACGTAATAATAACTCAATTAATGAAAAGTGTTCCAACAATGCTATTCAGTTTCAATTCTATTGTTCATTTGATTGGAGAAAACTTCACTACAGAGTTTTGGAGTATTTAGTTTTTGATGTAATTTTATATACACAACTAAGTATTCCCAATGAACATTCACGGTATTCTTTCAGTATATAAGAGGCTCGGCATGGCCAGGTGGGTTAAGACGTTCAACTCGTAATCTGAAGGTCGCAGGTTCGAATCCTCGTTGCACCAAACGTGCTCGCTCTTTCAGCCGTGGTGCGTTAATAGTGACGGTCATACCCACTATTCGTTGGTAAAAGAGCAGCCCAAGAGTTGATGGTGGGTGGTAATGACTAGTTGTCTTTCATCTAGTTTTACATTGCTAAATTTGGGAGGGCTAGCGCAGATAGCCCTCGTGTAGCATTGCAGGAAATTCAAAACAAACAAACAGTATATAGAAATCTGTCGATACCATATAGTAACAACGGAGAGTTGCTTGAAATGTAAGTTTTTCTCGTTGACTAGGCTAGAATCAGGGATTCGTTTCCCCTCGGTGGACTCAGCTTATAGCCCAATGTGGCTTTGCTATAAGAAAACACACACTCGTTGACTAAAAAATTGTATATAATAAAAAAATTAGAGACATAATTCTCCTTAGCTTACAATACGGTTAAGTACTTTCTCACCTCATAGAAACGCTAGTAAAATGTTTACTCACAGTGAGCGGAGTTGTCCTAGTCCTTGAAAAGTATTTGGAGCTAATGACGTTAATAGATTTTCATCCAGATACCTAACGACGTAGAAACAACGAATATACAAAAAAACACTTGAACAAGACATAAACACCTTTATCTCTTAAATTAACTCTACCTCTTGTCTTACAACTTCAGCTGTCTTTTCTTGCTTCAGTTATTCTTTAGTTTGAGCAAGATAAATCCTACTTATAGCTGTCGTTCGAGTTGATGTTTCAAATTACACGTAGATCTCCAACACGTGAGCGACTGTAAAGATTTAACATCTTTCTACGTATCCTCAATACACCTACAAACACTTTTTGTATCTAACAAGAAGGAGCTCCAGAAACATGTTATGTTTTCAAAAAAATTTACGTTATTAAGTTACATTAGAATTTGAAAATGGATAAAAATTATTTGCAATTCAGAACTGCCATTCAGTCTTCGTTTTATAAATATATGTACATATTGACTTGCGAAATAATGCAGCATAAATATCCCTACATAGTAGCAAATAAAACTCTAACCTTTGCTAGTATAAAAACCTGTATGCTGAATATGAACTAACAGATCGATCGATAGAATGTAAGCCTTACGTACAATATTTTTAGTCGCCATAAGTTACGAAAAGTCCTTGGCGAGAGATTTGTTATTCCGTTTCTTCCAAGATCTCTGAAAAGAAAAAAAAACTTAGTTATTGTTTTGACTAATAAAGTAAAAAACTTTTATCTTGTTTATATGTAAACACGCCTGGTATGGGTTGAGAAAGTTTTTAATGTAAAGGAACGAACAACGTTTCGACCTTCTTCGGTCATCGTTAGGTTCACAGGTTGATTGATCCTCTACATAAAAAATCTTCTCAACCAATACCAGCCGTGTTTACAGATATATTGTTCTCTACAAGTGGGTTTTCTTGTCATCACGGATTTTATCTTGTTTGTTTATTTCAGAGTTTTCATATTAAGGTATATAGAGGGCTATATTTGTCCACAGCCGACCCTAATTTATGAATAATAGACTAGAGAGAAGCCAGCTACCTAGCAACAACCACGGTTAATCCTTGAACTACTCTTATCAGACCGAATAATAAGATTTGATTGTCACTTTTTCAACATACACATGGCCTCAAAGCTTGCCCACAAAAATTACCGAAGACTCAACCCAAAGGTGAAACAGTTGATGATCTAAATAGTTCCTGTTAGTTGTGAACACTTGATTTCCTTAAAGACTACAAAGAAAGAAGGTTCATAATAAGTTGTTAACTACCACGACTTATCAGTGTAAAAGAAGTAATAAGGTAGATAGTATGTTTCACTGCGGAACAACCTTTTCACTTGCAAATTGAACAAAGGATCATAAACTGATATCAGAACTTTTATGTCGGCATGAAACATCAACAGATTACTTGATGGCGTTTAAACAGTCAAAAGAATTAACGTAGCACCTAAAAATGAACCAAATAATTAATACGGAAGGGCTGGAACTGATCTAGTGGTTAGCGTGTAGGGTTAACTAAAAGACATAAGGGTTAGTATGGCCGAAGCTCTTCTAAACAAACTTGAGAAATCACACCACTCCTGTAAGGCCTACGATACCAGCAGTATGGCAGTGAAGGCTTAGCAATGGAAAAAAATTGTGTAGAAATTTTCAAGTTTTTTTTTTCGGTCCACGAAAATGCACACGTTGGATCTCTTGTTTGACTCTGCAATCAATGGTTTCACCGAAATAGTGATGTTGTTTTTGATCCGATTTAAAACGTATAAGATATAAATCTGTTTGAATTAAAGTTTGATATGTTTGCTAATTAACTGTCAGACTGTTGAGCTGTGCTGATAAGAATGTAGAATTACTGTGTGTACTCAGACACCTGGGAGGAGACCTACAACGTTCTATTTTTCATTGCAAGTAGCAGTGTATCAAATCAACAGCAATGTGTGTTTTTCTTATAACAAAGCCATATCGGGCTATCTGCTGAGCCTATCGAGTGGAATCGAACTCCTGATTTTAGCGTTATAAATCTGAAGACATAGCTCTGTGCTAGCGAGGGGGGCATCAACAGCAGCATAAAGCAGCTTGCTATTAAAGATTTCTAAACATCTCGAGATATTTTACAACTGCAAGTAATAGGACTGAAAATCACGAAAAGGCATATGTAAATAAAAAAGAGCATGCAGAAAAAAATGAAAACATTAATCCTGCTTACTAAAACACATCTTTTGAAGTTCATGTAACGTATTACGATTTCAAACAGCTTAAAACTGAGTTAAATTGTAATTTAGATTTAGAAGTTAGATAATTGTCGATATGTATCCAATCTATAATACTTGCCAACAAGATTGATACAGATAGTTTCTTTTTTAATATACAAACAATACTAAAATTTAAGATAACAGTTATTACGTATAAAGATCTATGTAGCAAAGTTTAATAAACGTATCGAGTTGGATTCTGGTCTGGAACTTCTTTTGTGTCTTATTGAAGGTTCACGATAAACGAATCAATTTCGAATTGATGTAGGTATAATGCACTAAACGAGGAGCTAGCTAACTCTATATTTTTCGTTGGTTACATGTCGAGTTTTTAACCGTTGAAGTTATATGCTATCTTCGTAAAAATACTAATAATATCCAGTGCTAATCAATTGAAGTTAAATGGTTTTAAATGTTCGAAAACTATAAACGTTGTTGGTCCAATATCTGATGTTCCCTATTAATTAGTGTTAATCATAATTATAGCTTCCGAGGTTTGTAGTATACCAATTAAAGCAAACCAATAATATATACTGTATTGGCGCGTCGTGTTGGTTACATTTATAGGCGTGAAGAGAGTTTCTAGAAATTTCAGTCTGCACAACAATATAGACTATATACCAGCATTTACTTACATAAACATATTTTTTTTGTTACACTTGAGAGTCTTTTAAAACGTCAGTGAATAGGTGGGAGTTTCGTAATACGTATTTAACAGTATAGTTGTTGTTTTGAATTAACCACAAAGCTACACAATGGGCTATCTGTGCTCTACCCACCACGGGTATCGAAACCCGGATTTTAGCGTGTAAGTCCGCAAACATACCGCTGAGCCACTGTTTAACAGTAAACATTACATGCATTTCTAAATAAAAATTTAACTAAAATAAACATTAATGTTAAAATAGATATATAATAGTAAATTCGTCACAAATTGATTTACCACACATTGAGGTAACTCATATTAGTCCCCTTATTGGTTAGCGATAAGTTTAGAAATCTACATCGCTAAAATTCGGGCTTCGATTCTCGCGTTGTAGCATTGTGATTAATTAAGCAACAACAAAGCAACATAACTGTGTGAAGAATTGTAGGCCTTTCACTAAAAGTGATCAAATTAAATGGAAAAGGTTTATGGAGGCAGATTAAAAAACAGGTTGAGCTCGCAACACTTTCGTCACATTGAGAATTATTTTAACTTTACTCATCGCTGCTGTTGTTGGAATATTTTTTTAAATAACGTTGATTAAAATCTATCCGAAATCAACCATGACACATCCAACAAAGGAAAGACGCGTAAGAATGTCGATCGAGGACATAAACTACAGAAAAATTATACGTGTAACAAGCGGACTGTGATTCTGTCTCGATTAATGCAGGAAAAAATGAAATAAAGGGTTTCTAAAATCATTGAATGGACGCTTTGACATTTCAACTGTTATTGTAACATTCTTTGAAACTATAATAAATAAATAAATTTGATTGGTAGTCCTACATGTTTTATTTTTGACGTAACAAAAAGGAAAATTTGAGGAAGTAAAATCAGCAGAATGGAAAAGTGCCTAGTGTGGCAGAATAGCTATCACAAGGCTAAAAGTATGTGAAATCAAACAACGCATTTAATACGTAAACAATTTGAAATAAGATTTTCGTGCTGAAAATCAGTATCAATAATGTACTGGAAATTCTAGAATTTTGTTTTTTTCTAATAATTTAGTGAACTGATAAAACTAATTATCCATGACAAAATGCAATAAGAGCTAAAGTAAAGTTGTTTATCGAATATGTAATTACAGTGGGTGAGATACCAACATTGTCTGAAGTTTGTCTATTTCATATCTTACGTCGGTTGGTTTATTCTAATAAGACAAAATGTGCGAAAAGAAAAACTCAAAAACTTCTACTTTTTTGTCGTCCCTAATTTTAAACTGGGAACCAGAGAGAAGACAACAATTCGATAGTACCTGTTACTTGAAACGGCTATTCTTAGCCAAATAATGGAATAAACCGTCACACTTACAACTGCTCAAAGGTAAAGTATATTTGAGCCCCCTGGCTCTCCAATCTGATACCCTAACTACTAGGCTACGCTCGCCCCTAGCAGCAGGTATCATAAACCATTTTAGTTGAACATTTAAAAAAAAAACACTTGCTATGATGAATAAATGTTTATAATTTGGACCACTATCAATTTTTCGTCAACAGAACTGAAGACAGTGACTAGTTTACTTCACTTTAACTCAATATTTTATGATGAAACATATTAGACGTTGACGTGGTGAATTTTACAACGGGACTAAAATGTTGCTTACAGGGAAATATACTAATAGAACAATTTTTATATTGAAAAATAATATTTACGATTAGCTTGATTTAAATATGTTTTTACGTTGCTTCAAACAAATGTGAACATTTTGTTTTTCAACAACAAAACTAATTGAATGTCAGAGATGAAATAATTGATAAGTTATCGGTAATTGCACGAAATCGATTAAGCAAAATCACTTCACTTTCATAATATGTACATTAAATGCCTTAGAAATAAATTGGAGTCCACTTACAAATTATATTTTATTTCCTATTTGTAATTTATTATCTTAATATCGCATTGTAAGTTGTTTTAAAATCCGTCTTACAATTTGACAAATGGCTCACACTTTTACAAATACTGGACTCACATTTAGACTAAAGATATATATTTGAAAATTCTTACAGCATTCTTGTTTTTCCCATGGTCGAAAAATCTTCAGTTAGAAAAACACCGTTCAGATTATTGCCTCGAAACAAGCTTACAAAAGAAAGAGGAAAGAGGTTTTACTTTCACCTAACATTCTAGATTGATTTAAATTATCTTTTTAATTTACAAAAATGTTAAACATTATATAAAAAATAAACATTAGAGCGACTACTCGGAGTAAAAAACACAGCACAGTCCGCTAGAAATAGTATTTACAACCTATATTTATTTCATAATAGATAAAAATCTATAATAGCAGAATGTTAAGAGTTTATGAACTGCAGCTGTGTAGTGTTTAGAAGTGGACAACATTTCGATCTCAATGCTTTCAGTACTGACAGAGAAACGTCATTCGTTCTGACACTATTATACGAAAATAGTTCAAATCTAGTATAATATTCATTGCCTTAATACCTGAAAAACTATAACTCTACAATCTGTAAACTTTATAGACTTCTATACAATTCTGCCCTTTGAAATAATTAACTACATAACCAAATTCACATGCCTCTAATCATATTCATAAAACACTATCGTTCATCAGTAAGTCACAATAAGACTTTTATATTTTTGAAATAGGAAACTAAAAAAAAAATCGAACAATTTATTTTCTCAGCCCCAACATCTATAGAAATATCAAATCACACATCTAGATTGTTAGAATTAGTAGTTTCATGATTTAGTTGTCATTTCAACAGTCTTACTATACACCTGTTTAGATGACGTACAATTTGTTTTCTTTCTAGGCAGGGATCAACCAAAATAAAATATAATAATAAAATCAGTAAATAAACTATAATTTCATGAAATATGATTTCATTTACCGTCCCTTTGGTAATTGAAATTGAATATATCTTTCCCATCATTCAGTCTTTGTAATCATGCACTACATTATATATTATAAAGAATACGGGACTCACAGGCGTGAAATCTGGTTCTCTATATTTTTTGGAAATGAAGTTAACCCAAGTTCGCTACAGTTGATGGTGATATCGATACAAGGACAGCGAGCTTCTGATGAACACTGGAAAGCTATATGACAATAAAAATCCGTAAGATGGCAAAGAAAACGAGATGTTGCTATGATTTTGATGAATGGGATGTACGTATGTGATAAGCAGAATTATGACTGATTTGATTTTGAATTTTGCGCACAGATTTACCAGGGTTATCAGCGGTAGCCATCCCCAATTTAGCGGTGAAAGGCTCAGGGGAATTCAGCTCGGACCACTATTTTACCAACGAATAGCACGATTGAATCAAGATATTATAACGCCCCCACGACTGAAAGTGCGAGCAGATTGAATGAGAGATTCGAACCCGCGACTCTCAGATTGCAAGCAGAGCGACCTAACTACCTGGCAATGTCGGGCCACAATTGTGAATTTAGGGAATATACTGTTGTGTAAATAAAATATCGGGAATTGTTTTTAAACCATACAGAAAACATGAACGGCAACCAAATTTTATATGACAGAAGCCTCAGTTAAATTTACGTAATTTGAGCAACAGAATATTTACGTTGCTACTTCAGTGTGCAATACTGCAATATATTTCCCGCCTTTTAAGTTGTGAATGAGTTACAAGAGTGAAAGTAAATCTCTTAGTGTACATGGTGGATGATAGGGTGTTTCTGACTGGTTGCTCTCTCCCTAATCAATATTTTATACTTTTTGATTTCAGCTAATAGTCTTAGTAATTTTGCCATAAATGCCAGAGGTGTAAAGGACGAATTTATTTGTCCTAGCGAATCGAAGGGTTGTTCGCCAGAGGTGCACTCACTATCGCTGAGGTCAAGGGATATACAAGTTCTTATATTCTGGATTAAATTGTATGCATTATCCTACCTTTTTTTAAAGAATAAATTTCGTTATTTTTATGCATATATTGAAAAGTGTGGTACCTACCGCTTCCGCCCCTCTCGTTTTACACCACTAAGTAAAAATACAAATTAAGTAAAATAAGAATCACATGTAAAATCCTTACTTACTAAAACACTTTACAGTAATTTAACTTTGTGGCTCATATTATGTATGTGGTGATTGTGATTTACACAGAAGCGTGGAGTGTAATTAGACAATCGTTTATTAAAAGTTACAAAATTTTTGCTATTTAGAATATAAAATTTATAATACACATACTAACTAGTTCGCAGTAACGTTTTCACTAGATTAGAAAATCCACGATTGTAAATCTTAAGGTTCGATTATGAGCAATGCACATATATTGTACTTACTCTCTGAACCAGTTTGAGGTATTATACTGAAATAAACATGCTTATAGGAATGCTGCTTCACTGCGCTGTTGCTAAGAGATAGCGAAATAAAATATTTTTTAATCAGATGTAACAATATCCATACGACATGACACTGCTAGTTACGAAACGAACTCTTAGTATCACTCTAAGATGGAAAAACGAAGATCTGTGAAACTGAACCAGTCACGTGATAAGAATTTTATTAAGCAAACATAAAGTAATCTGGTAAAACTAATTGTGGTGCATAGCAGTAAAACATTCAGTGTCAAATATAATGTTGGCATGAACGTGCTTTGTCTTCACTGTGAGAAATACCTACAGAATGGATAGGTGAAGTGAAGAAAAAGTGTCATTGGCCCGTATCAGTTCTTCACATTATATTGTGTAACCCAATAGTATACATTGATCAAAGTGTGTATTGAAAAGGATCTCTTTGGAACTTACACTTCCAAATCAACCAGTTTTCGAAATACTAACTGTATTTATTAATACATCAAGTATCATAACATTATGCGTAAGAGTTTTTAGCTGCCAGGAGGCACTTCGAATTCACTATGATTTGTGGCTAGAACTTAATCGGCGAAAAAATTTTAAATCCTATGTTTAAGTTCATACCTATTAATTTCTATTACGTTTAACTTAAGATGGCTTCGCATGCTCTTTTTCTTTAAGAGTAACTGTTTGCATCCCCAAAGAAAGTTGTTTTTGTTATTTTCAGGAACCCACCCGGCTTTCTTCTTTCTCTTTTTGCTGAACTGTATAACATTACACTCACTCCAAGTCAACCTTTCTCCAACATGCACACAGAACAGTTGTCATTAATAATAAGTATTATTTCCGTCCCCTAATACTACAGTCGAATATGCATGCCACTAAAAGAGCTGTATTTGTTGTTGTTCTAAACTGAAAGCTACTTATATTGAGAAGATATTCATGCTAGGCCTAATTGTACACGTCGTGTCAATAGAATAGTAAGTAATGTTTATTAGGTAGCCTGTCAATAAAAGTTAGGCCAAAGGTGGCGGACAGTGGGTCTACTGGCATATTATTCACATTCATACCGTCCTCCACCCCCAAAATAAGAACAACAACAACACTCTGCAATTGAGGGCCCCGTTTTTTTAAAAATAAGAGTGGCTGTTAAATCTCACTATTTGCTCAGACAAAAGTAGCCCAAAAGATGATGATGGATGTTGTTAACTAGCTGCCATTCCTTTAGTCTGGTACTAGAAAATTAGAGACTGCTGTTTGAAGACGGCCTTTGAATAGGTTTATGCAAATATACAAAAACAAAGTCAAACACCAGCCATATTTTTACTCATTCAAATAAAAAGTAATGAATGGAGATAATACAGGTATATATTAAAATAATACAAAAAGTTTAGGTCGCTGTATTAAAATGATTTTGAAAATGCAAATCGGTAAGTCTTATGACAGTCAGAGCCAATATAAAGGCGCGGTAGAACATGCCTTAAAATTACATGTTGACATTGTTTGAGATAACGATAAAAATTGTTCACCTTTTAGAAACCTATGTTTCAGATGCAAAATATACATATATATTTACACACTCAAACCATACAAACGTATTGAGATTAAATATCTAGAACTTCCAAAACAGGAATGTATTTTGAACTTAATATAGTTTAAAAACAAGGAATACGATGTACTAAGAACATTAGGAGTGGCCACAATGAGACATGCAACAAGTTGAACCCTAGTCATGGTAAGCAAATTGTAATGTTTTTCCTACAGGGCAAACTGGGTAATTGCAGGGGGTACAACACAATAAAAATCTTCCGATGCTAAGCCTTTTAATTTACTTCCCAGTTTACTAGTTTTTATTGTTATGGAAGTGTATTTACTGAATTTTGCTAAGGAGATCCAGAATGATCAAGACCGACGCTGCCCATGGCTGAAGGCAACGAACAAGTTCGATGATGAAATTCAAACATACGATTCTTAGATTGCGAGTCGAATATCTTAAACGTCAGATCATGCTATGTCCATCGAACTTTAACATTTGTAGCATAATAAGGCCGTTATAAGTAACGGCAGCACATTGAACATAAATTCACGTATTATATTTCCACTTGTTTCTTTTCTTCTATTTTTCTTATCCTCAACTTTAAACGTAGCCAACAAAAATTCTAACCATGTCTCTGTATCCAACTGACAACCACAGTTGTTTCATGTGCAATAAGCAGTAGTGAGATTTGTTGAAGTTAAGGACACTCTCGATTAATTCATTCATCCTTTTAAAATTATGAAATTAAAAGTTATAGTTCCTGAAATGCATCTTCAAAGTGGTTTTATTCTGTTAAGCATAAAATATTCACCTCTTTCAAAGTTTGTTAAAGGTGCAAATAAAATAGTTGACAGCTTATAGCAGTGTTTGAAGAGTTATTTACATATATTTGCGATGGTAATTCGTATAATTCTGGTACAATTAATTTTAATTTTAATGGTACAATTATTTATTTTATTTTGATACTAAGCACAACATTAAAAAGTTATTTTTATGAATTTTACGTCATATTGTTGAACTTATTACACATGTCATTCACAAGAATACAAGGGCAAAGGCCATGAAATCAGTAGCATTACCATTATAACAATACTAAATTACCAGAATTACTCACAATACAACTTCAGAATCAGTAATATTACAACAACAATACTAAATCGGTAGTATTACTCACTATACAGCTTCAGAAATCAATAATATTGCCATGACAATACCAAATTATTAGTATTACTCACAACACAACTTCAGAAATTAGTAATATTACCATAAAAATACTAAATCAGTAGTATTACCTACAATACAACTTCAGAATCAGTAATATTACCATAACAATACTAAATCAAAGTATTACTCACAATACAACAACAGAAATCAGTAATATTACAATACTAAATCACTAGTATTACCAACAATGCAACTTACTTCTTCATCATATGATCAAAGATATCTTTAAACTATGTATTTAGGAAATTCATTTTCTCTACATGTGTGGTAAGCAAGAACAAAATACATTTGATTAGTTTAAATGCATGAGCCTAAGTTATTTTGTATTCCCATTTTTGACCATAAGTATTTTATTAAAACACTTCCCTTTCTCACTTCGAAAGTTACAACTTAAATAAATAAATATACATATATATAACCAGCTTTTTTTTGTTTATTCCAATGAAATTTAAGTATATTCCTACCTTCAAGACATATGGCCTAGCAAAGTCTGGTCGTTAAAAACCATGAATTCATAACATATGAGCCTTTAAGCCATGTAAAGGCTATAAATGACGGTCAATCCCATTACTCGTTTGGAAGCCTTCCCTCTATTTTGTCACTGTAATACTAGGGACGATTAGATCAGATAGCATTCGAGTGTTTTACACGAAATTCAAAATAACCATTTATACTTTGTTATCTTGCTTTATTAATCATGCAAAGTTGTACATTTATTAATTATTTAATATAAAAAGCTGCATTTTTTTTTTCACAAGAGCTACTTAGTGGGTCGGACTAACCATTAATATTTACAAATATTTCTAAGACAAAACAAATTGAGAAACATTAATCTATCTAGTCAATAGACAAGTTGAGAAACATTGATCTAGTCTATATTTGAAACTTGAGTAAAGACGTGACACATTTCAGTTAATATTAATCACTTTGTCTCAAGATAGTGACTCTTCTTTTTTAATATTTATAACGATGAAAAAAATCTGCCTTCGTCATTCACGCACAGGTTCTCTTGCCAGATACGTTTGTAGGCCCAGCACGGCCAGGTGGTTGAGGTACTCGATCCGTAATCCGAGGGTCGCGGGTTCAAATTCCCGTCACACCAAACATGTTCGCCCTTTCAGGCGTGGGGACGTTATGATGCTACTGTTAATCCCCTATCCATTGGTAAAAGAGTAGCCCAAGACTTGGCGGCGCGTGGTGATAACTAGCTGCCTTCCCTCTAGTCTTACACTACTAAATTAGGGACGGCTAACGCATATAACCGTCGTGTAATTTTGCGCGAAAGTCAAAACAAAGAAATAAACAGATACGTTCCTACATAACAAATAACGCTGAATATACCATTATCAACTGCTTAAAAAGAAACGACTAACTGTTTCAGACAAAACGAGTGAAAGTCATTGAAAAACTACTGACGTATAAGTGTAAAAGTAAAAAACAAAACTCTATATTATTCTGCGCTCGTAAAAACGTTTTACAATAACTTCGTCACATCATCTGGAGCACCGCTACATAAAATAAGCACAATAAAGTGCAAAAAAATCGAATAAACGATAAGATATTTCTTCTTTCGTTTAATGGTACAGCACCCGTACGACATAGAAATAAGCACACATGACTGACTACACAGAATGATAATGTTGTCTCTGTTTTTCATGTGATTGGTAAAAAAATTACCAGTAAGAGAAGATACTGGTCCCCTCACGTAACTCAAAGGTAAATCTGAAAGCTTATAGCACTAATATCAAGTTTCTATACCCATGGGTATGCGCAACACATACAGCTCGTTGCCCTTAACAACGAGTGAACAGGAAGACGACACTCGTAATGGCGAGAGGCCCACTTGAAGTAAAAAATGTATTCTTATGTCAAAACATTGTTCTGTTCTTTATTTCAATTAAAATTTATTACTCATACCAGCCGGTCTGAGAATACAGAAAGATGATAGAGTTAAACAGCAACAAGGAAAAAGAAGGAATATAAGTTTCAATAAAAACAAAAAAAAAAACAAAGCCAATTACTCTTTCTTATTCACAAATATTTTTATACGTATCTTTACAACAAAAATGTTATTATTAATAGAAAATGTGTGTGTTTTCTAATAGAAAAACCACATTAGGCTATCTGCTGTGTCCACCGAAGGAAATCTAACCCCTGATTTTAGCGTTGTAAATCTGAAAACTTTCTGCTGTCCCAGCAGGGAGCTTAAAAAAATGACGAGATTTAAGACACTTTTCTTATATGGCTGAATTTTTTTCTGACTTATATTATGGGTATTCGTATCAAATGCAAAATAAGTTTTTTTGATCAGACAGTCTGCTTTTTCCTTTCGTAATTTACTACAATTTCTATAGCTAGCGTAGGCGATTGAATTGTAGTGGAGTTCGAGATTATGGACCTATTGAGTAAAATTCGAATTCTTGTGATATCACAAAAACTTTCTGCACTTTAAACACAAAGGTTAAATTAAAGGAACAAATTACCAAGTGAGATTTTATTGCATATCGTAATGAACACTGGGCCTTTCTCTTCCCCTTAATAGTAAAAATAAACCCCTGCCTAGAGAACAGTCTATGATGATTATTAAAAAAAAATGCATTATTTTAAACTCTCAACTTTCTGTCAGGTTGTACGTTGCAGAAATGGGAGATTATAAACAATAATAACCAGACGATTGTAAACTAAAAGAGTTGCTCATTGCTGTTCTTTGTACGGGACTTTACAAAGCAGAAACAACATATTCTGAAAGCTGATACTTCTAATTCTTTGTTACGTACCTCTACAAATACTTCCAGTATAAAGTGATTGTCAACGTAGGCTTATTTGTATACTAAAATAGGAGAAAAGAAAAAGCATTTCTCTTGTAAACTGTTCAAATTACACCTCCTATTTCAAGGATGGCAGTTACAAAAGTAAACATCATTTCACTGGTTGAAACTTATAAGGGTGTTTAGAAGAGGCTTAAAATTCTATTAGTGCTATAACAATCTTTCACTGTAGCTTCTATTTCAATGGAAGTTCCACAAAACAAAAGGTAAATATTTTTTTTAGATTTAATGTTACTTACGGCATCCAACTTCGTCAGTCCAAGAAAAGTGACAGTGAATATTGCCGTCACAGACCAAACTTTTGTCGATGCAGTAACTGTTCACACACTTAATTTGGCCTTCATCGCATGTTGCATCTTCTAATGAAGAAAAGAGTCCAAGAAACATGAGAAATAACATTATTGTAACTAGCTAATGAGTTTCGAGAAAACTATAAGAACCAAATCCGGTAAAACTTAGCAATCAATTTTCTAATTTTAGAAACTAATTAGAATATCTATTTTTTATTTCAACTAACTAGTTTAAAAAAAAAAACATTTTAACAAAGTATAAAAGAAGAAATTTCACGTACCACAGCCTATCAAGTGAGAACCATCGGCGCATCCTTGTCGAGAATCACCATTCAGGAAACATCTGTGAAACTGATTAACACATTGTCCATTTCTACACTGGAACTCGTTTCCAGCACATGGTTGATTAGTTTCTTAAAAAAATAAAAATAAACTTTCATATTTTGTACCTTCAGTTGTTTTTTGTTTCTTTTTTCTGCAAGGAATCTAATTAAAACAAATATGTTGCTTTCAAATAGCTGAGAAACAATTAAATTCTGGTGAAATTTAAACTCAGTGTTCTTTCTGTTTTAGAAAAGTGTATAGCAATTTGTAATAGAGTGAAGGCTAACTGAAACCTGATGAGTTATGAGAAATTCTGTTCGTAATAAAGTGATTAAACTGTTTGAAACAAGATTCTGCAGATATAGAAAAATGTGAAACGAAAGAGAAACAAAAGCTTTCAGATTTTATGGGGAAAATAGAGCTTTAAATGGAAATTCACGTGCAGTACGATCATTAAAGAAATACAACTAAAAGAAGAGGTAAAATTACTTCCCATATAACTCTGAATTATTGTTTTTGTTATAATGTTTCAGGACAAAGCTAAACAACGGGGCTCTGACAAGGCACTCGACTCGTAATCTGAGAGTCGCGAGTTCGAATCCCCGTCACACTAAATATGCTCGCCCTCTCAACGTGCGGACGTTATATGTTTCAGTCAATTCCGCCATTCGTTGGTAAAAGAGTAGCCCAAGATTTGGTGGTAGGTGGTGATGACTAGCTGCCTTTCCTCCAGACTTACACTGCTAAATTATGGACGGCTAGCGCAGATAGCCCTCGTGTAGCTTTGCACGAAATTCAAAACAAACCAAGCTAAGTAAAGGGTTACCTTCGCTCTGTGCATCGCAGAGAATCGAACCACAGCTTCTAGTGATGTAAATTTGTCCCTGATCCATTGGGAGACAACTCCAAATTAACTTGAATGTAAGTAATTTTCTCTTTTAACACAATCTTTACTGAATCTAATTTTGCCTATTATTACAGGTTTTAATTTGTACTTTAGGACCCCTGTAAACCATTCAAAGTACTTAAGAGAGATCGATATAGCTTTTATCACAGAAGTTCAGTACTAGTAAAAGTTAAAATAAGTCAAAAATAAAAATAAATAGAATAAATTAAGAGATTTGTTTGCTTATTTGTAGTTAAACACAAATCTAAACAACGGGATATCTGTGTTGTGCTCACCATAGGTATAGAAACCCGATATTTTGTATGGTAAACCTACAGATTTACCGCTGAGCCACTGGAGGGAAGGCAACATTTGAATAAGTATTAACAGTGTAATTATACACACACACATATATATATACATATAAGTATTTAGTGTTGTAAGCCTACAAATTCACTCCTGATCCACAAGAGGCTAAAGCAAATAATAATAATAATGAGTAATAAGGGGGTGGAAATATATGAATATTCAAGGAAAAGGAAATAAAAACAAAAAACAAACATTTTAGGTTTAAGTTGTTCTCTGAAAAAAAATTGAAAACGAAAAATATTGATAAGTAAAAAATATTTCTTAGAGATAAATACAAATATATTTTATAACAAATACCAGTATTTTTAAATAGAACAATTAAAAGTCAAAATATTGATTAACCTGTGTAGGGAGACCGAACTCTGCTGGACCACTTATCGTGCTGAACGGTGGTTCGTGTCTCCATAGCCGATAAAAAAACAAAACACATTAGAAGAATGATAGTCAATTTCTACTATTCTAGCTGCATTCTCTGAAGTTTGTCAAGTCAAATTTAGAGATGGCTAGCGAAGATATTCCTCAAATAATTTTGTGCGAAAATTAACAACAACTGCTAAGCAATGGCTGTCATTGAATTTAAATCTGCTTGTAAAAGTAGTATTATCCTGAATGTTATAAAACTGTTGTTTAGTAGAAACTAATTATTAAGTACTAAGTTTATTCATTATTATAATAGTTTGTTTTTGGTTTTTGAATTTTGTACAAAGCTACACGAGAGCTATCCGCGCTAGCTGTTTCTAATTTAGCAGTGTAAGACTAGAGGGAATGCAGCTAGTCATCGCCGTCCACCGCCAACTCTTGAGATACTCTTTTACCAACGAATAATTGTATTGACTGTAACATTATAGCGCCTCCACGGCTGAAAGGGCGAGCATGTTTGGTGTGGCGGGGATTTGAACCCGCGACCCTCAGATTGAGAGTTAAATGCCTTAACCCACCTGGTCATGCCGGGTATTTATTACTGCAAAGAAAATCTGAAATGTAATAACAGTAGAAATAGACAAAGATCAGCATCATTTATAACTTACCACAGAACTTCTCATCTGAAAAATCTGGACAGTCAGGTCGAAAGTCACACCACCAATTTAACTGGATACATTGACCACTCAAACACTTTCTGTACCCTTCAGAACAAAGTTTGCTTTCTACAAAAATAAATATATTATGTTTTCTGACAGTTAGAATTTTACTCCAGGTAAGCAAAAATCGATTTATTACATTTTTATAAAACATAAATAGACTGCACGTGTGATTGAAGGCAGTTATGTACATTAATTTAGAAACGTAATAAATACATTTGAGTATTACTTATATTTCCAGAGCTTTCTAATTCTACAAGCTGTAATCTTTTAAAACAGAAGTTAATATAATTTATATGCATATGGGACCAGTATGCTTAGACTATGACTCCAAGGATTCATGATTCGATGCCCTTTGAAACAAAAAAAGGGGCTCCGAACTATGGAGCTATGGGTACGTCTTAAAAGAGATTGCCGTAATCACATAAGAGTAGTTCAAAGGTCGGTTGTGAGTACTGTGGACTTCAAAATATAGGGTGGTGGAAAGTTACAGAAAGTACTCTATATGCATATAAGTTTTGTAACTTTGCGCGGAAATTCTCAATCAAAGGGCAAAGAAACGCAAAAGTAAGAATCAACAAAATATATATAAAAATCATGTCACACCCTATTTGCATATTTTCATACTTTTGGCACATGTTTAACATCATTTTCATGCATGTTTGTTATGTTTAAATAAGTGATTTCTAGTTGAGTTTTGGCCACTTTCACCTCACGCGACACATAGTCCAAGGTTCAGGACTAGCTATATACAAAATTTAGGACTCTGATCCTAGAGAGGACCGAAGAGTAAAATATACTGTCAGACTAATAAAGTCTTCTAGCTAAGAGGATGGAGTTTGCCCAGTGGCATTTCGCGGATAAAACCTTGGACGTTTCAGTGTACATCCTTTCACACTAATCTATACGACTCCTTTTTAAAGATAAAGAAGTACAGCTTATTACTAAGTTGTTATCCTCACCAAAGAAAATGTGAAGTGGTTTGATAAAAGGACTAACTAAAGTGATTTGTATCTTTATTCATAGTGTCATTCATGGTAAAAGGATTGGTCTGTTTGCATTAAAATTAACAAAGTATTTCCCAAAACATAAAACTTTAATCTTCTATGTATACTTTACATGCAGCAAGATAACACTTTTTCCTGAAACACACAATTCTTAAACTACGTAATTTTGTTTTTTTTCTAAATATTAAACAAATACATTGACGTTTTAAAAGAAGATATTTTCTATGCATCTATTTACAGAGTAAGTTGTCTACATATTCCTTAGATTTAGTTTGTTTTGTTTTGTTTTTAAAGTTCGCACAAAGCTACACGAGAGTTATCTGTGCTAGCCGTCCTTAATTTAGCGGTGTAAGATTAGAGGAAAGGCAACTAATTATCACCACCCACCGCCAACCCTGGGGGTACTCTTTTTACAACAAATAATGGGACGGACCGTCACATTAGAACGCCTCCACGGCTGAAAGGACAGACATGTTTGGTGAGACAGAGATTCGAACACGCGACGCTCTGATTACTAGTCGGGTGCCTTAACCACCTGGTGTTGCCGGGCTGAGCAGTTATAATGGTGTGTTCAATACATGTGTAGTCAGTTATGCATTAAACATATCTTTTGAGACCTCTAGAAGAGAGGTTTAGGACATAGTCTCTTTAATAACTTTTAGAAGTCTTTAAGTACTATTTCTTAGAACTGTAAAATGTTCTTTCGTTTTTTTCACAAGTATAGGGAAGTTCTTGCGGTTTTTTTATAGAGGTTGATGAGGCTCGTTTAAATGTGTGATTAAATGAGCTCCAGCGATAATACGACTCGGTTCTTTATCGGAGTTACCTGCAGTTCTTCAACACTATTTGAATTTGAATCATTTCCAGCCAAGTTTCTCCTCAAAGCGTCATATACATGATCAATCAAACTCAAGTCCGGTGACATGCGTAATACCCTTTTCTTCCAGATAGTTATTAAGGAGTTGAGAATAGTGAAGAGTGCACTTTATCTTCCACCACAATAACGTTCTGACCAGTTGCACCTGCAAACGGTAACACTAACCATTGAATGGCATTCTTAATGGTATTTCGTAGCGCACAAAGCTCAGACCAGCTACCAATAGTGACCTCTGCCGAAGTTAGAGTGTCTTTGCCGCCATATGTGTGTATTTTTTTTTCTTAAAATTGGGTTGAAACCTCGTCCGGGGAAATCTCCAAATATGTAGACGTCTCGTATTTGTGGCTACAGTATGAAACGTGTTTCGACTGTAAACAAACGTTCGCTCAAGTGGTATTTGACCAATTGACGTGTTTTTTACACTACTAACGACAAGTTTCTCCTTACCGGTGAGAAAGAGAATCAGCCTCATTGGCCACCTGCCAAAAATGGCAAACTATATCAAACCCGTTTATGACCGTTTACAAACTGACTTGTCGTTGTTGTTAGTCTACACTATTGATTCAGTGAAGAAACTGGGATCATCTGGTTTCTTCGAGTCCGTCATGACAAATCGTGAGCATTTTTCAGCGTTTTCGACAATGACAGTTCCTTTCCAGGCCTCTGTCAAATGTATTGGTGGTTTGAAAGAAAGTTTACAGCCTATTAACCCTAATAGTTAAACACCAATGACAACATGAGCTCTTAGCAATTACTAAAAGAGGTATATGTTTTATACAGATACTTTAGTACTAACAGTACAGTATATTGCAAAATTATAGATTCTTTTATGGGTTTATTTTAAAGTTTACTTCTTTTTATATACTACAGTACTTTTTAAATGTCATTATTAGTTTAGTTTGTTTACGCAGTCAAGTCCAAAGTTACACAATGAGCTATCTGTGCTATGCCCACCATAAGTGTGAAAACTCCACTTTCTAGCGTTTTCAACCTCCAGACTTACCATTGTACCACTGGGAAGCTCATATCATGACGTGTTATTTATTATTTTGAAAACATAGTTTACTCTCATCCCCCTATAAAATGATATTGTTGTATGACATTGCATATCACAAACCATTGTTTCAGTAGTACTGTACCTAATAAAAGAAGTCATGCATTTTTGTAGTTTTAATTATCATACATCAATAAAATGTTTTTATTATAACATTGTAGACTACTATGTATAGCTTTGAGGCAATAAGCTTTTCAGACTTACATCGGTAATGATGTGTTTATTGAAACTTCAGTGACTCTTACAAACTTGTGGTCGAAAGCAAACAAAGTTTACCAAAAACATTTCACTTCTGGTTTTCTCACTGGAGAAGCTTATTGAGGTAGTATTAATTGGTACAAATAAAATATTTAATAAAATAATCTTGACCGGATAAAATATTGGAAGATTTTGAGGTCAGGTTTTCAAATGTGAAGTCTTATTCGTTCATTATTTCACAAGTATGAATAGTGATAAAAACCTTCCATGTGCTGTAATGTGCAGTTGAGCCACGTCAAAATAATTTTATTTAATTACTACGGATTAATAATTTTCATGTTATACACCTGGAGATTTGCCTAAGGACATTGTTTTAAACTATAACATAATTTAAATTACATTCAGTTTACTTTTAACTTTAATGCGAGACATTAGATATTTATCAACGTCTTAATAATGCTGTTTTAAATTATACAGAAATGCTCTAGCCATTATAATTTATCTTCACTTTAGAGTACACGAAGAAAATTCTGAAACTCTGGACAGTACAAGCTAACTGAACGTAATTAGCCAGCGAAGTAAAAGAAAGACAAAATTCTAAACCAACTGCTTCGGTTCGGACCAGACAACTTACTGTCGTATCTGTGGGCCTTCTTTTTGTGAATAGAATTAATAATTCCACGCTATCAATGTATTACAAGGTGAAACAAAATCTTGTAAACTAATAAACGTTTACATAGCATTTCTTTTAATTAGTTGAATAGTTTCTGGATTGTTAGCTTTTTTTTCAAGTTCTGTAAAGTTATTCTATATTTCATTTCGAATATTTAAAATATTATTTAAGTCAATGAAGAAAATTATATAATTTTTGTTTGTTTTTTCTTCAAAACATTTCAAAATCCTTTTATAATTGTTATAACATCCCAAGGAAGTTCTAAAGAAAATTGGGCCGAAAGACTAGAGAAACTTCTGAGATTTTATAAAAAATGTCTTTGAATTGTGTGTATAATGTTCCAAAGATACATAGAAGGTGTGTTTAGAAAATTGGCCAGTTTTTTATTCCAGTTTCTGGAAATTCTTTTTTTAATGTAATTTTGTAGAACATTTTTCTATGTAGATGTACGATTTATTTTGACGTCCGATGTTACATGCTTTATGATCAAACATTTTCCTCGGCTACAATGTCCGCAGTAATAAATGAGCACTGATACCCCTCCAGGGTACTTTTAACGCTAGAAATCAGGTTTAGATACCCGTGTTGGATGCAGCAAAGACAGTCCATTGTGTAGTTTTTAATTAACTACAAACAAAGCATTGATGGACACTACCTCCATTGTTTACAAACATTACTTGCAACTTTTCATACCTCACGGTCCCTAAATTAGTTCGAGAAGTGTATCATTAACTTACCACAACCAATCTCGTCACTTCGATCACGACAGTCGTACAGCGAATCGCAATGATGTTTACTCTCGATGCATTGACCATTGTGACAACGAAATTCATCCGTAGAACAGCGTCTGTGTTCTATCCAAAATAAAACTTTATCAAGTTTCCATCAAAGAAACAACATTATCTTCTCATAACATGCTTAGTTAATGACAGCTTTACTAGATCAACCAAGTCTATCTTGAAAATATTCTCTGATAAAGTTTTCATCAAAGAAACAGCATTATCTTCTCATAACATGCTTATTTAATGACAGCTTCACTTGATTAACCAGATCTATCTTGAAAATATTCTCTGATCTGATGTTTTTTTTACTTATCAATGAGAACTTTTCAGAGGTAATTAAGAACAGATTGTATTTATACCACTCAATTTAAGCTGGTAAGAAAACACCGACACGTTATCTATTTCTTTGACCTTTTGTTTCTTTGTTCAAATTGTTAAAAATTTATTTATTATTAATGTGTGGCTCTACCAAATCAAGATTAATTAAACTGTTTCTGTTTACTAAATAAATGTTAAGGGTAGCCAAAACAAGTGGTCATTAGTTTTTGTTTTAAACAATGGATCACTTATCTAGTAATTGTTTCAGGTTTTGATCAAAATAAATTTTCTGTTTTACTTTAGATACTTATATATCCATACAGGTTTCCTTACAAACAAATTAATTACATGCGAAATTCGAACCTGTAGGTGACCTTGCTTTGTAATGCAATGTACCTAGTGCACTTGAGTGTTCGGTCACCAAGATTCGTTCTCTCTGTTGCCGATAGATATCAACACATTTGAACAAATTTCAACAAGAAATAAAGAAATCGACAGAAACTGTTCTAACAAAGGAATTCTTAACCCAAAGTTGTGAATTCATTTAATGATATAACTTGGATGTGTGAAGAAGCAATTGGTTAATACATCGTAATAACGACATATATTGTTGTCTTAGCATAAAGACTGAAACATACAACGGTGTTAATTCTTATTGTATTTATTAATAAACTCGTAAAATTACAGACTTACCACAGCGGAATTCATCATCTCCTCCCACACAGTCACGAATGTAATTACACTTCACGCTTCCCGGCAGACACCTACCATCAGGGCACAAAAAATGGCCATCTAATACGGCACATTCATCAACTGAATATTCTGTTGTAATAGAAACGAGTTTTATTTTTAATAAAACCTTCTGTAAAAAATATATATTATAATTTAAAAATTTCAAGCATCAAAATAGTTTCAACTTCTGCATGGATGGAATCAACCAGAATGCGTAAGATACAAAAAAAATCCACGATAATCAAGGAACGTTTAAAGACTTTATGCACGTGTAAACATCTCAAAGAAAACATGTTGATAATAGATGCATTTCCTGTTTATATCCTTAAGCAGCGGTAAACTCAAAGATAATCAGCTCAGTCTATAGTTTTACATGGTGCTATTGATCGGTACTTGGCTTGCGTTTAGACTTTCACGCAAAAAGAGAGGTTATTATATGATAAAAAGTGCTATCCGATGTAATTCACATATACTCTGATCTAATCTTCAATAGCTATTCTGAAATTATTCTAAGAAGAAAAGAAATGAGGTATTAGTAAAACTATAGTCATGAAAAAAGCTTAAACAGATGTTGTTGTTTTTATTGTTAGAGATCTACAATATGTGTGGGATTAACACAGTAAATAACTAGTTACCATTCTAGATAAAACAAGATAAAATGTTATAAATACGCTACAAATAACGACGAACGATTAGATCCAAGACTCTGCACCATCACTGGCACTCAGTTTGTTTGTTTTTTGAATTTCACGCAAAACTAAACGAGGTCTATCTGCGCTAGTCGTCTCTAATTTAGCAGTGTGAAACTAGAGGGAAGACACCTAGTCATCACCACTCATCGCCAACTCTTGGGATACTCTTTTACCAACGAATAGTAGGATTGTCACATTATAGCGCCTCCACGGCTGAAAGGGCGAGCATGTTTGGTGTGATGGGGATTCGAACCCGCGACTCTCGGATAACGAGTCGAGTGCTTTAACCCATCTGGCCATGTCGGTCTCTACCAAAAGGTGAAGTCATTGTCTTAAGTAATTAAAATCATTTGAACTTTCATCAAAGGTTGCTAGAACATTTGAGAATTCTGAGTGAGATGTCACTAACCCGAAAAAGACTCCATATTTAACTTCACTGGAATAGCAGCCACATTAAAAGACATTATAATAAAATAACATACATTTTAATAATCTGTTTCTACGTAAATTATAAGAGCTCTTTGTGTTATGTGCCACAACATGGCGTATATTTTAAACGACAGGAGTGTCGCAACTCTGGTACCGCAGATTGGCCATCATTGATCTAGTTAAGAGAGACAAAAGCGTAAATTAGAAAAAATAATAATCGAATTCCCACTTTATGTACCATCTGAAAGAACTTAACCATTGAGAAACATTTCAATGACGTCACCCATCCCATGTGTGCCACTTCACATGAAAGATACGGATCAAACCTCACTTCAGACATTCCTGATCCCACCAAGGGGACATGAATTACTCATAAGTACTTTACGGAGGCTACTTATTTATCTCATCTTCTCTTGTATAAACCTACGTGAAAGATTCTGATCACATTATTCACTCGTGTCTGAAACCGTCAAGTAGAGCGAATTATAAGGTATTTGTCTCATACTCACCACAGCCATACTCGTCAGCTCCTACAGCTCCGAAATGGCAGTCGTTCGAACCGTCACATACATTTTCTGCCCGAATACAGCGGTTTGTGTGAGCACAAAGTATACTTGCTTTTGATGTACAAAGGGACACACCTGAAATATACCGTTGTTGAAGTCATCATGATGAGGTTTTCAAATCATAACGCTTCCTCAGGAGAATAAAAGTGTATTATTCTTGTGTAATATCATATACACAAATCAATATTTTACGTTAGTGAAACAAATAAACGTACTAGCGTTAGATGAAGAATGAGCTAATGGATGAAAATATAAAATATATTTACTGTAGGTGGTACATAAACTGAATTGATATATAATAGTTTAACACATTGAAAAGTATTCAAAACACATACAATAACATGTAACCGAATCTTAATAAGGGCATGAAGGATGTTATGATCACTAAGGAAGATTTATTCAAAAACATGAAAACTAACAATATTTAGACTGATAGTAAACATGCCATCTAATATGTAAGCGCATGTCAATGAAACTACTTATTTATCACGGATCAGACGAATACGTAAAGATATATCATTATTTTTGCAGGAATATTAAGCTAGTAAAACGTTTGATTTATGTCCATGATTTAGGAGTGTATTATTTATCCAACACAGAAGTTATACACTATGATTTTACGTATTGCAGAGCTGTTTAATATGTTAAACAACGCAGTTACCTTTCCCTTTAAAAATACGTAAAGAATAATTTGGATTAACTAAGACAGAAGTCGCTGCTGTAACTCACTGTTTAATACGGTGTAAAACTTCTCGCAATTGTTTTCGTCGTCACAGGTGTTCCCACAGTCGCACACTGTGTCACAGACATTGGCTTCCGATATGCATCGTGAGTTCTGACAACGGAATTCATTTTCAGAGCAGTTCCTACCTAAGAGTACATAGGACAAATTAGCATTCCCTGCTTAATAACTTGAACTGTATATATACATATATGTTTGTGCATGAATCCACCTTGATTTATGAAATATTTATATATCTATCTATATATATGTCAAATATTCAGCAAAACTGTGTTTTAAACTTTCTACCTAGAATATTAGCCTGTAAAACTGAAAAAAATATCTGACTTCAATTGTGAGAAAGAAAAGCCCAGAGTCCTAAAATTTTACACATAATATTGTATGTCGAAAGCTGGACCTTTCTTCTTCAGGGGCAGTCTGGGAATGCCCAGTATAATTGAACGAGTGATATATAAAGATTAAGTTAAATAACGTCATAGAGGTCATCGGACTGTCCAGAAATTGTTTTTTCTCTGTGTAGTGTTGTAAGTGTCTCATTTCCGATGCTTTGTAGCCTATGACGATAATGTATATGAAAAGATGGTAGTATTTTAACTTTGAAATGGATAAAATATGCGTGTGTTTTTAAGAGCTGTGTTTAGGTATTTAAGTAAAAAAAGTAAAAATAACACCTGGAGAGTGATTGAGAATGACGTGTTATGTAAATCAATTTGAAAACAGGAAAAATAATTGAAGAATAAAGTTATTTTTCTGACAGAGATGAGACTAAAGGACAGAAATCACTGATTCCTGGATCTAGATTAATTCAAAAAGGTTGAACAGTGTTTAACCTGGCAATCCAATATGCCTCTTTTGTTTCTGTGTGTGGTCTAGTTTTGAATTCTGTTTCAATGCCAGTGGAATTAACATCGTTAATGGAATGATCATATTGGTTGAAGTGTTGAACAACAGGGAGAATTTTTTGGTGTTAATAGAGGATTTGTGATTGTTAAAACGTTCTTTGAGAGTTGTTTGTGTATGTCCTATGTACTGATAATTGCATTTTTTACGCTGTGTGATATAAATGGTGTTTTTGTTAATTCGAGAAGGTTTATGTGTATTATGTGTTTTTTTCACTGTTTTTAGTCTCTTCGGTTGGAGATAAAGAGAGGTTTGTGCTTTTTACTAGACTACTTAAAGTCGTTGTAGTTTCCTTATTATAAAAAGGAATGCTGTTAGAAGCGTTTTTTGTATATATTGATGTTGTAAGAAGAAAGGTCCACTTTTCCAAAGTGCTCGGTTATAAGGGTTTCTATTTCGTTTGTTTTTTAATCAGCCCAAGAGTTAGCGGCGGGTGGTGATGACTAGCTGCTTTCCCTATAGTCTGACACTGCTAAATTAGGGACGGCTACCGCAGATAGCCCTCGCGGAGCTTTGCGCGAAATTAAAAAAAACAATGAATGAAATAAGATGTTATTAATAAATACACTTAAGGAAATACAATGACATCTATTTCAATAGATGGTAATGTTAGACAATGAGCGTATTACTAAATAGAACTCAAGGAACACATGTGAAAAATACAACGTAAACATACAATTCTATCTCTCATTTGGTAGATCTTATTTTCCCTGTTTCGCGGCATAACAACAACAGTTTTAAATTAGTACAAATTGCAACTCCACTTTAATAACAAAATAATTTAAATATTATAAAATAAATCCTATAGCAAAAGTGTGGTGTTGTTTGCCTGCATATTTGAATATTTAGTTGTAGGTTACCTACATTTAATGAGTAAACTCAAATTTATGATAAAATTCATTTCGAATAACAGTTGTTGTAGTTTTCTAACAATTGAATCTTTCAAGGAAGTGGCCCATACTTGTTAAAGTTATATATATATAACAAAATTATTAATTAGAACAAAAATACTGTGCTTAAGAGCAGCGTCAAAATCTCTTTCACTCACACACAGTAATTACACATATACCTTAATATAACAAGCACCTCAAACATACCAGTGTGCATCTGCGGAACATATCCTCTTAATGATTGACCACAATCGCGAGACCCGGCATGGCCAGGTAGTTAAGGCACTCGACTCGTAATCTGAGGGTCACGGATTCGAATCCTCGTCACACCAAACATGCTCGCCCTTTCAGCTGTGGCGTCGTTATAAAAAGTGACGGTCAATCCCACTATTTGTTGGTAAAAGAGTAACTCAAGAGTTGGCGGTGGGTAGTGATAACTTTCTGCCTTCTCTCTAGTCTTACACTGCTAAATTACGGACTACTAACACAGATAGTTCTCGTGTAGCTTTGCGCGAAATCCAAACAAGCAAAACTACAGTATTACTCTTCAGAAACAGTAACAGTTGTATAATGTGTCAATAGCATCTTATTTACACTAAAATTAATACAAGGTTATTTTGTACGAGTTTTATTTATATGCAAAACAACCGTCAGACGGAACACAGTCAGAAAGTAACATTTTCAAAAACAAATAAGAGAAAAACAGTAACAAAGTACTACGCTTATAGCATGAAAAAATACCTGACGTAAAATTAAGTTTATGCTATTTGGTATCTCTTTTCATGAATCCCACGCATTATTTCTAATCGATATTAACAATGTTTCGTAGAATTCACTTCAAATTCGTTACATGTTCCTACTGTAAACTACATATATTTTTTATCACCAGAAGTGGATGGGCATATTACTATATTACATATTACTAGATAAGAAAGCTTGAATAAAAAAGTCGAATTTGCTGCTTTATTTAGACATAAAAAATAGCTAGCTATTAACTGCTACAGCAATTTGAGATTAGGTAATTTAAGATACTTGCCATAGATGCTTGTAGATAGGTACACTGACATAAAATCTATGACAACGATTTTGGTGTTTCGTTTATTAGATCACGCATCACACTGTAATTGAGAAACACGCTTTTCTCATTTGGATGATTTCTTTTTATCATTCATTCAACTTACGTAATACATTTACACCCAAACTACCATAAGAAGAGAATTGGTGAAGATACTCATTTGAAGTTTCTTTTGCGTTTTTCTTTCAATAAATTGTTGAACTTTAATTACACGAGAAAAAAAATGGTATCCACTAAGCAGCTCTTCAAAGTTGATAAGAAACGTTGAAGTTCTTGTTGATATCTTATATTAATAAAAGTTATTTGCAAGGATTAAAGAGCATCACGGTATCATAAATGCATCTTTAAAATATCAATGTTTTTATTATAATTAATTTCCCCTTATTTTTCCAGAGGTACAGTTGTATTTTCAGTTTAACTATTCTAATTAGCAGTAGATATTAAGGTATGGTACAATAACTCCTCAAAAATCTGACACATCCTAATCTTTGTTAGATTTGGATTAGTTAATTAAATAGTAAAGTAAAAATATATGAGTTCGTAAATACTTATCCCAATATTATTATCTTTGTACATATTGTTATTTACAAAATTTTACGAACGCTTTATTATCGTAGCTATTTTTTCTTGTTATTCAAAATTGATTTTGTAAAAATATTATCTAAGTATGCTTCCAACATCACTGTATTGTAAAAAATATATATTTATGACCATCTGTCGAGGTTCTATTGCTGGATTATTAGTATCATTATAAGAACCCATATTGATGTTTATGAATTTATTAGACATTCATACAAGTACACGTGCAGGTACACGACAGCTATTTGCGCTAGCCGTCCCTAATTTAGCAGTGTAAGACCAGAAGGTAGACAAAGTTATCATCACTGCCAACTCTTGGACTACTCTTTTAGCAACAAATAATGGGATTGACAATCACATCATAATACCCACGCTGTTAATGGGGCGAGTATATTATGTGCGATAGGGATTCGAAACTCCGGCCTTCACAATATTAGTTTCTACTAATTGCTTGGCCATGCCGGAGCCCAAACCCAAGACGCTAAACTCCAAATATGATGTAACTTAACAGTCAAATATCTGATGGAAGTTTTTTGGGCTACTAAATAAAAGTAAAGTAAAATATTCTTGAATCATCACACTATAATGTTAGTACATATATTTCTCAAAATTATTCCTTTTCTACATAGTTACAATGAATGAAATATCCATTGTTTAAATATCAGTTACGTAGTCGAGTTTTCTATATAGCAAAAGTAAATTAGAATCACTTCTATGATCTATTATCTTTAAAATAATATCCCGTTAACAATGTTCAACAATAAGAGTAACTGAATTTTACTTAATAATAAATACTACGTCAATGACAGGAATTCAGTGTTTCCAGATCCTTAAAGAAAATAAAATAAAAATGATTAATGTTTAAAGTCAAAGATAGAGCACAATTTTCGCTTCATTACACTTCTATAACAGTTTTCAATCACTTTTGTGATGTGCCAGAGAAAGGTTTGGTTTGTTTTCAATTTTGCGCAAAGCTACACGAGGGCTATCTGCGATAGTCATCCATAATATAGGGTTGTAAAATTAGCAATAAGGAAGTTAGTTATCCCCATTCACCGTCAACTCTGGGACTACTCTTTTATCACCGAAAAGTGGAATTGACCATCACATTACAACGCCCCACAGCCGAAAGTATAAGCATATTAGTTGTGACGGGGATTCGCACCTGCGACTCTCGGATTAGGAGTCAAGTGCCTTAACCACCTGGCTACGCCGGGTCTCGAGGAAAAGACCTCCATATTTCTAAAAATTCGTACAAAATATTTTTCCCTTATTTTTAATCATTTTTTCAAATTTATCGTGGTATCCCTCATTACAATAAGCGATCTTTTGGTGACGAAATAAAAATTTTGCCTTTAATGACGTTATTCCTCCAAACACATTCAAAAAACCCTGACACGAAAAGAGTTAACAAGAAATACGATGGAAAAATAGCCTGCCCTTTGAGTATTTTGAAACTTACTCTCGTAAATATTTCTTGTTGGGATTATGGCCGAAAATATTACTAGCACCAATAATACCCATATGTTAAAAAAGGCATTCAAATTAGCAGAAGAAAGTGCTTAAGAACAATACATTAAACTATGTATACACATTATTTGCTTAACGTATAATTATGATTTATGTTAGAAACTTCATTCGTTCTAAAGTTAATATTACGTATATATAAATCTCTGCATAGAGTTCAAGCACTTTAAAATTTCAAATAGAATATAACAGATCCAAAATCTTTAATGGTTCTATAATATATTAATTGGAAAAATGACTCTGGTCGGGCCTTTGGAAGCGTCAAGCACAGACTTAAATTCACTTTTTAAATTCACAAAACCAAAATATAACTGAAAAATGAGATCTTGTCAACAATTTAGTAGAACAAATTGCAGAACACGGTTACTAGCAGAGCCACTATTGGTGGTCCATTATAATAAAGATTTAAAGAAATGTTCTTAGCAATCCCAGTCAAAGCTAAAAACCAGCAGAGATGAAAGTTTGATTGAATACTAAAAGCTTTTATTTTCTGGTAAAAGTTCAAAGAACAAGCAACACGTTTTGATGAAGTTAAACTTATTGAAATCTGCGAATGTGTGAAGAAAAGACATGAACAAATCCAGTTTCACGCACATTAAGGGTAAGTGTTATTGATTCATTTCATAAATATTGGTGAGCAAACACATCCATTATAAATGTTTGAATTTTAAACGTAAAAGCCTTTTTCATTCAAAGCCTGGTTCCAGAGTAAATCCCTGAAAAAAATTCCCTCTTTGAAACAGGTAGAAATGTTGAGCCAGAAATATAATGCAGTGTGTTGGTTGATATACTTGAAATATTTATGAATGTATAAGCATTTTATTCTTACAGAAACAACATATTTAAATAAATACAAGTTTAACATTATATGCTTTCAAA
Source organism: Carcinoscorpius rotundicauda (assembly GCA_011833715.1). Taxonomy (NCBI): domain Eukaryota; kingdom Metazoa; phylum Arthropoda; class Merostomata; order Xiphosura; family Limulidae; genus Carcinoscorpius; species Carcinoscorpius rotundicauda. The sequence continues at coordinate 50,970,102 of CM022396.1, read as the reverse complement.
CTTACTTTCTGGATGTTTGAAAAAATGTTGAAACTTATAGTTCACTCCTATTTTACTTTTCCAACATCCAGAAAGTGAGTTTGAAAGCATATAATGTTAAACATCAAGGCCAGAATCCTGATTGCCATAACGCAGATAATCTAATGCATAGCTTTGTGCTGAACAAACATATCAATGCAGCAGAATAAGTTAGGATAACGATAACTTTCTTAAATTCAAACATGTTTTCATCAAATGGCGCAAGATACATCTTTTGAAACCTTTCCTTAGTTAAACGAAACTTGCAGTTACAAAAATGAGAATAAAGAACCATACTTTTGAACTTAATCTTAAACTACTCGTTGTAGTTGAAGCTAGTCATCACCAACTACCCCTCAACTCTTGGGCTACTCTTTTACCAACGAATAGTGGAATTGACCGTCACATATAACGCCCACACGGTTGAAAGGAGGAGCATGTTTGATGTGACGAGGATTCAAATCCGTGACCCTCGGATTACGAGTCGAGCACCTTAATCATCTGGCCATGCCGTAGCGGAAGAAAAAGGAATAAGAATCAATTTGGGAAGCCTGGACCATCCAAAAAAGGCCTGCAACAGGAATTCCGTTTGGAAGCGATACTACCAGCGTAAGGGTTACTAAGTAGAGTGCCTTAGCCATTTGGTCATGCCGGGTCTCTTACAGTTACGAACGCTTGTTGTCCCAAACGTAAAGTAAGGAAGCTAGTTAGATTAGATTAAAAAAGAAAGATGGTTTACCAAAGGTAAACTATGACATAAATTAAAAGTGATTAGTTTTATGGAGGAACAAGGTTACAGCAAGGTCACGAAAATAATTAAACTCCTACCTGTTAAAGTGAGAATCAATGTTTTACACGATTTTTCTTCTAGAACTCAATCACAAATTAGAATGCACTGAGTATAGTGCATGCTTTCGACAGGCAGTGTTGATAATATTTGGTTTTAATAAAATAAGAAAATGTGGCGGTATGTTCGTTGTTTCTAACATACACGGACAATTTTGGGCAGAACAATGAGGAATAACATTCAACAAATTTCTACCAAATTTAATCAAAATTCGATCATTTTTTAACTGAATTATATAGTAAATAATAGTGTAAAAAATCGGTTTCTATGTTAACAGATAGAGTTTTTTGGATCTTTAAGATATTGTCGTTATCTTGATTCTGCAAAATATAATAACTTCTAACTAAATCTGGTTACAGTTCAAATGTATATCAACTTTTGTCCTAATCTACTTAACCCATTTTGAGAAATCTTGCTTACAATGAACACATAGTTTCCGTCCACCTTCGGTGAGGGAGGTAATGATTGAATTTTTATTAAGCTTGGTAAAATTGTGTTCAGTGTTATTCCTCACTGTTCTGCCAAAAACGGTTTGTGTGCATTAAAAACGACGGACACATTTTTGTACTTTTTAAGATCTAAACATGATCAGCCCTGCGTGGCGGAGGTTTGTGATTTATTGAGAGAATCTCTAGTTTGTTCTACATATATAATGTTTCTGTGTCAGTGCTAGTAGCTTAAATATTTCCATCATCATTATATGTTTTTAGAAAGTGAAAAGGATAACTAGATTTAATAAAATGGAAAGTTTTAAATGTTTTGTAGAAATACACTAAATAACGTACTTTCAGATTTTTTTCATCCTCAAAGGCATTTAAAAATACAGTTTACACATAAGGCATTCCTAAGAATGCTTTCTTAACGAACATTATTACATAGATCACTAAAATATATTTGGTCGTTACAATTCAGTTCATCTGCTTGATTCTTCGGACAGTCGAGCCATTCATCACACCATACTGAAATGTGTGCTCTCGTGCCATCTTCACAATCTACGAAATGCCCTGTTTGTAAATAAGATAGTTTGTTAGCATAAATAACATTCCAAATAAAGACAAATGGCATTATGAACTAAAAAACTGATTGGCTTCACCCTAAATTTCAAGTTTTAGTATCAAAACATTAATTTAATCTTGCATTTTTTTGAAATATCAAAATACGTTTGTGCTATCCTTTAGTGTTATAAACGATATGTTACAATTTATAACACGATTTATAGGGTTATTGTGTGTTGGATGTGGCATGCTTTGATGGTAAAGGTGATCGATGCGCAATCTGAGGGTCGCGATTTCGATTTTCCCCGTCACTGAGCATGCCCGTCCTATAAAATTGCTGACCGAGCGTACCAAAATTAATGGCTGATCTCTAATTTGATAGGGCAGAGATTGAAATATGGAGGTGGAAAATGAGAGTTTCAATGAAATTCACCATGAATTAATTGGATCCAAAATTAAACTAAGCGAAATCCAATATATACAAATTTACAGATTGTACAAAAATACGCTCACGAAATAGATGCTACCTGTGACATTTCTATTTATTAAACGTACATAACTTCTGCCTAATCAACCTTGTCCAAGAAGATCAACACGAGTCTGTCAGATCTGATATGATTAAAATTTTGTGCAAAGTTACACAAGGGCTATCTAAGGTAGCCGTCCTAATTTAGCAGTGTAAGACTAGAGGAAACGTAGCTAGTCATTTCAACCAATCGCCAACTCTTGGGCTACTCTTTTGCTGACGAATAGTGGGATTAACCGTCACATTATAACGCTCCCACGGCTGAAAGAGCAAGCAGCTTTAGTGTAATGGGAATTCGAACTCACGATTCTCACTTAACACATTAAAAATTAATGGCAAAATATGTTTGAGGTACCAACTTTTATCTCAAATATTAAAATCGATTATTTTACAAAAATTGAAAATGAACAGAATAATGTATATCATATGGGAACATTGAATACAAAGAAACCACGCGGAAGAGCAAGCGCTGGCTTTTGGCAGAGAAATCATTGTGAGCATCAATGCATAAGACATCATACTTGTCATAGGACATTATTATTAGACCTATTTTATGTTAACATTTTAACTATTTTATTTTATTCTTTTTCTTATGACAACTACAGTTAATTATAATCGTGCTTCGCCCGTTTAGAAAATACTTTCACAAGTGACTTATATAAGTACTATTTCGACGCCTCCGTCTTTGTAATGCCTCAGCTGGTCTGATGGGGGAAATACGTCGTTGGCAGTGGACTTAATGGACACAGTGTGGTTGAAGTACTACTATACACCATTTTTCTCCTTAAAAAGCTCTAAGAGACTTAATAATGAATGTAGTATTAAAATATTATAACCCTAATACTAATACTTTATGACAACTTTAATTAATTATGATCATGCTTAATCAACTCAGAAAAGGCGTTCATGTCATAATAAAGTTTTATACAATTCTCTAAATGCATCCACGTTTTTAAAAAAATATATACCAGCCCCCCAGTGGCTCAGCTAAATGTCTGCGGACTTACACGCTAAAATCCGGGTTTCGATACCCGTGGTGGGCAGAGCACAGATAGCCCATTGTGCAGCTTTGTGCTTAATTCTAAACAAACAAAAAAATACCACATTTGCTGCCTTTCTCGAAGTACAGAATACGTTTGAATGAACATGACACAACATAATAATAAATAATTTAGTTCATCTTAAACATTTCGCCCACTATTTTCGACAGTTTTTCTGCCTGATTGTCTAGAGTGAAAGTGAAAAGTTTGTTTTAAAAAATGTTTCACTTTAAAACTGGTGTTCCTCAAGGTTTTGCTGTCATTCTCCATTTTCTATAATTACAGCCCCTTTCATAACATTAATTATTTTATACTTCGTAACTTACTGATGATATGGTCGTCTCGTATTTGTTTCAAAACCCGTATTAATAATAACCAGTATCGTATCTCTATTAAATGTTTCTTTCACTGATAATGTATCATTGATAATAGTAAAATGCACAACATTATTTTCAAATATTAATTTTCTAAAAGGCAATAATTCCAAAACATCTCTTACTTTTTCTTTTTTTTCTTAACGGTTGATCAAATTACGATTGAAGGTTAATCTATGATCATCATAATTAAACTATTGAAAACAATAGTTCGACGTTTTAACCTCATCATTTATATTCCTGATCGTTCAAAAAGTTCGATTTCTTTCTCTTTCATCACAGTTTTTAAAAAAGTTTTACAAAGAGCATCTATAGAATATCATATACTTATTTGGCTACTTTATGTCCAGGAATCACTTAGATATTTATGAAAATCTTCAGGTGTAACCTTAAAATTTGTTCGTTTTTTTTTACACTGTTTCGTTTAATGTTCTTGAAATAAACTGCTTATGTGAAAATTATAGTTCTGTTTATTGTTATAAACATCTTCAACAATGTATTATGTGTTTTTTTAATAACTTCTTTTTATGGTTCACAAATGTAACGATTAAAATGCGAAAAGCATTTTAAAAAGAATTTAACTATTAACTTTGCCAGCTTTGGCACTAAATTCCACGCTAATTTTTTCTCTTAGATTGTTTAATGGATAACTTTCTTGTACTTTTAGGAATATTGCTATACACTTTAATTAAGAATCTCAACTTTATACATACTAATCTGATTAAATCAACGTTTGGAGTTTTAGAATTTTTATTATATTATATTTTTCTCTTTCTATGCTTTTCACAAATGTGTACATATCAAATCTTTAATCTTGTGTAGCCTCTGTAAAACATAAAATGAGATAATGCACGACTAAGCAGGAAATATAGCTATTTATAATTGCAATAATAAAGTATAGTTCTATTTATTATTCGTTTATTTCATGCAAGAAAAGATTTAAAGTACATCGAAACATCTCATATAGATAATAAAAGTTAGATCAAACTGACGAGACTGTAATAAAATCATGAAGTTTATTGGAAGATTGCTTTAAATTTTTTTTATTGTAATTAAACTGAAATATATCTGTTACCAAATTTTTAGAATTACGTTATTACCAATAAACCTAAATGAGCTGTTGGGATGATTTTTATAAAAAATAAACGTTAAAGCTAACATTCTTTTAATTATGTTCAGAATCAAATGAAATGATAAGTAAATAGTAAAAGTGGTTTTTGTTAGTCGATCTAAATAGGTACACTTGAACTGACTTGTAAAAATAAAGGCGTCCCTAATATAGCAGTGTAAGACTAGAGGAAAGCCAGCTAGTCATCATCACTCACCGCCAACTCTTGGGGTGCTCTTTTACCAACGAATAGTGGGATTGATCGTAACATTATAACGCCACCATGGCTGAAAGGGCGAGCATTTTTGGTGTGACGCGAATGCGAACCCGCGACTCTCAGATTCCGAGTCGCACGCCCTAACCCACCTGGCCATGCCGGGCCAAAACAAAACAAACATTCTTTTAATTATGTACAGAATCAAATGAAATGATAAGTAAATAGTAAAAGTGGTTTTTGTTAGTCGATCTAAATAGGTACACTTGAACTGACTTGTAAAAATAAAAAAGCCCAAAAACACCTTAGCGGGAAACGAAAACCCTGTTATGGCCATAAAAATCTCACAGAGAGCGACATCTTGCAGTTAACGACTGAAGCCTTATTTATTTTATTTATGATGCAAAAATAAATAGACCTAAATATAGTATATAAAGTCATTGCAACAGAGAAGTTTATTCAGGAAAAACCTGCGTAATAATTGAAAATATAATGTCAAGACGAATGATTAAGTTATGAATTTGCCAGTCTAAATATAAACGTGTAGATATTTTGATTTTTACAACACAGTATCTTTTTTTATCCCCTAAACTGTTTCTCTTTATTTAATAATACCTTTAATTTTTTTTTACTGATTAAAGCAGCATATATTGGAAAGGGTACCAATAAACTTAAACAAGATAAAAGGTCTATCTGATAAAATTGCTATCTTAAATACATTGTTTTTCTGTTATGCATAAAAATTTACGTCAGTCGTTTGGCCTTAGCAAAGGAAATACGCATTTGACAAAAAATGCGATTATTGGACAACTTTATAATAATGAGTAGTTAAGTAAATGTTTGTTCACATTTTGAAGGTATTCTAAAATATATTTATACACAAGTGCTTCCATAAACTCGTTCGCACGTGCAGTTCCTTCAAGGAAATGTTTGGTTGATTTGTTTTGGCCCGGCATGGCCAGGTGGGTTAGGGCGTGCGACTCGGAATCTGAGAGTCGCGGGTTCGCATTCGCGTCACACCAAAAATGCTCGCCCTTTCAGCCATGGTGGCGTTATAATGTTACGATCAATCCCACTATTCGTTGGTAAAAGAGCACCCCAAGAGTTGGCGGTGAGTGATGATGACTAGCTGGCTTTCCTTTAGTCTTACACTGCTATATTAGGGACGCCTGGCGCAGATAGCCCTCGAGGAGCTTTGCGCGAAATTCCGAAACAAACAAACAATTTGTTTTGTTTGTTCTTTTTCTTTGGAGGTGGGCATTACATGGCTTTCAAATTATTTACACGTACAAAGATGTTTTTGCTTTGTAATACTACAATATATACTTTTGTATATTTTAATATTAGAATTCAATTATCTTTCAGAAAAAAAAGCACGTTTACAGAAATAGGAACTTTATTCTGCAGTAACATCAGTATAGGACATGTTTCAATTGACTTTCTTTATTAAAAATGTTTTACTTACTAGTGGAACTGCAGAGTTCTTCATCACTTCCATCCAAACAGTCACGATGACCATCACAAACAGAAAATTTTCGAACACATTGACTGTTATTGCAACGATACTCTCCATACCAGCAGCTTCTGTATGCTGTAAATCAGAAAAGTTTGTTTTTGGATTTCGTCCGAGTCTACTCGAAGGCTATCTGCACTAGTCGTCCTTAATTTAGCAGTGTAAGACTAGAGGGAATTCAGCTAGTCATCACCACCAACCGCCAACTCTTAGGCTACTTTTTTACCAACGAATAGTGGAATTGACCGCCCCCACAGCTGAAAGGGTGAGCTTGTTTGGTGTGACGGGAATTTAAATCCGCGACCTTCAGATTACAAGTCGAAATTATTTATTTAATTACACTGTGATGATTTGAAATGTAAAATTTCATACGATATTATATTATTTATATAACCTTCTCTTGTTATTTTTAATTATGTAAACGTTACACACAATGAAAATAGAATCACAAATCATCAAACGCTGTGATTTTATGCATAATATATATTGTAGAATATATATTATATACACAAACACTTGCATCTTGAAAAGGTATATTTATGGGAAAATTAACACATATTTCAAGTACATCGATAAACTTGCCTTTGTATATGGATATCAAGTCGGTATTCAGATGTAAGAAATAGGTATTTTATGAAGATTACACAACTTAGTTGGCTTTTAAAGATTAGGAAATTCGTTGTACTTAAGTAAAACTACTGTAAAAGCGATTGCAGATTACTGAATATAATATTAGTTTCATTTATATTTATATGATGTTCTCAGCTAGTATTATCGTAACCGAAAAATTGAATTTCATGCATAATGGTTGAATTATGGTCGATAATAAAACTAAATTCGCGGGTTCGAGTCCTGTCGCACAAAACATGCTCGCCCTTTCAGCTGTGGGGAGTTATAATGTGACGGTCAATCCCACTATTCGTTGGTAAAAGAATAGCCCAAGAGTTGGTGGTTGGTGGTGATGATTAGCTCTCTTCCCTCTAGTCATACACTGCTAAATTAGGAACTGCAAGAACAGATAGCCCTCGTGTAGCTCTGCGCGAAATTCAAAACAAACCAAAAACTAAATGCAAACTACATAATAATATTTATTGTTTTTTTCTGTAGTGTTAAACTTGACATGGAAAGTGAAAATATGTACATGAACTTGGCCCTTCAAGTCCTAATCGTTGAATAAACTTTATTTATCGTAGTAAATTAGCTATAAAATAAACAATTAGTGTTTAAAGATTTTAGCTTGTCATATTATAAAACAATTTAAACAATGACTCCGTCTTGTTTGTGAATTAACGATTTAAAGTACTGTTTCCGTTATTATTTTATTATTAATTCTGCTTATTTTCTTTAAAATGAATAAAAGGAAGTTCCGTTATTTTTTACGTGTTTATTACAGAAACTACAAATTATTAATAGAACTAAAGGGTCAAATACGCTACTAGTAACTTTTAACAGCTAAATATGGTAAACAAAGGATAGTTTATAACTTTTAAATTTACTTTTCAGTTTGTAAAATACATTAATATAACTTTAACTATAACTTTATTGTTCCAGATCGCTTTGGGATCTCATTAGACAGGCTAGGCCTTGTGGGAATCCCTTCTCTGAATGAATCTGCGTGAAAGATTCATAGGAAATATAAGCGAGTCTGTAATACAACCAGAAATGCATTAGACACCAGGATAATGTTTGCTACTATTGAAAAAAAATATTTATTTTTAGATTAAAACAAATTATTGCAATGAAACCGTTCTTTTTCTTTCCCAGATTTCACTATTATAGATATACTGATAACACTTTTTTGTAAAACTTTGACATATTATAAAAACAATAGGAATTATAAATTTTCTTAGTGCACGTATAACCTCCTTAAATGGAAGCCATACTTACAACAGTTATGCTCATCTGAGAGGTCTCCACAGTCGTTAGTAAAATCGCAAACTGCGTCGTTTGGTACACACAGGTGGTTATCACACTTGAAATGTGTTGGTGGGCAGATATAAGTTTCTGAGAAAAACAGTAGGCAAAGCAACCACATGTCAGTATCGAAGGCTCTAGTAATATTTTGGAAATTTATCACACATAAACAGAGAATGAAAGAGAGACCTACACACCTAACCTTTACATGTTTTGGAAGCTTTATTGGTACTTGTAAATGTTAAGTTAAAATGACATTCTTTGCTCTGTAAGTTACCAGTCTAGGTTTTTTTTAAGTTTTATTGATACTTGTAAATGTTAAATTAAAACGAGATTATTTGCCCTATAAGTTACCAATCTAGGTTTTTCTTTTCTTTTATTTATCAGAACATAATTTTGTACTTTCTCATCATTACAATATTTATAATTTTGTTCGTGTTTCACTTGATACTGATGAACAAACTGAAATCATGGCTTAAAGCAACTATTTTTATTATATCGTTGTCGCTGTTTTATAAACTTTGCTGAAAAACATTAAATTATTCAAATTTTATATTTTTATCTAAAATCCGTGTTTGTTAGACAGGAACCTGTATTAATCCTTATCTACAGCCAAATATAAATATCGATTTAGAGCAGGTAATGATTAACAAAGATCGATACTACACAAGCTGTTTCATCTTCCTGATAATGTTCATGTTATAGATAAAGGACAATAACAGACGTATTTGCACTTATTTGGTAACAGATGTTCGTGAATTTGGCCTGCGTTTACTTATATCATTTTAACTTGTTCACCATTTTCATAGAATAGTGGAAAATGAATAAAGATATGAAACTAATACGTGAAGAATAACTTATAGTTAAAAATTACTGTTTGTATAAAATTTTAAATAACTAAAGATTTAACAGTTCTGGAAGCCAATATATTTAAAATTTCAAACAATTTACCAAAAACTATCATGGATAAAAATGAAACTAATATGAATACTGTTAGCGCAAATTCATTCAAAAAGTAATCCAGAATATACAATTTGGATCTCAAATAATTATAATTAGGAAAACGTATAAAAACAGAAACATAGTTAACTCTAAGAAAATTCATTTTTGCTTATATAAAGACATTTCCCACTTGTTGAAAATAAAAAGACAGCTCAAACAAAATAAAGGTTGGCTTCATGCTTCACTGCTTAATTTTTGTTACGAATTCTTATTTTAAGAAAATTAAGCATGTGTCATAATTTTATATCTCAAGTGGTTTAGAGTGTTATATAAACAAGGTTACGAGTCTCACAGTTCATTATTCTGTCTGATGTCCTGTTGTATTGTTTTCTATTGTCTTAAAGTAAGACTGCTTTGAGTGACATATTTAAGACTCATTGACGTGAATTAAATAATGTGAAATTTACTTATTGCTTACAATGCTTATCTTCCCAAATGAAGAAATATAGTTCTTATGAGAAAAGCTGCTGATTCAAGTACGTTAAAAAATGCTATAATATAACGTAGTACAAACATTACGAAAGCAATAAAGAAAGTTTAGCAAAATCTAGAAATTGAAGAATATATCAGTTAACTTTCCTAAAATTATTAGGTAAATTAAGAATTTATTTTTTCAAGAAATAAATATCACTTACCGCAATTTTCTTCGTCCGAACTATCAGGACAGTCAACGTACGTATCGCAACGACGAATGTCATCAATGCATGTTCCGTTACAATAGAACTCGTTTGGTAAACATCCTAAAAATAATTAATTAGTTAATTTTCCGATGGAACCTGTAAAAAGGGAACTTAAAGAGATGTAACAATTTTAAGCTAATTTTTACGCCATTCTGAGCATTAAATATTTTATAGATTCTGTTTATAATAGAATATGAGTTTAGTATTTACATTGTAAACGGAATATGACGATGTAAAAAGAAACAAGATAAACGTAATGTGTGTTAAACCAACTGATCCTTAAGTGTGCTCTATTTCAATAATTCACTCTTTTTCTTGCATTAGGTTATTCGTAGGAATGTCTATAATTTTCCAACTGATCCTTAAGTGTGCTATTTCTTGAATCTGCTTTTGTCTTGTCTTGCATCAAGTTATTTATAGGAACGTCAATATCTCTACTAGGTTTGTCTTCGTTTTACTTGACTTCATTTATTTATCTAATAAAATCAGAAAGCCCACGAGAAATTATATCCGAGCATATACTTCGTAAGAAGATGATAACCAGGTTACGAAACACTTTAAATTTACACATAAATATTTAACATTTGATTAAGCAAATCCATTATTAAGCAAAACGTGTTACATCTTCCCTAATAGTTCGTAATTAGACAAACAAGTAAGTAAAATTAAATTTAACCCTTTTACTCTTATTTTGACAAGTAGTTTGATTTAATTTTAGTTCATAGCTGTTCGAGGCATAGAGGGATTAAATACAATAACTATTTTTTTGGCTTCACTCTTTCTCTTATAATACATTTATTATATAGTATTTCTCTCTCTGTTTATCTGAGAGAATTATATTAAGTGTTTTGGACAAATAACAAAGTTATTTATTTCAAATATTTAGATTTTCAACTTTTAATTGATTACCTTAAAAATCAAGCAGGAAACCTAAATTGTCATAATAACTTTATAAAAACGATCAATGGTGATCTTTTTTTATTATAGACACTTTCTGCTAATTGTTTTGTAGCTAAAAAAATATATTTGTTTTTCCGAAAGGTTCTCGTCTCTATGTAAGTTAATGGTAAGTTTGAAAGGTTGTAACAAAAAACACAGAACATATATCTGCGCAACTTTGCTCTTAAACAAACATAAACAACCAAAATTCATTTTAATCATTCTTTTAGAAGTATTTATAAATATATGTATCTAGTTTGTCAAATTTCATAGATGACAAGTTCTTACTTTTAAAAACAATACTACCAAATTATTCCATCAGGTCAGTTTTCCATCAGTCTTTCCTAGCCGTTTTATCCCATTTGATCTGAGAGTATTTAAATCTAATATCAAGCAAAGAATTGATAAACAGCCATGAAGAGAGCGTCTCGATTTCTTAACGAGTATTGAAACAAAGAAACAAATACGTGCACTGCTATTCACCTAATCTTCTTAACAGGATTTACGATTGTTCTTTACTCTTCAAACGTTATATTTAATAAGTTAACGTTCCAAGCGTGACTTTTGTTTGTAATAATAAATATACATTATAGTAATGGATGTATAGAATAACGGAAGTTGATATACTACGTCACAAAAACATAATAAAATCACGGCTCCTTAGATAGATGAAATTGACTTCACTGGGGGAACTTTTGACAACTTTAATGTTTATCTGGTTTGTCTAAAGGTGATTTATTAGTTTGAGCTCTGTAATGGTCTGAAAAAATCCTAAGACGAAAACGTTATAAAACAAAAACCTGATTGTAAGAAGTTTTAAAACAAATGTTTTAAACATTGTATCTTAGTTATGTAGATAATCGACACAGACTGGTTTAAATGAAATATTGTGTTTGAATACTTATTCATTACGGTATCTTGAATAAGATAATGTTAATGTTGATTGATATACTCATGACTTGTTCCCTGTCTATTTCCTTGACCGATTTTTTAACGTTTAGTGAGTACAAGTTTTATTCTGAGATGTAATTCGAATTTTATTACTGCTACAGAATTTATTTTTGGCATTTGACAATAACAACCAGTTTTTTTTCCCCATTTCATGCGCAAGTCGGCTTTGTATTTCACTTGCACAGCAAGGAATGACATACGTGAACTCATTCATGTCTATATATCTTCAAAATATTTTAAAAGTATATCCTAATACAAAATCCTATTATTTTCACACTTCATGTGATATCGCCTGAACGCAGGCCTATGGTAAGGTAATAAAGTTTTAAACTTAATACAATAACCAATTCTTCATCTCTTGCTACCCCACTGGTATATTAAAAACTTTGTTTTGATTAATTAAAGTCGTGTGACATATGTCACAAGTAACTCTCATTAAATTACAAATCATAAATCAAGCATTATTACAAGCAACGTACATAACTGGAGCAAACAAAGACTTTTAATTCTGTTCGGTTATAAAACAAATTTCATTCGTTTTATTTTGTTATATGCAACAATCTAGATATAAAATATAACGTTGGCAAGGGTAACTTGAAACTGATCACAAATACGTTTTTTCAGACACTTCATAGTCAGAGCTTTGAGTTTTATTTCCTTTAACAAGGGAAACGGCATTTTTCTCTGATCCACCTCTGTTAAAGCACTTGTAACATAAATAAATAAATAACATATACATTTGACTTGAAACATATTGCTTTGAGAAAATTATCTTATATTCAGTATATAGTTGCAAATAATAGCGTGTAAATAATAGAGGAATTCGTTCCATATTTGTGCCTGTTAATCCCAAGGGTTTAGCATCAATTATATTCAACTTTTCTCGTAGTATAAAAGCATTTATCATCTTTCTGACGCAAAGCTTTGTGCAAACTTCTTGTGCATAATTCTGTTTGTTTTGAATTTTGCGCAAAGCTACAAGAAAGCTATCTGCGATAACTGACCCTAATTTAGCAGTGTAAAGCTAGAGGGAGGGCAGCTAGTCATCCCCACCCACCCGCCAACTCTTGGGCTACTCTTTTACCAATGCTTAGTGGGATTGGCCGTCACATTATAAAACTCCCACGGCTGAAAGGGCAAACACGTTTAGTGTGACGGGAATTTAACCCGCGATCTTCGGATTACGAGTCGAGTGCTTTTAACCACTTGGCCATGCCAGGCCGGCTCAGGGGAAAAGAAAAATTATTAAGTTGAAACTCAGTGCTTGAAAAAATAAATCGAGTTTTTGATAATGCTGGTAGGTTTCGTTAATCAGCTTAATTTTTCATTAAGAATTGAAAGAAACCTAGTGTAGGTAGAAAGCTTGTAACCTCTCAAATATGCTTTAAACCTGCTAACTACTTCTATACATTTTCGTACAATTTATTATGTATCACTATTGATAAATATTTTACGACCAATTACATGTTCATCTGTGGGTTTGCGATAGGTTTACGGATATTTGTGTAGCTTTAAACTAAGAAAACAACAACCTAATCACCAATATTTACCGTTGGTAAAAGAGTAGCCCAAAGTTGGCGGTGGGTGGTGATGACTAACTGCTTTTCCTCTAGTCTTATGCTGCTTAATCAGGGACGAATAGCGCGGATAGCACTAGAGTAACTTTACGCGAAATTCAAAACAAATCAAATCCCCCAGAGCAACAGATCTGTAAATATTTACAAAGATATAAGTTGAGTTGTAATATTAGCGAAAATATTATTTATTTAAAACAGTACAAAATAACTAATTTAAACAGAGAAATATTTAATTTAAACTAGAAGTAACGCTTTTATTTTATTGAGGAACCTTTGTAGTTGTCATTAAAACCTTGTTAATAAATAATTTATTTTGATAATGTGATCGGAAAAGTATACAATGAAAACTCATTGTTAAAAATCAAAATGACAAAAACCAATACAGTAGCTTTAATCTGTTTTTTTAAAAAAATGCAAACTTCGCTCAAACTCACAAGCGTAATGAAATGTTTTACGTCTTAAATTTTTTGTAAGGATAATAAGAACACAAATTAAGCTCGTACTAAATAGAAATACTAGTATTAAACCTTGTTTTGTATTTATATTATGCCACATTATTAAACGTAAAGTCTTATGTTTAGAACTACAATTTAAAAAAAACTCATTTAGTTTGTGTATATTTTTTTTCTGTTCAACATGTTTCATTTCACATAACAAGGAAGATTGCAAAATAAGAACTAGTTTGATAACACTGCTCTCTTGATATCAAACCGCTAACTAACATCTGCGTGTTCGATATTTTACTAATTATAGGGTGTTTTCTTATAGCAAAACCACATCGGGTTATCTGCTGACACCACCGAGAGGGATCGAACCCCTGATTTTATCGTTGTAAGTTCGTAGACTTACTGCTGTATTAGCGGTGGACATGGGATAACGTACTCTTCTAATTCCTGTAAACGTAATTCATTTCTAAAAATCTCTATTTCAAATATTTTAAAACCAGGTCTGTTTCCTATAACTTAGTTTAAGCTTTTATTTTATCATTATTTTCTTCATTTTATGGAATCATATATTATGACCATGTACTATGGAATCATATATTATGACCATGTACTATGGAATCATATATTATGACTATATAAGGAATTGATACTTTTATGCGTTGATAGGCAATCATGTATTGGAGCTTTCTTTCGCACTTTAAAAAATGAAGTCTAATTGCCTTGAATACAGATCTCATCAGTGGACGATGATAGGAAACCTTTGTCAGACTAAACAGTTAATTAATTAAAGATAATAAGGAGTTTTTAAGTAGGTTAAAAACAGACTCTATTCTTGTAGTTTTTATTTCGACCAGCATGGTATAATTTTCATTCTAATACCTTATGACGAAATGAAATCAGCATTATACATTTTAGCGAAGTCATCATTTCAATAATTAAAGGGGAAAAAATTAGTTTTGGAAAACACATATCGTAGGCTAATTTCAATACTTAAAGAGAACAGAATTGGCATTTTCATGCATTATAGCGTTGACTCCGTTTTGATAGTTAAAGATGGACAAAACTTGCTTTGTAATGCGCTACAACACAGTCTTTAGTGTGGTAGTTTCAGAGGGTGGATACAGAGGTTAGCCTTGTGGTAATGCACTATACCATAGCAATATTTTAAAGAAGAGTGGGCAACAACTAACCGTACAATGAAATATAGTTTCGTTTTTATTAAACTGGGAAAACTAGTCTCGTAATGGTAAATTTTGTGAGGGCAAAACATTCGTTTCAGATGAGTAACTTAAACTAGAGTAACTGATAAGAAGTACATTGGATTTTTAAACAATATTTTTAAACTATCTATGCACAAAATTGTTTGTAGTTCCATTAGTTTGTTGGCTACAAGGTCTCTAATAACATATTAGTCAAACAAAAGAAAAAGTGCTTAAATATTTTAGCTAATGACACAAATTAGAGCATGATATCTCTTTTAAAATTTCCATAGAAACTGAATGGTGTGTTTTCGATCATTTTTAACTCTGAATGTTGTAAAAGGCAAAATCATAAAACTACTCAGTACAATGCAGTACGTAGTTAGTGAACATTTTTGCAAACAAGCCAGAAGTTTGATAGTTTAACTTGTTCTTTTCCTGTATAAATCCTTTTATCCTGAACTAACTAGACAGATGTAGGAGAGATGAGCAAAATCACAGTACGAAAGGGGAGTTTTTAAAAGAATATCATTATGAAAGGTTTCAATACTTCTTGGTTGGGTTTTACTTTCGGATACTCAGTTCCTTTTAGTTAATAATGTAAGGAAAGAGACACAAACACTTTGGATAATAACAGGGTTATAATCAATTATTACACAAACTATTTTCAATTAAAAACACTCAAAGAATTAATGGGCTCATAATCAATTATTACATGAGCCAATTTCATGTGTCAGTAGAAAATTAGCATAATTTTCAAGAAATATCTTATGACAGAACGGTTTGCAAATCTAATTTGTGACGAAGACTGAAATTAATGTCATTTTAAGAACTTTGAATAAATAGTTTTATGATAATTCTGCATTTTCTGCATAATAAAGGGGTAACTAAACACACATGTTGACGGCAAAAAGTCACACGAAATTATAAAATATATAAAAATTTATAAAGTGAAATAATAATTTTTTTATTGATCAAAACGTTGTTAATAAGAGAGGGATAAATTTAAAAACTGTAGCGCGTGTTACCTAGTGATTAGTTTGCCAAACTGGATACAAATTTTGAAAGACTGTGGTTTTCGTCCCGTTATCATAAAATCGCACTCCGAATTTTGGGGTCGTGGGTGTTTTATAAGAATTACAACCAAATTCTACTATTCTGTCAAATAAGAGCATCCTAAAAGAAAGGCTTAGCAAAAATAATCGTTTTACCTTTTTGCACGAATTTCGTCTTAAACAAACAAATTGCCCGAAGTGTCTTCATAGTATACGTTCACGTTTAAGTGGCACTGTATTGAGTGACATGCTGATATAACATCTCTAAAATACAAGTCCCGTTTGTTTAAAAAGTTTAAACTTCTGACTGGTAAACCAAATTATAGTCTATAGTCCTCCAACGATTTTGTCTTATCCAAACCGACAGTTGTTATCAATATCAGGTGTCCCATATTGGCACAGCAGCATGTCTGTGGACTAACACCACCAGAAACCAGGATTCGATATCAGTGGTGATCACAGAACAGACAGTCCATTGTGTAGCTTTGTGCTTAATTCCAAATAATCAATCAAACCAGCATCAGGAAGCCATAATTGTCGAACTTGCTTATGTATTCGAATAAAATATTTTCTCTGCCAATTGAGATATTCAGTGGAAACTATACTTCCAATAAAGTTTCATAAAAAGATAGAATATGTTACCAAGCTCAAGATAATGTTTTATTTGCTCATTTTTGTTCTTCTTTTTACTATGCCGTGAAAGCCCAGTTCTGAGAATATAACGTTATGCATTGTGAAAGCGTGTAATGTTAAACCCATCTTGCATCACCTTAACAATAATTAAGTTATATCTCTCACCCACTAGGGGACATAATAAATAAATAAATACTCGGATGTCTGTAAATATTTATTTCTTACTATGTCTATGGTAAAATATCAGCTCAGATAAAATGCCATACATTTAATACATAGGGACTTTAGAACTATACGTAGAAAACCTTAATACAAAGCTGATAGTCATTCCCAATTCATTGTCATTACAAGATTCACTAGACTTTCCTTCACTCAGTCGATACTTATTTACGATGTTATTTTTGGATCTGTTTCTTAATAATTTTAATAAGTTGTCGTTTGTTATAAGTTTAGTGTAAGATTATGCCCCGATGTTTAGCAGAGCCACTGGGGGACATTCTGAAATTTTAATAGTGTAATAACACTAAAAAATTGATCAGAGAACTAAAAGAAGATAAACTGATAAATCAGCTAAAAAAAAGTGCTTTCTTTTCAATATCGATGAAAAGTGACGGACGTTTCGTTGAACAAATTTTGCAGTAACGTTTCAGTCTGTACAAAATGTTTAGATATATTCTGATGTTAAATACACAGAAATTTTAAACCTTAAACTTAGGTCAATAACCTATATCATGAGTGAATATTTTTCCAATACGGATAGTTTCAGTAACGTTTAATAATTGCCGAGAAAGCAAACTGTTACTTTCCGGTCAATCAGTATCTAAAGAAAAAAAAAATGTTTAAGTGAATTAAATCCTTATGTGTCACCTCATCATCGTTAATGTTGGTAGTGAGTTATGTACCTACTGGTGCTTTATATAATTTTTTTTTAAACAGAAGAACAGAATCTCAAATGATTAAGCTGCATTTAATTGCAACCAGTTGGGCGTGACCAAAGCTGTTCTCACTCATTGACCGACCCAAAAACTTACACGTATGTCTTCCCATGAAGATATTATAATTCATTAACATACATATCCAAGTTGTTACTGGATGCATCTTGGACCCGGCATGGCTAAGCGTGTTAAGGCGTGCGACTCGTAATCTGAGGGTCGCGGGTTCGCATCCCCATCGCATTAAACATGCTTGCCCTTTCAGCCGTGGGGGCGTTATCATGTTACGGTGAATCCCATTATTCCTTGGTAAAAGAGTAGCCTAAGAGTTGGCGGTGGATGGTGATGACTAGCTGCCTTTCCTCTAGCCTTACACTGCTAAATTAGGGATGGCTAGCACAGATAGCCCTCGAGTAGCTTTGTGCGAATTTCAAAAAACAAACTGAAACGTTTATGTGTAACAGAAAGAGTTAGCTATAACTTACCACACATTATTGCAAGTTCGTCATCTCCACGAGGGCAATCTGAAACTCCGTTACACAGCACAGTTTCACTCATACATATTTCACTATCCAAACACTGGTATTCCTCATCATCCAGACATTTCTCTTCCCTGTGCTCATAGAATTTGCGATCAGGGAACAATGATACACCTGGAAATTAAAACAATCAAAAACTCATTGCGTTAAACATTGTTAACCAAAATGTTTTCCAGCCTCATTATTTTTCATTCTTGCTTACAATTATTGAAATTCAAGCGCAGCATGGTTAGGCGGTTTAGGGACTCGACTTATAATTTAAGGGCCACGTGTTCAAATCTCCGTCGCACCAAACATGCTCGCCCTTTATAATGTGACAATCAATCCCGCCATTCGTTGATAAAAGAGTAGCCCAAGAGTTGGCGGTTGGTGGTGATGACTAGCTCCCTTCCCTCTAGCTTTACATTCCAAATTTGAAACGGCTAGCGCAGATAACCCTTGTGTAGCTTTGCATGAAATTCAGAAACAAACAATGTTAAACTATGTATTACTGAAATATTTCAGTGGCTTGCTTGGTCGTTTGTAATGAAATTTCTCGAAATACATTTTTATAACAGGCTTTTTCTATTTATAAATTTAAATTGTCCCTCGAAAGACTGATAATATTAGAATTTGGAGTTTGATTCCTTCAGCAGACACAACGAATAAAGATTTGTACAAAACAAGCAATCAGTTTACTTTAAACGGAAAAAGTACAAATCGCGACCTTAAAAGTGTGTTTGTATAGCAATGAGCTCTCAATAGAAACAAGAACTGTAGAAATGAAAACACTAAAAACATACAATTTTTATTACTTTTTAATAATTTCAAGTCTATCCCACTTTTGAATTATATATAAGAAATAGACAGAAACCAAACTGCTCGCAAAATTATCCATTCATATTCAAAACTTACATATATTTCATATATTAGTATCCAAATGAGGATACTAAACGTACTTGAATTTCAGCTTTTGTAAATTGTAGTTTTTCCATACCGCTTTGCTCATAGGACAGAAGGTCCAGCTCGACACAAAACAAATCCAAACAAATAAAATAAAATATAAAATGTGATTTAAACGAAACATAAAATGTTAATATCAGTGTATTGTCATTATAATATTCTGGTTCTATTATTTAGGCTGTTTTCATTGAGTCATGGCAAAAGAAACTGACTCATAAGAAGGTCTACGTTTAGACCTTGTAACAGCTAAATTAACCACTTTATTTCAGCGTTTTATCAATATACTTTTTTTCTCTGTTTACTTATATCTGCCTATTTCATTAGTATTAAATACATAACAAAACACCATCTAGTAAAATTTTGATACAAGAATTTCTAAAAATGGTTTTCTTTTATTCAAAAGTCTAATAAGTAATTAGAGAGAGAAGTCATAAGAGCATCTCACCTTTTAACTTTTCTTGTTTGACAGCAAACACCAGGAACACCGGTATCAGTAGGAGAACGAAGTGAAACCGAGGTTTTAAAAACATTTCACAGCCGAAATAATATGCGTGACGAACTCGGTTTTAAGTATGTGATATTAAAAAGATTCTTCACAAAATAAAAGAAAAATATATAATTATATTACAGGAACGTTCATAGATATTACGCTTTGAGTTCTAAATACTTAGCAAAGTAAAGAGTTTTTCGGAACGTTGACAGTAGCCTCAGCTGTTGTAAAGACACACTGGGAGTTAGTGATTGTCGCATCTAGTGGTATAACTTCATCGATTGAAGCGTCCACTTTGAAACCACACTTCGTGATACTTAAAATAGCAAATGTCAAAACTAACACGATACGTTTGGACATGCGCACAAATAGGTGAAGCTTTGTCTCTCAACTACTCTGAATTTACCCCTCTCAGACTATCCTATCTCTCTGTATACAATAACTGACTTCAGATTTGAAACAAATTTACAAATTATTAATAAGCAGAAATCAATAATTAATATGCATTGAAATTTTGCTAGAACTATAAATAAAAATATCTAGCGCTAAGATCGCTATTTGTATTGTCCTTATATACTCTTCAAAAAAAGAAATGCAAAAGGCAAAATTTGAAACACATTGTTAACAAGTTTATTCCGGGTAGTTCTGTATGACATGTATGAAACTGCACATTCACTGCTGAACATCTAAAGTCTTCAAAGGCGAAGTCCTCGCTCACTAGTTGAAGTTTAACGCTACCTTGAGCATCAATAACTGCTTGGCATCTCCTGCCCATGGAAGCGATGAGATGACGAATCACATCCTGTGGAATGGCTGTCCATTCAGCCTGCAAAGCTGCTGCAAGCTGAGGTAAAGTCTGCGGTTGAGGTTGTCACCATCGCAGACGTCGGTCCAACTCGTCCCAAAGATGTTTGATGGGGTTTAAATCTTGTGATCTGGAGGGCCAGAGAAGAACATTGATGTTGTGGTGTCTCAAAAAGACAGTGGTGAGTCGGGCTGTGTGAGGACGAGCGTTGACATGTTGAAAAACGTCGTTGCGTTCACCATGATGGGTTGCACATGGGGCCAAAGAATCTCGTCGACGGTTGCGTACGGTCTGATCGGAAATCCTACGCAGCCCTGGTATAATTGAGGCAGTAGACGTTGCAGTGGTGGTCCTATCCCGAAGGTAACGTAACCGGATGTAGCGATCTTGTGCGGGTGTGGTCACACGAGGTCTACCAGATCGTGGACGGTCACGAGTTAATCCATGTTGTTGGTGACGATTCCATAGCCTTGTGATGGTACTTTGGTGGACATTCACAGCTCTTGCAACATCTGATCGAGATTCGCCTGCTTCCAAGTGACCAATGGCGTTGTGCTTCAGTCAGTCTTGGCGTAACTGTATTACGTATCGGTGACTTAACACTGAGCTATGGAAACCGAGAACTTTTATAGGGATTTTGCACATGTTGCACTTGCAGAACATGCAGATTTCTTAAACAAATTTATTGGACACGAATGCGTTTTGGCGAAAAATCCGATGTTTTCCTCCATTTTCAAATTGCACAACTTTTATTGTCATTTTGGTCTGACAATCAGTGCCTTAACACGTGTAACATCACATACTCTGAGCTTGTAACGTTATTACATATATTTCTCTTTAAAATAACAAAAATATCCCTTTTGCGTTTCTTTTTTTGAAGAGTATATGATGTAGTGTATAAATTATTTTCTATGCAATTTCTAAAGATCATTTTCTTGATGTTATTTGAAGTTCCTAATGTTCAAATAACATATTTGTCAACCATGAAACTTATAAGTCATAACATTGTCAATATTTCAAGTAAAGATAATTATACTGCATTAATTTGAAACGCCTTATACGGCCCCCGTTCACGAACTATCATCTTAAGCCAGTGGTTCTTAACCTTTTTCATCGTCTTACCCCTGAGACGCTCCAGGGTATTACTGTGACCCCTATAATAATTTTTGTAATGGTGAAGTTTGCGTAGAGGTAGAATAAAACAAAACTATATAAAGATCCTAATTTATTGAAAATGTTACAAATAAATGACCTTGAGAAATGCTACAAGTGTTAAACAAATACAAAATCCATGGTATTACTGAACATCATACTAAACCTACTTATTCACTCAATGTGAGTGTTGATATAATATATATATATATATAATAAGAAAATATACTAAATACGATGGAAACTTTGATATTTAAATTTTAAGTTTGATATATTAATATTATATAGTTAACAAAATTTAGGCAATTCAAAACGTTGTAATATATGAAAATTTTTACTCAAAATTAGACAGCTGGTTGCGCAACAAGCATCTCGACGAGGTTCAACTGCCGCACTTCAGCGTGTTTCTCACTTGCCATAAAAACTACAAACTACTCCGTGATTTCCCTAATAATTTTCAAATCTTTCATGATCCCCAAAAAATTTTCAAATGACCCCCAGAGGATCACAACCCCAGGTTAAGAACCACTATCTTAAACAAACGCTTATATGAATTAATATTGTTACGCGTTTCCGATTTATTACATTACGTACCGTTGGATATTACTATTTTAAATTTGAATATAGCAGTTTATTAAATGTTAATATACATCAAATTTACAATATTGTTTGTTTGTTTTTTAATTACGCGCAAAGCCACGCGAGAGCTGTCTGCGTTAGTCGTCCCTAACTTAGCAGTGTAAGACTAGAGGGAAAGCAACTAGTCATCACCACCCACTGCCAACTCTTGGATTACTTTTTACTAACGAATAGTGGGATTGATCGTAACATTATAACGCCTCCATGCTAAAAGTGCGAGCATGTTTGGTATGACGGGGATTCGAGTCTGCGAACCTCGAATTATGAACCAAGTGCCCTAACGACCTGGTCATGCTGGGCCGTTTACGATATTTGCTAACAAGACTGATACATGTAACTTTCTTTTTTAACACAAATATATGTTTTAATATACAAAAAATACAATTTATAATAACGGTTATTTGTGTTTTTCTTAGAGCAAAAGGACTCAAACCCCTAGTTTTAGCGTTTAATTCTAGCGGGGAACAATGGTTATTACTGGTAGTTATTACAAATGATAGTTTATATACAAGAATTTTACAAACTTACAAGCAATACTGAATCTTATATTCGATCCAGAATAGAATATTTTATCGACGATCTCGGTCCACGATGAGCAAATTAATGCTGAGTTAATAATGTTACATCTATCTTAAGTTAGCCATTTCGGATATTTAATATCCTCGTATAAATAATAACGTCAGAAGTAATTTACCGAAGATGATCGGTTTGTAATGTTCGAAATCTATAAATGTTTCTGGTTTAATTCTGAAGTTTTCCGAGAAATTATATCTTCCAAAACCTATAGCACACTAACTGTAGCTGTCCAATAATAATAATACTATTTGTCTCTCATCATATCGGTTTTTATATACCATTTACGCAAGACTCTAAAACATTCACCAAAGTTCGCTTGGCAACAATACTGTCAATCATTGGTACTACATACACACCTAATACATTGTTGATTCTTATATCCAAGAACCTTTTACAAATTTCGAGAACAATCAGAGCTTCCACAATACACAATCAAGAATATATGTCACATGCAAAAAGAAAGCTATACAGAAATTAGGCACTAAAATAAATATACAACAGTAAATCTGTTACAATAAAAGGCTCGACATGACCAGGTGGTTAAGGCGTTCGACTCGTACTCCGAGGGTCGGAGGTTCGAATCCCCGTCGCGTCAAACATGCTTGCCTTGGAGGCGTTATAATGTGACGGACAATCCCACTGTTTGTTGGTAAAAGAGTAGCCCAAGAGTTTGCAGTGAGTGGTAAAGACTAGCCGTCTTCTCTCTAGTCTTACGCTTCTAAATTAAGGTTGGCTAGCGCAGATAGCCCTTGCGTAGCTTTTCGCAAAATTCTAAACAAACCAATTACAATAAAAAACACGTATGCTTTTAATACACTAATGTCTTATTTCACTAAATAAACATTTTAATAGAAACAAATTACATTTTTTCATTTCGCAAAAGACAACTTCTAATAGCTTAGAAGTCGAAATTAAATGCGCGTAACCGTGAGTTTATTTATGTATTTTGTTTTTGTTTTAGCACAAAGATCTGTCCACAACGGGGAATTGTAGTCCAGATAACAACATTGTTAAATCTGTAAACTTATAAACGCACTTTCGAAAACATCAATACATGAGCTTTCCTGAATGTAACTCATTTCTGACGTCGGTTATCAGCTCAGGATAATCTTATAACGAACTAAACATAATGGATTGTTTTATCCGATTAAAATTCAATGGGAAGCAACACTTCGTTTTCCCATAACGTCTGTGGTTACACAGCTGATTCAAACAAAAACATATTGAATTCGAATATTATCTGTATAAAATTCCCCATTCAATTTAGAATATTTTTAAAGTTCCTGGATTTACAATAAGTATTTAGAATAATGTTTAATGTTCCTGGATTTACAATAAGTATTTGTTAGCTCATGTTACTGTTTCCGCGGATACAGCAGAAAATTAAATATTTCCTCGTAATTCATGTACTATAGATTTGAAATATGTTTCATTTCACTCTCATGGAAACAAACATGTTATTATATTTCTTCGTGGAAAACAAATCTCCTTACAAGTTTTTTTTTATTTAGTAAAAGTAAATATTTTATTAAAAATGTCATTTTCCTTTTTTTCTTGTTCAATAAACTTCCTGCCATAAAAATATGATTGCACTTTATTGACTGGTATAGATTGGTGGTGAGGGCGCTCGACTCACGATCTGTAGGTTTTGACTGCTATATATATACATATGTAAAAACGGCTGGTTTGGGTTGAGAAATTTTTTTTTATGTGGAGGAGCGAACAACGTTTCGACTTTTTTCGGTCATCGTCAGGTTCACAAAGAAAGAAAGAGGTAACTGAACGATAGCTGACCACGTGTTTAAAGGGGGTCGTGTAACTGAGTATAGGAATGTAGAGGGCGTGCTGAAATGTTTGACTATATTGTATTATAAATATAGGTATAAAGGTGCTCCTTTGTATTGGTTTATTTTGGGCTTGAGTTGATATCCCACCACTGAGTAATTTATTCCCTCCAACCGTGTGGGTGTTGTAAGTCCCTCTATACGATTACAATAATACGAAAGTTAAAGGTGAGTATCGTTGATTATCTATCTCCCTTCCCTCTAGTTCATAGCTTCTAAATTAAAAGAGGCTCGCGCATATGGCCTTCGCGTGGCTTTTCGCGAAACTCAACAAAGAAACTTTTGTTATACTCTTATACTTTTGTCATCTATACAGATAGAGAGATATTACACAATGTCAAACAAAAATATGTTCGTAATTCCTAGTTTCAGTATAAGCTGCCAGGTTATAGTCGTAGAATAAATATTATTTTAAACTGTTTCTATTTTATGCCCCCACTAGCTCAGCAGTAAGTCTGAAGGCTTATAACACTTTGAACTTGACCATAAATAAATTATATTTCATATAATGTTTGGAAAGTTTCAAGTATCGGTAAAAACACATTTTTATTTTCAAGTTGCATGAAATATTTATCGATATACTTTACACAGTAACAAATAATTAAAAATTGTTAATTTAATATGAAAGTCTCTAATCACTTACTCTAAAGTCAGATTGTACATCGGAGGAATAATGGGTTGTAGTCGTTTCCGCAAAAACGAGCTCCGTACCATGAACCACCAGGTGCGTTAGAAAAGTGACGGTGAAATCCACTTGTTCTGTCAAACAAAAGCTGTCCAAGAGTCGTGGGTAAGGACTGTTGACCAGCTAGCTGCGTTTTTGACCTTTTTATTGAAATTTAGGACTGCTCATGCGCAGATAGGTTTTTGTGCAATTTTGTATGAAAAATCCGAAACAAACAAAACAGACCAATCCTTAAAATTTTCTCTTCATTCAACTAGGGAAACTTTTTCTGTTGTCGAGTGTGTTGCTGTTAACAATGTTTTAATGTACTAAAATATAAAAACTAGGAGTGTTTTGTTATCTGTATCTATTCATGTGATACATACTACAGCTTATTTAAGGTAGGGTTATCCAAAGTTCTTACATAACCGGGTAAGTCGGTAGCCAATTAGCCTGAGAAGGCTAGGTTTAAAGTTAAGAGAAAAAAAAGAATAGTTAGTTTACTAAAGTTACAAAAAAACACAGCAAACATTTAAAGCTGATTGTAATACAAAAACATATCTTTCTTATTGTATTATAATGATCTGCACGCATAAGGAATTTCCTGAAAACGTTGCACAGTATAATAATATGCCTTATGTCGTCAATGCATTTTATCTAATATCATAGTTCATTACAGCCAAAAATAAGTTTCAGCAACCGTATCGTCTCAGAGCTCGTTAAACTTCTTCAGAAAAAGAAAGAAGACGCTTCATAACAATTATTTGTTACAACCGGAAATCTGGCTATTCTTAATTATATATATTTATATAATGTATATAAACATGTGTTGTTTATGCATTTAGCTTTAGATCGTGATATTGCTTTCGTAAATTGTACAACGTATTTTAATTAAAGCTAAGCCGTATTTGTCGTAGTCTTGATTGCTTGGAACATGTTCAGTTTCTGCTGCTTTAGTTTTTACTGCAAGCAAAGAATTTTCGTAAGATATTCTGGTTGTGTGTTCACGACTGGGGAAAGCTCTTTGTAGTTTTTGTAGTTTCCTTCTCTTGTTGCAATGTTTTTTGTTTTTGCTTTGTGTGGTGAGGTTCGATTCCTTTCAGTAGGCTCAGCAGATAGCCCGATGTGGCTTTACTATAAGAAATTTGTTTTTCTTTTGGAATTTCGCACAAAGCTACTCGAGGGCTATCTGTGCTAGCCGTTCCTAATTTAGCAGCGTAAGACTAGAGGGAAGGCAGTTAGTCATCACCACCCACCGCCAACTCTTGGGCTACTCTTTTACCAACGAATAGTGGGATTGACCGTCACATTATACACCCCCACGGCTGGGAGGGGGAGCATGTTTAGCGCGACGCGGGCGCGAACCCCCGACCCTCGGATTACGAGTGCACGCCCTAACGCGCTGGGCCATGCCAAGCGCTGCTATAAGAAAACACACACGCTTTGTGTGGTTGTAAGTTTTGTTTTATTTCATTCTTGTGTGGTTTTGTACGAACCGCTGGTGCATATGCATATGTGGATTAGTCGATATTGATGCATAGGTATATGTGGGTTAGTCCAGGTAATAATGACATTTTTGGCACTGGTTGGTGTATGTCGTTTTGCTTCTTGGTCTGTTTGCTATTATGTGTATTGTAGAAACGTATTTTGATGTTCTCGTATCTTGGACATCATTTGGAACAGTATGGGTTTTCATGTTTTTGGAGGCACATAGAATTACACATTACACAGTCCATTACACATCGTGAAAGACATTTACAAGCTGCCGCTATATTACTTCCTGTATTAATTCGATGTCTAGGCTGCAAGGTGCGCCATTGTTAAAAGAGAATGATTAGATCACTTGCTTCAGCCCCTTTTACTAGAACCCTTCTTTTAACATGACGTTTCATTCCTGAGGTTTTAACATTTGGTTTACAGTGCTTTACTTCCTATGCTAGCAGTGGCTCTTTCTATGAGCCAGAGATACCTTGAATGATAATAGTGTTTGGATTGCCGTGAGTATTCTTTTCTTTCTTGTTAATATTTAACACATTTTTGTTAATTAGTGGCTTTCATTGTCGTGACGAGTGTAAAACTACCAGTGTACAAGTGTTTGTCTGTTTCTTCTTGTAACTGTAATCGTACATTGGTATCTTAAGTGTGTTTCTATACGTGTTTTTATTTGTGTATCAGAACATGAAGGTTCTGGTTCTTCGGCTACTATTTTGGTTATCTTGATGGCCATACTGTTATGTATATATTCTTCATTGTATATTTTGGTAGCTTCGCATGTGTTTCTGTTTCCTTATTCTTCACAAATTTTCATTTTCTTTCTCATGTTCATATACTGTTTTTTAACTATTAATACCAATGAATTTAGTTACGGGCCTAGTCGCAATTTAGTTTACTTATCTAGTTTCTTTTTAGGGACATTTAGACTTGTCTTTGACGAAAGAAGTTATCTACACTAACCAAGCTTTGAAGATTGTCCCCTCTCTTCGCTTGTGATGACTGTTTGCTGTGTCGTAGACTATTTTTTCACAATTTACGTGTAGATCTCGAAATTTGCCCGGCATGCCCAAGTGGTTAAGGCGTTCGAACCGTAATCAGAGGTTCAAATCCCCGCATGCTCACCATTTTAGCCGTGGGGACGTTATAATGTTACGGTCAATCCCACTATTCGTTGGTAAAAGACTAGACCAAGAGTTGGCGGTGGGTAGTGATGACTAGCTGCCTTCCCTATAGTCTTACACTGCAAAATTAGGGACGTCTAGCGCAGATAGCTCTTGTGTAGCTTTGCGCGAAATTAAGAACAAACAATTTTGAAAGCCTGTAATGTTAGCACTGACTGCCCAAGGCGTTTCAGAAGCTAGCCACTGTCTCGTCACGCGATTACCAGTAAATGAGTTTGTTGTCGAACCAAGATACATTTTATTATTTTTATATGTTGATTATGCTTCAGTAATTATTTGTTTAGAGTTCTTTTTAGGTAAGGAAAGTGCAGGTGCGTCTCTACTGTCGAAAAGCTAGAGCGAGAATCGTACGACGTATTGAATGTGTCCAGGACATGCATGGCCAAGTGGTTAAGGCGCTCGACTCGTAATCTGAAAGTCGCAGGTTCGAATCCCCGTCACACCAAAATGCTCGCCCTTTCAGCCGTAGGAGCTTTACAATGTGATGGGCAATTCCACTATTCGTTGGTAAAAGAGTAGTCCAAAAGTTAGCAGTAGGCTACCTTCCCTCTAGTCTCACACTGAAATTCAAAAACAAACAAATAAATGTGTCCAACGTCTGTTTTCGAAACTGGTGGGTCGAAAACATAATATGTAAAGTAAATAATTCACTTATTTACTGAGATATGTCGGCTTGTCACTATAGAAACTTAATTAAAGTAAGTAAGTAAATTATTTTTCATTATAAAACTTAAAACAATAAAAAGAGTACTGAGAATGCTTGAGATAAAATGTTTTTTTCTTGAGAAACGTCATATGAAAGAAATGAGGAATGCCAATTTCCATGTTTTTAAGTATAGGAATTGACCATTCAGTCTATTTTTATATGTTCAATAGTTTGTTGGATTAAACGATTAAAATACGCATGAAACATCTTGTCTTTTCTCGATTCATTCTCGAAGAAGCTGAGAACGTAACACGAGACGGCTAATTGCAAAGAGCGTGTGTGAAACATCGTCGAAAGCACAATTTCTAAAGAAACGATTTCAATACTTCAGTTGTCTACTTAACAAAGTAGCTTGCTAACACCAATTTCAGGAACAATAATCTTTTCGTTAAGACGGGTGTTTATTTTTAGGTAACAATGAGTTACGACGTTTCTATTTTACTTGATACTCGCTGGAAAATATTTTTTATTGTTGTAGAGAAAATGAACTTCTAGTAACCAGGATGAATCGCCATGTCTATTACACTGTACTATTTTTTGTACAATTATACGAAGATTCCCTAAACTCTTTTGCATTCAAAAAGCAGTTTTGTAGATGAAATTTCTTCAATTATTTTCCAACACTGAGCACGTGTTGCTTAAAATACGTTTAAATGTGAAATATTTAAATAGTGTGCTAATTTTTCAAGAATTAATAGTGATTTTATTTAACTAACCTGAACACACACATGTATATACGAAGCTTCATTGGTTTAAAATGTTAACCCAATTTTGTTATTCAGTTGTAACTATCATAAGCTATATATACATACACAAGATAAATACGAAAAGAAATAGATACTAGTTAAACAAGTTCATTTGAATAAGCAACGGTATAGTGGTCACTTGCCCAAAAGGATTGTTTAACGTCACGTGAGGTTTATAAAATATGAACTGAAATCTCTATACGTGCACTGTTGGTAGCGTGTTGGTAATCCTTATTTGTGTGGTATTCAAGCAATGTTAACAACTATGTGTTTCCAGTGTGTATATAATCAAAATAGGGATACAGGTGGCCACGAGGTCAACGTTTATTATACTTTATTAGAACTTCAAATATATTTGTTTAAAAGTTATCATCCTCGTCTACACATGTATCACAAGAGGGCACTAAGTCATAGCAACTTTAGGTAAGGTAAAAAATAAACTCTTTGAGATCCGGTTAAGCCTTGGAAAATTGTGAACATATTATTCACTAGGGTGTATTAAATCTTATATAACGTGTTTCAAACTATTACACAGTAGGCAAATGTAAGATTTAGCTGTGGCAACATTAAAAAGAAATATTACAGCAAATACATTTTTGAATTTAGTGATTTTATTTTCTCAGTTGCTGAAACCTTTGTAAAAACAAACTCTAATAAAATTGTGTTTCTTTTTGGTCTTATCCTTACAGCGAAACATTGCGCAATTTTAAAATAATGTCACAGTAATATATTTGAATAATATTCTCGTATAACGTCAAAGGATTTTATTGTTTAATTTTCTTATATACAGCTTACGGTTTCGATAGAAATATAATATAACAAATTGCTCCAAATATGGTCAATGCATTTTGATCTTCAAGTTTTACGTATTTCTATAAAGTTATTAATTATAGACTTTCCTTATTTAAAAGTAATATAAAGAAATGTTTCGGGTGGTTTAGAGGTTGATCTTACGGACTCACAACGCCAAAAATCAGCGATCGATTCTTCGCAATGTATAGAACACAGATAGTTCAATTATAGCTTTGCGCAAAAAACAAACAATATTTAGATATTTTAAAAAAAGAAATTAATAGATCAGTTTATGTAATTTCATAGTCCAAGAAAGAATACTTAAGCTTTTTTCATTTGGAATTGGTATTTATTTCTTTTGTTCTTGAAATAGATGGACTGAACTTCGTTCAATGATTTGATTATTTGTTCACCATAGGAAATCAAACGTATATTTTGGGGTTGTAAGTCCATCCGTAAACTTACTGCTGTGCTGACTCAGTTGTTAGCGTGTCATACTGTGGGTGTGAAGGTCCATGGTTCGATCTCTGCTACCTTAAAAAAAAATCTTTTTCCTCAATTTTGGGTAATTGTTGTGTTATAAGAATGGCGGATACATCACGCTGTTCGTTCAGTTCAGAGAGGACTTTCACTGTGGGTGGTATTGACTAGCTGTCTTTCCACTAGTCCTTTGCTTTAAAATTAGTGACGGCGAGCGCAGATATCCCTCGAGCCACTTTGTGCAATCGAACCTGTAACGTTTTTAAATATTTAAGATATATTTTTCCAAAATAAATCCTTGTAACTGGTCTCTCAGATCCTGGATAAAAAACAAACTAAACATTAACTGAAGATAGGACAAGAAAGCGGAAACCAAATTTAAAAGCTGCAATGATTTTATATAAAAACGCTTTATTTTTTACCAATCTCTCCCTCCTTCTTTGGCCCGGCATGGCCAAGTGTGTTGAGACGTTCGAGTCGTAATCCGAGGGTAGTGGGTTCGAATTCACATCGCATCAAACATGCTCGCCCTGTAAGCCGTGGGGGCGTAATAATGTTACGGTCAAATCCAATATTCGTTTGGAAAAGAGTAGCCCAAGAATTGGCGGTGAGTAGTGATAACTAGCTGTCATCCCTCTAATCTTACAATACTAAATTAGAAATGGCTAGCGCAAATAGCTCTCGTGTAACTATGCGCGAAATTCAAAAACAAATCAAAACAAACCCTCTGAGCTATCATAATACTTGGTAGCTGTTTCTAGATACATGGTTCTATGACTTAAGGATATCTTGTATAAAACATAAGAAAACTAAATAATTAAAAACTTGTAAAATAATTTTTGTTATCCAGCCCTGTGTGGGCCGTAGCTATAATTTAATGATTTATCACTATCCTTTTTTATCAGCACAGGTAGTTAAATATTTAACTCGTATCTGAAGGTCGCAGATTCGAATCCCGGTAACACCAAACATGGCCCTTTCAGCCATGGGAGCGTTATGATATGTAGGTCAATCCAACTATTCGTTGGTAAAATAGTCGTCAAAGAGTTGTCTGTGAGCTGTGCTGACTAGCTACGTTCACTCTTGTCTAACACTGCTAAATTAGAGACGGATATACCTCGTGTAGCTTTACGTGACATTAAAAAAAACTGCAAACAATCAGCACACTAAGCTCAAACAAATGTAATAATAACCACAAAACGGAAGTCACAGAAGTTGTCCAGCGCATATTTATTCTATTGTAAGTATCAGCGACACTTGTTCTCTTGTATAAAGTTATTAAAATGTTTTATCTTCCTTTAAAAGGAAAAATTACTGCCGTTGACAAAAATACAACCTATGATGATAAATAAACAGGTAAAGTACAGATAAAGATGTCTAATCATTTGGCAACGCTCGGGTAAACTCTAAATTCCAAGACCTCCTCCAAGATGTAAAGCTTCCATCTTAAAATAATGATTGTAATAATATGTCTGTGCTAAAAGTGTCTAAAAAAATATTTTACTTCGGCATAAAAGTTGTACTGCTTGATATATGGTGCAACATAAGACAGTACTTAAGGAAAGTTATTTCGGTACGTATTTGTAAAAACTGTTTAACTGTGACTGTAACAAGATGGTAAAAAAGCTAAACAGCTTGTTACGTGAATTAGCCCCAAAACACAACGATTCGTTACTGCTAAAAGAAGAACCTCCATTGAAAATACAAATTAATTCACGCTAATTTAGGGCTTCAAAGCGAAACAAGGATAGTTTCACAACTTTCAGTAAGAGAAGCCGAGAATGGCTTAATAGCTAACGTATCGGATGAACTATGAATCTGCAAGTCTAACACTTGTGATTCTTTTTCGCAAAATAATGATGATGAATTGCGATCTGCATTTTTTGTTGTAGGTGCGTTATAATAGTGACAAAAAAATCCCAATAATAAGTCAGACAAGAGTAACCAAAGAGTTGGTTGTTAAGTCCTGTTCACTTGCTGCTTGCCCTCTAGTCGATCAATTCCAGATTAAGGATAGACAATGCAGATAACATTTGAGTACCTAGCGTGCATATCGGTAAACGATAAACCAAGCTCTGTATCGCATAACCGGATGAAAGTCCAACAACTGAAAGTGTACGAGCGGTAATAAATACGAGACAAATGGAAGTACGTAGTCACATGAGACGAGTCGTATCTCTACAGGTTTGGTCACGATATTAATACCCTAGTGGTAACAAAACATATTTTTAAAACTGTACGAGTTATTTATGGTGGTTGCGTGTTACAGTTTTGATGGAAAGCTAAACACCCAAAGAGTCGAGTTTCTGTTAAGGCGAACTCTGAATAATATCAAGAAAGCTTGTTGATACCATAATACAGCGAGGAAATACCATGTTTTTCAGATGTCAGTAGGATATGGCACAATCAAAATATGCAAATAACTGAGCTACATGTCCGAGTCACCATGCAAATTCCCTTATGAAATGTACTTACAAACTAGAATTAATGTTACACGTTTGTTTCGTAGATGTACGAGCTGAAAAATCGGAGGCACCTTCTATGAGGTTCTCAACTTATGAGTTGCCTCAGAAGGAAGTTTCTTTGTCCAAACTCGGCTGATTGGCTTTGGAAAAGATGTAAAGAGTAAAAGGAAACATTGGCATCTAGAATGTGCTCAGTATCGTCATTCAGTGAAAATTGAGTCGCATACTAGTAGTGAGTGATTAGTACAGAACACAATTAACGATTTAAGAAAGTATTTTAAGACGTAAGCACTTATCTTTCTTTCGTTACCGTAGATTGTGAAGACTTTGGAATAGATAAGCACAAGTAGATTAGCGTATTTTGTGATTTTGTTTAGTGTAGCATCTGAGAAAATAAATGATTACCACTATATATTTATATCTCTATATATCGCTGTTGTGCTACAAATACATTTTGAAAGTTATTTTTATCATGTTGGTGTTCATAACATTTAAACCCTTATGTTTAAAAGTTTTAAATACTACATTTCGTAACAGTATAGCATTAAGCTATTTACTTGAGAAATAAAATGCATTTCTCATACAGTTAATTTGACCATGTAAACAAATTAAGGTAAAATTAGCTTTGAACTTTAGTATACAGATGTAATTTATCGAGTACTTTAACGAAGGTCGGATTCTTAAACCAATTCCCAGATTGTCAAGTAAACACCTTAAAAAGAATTTGCTTTTTAAAATTATAAACAATGTTAATTTAAGCTTGAAAATGGTTTTGTTTAAAATTTTCATAACGCCTTGTGCAAGATAGCACTTGTAAATCAATACAAAACAATAAACACGTAAAAATAAAGCATTAATTAAAAAGCTCATATTTCCGCCAAGGAATCCAAACGTGGCTAAATGTGACACTTGAAAAATCATGTAATGTACAGACAAATCAAAAATTGTCTTAATCACTCAATAAGACTTATAAGATGATATCTTTGTATCAAGTCTAATGTAAATTGGTTAAATATGACCGAATAACTGACCCAAATCCCCCCAAATGATGTTTTTATGAGCCCTACCCTCACAAAAAGAAGCAAACTAGGAGACTGTTTTGTAAGTCAATGTATTGAGCGCATGAGAATCAACATTTGTATCTTTGGATGGCTTCTCTGAAAGGCTAAATTAAGAGATATAAGAGAAGTCTTGGTGTAAAGTTATAACTATACCAAAGTTATAACTCACCCAACCAAGTTTCAAGCCAATAAATGAAGAAATAACAGTCGATTAAAAGAAGTAGAAAGGGAAACAACAGAAAAACAGCACAAAACTGCGAAGACATGTGTTATGTGTTATATAAGGCTATGTAACATAATTGTTAATTTTTCTTGTTTCTGGACAAAAAGTATTGTTTCCCAATTGCTTATGCCTAAAGCAAATGTA
Organism: Carcinoscorpius rotundicauda; assembly: GCA_011833715.1. Lineage (NCBI taxonomy): Eukaryota > Metazoa > Arthropoda > Merostomata > Xiphosura > Limulidae > Carcinoscorpius > Carcinoscorpius rotundicauda. Next base: position 50,935,196 of record CM022396.1, on the reverse strand, counting down.
AAAGACCTATTTTTCTCTTCAAACTTCGCTTTTGTGACATGGGAACGTATAACGAAAACATGATGGGAGACTATATTTGGGAGCTGATGCGAGGAGATGATTTACATTACAATCGTAAATCTCGAAAAACTACTCACTTCTAAACATTTTTGTATAACTTTAGTATAAATACATGTAAATCTTGATTCATATGATGTTTTATTCAGACTTTTTGTAAATAAAGATATGCAAATTTGCCTATTTTTATATAGAATATAGGTTAATTTTTAAATTTCATTATCCGAGTCACAAAACCAAAGTTTGAAGGGAATAATGGCCATTTTCTGTAATTTTACAACATACGCAATTAAGAAATAACACATACTATCCAGGAACAAAATTTGTGTTACAGGTAATCAAAGAGAAATTTACTGTAATAACATGAACCTGCACTAATACACTACTTCTCGTAAAATGTACTTTTATAACATAAACGTCCACTAATACAGTGCTTTCCGTAAAATGTACTATAATAACATGAACGTGCAATAATACACTATTTCTCGCAAAATCTTTGTTAATCACAAAACTAGATTGTACACTTAAAACCTGAGCTTTTACCATTTTAATTTAGAAATACTCGTACAGATATACAGAACATGGTTGCCTGGTAACCACTGGAAAAGTATTTCCATGACACCTACAGTAAAGAGCAGAACAATGTATCGAAAAAGTTTATTAGAACACGTGTGGCATTTAATAAAATTCCTAAAGTATTAAAATTTCTAATATTATTGTTGACCTCAATGACTTTTCAATATAAAAGAACACAAAAATAAATAAAATAATAAGGTTACATAAAAAATAGAATATTTAATAAATACGTTGGGAATCAAATAAAAAGCACTATAGTGGAAACTATTTGGACAATAATTAATATTGTCCAAATAAAATTAGGGGTTATTTCTAAATATATTCACAAAAATATTAAGAACACAAAAAAACATTTGTAGAGTGGGAATGTCACAGGTAGAGAACTTTTTATTTATAAGCGGTATGTCTCCGGATTTACAACGCTAAAATCAGGGGTTCGATTCCCCTCGGTGGGCTGAGCAGATAGCCCTATGTGGCTTTGCTGTAAGAAAACACAAACACAGATTTTGTTTATAATGAGAACTGTTAGTGGAAACATGGTACCCCGTTAATACAGCGATAAGTTTACGAATTTACAACGCTGAAATCAGCGGTTCAATTTCCCTTGGTGGACTCAATCCCAAATAAACCGATGTGGCTTTGCAATAAGAAAACACACATGCACACACACTTGAAAAATGCAGAGAGTTTTTGTCACTTACCTTTCTGCTCTCAAATTATCACCTGTTACACTTTCTTTAACGCGACTTACTGCAGATCTCTTTCTAGGAGTTTCAATTATATGCTCTTATTTTACAATGCTATTAAGTACCAAAAATATCCGTGTTGTAGAAATGCCAAACCAGCGATTCGAGCACATCTTTATCATTTAAGAGCGTGAATGGCAATACATTTTCGACCATATCGCACTACCAACTAAGTGTCAAATAAAGTCAAATGTAGTTGTGATACATTCCATTCCACTTCAATTTTTTTAGGCTGTGGCTCTATTGTAATATAATGATTTAGATATACAATATATTTTTAATATAAAATACTCCACCCGAATAGTAAAGCAGAGAGCTAATTTTAGGCAAGCAGTATCATTCTTTTTGTGGTTATAATAATTTCCCGGTGGGCTAGCAGTAAGACTTCGGACTTACAACCCTAAAATTAGGGATTCAATTCCCTTCGTTAGGTACAGCAGATATCGCGATGTGGCTTTGCTGTAATGAAACACACGCATGCATATAATGTTACGTTGTTGGAAATTAAATTCATAATATCATTAGTGATTCCACTTCTTTAACTAACACAAAAAATTCTCGTAAAATAATTCATTTCGGTCTACAAGTGCAGTTCACTCAAAGTCTCACGTCATTTATAAGTTGTATTTTCTTCGACAAAAATATCTAATGTCCTTGTATAAATATTAACTTCCAAAATTAATTATTTGATGTTAAACGATTTATAATGTTTGAAATCAACAAACGTTCCTGGTCAAATATCAATAGGTCCGGATTGGTAACGTTTATCACAGTTATAGCTTCCAAAGTTTATAGTACACTAAGTGTAGCAAACCAACAATATCAAACTATCTTTCGACGCGTCAATTTATAAACTTTAGACGAGATTATCGAAAGTTGAGTTAGCAATAATACGCTAGTATGTTTGTAAAACGTGCTGTTGATTCTGGATAGTATGTGTTATTTCTTACTTGCTTATATTGTAAAAGTACAGAAAATGGCCATTATGCCCTTCAAAATTCGAGAACCCTTACAAATTTAGGAAATTAGGCAAGAATTTTGCAATACACGTTTAACAATATAAGTTACTTGGCTTTTTAAATAAATAAATAAATATATGTGTGTGTAACTAAAACGTCGATTTTAAAATAAATACATATATATTAGTAAATCCCTTACAATTCACAATAGAATATTACCTTACGTATGAAAGTTTTTCCATTTAATGCTTCTAAGTTAATAAAGCCTGGCATGGCCAGGTGGTTAAGGCGTGCGACTCGTAACCTGAGGGTCGTGGGTTCACATCCCCGTCGCATCAAACATGCTTTCCTTTTCAGCCTTGGGGGCGTTATAATGCTACGGTCAATCCCACTTTTCGTTGGTAAAAGAGTAGCCCAAGAGTTGGCGGTGGGTGGTGATGACTAGCTGCCTTCCCTCTAGTCTTACACTGCTAAATTAGGGACGGCTAGCACAGTAGCTGTGTGAGAAATTTAAAAAAAATCCCGTAAAACCCATATAGTTTTGTAATTTTAATGGTTCCTAAATGATTGTACAATTTATAATCTATTGTAGTTTTTTATTTTAATCGATCAGTTTTATATTTGAAAATCTACCTGTAAAAAAATAGTATTCGTAATACAAAACTGTCGTATTATAACAATTACTTGGCATGGCCTAGCGTGTTAAGGCGTTCGACTCCCTGGCGTATAATTGTGCGAAATTCAACACAAACAAACAACTACAAAAATTATATAATAAAAATACATACGTCAAAAGTTGTTCTAATTATAGCTTCCGAAGTTTATAACATACTAACTTCATATGCATTCACTAAACGTTTCTATATTTTATTCAGGAACAATATACTACTTACAATTAACTGATAGACTCACCATAACAATCTATATACTTTTAAACACTATCCGCAGAACCATACATCCCATTGTATTGTTGATCACCAATGGTTCGGCTGCTAATCTGAAAGTTCGTAATGCTAACAACCGAGTTTCATAATCGATGATAGGTACAACACAGATAGTTCAGTAAACAGCTTTGTGCTTGATTACAAACAAGCAAACCATTGTTTTACAAAACACATATAAAAAAATTAATACTTTATTACAAATTGTGGGTCTAGCAGTGTAAGTACTAAATCCCTCTTGAAGAAGTCGTAGAAAGAAAACGTAGAGTGAAATAAATATAACTTCATTCTGGAGTTTATGGTCGTTTTTCATCGTACGAAAGAAGGCACAATTGTTTGGCTTTACGAAAAGACTGGTTAGACGTAGATCAACAACAGACTTGGATAAAGAGTGATTAGCCCTAGATTAACAAGAAAATTGGATAAGGATTGATTAGCGTTAGATTAACAACTGACTTGGATAATATTCTGCTATGCTAATGTTTTATAGAAGTTACAAATTTAGTAAACAGTACTCTCCCAATTTACTCCCATTTTAACAGGTATAATAACACACAAGTACTACTGTTAAAAATGTATAAAAAATCCTGTGGTAATTATAGCTTATCAGTATATATGTGTGTGTGTAATCAGCTAATCACACTTTCACTAAAAGAACTATGCATAAGAATAATATTCAAAATAAGATTAATAGTTTTGTAATGAGTATTCCAACACAGAGCCTTGGTATAGTTCTAAATACTACAGATAAACGAGACAGATTAATTAGTGCAAGAAATATGCTGATTTATTTAGAAGTAAAAATAAGCCGAATAACTTGTTTAGTGTGGCTCACTTTACACTTGGAAATTTATGTATGATCAAGTATTGCAAGGAAACTGATTTATTTGTTAATTAGCTTGTCAGTTAGCTCATGCACCTTATGATCGCCCGCGAATGTTACGTAAGAATTTCATGAATACTAAAAGGCTAATGAAGTTCTTACTGCAACTCTATATTAATCGCGTGATTTATAATCACCAACTAGCGAGTATCTTCCACCGTGGATTCATTTTCATGAAGCTTAGTAGTTTCTTAGTTATTTCTAATTAACCTGAATGAAAGCTAAACCAAACTATTTAAGTGGTGTATTTATATTCCAGCCCAATCAATTTACAAAAACCTAAATGTTCATCAGCAGATGAGACAACATAAATTAAATATAATATTTTGGAAATTCTCAAACTTATTGGATTGGCTCAATCCGTTAGTGCCCCAATTAATAACACTATGTAACACAAATTTTGTTCCTGAATAGTATGTGTTATTTCTTATTTGCTTATATTGTAAAAGTACAGAAAATGGCCATTATGCCCTTCAAACTTCGCTTTTGTGACCTGGATAATGAAATTTAGATATTAACCTATTTTCTATGTAAAAACGGGCAAATTTGCACATTTTCAATCACATAAAGTCAGAATAAAACAACATATGGATCAAGAGTTGCATGTATTTATACTAAAGTTATACAATAATGTTTAGAAGTGAGTACTTTTTCGAGATTTGCGACTGTAATGTAAATCACTTTCACGTATCAGCCACCAAATATAGTCACCCATCATGTTTGAGTTATACGCTCCCAGGTCACAAAAGCAAAGTTTGAAGAGAAAAATAGGTCTTTTACATTTACTTTAGGCATAAGCAATTGGGAAATAACACTTTTGCCCAGGAACAAGAAAAAGTAAAAAATTTGTTGCAAAGTGTTATTATTTTTTAGATGTATTGATTTATTATGCTTCAAACCGAAACATTAATTAAGGAAAATTTCGAACTTGTTTCTAATATTTGTCAGAATCGCTCCAGCAACATACTTTCTGCGTATATTGACTTCATATAACGTCACAATTTTATCAAGACTTTTCGTACTTCAAGAACTGTAGCTTAAGTAAATATTGCTCTGATTATAAATAAATGTTTAATGACAACTGTTTCAGCAGAATGATTTGAAAGTTGCAGTTTTAATTATATTGTTATAATATTTACTGCATGACGTCATTTGTTCAGTTACCTGTCACGTGATAAAAATCGACCAATTAGATTATAATCTTATTACAATTTACATATCTTACAATAAAATTAATTTAGAACTGATACGACACTTCGAATACTGGTGCAGTTCGATAAGTTACACAAATGTTTAGAGCAAATAACATTCAAAATCCTACAATATATATTTTTTTAAATTCTAGAATTGATTGTAGTTACTTATTCACGTAAATATCAATCTGTGTGAATTTTATAGATTATTTAGGTATGGCTAAACAAAAACAATTCAAAGATGAATAAATATTTAAAAAAATTATAAAATATTTTATGAAAAACATGTCAAATGTTACAAAACTATCAAATCACCTTTTTCTTTGTGTTAATCGCACTAACCTGTCCTTAAATCCAATACCTAAATTCTAGGGATTTACAACGCTAAAGTAAGGGTTCGATTCCCGTCGGTAGACTCAGCAGATAGCCTGATGTGGCTTTGCTATAAGAAAACGCACACACATTTCCAGAACTGGTTGAGACGGGGATTTGGGAGTGCAAACATGAAAACAACTACTTTAATAAGCCCTACTTTTTCGAAACAAAATTTAATGATAAACATCAGACGAAATTTTTATATGAATTCAAGATACTGCAAGAACAATATTCTATTTGCCATGCGAAAGTTATCTTAGGTATGGTATTCTGGAGCTAAAGTTACAATAGATTTACGATAAAATATTAAAGTGCAACATTCAATGAGGCGTTATTTAACGAATAGTACGAACATTTGTTTTGCTTCAATTTCTTTAATTTAATGAAGACTTTAAAATGAGCATCATTGTGTGTACTTTTGCTAATATTAGAATAAATCGGTGTTGTTATTTTTTTCCAGGTTGTGATAATGAAGAAATTAAATTGTAGTGTCATGTTTGAATATTTTCGACCTACTTAACTCTTTGTGTAGAATCAGATTTTCCAACTCGAAGAAATAAAAACGTGCAAACTTCACCTGTTGTTTCCATTCTGAGTTGGCAGTCTCAGTTTTCATTTCAGTTAGAAACCAAATAACCAAGACATTTACGAACTTTATTTTGTTAAAATATGTTATAATTTGTTCTAAATATCAGAGAAACGTCTGAAACATCTGCACAAAATGTTAACGGAAAGATTAAAGTTTTCAACATCTTAAGCCTAGCAACATGCAAAAGGTTTTTCCTCTTAGTCAACAGCAACCATTCATCTGTCAACTCTACAGATATTATCCAAAAATACTTATTAACAACTTTATGCATATGATCTTTGTTGCCATGCATGAAATGTTAATTTATTTCACTCATTCATTTTTAGATCTCGTTTTCTTTTAGCTAGAAATGTATAGTAATGTCTCAGTCTATCTGTTCTGTGTAACATCACTATTTTAGTTCCCTTCAGCCATTCGTGTCTTTGTTATATTGTTCCTCTAATAGAGTTTCCGCTATACCTACAATTCTATTTTCTCATCTTTGATTGTTAAGACGTTTTTCTACGGATATCTGTTTCTTGTGTTATATACGGTTTGCTTTTGTTTCTCATATTTTTTCTCTTTCACGTACGATAATCTCTATTTTATTTTTTCCACTGAATACTGATTGTCCTTCCGATATTTCTTAATACATCGATTTCCTTCACAGTTATTTACCGTGTTAATCTCCTTTTATCACTCTTTCTACTTTATCCGTTTAATCTTTTATGTCACTTCACGACTTATTTTAGTTTTTCACTGTTTACCTACATGACTTTTTTTCTTTTATTAGCACTAATTCCTCTCTTCTAGAAGTAACTGCCATGGACTTGTAAGACTAAAAGCTTGTTTTTCTATAATTTTGTTTTTAACTCTTTTTAGTAACTGTTTATTAATTTCTTGGTTACTTCCATCTGTCTTATCCTTTAGGTTCTAATTATTTACTTATCTCTAGCTTCCCAAACTTCGTGTTATTTTCTGCTGTTCTTTGTCTGTTTGTTGTTGTTATTGTTTTCCTATCGGATCCTCCATGAAATAAATTAAGCAAGTATTTGTAATGTCTAGCATATCATTCAATTCATTACAATAATTTTAATTAAAACATAAGCAGGCATATTTTCTGTTTTATGTATACAATTTTAAATAGCTCTCAGTCACCGTGAAATGATTGTTTTTGTCAATTGTCCAAATATATGTTCTCATACAAAACTGTATTTAGAGATTACATTCGCCCCTCAGTTGCTCAGCGGTATGTCTGTGGACTTACAACGCTAAAAACCGCGTTTCGATACCCGTGGTGGTCACAGCACAGATAGCCCATTGTGTAGCTTTGTGCTTAATTCGAAACAACATAGGTTACATTCATTTAACAGTCCCGTGAACTGAAACTTTAAGGAACACATGAGTAATTATCTTTAATTGTTTTCTTCTTACAAATAAACAGCAATATCAACTGAATAATGAAATGGACAAGTCGAACAAGATCGATCAGAAGAAGGCGGGTGAATAAAAAAGAAAATATCGGCTTATTTACATTAATGGGCTGCGAATGTCGGGTAGACGTATAGTCTTTAAATCTTTGTTGCCAAAAAAGAAAGCAAGATGCATTTATATTTGAAATTTCTTTCTACCAAACATAAATTGACACTAGTCAAGCATATAAGCATTTAAGCTGTTGATTATAACATATAAGATAATATAATTCATATATAACTCTAAATATTGTGTTTATACTAACTTAAAAATTTGATTTCTTTTTAGGGTAACGTCGAGATATTTGGTAAGCGTCTTTCAGAAACAGTTAATATACTTAATAATAAATATGAGCCAGTTATGTTAAGAGGAAAAAATACATTCACACATGTAAGGAATAAATAAGTACTATTTGTTTTTTTTAATTTCGAGCACAGCTATGTGAGGCTAAATGTGCCAGCCGTCCCTAATTTTGTAGTGTAGGACTAGAGGGAAGGCAGTCAATAATCACAACCCACCGCCAACTTTTTTACCAACGAACAGTGAGACTGACCGTCACATTATAACACCCCCACGGCTGAAAGAGCGAGCAAGTTTAGTGTGACGAAAGATTCGAACCCGTGACACTCAGATTGGGAGTTAAGTGCCTTATCCATTTGTCCATGCCGAGCCTAAAAAGTATTTCCTTTTTATGAGGAAAACTTACTTGCTGTTGATCGATCCAAATGAATCGACGTATAACCAATGCAGCTTTAGACAGGTAGAATACCTTATATTAAAACGATTTTGGAGCTTTAGAAAGTCCTTACAACTCATGTCGCCATATCCAGTTATGCTCTTTCTAACAACCTTTTATACAGAATACAGTCCTACAGCATTGTTTAAATTGCAAAAGCGCCGTCGTAAGGTTGCCTCATCCAAAGCATAATTTTTGTAATCCACCAAAAGCATGAGAATAAAGGATACCAAGCACTCGTCACTCTCAAAGGACTTCATTCTGCTTCTGGTATTTCAGGTATTTTTTTCTTATGGAATAGCATGAATACCTGATTCATTCCACAGCCATTTCAGGTTTGCAACAGATAAAAAATTATGTCTTGGAAGCAGCGTGTTTACGCGTTACTTGTGTCGTTTATCTAGACGGAGATCCTTTCTGGTTATATTGAGTTTTTTTACTTTTTATCTGGAACACAAGAACGTATTTTCATTTTAACATTTTAATTTTCTGATTCTCATATATTATAGATGATTCACTTTGCTTATTACTTCTGTAGTCCGACTTATTGCAGGTTTGTTTCTGAATAGTCCTGGTGTCTCAAGCTGATCTATCTTTTCCTTTTTTTCAATACCATTAAATACAAGGGGCATTACCTTTTGTTGGTAATGACCCCCAATCTGAACACATCATGATACTTTAAGTGCATATGTGTATATTTAGATACTATTCCTAAAAGAGAAGCATTTTAGTGGAATCACGCTTCCTACAAAACAGCAATGTCAAAATGCAGTTTAATATATACCATTCAATCAAAACTTTATATCAGTTGTAATTGTCACGTGACTTGTTGATTTGCAAAAACAGAGTCGTACAAATTCGTGATTACGAGGCCCAGCATAGGTGCCAAGTGGTTAAAGCACTCGACTCGTATGATATCCGAGGGTCACGAGTTCGAATCTCCGTCACGCCAAACATGCTCGTCCTTTCGGCTGTGGGGACGTTTCGTGACCGTAAATCCCTCTATTCGTTGGTGAAAGAATAGCCCAAGAGTTGGCGATGGGTGATGATAACTAGCTGCCTTCCCTCTGGTCTTACACTTCTAAATTATGGACGGCTAGCGTAGATAGCCCTTGTGTAGCTTTGCGCGAAATTCAAACCAAACCAAGCTAAAACGTAATGTATTCTGAGTTTTGATAACAAACTAAGGATAAGTACAAATGCGTCACTAGATACTTAAAAGATTGATACTTGAGTTCATTGGCGCTAAAACGTTCGGTTTTTCAGTATGATATGAATTATGGTTTTCTATTCTAATTTTTCGAGACACCAGCTGGGGATTACGGACACAATCAAATAAAATCGGAGCATAAACCCCGTGTGCAAGCGCCTAGCGACGCCTTTGGAAATGTGTATGCAAACAGAGAAATAATTCATTTAAAACACGTTGGTTAACCCTGAACCAAAGCGAAATAACAACTAAAGAGATAGAAATACAGGTGTAAATATTCTTATTAATTTTAGAGCTCACAGAATGAACATAAACCATAGAACAATGACACACTATATGGAATATGGGAAACGTTTTACCATTCCTTAAGTTCAATTTTGAATGTAAAGTTTTCCTAGAAAACGTTTGTTGTAATTTATGTTTGTATAACTAAAGTTTATTTTACCATTGTATAATTCTTACTTTTAAAGATCGAGGACGCATGAGAACAAACAAATATTTGTTTGTTTCTTTTTAATTTTCGCGCAAAGTTACACGAGGGTTATCTGCACTAGCCGTTCCTAATTTAGCAGATTAAGAAGGCAATTAGTCATCACCACCCACAGCCAACTCTTGAGTTACTCTTCTACCAACGAATAGTGAGATTGACCATAACATTATAACGCCTCCACTGCTGAAAGGACGAATATATTTGGTGCGAAGGGGACTCGAACCCGCGACCCTAAGATTAGGAGTCGAACGCCTTAACCAATCTGGCAATGCCGGGCCACAAACAAATGTTACTCGAGGCTAGCCTATCAAAGCATGAACATAATAGTATTCTACGAAAACAAATGGAAACTGAGCCAGTGTTTCATACAATATAAACACATACACATGCGTATATTTATATAAGTATTAATAGTTGGGAAAATTGTCAGAATTATTATAAACATATATAGCTGAAATCATTTAGGGGAGTTGATTTTTAAATGTGTCATATTCTTCTTATGCAGTGTCGATTATTTCGTTGTTTTCATTTCAAAACTAAATAAACAAACTTTAATAATTCAAGTTTTGTAATATTATTGTCTCTAGTAGAATATAAATCAAAGAACGATATCAGCTAATCCCTCGATACACCTTCATGTCCACTGAAGAGTAATAAGCGTGAAAAAGAACACATTTTTCACAACGGTAAACTTTATAAATTTTGGATTTTTAGATTTCATAGGATCTGTATGTTGAGCCCACAGGTGATTTGACTGCAAATCTGAGTGAGGACTTATAACGCTAAAAATCGGATTTCGATAACTGCGGTGAGAAAAGACAGACAGCCCATTGTGCAGGTTTGTCTCGTTCACCAAAGCTAATAATAACAGCCCTTGAATTTTCGAATATTAGAGTGATTAACGGGGCTTCGCTGAAAGTTAGTTTAAACCGTATCTGCAGTTTAAGTATACTGAAAGTAAACTGCAAGTCTGTTGTAGATTTTGTGTTTGTTTAGTTTTATAGAGAGCGAGCTGTAAAAACAGATCTATGAAATTTGCAGCACATTCCACTTCGCAACTGCAATCTTTACTCATAATCCTGGTTCGTTTGATTACCAAAACAAGGGGGTGATAAGCCTAGTCCCTATTGAGATTATTACACGTACTTCCTAGAAGTGAGCCTATTTGGATAAGTGAGTGTTACAATCAGGAACGTTAGATATTTGTCAGGTGACAATAATAAAGATATTGTTGGACAAGCTTTCTTTGGTTATCTGCACTATGTCCACCACAATAAACAGAGAATCCCGAATTTTAGCGTTGAAAGTCCATAAACTTACCGCTGACTATCCGGGTGACTAAATCAATACTGAGCGCTTATTTCCGTATATGTGATTGAATGAATGTAAAGATGTCTTATTCATTAATTATTAGGCCTGTGTTTGGCTGTTTCTATCTGATATTATAAGGCGAAAATACGTGCTACTTAAATGCTAAGTTTGTTTCAATTTTTATAGTGTTCCTTTGTCTTGTTTTATTTGTTTACGCACAAGGCTGTACGAAGTGTTATCTACTCCCAGCCCAACGAAAGGGTCAAATCTCAAGTTTTCAGGACTTGTCCCTGAGCTAACGTGGGCATTTACGAATTTCTCTATAGGCGCGTGTTTAATTTAGTTCACAATACATATGTTTATATATATATATATATATAATTATATGAAGTAATCAGAAATAAAAAAGAATGTTTCTATAATGCGGAGACAGACGGTTATGGCAAACAAAACGTATCATAGCATGTTAATTTCTTATTTAAATAGTGCGACATATAATAAAGTAAAATTGATTGTAACTTGCCTATAGAACACATAATATTTTTCTTTCAAACATTACTAAACTTGAAATATAATTATTAGTTTCACAGAATTATCTAAATATGCATTACAAAATAAATACATAAACAACAGACGCTTTTCCTTATACTTCATGGAATAAAATTGTTTTTTTTACTTTCGCGGAAAACTACAAGAGGGCTATCAGCGCTAGCTGTCCCTAATTTAGCAGTGTAAGACTAAAGGAAAGGCAGTTAGTTATCATCGCTCATCGCTAACTGTTGGGCTACTCTTTTACCAATAAATAGTTTGATTAACCATGACATTATAACGCCCCACAGCATGTTTGGTGTGACGAGGATTCGAGCCCGCAACCTTCATATTAGGAATCGAGTGCCTTAACTACATGGTCATGCCGTCCCTAGTTGAAAGGTAATATTAACATTGACAAATATCACGACATCGTAAGTTTTCTTGTTTTACATAAACAAGCATTAACTGAGTAATGACGCACGCATTATTATGAAAACAGAATATTTCATTTATATTGACCCAATTTTAAAAACTAAAATTTATTGTGCAAATGCACCATTCCATGCAGTATCGTATGGATATCACTATTTCATTGTATGTTGTTTTTTTTAATTTCGCGCAAAGCTACACGAGAGCTATCTGCGCTAGCCGTCCATATTTTAGAAGTGTAAGACTAGAGGGAAGACAGCTAGTCATCACCACCCACCGCCAACTCTTGGGCTACTCTTTTATCAACGAATAGTAGCACTGACCGTCACAACTACGCACCATTATTACTCAAATCAATTATAAAAAAATAATAGAGCTAACATATATAGATGAACAAATTGGTTTGTTTATGCGTTTTTTATTGTTTTTTTTATATAAAACGCGTATAATCTTCCATAACTTCATCTGACAAGCTAGAAGGAAAATCAGCCAGTGAACAATATTTACTGTTGACTGTTAGGACGGAACAAAGGCATCCGTCCGACATTCCCCAAGACGCAACTTTGTGACTATTAGTTCAAGTATTCGTTCCCAAACTACCTTCCCTCTAGTTTATCACTGTTAAATTAGACGGCTAGCAGAGATGGGTACTGCTCGAAACGTAAACAAAAACATCATTCTGAACTTCTCTCGTTAAACAACGTTAACTGTTTTTCTGGAGTTTTACGGGCTAAATAACTGGTAACAAAATTCCTGTATATTTTTCTGAAAATAGTAACTTAACGAATGGGATTTTTGGCATCAAATATCAATTCGCACTGAAAAATGTAATATTTCAATACAGTTTTTAAGAGTAATATTCAAAAGTGCTTCAAGTAATATCAGAATAGACGAAGCGTAAGAGTCACTACCGTCATATTATAACGCCCCCACGGCTGAAAGGACGAGCCTGTTTGTCGCTATGGGGATGCGAACCCAGGACCCTCAGATTACGAGTCGCTCGCCTTAACACGCTTGGCCATGGTGGGCCTTTATATACGTAGCCCTACATCATTTTCTACCAATACGATTTTTTTTTATATAAACGGTACGCCTTTTACTATATTCGAAAAAATACAGTATCAGGAAAATTTATGAAACTATTTAGTTTTGTAAATTGGATCATTCTGAGGCAAGGCTCGGCCTGGCCAGGTGGTTAAGGCACTCGCAATTTTAGGGTCGCGGGTTCGAATCCCCGGCACACCAAATATGCTTCAGCTGTGGGAGTGTTATAATGTGATGGTCAATCCCACTGTTAGTTGTTGAAAGAGCAGCCCAAGGATTTGGCGGTAGATGGTGAAAACTAGCTGCCTTCCTTCTAGTCTTATATTGCTAAATTAAGGTCGGCGAAGGCAGATACCCCTCGTGTAGCTTTGCGCGAAATTCAAAAACAATCAATAGTTGTTGAATTTTCTGAGTGAAAGTATTTGCGTTTGATGTGTGATATGCTGTTTTCCGATTCTTCTAGCAAAATAACCCTTAAGTTTCACTGTAAATATGTCAAAACTAATACACTTAAATAAGGAAATCACATAAACATATAAAAGTATAATTTTCAAGGAAAAAAATAAAGATTAACTTTAAAAAGATCAAAATAAGTAGTCTCCAACAAACAGTTTATTTGAAGCATCACTCAAAATACAGTTGAAATATATCTTAAACTATAAAATATTGACTCTCTGTTGTATTTTTTTTTGCAGAAATAATTTTAAATCGATTTTTACGACTCAGACAATTTTCTAAAAAGCGACGAGAGGAAAATTATATACTCGAACATTCAGTTCGTCTGGTACCTGAATATCGCTGCACATAATATTACATTGAATAATTAACAATGCAAAATCTGAACATTTCTCGAATTGTTTTTTGTACATAAATATAAAATTATGATTTAGGTATAAAGATATCCGTCATAAAAAAATCAACTATCCGCTTAGATTTCGGAAATGTTATGCAATTATAATGAACCAAAAAGATAAAGGAAAACAGATAACACAATGAAGAAATAAAGTAATGCCTTTAGCACAAACAATGTTTTTTTACCTATTGATTAGCTTGCAATTTACCATCGTGATCTGGTGCATTGTGCATAGGTGAATGAATCTGTATCTTCCATTCTGCAGCTCATCGTGTTGAGTATAGAGAAATGTATATTTTGCTTCCGCTAAGAGAAGTAAATTACAAGTTAAGACCATGGTGTTCTTGATAATTATATAATATTTTATAAGTTTTTTAGCCGGTTTGAAAATGACTTTTTGAAAAGTTAAATCATATAACATCAAAAGCTATTTAATCAATCGCAAAATTGTTTAATAGGTCATTTATTTATTTTTTCATTACATATAAATGATTAAGTTATCCCAGTGTACAACGTTAATTAATCTGGTGAGCATCTGTTTCTTGATGCTGATTACATATGAAGACAATTTATTTTTGATTTAACACTCCAATTATTTGAAGATCCGAAACATGATAACATCCTGAAGTTAAGCATTTTTCATTACAATAATGTAGCCCGTAACACACTCATTACGAATGGATTTAACAAGAAAATTCTAACGAAACGTCAAAGTTACTCAGATTGTCATTAGAGTTTAATGTGAAATGTAAATAAAAACTGTGTTTTAGACGTTTATTCTCAGAAAGATATACCAAGATAAAAAAAATACACAAATCAGAAAGTTACTTGAAAATTATACGCTTTTGTACTTTGTTAATCAGCGTTTTTTTTTATAATTTTGTTACTTCATGGAAAATATTGATGACTGATTAATACGTCATCATGTACCAAATCCAATTCATATTGGACTAGTGAAACGGAACCCCCATAAGATCGGACAGTAAGGCTGTGACTATTAGACATATTTGTCAGAGACTGTTGTGATGCCAAAAAAATAAAGAATCCACTATTTTTGTAGCATTACATGTCCAAGGGATTACTGTTCATATGATAGAAAAGGGTATTTTCTTTCATGCATTTCGCAAATTCAGTAATCCACGTACACAATTTAAGTAAAATAAAACATAAGGTCGACTTAAATATATGAGTGGTTTTCATTCGAAATTTTATTTTTTAAAATTTAATGCGACTGGAGGCATTCTTTTCTATGTTTTGTTCTTACCTAGATTACTTGGCCTAAAATTGGACGTAAAACAAATAATAAGCTCTGGTCACTGGGGGAGATACCACCCGAAACAAAAACAAATCTTATTTTAGTTGATTTGAAATAAAACAGGTCCTTACAATCAAATAAAGGATGAACACAAGAGATGGAATGAAAAAGAAAGAGATTCACAAACGTTCCCCACTTTTATGTCAGAGTTTGGTTTCTTACAATCCCTTAATACGTCAACAATTATTCTAAATAAATATGTACAATTGTTGTTTTGAGCTAAGCACAAAGCTACACATTGGGCTATTTGTGCTCTGCCCATCACGGGTATCGACACCCGGATTTTAGCGTGTAAGTCCGCAGACATACCGCTGAGCCACTGGGGGGCTGAATATGTACAAAAGAAAGGATTCCTATATCATACTAACTTCTACAAATACCTCTACTACTCCACGAAACAGACTTACCCACCTCAAAAACAGAGTCAAATTTATAAAAAGTTTGTATAAGACAGTAGTTGTAGTAATATTTAGCACAGTAAAAAAGGGTCGCGGGTTAGAATTCCCGTCGCACGAAAAATGCTTGCTCTTTCAGCTGTGGGAGCGCAATATGGTGACGATCAATCCCACAATTCGTTGGTAAAAGTGTAGCCCAAGAGTTGGCAGTGGGTGGTGATAATTAGCCGCCTTTCATGTAGTGTTACACTGCTAAATTATTGATGGCTAGCACAGATAGCCCTCGTGTAGATTTACGGGAAATTCAAAACTAACCAATCCAGTTGAAAGATTAGTGTAGGTTTACGATCCTCAAACTTCCAGATTACTGAAAAGGCGTCCTATACGCTTTAAACCAGTAATAAAATGTATTATTTTTATTTTTAAATATGTCTAAATTAAGATTTATTCCATACTTGTTAAGAATGATAATATATCGTGATATTGATACTGTCACATCAAATTAATGCACACTTTTAAACATTAAATTAAATGTAAACTGGTTTTAGATAAAACTGTATAATGGTGCAACAGTAATAATTACTTGAATACCTTAAAATAAATGAAATGATTTGATATTCATAACAATATATTACCTGCTAAAATAATTTCACAAAACCTCTTACTGTATCTTTCAATTAAGAAACTTTTATAGTGGATTTCTCGAAACGCCAAAGGTTTTGAGGCCCAGCCTAAAGGCGTTCGACTCGTAATCCGAGGGTCGCAGGTTCGAAATCTTTGTCACAACAGACATGCTCGTCCTTTCAGCCGTTGGAACGTTATAATATGACGGTCAAACCCACTATTCGTTGGTACAAGAGAAGCAAAAGTTTATATACATAAAAAAATAAAGAGAGATTCAATTAATAAATTAAAGCCGCAACTAAGTCAAGTTGGATTAGCAGCTTATTAATTGTGTGATATGTAAATAATGTCAAAACTTACAAGTTTATAACAGAAACAAATCACATGAAATAACGTCTATTTAGTTGATGTTCAAGAAGTAAATTATAACAACTACTGAATAGGTCGATCGAATTTGCTTTCTCTCTGTGAGTTTAAATTAAGAATTTATAAAATCGATTGATAAATTTTTATAGTAGTAATTAATGACAAAATTATTTTTTTATTAACAAAATTTCGCAAAAACTATGAATGTTTATTAACTTTTAAAAGAAAGAAAGCTCATTTATTATCAGTAATTAAAAATAAAGTATCTTGTTAATGATTTTGTATTGATACAAGCCTGAAAATAAAAGAATGCATTTAATTAATAAATATAGGTATTTCCTGAATTAAATGACAACGGATTGTTTTCTTATAACTACGAAATATTCATCCTATTTTAATTGAAACTCTAAGTTCGCAAATAAGTATTAATTAATCGGTTTTAATATGTCCAAAATGATAAACGTTTATTTTAAAAAGTTACTTGTTATAGTGATTACAACATAATATATAATGTTTGTTGTTGTTGTTTTCAAATTTCGCGCAAACTAGCTTTTTCCAATACTCTTGTCAAAAATATAGTTTTTTCTCTTTTCATTTCACATTTTTGCTTATTTGTTTGTTGTTTTTTTAATTTCGCGCTAAGCTACACGAGGACTATCTGCACTAGGACTCCTTAAATTAGAAGTGTTAAGACAAAATGGAATGCAGATAGTCATCACCATCAACCGCTAACTCTTGGGCAATTCTTTTACCAACTAACAGCCCTCAAGGTTGAAAGGGCAAGCATGTTTGGTGTGAAGAGGATTCAAAACCCCAACCCTCAGATTAGGAGTCGAGCGCGCTCACCACCTGGCCATGCCGGGCCTTTTTTTTCAGATCATTATGTGTTTGTTTGTTATTGTTTAGTACAAAACTATATAATGGACTATTTGTACAATATATATAAATAGTATTCTGGAGAACTTTTTGTCTTTCATTGTGTCGCCCATTTGACGAAATCTGACGCTAAGGGAAAGGCTTCTTTGGCAGAGAAAAAGAGAGTTTTCAAATGCTTAAACCTACACGTCTCTAATTTTAAATCCGAAATAGACAACTGAAGTGAAACGTGGAGGAAAAATCTCATCAGCAATTAACGTGATTTTATGATATATTATCAGGATTATAGATAATAGTTCTCATTTCTTGCTTCATTATTCATTTGACATAATATTTATGAGCTTGAAAATTAGCTTGTTTTACTGGTTGTCTGGTATTGTTTCTTCTTTTATTTCCGCAAAATAATGATTTTAAACCGACTGTCCAAGATAATCTTGTTTCTACTTTCTCAAAAAAAGATTTATTGTTTAGAAATGCTGCTTTTGTATATTTTGTCCACAAAGATTGTTTGTGATTTATAATATTAAGATAACCTTCCGTTAACAATATTAGTTGGGGTGAGTGTGTGTTTTTCCTTTTTTATAGTAAAACCGCTGTTCCAAAGTGGAACGTATTATTCAGAACGTTTTTCCATTAATAACAAAATTTAGATTAACTTAAAAGAATAATATTAGACGATTTCTTCTTCACTTTGTCTTTCACGAAACTACGTACTTTTTTAGAGAATAGCTTTTATTTTTTTCTGGAAGAGTATGTTTTATTATTATTACCTATGAAGCTCCCCAGTTCATTAATAAGATTAACTAACTTATCACAATAGTATATTCAACGCGATAAGATCAGCCCATTTTGACAAGTTTTTATTACTGACCAACATTTCTTCCTCCCAATCAAATATGTTTTTCATATTGTGACCTATATTACTGCAATTTATTTTTGGTCCATACGTTAAATTATTCTCCAAATATTACCTGGAAAAAAATCCTTCACTTTAAAACTCTTAAGCTTAATTCGTTTGAAGATTGAATAAAGTATCTCTTTTTGTTTTTTCTTAATTATAAAGCATCTTCTTTTGAAATTACAGTTTTTGTTTGTTTATTTTGAATTTCGCACAAAGCTACTCGAGGGCTATCTGTGCTAGCCATCCCTAATTTAGCAGTGTAAGACGAGAGGGAAGGCAGCTAGTCATCACCACCCACCGCCAACTCTTGGGCTACTTTTAACCAACGAGTAGTTGGGATTGACCGTTACATTATAACGCCCCTACAGCTGAAATGGCGAGCATGTTTGGTGCGAAGGGGATGCGAACCCGCGACCCTCGGGTTACGAGTCGCACGCCTTAACACGCTTGGCCATGCCGGACCTTAGATTACAGACAAAAACATTGTTTCAGCACTCGATCTGAATGTTGTATAATATTTTCGGTTTGTTTTTTTTTCAATTTCGCGCAAAGTTACACGAGAGCTATCTGCACTAGCCGTTCTTAATCTAGCAGAGGGAAGGCAGCTAGTCATCACAATCCACCGCCAACACTTGGGATACTTTTACCATTGAATAGTGGGATTGACCGTAACATTATAACGCCCCCACGGCTGAAAGGGCGAGCATTGTTTGGCGTGACGGGGATGCAAACCCGCGACCCTCAGATTACGAGTCGCACGTCTTAACCACCCGGCCATACACGGCCGGTTATTGCCCAAAACGTAGCATTTATGATTTTTCTATGATTTACAAGTTAATAAACAATTTATAACATATTATATTAATTTTTTCATTCTGAAATGAAATTATAAATTACTATTTTTCAATTGAAATTAGCTAACTATTTCTTCTTCAATATTATTTTTATAATATTTTAAGAAAAATGCTAATAATGTAAAAATATAATCTAATTTTGTGACGATGGATATCATTAAATATCATGGTTACGGCCCCTTTACAATCATTCAAATTGATTGCTAGTTAACTGCTACAATTCTTGTAATTACAAGACACTAACTGGTTTTTATTTCACATTTTAGCTGTCTGAATTGGATCTAAAGTACTCTTGATGGAGTGGTTTTTGTGCTATCTTACCGGTTAAGACTTCATTCAACTAACTTTTTTGAATGTTTTCGAAAGAGGTATCTATGTTTAACTGACTTCTATGCTAGACTGAGTGTGATACCAGTTAGCTTGATGTGGAAGGTTCATTTTATCTATCTTGTTATTATATATGCTTCATATTCCATCATTTTAGTATTTTTCTATTTTATTGTACGGCACTTTCTGAGCAGATGACCTAGGCAGACAGATGCTACCTAACTCTAACTTGGTTGTATTTTTTATTTAATGTGTTGCAGTCAATATTCACAGGGAATTTTGTAAATTATGTTTTCTTTCTCCATTGGGTCTTTAGATGAGCTAGTAAATATTAAATACAGTTGTGTTGTATTATGAAGTTTGAATACTGCTCTGATTTTATTTGTGTTGTTTAAATATCCTATGTATGTTTTCATAGATATGGTGCATGAATCTTGTCTACCGCATGATCAGGCGGTTAGGGTACTCGACCAGCAACCTGAGGGTCGCGGGATCGAATCGCTATCACACCAACATAATCCTTTCAGTCGTGTGGGCGTTATAATGTTACGGTTAATCCCACTATTCGTTGGTAAACGTGTAGCCTAAGATTTGGGAATGGGTGGTGATGACTAGCTGTCTTCTCCCTATTCATTCACTGCTACATTATGGACGGCTATGCAGATAATCCTCGTGTAGCTTTGCGCAAAATTCAAAAACAAACAAAACATACATATATTTACCCAGGGTTTATTGACGCAGATTAACAGATTTATCCAAAAGCTTTTACGCGAAAGAAACAAAGTACAGTAAGTTATGAATCATATTAGTCAAATATTCAAGTTCAAAGTTCCAAAAAAATGGACTCTTTCAACTTTGAAATTCGTAGCTTTTTATCTCCAAATAAGATTATTCCATATAAGATGTACTACAATGTTTATTAGTCACAGATTATTATATTTAATAGAATTCGTTAAACATTATGAACAAAGATAGAGCTCTCAAACCCACTTTTACTTCTCAAAATCACTGCAATGGTTGGAGTGCATAAATATTAATTAAATTACAAAATAACAGATAAAAGCACAAAGAAATAATGGAGAAGAGGAATGTTTATGAAAACTTTTTTCACAACAAAAGGTGTTTTATGAAAGATTTGAAAGAAGTCAAGGAAACTTAAGCCAGCTAGATAAGCATTTGAAGGGGTAGTTGTTATTCTCTTGGAATAAAGACTCGGTCACGTTCACTATACGCAATTTGGAACTTTGAAAGCAAGGGAGAAGTTTCCAGACATCATAGTTATCACATGAGATGCAATGACGTAACAAACATAAAGTCATAGTTGTCTCTTCCAAGTATAACCACGTGTCTAATTAATCGGCCAAGCCTGGAAGCTAGAGAGACAAAAGTTATAACAAGCTAGGAACCAGAATAACAAATTGGTGTGCTCTATTGCTTTTTACAAGTGGAAATGTCTGTTGAAATTAACATTTGACACAGTGGAGGACTGATTAATAATGTTTTGTGTTCTGTAGGTAACGTATGTTTTATTATTTTTTATTTCTTCTTTCATTAGAAGTACTGATTACATTGCTTCATATATTTAATTTTACTACTTTTGAATTGATTTATTATTTTATTATAATCATTATTTTGCATTGTTAGCTAATTAAATATCACGAGATATTTTAGAATTATGGCCGAAAAGATCGCTAACAGAGAGGGTACCCAACTGATGAAACAGCGCATTATAATTTTTTATAACTAATAAGACGAAATATATATATTTATTTAGCTATAATCATTGCAAAGTGTCAGTTTGTCTAAACAGTTAGCTTCCTCTATTCGGAAGTTAATATTAATTATGTTATCTGTTTTCGCCATATTCATTGATTTCACATTTCATAAATTAGTTATAAATATTACGATATTTCCGTTACTTTACAATCAAGTTTTCCCACGGCTGAAAAGCTGTGAACATGTCTGGTGGGATTCGCGACCCTCACATTACGAGTCAAACCCCTTAACCCACCTGGCTATTGCTGAGCCTATTGGATCAAATAATGTAATTGCCATTGAAAAAAAAGGCAAGTTCAAGTATTATGCGACAAGGTGTTTTATGTTTTTTTATTACAGCAAAACCACATCAGGCTATCTGTTGAGTCCACTGAATGGAATTCGACCCCTGATTTTAACGTCGTAAATTCGTAAAACTTACCGCTGTACCAGTGAAGGACTTATACGACAGGTGTGTACAGAAATGGTACTGCACGATACTTTAACAAACACAGGGTGTTCGGAAAGTCACTGTGGACTTGAATATTTATTAATGTAGCCTAGCGCGTTAAGGCGTGCGCTTCGTAATCTGAGGGTCGCAGGTTCGCACCCTAGTCACGCCAAACATGCTCGTCCTCCCAGCCGTGGGGGCGTTATAATGTACGATCAATCCCACTATTCCTTGGTAAAAGAGTAGCCCAAGAGTCGGCGGTGGGTGGTGATGACTAGCTGCCTTCCCTCTAGTGTTACACTGCTAAATTAGAGATGGCTAGCGCAGATAGCCCTCGTGTAGCTTTACGTGAAATTCAAAATAATAAAAAAAATTCTTCATTCCAAAAGCAATGATTAATAATTTATGTGTACCTCGATATCCAGAAAGAAGAAACGAGGTTATTGAATTTTGAATTGGATACGTTTTTCCTTCGCGTGATTCAATAAGAAATGTATGCACATAACTAAATTTAAGAAAACCTCATTTTTCAGAATCTCATGTTCGTGTTCTTTGTAACTGAACATAAAGGGCTCGGGAAGTAATTAAACCTTGAACATACATTAGTTAGGGTCTTTGAATGTTAATTTTACATAATGGGAAATGTTTGTGTTTTTAATGCAAAAGTGCATTATGGAAAGTTCTGAATTGAAAGCAAAAAATTATTTGTAGCAGAACAATATCTACGTGTTGATTTTGCACATCAAAAACAAGCGCATCCTTTGAAACATACTTCTGCATTTTCAGAATTCGGATTTTCTTTGCAAAGGTATAGCTGGTTGTGGGTTGTTGTTTGTTTTGTTGTTGTTTTTGTTATGACACAGACTTCAGTGTTAAAAGCATAAATTCCTGTAAGTCCTCCATAGGAGAACAAGACGTTCAAGTTTGAAAACGCCAATAACGATCACCACAGAGATAAATGTTGAAAATTTTGTTTATCATGTCTACTTACTTTCTTGTTACTGACCATATAAAGTCTATACTGAAAACTTTTGATACTCAGCGTCATACAATGCCTCATTTTTGGCTAATTCGTATTTAAACACTGCCATTCGGAGAATTCTCTTTGTAGGAACACTGATATTATATGAGATTCCCCATTCCAATAGAATACCAACATTTCTCTTGAATCAGATAATCAAGACACGAGAAGATTTATACGCAATTTATATTATTGCGTTGTTTGAATTCTTTTCTCCGTAATGCTTTAAGGTCATGGAAGAAAGCTTTACAACACACTCCAAAGACACATTACAAAAGCTGATCGAAATTACTCAGGTATCCTTAGACCAAACCTTTCACATTCCATGTATAATGGTAGAAGCAGAGGATACGCAACCAGAAAAATAGAGTAGAATCGCGAATCATGGGCGACAAGATAAAAGCTTTGGTGTTATAATTGAAATCACCGAGAACTAGAAGATAGTTTTTTAGGTGTATTTCGGTATAGAAATAAAGTTTTTCTTTCTTTCTTTTTGTTGTTTAATATCTGTAGTCACCCCGCTGGTATAGCGATAAGTCTACGGATTTACAACGCTAAAAATCAAGGATTCGATTCCCCTCGATGGACTCAGCAAATAGTCAGATGTGGCTTTCCTATAAGAAAACACACATTCAATATCTGTAATATTATTGGATGCTACTTGAACCAGCACTTTTGTAGTGCGTTTTAATATTTCTTCTGGTGTGTTTTTTTTCTAATTGGACTTTGTGATCCTGCGAAGTATGTAAAGTTTGAAGAATATGCGATTTAAGTTAACATATTTCAAAGCGAAAAACTGCAAACGTTTTCTTTACCAAAGTATCGAGTGAATCAAGGCATATTTTTAGACTTGAAAAACAAATTATTTCTTATCGTATGTGGAGAGCGAAAGTCATTCCTTTTAAGTTTAAAAAGGCAAAGAATGGTTCTATTTTCAATAGATTTTTCTTTATTCATTGCTATAGGTTTCATTACTAATTCTCGCATATTTAATGGAGTAATTTAAACCAAAAGTGTAGTTCATTACGTTTACGTTACATACATCGCAGTCTGTAAATTTACGAGTTTCTCACTATTATTTTCATTTTTTTTTCTTCATTGCACGCTACAATTCTTTTATGTGAAACATTGCAAGTTGCGTCAAGGCATATTTCAAAAATAATTTTTGTTTCCATTCTGCCTCTGATTCTTAAACAAGCAAATTGATGATACCTTAGCTCTATATACGTATATCTTTCAGTAGCTTAGACTAGTTCAAAAGATAAGGTAAATTGTCAAACATGCTTAACACTCCACTCTGTTTATCTTCGTACTGTGTGAAGGTGGATGTATGAAGACATAAACATCGCTGAAAATATAAATTATTCAAATATTATAAT
This sequence comes from Carcinoscorpius rotundicauda, assembly GCA_011833715.1. Lineage (NCBI taxonomy): Eukaryota > Metazoa > Arthropoda > Merostomata > Xiphosura > Limulidae > Carcinoscorpius > Carcinoscorpius rotundicauda. The sequence continues at coordinate 50,910,557 of CM022396.1, read as the reverse complement.
CAAATCAAATAAAAGACAATACTCACAATCAATTCAAACATTAAAAATGAAATAAAAATAGCACTTGAATGACATACATTTTCGTTCTATTGATACATATTTACTTCAAAATAATATATCTTCCCATTAAACAAAAGAACTGAAATAACTAGTACTTTAAATTAAAATGGTATTTTTAGTATTAGTGGATTGTTCGAAGCAATATATTTAAGTTTCCAAAGTACACTAATCTCTTCAACTCTTTGGCTTCTTTGCATGATATTGACAATCGCAGTGATTATGGGGCCTTGAAATATTCTGAACAGCTATTAAATGAAATTCTAGTCTGTCAAGTTAACATCTCTTGCTTCAAATTAGTTCCATCGTGTCAGGTGTTGTATTCACAAAATGCACTCAAACGTCATGTGGCGAATAATAGTTAGAAATACTGTGCTTTCCCCACGATATTAAATCGTTTGATCGACTTAATCAGTCAGAGAAATCTCACTAGACAGCTAACAATCAAGAGCCAGTCTGCTTGCTACATATACGAACACGTTCTCTTTAATTATTTTTCTGTCAGCTGTGGAGTCTCTCTTTTGTTGTCTGAATTTCTTTTTTTATAATCATCTGGCTGTTCAGGATATGTTGTTTCTTTATGAGTACTTTTTATTAAGTTCTTGATCCTCTACTCTCAAAGACTGTATATATTGCTATTTTGCATTTATTCTATGCCAGTAACATAAACATTTATTCTACTTAAAGTGACAGAAAACAGTGAACTTTTCACTATTCTGTCTTTTCTCTTTTTTACAAAATGAATCATTGTTCTAATTAGTTTAAGAGTAACATATAACTAGTTTCCTATTATAATTTTTATCGACTATCTTTAAAGTAGCATAATACATTCCGTTACATCGTATTATATACGATTAAGGTTTTTGAACGACATAGTAATTTATAAAAGGCATTTCAAATCATATACTTACTAATTTCCTTGCACACATACTCTAAAGTTAACGGCTGATCCATCAGCTACAATAACAGCCATAGTTAATATCATAGGTAAACATGGTCATTATTAGATAAAGTTTATTTTTCAACTTACAACGCTTCGGTTTATCTGATTTACAAACCAAATTTGCGACTTTTGAGTCTTCACATCATCGGTAAAAAAAGTTTAATGCTCGTAAAAAGGTAGACTAGTAGTGTAAAAACTTCGAGATACTTTCTTATTACTGAAAACGTGTACACTTTGCAAACTAGTCAAGACGTACAAAAAATTTACTTTGCATTCATAATGAAATTGACGAGTCAGATATTAAACCTGGTGTCAAAATATGCTTTACAATATTGAAGATAAAAAAATTAGCGTCCATTTCATCTATAGAACAATAAGAAGAATTACAAAAACCCAATAAACTTCAGAAAAAGCGGAAGTAATACAACAATCTAATAACCTTCAAAGCAAGAAGAACGATCACAACAGTCTAATAATCTTCAAAGCAAGAGGAACGATTTAACACAATTCAACAAGCGAGGTAATGATACAAGTGAAAGTTACAAGAATTAAAAAGACTTTGTTTGCGAAAATTGTTTAATTAACATTATTTAAGAAACATATTTATTTCATGATTATCTCACAAATACATGATCATATAAAGTTGCTCACTCTTAATAACCAAATTATATTCTGCATGAAATACAATAGATTGCAGTAATTTAGATCGTTAAAGAAACCGACTTTAATATGTGCAGGAAGCTTTGCTATTAATGATATTTTTATTGAAAGTGAAATACTTGCTAAAGTTTTGTATCAAGCAGGGGCATAGAAGGACCAACAAAGGTGCGCCAACTCATAATTTTTTTATTGTGCTGTACTTTCTTATTATTATTTATCTACCCACTTAGAACATCCAGTGACCAAGTTTTCTAGTCCCTGGTAATGGGTTTCATATAGTAAGCATTGAATTATTCATAATCAAACCTACTCGGCTGGATGATACATTTTTCATGTGTCAACTAGGTGCTATGTGTATATAGTAAAGCAGACACTCAAAATAAATTAAACAGAAAAGTAAAATATATACTAGCACTGCACACACAGATCCGTTCTTTAAAAGAAAGAAGTGGAATGACTAATGACTGTTCCTTAAATCTTGAAATGGATAACAATTATTTATATATTACATGATCCCAACAAGTGCTTTATACCATGACTTACGGGAAGATAACAGATTGGTTGAATAGTGAAAACTATTTCAACTCATCTTGAAAAATCAAGCAAAAAATCGTGCTTTCTATACAACGAATTTGAGATGCGTCATTAAAACAAAACAAATTATTAAAATATAAAAGATATACAGTTGTTTTGTTCAAACTAAAATGACAAAAACAATATTACAAAAATATGTTTTCTCATAATCGATATATTCTTCAGGCGATGTAATTATCGGTAAAAAAATAAGAAAGTGATATGTCACTCGTAAGCCTAATAACATTAATGAAGCGGACGTGTAAAAGATTAACGCTAAAACCTACGAGTGGGAAACAACATTTCAAATAATAGAAAATTTCGTTACAACATATTTGTAACTACTGGTTTCATTGTGTTTCTAAAATAAATCTTTAATGGAAAAGAAGGATTAGTTCTTGAAGATCTAACCATAGGTATTGAAAGCAAAACAGTTTAGTTCAAGCTAGTAATAAAATAAGAATCTCGACAGTTCACAAAGATATAACAAACGTTTCATAACGTTCAAAATGTATTCAAGGACATTACAACAAATATAAAAAAAATATGGAGGCGTTTCCTTGCTATAGACAGCTTTAGTTGATGGAAAATTGTTTTAAAATTTAATATATAAATCTAGAATATTTACAGTATGTGTATTGGAAAAAAAAGGATCAGAAATATTTCAGATTGGCCATTCCTATTCTTTACTCTATTTCTTTGATCTTTCGCACAAAAGGTTTTTGATTCCTTCTGCCTTTTTACATTTTCCCCTTTCAACAAGGTTTTCCACTTTTTAGACTCACGTTTATTACTTTAATTAAAATTATTTATTAATTATAACCTTCTTTTACTTCCAAAATAGTCTATGGTATGTAACACTTTGTATACACCTAAGCCTATTTTTTTTATTGTACTCTTTTTTTCTGGCCAAGCATAGACTAGTCATTAGTGTGGCTGAACTATGACTATATGGTTCAAAATTCATGGCTTGTTGCTAATTTGAGACTACGGAAGAGTAAGGATTAACTTCACTATTTGGTTGTTCCGTAGGTTAGCTTGATAGCTTCAGCGCTACAGTTGGGTTCCTAAAGTTCGTAAAGTTTTGTGTTTTACAACAAACAAAAATTACTTGATCAGATAAGAATTGTCCAATAGTTAGCCGTGGCTGCTGTTGACTAGTTGTCTTTGTTTTTATTTATCAATAGAAATTTATGGATAGCAATACTTAGTTAACCCTTCATATAATCTTGTTTCTAATCGACTATCTCAGTGGTTCTCAAACCTTTTTGTCTCGAACCACCTGAATTTGTTTTTATCTCGGCGGACCACAATACAATGTATAGTGTATGCTCCGGCTTCCTTCATGTAAGCATGAATTTTTTCTACGTCACAACGGGAGCTCATGGCCCGCCTGTTGTCTACGAACCACAGACTGAGAATTGTTAATCCATCTTATTGATTTTTGTTATTTATTCGAATAAATTTTCTTTTATTATCGTCATCAATTAGTATATCATTTATTAGTATGTAGTAAATCTTACAAATTACTTGTATAAACAACGTTTCAAACAAGGCTTTGTATGTTTCGTGTCCAGTGGATCTGATGAGATCTGATACTGAAGGAAATACCTTGTCAGCACCGGTGTACATTCGAGAAGATGTTAAGGTTTTCCTAATATGAACCAGAACAGGATGATTGAGAAATATTTGTTAAAATTCGTCATTAGTGTTACTGTAGTTTCATATCATGTAAACCAAGCAATCTGAAACTTAAATAGAGAGAAGGGGAATTGTTAGTATGTCTATGGTGGAAATGCAATAATATGCTTAGAAAAGACTAAGTGACTTTTATTACTAGCTTCTTTTAAATATTATTGGTGGGAGAGCAACTGACCCCCACACATATACACAACTGATGTCTTTGCACAAACCACTGACCTTATAGGTTTTTACTGTCACAGTTATTCGCTTGTTACACTTGCCAGGAGCAGATTGAACCATTTTTGATTTGCTTCAAGTAAAACCACTAAAAATTAGGTTTATCCATTGCGATTTTTCCGAGTTCTTTCCACAGGTGAGGGCTCATCAAAAGAATGAGGTCGATAGCAAAGTATAAAAGTGACCCTTAATGCTACTCCTGTCACTAATATCTCTACTTTGGACTTATGGTTCGTATGCTAAGCCTAAAATATCAGAAAAAGACAAATCGAACTCCTTCCCCATTTTTATTATTACTTTTAAGTCTTACATTAGATGGTACCTTTGATAATGTTACATGATAACAAAATAATATAAGCTATTCTTATAATTCAGAATATATCAACACGTTTTTAATAATTAACCCTAAAATGCAGGGTTAAATCACATGAGAAAGCGATGCTACCTCAAAAGTCGTAAATTGAAAACCGTAAATATATTTAACTACAGTGTATAACAATAAACTATAAAAAAGGAAGGCAGCTAGTCATCACCACCCCACGCCAACTCTTGGGCTATTCTTTTGCCAACGAAAAGGGGAGTGGCCATCACATTATAACGCCCTCACGCCTGAAACGGCAAGCACGTTGGGTGTGACGGGGATTCAAACCCGCGACCCTCAGATTACGAGTCGAGTGCCTTAACTACCTGGCCACGCCAGGGCAGAAAGATTAGTAATTTTAAGGATATAGCAAAGGTATCTTCAGTATATCCTTCAATGGGTCCAATGGAATGGATAAGCTAAAATCTTTTATATGTGAAATTAATTTTGTGAAATATTTGTCAATATCGTGGTTTGTAAAATTCACTGTAGAATAAAAAAATCCTGTTGCCATTTTATTGTGCCAGTAACGTTGGAAGTCATCTGGACCATCCAGGTTAAATTTATTCTCATTAGAGAACAACATCTTCTTCCTCTTTTCTACGTCCATGTTTGGTGCTTCTCAGCAAAGTTTAACCGAGCTGTTTCGTGGTGTATCCTTTGAAGATGTGTACGGTTTTTATAGCCTTTCTCTCATAGATGCCGTCTTATTGTTCTTGAGATGCATTCTTCGTCTGCAAAGGCCTTAATTTGGTTCGACAATCGGCTGGTGTCTTGCCGAACAACCCGTCGAAATTTTCTTGGGCCGCCCACTTGAAATTCTCGATCGTAACCCCAGGATCTTTTAGGAAATTTGCAACAGCAGTCTTACTACGCCCAATCTCACCAGTGATAGTACGTTGAGAGAGACCTTGCTTTTGCAGCTCGACAATTCTGCCACGTTCACACTCTGTCAACTTTTCAGCCTTTGCCATGTTTTTACCCAATGTAACACAGGAGTTCTCAGTGGGAGATGTTGACAATGCTAATGCTTCAACACAAATGATTAAATTTCGCTTCGTTTTTACCAATTAACGCTTCGTTTCAGTATGGTCTTAAACTTTTGATCAGCTAGTATTTCAGGCTAATTTCATAGTGTTCACATTTTCCTTATTAAATACTAAAAAAGTTTATTTTTATTCCCTTTTCTTACTGTCATTTTTCGAAGCTCTACTCAAATAAGTGGTTGAATCCAACAACGCAAAAATATATATTTTTCTTTAGATTTATTGGCCAGCAATGTATTTTAATCCAGTCGTCCTTTTCATTCTCTTCTTCGCTTTTAACCTTTCTCTCCATCTTTTGTCATATGATTCTACATCAAAATCTGTAGTATTCTTACTTACTCAAACAACTGTTGTATCCCTAATAGTTATTTTTCATAACCCATCGCCTTCAGCTTTAATATCAGTTAATTAACATTTTATTGATAACTACTCAATTTCAAGGCCCAGCATGGCCAAGCGCGTAAGGCGTGCGACTCGTAATCCAAGGGTCGCGCTTAACATGCTCGCCCTCCCAGCCGTGGGGGCGTATAATGTTTCGGTCAATCCCACTTTTCGTTGGTAAAAGAGTAGCCCAAGAGTTGACGGTGGGTGGTGATGACTAACTGCCTTCCCTCTAGTCTTACACTGCTAAATTAGGGACGGCTAGCACGGATAGCCCTCGAGTAGCTTTGTGCGAAATTCCAAAACAAAACAAATTACTCAATTTCGTGGCACCCTCTAGTGAGAATTCTAAAAACTACATTATGTATCAATTTCACATACTTAATCACCAATAACTTGATTTAAATCATTATTAGTCATTAAATGTGTTTGTAGCCGATCGGTGATCACACCTACATACCTTGAATTCCACGTAGCACACACAAATTCATATGTGCATATCAACCGTTTTTCGTTATGAATTGTCTTCTTTATATAAAAAAACAATCGAATCTCAGGTACAAAACTACTTTTACATTAACTTCCAGCCACATTCTAGGAAATTTATTTCTTAATAATATATTTATTCGTAATAATTAATTTAAAAATATTAGGCTTAGTCTGGAACATCAACTTGTCTTCCTTGAAACACTCGGTTATACAACAAATATGGTAATTCTGCATCTAAAGTGTTTCATGACAAACAATTTACAGGCTTGCAATCTACTTTTAATAGTGGGATTTAATAACGGTTTGAAGTAATCTAATTAAAACGTTAATTCATCACGCTTATAAATTGAATATTTTTTCTCAAATTGTTTTTTTTAATACTTCAACTTGTTCACCTCTTTCTTCTTATTGTTTTCTCTCTACAAACTCAGCCATTATTCCTTTATAACCTTTCTTTTATTCCATTTTTTTTTTCATTTTTAGCTTTATTGCTAAACAAAATAAATAAAATTTGAGATATACCGTACTTGTCGTTTTGTTCCTCAGTGTCACTAGAAAATAAAAACTAGTTTGTCATAAAGGATGGGATATTGTACTTTTTTCCAACTAAACAGCAATAAAAATACATGATGGTAGTGATACTACTAAGAAACAGTTTTAAAAATTCTTTCAATAACTTCCTCATGCCACCCTGTATGGTGTCAAGTTGGATGCCAACTGGTCAATATGGAAACATGTAAGGAACAAATACACACAAATGTTGATGTTTATTTAGAGAAAAGATTGGGAAAGTAACCCCACCACTTGTATGATCTTCCTCATATCATTTTATATCAGTGTCAAGTTTGATGATGACTGATCAAGAAATGTGGATACATATAAGGAACAAATGACTAAAGAGTGTTAATAGACAGAGCTTCACGTATTAGATTAAAATATTCATTTAGCATGTCTTACATGAAAGGTAGTCAACACAAAATAATGTTTTGTTTGAACATCTTTCTTTATTCACAATTTCATCACATTTTTCAAGTGCAATTACAAAAAATGAAACATTTAAAAATAATAATAATAATAATAATCCAAAATGAGTTATGTCCAATAACAAACTGCAGTGTTTTTACAGGTGTTACAATACAAATTGTGTAACGTTATGCAACAACATAAATTGTTTTTTATGCTACAGGTATTGTTACAAGCAAGCTGGAAACGTTTAGTTTCCTACATACTTGAGGGAAGTGGTTTCACAAATAATACAGTAAAACATAATATCTGTGGTTTAGAACGGATAAGTTATTCACCATGCTAAGAAAAGACAGATCTACATTTTCTTCAGTTTTTCCTAACCATGTTCAAATAATAGTCATATTTATCCAAATATTAAGCCCAATAGGATGCCACAGTTAGCTATGAAACACAAAGGAACACAATATACAGTGTATGTCTCTCTGTTGATTTCTAGAGCAGAAAAAGCTGCAGAAGGAAGAAAAATAATATACGAATTAATGAAAATTTTAATAAAATTTAAAAATAAAAATCTCAATTGGTATATACTGCTTAGTATGTTATTAAAAAAAAGACATGCATAGCTTAAAAATGGCAAGGAAGTGAAGGAAAAAAAGTTCTGAAAACATTTTCATAAATTACATAAATGTCTTTAAAAGGGTGAGAAATTTATATGCAATATATTTAATTTAATGGGATTTCTAAGTCCTTTTTCAATTACCAATAAAGCAGCCTAAAATAATTTAGGTATTTGGATAATGTTAGTGCTTGTGCCTAAATCACTATTCCACATTATATGTATCGTACCAAATACTTAATGATTAGATACACGTGTTACAAATTTTTTTCCAGATTTTACCAGATAAAAAAAATTAAGAAAAATATAACATATATCTAATTATTAATACAACATAAAAATAAAAGGTCAAAAGCCTAGAGACAGCATTATTTTCAAAGGGTTTATGAAATAGCTAGAAAATCTTCAGAAGAGATTTACTCCAAACTTGATGGGGTTTTCTTCCTCACATCTATTGCTTGTTGTCTAATTCTCACTTACATTTTGCTTGGATATTTTAATGGAATTATTTTAATTTAATAACAAGAAATAGTGTTCCAGCAGTGGTGTTTCAAATTTAGTTTCTTTCTGATATGGAAGTATAAGACTTGTATGCACAAGAAACAACCATATTATAAGCACACTAAAATGAATAATGAAAACATATGTAAAGCCCATACTACACTACTTTCTAAATATTTGAAACTGATAAATCAGAAATGACAAATTTTGAATAAATTTATGCTTTCCAACTATATGATTACTATTACTCAACCATAAGGAGCTTTCATGCCAATTTTTCAGAAATACAAAACAGAAAAAAGCTGGGTGTTGTTTATTACGAATATGAAAAATGGAAGCCAAATTGCATGACATTTCGTATGTACTAAAATCTTGTATTTTCTAATCACCTCCATTTCTCATTATTCCCAATCAGCAGTCAAGACAATATCAAAGATATAACAATATCCAGAAGGAATGGTAATCAGTGTTTTATGGATAACAAATTTTTCTCATCGCTTGTGAAATTAAGAGAAAATGTTAAGCAAAAAAAGAAATTCTCACATAATAATATAATAGATAACAAAAAAGAAATGGGAAAATAACTAATTTACTAATTCAAAAAAAATAAGAGAGTGCCTTAATGAGCAGTGTAGTTACTCTGTATGTAATTTACTATTTTGTAAACAAAATAATTTGCTGAGCACAACTTAAGCATTCTTATAATTTCTGTACCAAGAAATAAGCACACATCAGAGTATTTGACTATTAATGCAAAAACTATGGAAATTAATCACTACTTAAAAGTAACCAGGTCCCGATGTTTGGCTAACAATCTTACTGTTGTTAATGAAATAGCAAGTATAACTATCACCATAAACATCATACAGTTAGGTGCAGGAGATAGTCAAGTGTGAAGTAGAACTTAGAACACATACTGAAGTCAAGTTATAAAGATTTAAAAGCAATTTTTTCTTTGACTGTTATCATTCCTTTTGTTATTTATAGAACTATCAAATCTAAGAAAGTTACAAATTCTAACTAGACTTTTGTTCATTTTAGAAAAGTTAGAAGTACCAAGACTGAAAACATTAAACTGAGCACAAATAACAAGAAAAACTTCATTCTCCACAGGTATCCTGACAAAGTCAAAAGTTTGTGTTGTAAGATTTTAAAAGAGTGTATAAAGTTTACAAATCTACATATAAAGGTTCTGAGCTACATAAAATTGTTTGTTTGGCATTTATTGGCACAAAGCAACAAGGCTATCTGCACCATACAACTGGTAAAAAATTAAAAATAAAAGTAAAAATTATTAAAATACACAAAAAGAAATCACATTACAACAAAACATAGTCCAATTTGTGAATTAAAAACTTAAGAGTTAAAAAGGCCAATGATCTTTAAGAATTAAAAACACAACTGAGATAGACAGTGTCACCACTGCCAATGCAAAAGTCTAAAATGGCACGATCACTCATGGTTCTAAATGACAGCATAGCAGTAAAATGTGAGATATTGTGACTTTAGTGTCACACAGATCACATATTGATGCATCAGTCCCAAATAAAAGAAAACAACGAGTTAAAAAACTGTGACCAATTCATAGCCTAGCAAGGACAACTTCCTCCCAATCCATACACAAGCAAGATGGCCAAAGTCCAACAGAAGGTTTCATCCAGAAAAGCTTATCAGGTTATTCACTCCAAGTCAACTGCCAACTGGCATGGAGCTAAACCATGAACACATGACTGCAGTCCATGTCTGTAACAGGCATGATCATGATGACACCATAACAGACAGACACAGCTGTAGCATCAGTGAGCTCATTCTTGCAAACACCAGTGTGACTCAGTACACAGAAGGACTGGATAGAAATGGATGACAAAGAGAAATGGGCCAGTGAATTTTGAATATCAACAAGAACAGCATGAAAACTAATGTGAAGCAATTTCAGGAACAGTAGAGAGCTCAGCAAATCAGTATAAATAATACAGTTCATCTACTGCATGTCTTTGAAAGACATTTGTCAAATAGAAGATGATACTTCCAATCAGGAGTATCTGTCTCTGGATGACTCAAAGAAAAGTCACATTTGGGAACTGTAAGAAGGATAGGATGGTAGGATGGGTTTATCAGTGGATACAGCAATGTTATTCAAGGACATACCCAATTCATCCAACTGCACCTGGATACAAAGGCCAAAAGGAGCAACAGCAGATCATCTGTTCTAAAAATGTATGGCCTCCCGAGGAAGGAAAACACAACCTCAGGTGGGATGCTTTGGTAAGAAAGGAAGTTTCGAAGTATATAGTAAAGACAGCTGCAAACAGCAGAAGTGCAAAGAAGGTTCATGAGGCTCTATGTATGAGCTCTGAACTAGGGAAGTGCAGAAAGCCCCAGTGCAGAGCCACATTCCTTGATGACAAACAGGGTCCAGCATATTTAAGACCAAAGTTCTTGCATAGCCACAGACCAGTGATCCTTAGTCAAGTTTTGATTGAATAAGAGCATGATATATCTTTGGTACAGAACATCGATCTGCTCCCCAAGTGGTGGAAGAGAGGAAACTGAGAATGTTAAGTGCTCTTTTACAGTTGACCCATAGCTGCTTGATGTGTTTTACAAAGGTCAGCTTAGGTCAAAGATAAAGCTCAAGAACTTTGTCTCAGGGACCACAGGCAGCAAAACTTCACCAATACAGAGTTCAGAATCAGAGTAAACAGCCCATTGGCAGCAAAAGTGCATGTAAACAGTTTTAGAGAGAGAGAGAGAGAGTAAAAGCTGTTTGCCGTCGTCCACTTCAGTAAATGACTGATGGCAGTCTGTAGCTGTAGTTCAATATACCTCATGTTTGACAACTGACATGAGATGTGAAAGTCAATGACACATAGCCCATTTGCAACAGTGAGAGGGCGTTGTTCAGTGGTGGCATTAATCTTTATACTGAAAAGTGTGACACTCAAAACCCAGCCCTGAGGGACTACAAGTCCCTGTAGAAAAGAATGAGAAAGTGTCGAACCCACGTGAACTTGGAATCTCAAGGAACCAAACAAGATGAGCATTAACCATCCTCTCAAAGGTCGCCAAAGCAATTGGATGATAGTTTGAAGGAATCTTGGGATCCTTCCCAGGCTTAGAGAAAGGTAAGACAATAGCCTGATGCCAGGCATCAGGAAAAACATTCTCCTTCCAGGTTTTGTTAAAAACATATCATAAGAACAGCAAGAAAAGCAGGAGATAGATGGCACAGCATTTCATAGTGCATATCATCAGGCCCAACTGATGTGCTGCAGAACTGATGAAGGGCCAGTTTGAGTTCCACCAGTGTAATGAGACGATTACAGTCACAGAGACAATCAGCTCGAAAGGAAAGAGGTGATCACTCTGCCCAAGTCTTGATGGCAAAGAATGGGGAGGAAGAAGCAGAAGTGCTATATATCAAGCAAAAGCTTTCACCTTGAGTATCAGCTACTTCCTGGCCATCACAGAGCAAGATCAAGAGGGGTACAGAATTATATTGCCCACTGGCCTTCTGAATCTTGTACCATATGACTTTGGAGCTGGTGGTAGAAAATATGCCGGTTGTGAACTTAATTCAAAATTTCCTCTAGCTTTGACATCTTACCTACCAAGCATGTGCATGGGCCTGCTGGAAAGCAATGCCGTTCGAGAGTGTGGGATATCTATGGAAAGTATCCCAGGCTCATTTGTGAGCCTTCAATGCCATGTGGCAGGTACAAATCCCACCACTGAGAAACTGTACCTAGAACTAAAGGAAGTGGATTGATCTTGGGATTTGTTGGAATGTATGTAAGGGACAGAGATGGATGTTGAAGTTGATTCATCAATTTTTTTTTTTATCATGGAAGTCAAAAGACTTTTCATTTGTTTTGAGAACAATTCTTTTGAAGGTACAGAGAGATCCATTTGCACTCCCACTGTAGTAGTGGAGCAAAGTGCAGCAGCATAAGTCTGAGATGAAGTGGTGGACAGCAGCTTTCAAGCCTCAGGATAAGTAATATCCTGACAAGTAAAAAATCATTTTCACACACTGCACCTCTTTTTCTTCCAACCATTTAGGGCAAGAATGAAAGTAGGAGGAGTGAGAGCCATTGCAATTAATGCAATAAAGGTCCATTTCACACTCAGAAGCATCATGGTCCTTGCCACCACAATAAGCACACGTCAAGGAACCACACTATGATGTCTTTGAGTGAACGAATTGCTTACACTGGAAAAATTGGTTTGGAATGCATGGCAATACCCTGCAATTAGAATAACCTGCCTTGAAAGTGGCAGAATCAGGATACTGGTTAGCATCATAATTCCATCTTTGTGAGTGGGGATTTCACTTAATAATATGGATAGGGAAAAAAATATTACATATTTCTTTAAATTTTGGTTTTCAATTTACAAATTATCTCATTACTACTATAAGAAAACTTTATTGGTATGTTGTTTTTTTTCTAATTTTGCAAAAAACTACATGATGGCTATCTGTACTAGCTGCCCCTAATTTTGCAGTGCAAGACTAGAGGGAAGGCAGCTAATTATCACCACCCACTGCCAACTCTAGGGCTACTCTTTTACCAATGAATAGTGGGACTGATCATCACATTATAATGTCCCCATGGCAAAAAGATGAGCATGTTTGGTGTGATGGGGATTCAAACTCATGACCTTCTGATTATGAGTCAAGTGCCTTAACCACCTGGACATAGTAGGCCATACTGGTATGAGCAAATATGTTGTCATTGTCTCTGTTGTGATGTATGTGCAATATTTGGAAGGTAAACACTTAACAACATGGTGCAAGTATGGAGCAGTCCATACATGCATTTAAAAAGATATATACAACACACAAAACTATGAATTAGCATAATTGCCCATATATAGTTTAATTGTATATGAGATTCACTCTTGAGAAACTCTCAAGGCATTTGACCTTAGGATCATTTCTTAAATCAGAGAAAATATAACAATCAGTTTCTTAACCCCTTTACAACAGGTTTGCAATATCATACGAGTCTGGATGTGTATTTGCACATGTTAAATATTTACACTATAACTTCTGATGCAGTATGTGTATATTCATAAATTTGGAAGACTTTTAGTAAAGATTTCAAGCTTTTTGAACACAAAAATCAGATATTTTAATATTTCTACTAATTTATTTCTTTGTGAAAATAATGAGTCTGTTTTGTTACTAATCCAAGTGCAAAGTGATTTTATGTTGTCATTAAAACAACTATTCATCATTCCAAAAATCTCAAATATTACTTGTGTAATCCCGAGGACTTCCAAAACAAATTTCAACCATTCGTTTTCAATAAAACATTGTCTGTTATTTTCCATACCTTAACTATGTTGGATCTATCAATTTGACCAGTATCATAACCATCATTGAAAAATTAGGATATAAATGTAAATAATGCATTTTTTCATTCTAAAATAACTAAAAATTATAATATGAAAATACATGTTTAGTCTAAGTAGCTTAAGTCTCATAACATCATAATTTTTTTTAACTACAATGATCTTCAAGTCATGTCTGGCTAACATTACACAACTTGCTTTGATGAGGCATATGTGCACTCACATTACCGTATCAAATAATATAAAACTGATCTTTAGTTTTTACAAAGTGACCTTATCTTGCCTGTGTTTAGGTGGACTATAATTTTACAAACTATGGAGTAACGTTTCAATTAGTAAATACATGTATATGGATTATACTATTTAGAATTAAGCTTATTTTTCTTAAAATAAATGAAGAAGTAAAGCTAACAATTATTTATTTTAGTTACAACCTTTGAACTCAGGTGCTGCTGGACCTAAGTTACTAAGCCTCTTACAGTTTTGCACGTGGAGGAGTTGAAACAAAATATGTTTTAGGTTATATATGCATATAGCTTACAACTTATCAAGCTTACAAACTAAGCTTTACGTAGATCTAAAAATAAATATTAAACTTCAAGCCAACTAAAGACACAACTTAGCTCTTCGAAATCTTGGTTTAAAAAAACATAGTAGCCTTTTAACAAATTATAATGGCTAAGAAAACCACTAGGAGAACATTTTTAGCTGTCAGTTGGTTTTCACATGTCATATATTGAAGTAAATAAAGGACCATTTCCAAAAATGAAAAAAAGTAAATGGGTACCACTGTATTTGATTTAATACATAAGCCATATCTCAGCAAAATAAAAAGATACAAAGTTCTTATTTTATATCCTAGCTTGTCAATACTGGCAATTTGAGTTCATAATTCATATGAAACTAAAGACTTAGTATTTTGAAATCACAAATTTCTAATTTTAGCCATTGCTGCATACAACACATCATAACTCACAAAAATCAATATTAAGGTTTGTTCTTTCAACATTTACTTTTAAATTAAGAAATTAACTCATATATAAAGTTTGATTTATAATCTAAATTTCAAACCAAACATACTGGCATTAATTTATAATATAGTAGTTCAATAAACTTTTGAATGCAAGGCAACAAACATGATGACATGGGCTATGATTAGTGAGCTGTCACAAAAAGGTTAATGGAAACACCACCTCTGAACTTCATTAGTGTTCTGGAAATGTGAAGTACATTCAACAAAGAACTTACACCAATTCCCACAATGTATAAATAGCTAACTTTAATTCTTATTAATATCATAAAATGAAGTTTGTTTGTTTTTTAAAGAATACAATTTCAGGGTTTCCTCATATTTTTGTACCAAACTTTTGCTAATTGAATTTTGTTTATTTGGGAGTATGTAGACATTACAAAGACCATACAAAATTCAATATTAATTTAACACATAATAATTTCCATTAATTATATCTGTACAGCTTCACATTTTTTTTTTATCCCTATTTAAACCAATGATCAGCTCTAGAGTTTCAACAGAAAAACTTCAAACAAAAATTCAAGACAAATAATAATAATAATTAAATCTTATTTCAATAACTTTCAACACAAACCTATTTCATCATTTCATAGCATCTGTTTTGTTTAGCATAACTAAAAGAAAATTATTTTAAAAAATATTACATCCACACATCTGTGCAGCTCTGAAATTTGTGCCTGTAAACAATGAATTTTTTTTACTTTTATAATTTTTCTGTCCATACTATAGAATACCTTTAAATTCACAAAAAAACTATTATCCTTTGAGAATATATTACTCATTTCTTAATCTTCAAATATTTGCCTTGGTTGCCACCCTTTTATGAGGTCACAAAAAGTTTAATTATTTAATAATAAAACATACATTTGAAGGCAGCAAAAATAGTTTAAATATGATTAAATAAAACGAGATCAGATTTTCATGTCAGCATAAAGCACAAAGAGTGATGAGCACTATATATCACACACATCTTTTACAGTGTATTCAATGTGTTGTCATTCTTCATATGATTTTTTTTTATATTAACTATCTATAGTAGTCCAAATTATCAATAAAGCTTATCAGCTTTATCCTGTAAAATATTAAAAACAAAAATATTTAATCTGTCAGTTAATAGTTATTTATCAGGTAAAAACTTTAATAAAATGGTTAATAAACACTACGGTAAAGTAATCTGACATCTTGGACACTTGGCCAGTCAAACACAACCTGGTAGCAGGAAAATAATAACTGATGACACAATATTTTTTGAATTATTTTCCAATAAGTTATAAAAATGCATACTTTGCTGAACTGTTTGTTTTGAATTTCCTGCAAAGCTACTCCAGGGCTATCTGAGCTAGCCATCACTAATTTAGCAGTGGAAGACTGGAGGAAAGACAGCTGGTCATCACCACACACCATCAACTCTTGGGCTACTCTTTTACCAATGAATGACAATCACATTATATATCAGTTAAAAAAAAAAAAAAAAAAACCTTTGGAAATAAATCCTTCAAAGTCCTCTCCCTGACTTGCAGAGTGGGTGTTTAAAAACAAACTGATAAAACAAGTTTCTGAGAAACTTGTATTCCAAGAATATAATAATGCATTAATATCTGTACGAATTAATAATTTCTTTCTTGACCAAAACATGCAAGAATAACAAGAAAAAAGTAACAGATTTTTAAGCATGTTAAATGTTGTATAAGATATATATGCAAAACAAAATTGATAATTTATTTACAAATAGTTGTAATGATTGTTAACAAACAATACTTCTTTTATCATACAGAAGAATTCCAAATAATGGTGCTCCTGGAAAGCTTATAAATTATAAATGAGATGTCAACCTTTTTCCTACTAGAAGTAAAATGATGCAACATTGCACAATATCAAGATTAAACAAACATATTACAAGCTAATGCATATACATATATTTGTTTATTCAAGAGCTGCAAAAATATGTTTTTAGTGCTGAAACAATCGCAGCTAATTTATCTCAACATTTCGTTGCACATTGCGTTTGTTATCAGTCAATAGCATCAAAAGGTGTAACAAGTACATATACTAAGCAAGTCAACAGTTACAATCCACAAAACAAAAATGTTTTACCCTTTATAAAGCTAATATTTATTATTTTAAATTTTTTGCCACCAGTAGATATATTTAATCTAACATAATTCTTCTCTTCTTTCTGAATAAACTGAAGCCACATGAGGTTGTAAGCATTATGAAATATTTTCAGGTAAACTAAAAAATACACAGATTATGCAGACTTAGCATACCTGTAAGGATTAAATATATATTAATATTTCATGCTTAGAGATTCACAATAATAACTTAAATGTAAAATATAAATCATATATTGTAACATCACGGGTAAGACAATGGATTATCTATCCCTAATAGGATGTACTTTTTACTTATTTCAAGTAGCAATATTGTAATACTTACGAAGATTTTGTCATTATGTTTTAACCTTTCACTTCATGATGTTTAAGTGTTATTTTATGTTTCAAATCACAACTACATGTATAATTAAGGGAAAAAGGTCTATTTTGCTAAAATATGATATCATATATTCTCTAGTAATTATAAATAACTGAACACAATTTATTCCTAAGGTAAAGATAGTTATACAAATATGATTCACTAATTACCAAAGACACAGTAACAAGATACCCCCACATCATTTTTCTACATCTTCTACCTGAACAAACACTGCTTAGGCCACAGCCTGTTCGTGAGCTTGCGTCTCAGGAGGTTTCATAACATCAGGTAATTCTGGTGGACTGGATAGGGGTGTAATGTCTAGTGGCTCAAACTTCCCAGTGTCTGTAATTAACATTAATATAAAATGAAAAGAATAAATAACATTTAAAGTTAAAAATAATTTATTAGGTCTTACAAAATCATTCAAGATACAAACCAATAAAACATTTTCACATCCTTTTTTGTTTCATTGTTCTTTACCAAAGTCATATCTCTACTTAAAGGTGTAAATGTCTATATTAAAGCACATTCATATGAGCTTTATATCAAAGTATACAGTACATTTCTTTACATTTTATAAACCTGATTCCAAATACTAAGAAAATAACCACTGTAAATTCTACTCAGTTTCAAAAGCTGTGTGACAAGACTAAGGAAAAATAACTTGTTTAGATGATAACTAATGTTTGATGTTCAATAAAAAAAACACAAAAATATTATCATGGTTTACATAAACAAAAACTTGTAACACACCAAATTTAAAGTCATATTTCTCTGTACACTTAGATTTACCAACAAATAAAAAGAAGCACTTTATCCATCAACTAAATCATACACTGATTTGTTACCATATATCATACCTTAGTTACTTTAAAGTAAATATGGTAAAACTTTAGTGTAACAATCCTAATTTTTATTTACAAACTGCAATTATAGATAGTAGTACTACACTGATACAACAAAGGTTACTAATAAGAGCAACCACCCGAGCACAGTAAGTGGGCTAAGTTAACAGTTAGCAGTTTAAATACGTAACCCAATCTCTAATCTCCATTTGAGAAGAATAGTTCTCTCTCTCAATAAAATGTACAGGTTAAATAAAATATATGTATATTCAAGAGACTGCTGTATATCATCAAGATAAAATTAAATTCCTCAGAAAAAAATCAGTATAATTTTTTAAATGTCAGAAAACATCACTGTATGTAAGTTTTAATATTAGGTCCTTTGCTCATCATTAACAGCTTAAAATGCTTCAAATATGTTAATGTTATATTATCTCTACTGCATACTCTGTAAATAACAGTTATTTACTTGCAAATTTTACTTCTCTCAGACAGTACATGATTTTATAAAGTTTAATGCACTCAGTTTTAGATTTTATATATGCCCACTGGTATCACTTTAGACCTAATTTGCAAAGAAAGTCCTACATCATATTTTTCAGTAATATGAAACATGAACATAACCTAGGCTTCCACTAGCCATTAGCTACATCGCCATTGGAAAAAATAAACAGCTTGTGGCTAAAAAATCCAGTGTTGGTTTTGCCACAGTGGCAAAAGATGATAATTTTTCGGTCTTGGATGGTTTTCCTTTATTTATTCTGCTCAAGTTTTGGTCTTAACAGCTTTCGTGGCTTTTATAGCCATTCACACCATTAATGATGACAAATAACAAGACGCACCCCCCAGAGAGTTGAAGAGACAAGAAGCATCTTTAAAAACTACCACTGACTGCAATCTATATTTTCTTTATATATGTATTTTTATGATTTCAGGGATATGACAACTGACAAATTAAATTTAAAAAAAAAAATATTACTCAACTATGATAATGATTTATTTTCAATTCTTATGCTGCATGTTTGATTCTGCACGTGGTACACAAAATCAGACAAAACCTGACTTTCATCAAACCAACATATGGTCTATATCAAAATAGAATAGTTTCATTTGACATGTGTTTGAATTGAGATCATGACAACTCCTAGATCAGATAAAAAGAGGTCTAAACAGTTAGATATATCAAGTTTTTTACAAAAGAAGGTCAAAGCAACATCAACTGATGATGGGAAATCCACTTCCAAAAGAAAAGACAGCTCTGAAGAAACTGAAGCTTGCAGCAGTATAAAAAAATATACCTGCCATTTTCACAGAGTTGCTAAAGAAACTTGGTTTTCACAGTTTCCTTGGCTGGAACATGTTTCCTAACAAAATTCATTTAATTGCAAATTATGCAGGGACAACAAGACAAACATTTATGCTACCACTGGGAAAACTGCAACAAAGTCTAAAAAAGAGGACTTGGTGAAGCAAGCACGGTCAGAAGATCATCACAGTGCAGTAGCATCACAAGTTTTAAAGAAGGACATGTCAACTACTGTTGTGGATATGTATGTGGGGTGTAAAGGTGGCATTCAGGCACAGATAGCCACATTACTTGTACAAGCAAAGGAAGCCATCCCAACTGTGAAGTTTCATTTCCTCCTTTCACTACAAGTATTCAATGTAAGAATATTCATTCTAGTATTAATAAGATGCTTTCTGTTTTCTACACTATTTTCTAAAAACGAAAGGCAATTCAGCAATTTTCTAAAAGTGAAACATTTTGAAAATATCTATCAAAAATTGAATAGCTAGCCAACTCTTCCAAATATCTTTGTTTATTACTTTAATTGGTGGTCTTATTTCAAAACACAAGTTTTTATATATTTTTTAACAGGGAGTGACCTCTCTAAAGAAACTACAGACTCAGTTACTAAGTGGAACAGAGCTTCATATACACTCACAGCCAGTTTCTGGATGATATGTACAGTGCCCTAAATCATGTAGTTCAAGATGAAATGCAGACAGACTTTCGTGCATCGCCTTTCTCATTTTTTGTTCTTGAAGCAGATGAAGCAACTGATGCAGGAAACACCACTATACTGAGAATTTATATCAGGTATCTTTCATCATTAGGTGAGGTTACAAGTGAATTCCTTGCTGTGCACAAGCTGACCAACACTGGGGCTGATTCTATCTACAAAACAATGCACTCAGTCATGGCAGATTGAGGATTGTTTGATGTTGACTTGGTTGGACTTGCAACTGATGGTGCAAATGTCATTGTGGGAATAAAAACAGGTGTTGCTACAAAATTTGAGGAGGAATGCCCCTGGATAATAACAAGTCATTGTTTGACACACAATCCTCTCCAACAGCTGACATAACCAAACTGCCAGGGGCATTGAGATATGGTGAACTGATTGAGATGAGACCCAAGAAGGCTCAATCCCTGCAGAGTGACTGAGGATAAGTCACTCAACACCTTACATTCCAAATGGATAAATAAACAATGACATTAACCCCAAAACCCTTCAGTGCTCACAACAGATCATCAAAAAGCCTGAACCAAGCATAAAAGAACAATCCAGAGTTCATATCCAGCAAATGGTCTGGCAATAAGAGACCCCTAACAATCTCATCTTCTAGCCAGCAATTTTTTCATCTTGCATGAATATGGTGCCTTAACTTTATGTCAGTTAGCAATTAGCATTAACAAGTAGAATGCCTTACTCAAAAATATGATAATAAAAAATCAAGCAGCAGCAAATGTATTTGTGCAATCTTAATAATCTCTACAAAGTGGGCTGAAACCTTAACATGTAAAAATGTGTTACTTGTTAATGTTGATCCTACATCTATCAGATATATAGCTAAAGATTGCCATGGTAAATTTCAAAATTCAACTGTGAGTCAGAGAAGGTAGCCTTGCTTATGGATTTCAAATATACTTATTAATAGGGAATGTTGTTGTTGTGAACCATTAATTATTTGACTGTTTCTTTTCCAAGTTGGAACACTTTCTTCATATCCTGTTAATTATCCTTTTCTTAAGTTTTTTATGTGTATCTAGTGTTAGTTGGTTCCTTGTTCTGAGATTCAATAAATGAATTTAGTTTCTTTCTGTGTACTTCTTTAATACATACATTTGTGTTTGTAAGAAGACTTATTAACTGTAAATATCTTGTTAGTTATGTTGTATAGATTATTAACCTTCTTCTATATCTCATGTTTATTTACATATTCTATCTTCAAAAATGGCCTTAAGTTTCTACATTAGTCTTTGACATCTCAGAGTTCTGACAGGTCATTCAACATTAGGCTATTTATATTTATGAAAAAAAGGTGAGGTGGTTGTTTATTTTACCTAATTTAACAAATACGTTTTTCTAAGTCTCTAAATTTCTTATAAAGTCTGGGGCTATACTGATCATTAGGTATTTTTGTTAAAATTATAACTGATCAAGAGTAAAGAATCATGTTTTATTTGCATGTGTTACTATTGTATAATACCCTTAACAGAATCACGTTTTATATGCGTGTTATTATTGTATAATACCATTAACACACCAGGACTGTAACAGTCAATAACAGTCTTCATTAAACTAATTCACATTTAATAAAATGGTTTTAGAATCACCTAAAAAAATGATTATCTTTAAGATTTAAGCCTCACCTGGTTCTCTACATGCAAGACCAACTGTAGCTGGTGCTTGAGCTTTTGCTGTTGAAGTGTTTAGTCCATAGTCTGCCAAACTGTTTTTGTCTTCCATAACCTATTCAAACAATAAAAAATGTTAAAATTACCTGATACAATATTTTCTTTAAATAAAGCAAAATATTTCTGAAATTTCAATTCTTTTGATTTTGAAAAATAAAACTTCCTTGACTTAAAGAAAATGCAGTTATAGTTATGTAACTGCAGTTAATACAGCTACCAAATATGCCCTTTAAAAGTTTTAGCTTGTAAAATGTTGTCAATTTTACTCAAGTCATACAAGAGAAATAAAAAATACAAATGTCATGAATTAATGAGTAGTAATGTTTCAAGAAAAATAAGCAACCACGTTTGGCTGTAAACTTTCATATGCTTCTTGCATATTAACTCCCACAATCAGTGAAATGCTTTTGTATTATCATAGATGTTCAGAGCTGAGTAAAATAATAATAATAAATAAACATCTACAGCAACCTACATGAAAATGTAAGGATCTTAACAGTCAATGCTGTAAAACATTTATGCCAAACTTGCTCAATCCATTTTTGAAAAAATCACAACTAATGTTGTATAAATTTTCTTGGTTAGCATGCTTTAAAATAACATTAGATATATAAACTAAATATTTACATGTCACAATAAAAACATGCTCAAATACAATGAAATATCCAAAGTTTTTTTTTTTATGTTTTTTCTGAGGAAGTGGCTTATACTTTTAAGTTTCTCTCAAACAGAAGTTTCATTTCCCATTTTCATAAAAATGTTAATTAGGTATTTCAGAAGTAATTTCAGTAAGATGTGGCTTATCTTGTTTTGATAACCTTTCACCTCAGCTAATTTTCCCTAAAAATATACCTTGCAAATAAAAGCTTATGCA
Organism: Carcinoscorpius rotundicauda; assembly: GCA_011833715.1. NCBI lineage: Eukaryota > Metazoa > Arthropoda > Merostomata > Xiphosura > Limulidae > Carcinoscorpius > Carcinoscorpius rotundicauda. The sequence goes on along the minus strand of CM022396.1, from coordinate 50,887,756 downwards.
AAAAAAATAAGATATTTACCCTGTCACCACAGATATTCCTTCAAACCTTTTTTGTGCAAGTCACTGTGGTGCATTCAAAATTTATTTAAACATCTTTAATATCAATATATGTGAATGAAATTAACAAATTTATTTATGTTACGATTCATAACATTTTATGCAATCTGATTTTAAGTCCTTTATTTCAAAAGAAACTTCATGGTAGTTGTGTAGAGATACATCTAGACAAAAAGATGCTTACATAACATTTTGACTTGCACATTACAAACTTCTTTAAATGAACAATTGAAATGAGAAATACATTTTTCAACGTGACAGGTGCCACATCCACTTTCAACAATTTGAAATATATGTATAATGTTACATAACACGTATATACCCATTAGAAACAGCTCTTTTAACACTAATCTAACAGTTATTTTGAAACATACAAATAGTTGATGCCACGGGATACACATAACTGACTGAAGTACTTGTGGCTGTTTCTTACATAAATATGTTTTAATTAGAAATACAGTTAAATTCTATTTAGGTTTGGTTTGTTTTGAATTTCATGCAAAGCTACTTGAGAACTATCTGCTTCAGCTGTCCCCAATTTACCAGTAAAAGACTACAGGGAAGGCAGCTAGTCATCATTACCAACTGCCAAATGTTTACTCTTTTACCAACAAATGGTGTATTGACCATCACATTATAATGCCCCATGATTGAAAGAGCGAGCATGTTTGATGTGACAGGGATTTGAACCCACAACCTACAGATTATGAGTCGAGTACCTTAACCACCTGGCCATGCCATTTTGTATTTAGGTCTGTCTTTTATATTTTAGTTAATTTTGTTTTAAAATGCATAACTGAAAGGTTTAAACTTTTTTTAAAATATATATTATCCCTTGCATCAGTTCTCATTGCTTAGGATATTATGCAGTGCATGAATATTTTAACAAAAGGTTGTGCATGTCTGCCAGACACACCATAATTTCCCTCAAGAGCACCAATGACTTGTGTCAAAATAAGTAATAAGTGGTGAGAGACAAGATCAGAAAGAACATTAAAACTTAGCTGTGTGAAAAGGAAAAGACTTAAAATTATGAATATAAGTAAAACAACATACACATATTCTAAAAAAATCTCATAAGGTATGTATTTTTTTATATTTCCCAACTTTAATAATTTCACTGCATTGTGCCTTGATGATAATAGCTAGAGTTAGTGATATGGTAAAGAAAACAAAAAAATAAACATATACCTTAAAAAACTTTTAATATTCAGTTTGGAGGTTTCAGAGGTCAGTCAAATGAAATACAAAAAAATACAATGGAGAATAGTATTTTCATACACAAAAAAATCACCTTGTACTTGAATTATTTTAATAATGTTAATGCTAATAACTATAAAATGGAATTTTTATTAGAAAGATTCAATTAAAATATCATTTTTTGTTCACAAATTACTTATAAACTTTAACAAAATGTTATGATATTTTGTGAGGTATGTACAGAGTTACCAAATTTTGGTTGCATAAATGCCCTTCCCTAGTCAACTGAATGGCAATCTCACCTGCCCAAGATCAAAGGCTAAATGGTCTATTACCCCATCAAGAAAATTTCGACCCTAACATCTTTCAAGAAACAAAAAACAATTCACTAAATCCAGTCTTAATCCCCCAAATATTCAACTCATTTCTTAAGCATGTGTAAAGTTACAGTTTCTACCATTCCAGATGACAATTTTTCCAATATATAGAAAAATAAAAATGACTGAATTCGATGTGTGTCTGATCTTTACAACTTTTAAATTTTATGAAGACTTATCCTTCTACCCTCAGAATTCAATGTGAAAGAAATATCCAAGACATCAGTCTTGTAAGTACCCTTAATATTTGTGAATAATTATATCACCCCTGACTTTTCTCATTTTTTCAATAGAGTATGTTAAGACGTCCAAACCTATTCTTAAGTTGTAACATAACTATCTCAAAGACATTCGAGCACGCCTTCTTCTGAATCCTCTCCAACAAACTCAATGTTCTTCCTTATACTAAGGTTACTAGTTCAATCAGTACTTTAAGTAAAGCCAGTTTCTTCAAGTTTTATTAAACTGTTTGATTTACTGATATTGTACACACAAGTACTAACTACAAAGCATCACACAAAGATGTCAAAACAAGTTTGAATTAATTTAGTTTTAATAACATCAGTATTTATTCAAGAAAAGTTGTAGATTTACTGAATGTTTCTACAGACCAGCAGATGAGAACTACTGTTCCATACAACATTATACAGCAAATGCAGCATATCTGCACAGCAGTCTTATGTCTAGTTCAATGGTCAAATGACACAGATCATTATTGTATCTGGTGATGTACCTCTAATAAAACTGTAGAAAGCATTATGTTATAGTACTTACAAACAAATTATATGAAAAAAAAACAAAAAATGTCTAACACTTTATAACTATTCTCTTACTTTATAATTAACATGAAATATATTTCTTTTTTAATTGTACTTTATCACTCAAAACAAATATTCAAATACTCTTAGCTGCAGTATTTACTGTGCAGATCACTAATGACACTAAGCCTATGTGTTGAAAGGCATTTATGACAACACTGAGAAGAAAATTGGTGCAGTTTTGTTTCATTGTACCTGATCTTCATAAAACAATTTTTGGTTTTCAGGAGAAATTTTTGTGATTCCTTCTATCATTCTTTTAAGTTCTAGAACAGGAGTTGTTTCCTTGGCATCTATGAAAATGGTAATTTTCTTTCTTCTTACCATTAAAAAAACATCCTACAAAGCATACAAAAGCAATCAATAAACAATTTATTATTGTAGCAGAACACAACGAAAGCTTCCTCAAAAGACTACATATTTGAAGCTAATTATAATTATTAAAATAGTAAACCAAATACATTTATACATAGAAACACAATATTGACTTCAAATTGCCTCTAGAAACAGAACAGAAATTATTACAACTACAAATTACATGCTTCTGAAGCAAAAATAAATCTGTAAAACTATATTAAAAATATTTTACTTAACCAAATAATATAACAAACTTTGAATATTCAAAATTAAACAATTGAAAATGGATACTAGTACAATAAACAGTAAAGTGAAGTGACAGGAGTTTTTGAACTATTATTATATATTAATGATTCAAAAATAAATGTGAAATTGTTATAAATTATTTTTATGAATCTTGTTTCTCACATAACAGCATCATTCAAACAATATGAAATATATGTAACAAACAAAGTAGTTGCTCTCTGGGTGCCTGTTCAATCACAATTTCATGACTTTTCTAGTGAACAATTTCTAATGCTTTCATTTTTCAGGATTATTAGTCTTCTATTTATTAGATCTTGCCTCTACCCCTGGAGAGAAGGGTTATCTCTTTCTGGTATTTTTTGTTTTCTATAACTTGCATCCTAAGATTTCATTTTCTTTCTCAAAGTTTTGAATTTTTCCAGCAATAAAGCACTCCCCTAATTTCAATTTTATGCTTTATTATTTTCAACGCTTTTGATCACTTTTTACTAAAGCAAAACATATTTTTGTGTAATTTATGATTAAGTACAAACTTCCAGCAAATCTGTATTCTGAATAATAAACTTCATCCTTTGTATGTTCTTTCAGTCACACAACAATTCAAAGTGCACGCTTGGATTCTCCAGCAGAAAAAATCACTTTTCTTCTCAAAAACCACAATGATTCTCCACTAGAAAGACTTGTTTTAAATTCCAAATTATACTCCTTCAATTTCAGATTTAATTTTTTTTTTAATAATAATGATTATACAATTTTAATGTGCATTATTAAAAAAGGAAAGTACCATTTCTCCATTAAGGAAGCAATTTGTATTTTTTTATTTTACCAAAAATCTATACTTTCACACTTTTAATTTTGGTGCACTATAAAGTTGTTATTGATTTATTTCTCAAAAGTGGACACATGCACTAAATGCTTTATAATATACGGACATTATGAACCTCCCCTTACGATATTAGAAAATCATGTGAAGGTTCATCCAAATTTAACTTAAATAGAGGAAAGAGTTTTATAATCAAACACAAATTAGTCTTTTATACACACATACATAGTGTCCTTGCTGTCCCAAAGGCAAAGATAACAGGGAAACTTGGTAAAGCCTCCTTGGAGACCTGTCAAGAATGCCACCATTTTGAAGTCTCCCATAACTTTCCAGCCATACTCATCATACTTCAAGGATTCTAAGCAAGGTTTTAACAGTTATACTCCTTTTTGAGGTGCACCAAATGAGCAGGGGAAAAGTTCTACAACATTCTAGAAAATTCTTGTAAGATCTATAAGATTCTAGAAAGTTCTTAAAAATTCTTGCAAGTTTGAGAAAATTCTCTATCAGCTATTCAGCATTGAATCTACCTGGAATGTTCTGGAAAACAGGTAGGTTTGAAAATTTCACTACCCAGGTCACAAAAACAAAGTTTAAAGAAAAAAATAAGTCTTTTCCATTTACTTTAGGCATAAGCAATTGGGAAATAACACTTTCTGCTCAGGAACAAGAAAAATAAAAATTTTGTTACATAGTGTTATGAACACAAAAATGTTTATAAGACAGTAGGCCATTTTTAACCGAGCTGAGAGACACTCATTTACATTTGTATAATACCAACATTTACACTTTAAATTATAAACACAAATTACATCATCTAACCATTCTATAAATTAATTATGTCAGAGTTATCACAAAATAAGTCCACGTTTCAGCTTTTAAAGCTTACACCTATTGCCCCTGATATTAAAGACTATTTCTATTTTCATTCTACCACTCAGAAAACCCAGAAGTGTCCAAAGCTTTGACTATCTTGAACACCCAAAATAAGTCATAGCTACTTAATTATTCTGTATTACACAGAAAACAAGTTAAAAACCCTAAGCCTGTTATCTTGCACTTGTACCGCACATGGCTTAAACCAATTAATCATTACAATAGTCTGTACACTGATATGCTAAATAGCTATACAGAGCTTTTTCTTTTGTCCTATAAGTACTAGTAGTAATGCACTTACAATGCAAGTGTAGTACAAAACTCCCTTGAACAAAAACCCCCTAAAACAAATATTATGAAATTTTTCATTCATTAATTTCACTCTTTTTATTATGGTGTTCTTCATCTTCACCTTGTTAAAATCTGGGTCTTAGCTGTGTTCAGTCACAGATAGTTGCTTCACCTCCAAATCTATATGAACACAACCTTTGCAAGACAGTGCATATCCTCCAAGAACATTCCCAACCTATTTATGTACTGCCAAAACTCTTCTTGGTGTATAAGGAGCATTCTGCACAGTTGCTTGAAACCTCTTATTATTCTTGATGATCTCCATGGGAGATAAAGAGAGACTTATTTTTCAGTTACTCAGAGAGTAAAACCATTTTTTAAAAAAAACATTACAAAGCACACAAAAACAGTATAATACCACCATACAGTGTAGATAATGCAACAGTCATCACTCAGGTAGAAAAAAACAATAATTACCTTGGGTGTTTCAACATAGAAAAACAGAATAAATACAAAATGTGCAGGATTTTATATTTTCCATTTTTTATTAGGTGGTTTTGTCCTACTTTACAGTTTACTTAAGGGGATTTTTATCCATCCTCTTATAATATGGTTACTATCGGTCAAATGACATTTGTCACAAAACAAGTCCACATCTCAGCTTCTACAACTTACACCTATTACCCTAATATTAAAGATTCTATTTCCAATCATTTTACTCTACCACTCAGAAAACTCACAAGGTGTCCAAAACTTTAATAATCTTTATATTTAGACTATCCTAAATAATACGTTTATACACTTATAGCATAATGTACTTCTCAAGCTAGCAGTGATATTTCTAGTCCTAATTAACCTTATGTTATAACTTTTGAAGGTTGAAGTAAAGTTAGGCCTAACACTTCTTAAATATCTATCACTGCATTAATTACTAACTTTATTAGTATTACTTTAGCGATTGTAGTACTAGATGGAAGAAACTACATGCCGTAAACACTAAGTGAAACAAAAAACTTAAAGTCAATTTATAATATTCAAATTATATACATAATCACCATTATGAATACTTCGCAATTTCGCTGGTGAATTACTGCTGCCTAACACTAAAACAATGTAGGTACAGAAACCTAGTCCTAGTATCAAATAATAATTAGAAATAAAAAAAATTGCGCCAGTTAAACTTTTCTTTTAATTTTAAATAAAACTTTCCCCGATCTTTAACGATTTTTTCCCTCGCTATATGAATTCACTTTTTCATATTCAAGACAAGTATGCCATATATTAGGAAATACAAAGTTATTGATATATATGATAAATTTAACAATACTAAATGACAAATAAAAAGTTCTATTTTGCTTAAAGACATACCAAACCATTTAATATATTCTTTATTAATCAAATTAGCTGGAAGATGTTTATTTATACAATAAAATGCCACTAAATTCTATGTTAAAAGTAAATAAATAAATATACTTTTAATGTAAGCTTATAAAAAGTTGGACTAGTATTATTAAATATGCTAAGTTAACTGTTTTTAATGCGTAATGTATCAGACTATTAGAAATGTTACGAAACATTTATAGAACAACTGATAGGGTATGTAAAATTAAGCAAAATGTCTTGAACGTCTAAACATGGTCATATAAATTACTTTATTGATTGTTTGTTTATTTGTGTTTCTTACAGCAAAGCCACATAGGGCTATCTGCTTAGCCCACCGAGAGGAATCGAACCCCTGATTTTAGCGTTATAAATCCGAAGACATACCGCTGTACTAGCGGGGGGCCTGGTTTATTGAAATTGCATCTTGAGTTCAAACTGTGACAGATCTGATGCCTTTACGAACTATTTAAAACTTTGCAACTAACAACATAGCGACAAATATACTTATAATGGTGTATTAGGTATTAGCTCTTTCTAATTTTCTTTTACCCGGACTTCTTGCAAGAAATACTTTGACAACATAATAGCTATTTTAAGGATTTCTAGAAATTTCGACTAAAAGGAGTCAGACGTCTATTGGTTTAACGATATTTTTTAGGGCTTATAATGTTAAAACTTTGGGTTCGAACTCCGCATTGAACAAAGCAAATATTGTCCATATTATTAAGCATTAATTGGTCATTATTTACACTCTTCCAAATTGTCCAAAGGATCGGGAGAGAAAAAATGACGATTTTAAGTTTTTATGTGTTAAGATATCGATATCTAAACCAACATAGACTTTAACCATTTCATATATTCTTGTAAGTACTTGAGCTTACCTCCTCTAAGATAAGAGTAATATAGTATGTCTTTAGGGAGTAGTATTTCTGTCCAAACATGAGAATGTTAACTTTGTCACTATGGGTAGATCAAAGTGCACGTGTCTCACCTTTTACACAGTTACATCCAAAATTTATTCAAACAGCTTTATTATCAATGCATATCAATAAATTCGTCATTAAAATGCATTTAATAATTCAAATTTCAATTTTATATAATTTTTAATTTCTTAATTTTATATAGAAGTGTTACAAAAATCACCAATTGTCCGTTGTATGAGAGTATTGACATTTGTTTTCTAAATCTTCCCTTCTCTAATTTATTTACAATGCTTATCTGAAGTACATAATTTAATATAAACTACTCATTATAATACACATGGTGAATGTTAAAAATGATAACCACTAAGTTATTAAGACAAAGGGTAATATTACGTATTGATTTATAGTGAATGACACACTCAAATAATAATTGTTATATTATCTAAATGAAAATGTCAAATATTGTTTACTAGTTCAATTATACTTGTATGTAGAAGGTCATAAATACCTTGTTATCGAGTCAAGAGGTGAAGTAATTTATATATAGGACAAAACTTAATGTGTAAGAAAGAAAGGCAACCTAAGCAGTAACTTAACCAGTTTCATAATTAAATTTGACTACTAATAGATCCCCCACATTTCAACTGACAGTTCTCCTCCATGCCGTAAAGGGCTCAAGCTTCAGATAATCTTTGACTTGGATCTGGCAGAGCCCATTCAGTATGGACAAGTGCTGAAAGTGTTGGCCAATAAACCAAGGTAATTGATGGTGTTGTTGGAATCTTGAATCTGACTGCAATGCAACACTCTTTGGCGAGTGTAGGTAGGTGTCACAATATCAACTTTAATAGAAGTAAATGGTCTTGCTGGCCTGATGTTGCTGCTGTCCATTAAAGATGCACTTGATGATTTTACAGTTTTCTGAAATATTCTTTCGCTCTTACTTGATTGAGCTCAGTAATTTTCCTGTCAGCTTAGTATATGTAAAATGTTGTATGCAGTTTTGACATTAATGTTAATGACAATTCAAAAGGAACTGTGGTCACTTTAAAACTTTAAAGTCAGCTTATTTGAGTTTTCAGTCAAATCCAATATATCTGTAAAATCTGTCAATAACTCCGCTTCTTCTGAATCTTAAATTTGCTATTTGAGTCTTCAGGACAACCAGTAAACCAAATTGTCTCCCAAGTTTCTAAAACTGTCTTTTTATTTTGTTAATGAGAGTGTTTGTTTATCAAGCTAAGAAATAAATATATAATTGACTAGTTGTAAAGACAAGATAAGACAATCAGAAAGGTAAAATAATTGATATTTTATAGAAAAAAATCAAAATTGAGAAGCATGACAACCAGATTTTGATTGTCAAAGTTTTAGCTAAAAATGTAACTGCTCAATTATTACATCTATCATATGGCCGAAAACGATTTTGGTTTGGTTGTTGTCAAGTGCAAAGCTACACAATAAGCTATCTATGTTCTGCCCGACAGAGATATTCAAACCCAATTTTTAACATCCTAACCTTGCAGATTTACTGACGAATAACATGGGCAAACTGCTTCTGTATATGAAGTATAAAAACTCTTACTCTGTTCAAGAGCCGTACTACAGGCTTGCATTTGCTCACTTATATATTGCCTTGAAACAGTGAATCCCTTGCACCTGTTTTGTGTCCGTCTCTGAATCTCTATTACGTCTCATACGCAACGAAAACTCAACCGTGGTGTCCACTGTTATGGTTTCCATAATGCCAACTATCACAGCTGTCCTTAACTTTAGCCCTCCAGTGGCTCAGCGGTATGTCTGCGGACTTGCACGCTAAAATCCGGGTTTCGATACCCGTGGTGGGCAGAGCACAGATAGCCCATTGTGTAGCTTTGTGCTTAATTCAAAACAACAACAACTTTAACTTTTAATATTCCACCCACAATCATTTGGTTTGCACAAATAAAGTCAATGAAAATAGGTGATACCGTAAATATTGTGTGATACATAAGTAACTAAAACAGGTTAGTTTCTATATAAGTGCTAACCTTTATTTTTTGCCACAGGAATTCATCAGCACTAACATCTCACTTCCATTCGACTTCTTTCAGTTTATATTAGGTGACTTCAAAGCAATGCTGTTTTGATATTATTTTCCTTCTCTCCCTGTACACTCATGGTTCACACTAGCATAAATTTATAAATGTATGTCGTCGTGAAACAAATACTTAAAAAAATGTTTAGTAAATTGTGTGCTTACAAACTTTTTAATCTAATAGCAAAACTTAAATTCGCTGTGAATTATAAACTATCGTTTGTAGGTTTCACTCTTCATGGATAATTTCACTCATCTTGAGCAATTCAGTTCTACACAATTACAAATACATTTCACTACTGTTACCAAGTGAGATCATCAGTTGCTTTTTCCTTTTCAAAGTAAATGCCCATCAAATATTTAATGTTAACACTGAAAACACTCTATCTTTGCCTTTAAAACTATTAAATTCACCATATATTCAAAAAAATATCTCACAGATCAGTAACTGAGTTTATCTCATATCTCATTGACTTAACATTCAAATCAAATCCTTTATCTTCATGTATATGTTATTTGGCAGTTGTGTTCTCTTTTAGAGTGCTCTATTCATGTCATAAAACGCTTATGAATGATTTTATGTTACATACATGTTTCTATGTAACCTATTTACTGTTTTACATTTATCTTAATACTTTCAGTTGTTTCAGTTTGATGTGTTCTCTAAATTTGCAGAAGTTTCTCGGGAGCAATCAATCGGAACCAACAATATATGATTGACAAAAATACTGACGTCTTTTCAAACATTATTGAACGTTCAAGAATATAGCATGAGTATTTTAAAGCAAGTCATCACAAGACGTCAAGACATTTATATATTGTTATGTCGGCTACAGTCGGTATACAATAAGCCTCGGGGCTATAATTGTGATAAACACATATTAATCAGAAAACTATAAAATTCGATCAGGAATGTTTATAAATGTTGAACATTACAAATCGTTCAACTTTAAAAAATTAACTTCTGACGTTGGTATTTTTACAAGGACATTATCTGAGAGTCGCTGATTTGAATCCCCGTCACCACAAACATGCTCACCCTTTCAGCCGTGTGGACGTTATAATGTAAATCCCACTATTCGTTAGTAAAAGGCCCCCCAGTGGCTCAGCGGTATGTCTGGGGACTTACACGCTAAAATCCGGGTTTCGATACCCATGGTGGGCAGAGCACAGATAGCCCATTGTGTAACTTTGTGCTTAATTCAAAAACAACAACAACGTTAGTAAAAGAGTAGCCCAAGAGTTGGCGGTAGGTGGTGATGACTATCTGTATTCCCTCTAGTCTAGGCGTGCGACTCGTAATCCGAGGGTCGTGGGTTCGCGCCCGCGTCGCGCTAAACATGCTCCCCCTCCCAGCCGTGGGTGTGACGGTCAATCCCACTATTCGTTGGTAAAAGAGTAGCCCAAGAGTTGGCGGTGGGAGGTGATGACTAGCTGACTTCTCTCTAGTCTTACACTGCTAAATTAAGGACGGCTAGCACAGATAGCCCTCGAGTAGCTTTGCGCAAAATTCAAAATACAACAAACAAAACGAGAGCATTAAATATCTTTGTTGGTGAAAAGTTAGCTTGTAAAATGCGTTAGGCCAAACAAGAATAAAGATAGCTAGCATTCCAGTCATGTCAAATATATTTGTGTATCAACATAAAAGTAATTTGTGCCTCGTGGACCTCGGCCATTAATGAAATATTAACTTCTTAACTGGATAAAGAACTGAATATTGTTTGTGAGTTTATAAAATTTGTGTATATAAATAATTATTTTTTAAGCTATTTGTAATAATCATTGTTATAAATAATATTTTTTTATGTATCAAACTATATTTGTGTCAAGAAAGAAGATTGTGTTTATCAACCTTGTTGGAAAATATAAATTTGATGCACATCGAAATTCAATTAACTTTAAATTAAAATTAAAATTCCCGGCTATTTGACATCATAATACCTAACGGAGATTCGTTCGAGATATAATATATAATAAATGTATTCCACTACATGCATTCTGCTATTATACATATTGTTTTGTTTTGAATATCGCGCAAAGTTACTCGAGGGCTATCTGCGCTAGCCGTCCCTAATTTAGCAGTGTAAGACTGGAGGGAAAGCAGCTAGTTATCATCACCCACCGCCAACTCATGGGCTACTCTTTTACCAACGGCTAAAAGGGCGAACATGTTTGTTGTGACCGGGTTTCGAATCCGCGACCGTCAGATTACGAGTCGAACGCCCTGACACTCTTGGCCATGCCGGACCCTATTATATATATATATGTTAAAAGCACTAAACAAATGCCCCCTACTGGTATATCTGTAAGGCTTCTTGTTTATAATGCTAAATTCAGGGGTTTGATTTCCTTCGGTAGAAACAACAGATAACCCGTATATTTTTGGTATAAGAAAACATACACAAGACAAAACGCATCCAATTCACATGATAAGCAAGTCTACCTACCTCTGCTAACCTACTGCCATCTATGATATAATAAACTCAAACTCAACTTTTTCCCTAGCTCCTTGAAGTAAATAATTGTCAGTATAATTGTGTGTATGTTTTTCTTAGAGCAAAGTCACATTGGCCTGCCTGCTAAAATCAGTAGAATTCAGCCAAACTAAACATTTTGACTTAAAATTACTCCATCCAGGACTAATAGGTTGTTTTTTTGTTTTTTAGAATTAAGCACAAAGCTGCACAATGGGCTATCTGTGCTCTGCCCACCACGGGTATCAAAACCCGGATTTTAGCGTGTAAGTCCGCAGACATACCGCTGAGCCACTGGGGGGCAGGACTAATAGGATTAATTTCTTTCCGTCACAGTAAAACATATCAAATCAAACTTAGACTAACTTAAGCGAAATGCCCCTTTATGCCACTGGGGGCACAGTGGTATATTTGAGGACTTACAATGGTAGAAACCGGGTTTCGATATCCGTAGTGGGTAGAGCACAAATAGCTTATTTGTGTAGTTCTGTGCATAACTTCAAAGGAACAAACGTTTTTACTGGTCTATCCAGCACCCAACACCAGTAGTTTAAATATTATGATTTCACTCACTACAGTTTACATTACAGCAAAATGAATGGAAGCAAAATTCAAAGAACTGAGAATCTTTTAATATAAATTTAGAACAATTTAGTTCATCTTCTCTGTGAACTTAGAACACAACACTATCCACTCTATCCAGAAATTCCACTACCACTGAGCTGGATAGCGAGTAATTATTGTGAAATGTTGAAGGAACTGATTTACAGGCTGGAAAGTAAGATTCACAATGCACTTTCACTTGAATTTTTGAACTCCTAGCAATAAATACTATTTGTTTCTTAAGAAGTTTCAACTTCATCTGTGAACAGTATTTAGAACAGACATCCGAGGGGTAATAATTTACAAAACCAGAAATGAATCTGTTATCCCACAAAACTTCATAAAAACTTGGTTTTCTGAGCATTTCAAATAAAAGCATTAGCTATTCTAATTGTGTATAAACTGAACAGACATAATCCGCTATCTTACAAATATATTTCACTGAAACTCTGCTCGATAGCTTGGAAAGTAGGTTTTTAAACATCTTTTCATCCTGGTTAATCTTGGAACCAAGTAACAATTACACAATGTGGTACATACAATTCACAATGAAACACAACTTGATGACTTAAAAATGACAGTGGCATATAGTATCTGAATTTATGTTTTACTTAAAGTAATTTAAGATAACTCTGACTGATTAGAACAGGATTCACAACATTTCAGCACATAACCCCTTTTTTACGCAGAATCGCTGTTTAGTACATCAATCACTCTCATCTATCATTAGTTACTACCTTTCGGGCGTTGGTCTCAGAATCAAGCGGCTGTAGTAACTGCTGATTTGGTAGTTAACAACAGTCAAATCAATCAGGAGATTATGTTCAACTTGTTGATTAATCATTAATACTGTCTTACACGTCCTGTGTGGTCACTTTCTTATCTGATTCATCCTGGACAATCAAATAGCATCTCTTCAACTAATGGTGGTGTTTTTTAGCTCTGAACATATAAATGTGTGAGTGATAGTCAATGCAAACCTAAGCCACTACAGATGTTTTGAAAACACTATCACACTATTGTTTGAGGGGCACACAATACATCACATCCAGAAGGAGCTTTAGTTTTTGATCAAATAAAAGTATGTATGGCAAATAAAAAATTGACTTTCCATTGAACCATTCACTATCACAATATTTGAAAAGTGTTTATTCCATTTGATTTGGTTGAGACCAACCAACTTTACAAGAATTTACTTGATTGAATACTTTGTGAGATAATTAATAATTACCAACACATATAAGTCACGTTATTCAGTAGGGGAGATATACGATAAGCTACGTCTATGGCTGTTTTCTGTAACAGTGAACTGACAATTCCCTACCAGCGTTTACCCTTTTTTGAACAAAATTTCATTTTGGCAGTACACACCATACAGTATTTGCTCTATTGTGAACACGATGATGCAAATGTAACCAAAAATATTGCTTTCATATGTTAGCACATGTGCATGTAAGATCTTGGTGGCCTACTATCCTTGCACTAAGCAAAGTTTAAATTATTTTCTTCTTAACAGCCTTGTGGACCACTAGTAGCAGCAAAAGTTTGGAGCTACATTTGGGTGACTTATAACAATAGTACAGCAACGTTTCTGCACTTGTAATCGTTTGCAAAAGTGTTACCTGTGTCTTTGCTCTATTACTCAATACGTGCTAATCATGTTTCACCTTGGTGCATCATAAAAGGTTCCTACACCACATCTGGTTCTTTCAATTGCTTTTTCCAAAGCTCCCAAAGTGCTAATTTTGACATTAAACTATTATTACTGGAAGCTCCAACTGGGACTATAATTCCCACATGGTGTCCATGATAATGAAATTCATTTAATAAACATGTTTCATCAAGATTTCTATGTTGCCACTCTAGCTGAAGATATAAAACAATGTTTTTCTCTTGTTGTTTTCTACGCAATATGCATCCACTCTCAAATTTTAAAGTTCACGAGCCAGTTCATCAGTGCATGATCAACCTGAATTGTAAACATTTTAATAAACAAATAGTGGCTGTATTGTTTGTAACGGGTTTACTCTGACGTATTTATTTTAATGTTGACATTTTTTTCGGTTAAATATATATTTAGAAATGCATGCAACTCATATTGTTAAATCCATATTGAGGTATTCCCGCCTATCCAATAAAGTTGTAGAAGATTCTTGACTGCAAGAATCAACAATGTACTATATGTAAATACTAGTGATTGTCAGTGTTGTTGCTTTAGCAAACATTTCTAGAAACTCGTCTCCCAAACTTATAAAAAGTAACCAATACAACACAAGAAGATAATATATATTGTTTGTTTGCTACAGTTGGTATAATGCAAACCTCAAAAGCTATAACTGTGGTAAATACTTACTAATTGAGAAACTACAAATATTTGACCAGGAACAATTTTATATATATCGAGCATTAGAAACCGTTTAACTTCAGCGGATTACCATCAAAAGTTGGTATTTTCTTGAAGACATTGTATGATTTTAACTGTGAAACACTTGCACGTAATCAGCAAAGAGCTAACCAGCTCCTCATTAAGTGAATTTAATTCGCTCATCGTGAACCCTTGATAGGTTATTAAGGAACTTCCAGATCAGATAGAAGACTCAGTATTGTTTGTAAATTTGTAAAACATTTTGTATATAAATCATTATTTGTAATAACTGTTATCGTAAATTGTATTACTGTTTGTATATTAAAATATATTTGTGTGTATCAATCTTGTTAGCAAATATCAGAAATTTGATACAACTCTACATTTAATTAACTTCTAAATTTAAGTTACAATTTTAACACGGTTTCATTCTTTGAAATCGTAATACGTAATATAGTAAACTAAAGGATCGTCCAAGATAAATTATAATAAATAATATGTTTGATTAATTTTATAACTTCAGGTAATACTTCATGAAGTACAAACATCCTGTATGTTCAATAACACTGCTCCAATTTTTGCAGAAACTGACAATCTCGTCATATATGCCGACACTGGAGCTTCAAGTAAAACGTGATTTATTGACTTAAATGTTAAGTCACATTTTCCACTTCACCTAAAATGCTCGCTAACTCTGGTAAGAACAAACAGCAGCGTGGCAATTTTACAAATGTTGTTCACAAAACATTAGCAATATAACAATAAATCAAGAAAATTGTGGATCTCTTGCTTGGTTTATGTTTGAATATAGTCTCACACTACTAATGTAACCTTTACAGTGTCCGCAGATACTTCATTTTGACTCAAAATATGACTGAGATACAATGTACTAACATATAAATCCACACTTACTAGTTTCACCTCCAAGCCTATCTCTCTTACCTGCTGAATACCTGACATTAAACAAGCCTAATGGCATGATGCTGAACTCACACAAAAAATTTCAACTTTTAAAAGTAGTACTATGTTTACTCTTATCAACAATTTCAACTTTCCAATGTTCAGAAGTCAAGTATAAAGTTCTGAACCAGTTGACACCTTCTAATACATCGCCTATGACCATGGGACTAGAATGGAATAAACTTGCATCAACGTATTCATTTACCTAAAATCGAAACAAAACTTAAATGTACCCTTCTATTTTACAATTACTATTGGAAATGACCATGCATTTTCTGAAAATTGTATGATTATGTCTTTTAACACATGTAGTGTTTGACGAAAGTTTCTACAACAGTTGTTTCGTCAGATGCGTATTACTTATACGTTTGTAGTGTCAAGTTGCCGTTGTCATCTGGTTCCACGAATACACTGGTATATTAATTCAATAAATTATTGAAATCCTGCTACAGTGCAGAATCTAGATTGCTTTGATACACATCAGCTAGTTCTCACAGCCGCGTATTTATTCTTAGGTATGGTATATTCAAAAGCAAACCTAGCTTTATCTAATATTAGACATTTTTACTTACTATGTCAATGACCATTCCAATAGAAAGCTGTAGAATCAGATGTTTGTAATTACAAAGTAAAACCATATGAATATAATTTATTAGACATACAAATATTTGAGTTAATGCCACCCCTTTTCCAAACAAAAACTGGTGCTTTTTATGCTTTGGTTTCTTCACTGTATTACGTGATGGCAATGTGTTAGACGGTACCTGCAAATCACTATGTAACACTATTTATTTATATGAAAGTACTGTGATTTTACCAAACCTAGTTAATAATGGAAGAATTTCATGTAGAAAAAACAATTTGCCTGTTTCAAAAACAAAATGACTAATAATTTCCACAGTATATTTTTCCTTATAATCCTAATACAAATTCAAAAAGAAAATTAACCGTCTCAACCCTATGTGTGAATTATTAAAATATAGTTAGAACACAAATCTGTCGGAACAAAATTATTGTTAACTGCCCAGAATGGTAGCTTCAGCGAGAATGCCTGAGAAATTAATAAGTTGGCCAGTGTTCTAGTGACTCGAGTATCAACCAGAAACTCACTCTGGAACATAAAAATATCCATAAAACCCTTTAGAATTTAGCTCACCACCAAACCCATTAATGTATACAGATAGTGAACTACCTCAAGTTGGAAGCGAGACCCACCTTGAGTTCTGTTACTTTTCTGGAGGCAAACCGCCATCGGTCATAGCTTGATGATGACCTCTATGCTTGTTGAGCAACAAGACAAAATGAAGACTTTTGCCTACGATGTGAACAATTCATTTAAAGCAAGGCCAAGCGCGTTAAAGCGTGCGACTAGTCATCTGAGGGTCGTGGGTTCGAATCCCGCTCGCACCAAATATGCTTACCCTTTCAGCCGTGGGGGCGTTATAAATCCACGGTCAATCCCACTGTTTGTTGATGAAAGAGTAGCACAAGAGTTGGCGGTGGGTGGTGATGACTAGCTGCCTTCCCTCTAGTTTTACACTGCTAAATTAGGGTCGGCTAGCACAGATAACCCTCGAGTAGCTTTGTGCGAAATTCCAAAAAAAAAAAAGCTCTTTCAGAGAAACATCTTCATAGAGGCATTATAAGCATTGGTTATGACATAACTATTATGGGAAGGCAAGGAAAGTTCTGACCATTCATTCTGCATAATTACATTAGGTTGATTCACAGTACCACAATATGTTGGCAAACGATTCAATATAACTACAGTAATTTCTTGGTACGATGAATGCTCTGTCAATGAAATGGTCACAGTAGCTGGTGTTACATACCTTTTCCTCTCATATGACTTTTTTAAAGTTGCAACCTTAAACTTAGTCACAATATACTGCTTTCACAGGATATAGAATTTCTTTCACACTCAGGTGATGCTGTATCACGTCAGTTAGAAGCCGTAAATAATGTAAAACACAATACTCGTATTAACTTTATGATTTAATTATGATATATTGATCTTATAATTTATTCTGAATTGAGTTTCTATCCCGATTTTCTTTTCTATGTCACATGATTTTATGATGTTTTGAGAATTTATTATATTTTAATTAATACGAGTTGTACTTCTCGGAGTAAACTCCGATTTTCAAATATTGTATTTTAATTTTGTTATTTTCGAATTAGCTTCAGTTTATTTTATTTTGAGTTGTATTACGATTGTTATTTGATTTTTTTACTTTAAGTGGTTGCTATTTTTGGTGCTTCTTTTGGTAGTTTTACATACCATGTTTGGGAAGATGATTAAAGGATACTGAGTCCTGTAACTACCTATCTAATTCAATCAATAATGTTTAATTTTAACGTTTGGGTCCGAGAGTTGTCATAGGGAAGCTGTCATAATCAAAATATATTCTACTATCACCATTTTAGTTTAGAAAGTATCTTCACTAAAGTAAATCAATATTCTTAATTTTGTGCAGCCCTTCTTCACGTGAATGAGATATTTTTGTTAAGCAGATGCCATAAGGTTACAAATATGTGCTAAATGTTAACTCCTTTACTTTCAGGTTTCATCTATGGAACAGTTCTGAATTTGCATTTTGCGTTTACTTTATTAAATCCATTTGATATCAGCTACCTACCTATATACTACATGTAGATAAACCAGTGACAACGGAGTACACACACACACATATTAAAAACCGAACCTGGAGTAAAAATATTTTGTGGGGCGACCTTTCAAGTAAACGCTAGTTTAATAGAAAACAGACCTTTTGTTACTTCAGTTTTATTAGTTCGTTTATTTATCTTACATAGATATACATACATAATGTTTGCCAATTGTGTTTTGGCTACTTAACGATGTCTAAAGTATCTCATAAATGTTTTATTAGATAATACTGACACGCATATTCCAGAAAGTAAAGCAATACGTTTGTAAATTTAATTTAAAATTATTCATCGAGTTCTGCCGTTACCTATAACTATGAATGGGTACAATTTTTTATAAAAAAAAAGTTGTCATGGAGCATAGAGAGAAAAACACTGGATATTAGTGTTGTAAGTCCATTGGTGTACTTCAAAGAGGGAGTTATTCAATGATACAAAAGGGAAGCTTGGATATGCTTAAAGTTTGAGTCTTTTATTTGTATTAGAATATAAATTTATTATTCAGTTAGTTGCTTCTTCCAGGAATGCATTTTTATTAATTTGAGTACTAAGCTTAATAGAACCAGAACCAGTTATTAATTATATTTATTTCCCTAAATAAATAAAAAAACAGAAAAGTATTATTCATTCAAACTGATGGTATTGTTTATGAATACAAAATAGTAACCCCAAAATTTCAATTTATAAATATAAGAAATATTTATTTATTCTCTAATTTATCAATTATTGTCAGTTTATTAAGTTTTGTAGAATTACTAATATACTTAAAATTGTTCAATTTCAACCCATAAAATTTAAATAAAGGTATTACATGTAATTAATATTGAATGTTCGTATCTACACTACATAGTTTGAAACAACGACAATTTTATATGTTAATGACAATGAAAAGACCTGTCTAGGTAAAATTTTCAATTAAATGTGTTTTACTTTTTCTTGATATTTGAGGAGACTGAATACAGTTATAACATGTGCATTTGAAATTTCTGTATTAACTTTGACAAAACATTAAGTAAATAATTTGAGTGTGGTTATGACGTTGAATACTATGAGGCTTGAACTTCTTGAACTATTATTTATTATTATATATGGTCCATGTGACAAGTTCTATAGGTTAAAAAAATTATTCAGTGCTGTTAAATTTTCATCTATATTTAAACATCCTTAAAAATTTCACACCACTAAGTCACTTAACAAAAAACATTTGAAAATATCCACCACATTACATTTATTTTAAGCAAACTGTGTCTACTGTTGCTTTGAACGAATTACAATTATTATACAATTAACAAATATCATTTTTTCTCCTAGTTACAGAGTAAAATACATGTACAGATGCACCTGAAAGCCCATCAGACAAAAAGTAAAATTAACAAAATCACTAAAAACTAACTTCAGCCAATCGTGTGTATTTATATATATAGTTATCAATTTCACACGTTGATTACTTGACCTAAACAGAAAAAAAGATCATAAAATATTAGCACATTCATTCACTCTTTCACACTGAACCGTGCAAATTTAATGATAGTCATACACCTGTATTTACATCAATAAGTTTTCCACACATTTGAAAAGTTTTAATCTGAATAAAGTACTTGTAGTAATTCATATCATTGGTATAAATACATAACTTTAATTTTTTATTGGCTTCATGTCAAGAAACCCTATAATGCTTTTATTTAATATCAAGTAAGATTATTATAACTTTCAACAAATAAATGCTTTTCGACTAGCTGATTGCCATTTCATCTCTCTTGTATAAACTTTGATACTAAGGATACTTTAAGTCATATAACATCTATCTTAACTACAACAGCAAACTTTTACATTATTTTTTAATTTTTCTTATACAACAGATATGAATTTTTTGGTAATAGTAGAGGTATCTGAAATGCTAACCAGTAAGTAGTAGTACTTTACATAAAATCATCTGTGATTGACTTTTCAAATAAGATATAAAATAAGAGTAATATGAATATTTTACATATACATACATGATTACAATCACTGACTGAAAGTAAAATGTGTAGCTCCAAGATTTGCAGTAACACTTTTGAAGGTTTTCTTCTATACAAAATCACAATTATAATTCTAATGGGAAGAAATGTTATTATACCTCAAAGCTTGATTTCAGCGTCACACTTTCATACAAATCACTCATTTGTAGGAACAGATTTCCTCTGCTGGCTAGATAATATTTAAACACATTTCTAAGTCTGTAGTCTGTCAAATAGTTATCATCAAATGTTTCGTATAACAACTACTATTTACAGATTCTTTGTAATCAATACCAGTATTTTTTTAAAGAATGTAATGTCTTTATGTTATCCTGATAAACACATACACACTACCATATGTGCCTTAAAGAATCACACAATTTTAAGGCCATAAAAAATAGCCATGAACATAGCTGAAAGACCACCAGTCAGTGGAAGAGTGAGGACCCAGGCAAGGACAATGTTTCGAAACAGGCTCCAGTCCACTCCTGTCCGTGTGCGAACCCAGCCTACAAATACCACTGAACCAACTTTGCAGTGTGTGGTGCTAATTGGAACTCCAACCTTGGATGCCAGGAGAACTGTTGATGCTGCTCCAATTTCAATAGTGAAACCACTACAAGGATAAACATAATTCTACTAAAATATTAAGAACCTGCAATGATTCAGGTGTGGGTAAAAGGGTAAACTTGTTTTCAGTCTAACATGAAATTAAAACACAGTGTTGGATATTTCTGTTACGTTGCTTTCATATAATTACTCTTACTGATAACTTTCCTCAAGCCTGGTAAAACAAATATTTGTTGTTCAATAATTTACAATGAATATACATTTTTCATTATTATAGTATATTGGTAATCACTTGTAAATATTTATACTACACATTTATTTCAATGAAACATTACAAATAAACTCAATAATTGTAGCTAATGCCATATGGCACATCCACTGAAAATAGCCATCTTAAATAAAATCTCCCTTGTACTTACCTTGAAGGAGTAATTTTAGTAAGATCTTCTCCTAAAGTTTTAATAACTCTTCTGCCCCATACCCATAAACCTATACATATGCCAAATGCACCATACAAAAGTATATAGATTGGGGTTTGTTCTTTTTGTAACACATCTCCTGCCTGAAAAACCAGCCACACAGCCACTAAAGGGCCAATTGCATTGCTAAAAGTACAAAATATAGGAAGAATTAATTTAATCAACAAATAAATTTTAACAGTTTTATTTTGTGAAATTTTAAAGTATGTTATTCATTGCATTTATATCACTCATTAATGCCAATATAAATATAATTACAATGAAACATAAAAAACACAAGTATGCCTTTTAGTAGTTCTACAATTTTTATTACTACTATCTCATATATTAAATGTCAAAACACTTGAAGGAAGACAGTCACATTATATAGATGTCAACATTTTTGTCAGATTTTCTCTTTAGGAAAGCACTGTTCCATGAATATAGTACAATACATACTTGAGAAATCAGTTCTTTTTTTTTTAATTATATCTCATATAATTTGTGTTTTTAGATCCTTTTCTGTAGTGGGTTTTATTTGTTTTTGTTTGAGAAATACAAGAAATCTTTCAAATTATGAGAAGTGATTAAAAGTGCCTTCTTGTCATTTAGTTTTTTACATTTTCAGAACCAATTTTTGAAGTGTTTTCATAATTGATTTAGAGATGATATTACAAAGGCAGATCATAAGGGATTAAAAGAAATCAGTGTCTGAATATGACATTCTGAGGCCCAAAGGTATGTTTATGTTAAGTTTTAAAATTAAAATGTTGTCACTTTTTTCTTTTTCAAGAGATTTCACATTTTGTGAGGCCCTAAACTGTAGCTCATGCTATATCCTGCACTAAAAGAGATGATTGATAAGGTAGAATTATAAACAAATAGAAATAAGTTAATACTGAATTTAAATAAACAATGAATTATGATATTTTAAAATGAAATAAGGCAGGAAAATGAGCAATAGAAATAAAAAATTCAAAAACAGAGATGGTAAACAAATATAAATATTTGGGATAGAGGTTAAAAAATAGAAATACACAAAAGAAGTAAATACAGTAGCAAACTGCAAAGACTGAAAAAAGTATATGTGGTAGGTATAAACATATGGATTGAATGTGGAAATAAAATATATGAAAAGGATTTGGGAATATGGTTTAGAAAATAATAAAAATGAAAGGAAAAAAGACGGCCCAAAGTGTTTAATGAATATCATAGAGAAATTGAAAAATAATAGAAAGAAAAAAATGATAAATGATGATGAGAATAATATTGGATGTTTTTTTTTTCTTTTTTCTTATAGCAAAGCCACAAAGGGTTATCTGTTCAGCCCACCGAGGGGAATCGAACCCTTGATTTGAGCATTGTAAATCCGGAGACATACCGCTGTACTAGAGGGGGGCCGAATAATATTGAAAGTACAAATATTGTTCAAATGGTTAAAGAGCAAGTAGATATGAGTTGTATAGAAAGAAGAGTTTACTAAAGAAATAAGACTGATACATATATAGGAGCATTAAAAGATTCATATAATAGAAAAGAAAAAAATGTATTTATTTAAAAGGAAATAACACTGGTGGAAGATGATGAACAGAAAATAAATATGAAGGTATCATGAAAAATGTGTACAAGAATTAAAATGTTAATAAATAAATAGCAGAAAATGTAAATAACAGCATTGAATCAAGCATGAAACTACACAATAGGCTGTGTGTGCTCTGCACACCACAGGTATAGAAACACAGTTTCTAGGGGTCTGAGTCTGCAAACATACACACTGTGCCACTGGGATATGGATTAAGGTATGAATTATGTATTTTTAATCATTTATAATAACATATTAGTACATCACCTTAATCAAATCTGCCACTGAAACGTGTTTTCTATGAAATATTGCATCAGACGTTAACTCACATTTGAAATGTTTTTTAACATCTCTGTTAACGAGATGTGATTTAACATTACAAGCTTTGCTTGGGATTGTGATGAGGCAGAACAGAACCATTCGTCCAGTTTATTATTTACTATACCAGCAATGTAAAGAATATGGAAGTGCATGAAAATTGTCAAATAAGTTTGTTTGTAGTTAAATGCAAATTTATACAATAGACTATCTGTGGTGTGCCTCCCTCCCCTGCTGGTGAGCCACTAGGAGATATCAAATAAATATTATAATAATAAAAATTAAACCTACAAGAACAGAAAAACTGAACTACTTCCAATTATATAAATATCAATGTTAACAACTGTAATATCATGTTTAGTTGAAAGCAGTAGTGATGAATATACATGTTAATATATATAAATATATTCACATTGTTATAAGCTATATTTTCGATGTTGCAATTTGTTTGTTTGGTAGAGGCGCATGACATTAACATTAAATAACTAATCCTGAAATACCTGGTATGTTCGTGAATATTAATGATCGGGAGATTTTATGAAGTATCGCGAAACAAGGCAACATAATAAATATGAGAAATAGTGAAGCATTAAAACAGTTTTTAGTTAGAAGAGTCCCAATCATTCACTGAAGCGTTTAGTTACAGTGAAACATCTAGATTAGTATTAACTATTATGTATATTTTCTTAGTAAATGTATTAGTTGTGTTGGTTTTGGAAT
Source organism: Carcinoscorpius rotundicauda (assembly GCA_011833715.1). NCBI lineage: Eukaryota > Metazoa > Arthropoda > Merostomata > Xiphosura > Limulidae > Carcinoscorpius > Carcinoscorpius rotundicauda. The sequence goes on along the minus strand of CM022396.1, from coordinate 50,863,608 downwards.
TTCGCACAAAGCTACTCGAGGGCTATCTGTACTAGCCGTCCCTAATTTAGCAGTATAAGACTAGAGGGAAGGCAGCTAGTCATCACCACCCACCGCCAACTCTTTTTTTCCAACGAATAGCGGGATTGACCGTCACACCCACGGCTGGGAGGGGGAGCATGTTTAGCGCGACGCGGGCGCGAACCCGCGACCCTCGGATTACGAGTCGCACGCCTTACGCGCTTGGCCATGCCAGGCCGTATTAGTTGTGTGATCGTACAAGTATATTTATACGCTAGTCGTGTATCATCAATGAGTAAATCTATATTGAATTTGAAAATGGAAACGTTACTTTAGCCTTAAAAGTACAACTATCTACAAGTAGTAATAGTCTTACGTTAAGGAAGGAATAAACTAATTTCACATTATTTTTGATCAAATAACATGAAAGAACTAGCCAAACAACAGAATATCTTCCAACAATATATACTTAAATATATAAACTTTAAGCAGAATTCCAAAGCACAAAACATAACTGATTTCTGATATTTGGACTTCTATTAAAAGTACCGTAATTTCCGCCTAATAAGCCGAATTTCTGGCCCTAAATTTTGGACCTGATTTTGGGGGTCGGCTTATTGGCCGATCACCAGCTTTGGACCTAAAAATACCGAAGACCAAAATCGGCCCCAAAATCATACCTTTGATCTCACAGTTACGGCAGTTATTTCACTTGAATAAACTTTATTTATCAATAGAAAAAAGTCTATACATTACGAATGATATGTATTCATAGAAATAACAAAATTCATAAAAAAATACACACTTTAATCTCAGAAATTTATTAAAATCCATCAAGTCTCGTTTCATCGTCAGAAGCACCAAATAACAGATTCCAATCCTCGGCAGAGACTTGGTCGTCGTACGGGTCATTTTCATTCTCACAGTAATGGCGAGCGGCATTCATATTTGAGGTTTTTAAGGCTAGCTCTACTACTTTCTGTTTAAAAGCAGCATCATAACGCATTCTTTTTTTTTGCAGGTGTAGACATCTTTGGCTTTTGACGGTACAATAATAAACTCCCACTACATACCCCTTGTATTTATACCCTGGGTTAGTGATTTTTTAATTGCTGAGGAAAATTCTGGAATTTCATTGGTTACCTAATTACAGTGAGTAGAGCTAATAACGAATGACATATTGATTCCATCTCTGTCTCAATACACGTTCTGCTTAACTTCAGAACGCCAATGATCACACACAACATGCATGCTGACACTGAAACAGAGATGTATTAACGCATAGGCACACAAGGCACTTGCCTGGGGCGGCAAATTTTGACCAAAAAAAAAAAAGAATGGACACTATTTTAAAATGTAGTCCCTGATTATTAATTCCCCCTGTCATTTATGCCGCCCCAATAACCTCTTGAATCTGGACCCCCTACACACACACCTCACCTCAGTTATTTATTAATGTTTTTTACTCATGTTGACACACAAAACAATGAATGACCTGCGACTCAGTGTGCTACGCCTACACAAAAAATATTTCATCATGGCCTAATAACGTATTTTGTTATGTGAAATTGCGTATACGAAAATTCGGATTTTCGGTTGCTTCAGGCTATTATCTGGAAAAATATATTTTGAAATATTCTTCCTCATCATTCACAGTTTAGCTTAATTGATTATTTTTAATTGATTGATTGAATATGCGCTTGTCTAGATTCCAATGTAGTCCTTACAGAATAGTTCCTTCAAATTCCCTAGCAATTATAGGCATTTGTTAGAATAAAGAAGGGGTAGTGGCAGACTTCAGAATACCAGAACAGAAAGGCGCACAGTCACTTGAGCAGATAAGCGTCGGCGGAATCGGCTGCGGGTATCACGCATAATCGTTTTTGAAGGCCGCCGACCGCGCTCTATCAATGAAGTTGACTCCCAGGGGACGCGGTTGTACCGCACGGGGTCTGGATAGTTTTCGGCGATACAGGTATTTGTTACTAGTAGTATAGAATTTGAAATAGTAAAGTGTGTTAGAATTTATAATTTGATTGTCAATAGTCCAGCACCCGTTAACATGGATACATCGGCAGTAATATAAATCAGTAGTGCAGAAGCTCCCCTTTTTCGTGTATATTTTGTTATGGACTTATGGTTGCAAGTCGATAATTGTTTTACCAACTACCATAAAACTCATTATCTGCCGTACGAATATATGGTTCACCAACATATTTACAATATAATCGACAATATAGATAATAACGTGGTAAACGATATTGGTGTCAAAATGTAGAGTTCGTTATGCTTTTACTTATTCCTCCGTCACCCAATATCTTACTGTAAGTTATATCGTGTTGTCAGTGTCCAAACCTCTACAAGAAGCACAATTCTTGTGAGGGCGAGGGTCACTGGGGGTCAAACGGCTCACGGATCTCTGTGAGGTTCGCGCGGCTGCCATAAATAGCTCGATCCCACGAAAATGACTCAAATCCTGACGATCTGAGATGTGAAAGTAACAAATTCACTGTCAATACTCAATATACGATCAGTGGATTCTCGTGATATCGTCATGAGTAACATACGCCGAAAATTGAGTGGAGCAGCTTATAGGAAGATAGCAAAGTTAAAAAATGAAAACACACGTGATGTTTTGGATAAGACACCGACGATGGAGGCCTTTTTTGCTAAACAAAGGCAAGAACAGCCTACTAGCGATGATGTTCAAACCAACAGCGATGGAGGGAATACACATGACGGGCCTAGCAGTAGCAGTTTTGAACAATCTGAACGACCCGAACATATCGAACTGCAGCTTGAACAAGTGACGTCATCAGCAGCAGGCCTAGTAAGATCTGCCAGTTGCGTGCCTGAAACATCAATGGTTCCAGCAAGTTTTTCAGACAAAGTAAGTTCAGATCCAGCAGAGTGGATAATAGATGATTACACAAAAGATTATATTGCCACACATGCCATCCTTCAAAACGATGACTCGGATTTCAAGAACTCTGTGAAAAAGGACGGGGAGAAAATCAGATCTGTAACCAAAGGTATGTTTGAAAGAAAACTGCAAAATGGCGAAAAAAGTAAGCGGACATATTTGGTTTATTCAGAGAGCAAAGGTAGACTGTTTTGTGCTCCTTGTCGTTTATTTGATTTTGGAAAAAAATCCAAACTGGCTGACGAAGGCTTTGATGACTGGAAAAATGCTACTGTCCGGCTGAATGAGCATGAAAACTCTCCTGAGCATCGGTCTTCAGTTTTATCTCTAGTAGCAAGGGGCAACATGTTGGGACGTGTAGATCTCCAGATGGCCATACAGCTGCACGACGAAATCAAATGCTGGAGAAATGTACTCACTCGTGTGGTAGCTGTAACGAAAAGATTGGCTTCACGTGGGCTTCCGTTCAGAGGTCGGGATGATAAGTTTGGCTCAGTACACAACGGCAACTTTATGATGTCGTTAGAACTAGTTGCGGAGTTTGACCCCTTCCTCGCTGATCACATTCACCTATATGGCAATGCTGGCAAGGGATCCACGTCTTACTTGTCTTTCAGTACTTGCGACGAATTCATCCAGCTTATGGCAGAACTTGTTCCAAAGAACATTTTAAAGGACGTCAAAACTGCAAAATATTTCTCAATCAGCGTGGACTCGACGCCAGATTTATCCCATGTTGACCAGTTGGCATTCATCATCAGGTACGTGAACAGTGATGATTTACCTATGAAATGTTTCCTGACTTTTATACCCAATCCGGGCCACAAAGCTGAACAGCTGGCAGAAGTTGTACTTAGCCTGCTTCAGTCATATGAGCTTGACATTTCTGAATGTCGTGGACAGTCTTACGACAACGCCAGGAACATGTCTGGTCAGTACAGTGGTTTCCAGGCTCGTATCATGGAGAAAAATCCTTTAGCTGTGTATATCCCATGTTCAGCACATTCATTAAATCTTGTAGGGACGTGTGCTGCTGAATGTTGCAGAGAAGCATGTTCATTCTTCGAACTCTTACAAAGTCTTTATGTTTTCTTCAATGCTTCAACCCATCGTTGGAAAATTCTACAAAAACACCTGTCCGCAAATAAAAAAGTCTCTCTTTGAAGAAACTCAGTAACACTCGGTGGTCCGCTCGTGAAGATGCTTGTCAAAGCCTCAACAGAAACTGGCAACAAGTGTTTGATGCCCTCACCACCATGGAGGGAAATACTATGGAAAAACCAGCCGCTAGGAATGAGGCCGCTGGACTTCTTTCCAAATTAGGAACGCTAGAAACAGCTATTTTGTCCACAGTTTGGAGAACAATACTGGAAAGATGTAATGCTGCCAGTAAAAAGTTGCAAAGTGTTGATATGGACATCGGACTTGTAGTCGAGCTTTATGCTTCCTTGCTGCAGTTTGTGAAAGATTCAAGAGAACTGTTCGATCATTTTGAAGACAAGGCGATGTTGAAGTCCAGCATGAAGACGTACGAAATTAAGCGAAAAGGAAGCAAAAAATTTCAGATGGTGACACCCAGGCAGTGGAAGAAGGCAGAGAGGCATTTAGAGTAAATGTGATCATTGACAGACTTTGCTCAGAACTACAGCGAAGACAAACCACTTATGTAGTAATCCACGCAAGGTTTGGATATTTGTTCAAGATAACAAATCTTGAACCCACTGATGTCATCAGTCAAGCTGGAACACTGTTGAAACTCTACCCCAATAATTTGGTAGTGAGCTTCGTAGATGAATGTCTACATTTCCGCGCACATCTTGTGAGTATGAAAGTGCAAAATGATGAGTCTTCTGCGTTAGCAGTATACAGAAATCTGCGAGCTAAAGGACTTCAAACTGTATATCCAAACCTGGATATTGCTATGCGCCTGTTTCTGTGCATTCCAGCAACTAATTGTACATCAGAGAGATCTTTCTCGGCTCTCAAACGTGTGAAAAATTACTTGAGATCAAGAATGGCAGAAGATAAACTAAATGCCCTGTCACTCCTTGCCATTGAAAGTGATATTGTTTGTAGAATAAACTATGACGATGCAATAAACATGTTTTCGGAACAGAAGGCCAGGAGAAAGCCTGTATATTCAGCCGCAGAATAATATTTAGTGATAATTGATTTTGATGTTTCATTTTTTATTGTGTTGGAAAATAAACGTTGTGTTGATTTTGAATGATAACAACTGTGTTTGTCTGTTGTTGTGATGGTGATGCTTGGTGCAAGTTGTGGCACGGAGGGGGGGTGGCAAAAGTATCAACCTAACCTTGTGCCTAGGGGCGCCGAAATCCTAAATACGTCTCTGCGCTGAAACGAGACTAAGAAATCATTTTGAAGAAACTTGTCACTTCTTAAATATGGCCTCGGCTTATTAACCGGAAAATACGGTAATTGGATTAAAACCAATCTAAAATCGCTATACAATTATATTAGTAAGAAACTCGCTTTAATTAAGATGAAGTTCTTTAAAGTCTAACTTTAGACAACTTTAAAGAGAAACTAGATAACAGTTAAACCTTTAATTTGAAACCGTGCGATTAATAAGCAACATAACAGCGAAATGACACGACTCTAAGCAGAAATGAAATTTGAAAAAAAAAAGTATTAATACTTGTCCTGAGTTGGATATATTCTTTCAATTAAAATAAAAAATGCTCTTCTTTATTTTCGTGGCAGATTTTAAAATTCGATAAAGTTCGTTTTATGAATGATTATACATGCACTCTGTTGCGTCAGCTCTGAACAGGTTAGGCCCGGCATGGCCAGGTAAGTTAAGTAGGAGCGTTATAATGTTACTGTCAGTTCCACTATTCGTTAGTTAAAGAGTAGCCCAAGAGTTGGCGGTGAGTGATGATGACTAGCTGCCTTCCCTCTTGTTGTACACTGCTAAATTAGTGACAGCTAGCGCAGATAGCTCTCGAGTAGCTTTGCGCGAAATTTTAAAAACAAACAAACTAAACAGGTTTTTGAAATATATTATGGTTGACAAAATGAAACGTACAGTTAAAATAACAGGACAAAATTTAACTTCTATTAAGTCCACCCAGCTTAGCCTAAACATGTCCAAACAGGAAACAAATGTAAAATCGTATATCTCAGGACAGCTGGTATGGGTATTAACACTTTTACTAATAAAGCAAAGAACAATGTTTCGACCTTCTCTTCTTTGTTAACCTGAAGAGGACCTAAATACGAGGTCTGTTCAAAATATACGCGGACTGTTTGAATTGCGCGGCTCCAGTTGGTTTCAGGGGAAACCGCTTGGTGTCGCTAGGTTCGCACAAATCAACTGATTAGGACGCCATTTCCCGATCGCAGATATATTCATTTATGTATTAGCTACGCGGTTTTAAGTGAAGTGCGATTTTTTCGTTTGGCGGATTTCAGAATGAATGACCTGAAGGAGCAGCGACTTGCTGTGAAATTTTTTGTTAAACTTGGAAAATCTACAACTGAAACTTTTGCTACGCTTAACATGGCTTACGGTGATATTGCTATGGAGCGTACGGCATGTTTCAAGTGGCATGAACTTTTTAAGGATGGTCGACAGTCCATTGAAGATGATGAGCGTCCTGGACGTCCTTCCAGGTCAACTAACGACCCACACGTCGAAAAAATCAACACCCTTGTGTGGGCAAATCGACGTCTGACTGTCAGGGAACTTGCTGAAGAGTGTGGGATATCAGTTGGATCTTGTTACGAGATTTTGACCGAAAAATTGAAGATGCACCGCGTTGTTGCGAAATTTGTGCCTCAGAACTCGTGAGTTTTTGGCCAAACACTCGAACACTGTTCTTCCCCACCCAACCCCCTACTCACCTGACCTTGCACCTTGCCATTTTTTCTTGTCCCCCAAACTCAAAAGACCCTTGAAAGGAAGAAAATTTGAGACGATTCCCGAGATTAAGGCAAATGCGACGAAGGAGCTGGAGGACATTACAAAAGAAGCGTTTCAACAAGTGGAAACACCGTTGGGATAAGTGTTTGCGTTGGGGAGAAGAGTACTTTGAAGAGGTCCCAGACCTGTAACTTCTGAATAAAGAACATTTTGTTTCATGACGTCAGTCCGCGTATTTTTTGAACAGCCCTCGTATGTTAAAACGTTGTTCTCTGCTTTATTAGTAAAAATGTTAATGCCCATACCAGCCGTCCTAATATATATTTGCACTTCAAGTGGGTTTCTCGTCACCACGAAGTCTAAAATCGTATGAGAAACATTACCTTATACCTTCATTGTTATTAAAACAACTAAATATATTTTTATGTCCGTAAATAAATTAGGGGTAAATACAATACCTGACGTCATTTCCCCCATGCGCAAATGCACCAAAAACAGCAGTTAATATCTGCAGGAACGAAAAGAGCTGACGGGTTTCTGGCTTGTCATCATGACTGTCCTCCGCTGAACCATCTGATTCCTAGTTTGACGAGGAAGAGTACAATTAGACACAAAACATTTAAAACTAAGAAACCAACCAGGCTGTCGGCCCCTTTGTACATAGTTTGCTTTAATATTTTGCACAAAAAAGGAAATGTGATCGCAATGAGCATTGTAAATTGGCTTCTATTTTTCCGGCTTTAGATATCTTTGTGTCTGAATTTTAGTAGCAAAATCTAAATCACACGCCTTAGCCTTTTCACCCAAAACATTAACTTTTGACTTTGTCTTCGAGTTTAGAAAAAGTGCAAAACCCAATCGTTGCACATAGTTTAGCATATTATCTCAAAGTTGTTGTGTTTTTTGGTGTGTTTTTTAATGGCACTGTGAATATACTGACAATTCGTAAGTTCAAGGAAGACTGGGTGGTTGGTAAGTTAATTAAATCTATGTACAGATAATATTATATCGCTTATGGGAGAATTGCAATCATCCTAAATTATGACCTGGCGGTAAAGGAGCTCGACTCGCAAACTTATTGATCAAGGTTCTGATTATATCATCAAACCTGCTCTCCATTTCACCCATGGGAGCATTACAATGTAACGATCAATTCTACTATTGGATTAGAGTAGCTCATGAAGAAACAATTAACAGCATGAACTTCATACATATATTTTAAATCCTAAATAAACATAGTATTACTGTGATGGATAAATAATGACTTAAAACATCATACGTATAAAATACACTCCACCACTATAAAAAAGCTTCATGTTGTTTTCAACTTACCCTTATCTGATGAGGAGTGAAACTTTCCGAAATTAGTATAACTCAGTAAAAAGGGGTAAATCAAAAGATGGGAAAATTTCGTATCTATTTTTAGTTTTTAAATGTTAGTAATTCAGAAAAATTAATTACAAGCATCATTGTTACACATTCCTCAGATATTATAATATAGGTTTAGTGTGAAAGAACTAAAAATATTACGCAAAGAATGTACAATAAACCACTATATTAAATCTTAGTAAAAACCTTACGTTTTTGTTGTTTTATACATGGTTATAACAGAGCCAACTGGTCCAAATACCACACCTGCCTTACTGACACACCTAACTTTTGATTTTGTCAACAATTTTCTTAACACCCTTGCACAGTGACAACAGCTCCACGGCCATCACTACGTTTCTTTATCTCTCACACAAGCCATATTTACAATGTTACGTATCAGGTCTTCTATGTCGTTCACCACACCTTTTTCAAATATTGAACCGAATAAGAGATTATTTCTTTCTTACCAGACGCCTGGCAGGACTAGATGGTTAAGACATTCGACTCGCCGTGGAGGCGTTATAATGTTACGGTCAATCCCACTATTTGTTGGTCAAATTCCTAATCTGAGGGTCAGGTGTTCGAATCCCCGTCACAACAAACGTGCTCGCCCTTTGAACCTTGAGGGCATTATAAAGTGACTGTTAGTTGGCAAAAGAGTAGCCCAAGAGTTGGCGGTGTGTAGTGATAACTAGTTGCCTTTCCTCTAGTCTTACACTGCTAAATTAAAGATGGCTAGTGCAAATAGCCTTTATGTAGCTTTGCGCGAAATTCAAAACAAACCAATCTTACCAGACATCGTAGTTTACAACGCACTGTCAGGATTATTTGTTTGTTTGTTTTTGAATTTCGCACAAAGCTACTCGAGGGCTATCTGTGCTAGCCGTCCCTAATTTAGCAGTGTAAGACTAGAGGGAAGGCAGCTAGTCATCACCACCTACCGCCAACTCTTGGGCTACTCTTTTACCAACGAATAGTGGAATTGACCGTAACATTATAACGCCCCCACGGCTGGGAGGGCGAGCATGTTTGGCGCGACTCGGGCGCGAACCTGCGACCCTCAGATTATGAAGCGAACGCCTTAACGCGCTAGGCCATACCGGATCACACTGTCAGGAATATTTCTGTTTCGTTAAATGTAAGTGATGGCATAACTATTGCAATTAATTTCGTCATTTCATAAGCACTTCTCAATATTAAAAGTAGCTCTGCCATTTTAAAGGCTAATACAGCTCTTTGATTTATCCCATTCTTAATAACAGAGCTCCATCCCTGGATAAAGCTTTTTTTTTCTTGTATTTAAATTTACTTTCTAGCTCCAGTTCAACATCTGTTCGATTCTATATATGACTTCAATGTTCTTTGCCTGTTTCAACCCATCGTACTCGGTCATGCGCTTTCTTCTAATCATATTCCAGAAAATTAAGAGCCTCTAGATTATCAGATATGTTTTTTGGAGACATTAGTGGTCTTTACATGTAAAGCATGCCCCATTTAAGTTCCTTCTTACGATTTCTTACTTACATAATTTCCGTCTTCGTACAGACTTTTTCCAAACCCCTGAAAGGCATCTACAATACCACTCTTGTTTAAACCTTTCATAACGCTAGTTTCTATCTACCGATCAGCCTCACGGATGTCCTTAGCAAAATCGTGGAACGTATCATAGTACACGGACTTTATCTTCTTTCTTCTGAATACTGTTCACAGCTTTCGATTTTAGATAAAATACTCAAGCTTTCATATGTTATCCTCGCTCACTTGTATTCGATTTTGAATACGCTTTAGACTTAGTCTGACAACATGGCTTCGTATTTAAACTTGAACTGCCATTTTCATTGTTGTGCATTTGCTTCATCTCTTCCTTTCTTTAAAGTCGTTGAGTTTCAGTCTCCTTAAAGATACTACTTCTGTTTTTGTGTTGCTTGGAATTTCCCAAGAACCACTTTTATCGCCACTATTATAAATATGTCTTATCTATAGCTTACGTCCATATTATACCTCTTCTGTTCACCTCTTGAAATATGGCCAGTTCGTATGATCAATGTAAAAATGGTCATGATACAACAGAGAGAAATGAAATAAGTGTAGCTACAGTACGACGTTTTGTCTATCTATAAAAATTTACCAGTGTCCAAGGTTGTGAAGAGAAAGAAAAAAATGAGATAAACACGTTTACTGTAATTCATTTGGACTAGAGCAAGAATATTTATGATTGGGTGATCATCAGCATGAACCGTATTATCTCAGGTAGTAACATAGAAATTGAGACAATGTTACACATAACGAAGGTATTTAAAGAGGCCTATGAACTGATAGATGAAGTGGGGTCATAAAAAATAATACTTTGAAATTAAAAGTATTTTTGATCATATCTGATAAGTCATGCTTTAAAATGTTTTAACACTGGTGGAAAAGATATTTTGTCACAGAGTTCCTTACTCGGATTAGGTGGACGAGTGCAAAAGGTGAGCCAAAGTGGTTGTTGTTCAGAAACGTGGAAACGGTTATAATAGGAGAAGCTGAAACCAAAAAAGGGATTATGTTCACAGGAAATTTCTGTCAGATCACATTGTAAGTGAAGCCTGGATATAATTCTCAAGCTTAGAATCGACATCTAACTCTCCTGTGTTAAATGTTTGTCAAACCTACACCAAGATATTTGACTGTAATAGAGAAGTTGGGAGAAATGTTGTTTATACATATGTCAAAAAGAGATCGGTTGGGACATGGATGAAATTTATGTTATTTTGGTGCAAAGAGTACATATTTGGTCAGCACATACTGAGTTGGAATGAAGTTGTACTAATAAATATATTTCCATGTGCTGATGAGGGATTGGAATCTTTGAATCCAGTATAAATCAGTAACAAGTGGAGAATTGAATATAAGATTGAGCTTAATAGTTATTTTTAGTATCGCAAACAACTTTTCTGTTAAATAAATAAAAAAAGCTTACAGTACCAGAATGTCATGCCTTCCGTTTGGCCTTCAAGATAAAGTTACCTTGTCTCACCTAGGAGTTGAATAATAGCATCCCGTTTCACAATATCCTTCATCGTCTTAAAAAGTTTCGTATGAAATACATCGCAGTGCTGACTTACTAAACTCTCTAGCTCATCTTTTAGGGCCCCACAAGGCCAGATGGGTTAAGGTGTTCGACTCACAACCTGAGGGTTGCAGGTTCGAATCTCCATTACATCAAATATGCTCGCTTTTTCATCTGTGGGGAAGTTATAATGTAATGGTCAATCCCACTATTAGTTGGTAAAAGAGTACTCCAAGAGTTGGAATGGTATTACACTGGATCCAGTCTTACACTGTTAAATTAGAGATGACTAACGCAAATAGCCCTCATGTAACTTTGCCGAAATTAAACAAAATAAAACAATTATCTTTCACGAAATGTTCTTCCTTCAATATATTAACTCTTTGGCATGTATGAGATGTCTCTTCCAGGGAATGGTCCAGGATATATAGTTTCCCCTATGAAGATCCTGCAACGTTTTTTTTTTACCTTCATGAAGATTTCTTTTTCTAACATCTTACTTGCCTTCACAGTTGATCGAATAAAAATTTGAATACTTAACGAACATCTTTTCAAACAATTCAGTTTCCATTTTGGAATCTATCGCAACAATGTGAAATTCGGACCTTCTCATGCATTGTCCATAATAATTATATTATGAAGTTTTTACCCCAGAGCCGATGAGATGGAGTAACTCTTTGTTTGTTTGCTAGTTAGAATGAAATAACAGAATAAAAGAAATATTTCTATTTGCCATTGTACAATGATACTGATATGTGATGGAGTGTCTCGAAAATGATATAATGCAGTGACAAGTGTTTAATCGAATATCAGATTTATTTTCTTAAAGCAATATAATAACTTGCCTAATATGAAAAGATAGTAAGCTCGAGGGAGTGTAGACTTATGAGTTCTGCTACCGCAAATAAATCGCGTTCCACACTTTGAGGCTGAGGGAGCGTTATAAAAATGACAGTCAAATTTCGCTATTCCGTTATGAAAATCCAAGGGTTGGTAATTATTAGTGTTGACTCACTACACTCCCTCTAATCTATCAACTCAAAATCATGGACTCTTAGAGAATTTATTTGGAATGAAAAATAAATATAAAACCATAAAAGCTTACGATTTGCATAGTGATATTTTAAAACAATTTTGTAATAACACCTTTTATTGTGATTTGTACTCGAACTAAAAAAAAACTCTACATTTCTGTTTTCGTCTTTCATAATTGTAACATAGAAACAATATGCGTATATACTGTTTCTCAGGAGCGAAGTCTTATGATGTTTATAATCAAAATTCTTGTATTTGTTTGAACGTAAAGGAAAACTATAAGTATTTTAAAAGGTTTAATTTAAAAAACAAAAACAAAGAGGAAGGAATGAAAACGTACCACATCCTGTTGTTCAGCTCCTTCACTGAATTTTACGTTCATATTTTGAGGTTGACAGTTTGATGAGTGATCGTCTACGTGGAAGAAAATATGCTTTAAAAATATAATATATAATTTTTAATATACTGAAGTATTTGAAGCATCATTTTTTTTTTTACTTGAATGATGCGAGATAAAGCGTTAAATTATTTTTCTTGCTTAGTTAATGATTCACAAAATAAAAGCATTGAGCACCACAAATTTAAGGTATTGTTTTTGGCTCAAAACTACATAGTAGACTAAAGTAGCCTTAACGCGCTAGGCCATGCCAGGCCTATTAAACAATTTAACAATATTGTTTTTAAAAGGCCAAATGAAACGAGTCTGTAGAGTTAATAGATTTCCGGAGTGAAAAACTAGGTTTTTTCATACAGAATGACACTGTAACAACCATGGAACAGTTTAAATTATAACAACACACTGGTTTGCATTTGTTATGGTCTCCCGCTAGTACAGCGGTAAGTCTACGGATTTACAACGCTAAAATCTGGGGCTATATTCCACTCGGCGGATTCAGCAGATAGCCCGATGTGGCTTTGCTATAAGAAAACACATACAAAAACGTACACACACATTTGTCAGGTAATTTAATGTTTATTGCATCGTGTTTTAAACCACATACAAACACATTCTGTTAAAAGCGCATATAGTAAAATGTATTGAATAACAACTGCGCCTAGCTTGCTTTGAATCTACTCAAAACGCAGTTTGTTGCTTTTTCTTTGGCTGTTGTTGGGCAGGTCTTTGAGGCTGCCTATGACAAATTAACTTTAAGCAATATATATCAGAAGGATGAGGAACACTGTAGAGTGTGATTTATCTTTATCAAATGACTCTTCAAGTAAAATTTAAAGGTGCCGTGTATAATGAAAAATCTTACACATCAAATTCGTATTGAGGTGCGCCCACAGTGACACAGTGATATGTCTGCGGACTCACACAACTAAAAACCGGGTTTCCATACCCGTAGTGCTTGATTCTGAACAAAAACAATCATACTGAGTTGAAGAGAAAAAGAAAAATACTTAGTATTTTTACAGTTTCTAATCGGGAAAAAGAGTAAAGCAAAAAGCTGAAATGGTCTGATTTTATTTGTACGTGGTAACCTTACATGAGAGCAAATAACTAGTTAACTTTGACTAGAGACCAGCAGCAAAAAAGAATATGAAAGAGCCGCTGGAATACAAACAAGGAAATGTAATCGTATTCAGTTGCTACATCTGATTGAGTCAGAAGCTGGATGTCTTAATATTGTAATAAATGAAAATACCAAAATATCTTCCTCAAGCTAGATAACAAAACATAATGGTGACAACAAGGGACCTGTTGGTCCATCTCATCTGTTCCATCCTCTAAGCCAAAATTGTTAAATAAAATGAAGCTATAGCCCTTTTATGCTTGTGGTTAATATTTTTTTAGATACAACCTAAAATTCTTCTTTGTCTCACCACTAGTAATAGCACATTGCTTGGACAGCTTGAGAGACTGATCAACCACTATACCAAGATCCTTTTCTTTCATGACACTGTTGAGATTGTTCCCATATAAATTATACCTATAACTCAAATTATGATAACCTATATGCAGTATCTTAGATTTATCATAATTATAACCCATCTATCATTTATTTACCAAGCCTACTAAATGATTTAGATCCTTTTGTAAAGTAGAAGCATCCTCTTTACAGTCAGCAATACACAAGACCTCGATATCATCAGCAAACGTTGGTAATTTATTGACCATTTCTTCATCTATTTCATTAATATAAGTAAAAAAATAATGGTCCTGAGTTGTCTTTCGATATTATTAAAGCTTCGTAAAGAACTCGGTAGTTGACGCTTAAAAAATAAAACTAATGCAGTTTACACTTGATACATATTTAAGTTGTGAAATTTCGCTCAATACTACAATTATTTTTACTACTTCAACCACATGCTAACAAAAGATACAATTCACTTGATTGCCAGCGCCCCCATCGCATGGTTTTGTGAACATCGCCGCCATTGTATTTAAACAGTGTGAGCAGTTCCTATTCATAGGGAATATAATTCTATTAGAATAAAGTACATATTTAAAATAAGTCAAACTTACATAAGGAAGCACAGTATATATCAGAATAATTTATGTTTAAGTCTAGGTTTCTATTTTAGAAATTAAAAGTCCTGTATGTTTCCCATTATTAATATTTTTATTAGTAATCCAAGAACGTATAGTAGTGAAATAAATAATTAAACAAAGTTTACTGCTATAGAAGTTAACCATTTGTTACAGACAAAAAATCTGTTTAATAAATCATTTTATATGCAGCAGTTAAAATCAAATCACAGACTTTATGAAATACATTAAAACCTAATATTTCATTATACATGTAGACGTATACATACACCCTAGTGGAAGATATAAATACGCAACTGAGAATTTTTTTAAAGAAAGCTTTTTGTTCCATAATGCTAAACCTAAGATCTAATTGTTTTTCTGCTTAATTTTTAATGTTGAACAATAATTGTATTAAACATAACATGGTTTTAAAATTGTGTCACATGTTGATCTTACCATGTCACTCATAGCGTTTTAATATACATTTACATACTTGAAGCAAACAGCTCCAATGAAAATTATTTATCAAATGACGGTTACAAACCTTCTTTTTGAATAACTTACCCTTTCCGGCATTTCCTATTATTCTGTCAGCATTAACCGGAAATATTAACAAACCATTCTTGACCTAGAAGACAAAAAAACAAACAGTTTATTTCATTTAGAAAGGCAGTTATGTTGTTAAAATATATATTGTTTAGAAGTATACGTATTTGTCAAAACAGACCAATCGCTGGCCTTAGTTCAGAATGATTTATGCCCATTTTTCAATCTACACACTAGAATTTTGTTTACAGAAAGCAGGAAATGTACCAGACTTCTATGCCAAGACGCTCATTAATCATACATTTTTCTTTCATATACTTCTGTCACAAAAGTTGTGATGACAGCTTGCAAATGTCTTTAAAAATTAGTATAATACTGTTTGTTTCTTGAAATTTCACTTAACGAAGTGTGTCTAATAATATCAATAAGCAAAAACGAAAAAAATCACGTCAACCACTTTCAAGTTGCTCAAAACTAAAATATAAATGGTATCTCCCTTTATATTGAAACGAAGTATTTTTCAATACAGGACCTTCGGCGATGACTGCTCGGTAAGCCTGTAAATCCGAGAATTAATGTTTGTCGGCAAATTGCCCTTAAAATGCGCTCCGAACTTTGGACAATACTACAATTATTTTTACTACTTCAGCCACGTTTTTCTTTTTTTTAGGGGATAAGAAGGGTTCTAATTTATGATTATAAACTTCAATTTCTGGATCAGGCCGTCGTTCCCACTTGCGTTGGGATGTGTTTTTAGAACCATTTGCTGACCTATGTGTTCTACTGTGCAAGTTTTCACACTTCTTTCGAAAATAATGAATTCTTTCTCCTTCACTATTGTCTTATTGGCTCTTCGCAGCTTAACAGTTGCACTATAAGAATTTATTTCTCATTACAAAAGTGATCATTCCTCCAGCCATAAATTGCATAAATGAATAGTGAACCAAATATACAACAACTGATCAAACTGATAATGTGTTATTGGACGCTAGTACACTGACTTTTATAAGTAATTTATGTAAAGTCCGTATAACTCTCAAGTACTCCCTGGTAAGCAAGTGGTACGTTTACAAACTTACAAAGATAAAAAATGGGGTTCTCCAAAGTGCAGGTACGCCATTTATAGCTTTGCGCCAAAGGAAAATCAAACTCACAATGTCTAGGACATTCGACTCACAGTCTGAGATCACGAAATCAATTCTCCGTCACAGAATATCCTCATTCTGTATGATTGTCGACTGCACCAACCGCTAGGGTGTAAAATGTTTAGCTTACAAAAGTCCCGGGCGACCCAAAACTAGTGGTTTTAAAATCGTTAAAAGAAGCAAAGGAAACGTTCTCATATAAGAGGTAGGAGCTCGAAAACTCCATAGTAACGAAAAGCTTAAGATATGAATATTAAACATGTTTATAGACATTCAAATCATTCTTTCCTTTCGTAATATGACTGACCTTTTCTTCTTCCACTAGATTAGAATATGAGGAATTGTTTAAGATGACATTATCATTTAATACTGAATTTTGTTGTGGGCCTCCGCTTAGATCTTCCATTGGTATACTGGGGGACTTGCTCTTTAACGCCACTACATAAATAAAAATAAAAAACAGTTTGGAGAAAAAGTAACAAAATTATAATAACATTAATATCAGATCTGATACTTTTTGGTTAACCAACGTAGATTTTGTTGTTTACATATTTAACCTATTCACAGTAAGCTCGAAAGATGAATATGTTCCAGATTACCAAATTTTATGGGACAAATTATATTTTACTTTGATCAGAAATATACTTGTAATGGAACATCCAAGCCAATATTAATTGGAAACCTTTATTCTGGAAATACATGTTCAACAATATTTTACTGTCTATCGTTTAACGGATCTACCAACAAATAAGTGAGCTCGGAAATTTCGTTCAAATCTAAGTTTGTTTCAGATATTTCTTAAAAAAATCAATGACCAATATAAAAATACAGATGTGCTACATATGAATAAATATAAGGGAGACAAATGATATTTTTTCCTTATTGTTACCTTCATTACAAATATTGATTAGAATGTTTAATGCAGCTTTTTACGGGCTTTTTTGATATTTTACTTTTATTAAGAGCATTACACAAATTGGCATGTAAACGGGGTACTTCCTTTTACTTTTCTTTCGAAATCCTGAAATTTGTTCATGATTTTCAATTCATATCAAAGTAAATATAAATGAAATATCTTTGTTAAAGAAAGGATGTTTCTGAAGAAGTGGAAAAAAAACAAAAATCGGTCATTTAGGAAATCATTCCTGGTACACAGAATATCACCGAATAAATGAGATAGGAGGCAGACACTAACTCTATGCTATGTAAATAAAGATGTAAACATCTAATAAACGTTATGAATTTCAGTATTCGCAAAGTTACAGTAAATTAAAGTAATATATTCTAATTTAATTTCTAAAAAATACAAATCATTGTAAAAACCGCCTGTTATCCTGTATTGTAGCAATAGGTTATCAATAACTTCAAAAATCACTTTTTATTAAATTTTACAGGCCAGATACTTTAGCGCGAAGTTTGCGTGTTTTCTTACAACAAAGCCACATCGGGACATATGCTGTATCCAGCGAGAGAATTCGAACCCTTGATTTTAGCATTACAAATCCGAAAACTTAGTTCTGTCTCACCGTGGAATTAATGAAATATTACACATTATGATCTCTATGCTAGTGTTCACCACAGGAAATCGAATTCCATGTAAGTTGTAAAGTTACCTCTGACTCACGGAATGAGGCTACAGTTCAGAATACAACGAGATAAGTCCACATATGATTCTTACAAAGAAACCGTTTCATTATATAGGAGAGATCTAAACATGAAATAATTGTTGTTGTTTTTTTGGATTTCACGCAAAACTACTCGAGGGCGATTTGCGCTAGCCATCCTTAATTTAACAGTGTAAGACTAGAAGGCAGCTAGTCATCACCACCCACTGCTAAGTCTTGGACTACTCTTTTACCAACGAATAGTGGTATTGATCGTTACTTTATAATGCCTCCACGGCTGAAAGGGTGAGCATGTTTGGTGTGACGAGGATTCGAACCCGCGACCCTCAAATTATGAGTCGAGTGCCTTAACCACCTGGCCACGCCGGGCCAACACGAAAGATACAGCCAAGGAAAGCAGAAAGCTGACATGTAGCGTTTTGTTACAAACTTAAGAACATGAACATGGATCTCGTAAATATAAGACTAGGCCTCTACTTTAAGATATTATTGAATCACTAATACTCTTTCAACAGTTTCAAAACTAAGTTCATAATTGTTCTCTTTAATATATAAATGTTGGCTGAAAATTTAGTTTAAAATATTGTTATTCAAATTCTGCAATAAAACATTAAACCGAAACGAGTAAAATATTTTCATAAATTATTAAATGGTAAAATGTGTTGTATCATTGTGGATACTACACATTTTAATCGCAGTTTACTTTTATTTCGACTGGTTTAATTACGAAAGATCTGAGGTACAAATGTTATTACAATTGAACAAACAATAAATGAGCTAGATAGCTAATTAATGAAGCATAATATTATAGTTTCATTTAATTTTATTTTGTGCAGTTAACTTACCATGAATTTTGTTTCGCAAACGAGGTACCACTAAAAACTTAATTAAAATTCCTGTGATTAGTCCAACACTTATTCCAACTACTACAGCGCCCCATAACGGTATTTTGTCAAATTTCAACACTGAAAAAAATAGTAAAATTTTCATAAAACCAATAATTCGGGATGCACTTGAAAGAGCAATTCATTATTAAAACAACTAGATTGTCCTTTAATCAAAATATTTTTATTAATTCTAACATCTAAAGAAAGCGAAAATGATAAAGAGCATTGATCACTGTACTTATGATTATTAACCGATCAGTTAATGCAAAGTCCACAACAATTACTCATGTTAACACTGATTATGCAGGTAACTATTTCTTTATTTTCAAAGTTTCAGTGACTGCACAATTCAGCGTCATTTGTCACTGAAAAATCATTATTAATTTTGATAAGTTTCGTCACATCTTACAGGAACAACCTTTATATACTGACTATTACAGAGGGGTGTATCTAAAGATCTGAGCCATGATGCCACCTGTGACACATTCATATAATATGTATTTGGTTCATAGCAGATTTCCCGACGCAGTGCTGCTACAGGTGGACTGACGGGTCGAAAGTGGAGAAAGGATATTTGTGGATCGAAAATTTCAAGTGATATAGAATCAAAGAACATAATATTCAGAGTAAAAAACTCCAATTTCTATGTGAAAGCGAAAAATTCGCACAATAAAATATTTAAGACATAAACAGGTTATGAAACCATACATAAGTTCAATTCAAAACAACGATTCCATCCTGAGAAAATAGTTCATAATTACGAAAAAAAAAACTCTCTGACACAAACATCCAATGTGATGAAGCTGAGAATATCTCTTCGTGCTCATAACAAGATAACAACTGACGAATTAAAGTTGCTAATTTGTTTGTTTTGAATTTCGCGCAAAGCTACACAATGGCTACCTGCGCTAACCGTCCCCAATTTTGCAGTATAATACTAGAGGGAAGGTAGCTAGTTGTCACCACCCACTGCCAAATCTTGGGTTACTCTTTTACCAATGAATAGTGTGATTGATCGTCACATAATAATGTCCCCACGGCTGAAAGGGCAAACACGGTTGATGCGATGAGGATTCGAGTCAAGTGCCTTATCTACTAGGCCATGTCGGTCCTACAGATGATGAAGGCTTGTGAAAAGAAATTTAAACATTAAGTAACACTTCGAAATCAGTTCATGTTTTCTCAAGAAAGATGGTCGAAAAATTGAAAACCATCATACTCTCATTCAACAGTATACCTGTTTAGGTCTAGAGTGCAACTCAAGTGGTTGTTTTTGTTGGGTTTTTCTTTTGCCTTTGGTCTACTAAAAGTGAACTTAGAAATCAAAGCTCACATGTGGTGAAAGTTTGTAAAAAGATTGTCAAAATGTTTGGTCTAAGATTAACTTTGGCGATCTTCTTAAATGAAAATTACGGTACTGAAAAAAGGTAGATAGTCTTAATATCAATACTAGGAAAGTCGTATTGGAAAAAATGGTTTAAGTATTGAATGAAGCCTGATACATCTCTCTTACGTAAAATGCAATTAACGCTCATTATAGCATTTACGTACCTGTGATGAAATAGTGATTTCATTTCAAAAGCTAAAATATGATGAGTGACACTTAAGTGGTGAAAAATAAAACTCGGGTATTAGCCATAACGTGAGAAAAGTAAAATATACACTGATGACAACTAAGTATTTAAATAACAATGAGGTAACTTACAACACTTGGGATATATCACATAGTAAACCGTTTTTACCTAATCTGTTGTTCTGAAAATTAATTAAAATTCGAATGTCTAAACTACCACTAATTGACAAAGTAACATACAAATATAATAGGTTATTAATGACACATCTTTGTGGAATGATAAATAAAAATATATCAAACGCAACGTTCTCACAACTCATACCAAACAGTGAATGTCAATTCGAATAACAAATTATGCGATCTGTGCACTGAAATATGTTCTTAATTTACAGTTCACATAAACGTCACACACGAAACTAATACTATTCATTATTTGGTTTAACAACAAACGCTTAACATATCTGATGTGATTTGTTCAATTCTCACTTGAACATATTACTTTTCATTGAAATACTATAGCTCATTTCAATGCTGGTTACAGTATGGAAAATAATGCAACGACTTAGCTATTCACCAATAATTTTGGAGTGCTTGTAACATTCTGATCGTTGTACAAATATAATAAATTGTCTAAACTTCAGACTAAAATTACTTATTCTAGCTTTTGATATAAAAGGAAAATAAAAAATAATTAGCTTTGCTATTATTGCATGAATAATACAGTAAAATATGTCCAAGAAAAAAAGAAAATGAGGTAAGAGCTTGAATTATATACTAAAACCTTGTACTTACCGCTTGGTCCCTCATGAACTACAGAAAACACATTAACAAATATAGTAAAAGCGTAAAAGAAGGGTAATGAAGTAAGTCCCGGTTCCAGTTGGTCTTTCTGCAAATGAAAAATTAACATTAGAAAAAACTGTGTTGAATCGTGTTCATATTCTTGCCATCAGAGTAGGTTTAACCAAATATTAACGCGCTTTTATACAAATGCTTATACGTAGTTAATATGTGTGTTTTTCTTATAGTAAAACCACATCGGGCTATTTGCTATGCTCACCAAGGAGAATCGAACCCCTAATTTTAACGTTGTAAATCCGTAGACTTACCGCTATCCCATCGGGATACTACATAATTGATAATATATGCAAAGAAAATATGTATCATTTGTTGGCAACAAATTAATCATATTAAAATAAAATAATAATTAATGAAAGTAAATAGAGCCAGTTTATAACTTTATGTACTTACATATAAATAGGTGATATCTTAAAATAATATACATATTTGAAAAATATGTTTTTATATTCTAGCTGCAACTTGTTCATATCTTAATCTGCAAAAGATTTTCAGTCTATATTTTCCTAATTATAATGGGAGTTTGCTTAACAGATTTTGTTGGGTTTTTTTTCTTAACCTCAGTCGCACAGTGGTAGGTGTGTGAACTTTACAACGCTAGAAATTGGTTTTAGATACACGTGGTGAGCAGAGAATTATTGTTCTATTGTAAAGTTTTGTGCTTAATTACAAAAAACTTTTTTTTACTCTTCCTCCAATGGCGCAGTGATAAGCCAGTTTATAAACTTCACGGATTCAGGCCCCCCAGTGACTCAGTGGTATATCTGCGGACTTGCACGCTAAAATCCGGGTTTCGATACCCGTGGTGGGCAGAGCACAGATAGCCCATTGTGTAGCTTTGTGCTTAATTCAAAACAACAACAACAAATCACGGATTCAGTCACTACGGTAGCCACCACGCAGATACTTACCTTGCAGCTTTGCACTTAACAAAAACAACCATTGACCATGTTGCATGCTCAAAAGATAAAAAATACTACTACACTGTGCAACATATAGTGAATAATGTGCCACTATGATACAACTTATTATTTCATGATCTCCAGCATCATTGAAGACAAACGGAGCCTAAATAAACAAATAACTGTACTAATAATAAACTTTATTACTAAGTTACATAGAGAATAGTGTAAATTACTACACTGAACTTGCAATGGTATTTATGGTAAAAACCTCACACAAGATTTATTGTTAAAAGTAGCTTTCTGTGTTAATATATCTGTAACTTTCTAATATAATGTTTTTATAAAAGTAATAAACTTACCTTCTTAAGTATAAAACGTTGAATTAAAAGAAACAGCAAGACGGAAACTATTCCAGACATAATTGGAGAAATAAACCAGGAAGCCACTGGAACAGACAATAAAGTTTATTTCAAATAAAAATTAGCACTAAATAAAAAGGAATACTTCTGTAACAGCAGTTTGCACTTAAGCAAACTTTACATGAATTTCATATACCAGGAATGGACAACATCATGAAGGCCTCCACTCTAACCCATTATGTCTTTCTCCAGGTTGATGAGGCCCATTAAACCATCACTTCAGGTACACTATATTTTGTGTAAACACGTAGCAAGTAGTGGTACATCAACTTATATTTCTAAATTTGCAAAGTTTTTCTTTCCTTAATGCAAAAGTTTTCTTTCTAGCATTCAGGGTTTTTATACAATGGTGAAAAAGAGAAAAGTCAAATCGAAATATCTTTAATACGGAACCGAACTGTTATTATGAACAATCTTCCGACTTCACCGAAATAATAAGTACTGTGAGTTATTATATTCCAGACTTCAGTTACACAATTGCATAAAAGCTTTACTATAACAATAAGTAATGGATACAGAGACTTACCAATAAACCCCAATTGACTCCATTGTATTCCGTATATTCCTCTGGCCACCAATGAAAATCCTACTACTGCACCAACGATACTGTGTGTTCCTGAGATAGGGAGACGTAAGAATGTGGCTATGATGTTCCAAGCTGCACTGCCTGCATTAAATAAAGTTAGTATGAGAGTTTTCGTTAGAGTTCTAATAAAGTTCCTTTTTTGTTTTTTCTTGTCATTATTGAATGTTGCTAATCGTAAGAGGTGCTTATGTTTTTGAAACTCTAAATTTCAAGATATTTAAGCGCAAGGATATAAATTAGTTGTTTGTTTTGAATTTCGCGCAAAGCTACACGAGGGCTATCTGCGCTAGCCGTCCCTAATTTAGCAGATGTAAGGCAGCTAGTCACCATTACCTGTCGCTAACTCTTGGGCTACTCTTTCACCAACGAATAAGGGGATTGATCGTCACATTATAACGCCCCCACGGCTGGGAGGGCAAGCATGTTTGGCGCGACTCGGGCAACAAACAGTCAACCGAATGGAACTGACGTGATCCTTTAATTAACATAGGAACTCTGATATGCAGTAACTTAAGTTTTAACAGCAAAACACTTCCCATTGGACTAGATTTATATTCCAGAGTCCATAAAGAATCACAAGTAAATATGGAAATCAAGAAAAGGTTGAACAAAACTCAAAACTGCAACAATAGCAACATGAAAAATAAACGTAGGGAAGTCGTGTTTAAGTAACAACAGATTAATGATTTCAAGACATACTGTCTTGTATTATTCATTATCTAAAGATTAGATTGTACGAAAAAGTGACTAGAAGCTTAAGTCAAAAGAAAATCACAAACTTCACATGATTTCTCAGGGACGTATCCGGGATACATGAGGTTATTTGCACTTGTATTCCTGCAGGCAGGACTGTTATGTAGTATATAAAAGATTGAAAATACCCATAAAAGAGTTTTTCTGTAAAGATATATTATGGTCGATTAAAAACCCACCACAGGTTTTCGATGAAGTAACTTTTATAAACATGGCTCTCAAGCTCTGCAGTGTATCAGTGAACAGTGATTTATATAAATTAATTCTTGGGGTTGCTTCAAGATCCTGATTTTAACTGTTAACTGAACAAATTTATTAATCTAAAAAATTGATAGTTCTTACTCAGACAATCTTTCTTTGTTAGGCCCAACACGGACAGATGGATAGGGTGCTCGACTCGTAACATCTTCGCCCTTATGACGTTATAACGTGACGATCAATCCCATTATTCGTTGGTAAAAGAGTAGCCAAAAATTGGCGGTGGGTAGTGATGACTAGCTGGCATCCCTCTAGTCTTACACTGATAAATCAGGGACGGCTAGTGTACATAGCTCTTATGTAGATTGGCGCGAAATTTATAAACAAACAAAAGAAATTATAATATTTTTTTTTCAAGGAAAGCCAGCGAATAAACCAAACAAATACCGCCCAATTAGCCTAATTAGCTGTATCGGCAAAAGTTTAGAAAGAATAATTAGTAATCGTCTATCTATATACCTAGAAGTAACTTCAAAATTACTCGAAATTCAAAACGAATTTAAAAAATACAGATAAAATACAGACCACCCAATGAGACTAACACAATCAATTACAGACAGCTTCAATAAAAACGAATGAACTGTAGCTTGTTTTCTCGACATTGAGAAAGTATATGACACAGTGTTGCATTATGAATTACGTCATCAGTTAAAGTAAATGGCTTTACGCCAGGGAATTATTCGCTGGCTATCCAACTTCCTGAAAAACAGAACGTGCAAAGTAGATGCGAATGGGGCCCACTCAGGGTCCTTTACAGTAAAGGCAGAAGTCTTGCGGGGAGGAATAGTTATCCCTGTCTTATTTATCATGTATGTAAGTAATATGCCACTGTCGGACCTAAACTTAGGTTTTGCATCACAATTTGCTGACGATGTAGCAGTCTGGAAAAGTGCCATTCCTTCAATTGCAGCAACAAACCTCCAACCAGTCCTGAATAATTTAAAATAATACTGCCAGGAATATAGAATAAAAATCAATATTTCGAAAACCTAAGTAATATTATTCAGCAGATTAAATAAACTGATGAAAGATCCATCCAAGCTGTTCAGAATGGATCACTTTTACCGACTGCTACTTCTGCAAAATTTCTAGGTTTAACTTATGGGTCAAAATTAACGTGGATACAGCATACAAACAATATCCTGATAAGAATCTGAAAAAAAAGCAAATTATACAAGAAGTCTTTCAGGTAAAAACCAAGGTACATCACCGGACAATATAATAAAAATCTACAAAACATATATCAGACCCATAACAGACTTCGCATCGCCTGTCTGGATAAACATCACTCAAATAATTACAGAAACTTCGAAGAATACAAAACTCAGTTTTAACTTCAGCATATAAAGTACCACGTAGCACTTCATCCACCTTCATGCACAAGTATGCAAACATAGAAATAATATCTGAAAGACACTTGCATAATGCACTAAACTATTTTATTAAGAATTGACATAAAAATGACTTGATGAGTGATCTCGACAGATACTGTGTGCATGATGAACATAGTCCTAAATGCCTCTCTCCTATAAATGTATATTTAAGAAATATAAAACAAGCTGCTCACCACGCACTAGACACTTAAAACTAGTTTTATTTTATCATTATTAGTTGTATTTTCTATGTAAGGAAAAAGACAGGAAAAAATAGAAAAGAAAAGAAAAAGGAAGAAAAAAACACTTTTCACGACCATACATGGACACTGTCCTGAAGCGGGCCTGAGTATAGTGTCATACTCTGGCCCAGAGTTATACCAAATACCACATCCTAACTATAGACTCCATCAAAGTTCGGAATGGAGGAAGAGGTCTAGTGCACCTGACTCTCCTGGTATTCCACATAACTACCCAAATACCGACACAGAGGAAGCTCGAATAATGTTTTTTTTGTTTTTTTTTTCATTTTTACAACAATTATGTGTGGATAAACGCAAGTAAAAAACTACTTCAAGCAGAACTACAAACAATACAAAATACATTACTCACAACAGCTTATAAAGTACTCAGAACAACATCATCAAAATTCAAGCATAAGTACGCACACATAGAAACAATAGCAGATAAACTCCTGTATGGTACAATAAATTATTTTATCAAAAATTGGAGAAAAAATGAACTGGTAAGCGAACTTGACAGGAACTGTAGATATGATGAGGATAGACCAAAACACCTTTCATCAGTGAATATATATTTTCTAAATAAATAAATTAAAAAGAAAAAAAGACTACCTATAAACTAGACTCCACATTATTTTAGGGGTTAATTACTAAACATTGAAAAGGTTTTTTTATGTAAATGTTTTATAATTAATACCTTACTAATTAAAGTGCAAATAATTATGGAACTATAAAGAGAAATGATTTATTCGCACGAAGTGTATGTGTAGATAGTGCATGGGCATTGCCTTAAAAGGGACCAGATTAAGTGAGGTTTACTCTGACCTTCGTGTACAATATATAAATACACTTGACGGTTGCAAGACAAAAATTTAAAGGAAGAAAGAAGAGGTTAATGAAACTTGACCCTCCTGGGTATATAAACATCGATACCCAAATACCCATACAGAAAGAGAGAATAATGTTTTTATTAAGTTTTCCATAGACCTGAGCACAGACACGCCTCCATATTCTTAATTGGGATATAATGGAGAGTAATGAGGCATATAATGGGGAGTAATGAGGCATATAATGAGGAGTAATGAGGCATATAATGGGGAGTAATGAGGCATATAATGGGAAGTAATGAGGCAAATAATTGGGACATATCTAAATTAACATCAGTGAACGTCATCAGTCTGG
Source organism: Carcinoscorpius rotundicauda (assembly GCA_011833715.1). Taxonomy (NCBI): domain Eukaryota; kingdom Metazoa; phylum Arthropoda; class Merostomata; order Xiphosura; family Limulidae; genus Carcinoscorpius; species Carcinoscorpius rotundicauda. Next base: position 50,836,513 of record CM022396.1, on the reverse strand, counting down.
AGTTCTAACAACATTTCAGAAAATCGTCCCTCCTTCCAATAGAATCGATTCTACTTGGGCACAAATTATTCAGCCTTAGAGTATTGTCATGGATCACAAATATAGAACAAAATATAAAACCTTTGCTTTGGCGTTCAAAAGTGTACTTTAACCACGTCCGAGCTTGGAATTATATACCTACATAAAGAAAGTTTAACACTTTTCTTGCTTTAATTTCTCAAAGTTTACTGGTTTTAGATAGGTAGTGAAATATTAAAATGTGGGCACCTTTTTTTTATTATTCTGTATCTAAAAGTCAAACATGCACCGGAAGAATTGATTGTCTGTAAACTTGGCAATCATATCCAATATAAAATTCGAAATAAGCTTAATAAGATAAAATATCCAATCTAAGTCTGTTCATATAATCCTTAACTTCGATTGTATTATGATTAACAATCAAAATAACGTCATATAGAAATAACTTGAATTGTGAACCTATCTTTAAAGACAAAACATGTGCTTAAGCTTTAAAGTTTGTTTTACTACAATGTAATGATATGTTTTATCAAATGATAAATAACGAAAGTGTAGGAAGTCAACAAATTCATTCATGAATTCTGAAGACAGCGTCTATGAGATAAAAACCATAGGCCACAAAAAACTATAACTTTTGATAGTGGAATGCATTTTGAGTAAACGTTTGCTTAAAATGACTATTTGTTTGTTTTGAATTCCGCGCAAAGCTACACTCGGGCTATCTGTGTCAGCCGTCCCTAATTCAGTAGTGTAAGACTAGAGGGAAGAGTAAAGGCAGCTACTTATCACTACCAACCGCCAACTGTTGGATTACTCTTTTACCAACGAATGGTGAATTGACCATCATATTATAACGCCCTCACGGCTAAAAGGACGAGCATGTTTGGTGTGACGGGGATTTGATCCCGCGACGTTCAGTTCACGAGTGAAATGCCTTAACCACCTTAAATAAATGTTTCAGCGTATACCAAAGCGTGTCTTTGTACATGTATGTAATCTAACATCTGTGTGCTTGATTTCTCTGAATATCCAGCTACAAATTACTCTGCATATACACACAAAAAATAGTGTGCCTTTTTCGTATCTGAAGATAATTAGGAATTTCGTTCATACTGGAAAAAAACTTTTTTATTTTATATTTCTTGAATAGTTTTAAGAACCAATTATGTTATGTCATTCAGTTATTACAATAATGTTACAACCATTCTGATGTTGAATGGATAAGGAAGTGTTTATGTTATTTCTGTATTTTCTTATTCATTTTATACGTCCTGTAATTAATATGTAATCGATCGCAGGTAAATAGGTACAGATTCCTGCCTATTAATTTGTGTTTTAATATATTTTCCAGAAACGCAAGTTAATATTGAATTTTTAAATTACTTTAAGTTGCACTCTGCATGAAAAAATTGAAATAAATAAAAAAATAAGGTGATTATACATAACTTACTTTTTTATTTTTTTATTTATCGAAATGTATAGTTTTACGCAGTTTTAAGTACGTTTGTTTTGCAGCTGTATAAACCGTAGCTTGTTAAAAAAAATAGTGCTATCCGTTGTCATGTACAAAACTAATGGGTGGATTAACCTTATTTAGCAGATCTATGTAGCCCCCCAGTGGCTCAGCGGTGTGTCTGCGGACTTACACGCTAAAATCGGGGTTTCGATACCCGTGGTGGGCAGAGCACAGATAGCCCATTGTGTAGCTTTGTGCTTAATTCAAAACAACAACAACAAGATCTATGTATTTAGTCTTCGCAATATAGATAGAACCATACATGCTTAAAATGTCTGGGAAAATAAAGAAAGAACTTAATAAATGTCGATTCTCGGTAATTGCTTCTATGAAAGCTGTTACAAAACAATGTTATGATGTGAAATCTAAATTGGTAGCATCTTCATCCCCTAACAAAATTAATTCGAAGGACTTTTTTGCTTTCAAATATAAACTATGTGCCTGCGTACACGAGAATGAAAACATTAACTTTGCGTGTTTCTCTGACTAAATTTTGTAATAACTTTTTGACAGTTTGTTTGCCTGCTAACGTTAAAATTGTTCAAATTCCATTTTTTTCGCGTAATCAAATCTTAGCAATAGTTGACTGAACCACTAAAGACAAATTATTTTGGTTTATTTATAAATATGAATTTTACTCCATGTTACCTCTGCACAGTTTTGATGAGCAATAATTCTGACTTTATAAAATTCGTTGTTGAATTACTTGGTTATAAAATTTGGAGTGAATCCTGTTTCATAGAGTTTCCGCATCAAACTGCATTCATATTTTTGGGCCCCCCAGTGGCTCAGCGGTATGTCTGCGGACTTACACGCTAAAATCCGGGTTTCGATACCCGTGGTGGGCAGAGCACAGATAGCCCATTGTGTAGCTTTGTGCTTAATTCAAAAAAACAAACAAACAAACAAAACATATTTTTGGAACAGTCACTTTGATTGTCTTTTGCGACTTTTTTTCACAGCACACCTATCAGTTTCTTTTCGAAATGATATTTCAACTTCTTTATAACTTGTGATTTTGGTTGAGCATTAAAACAACAACTAAAATAGTTTATCCCTAAAAAACAGCTTTATGTTCACGAGACCAAGCCATCGAGCTAATATTTTCAGTTTCATGTTAATCAGCATATTAGAGATTTATGATTGTTGCATATTGCTTAATTTGATAAATTTAATGATTTATGATATAATACCGAAAATGAAGACTTAAAGTCTTTAAGATAAATATATCAAGCATCCAAGTTACCAGGAGATAAGTTATTCAAACAAGGATAGGTATTCAAGAATAAATACACGAAAGTAATAAAATTCAGACTGAAGTATCTCACATTATTTTTTAAAGTTTAACAGTCAGGCATGGCTGATGTTTTGAAATACTACGAAAGTATATTAATCATCAAATACAAACGGAAAGGTTTCGATAAAACGTAATACTTGATAAAAATTCAAGAGTTTTAGCAGATCCTTATAGCAAGTTAATCTTGAGGGAACTGACAACGTAAACATAAAATCATTTAGAGATATAGTAAATCAACTTCAGATTGTTTGTTTTGTTTAACAGCTCATAAACATCAGAAGACCTCTAGGCACATTCAGATTTACTACACGTTGATGTTTCTCAATGAAGGACTTTTATTAAACATGAAATTATATTGAAGTGATAGTATAACATAAAGCTTCTACTTTCAGATAAACTGGAGAAGTGTTTCAATCATTTCAATGCCATTTGTGTCAGTTTGATTCTTCTAATACATTTTAATCGGTTTATATTTACCATGTAAGAACAGAAGGGTAGTCGAGGGTCTAAGGGGGCCCGATCCCCGAAAATTTAGGCATATTGATCACATATTGTTTTCGTATTTTATATATGTAAAAAACTTTTTTGTATTATTTAATAAAAAATAAAAAAGTCTATAAATACTGTTACATTTCATTTGTTTCAATGAACACTCTATTAAAATTTTAGTTAAAATCTTCTACCCCGGAGTGAAAAAACCTAATGCATTGTATGATAACACCAGCTTTTGTAAACACGTCAAAGCACTTCCTAACACTTAAATTATTTTAAAGCAGAATGTTTGATCCAATAAATCCGAGAACGTTGGAATATATGAATGTAGAGCTAGCTTTGTATCTCAAGTTGTTATGTGGATGTCGTAAACTCGAGGACTGCAGGTGGTAAATGATTTTACTTATTTGAAATCATTATTCCAATTGTAGCTCAAGTCTCTGTGACCTTCACGTTAACGTATGTTATATTCAAGGCAAGTGCCATTGTGAGACAGGTGTTTTATAAGGCTGCGACAATTATGAACTTTTGTAACCGGTTAATCTTTGCCTCATAACCCAACCGTAACCGGTTAATCGTGTAATCGTCACAGCCCTAGGAATTTGCGCGTGACGGCGGCACCGAACGTTAACAAAAACTCTAAAGGCTTTCAACAACAACAACGAAAATTCAACCAAACAAAGGCAAGCAGTTTTTAAAATTGCGATAGGCAAACATACCAATGTCAAGGTCAAATAATGGAATATTTCCATATCGATAATCGTATTGTTTTGCCTCGTTTATTTTTCTCGGAAAAAAATCTTAGATTAACTGGTTAGGAAATCCTTAACCGGTTAAGAGCAGTAACCGAACCGTAACCGGTTAATCGTGTAATCGTCAAAGCCCTAGTGTTATATACCTAAAAATAATGTCGGTTTTAATCATAGTGTTAGGCACTCAACAAGAAATTGATTTGGATTTGGTATTTTATTAATTTTACCGTAAAAGGTCACATAATAAAATGAATAATTATAATCTAACAAATAATGGGGTATGAACCACATATAAGAAAATAAACAAACAGAATAGTTTTTTATCCATTTTTTATCTACTTAGCATAAAAAGTAAATAAAACTTGTCAATATTGTACTAGTGTAAACCATGTCCTCGATGCGTCAGTTGAGAGTACTGAATAACATTGATATCTTCCAATTAGAAGACTTGAATTTGAATCCTGGTTCTGACGAAACTGAATATGTTGTATTCAGGAGTTCTATGAAGACGGCAACTAGTTAGTAGCTCATTAATTAATTAGTAATCAATTAATGAGGTATAAATAAATATAGGTTCTGCCATGGGTTGCCATAGATTGGATTATGATCATAGCAACCTCATCCTACGTGCCTATATCATATATAATTTTTACAATACTTTTCTATGTGCAACAGAAATAAACTACTTCTTTTGATTTTTTTTTATAAATGAAATGAAACCAGACAAAGAATAAATTGCTTTGGAGTAATACATTAAGTCAATCAACATACAGCCAACTAATTAGCAGCACTCGATTTACAGTTATACCATATCATAAAGTTTGCTTCTTCAAAATACAAATATGGTACCCTTGCTATTTTCTATTAACCCAAAAATATAAGTTAAGTACTTGTAAATAAAAATGCTATAAAGTTTGACTCGTAATCCGAGGGTCGCGGGTTCGAATCCTGGTCGCATCAAACATGCTCGCCCTTTCATTCGCGCGGGCGTTATAATATGACGGTCAATCCCACTATTCATTGGCAAAAGAGTAGCCCAAGAGTTGGCGGTGGGGGGTGATGACTAGCTGACTTCTCTCTAGTCTTACACTGCTAAATTAGGGACGGCTAGGCAGATAGCCCTCGTGTAGCTTTGCGCGAAATTCTAAACAAACCAAACTATGAAACAATGTTCATGAACATTTGTTGTTGTTTAGAATTAAGCACAAAGCTGCACAATGGGCTATCTGTGCTCTGCCCACCACGGGTATCGAAACCCGGATTTTAGCGTGTAAGTCCGCAGACATACCGCTGAGCCACTGGGGAGCATTAACAATCAGTGATGTAGAGAAACCCACTTGTTGAGAATTTTATATGCAAAAACGGCTCGTTTGGGTTGAGAAAATATCTTCTATTTAAAATATTTTCTCAACTCAAACGAGCCATTTTTGCATATAAAATGTTCATGAACAGTTTAATAATATACTTCACCTGGAACAAGAAGGAAAAAATTAAATATATTTAACTAAAATAATTGGACTCCAGATGAATTGTACTTATATATTACTAACATACATATGATTTTTATATTAATTAAATTTTATTTTAAAATATAATTAAGAAAAGTGAGTACTCTGCCAGGTAAAACGTGAAACCTTGTATTTCTCTGGTTTTAACAAATTTGTGGTGTCCAATCCTTACAACCGACATACTATTTTATCAGACGTTACATTGAACGTATATGAGTGGCAGACAGATACTTTATGTGTCTACACCTTTTAATCAACGACTTGTCCTTGAAATAACGATTTTTAACCATTAATAATCTTTGAAATATGTTTATAAATATATCTCCATTAATGACCATCAAATGATTTCGAGCTCTCTTAGATTTTCAAGCTAATGGTATCTCAAATTAATGTTTGAAAAGCACAACTAGAAATTTTATTTTTTTTTAGTTTGCGTTTTTTTTATGTGTATGCGTGTGTTTTCTTATAGCAAAGCCACATCGAAATATGTGCTGAATTCATTGAGAGGAGTCGAAACCCTCATTTTAGCGTTGTAAATCCGTAGACTGCACTGGTGGGGCACTATTTTTGTTTAGTAAAGATGAAAAATAATGCTAAAAAAACTGAAGCATACTGTATATACATACGTGGGATTGTTTGTTTCATGAATTCATGTGGGTGTATAATTTTTTAAGATAAATCATTATCCAACACAACGAGCACATGAGGTTTCATGATCTTTCTATAGGTTATCATTTTTCAAAAAATTTATCGAAAGCAAGCATCCAAAGACTGAAGTTCAGATACGCCTACACTGCAAGTTTTTCTTCTCATATTTGTATAAGTTAACGGAAGGCTTCCTAATCGTGTGTCCCACAGTGGGATAGTGGTATGTTTATGGGTTTATAATACTAAATCAGATAATTCGATTTCTTTCAGTTTATGCAGCAAGTCGCCCGATGTGACTTTTGCAAAAAATAAAACACACTCCTAGGCCTGACTCATAAACTGAAGGTTTTGTTGTCTTTTTTTTTAAATTTCTCGCAAACGTAACGAGAGCTATTTGCGCTAGCCGTCCCTAATTTAGCAGAGTGAAACTAGATGGAAGACAGTTAGTCATCACCACCCACCACCAACTCTTGGGCTACTCTTTTACCAACGAATAATGGGATTGACCAAACATTATAATGCCCCCACGGCTGAAAGGGCAAACATGTCTGGTTCGACGGGGAATCGAACATGCGACCCTCAGATTAGGAGTCTAATGTCTAACCACCTGGCCATGCCAAGCCTATACTAAAGGAATTGTAGAAACTGATAAAAAAACACTCAGAGTCTCTGTTCCTGAATTCGTGTATTTTTGAAATATAAAAGACAAACGTGCGACTGAAGTTCGTTATTACTGCCAATTTTATTAAATACATTCGTAACTTGCCAATTCTGTCAGGAACCTACTTTTATATTTTAACTCTTTTGTCCCTTTTAATATCCGCTTTTTTGTTATTAAAACATTCTATCACGTCATTTCGTTTTTCATAGCTTGACATAGACTTTGAACTATATACTACATAGTGATTGCAAATGCAACAGCACCAACACACATCAACATTTATATAACACTAAATATACGTATTTATAATATATTTGACTCCATACATGTACACGCAGTTTATACTGCTATGACAACAGTTAAAAACAAGAATTAGTGTTTGTATATTCCTTCATAATATAACTTACATATTGCTGTTTTCATTCAAATATCAGTCATTCTACTTATGATATCAATCTATGTAGGTGAAGTATATTTAACTGCTTATTTTAACCTTGCAGAATTAATCATACAGTATTTAAATAGCTTGTTTGTTTTTAAATTTCGCGCAAAGCTACACGAGGTATATCTGGACTAGCTATCCCATATTTAATAGTGTAAGACACACCGCCAACTCTTGGGCCACTCTTTTACCAATGAAGAGTGGGATTGGACGTCACATTATATTGCAATCACGGTTGAAAGGGCGAGCACGTTTGGTGTGACGGGGATTCTAATCCGCGACCCTCAAAACACGAGTTCAGCTCCTTAACCCACCTGGCCATGCCGGGCCTTTTTAAATAGCTAAACAAATAATTTTCCAACACAAGAAATAATGTTCGTAACTAAACTTTGTGTCAAATATGGAGATATTTCATTCTCTCTCCTCAATTTTTTTATTCTTTCCTTTTCTTTTATTCCTTGAAACTTATTTATGTGTTTTAGATTGGCTTGAGAGTGTTTAGGATTACCTTGTAGTTCAAGTGTATCTAAACGTGTCCTTCACATACTCGAATATTATCGTAAGTATCCTTGATAGTCACATGTAAATCAAACGATATTTTAGAAAGATGTCTAGGCTTTCCTTTCTACAATGACGTTTTATGTCCATTTTTTTATGCTGCAAAAATGTATTTTATTATTCCGTTCGAAAAGCCTTTCATTTTGTATAGTGTTTTTTCTGTATTTTTTACTACTAAGATAAAACGTACCTCAGCAAAGCAAATAAATCTTATACGGGGTGTTTGGAAAGTCACTGTGCAGTTTTGTAATCATGTTTTATTCAGTCTATTTCAAGTCAGCAACTGATAGCGGTGTTTAAAAACAAAATAAGAAGAATACAAGCCCGTATTGATGCCAACGGGGGTCACTTTCAACATTGTCTATAATTGTCATTCATATTTACCTCCTATATTCTATATTGAAACATGCTTGTTAATAAATATATAAGTGCACAGTGACTTTCCGAACACCCTGTATAATTCCTAAAAATACAATGAATATGTGTATTTTTAATATAATTACCATCACATTAATTATCCTCTAATGGCACAGCAGTATATCTGCGGACTTACAACACTAGAATGCAAGTTTCGATACCGTGGTGGGCAGAGCATAGATACCCCATTGTGTAGCTATAACTGTATTATTCTAAAAATATTTCCTTAAATTGTCATAAAAGTCGAAAACAATAAAAAGTACATTTTAAGAAAGTGTTTAAAATGGAAAGTTAATTTCTAAGAGTTATTGTTTTGAATTAAGCACAAAGCTACACAATGGGCTGTCTGTGCTCTGCCCACCACGGGTATCGAAACCTGGATCTTACCGTGTAAGTCCGCAGACATACCGCTGAGCCACTGGGTAGCAAATTCTAAGAGAAATAAATAAATTTTTATGCAGTTCAAATTGCTCACAAAATGAAACTTCAACATAATTTTAAAGTAATAGGTTATGTATGAATTTGTACATGGACGTATATCTATAACAAAGCTACTAACAATATCTTACACTGACCCTAATTTTTGATGCCATTTCCATTAAAGGATTGACTGCCATTCTTATAACTCACCCACAGTTCAAAGCGCAGGAAATATTGTGAAAAAATGAAGGTTACTTTTGCATGCACTACTATCAATTACACGGCAAACCACCAATTCAAATGATTACATTAGGTAATATAATTACTCCGTAGAGATGTTATATATGCATTTAAATTATTTTTTTTAATGTCTAAGGTTAGTACTGACAACAACTTGCGTGGGCACGCTGCAAATTTATATGGGAAAAATATCACCACGAAAACAAAACTGAGATTATTTAGAGTGACTGTGCTCTTTATTTTCTTGTGTGGGTACGAAACAGTGAGCGAAATAACATCACAAATATTTGAAATAAAGGGATGTCACAAAATCCTTAAGATCCTCTACACTGCACACAAAACCAACAAACATGTTTAGAGCCAGACAAAGCTACACTATTGTTGTAAAAAGAAAATTAGCATGGTCTGAACACGTGATTCGCACATCCAGACGGCCAAAGACCATTTTACAAGGTACAACTGAAAGATAAAGAGTGATGGTGTGTGTTTTCTTGCATTAAAGCCACATTGGGCTATCTGCTGTGTCCAACAAGGAGAATCGAACCCCTAATTTCATTGTTGTAAATCTGAAGACTTACCAATTTACTAGCGGGGAAAGAATGATAAAAAGAGCAACAACACAAAGGAAGACGTTATGTTGACAACATAAAAGAATGGACAAAACTTCCCTTCCCAGACACGTTGACAATTGCCAGGGGCAGAATTCAGCATCTTTGTAAGGTCCACTTGATAGTTTCGACGGTTTCGTGACAGGTGATGAGACAAGAAAAGCTTCACAATTAGACACATTAATAATCGATATTTGTCAAGCATTCAATTTCAATCCATAATTCTTTAATCCATTAAACAATGCCTTCACTAATCAGAGTTACTAAACACAAATCCTGAAACCAGTCACTCTACATCTTCCAATGGCAAGAACATTTGAGTTTACCTTTGAACCTCACCAAGCAATGAGAAAAGTAATGCGCGAAACATTAACAAAATCAAATAAAACGACCAGGTTATGAGAAAAAGCATGAATTATTTACCATCTGGAACAAGAACTGAAAAATCTTACTGCTTGTAAAAACTGCAGAAAACACGACTATGGAAACAGTGACGTTTCGTTAAAACTAGACCTTTTTATTATTTTTTCTCTGTTAACCTGAAGATGACCTAAGATTGTTTTGAATTTCGCGCAAAGCTACTCGAGGGCTAGCTATCTGCACTATCCGTCCTTAATTTAGCAGTGTAAAACTAAATGGAAGGCACCTAGTCATCACCACCCACCACTCTTGGGCTACTCTTTTACGAACGAATAGTAGGATTGACCGTCACATTATAGCGCCCCCATGGCTGAAAGGGCAGGCATGTTTGGTACGACCGGGATTCGAGATGACCTAAGAAGGTCGAAACATTGGTTTGTATTTTATTTTAATTAAAGATTTAATACCCATACCAGGAGCCATTAAATAATTTTTTACTTCAAGTGACCTTGTCCTCATGAAAGAAGCTAGCCCGTTAAACATCTTCCTTTAAAACGAATCATTTCATGTAAAAAAAAAGTGTTTAGCACAAATTTAGCATTATCAATATGCCGGACTCTAGGTTGGATACTATGCATTAATTTGTAATCAAAATGACACAAGTGATTTTTGTTCAAGAAATCATCTAAATCGATTTGTAAAACCAGTTTTTCTTCTGAATAGGTCAAGCTATTTTGCAAAAAAATGTCTACAAAATGATGTAAAAAGGGTTATGAGTAATAGCCAATGTTTAACTATCGGCAGGTGATATAACAACCGCGTTAAAACATAGTTGTTCTAGGATGTTCAGTGCACCAGTGGCTCAGCGGTATGTCTGCAGCTATACAACGTTAAAATTCAAGTTTCGATACCCGCGCTGTGCAGTGCCTAGACAACCATTTATGAAGCTTTGCGCTTAATTCAAAACAACAACAGCAATCTTGGGTGTTGTTGGTTTTTCCAATACACATTAAAATAAATATATAACTATTAAAATTTTTAAAAAGTCGTCAGTGTACCGCTTAAAATTATCTCGCAAACCACACTTTGGGAAACATTGCGCAAGAGTGTTTAATATCTGGCTTCCTAAAATAAATGAAGTCAAATATCAATACAAATGTTTACTAGGGTAACTTAAAACTAGTGGTTAGTTCAAACTCCAATCACGATACAAGACTTATACCGTCTTTTACTTCAACTTTATCTGCGGTTGTTTATGCATGTTTCAATCAAGTAAACCTAAACATCAAACGCTTATAAAGAAAGCCAAGAAAATATTTTCAGACTACGTGGTTCATAAAGTAATCATATGGTATTTAATTAAGTTTTACTTATAACGCCAGAAAAATCACCTTGGCTAATTAAAAAGTAAGAAATCTAGCTAATTAAGAATGATATGATCATTTTTAATGAGATTTATTTGTACGTGGAATACGCTACCACATGCATAACTGAAAGAAACTATTTTAAAGGGAAGTTACATGAATTGTACTGGAAATATTCAAGACATATTTTCATTAAATAATTTAACAAAATAACCAGTCTTGAAGAAAGTGCATACACTATACGTCAACGCAAAATATTCAAACTAAGAGTGTAAAAAAGTGATGACTAGCGCAATATTTCCAAACTAAGCTGTATATAAAAAAAGACATAATCAGAGCAGGATATCCAAACTAAACTGTGTAAATAAGACATAATCAGAGAAAGATATCCAAACAAAACTGTGTAAAAAGATACATAATCAAAGCAAGATATCCAAATTAAACTATGCAAAAAAGACATGATCATAGTAAGATGTCTAAAAAAATTACTGCATAAAAAAGTAATTGAAAACGCAAGATACCTAAACTTATTGTGTAAAAAAGTGATGACTAGCGCAATATTTCCAAACTAAGCTGTATATAAAAAAAGACATAATCAGAGCAAGATATCCAAACTAAACTGTGTAAATAAGACATAATCAGAGAAAGATATCCAAACAAAACTGTGTAAAAAGATACATAATCAAAGCAAGATATCCAAATTAAACTATGCAAAAAAGACATGATCATAGTAAGATGTCTAAAAAATTACTGCATAAAAAAGTAATTGAAAACGCAAGATACCTAAACTTATTGTGTAAAAAAGTGACTGACACTCCAGCTGCTGATGTTACTACCAGCAAACACAACACATCAGTGACAGTCACCGGTTTTAAGGGTGTCCATGTTGGCCTAAGGATACCCTCCAGGAGTCGTTTACGACGGTGGTGGTGCTATTTTTCTCCATTGGTCAGTCGTCGCCAGCCTAACACAGGCAGCCCCTGGGCAACAGACACTAAACCGTCGCTGTCTACCTACCTCATTGAGCGTATGGGGCTTAGGGGCAGTGCCCCAACAAGTGTACAGTACCTTATCGCCAAGAGATACATAAACTTTACAATTAGCACCCAAGGGTATGCTATCCAGTGCTACGGTGTGCGTGCGCCTGGACAGATGACCCAAATGGTCAACAAAAAAAAAGGTCTTAGGATGAAGAGGCCTGAGAAAAGAGCTGAAAAGAGACAACTCATTGGAAAGTATGAAAGATTGAGAAGGAAACATCTCATCGTTGCATATTGCAACATCAGGATAATAAGAGAAAGCAAACTCATCTTGGAGAAGGTAATTGGGACATTTGACCTGATACTTCTGCAAAATATCAAGCTACAATACAATGCTGAATTCGATCTGCAATCATGGATTTGGGATAGATTGTTAAGCAATAGTAAGCTAGCCATTGCCAGCAAAATAGATGGCACTATCAGAGTAGAATGTCTGGATAACCAAGTATACAACAGCCACAATTAGAAGATCCAGTTAGTGAAAGTGTCAGATACCAGACTTCCCAGCCCACTAACAATGGCCAACTTTTATATGGTGTGACAGTGCACCCAGTGCTAAAGAGTTGGAATTCCTTCAGGACCTGAGCTTCAATTATTGCCCGTTTCTCATTGTGGGGAACTTCAGTTCACGCCACACCAGCTGGGATTCCACCAACTGCACTAGAAATGGCCAAGGACTGTTTGAGGCCCTTGTTGTGTTAAATCTTTGCATCTTCAACACTGTAGAACTTACAAAGCTTCTAGAGAGATATGGGGACCCTGACACAGTAATTGGTGTGATGTACGCTTCTTTTACCAGCTCCGTCATATCACTCCTTCGAGGAAGAAGGCCTTGTACAATCAGAGAGACGAAACCGAGATTTGGGCTATTATAAAAGACAGAATCAGGAAAGAGAAACTTCCAAGGACCATAATGGAATTCTGGCATGAATGCAGTATGGAAAGAAAATAACAGAAAGGAAATAGAGTTTGAGCAGTGCAGGGGCGCCACTAACTTGAAAGTCTTCACCAAGCTAAGGATTGAACGTGACCATGCTACCTCAAGGTTCAAGAGAACTGCAGCTAGAACCATCAGAGCACAATAGAATAAGTTATGTGATAAGCCCAACCTCAACACCAGGGAGTTTCGGAAGTTCCATAACAAGCTGAAAGCTTGGAGGTGTTCTTGAAGAACCACTTTGTACAGTGACTTTGAACAAGTACTGCTTACCGATGAAGACCAAGGAAAAGTCTTTCTTGCTAGATTCATCAATCAAAGTATTCACAGACCAGGATCACAGGACAGTGGTCAGGAATCAAATTGAAGAGATGGTTAAAGTGAGTGAGCCCATGCAGTGCTTCAACATGGAAACTGTGATAGATGCCATCAGGACCAGCAAGGAAGGAGCACCCGGACCAGATGACATCACTGTCAAGAATGTTAAAGATCTGCCTACAAAGGTGATCCAGTAATCCAGAGCTTGAAGTTAGGAATCTTCTCAGAAGTCTGAACAGATGCTTTCATAAGTGAAAAAGACACAAAAGCCTCAAAGGATATTGTATCATTGTGATACAGAATTTTATTGGAAAGATCCCGTAGAAAGTTTTTGCTCGCTACATCACCAAACAGGTTAAACACGAGCTTTATGATAGTCTTCTGATGAAAGGTACAGACATCAACATAAACTTGGATCAATGACACCAGCTTTACAGCTGGTCTGGTTTTAAACGGAAGAACATTCTGGCGGTTGTCCTTGATCTTGAAAATACTTATACTAAAGTGCGACTTTCTCTCCTCGCTGACAAGATGTTGCACTTGAGACTTCCAACTTTGTGTATCAGATGGATTATGTCAGCCCTCAGCTAGTGCCAGGTCATCATGAAACATGATGAATGGAGGTCAGACTGGTCAACCATAAGCACTAGGCTCCCACAGGGTTCACCTCTATCGCCTGTCCTTTTTAACATTTACACCCTTGATCTAGCAAGGTTGGACAGACTTGACATCAGAATAAAAACCTTTGCTGATGACATCTCGGGACATCTACAGAAATGATCACAAGTAGGATTCAACCAAGGCTGGACCATATAAGAGACTGTTGTAAAAATAATGGCATGCTGATTAATCCAGAAAAGGCAAAAGCACTGTTCCTTACTCTCAACAACCGTGCTGACACATCAGATGTTCCCATTCCAATTTTCAGAGGCACAGAAATTATACAGGAAGGTTCATTGCGCTGTCTGTGCATTGTGTTTGACAGGCAACTGAGCTTCTCCAAGCATATGGTTGAGCTCATTATCAGGGCCACAAAAGGAATAAATGCCCTTCATGCTGTATCAGGCAGCATGCTGAGGGATGTCACTTGAACTTGCTGTACAGATGCCTTGTGCTTTCAGTGGTTGATTATATACTGCCCCTGACATACCTCAGCAATAGTTGGAAAGCTTGAGAGGCTGTAGAACGCATGTTTCAGTATTATCACAGGTTGCACCAAATCAACTCCAATGCCAGTACTCCATCATCTCACTGGATTCCCAAGTATCAAGGTCAAGCAAACTATAACAAAGCCATACTGTTTGCCAAGGATTGGCAAAATCCAAGTCATGGTCTTAACATCCTTACATGGAAGTACTCTTTCCTGCTAAATATCCAACCACCAAAGACGTTATCTACGCCACACATGACTTGAAGTAGTATCTAGGTGCTATCTAAATGGGAAGTCGTGGCTTGAAGTAGCTGCACTGGCTTTCAAGAAGATCTGCAATTCATATTCCCTTTCCAATCAATCTCCATGGCTTTGGTCTGCAGAAGAGAAATGGCTGTGCTAACCTGCAGTGATTGTCAAGTTCGACAGAGATTGTAGAGAGTGGCCTCAAGGTGCAGTGTAAGAAGTACACTCGATCTCCTGTTGACCAGCAGGGTCAATGCGGAGAAGATTTGTGACCCGCTGGACACACCTTCCGGGATGCCCACCGGCCAACCCAAGTAACCCAGCAAGTGATTGACAACGCAAGATACTTAAACTAAATTGCAAACATTTGCCAAACAATTCAGAGTAGCAGATGAAAAATAGATTTACCACTTACGGTTGTTTTTTTAAGAGTTTAAATTTTTTCATTACTCAATGTCCCCCACTAAACGGTAAGTCTACGGATTTATAACGTTAAAATCAGGGGTTTAATTCCCCTCGGTGGGCTCAGCAGATAGCCAGATGTGGCTTTGCTATAAGAAAACACATACACATATCTATCGAAAATTTCACTAATTAGTTGATTGATTACTGAACTAACGACTTTGTGAGTCTATTTTTTCACAAGGTTAAACTGTATGTAGTAAGCTCTTAGTAATTAAGGAAACATAAAAAACGAATTAATTAAAAATATAAGGTCTTAACATGACTTCCATATTATCGACTGCTTACTCTCACAAAATAAATACTGAATACTAAGTATGCAGACAAGAGAGAGTATATGATATGTGAAATGACAGGTTAAGCCTTATACATTAAGAAAAACAGCCACATTACACATAGGTAAGCTGCAAAACAAGAAGCGAGAGTACAGACCCTGTGAGACTTGATAAGGAAATTATAGTGACTGGCTATTAAACGTACTTTGTCGTCAGAAACTGCCAAAAGTGTCAATCGGCGAGACAGATACCTAGGGAAAAGATATCTAGGCTTGATGTAACTAACCAAATATGGCTATATAGCCTTGTTAAATGCAACAAATTGTTTGTTTGTTGAATTTTGCGCAAAGCTACACCAGGGCTATCTGTGCTAGCTGTCCCTAATTTAGCAAGGTAAAACTAGAAGGAAGGCAGCTAGTTATCACCACCCACGACCAACTCATGGGCAGCTATTTTATCAATAAATAGTAGGATTGATCGTAACATCATAACACCTCCACAGCTGAAAGGGCCAGCATATTTGGTGTGATTTAAATTTAAACCCTCGACCCTCAGACTGCGAGTCGAGCCCATAACCACCTGACCACATCAGGTCTAAGTGAAAAAAGATCTTCGCTTGTACTTCAACTGACTGATTAGATCAAAAGTGATCAAGATTCAGTTTGTTTTTTCAAATGTAATATTTGTAGAACGCTGTAACAACTAACATGTTGCAACTAACACTCAGTTCGAACATGTCAAACACAAAGAGGGAAACGTGTCTGTGATACGTTTGGCGACAATGAACAATTAAAAATACAAAAGGCGATTTGATATGCTATTAGACACCCAATTCAGTGCAAGAAACATGGTAAAACACACGGAAAGAACCATAACAGGGTTTGACCTTTTATCTGTTATTCCAACAATGCAAGATGCTGTAATATTGTGGGAAGTGTTCTTGTTACATGATATTGTAATAATGTGAGTTATACATATATATTTTGCACTGAGATATTTAAATGATTTTTATACTGAAGAAATTGATAAATCTGATCGTTTAGCAATAATAAACCTTGATTAAATTACATTATGTATGATTCTTTATTCGACTGTCCTAAATTCTGCTAACATTTTGACACATATCTACTTTTATACAAATATAACGAGATGAAAGTAATTAATAACCTAAAGAGTGTGTGTTTTCTTATAGCAAAACTATATCGAGCTATCTGCTGAGTACACTGAGGAAAATTGAACCCCTGAATTTAACGTTGTAAGTCCGTAAATTTCCGCCGTATCCGTGGGGGGCATAACTTTAAGGAAACTAATTTGTTGGAAGATTTGATTGTTAATGTTCAAATCACCGAATGAAGACACATAAATATAAAATAATCACTCTTTCTCATGTTATGTTACATAATTCAGTTCATTATTTACGTTAAATATAAGGGAAAATAAAATATTTGTGTCAGTTGTTGTTTCGTTTCCAGGAACCCGGCATGGCCAGGAAGGTTAAGGCGTGCGACTCGTAATCTGATGGTCGCTTTTTGGTTCGAATCCCCGTCGCATCAAACATGCTCGCCTTTTCAGCCATGAGGGGATTATAATGTGACGGTCAATCCCACTGTTAGTTGGTAAACGAGTAGCCCAAGAGTTGGCGGTGGGTGGTGATGAATAGCTGCCTTCCCTCTCGTCTTACACTGCTAAATTAGGGACGACTAGCGCAGATAGCCCTCGAGTAGCTTTGCATGAAATTCAAAAACAAAACAAACAAATTGTTTCCAGGAAAAAGTCAAATCTAGTGTTGAGCCGATATCTCAGAAGTTTAGGTAGGCACATGAATCCTTGTTAAATGAATGTTTTTAAATTTTAGTTCGTTGAAGTCCCCCGCTGGAACAGTAGTAAGTCTGCAGACTTATAACGCTAAAATCGCAGTTTCGATTCCCCTCGGTGGACTCAGCAGATAGCCTGATGTGGCTTTGCTATAAGAAACCACACACACACACAGTTCATTTCAATTTGATAATTAGTTATTCGCGTATTTTGGGAAAGTACAGCCATTAACTTGAGCTTCTATTTGTGTCTGTACTACATATATATATATATATAAATACTACAAAAACAGAATATGGCATGTTGATTTTTGCTTGGCCCAGCATAACATAAGTTTCATTGTAGTGCGGTTATCGAACACAAAACTATGAAACTAACGTTTCTTGGTGCACGTCCCTTTGTCGTAAGCACGCGCACTGCCTTTTTGGAACCGCGGGTGTGTTATAAAAGTGACCATCAAATCTTGCTACTCTATCAGACAAGTGTAGTACAATGGTTAGTGGTGGGTGCTGATGATGACCGTAGGTTTGAGCAAAAATTCTAAAACCAACATATAATCCAACTATATTTGTTAATAATTTAAAATTAATGATAAAAATTGCTTAACTCAATATTTGGTTTTGAATTTCTAACACTAATTTAAATACGTTTTCGTCTTTATCAGGTGTCTTTAAAAGTAGTTTATGACAACTTTGTAATTCGCTATAAATCTGTATGAAATTTTTACGCAGTGCAAAGACCAAGATGAGTGTTGCAATAACGTGATAACAATACACTGATGAAGAGTTTCTTAGAATAAGCGTTATCAGTTAACTGCAAAACAGTTAACTGTTTGCGTAATTCTAACATGGAAGGACTCCCATTACTTGTTATTGATCTAGAATGCACGAATATCACCACTTGCTTTTACCACATCCAATTTTATTTACACTCAGCTAAATTCAATACGCGTTTAGTTGCCGCTGGATACATCACTTCACGTGCACCATTCTTTATTATTATTGAGCACGAGATTGACCAGCATCAAACAGGACATTTTTATTGCATCATTCACTGTCATGTTCTCCACGGAATAAGCCACGGTATAGCGTCAGTAGCTTCTTACAACGAATTCTGAATTTATGGGTTTTATCCTTTGTCATATAACGTGGATTATTATCAGAAAAAACAACAACTATACACTCGAAACAATCAACGCTAAGAGAACACACAGAAAAAAAGCGCATGATACGTTCGGTCAATGCTGCCTCTACCACGTACAGCGTTCATGAGAAACAAAATGGAAATTACTATGTCAGTTAGCTCGTGCAAGATCTAGAAATTAAAAAGAGTGTTTTGTCAGTTAAATCTGGCAAGGACTGGAGATCGAAAAGGTTCCGTGTCACTCAGATCGTGCAAGGAACGAAGATGACAAAAAGTATTATGTCAGTTAGATCATGCAAGGACTGGAGATTAGAAAAAGTTTCATGTCGCTCAAATCATGCAGGGGCTGAAGATTAAAAAAGGTTTCATGTCAGTCAGATCATGCAAGGATTTGGACACAAAAAGGGTGTTTCGTCAGTCAGGTTATATAATATTGAAGATCTTAAAGGTGTTATGTCTGTGAGATCATGCAAGGAATAGAGATCAAATAAATGCCATGTCAGCCAGACAATGCAAGAACTTTAGATTAAAAGTGTACTTTTACAGTCAGGTTATGCAAGGGTTAAAGATCTTAAAGGTGTCATGTCTGTCATATGGAGATTTGTTTGGTTTTTTTTAATTTCGCGCAAAGCTACACGAGAACTATCTGCGCAAGCTGTCTCTTATTCTAATTTACCAGTGTAAGACTAGAGGGAAGGCAGCTAGTCATCACCACCCACCGTCAATTTTTGGGCTACTCTTTTACAAACAAATAGTGGGATTGACCGTAACATTATAAAGCCTCCACGGCTGAAAGGGCGAGCATGGTTGGTATAACAGGGATTCGAGCCCGAAACCCTCGGTTTACGAGTCGAGTGCTTTCACCACCCGGCCATGCCAGGCCTACTTAGTAGTTCTCGTCTGTTTAGTAACCTTATATTTAATCAAACACTACAATTACTACAACTTTTATTTTTTTATCTTTGTTTTATTTATAATTTGTACAATGGAATTCTGGTTTGGATTTGCAAAAATGTTTAATAATTCTGCAAAATTTGATAAAACTGAGTATAAATAAGTGCTTTAGTTGTTTGTTTTTTTTCTAAGCAAGCGGAAACAATAAAAAACCCTTACATACCAGCAAAGAAAAATATTGTTTTTGGAATTTCGCACAAAGCTACTCGAGGGCTACTTCACCATCCACCGCCAACTCTTAATATGGCATGCATTTCTCAGTTTGACACCGTTATGTGCATTCATATTCCATCATAAAAATAATGGTCTTAATTGTTAAAAATACGCAAACATTTTTGCTTAAACTCTATGTATACTAAGACTTAAATACGAGGTAATTTTTTTGTTCTCACTACAGTTTGTCCACCTGTAAACTAAAACGTTTTGTGAAGTGCAACAAGAGAAAAATTTCTCGTGATTTACATTATTAACAAACATAAATGTGATTGCTTTATTTTTGTTATTTGTTTATTTATCGAAGTTTCAAGTCAAGCTACTTGGGGATTACCTCAACTAACTGTCCATAATTTTAAAATAATATACCAGTTGGAAGGCAACTAACCAACACGACCCACAGTAAACTCTTTAAAATGCGACAGAGGGAATCATGTTCGGGTACAGGTTTCGGTTCCGCGACTCGCAGATTGGGAGCTAAACACACCAACCACCAGATTGTGTCAAGCATTTTTATGTGATGCTACTCGCAAGTTCCTGTGCATTATAGCGTACGTATATATCTATATATATGAATTTTTTTCAGAATATTAGAAATATTAATATCGATTTTAGTGAGACAATTGAAACAATATTCTCACTGAGTTCACTTCGTGATTTTTTTTGAAAAGGCAACGCAACGCGCTTTCTATACCGAGTGAAGAGAACACTTCTTAGTGAAAGATGTAAAAGTCAGGTACAAAGATTGCAGAATCTTGATTACAAATGTGCTTTTCAAAATAAAAAAAAATGAAACGTTCTTTTAATTAAAGCAACTTCTAATGCATTTTGTATTCATAATACTTTTTTTCGTTTTGAGATTTTTGCCCAAATCTGCACAAGCGCTGTCTTAGAATAGCCATTTCTATTTTGAACTGTTACCCTATAGATGGTAACCAGTCAGACGACACACTGACGAATACCGATAGGTGATCATTACTGTTACCACACACAAGCGATTCTAATGTTTAAAATTTGTTTTTGGGACAACAAGACGCGAATAGCTGATTACAATATTCAAGTCTGTGCATAGTAAGAACTGCACCACGACTAGTCATGTTTTTTTTACCATCTTTCATTCGCTTTAGCTTTTTTCATTAAGTTCAAAAGCCAAATACTCTAGTTGTAGTGAAATTTTATACCCATAAACAACAATTCTATTAGAAACATACTTTTCTAATACATTTATCTAATTACCAAAAGAAATCAAATGATTTAGGTTGAAAACATCACTCTTTAAAGTGCCTCCATATTTAGTTTAGAAACAAAATTGAAATATTTAAGAAATATGCGCGTATTTTCATTTTTCCCACCATATTATAAAGTACAAAAACAATTATTTTACACTATTAAACATATCAAAGTTTCCGTCTTTGAATTAATGTGGTGGTGAAGAACAACATGATGACATTATTGTAATTTACGAAGATCACCGGTGTAGTGTAGTGCAGTGAGTACAAAATGTGTTCACACTTTTCTCATCTCAGGAAAATAGGTGTTGGCCTATTTAAAACCTATGCCGCGTCATTGTTTGACCGTCAGCTAATAAAAAATTGTATTTTATTCACTTTTTAAATTTTCTCTCAAAATCCCGAAAATAATTTTCAAAACCTTATAACATTGAAAACTGGGAGGCCAAATGTCGCGACAAACATGGCGCAAATAGACCATTCTATACAGCAAACACTTTTTTTAGCTCTCTACATCACAGATTTAGATGCAATAATAGTAAAGGTTATTGAAAACTCGTGTTTATAAAAAAATTCTAAGAAACAAACAAACTAGAAGTTCTGAAAGGCTTATTCATCAGAAGTAACTGAGTCCATTTATGTGTACAAATACTTTTGCAGTATTTTGTGAATTATATCTTGATTCCCACACACAAAAGAAACACCTATCGTTGCATACCTTGAGTAACACTATCATTCAGGGTTTTTCATTCATTATAATGAAAGTTAATAACAAACTCAAAAGCTAGTTATAGTGACAAAAGTAAAAAGTTCTTTTGGATAGACAGTAGTCTAGTCTAGTCTCTCTGGTGTTTGGGTATATTTGTGTGTATATCCGGGAGGGTCAGGTACATTCGATCTCTTCCTCCTTCCATAACTTTGCTGGAGTGGCCTGATTAATATATATTTCGATTTAAATACAGAATGGCTGGAGTGATATTATAAATTTAGTCTGGTCCTTTTCAGGACAATGTCCATTTATATTCTTCTTGATTTTTTTAAAATTATTATTACTATTATTCTTAGTTAATAAGTCTAGAATGTAAGTGACCTGTTTTATTTTATCTATATTCTAATACTGCTATTATTATTTTAAATGATTTTGTCTTAAACATCTAATGTATAGATTTAACGGGGAAAGGTGATTAGGTCTCTATTCATCATATGTGCAATACCTGTCAAGTTCACATAACAACTCATTTTTTCGCCACTTTTTATCAAAATATTTTATTGTACTCTGTAGAAGTCTATTTGGGTATTGTTTGTGTATTTGAGTAATTATACATGAACTTTGAGGAAGTGGTTTTAGGTACTGAGTATGGTGATATTATGAGTGTATTTGATTTACACTTGCATTGATCCATGCAGGAGCTGCATAGTCTATTACAAGTCTTATGTGTGACTTGTATATTTTAATGATGTTTTCTTGTGTTGTTCCGTAGTTTTTATCAGTTAGACTCTTAGCATGGTTTATTCTTTGCCAAATATTACTCTTTATGTTATTTACTTGTTTATCCAGGTAAGTTTAGAATCATATGTTAATCCTAAAAATTTTGCAGATGTAGCAGTCTGGAGGTGTTCCCCATTCATATAGATTTGAGGATGAACTTTTTGATATTTCGTAGATTTTGAAAATATTACTAGTTGCGTCTCCGCTGTATTTATTTTGATTCTATATTTTTCACAATATTCACATAATCCATGTAGTTGTGGTTGTAAGTTGGCGGCTGCTATTTCTGGTGTAGGGACACTTTTCCAAATTGCTACATCATCAGCAAACTGAGACGCGTATCCATGGTTTGGATCTTTTAGTGGTATATTACTCACATACATGATAAAGAAAATAGGATTAATCACCTCTCCTTGAGGGACTCCAGCTTCTGGAGTGAAGAACTCCGAGAAAGTTTCTTCTACGTTCACTCTACATTTTCTATTTTCCAAATAGTTTGATAACCAGCGAATAATTTCTCACTTTAGTCCTATTTCATACATACGAAACCGAAGACCGTTGTGCCATACAGTGTCGAATGCTTTCTTGATATCGAGGAAACAGACAACAATGCATTACGTATTATTAAAGCTGTTTATTATTGTTTCAGTTAACCTAATTAAGTGATCTGTTGCTTGCCTATATTTTCTTAATCCGTTTTGTTCTTCTGGTAATTTTGCATTATTCTCCAAAAAATGTGGAGAGTCTATTGCTTGTTATTCTTTCGAGAATTCTGCCTGCACAGCTGGTCAGGCTGATCGGTCGATAATTGTTTGGTTTATTGGCTAATTTTCCTTCTTTGTGGAACATTAAAATATTTGCTTGCTTCCAAGAAACTGGGATGTACCCAGAGTATAGATATAAATTAAATATTGCTAATAGGTGGTCAAATAAATTTGGAGTGCCTTTTTTTGAGAAGTATTGCTTGTATTCCATCATTTCCTGGGGCTTTGTTTTTGGTTTTTGTATTTTTGATTGTTTGTTCAAGTTCATTAAGTTTGATTGTTTTGGCGAGTAGTTGCGTATTGTAGTCATATGTTTTGTTTATTTGCTGTTTTTGATGTTGACTGGAAAGTGTGGTTTACATAATTCTGTGTTATTTGTTACGTGGTTGTTTATTTTATTGTAGTAGTAGTTGTTCATGTCGGTATCATTGTGTGTTTTAAATGTGTTTTGAAGGTTTCTGCTTTTTCGTTGTTGGTATGTGCTAAGGTGTTGTTTTATTCCAGTGTTGGGTATTTTCTTGTGGCGGGCTCATTTGTGAATCTTTTCAAGAGTAGCCAGAACTTGCTGGGATCAGTTTGTTCATTTAGTTGAGAGCAGAAATTGTCCCATTTTTCTTGTTTTAGTTGTTTAATTTCTGCTCTATTTTTATTTCTGAAGCTGTTAATTTGTGATTGTATTTCTTGTTCTCTTGTTGCTATAAATAGTCTTCTTAATTATCTTTGTTTTATCATAAATAATAGTTGTTTTGTTGGTGTTCACGTATTGTTTGTGGTTGTATATTGTTGTTTAGGTATCGTATCTGTAGCTGCTTTTTGAAGGCACCCCATGATAATTTGACTATAAGAGTCAATTTCTGATTCATTATATGCTGTATGTTTAGTTTTTCCTGGTAGTTTTCTGTTTAACATTTTTTTGAAATTCCTGCCAATTAGCCTTCTTGTAGTCAAATTTATCCTGTCTATTGATTTTATCTTTATGGGAGGTGAGATCGAAGACACACCATATTGGGAGATGGTCGCTGTTAACATCTTTTCCCACATTAAAGGTTATTAACTTTTGCCTCATATTGTAAGAAGTGAGACATATGTCCAAGATATCATTGGAGTTTGTTGTATAGTTAATATGGGTTGGGGTATTATCATTAATAAGAGAAATACTATTATTATCTATGCATTGTAATAGGTGTCTGCCGTTGGAACTTGTAGAATTACAAATTCTTGTTTTTGGAATTCAGATCACTTGTTACTATAGTATTATGGTTGTGGGAAAAGATGTTATATATTAGATATATGTCTATACATTTATTTAGAGAACAGTATAATCCTGCCATTGTTATTTTCGATTGGTTTTCAAAAAGAATATACACCACTATATTTTCATTGTTGCTGTTTATTGGGATTTCAGTAACTGAAAGATTAATGTAATAACATATATAAGTTTATATAATAACATAATTCCTCTGTTGTTGTCTTGATTATTTCTTCTGTCTTTTCTTATTAAAGTGTAGTTACATGTTTTAAATCTATTTTGAGAATAAGTTAATGTTTCACTCGTGATAAGAATATCAGGGTTATTATGTCTTCGATCTCGTGTTTCTTGGAAGCAAGTGCACCTTGGATGTTGATACTCAGAACTATAAATTTTATGATTTAAGCATGAATCCTATGATTATTGTTATTAGATGTGGTATATGTGGTGTTTTGTATTTTTTTGTTATGTTTATGAATAGGTCAATACTATTGTTTTATTTATTCGGTTTAGTATATTCTGTAACAAACTTTGAAAATGTTAAATTAATTAAATTTACTATTATGTTTGTTTCTTCATTTGTATTTTATTTCATTGTAAGATTGTTGTTTTCTTGGTTGTTTGTTCTATCTGTGTTTTTGTTCTTGTAAAGTGATTTCTGTTTTCGTTGAATTATGTTGTTTTTCAGTTAGTGGTTTTGGTTGTGTAATATTTTCTTTTAACTTTTTGCATATGTAGTTCATCCTGTCGTTGTGTGTATTTGTTGTGTTATTGTGTTTGATGTATTATCTTGTGATAGTTTTGTTGTTTTTATTTCGTATATGTGTTGTTTTATCTTTTTTGTATTTGTCGCATTTAGCTGTATATGTTTCACCACAATTACAGCATTTTGGTTTGGGTTGTTTTTTTTTGCAAGCCGATATATGGCGTTTACCGCCACATCCACAACACCTCGGTGTTGTTAGACATGCTAATGATACGTGCCCATTTCTTTGGCAATAAAAACAGTGGGTAATTACAACCGCTGGTGTTTTTAATTGCTCGACTTGGTATTTTTGGTACTACAGAATGATACCATTATTCACCAATTCCAGAATGTTATAGTTTTGTTCCAGGTCTCCTCTTATTAAATTTGTTTCTTTGTTCGTTAACTTGGATATAATTCTTTCTATTTTTATGTATGGTATATTAAGATTGTTTACTCCCAGCTCATTATCCTGTTTAGTTATTGATTGGTGCACCCCACGGATTAGTATAGCCTTTTCAATAGACAGTGAATACACTGGTTTGTTTGTTTTGAATTTCGTGCAAAGCTACACAAGGTTTTCCTGCGCTAGCCGTCCATAATTTAGCAGTGTAAAACTAGAGGGAAGGAAATTAGTCATCAACACCCACCGCAAACTCTTGGGCTACCCTTTTACCAACGAATAGTATGATTAAGCATAAAATTATGATGTCCCACGGCTGAAAGAGCGAAGATATTTCCTGTGAAGAGGATTTGAACCTGCGACCCCAAATTACGAGTCACGCGCCCTAACCACCTGGCCTTGCCGGGCCGAAGACACTTGTTGTTATAAAATTTACAGGTTAGTAGACAATATTTTAATATTATTTGTCCGTAAGCTTACAGCTGATTCATCAACGTCATTTCTATTAGGAACCCCATAACCAACACTCACGGATCCACAAGTCATTTGGTTGCAAAATAGTATAGAAAAGTGTGTTGAAAAGCGGATAAGACTCATGTAAACCTTACCAGTAATTCTACTGTTAAATTACGGTAAACAAAAAGGATACATATAATTTATAACTGATGTGTTTCAACGTAATTTGTACTCTGTCACAAAGTAATTTTGCAACAGTTTTCGTAACAAAATTCTGAGAATTGTTTGCAAAAACAAAAATAAACTCAGTGTAAGAGCAGGCCTACGTACTGAGTTGCGAAACAAAAATAGCCGTAAAACCATGAAAATATTTGGTAACATTGATAATAATCGTCGTTTGTTCTCAACTGACAGAAATTTCATTATTTGATATAAACGGCCTTTTTAAGATAAGGACTTCGATAAAGTATAAATTCTTTTTAAAAGCAGGAACAAATAACCTCAATAAAGTGTACTATTTAGAACCAGATAAAAAAAATGTTTATAAGCTTACAAAGATTTGCATAGAACCAAGTTCAAAGTTCAAACTTACCTATTAATGCAGCTAAATTTCCTACTAATAGTTCTTTTTCTGCACCTTCATACATTTCTAACTGAAATATTCCTTTTCTAACCGTATCTGAAACTTTGTAACCTAGAAAATTACATGAAATTGTAGTTTTTGTAAAAGTACACACTATATAACATAAAAAAACATGCGAATATTATAAATACGTATGTAAGTTTATACGTTATATTCATTTTTAAACAATCTTGTTTAAAAAAACAATAACAACATCTGATGTGGGTTTATAGCTATAATAATCTAATCAAACAAACCTTAGGTGTGAAAAAAACAGGTGGCCAAAAAAGGATATAGTGTGCTACTTAAAGGAATGAAATCAAAATTGTCCACCAAACTGGTAGCTGCACTTATAGCATTGATAAGAACTTTAAAGTAAATATTATTAATTAGTTATCCATGCTGCACTTGGGCAAGATGGTGGATAAAATAAAACAAAACATCTTCTTTTCACACCTAAGGTGTTTTGATAAGATATCGTGGCTTTTATCAATATACCCCATCTAATAAGAAAGCTAATGAGAAAGTGGCACTCGATATTACTAAACGTTAGCTTTACAATTGTAATCTTATTACTGGACAGATATACACTTTACAGAACCAAACCGATTCTTTCAAATATATGGTGGTAATTTTGTTACTAACTTCTTTTACAGCAGCCCTCCCCCAGAGGCTCAGCGGTATGTCTGTGGGCTGACAATGCTAAAATCCTGGTTTCGATGCTCTGGTGGGCAGAGTACAGATAGCCCATTGCGTAGCTTTGTGCTTAACTCAAACAACAACGACATCTTTTATAGTAACGCCAAGGAAACGCACAGCCCTATCAAGCATCGATACTTATATTAATTGTTTAGCTAATACCACGTATATACGTGTAAGATAAGAGGGAAGGCAGCTAATCATCACCACCTACCGTCATCTGTTGGAGTACTCTTTTACCAACGAATAATGAGATTAACCGTCACATTGAAACGCCCCCACAGCTGAAAGGGCGAGCATGAATCGAGCGACCTAACAGCCTGGCCATGCCGGGCCTTGATCATGTCCTAGAGCATTTATACATATTTATGGGAGTTATGGGTCATACAAAATTTTGCAAAAGGGCGTTATCTGTAATAATGCATTTTCATACGTTTATATGAGAAGTTAGGATGTTACCATTTTCTATACAAAAACAAACATTTACATTTAGAATCGAATAAAGTTTTGCTACTGCGAAGATTTAATTTTTCCTTTCTATATCGTTACGAATTAGAAAAGATTATATTCTGTTTTCTGAACTTATACATTACTGATTTCAAAATATTTGGGGCTTTAAATTGTATTTTGAAAGTCTTATAATATGCTTTATAACAAGAGTTCCCTTAAAACAAACTTAACACATTTTACAGACCTTTAATTATATAACAAATTATATAAAAAAATAGAAACGTACCAATAAGAATGGCACCTAGCGTCTCGAACACAGTTGCCAGAATACAAGCTTGTCGCATTGTCAGAACCTTTGCACCCACGGATGTTCCAAAAGAGTTGGCAACGTCATTTGCACCCACACCGAAAGCCAGAAGAAAAGCAATTATAAAAGCTACTATCACAATCCATACAAATTCAGGTGCTTGTGTTTCTACCATGTTGTTTTAACAAAAAAAGTCGTCGAATTAGAAGAATGCTGTAAAAAAGTAAACAAAGTTAATTTGAAATTATAGGAAAATGCTATAAACCCCTCTCCTCTGAAGTATAAGGAACATTGTTTTCATTATCATCAGAACAGACTCTAGTCTATCTAAACCAACACATTATTTGTTAATATATGGATCCAAAATACTGTTTGCCGAACATCTACTTACCTGTGTTCAATTACTTTTCACCTGTTATCAAGATCGTGTTTCGTTTTTCTTTTATTTAAGAAGTTTAAATACAAAAACACACAGACTACAAGAAAACATAGTAGACTGTGTAAAATTCGTTGTTTCTGTTGGAGAGTTCGTTCAACACAAGCAGAGCCCTGATTACAGTACGTGTACAACAAGCTAATATTTTCGCCATGTAGGGGTGATTTATTACAAAACATCTGTGAGTTTTCTGTATTCCAATTTATACGTAGGTAAATTGACTGAGTAAATATTTTATAAAAATAATAATTTCTCTTCGATCAGTGAGCATTTTGAACTCAACGTTGGAATGAAGAACAAACAGAAAAAAATCAAGAAGGTTTGTTTTATAAAATTAAAATTACGGCCGTTTGTTTAGGGACTAAACTACTACAATAAAGGTTCCGGTACGATGAAACAGTTGGCACAGCTAACTAGAAGAAACAAAGAATGAAGAGCGTAATATGTGATAAACGGTTTTTTTACTTCTGAATTTCGCGCGAAACTACTCAAGGGCTATCTGTGCTAGCCGTCCCTAATTTTGCACTATTGGACTATTCTTTTACCAGTGAATAGTGGAATTTACCGTCACATTATAACACCTCCACGGCTGAAAGAGTGAGGATGTTTGGTGTAACGGGGATTCGAACCTGTGACCCTTGGATTATGAGTTACGTACCTTAACCACCTGGCCATGCCGGGCTTCGTGATAAACGGATAGTTTTTTTTATGATCAAATTTTTGAAGACAGAATTTTGTTTCTTTCTTTGTTCTGGATTTCGCGGAAAACTATACGAGAACTATCTACGTTAGACGTCTCTAATTTAGCAGTGTAAGCCTAGAGAAAAAGCACCTAGTCATCACCACCCACCGCCAACTCCTGGGTTATTCCTTTATTAACGAAGAGTGTGATTGACCGTAACACAATAATATTGCCCCCACGGCTGAAAGGATGAGCATATTTGGTGTGATGGGGATTTAAACCCGCAACCCTTAAACTGGGAGTAGAGGGCTCTAAAAACTTGACCATGCTGGGCCTGAAATGTTTAGAGAAGGCACTTATTTAACGACGCCACTTTTAATATCGCATTGTCGTCAATAGATGACAAAACATTCTTGAAATCAACTGTACTGTCTAAAGACTATACTACAACTATTTATTTTCTTATACATGATGGTAACTTATGGTTTGAATTCTGGTAATAAGTGATATGTTAACGTTCCTCATAACAGATTCCGATTTGAAGAATTCTATCGCATTTTAAATAAATGGAACGAAAACACAAGCCTTAAGATTTCATGCGCTAATAGTTTTTGGAAAATAGAAAATTATAGCTAGCTTACATTGTGTATCAAATTATACTATACATGGAATTTCTACTTTGTACGCCAGGTCTAAAGACAAAAGCCAGGAACAAACCATTAACATGAAAGTTCAGTAATGTTACTCAATGAGCAATTGAACAAAATCAAATCGAAATTTTATGAAACAGGTTATCCACACAGTCACAATGCATACCACCACTGAAACTTTAACTAGCTTCAAGATGTAGGTTTTCCTGATCACTGTTTCTTATACATGTCTCACACATCTGCACGTAACAAAGTTTATTACCACAATATTTTTTAGATAATATTAACACCAATATTCTTCAGTTCTGTGAAACACGTACCGCACAGGTAAGTAGAATAACTGTGCAAAATTAAACAATTAGTATACTTCCTCTAACCAGAGAAAATAAACAACATGTGCAAAACAACAGGTATATTTCGACATTTCAACACAAATGGCTTAAACTTTATCTTTTATGTTATAACATTCGACATGAAACAAAGTAAAAAAAACTTCAGCTCAAAGTTTTGCAATTACATCCTATTTGTTCTCCTTTTATATATATAAGGATGTATGTATCTATCTATCTATTTATATATATATATATATATACATATTACACAAAATATGTTGCAACTTCTTGCAACCTTCATTTACAAAACGGTTTGTGCTATAAATAATACACCTCAATGTTTGTTTGCTTTTGTTTTATCCTCGAAATTATTCACGCACATTATAACGTTCATCATTACTGAGGTTTACCTGTTACAAAATATATTTTTCCTCTTTCTTTCTTTGTGAACCTGACAATGACAGAAGAAGGTCGAAACTTTATTCACTCCTCTACATAGTGCTTTCTCTATTGATACCAGCCGTTTTTACATATGGAGTAATTTTATTTTCTTACCTATTAAACCACCCAACATGGATAAATTACCAAACAGAAATGAGTGAAATCATTTAATTTCTACAAAAAATACATGGGAAACTGAAATTATAACGAAGGAGATGAACTGTAAGATTTTTATCTACATTTTATGTGTCTTGTATGTCATTACGGACCATGAAGCCGACAATGTCATGAGCCAACAAGAACATTCATACAGAATGAGCTTAGAAAATTGTATTCCAAAAGCTTTCGGTCACATACATTCCTTTAGTGATTTTAAAGTTGAATGTCTGTCATGATGAAATCACTACATGAGTTCTAAATTTAGACTTCAAATATCTGGCAAGAAATTAGCATTCATATACGTACGTACATAATGAGTACTTACAAATGGGGAAATAGCCATTTAAATATTCACATGCTCACATTGTGAATACTTATCAGTGTAAAAATGACCAAACTGAGCTCTCATATGACAGATTCAGCGGCTAACCAGGTTGTAGTTGTAATCATAAGATGGAATTTGAACAGGACTTACAAGTTATCAGAGACGGGAATCTCTTAATTTCTCAGACGAACCCTTTCTATATAAATGTTCTTCCTTTAATTTACTGAAAATATTCCAACTTCTCAAGGAAACAAAAGAACATCTCTCACTTGTGTACTTACTGTCACAGTTATCACTATCTGCGAATTCATGGCACACATTAACTTAAGTATAAAAACTTTACCAAAACTTAAAAACAGAGATTTAAATATTTTATCACAGTTACAATATCACTACTATCCTATCCTCAGTTATCAGCTGTCCGTAATGCTGAAATTATAAAATATTTCAACTATGAACACCCACAAATTTTTGGACACTGAAAAACTTATTCCTACTGAAGATATCGTATATATGGATACGTACAAGGACCATTACCACCATAATAAATAATAGAACTTCAACAAACAGCCAATAGGTTTTTTTCTGTTGCCTCTTAAACAATGATTAATAAAGGGAAAATCATCTAGTCAGCGAATTCTGAACTGAAAAACGTATCAGGTTTAAACCTCCAATTTAGTCCTTTTCTTTTTTTAACTACATGTATTATGATAAATTCTGAGTCTTCATCATTCCTGACACAGCCTCGTAAACTGGTGAGAAAAAATTGCTCCTTGGTGTGTACGTATATTTTAGGTGCTCAAACCCATTTCTCTCTAACGGCAACCAACCATTGTGTGAGCTTTAATACTGAATGCAATATAAGTTTTGGCCATTTTGAAAGTAATCAACTACAACATGTACAATCAAGTATCATAAGCAGTTTCAGGAAGATCTCTGTGATGTAAGGAATAATCCTCATCTCAATTAAATCAACAATTCATTATCTCAGTCAACACTGTAAAGGTAAAAACATTTCTGTGGGTTACACATCTAGTACAATCTATGTTTTACTGTAATTTTGGCTACTATAATTTAGCATGAAAGTTAACTATAGCTTGCAGTATTCCATTGTGTCTTCTAACCATCCTGTTACGAAACACACAAAATAGTTTCACTCCAAAAAAAGTATTAGTATTAACAACTGCATGGTTGTCTTAACCCCACATCCATATGAGTTATAACGTTCATGCATCACATCAATTGGAACTTCTAATTGAACATATAAATATTATATTATGTGAATTTCAAGGCTACAACTCTTTCACTGTACTGAGTGTAGGCCATTCATAATTTTCGCCGTTTAGCTGTATTAATACCAAGCATGTGTAGATCCTTAACTATTCTGCTTAGTGATTCGCTAATTATTATTGCATTGTTAAAACACCGACACTTTTACCATGTTTAGTCATGTTTAATGAACTCAGTACAAATTTAACCTGTTTTATTACCAAACAGCCGCTAGCATAAAGACACTGAGTGAATATGCTTCTTTTCTCACAGGGTGCTATGAATTCTAACCTGCATTTAAATGTAATTCATTTAAGTTGCACTATATCTTATAATTATATTGTTGCAGAGTAGTTACCTACAATGTCTTCTGATTGAGAAACCATTTAGAAAAGTGACGTATACTCTCCATGGAGTATCACCATATTATATTTTATTTTGTGTCAAATTTAGAACAAGTATGAGATTCTCAGAAGCTATCTCAAATATTCTTCTAAAGATCAGAATATCATTTCTACTTACACCACAAAAAATCTCATTTGAAGTTACATTACTAATTATAGAAATGCTTCTAAGGTGGTTGATATTTTATATACAGATTTAATGACATACGATAGAAGTTAAACAATTCTTCTTATATGGTAAGGGCGATTTTAGGATTACTTTCTTCACCAATTCAACCTGCAATGTACATTGCATCCTCTTAACCTGTCAGAGGGAATATGTTTGTCAGATTTGCCACTTTAACTTATAAAAATCCATGCAGTGTTGATTTACTTTCTTAAATATAAGAAGTAACGATGACCACACACATCATGACAGCTATATTATTAATTCCTGCTGTGTCCATTTTATCTGCGTTTTTATCAGGTACTTCAACATCATTTCTTCCATGGCAATACTTCTTACTGGTCTCTCACAGTCAACTCTCCTACCCTGTGTAACATAATACTTCGACCACATACTAATAACCTTTGAACTGTAAACATGTCGTTCAAGCTGGCATTATAACAGCAAGAAACTCCTGACGTTTTTTGACAGTTCAACCTTAAAGATTCAATGCCTAATTACTCCTCTTGCTTTCTATGAAAAGCAGAGTTAATTGGAAAATATATAAATATATAATCCCTACAGGACAGCTTATTCCCAACAGTCAGGGAGTGAGACATGCCACAGTGTGGAATAACACTTCTAATTATTTTTTCTAACTCGCCTTGTCTCCCTACATCACATCCTGTTGTTTTTTACATCGAAAATACACCTACAATGACAGCATAAGTGCTTCGTTGTTGTCGATATACGTATGATAAACGTTTCACAGAAACAGGCTTGAAATAGTAGTTATCATGTCAGGCAATGAATCCAAGGGTTTATGGTTCACAACTTGCTGCTACAAAAGTAATGATCTGTGCTTTGCGGACACGGACGCATTATTAGAGTGATATACCAATCCCACTATTTTAATAAAGTAATACAAGAATTAATGATAGGTGCTGTTGTCTATCTGTCTTTCCTCTAGTCTATCAATTTAACATTTGAAGTGGCTTTATAGATAGTTGTTGTGTAACTTTTCTCAAATAACGAAAACAAACAGTCATATAGTGAGAGTGAAAGTAAATGTTTATTTCATAAATAAAACAACGATTTTGTTTATAACATCAACGTAGCACATGAAACATCTATGACAGTGGTTTTTAACCTGGGTTCGGTGAGTCAGTCTCAGGAGTTCGGCAGAGGTCAAAACACACACACTGTGTTTGTGCCCGTTCCGTTTACCCCACTCGTATGATTCGTGACGTCATGCTGCACTTGTCCATCATTGGCTGTGGCTGATCACGTCACATCACTTGGCCTTAATATCTGTGCTGCAGGGAACTTCGTGCGCTTAGCAGTCAACTTGTAACTCTAGTAATGGTACATCATTTGTGATTTTTTCCTAATCTTTCAATCCCTTCATACTAACTATGTCGAGCAAAAACAGAAAGTGGTCGGACGAATACGTACAATATGGATTCACGAGTATAACGGAACATGATGGGAGTCAGCGTCCTCAATGCATGAGTTGCAATGCCAAGTTGAGCAATTCTAGTCTAGCACCGGCAAAACTAAGAGAACACTCCGTAGAGCTGCATGGAAATTGGAAATACAAAGACACAACGCTTGCTGAATTCAAGGTAAAGAGAGCCAGGTTCGATGAAAAGGCTACTTTGCCTGTTCTCGGCTTTGTACCCATCGACAAACCGATCCTCACAGCATCGTACAAAGTTGCGTACTTGATCGCAAAGCAGAGCGAACCATACACCATTGGTGAAGCACTCGTAAAACCAGCTGCATTAAAGATGACGATTATCGTGCTGGAAAAAGCTGCTGAAAATAAGTTATTCAAATGACACCATCAGCAGCAGAATAGATGACACGAGTGATGACATCTTTGCACAAGTAGTTGCAGATCTTATTTCAAGCACAGTAAAATTAAG
Source organism: Carcinoscorpius rotundicauda (assembly GCA_011833715.1). Lineage (NCBI taxonomy): Eukaryota > Metazoa > Arthropoda > Merostomata > Xiphosura > Limulidae > Carcinoscorpius > Carcinoscorpius rotundicauda. The sequence continues at coordinate 50,801,475 of CM022396.1, read as the reverse complement.
CCTTCAACTCGAAGAGACAACCAACGTTTCCAATCTAAGTCAGCTTGTTGTATTCGGGTGCTATGTGAAGAATGCCGAGAATTTTTTTTATTTTGTAAGCTTCTTATAACAACAACTAAAGCAGCCGACGTGAAGAAACTTGTGGATGACTTCTCCAGAGACAACGATCTTTCGTGGGATATGGTTTCTGCAGTTTGTTCGGACGAAGCTTCAGTCATGCTGGGACTAAACTCTGGTTTTTGTGTGCTGGTGAAAGCCGATGCATCACACATCATTGTAATGCACTGTGTTCTGCACAGGCATGCATTGGCAACAAAAAAACTTGCCTTCAAAACTGGCAAAAGTATTTAAAATTGTAGTGGAATGTGTGAACTTTGTGTGAAATAGTGCCCTGAAGCATCGCATTTTCAAGGAGCTGTGAATGAAATTGGATCTGAATTCGAGGTACTTCTGTACCATTTTTAACGTTTGGTAGTTATCCCAGGAAAAGGTGGTGAACCGTGCTTTTGCCATGCGTGTCGAATTAGCCCTGTTTTTGGGAGAGCACCAACATTGTCATGCAGATTGCTTCGAAAAATCTGAGTTCTTTCTCATTTTGGTGAACATGGCTGATATCTTCAATGATTTCAATCATCTCAATCAACAGATGGAGGGCGGTGGAGTCAACATCATGGAGGCGGAAGAAAACCTGGGAGCTTTTCAAAAAATGCTACTGTTATGGAAACGAAGAACAGAGAATGATAACTTCGCAAACTTTCCCCTGCTGGACGACTGTGTAAGTTAGATAGAAGATGTGTCTGAAATCGGAGACATTTCTGTACCCGGGGAACTGAAGCAAGAATTCCCATGTACTTAGATGAGCTCGCAAAGTCTCTCAACGGATACTTCCCCACCAGAGAATCATATCCAGCATGGGTGAAACAGCCGCTCAGGTTTAGTGTTGCGACAGCAGATGTCAATGGTGAATATCTCGACAGAATCATTGAACTTTAACAGATCCAGGTTCAACAGCAACTTTTCCGAACAACAACGTTCTCAACGTTTTGGTGTCACCAAATCGTAGCGTACCCTCTTATTGCTAAGAAAGTCCTTGAGATACTCATACCGTTTGTTACAACGTATATTTGTGAGCAAACCTTTTAGAGGATGGTAGACATAAAAACAAAGAAAAGGAACAGACTTTGTTGCAGAAATGACATGAGAGTGGCACTTGCCAAGGTGAAGCCGCGCATTTCTGAAGTTGTCTCTGAAAAGCAACAGCAAAAGTCGCATTGATTTGCAATAAATATTCATTGAGTTATATTTTTGATTTTGTGTGAAATTCATGTTTTGTTGGTTTTGTTTTTTGAACACAGTGATAATGTGTGCAACTGATGCATGATTCATTTTGTGCACTAATAAAATATCTACTTATGTTTTGAATTTGAAAAGAATCATAATTTATTTTTCCAATTACGAAGGGTCCAGTGAATGCAAATACACAACTTCCGGGGTTCAGTACCTCCAACAAGGTTGAGAACCATTGATCTATGATAAGGAAAACACTTCTACGTACTCTTTGTGACTGGCTGTAATAACATATAATAGAGTCAAGACAGTATCTGAAATACACTTGGCAAATTACGACAAATAACAAGCTTTAATTACAATTGTAGAATGAGTTTACATTCCTCTAAGACGTCTAAGAATACCAACTTCATTAGGCAAGTCCTATTAATAGAAAAATGAAACCAAGGTTTCTAACTTCTCTACCTTCACGCATGCTTAATATGCCAAAGAACCTGCTAAGAACAATTCAGTAAAATATTCAGCAAGCAGACCAGTGTTAAAATTAACATATAGTATTTTGGCTTTTATCATGAAAGTTGTGTTCTCTTAACCAAAAGCTAATTTGTTGATGAAAAATTTGAGATTAAATTTTCCATTTATATTAAGTAAGTAAAATATAAACACCACAGACCTTCTAATGTCAGATTCTTTTACGAACTGCTCATGTCTTTTTTTTATGGGTACATTATTTGGTTTCTATGTTGTAGCCTTTTTCAACTAAACTGTTAGTGCCTTACTTGTATTTCTTTTTTAATTATTGGAGTTTTTTGAAGAAACAGCTTTTCTTTCTCGAAATATGGCAAAGCAATCCATTAAAAATTCATCTGAAAGTTTTGTTATAAATAGAGTAATTTATAACTATTTATAACATTCACTAGCAAAAACTTAATGTAAGTCTCCTCCTGACAACAACACAGTTATTTTCAGACAAATAAAACACTTACAGAAAAATATATTTTGTTAAAAAACACATAGAAAAGCTTTATTGTGTTAACCAGAAAAGAACTTTTAGCTTCATGATGAAACAAACAAACAGTCACATATTATCTCGTTAAGCTTATTTTAAACTTTCATAGAATTAATCAACACTAACTTCTGTTACCTGGTAAACACCAAACTGTTAAACCGTAGATTAAACGCAATCAAAAGTCTCTCCTGCCATGTTAAATAAGTAATCCAAATACTTTTCATTCATTCGTAATTAAAATAATATACCAAATGTTTACTATCAGTTTGTTAAAAATGAATCCCAGATAACGTCTTAAAATAAACAGTACATCAAAATAAATATCATGTAGACAACACCATAATAAAAAAAACTTTCCTCCTCTTAACTAAAAAACAAGATGGCAGAAATTATGTTAAAGAAATACATCCCGCACAATGTCTTCAACCTACACTCCCACTTCTGCTTCTGCATAAATAAGTCTGTTTATCAAACAAACGTAAAAAAATATGATGCCGTAAAAAACCCATCAACACAGCATTTATGTGAAACGTTATTAGCTTACTCTTCACATTAGCTAATTTATTATATATATAAACAATGTATCGTAGAAGCCGACTGAAGAGAGCGTAAATAATACATAAGTCGTTGGCATCCTTTTACAAATGATACGTCTTCTTGGAATCCATTAAAAGATATACGTTTTATGAAAGTTAACGTAATAATAATAAACTAATTAGAATATTTTAAACAACAGTGGAGGAGAATGAACTTCCTTATAGTTTTTAGGTAACTCATAACTTAGTTATTAATCACCAAAGATTCAGGAACAATAATTTAATCCTATAAAAGAACACACACACATATATATATTAAGTTTAGTTAGCTGTTGTCTATAGAAACGTACTTGAAACAAAATATTTCAACATTATATTAACATAACTAATAAACCAGTTACGAATGGAACTGAATAAAGATTGTAACTTGTGTCGGTGATTCCCGATGTTGATTCAGACAATTTCTTACGACTTAATAGGATAATCAAGCTGTTTTTTTAACTTTTTAAGTAAGAGATTTGCAGAGGTAATATCTGTTCGTGTCGACCTTTGGTTTCAGTATCTTAGTTTCAGGATATATATAAAGAGGATTCTATGACTCAAAGGTGATTAGGCATTTTTAACGGCCTCCGGAGAAATCTTGCGTATCAACTTTTCAGTAAAGTCAGAAATGGGTTTTTGAGAAGAAAAAGAAACTTAGCATGGCACTAAGCCTAATGCTACATAGCTATAATATGTACTAGTGATATTCATACAGTACACAGAATCACATTGTTGAAAATATTTAATTTATAATCCAGTGTTTATTATATATACTACCAAATTTATAAAGTATAGTCATATGTAACTACAAAATACATAAACTAAAACTAATTCACACAAAAAGAATTTTTAAAAAATGATGTAATAACCCGTTTACTGCTTCCTCTCGCCAAAACTTATTAACCGGAAACCGAACACCCAATTTCAATAGTGTTTTGTTTTTAAATTCACTGAAAATTTTCCTAGTGCCTTAAACTTAACGGCCCATTCTCCTCCCTATGCAGTAGTGTGCATAAAATAACGAACAAAACAGATATGAAAACTAAATTTACTAAACTTGATGAATAACTACGCCTGACAAGTGTGTACAAAAACAAAACAAAATGAAAACTTACCTACGTCTGATAGACTCGAAAGCTAAGTGATAAATGTGTGATTTTTCTTCCTTACTAATAAATGTCAACGGTTCTTATCCCGGATTGGTGTCCTTCAATCACAAGCTGTCGTGATGTTCTTGTTACAAAGTCCACAAAGTATGCGTGTACAAGACGTAACACTATTTCTTATCGACTTGCAGGAAGGTCTTGGAATAATACTTAGCCTTATCACTGGGAAGAACAATTGAAAATGTACAGTAAAGTTGCTTTCACAACGGGTGTCAAACAAAAGCATTCATATCGTTAATGAACACTCACAGTCACAAGTGACGACATGCCATTAAAATAACATTTTAACCTTGACTGGAGTTTTTAATTAACATAACAATTGAAAGGTTCAAGAACTTATTTACAAGACATACCAGTGCACTGGGGGTATTTCACAAAACCAGTTAAACATATTTAACACGACGACTGAAATGCATTTTGCAAAGTTAGAATCTCTTGACAGTGTGTGTGCAGAATATATTAAACTCTTAATTTTGGGTAAATGAATGGGTGATCTGACCCTAGCTACATTGATGCAGTATGTGTGGAAAATAGATGAATGTATCTACATCAGCGGTGATGACGGACAGCCGTTTACTTAACTGCAAAATCATCTGCAACGTTGGACGTTAAGGCGATGCCCGATAAGTGGAACTTGGTGCGTAAGAAAACAACGTCGTGATCTATAACCGAGATCACTTGTAGAGTGACAAACTTTCAGCACTGTTGGAAAAAAAATAATTGCGACATAACTAGCTTCCTTACATCAGGGTTTTATTTGAAGCAGCTCGTTCAGTCGAAATGGTTATAGATGATGCTGATTCACTGATAGATACCGACAGAAATTTGTCGTTCAACAAGTCAACTTAAAGTAAATTGTGGTCATTTGGACTATATGTATATATATATATACTTAGATATATTTTTAGAGAAAGTTAATTCTGACAGAGTTAATTAAATAAAACAAAATGAAAAGCAAACCAAAATAAATTAAAATTAAAATAAAAACGTTGCACTAATTTAAAGCATCACAGGGTGCAAGCAATAATGTGGGATATAAAATGTATCCTTGGTTTTGGATGTGACTGAAAAATAGGACCCAGATTGCGTTGGAGACACACCATCTATTACTCTTAAACTCCACTCACTTATGTCACATAAAGAAATAAAATAAAATAAAATGAAGGAACAGCAGTAGAAATTAAAATTAAAGGTACAGAAATAGAAATTAGAAGTACGAGATGTGGGCAGTAAAGCCCCAATATACTACATTTATATCATCCTTTAATGCCTGTAGACAGTTGTGAGAAGGTGTCTGCTCTCCAAAATAATAAGAAGAAAAATAAAAATAATATATATATACTCAATTAATTCCATCTACTTTTTGGATACATCTATTTTAAACCACAATATCATGGCGCCCCAGTTTGTTTGTTTGTTTTACTTTACTTTTAGGGTGTCGTAGGTTGGCGGTTTTATTTTAAATACCCACAACAATTTAATTTTAAAACAATACAGAACATCTGAAGTCAGAAACACGATTAATTTTAGACCATGATTTACTGTAATAAGAGCTGGTTGCTCAAGAAGTTAAAAGTCGTGGTATAGAATTTCTTTTAAGCTACTCGATTGAACATGAATTTCCTATAAGAAGTTTTGTGAAGTTAAACTGATAAAAAAACAAATACTGACCCTGTTGTATTGGTTCCATACCTTTCCTAGTTAATATACGATGACAACTTTAGCATTTCTTTAAACAATAAGTTAAACAAAATCGCTTAGAAGAGCACTGATTTCCAAAGAATGTGGAAATAACTTAAACATCAACATAAAAAAACGAAAACATCTAATAAACTTCACGTAGAATTTGACCACATCGTTCGTGCTCTAGAGATGAAGACTAGCTCCAAAATTATCATATCTTACCATTATATCCTAAGTTCTTGACAGTTGTTGATGTGTTCTACTGGAACTTGCTTTCATGAACAATTACAATCAACTTGCTGAGAAAAATTGTGATAGTGTAACGTAAACATATAGATTTGTGAGTTTTCTTTTTTGCAAAACCACATTGGGCTATCTGCCGAGCCCATCGAGAGGAATCGAACCCCTGATTTTATCGTTGTAAATTCGTAGGTATACCGCTGTACTAATGGGGGGCTAAACGTATAGATATGTTAAACGTATTAAAACATTCAATGAGTAAAAATATCTTCCTGCTCTTCAGTTTGTTTGCTTTTTATAGCAAAGTCACATTGAGTTATCTGCTGAGACGACCGAGGGGAATCAAACTCCTGAATTTAGCGTTATAAATCCGAAAACGTACCGCTGCACCAAAATTAATGATATTTCAAAAAGTCTATTTGAGTGTGCACTTCTACCACTAATGATGAATGTTTGAAATTAAGCAAAAAGCTACCCGATGGGTTATCTGTGTTTTGCTCACTATAGGTATCGAACCTCTGTTTTTAACGCTGGTTAGTTTGCAAACATACTGCTGTTCCAATAGTTGGCACCAGTGACAAACTTCACTTTGCGACAAAATAAAAATATAAGGAAAGGTTTACCAAATTGTGGGCTCGGCATGGCCTGATGGGTTAAGGTGTGTGACTCGTAACCTGAGGGTCGCGGGTTCGCATCCCCGTCACGCCAAACATGCTCGCCATTTCAGCCGTAGGGGCGTTATAAATGTTACAGTCAATCCCACTATTCGTTAGTAAAAGAGCAGTCCAAGAGTTGACGATGGGTGGTGATGACTAGTTGCCTTAGGGAGGGCTAGCACAGATAGCCGTCGTGTAGCTTTGTGCGAAATTCAAAAAACAAACTACCAAATTGTGTACAATACGTTCGCTTCAAAGCAAAGTCTGTTTCTCCGCTTGTTTGTTCTCTGCATGATGACTCAGCGTGATGCATGATGACTAATAATACTAAAAATGCAGACTTAGATACTTGCGGTGATAGCAACGCAGATAGCTCATTATGTAACTTTGTGCTTAATAATAAACAAATAAAATGTTACTTGTTAATCATTTTGATCTAGAGTTATACAAATAATAACTTACTACGTGGTAGGCAACTGATGGACAACACCCTTCGTCAACTGTTGAACTGCTCTTATCAAAGTGAAAAGTGGGATTTGGCTGTCACTTTTACGGTATGCTCACAGCTTCAAATTATACAGCGCAGTTTTGTGCAAAAAATGTTAATCATGAATTTGATTATTAGAAAGAACAGAGTAAGTGCTAAGCAACAGCCGAATTCAACAAAACTTATATGTGCATATATACTAGTGCATAGCCCGTCAAAAATGACTGGGTAAGTATTACTCATATTTAATAGCTAACTGAAATAAATAAATTTTGCGAAATCGTGTCTGACCAACAAAGAGGCAGAAAAACGTAGTCGACGCAGTCAAATGTTGGTAAATTCCTTTGTGAGCCAATAAAAACTAAGATTATTCATAAAATGCATTCGTGGCATATTCATTGGCTTATATGTCGTGTCGCTTAGCAACAAAATTATTATCTAAAATTGCTGTTAATCTATATACTGAAATTCTAAAATTATATGTTTAGATACAAAATTGAGACAAATACTTATTGATTTCTTAAGTTAGGGTCTGCACTAATTACAGAGATTAGTTTTTGTTGTTGTTGTTGTTTTGAATTAAGCACAAAGCTACACAATGCGCTATCTGAGCTCTGCCCACCACGGGTATCGAAACCCGGATTTTAGTGTAGAAGTCCTGAGACATACCGCTGAGCCACTGGGGGACAGATTAGTTTTTATTAAAAACGTTGGTGATATAACAGAAACAGATCAATTCAGAAACGATCTTAGTTTAAAATTGAGTAGATATTTTTTTACTTTCTTTATGAGTTCTGTTCATTTGGATCTCTACTAGATGATCTCACACTACATCTTTATTTTAGGCTTATATTACTAACACTCACTACACTTTTAAGAATTTATAACACGCCTCCCAGTGTCACAGAGATTTATGTGGGAACTTGCAACACTATGAACTGCCTTTCAATAGGTAGTTCATTGTGTAGCTTTGAGCTTAACCTCAAATAAACATTTTTTTCACAGCAACCCCTGCACTTCATGGTCTCCTTGCATCCCTGTCACTAAATTAGTAATGGGTAGACTGGATAGGTGCATAGGTGCATCTGAGTTTTTGTGACTCCTATTACGAGAATTCGAACGTGACGCAACGGGCAATACGCTGACTTTTTCTTAATATAGGTTATATATATATATCTTATTACAAACGCCAAAGTAATCGTTCAGTTTTTAATCTAATGTTTTAAGCGACAAAATCTTATAATCATTTAAAATTTAAATACAACAGTAAGGAAACCGTTTATCTAATTTAGAATGAAACTTTTATTAAACAATGTAGCATTGTGTTACATTCTTAAATTGTAAAGGAGTTTTGAAATTTGTTTCCAATAGGCGAACAATTATGGCATGGATCTCGGGATAAAGGTACCAAGTTATAGCTAATATTTAATTTGTTAAACAGTAACAAAAGGAAAAGTGTGGTAAATCTTAATTCAGTTCATTTCACTAATGTATTCTTTGTTCAAATGCACCATATAATATACATACAGTAAGTACAGATACTGTGCTGTTAAAGAACAGCTTTCCCTAACTTTGAGCATCAGATCGGGGGAAAGACAACCAATTGGTAGAACTTTCCGTCTCAGTGGCTACTTTTGATTCAGTAGTGTGGTTGACACAACCACAGCTGAATGTATGAAGCCATGTTTCGAACCAGACACTTTCAACTGTAATATTTACATAATATTTAAAAAAAATCGTTTTTAAGATAATTTTATTACATTACAGGATGAGCATTTTACTTGACTAATTATTATATATTTTTAAAACGCTTAGGGCCAGGGTAGCCTAGTAGTTCACATTGCAAAGTGTTAACTTGAGAATCCATGGTTTACAACCCTTTTCCGCAAAATTGCACTCTCAACTTTAGGGCAATGGGTGAATTATAAAAACAATGGTCAATTTCCAATATTTGATAAAAGTAGACCAAGAGTTGACGATGAGCATTGTAGACTAATAGTGTTACCCTCTAGTCTATCAGATTAAAATTAAAGACGGTTATCTACAAGTTGGGATTCTAGCGGTTAAGGTACTAGTTGCAGTCTATAGATTTTTGGTTTTGATTTATCACACTTGGCTGGAAGTTAACCTTTCAAATATTAAGGTCAGTAATTTAGAATTAAAACTGCAAGTCTTTTCTCAGTTAAAATAGCTTTCCATGATATTTTAGTTCATTCATTGAAGTAAGTTATTTTTAAGACTCTGTCGAATTTATCCTTTCAGAAAATTCGAGTGCTATTATATTGGAGTAGGACTAAGTTAAATGTATCAGTTAAGTGGTTGAGAAATAAAGATTTATGAATGCAAAACATGTTTGGTAGTTTAAGTTTAATTATCCTTTGAACCTATAGTTTTATCTTATGACATGATTGTTTCTCAAAATATATACCTATATACAGTTACGATAGAAAGTGTTCGTACCCCTGCGTCCCGAGTAGTTTTTTGCTCATAACGTAAAAAAAAAATCACGATTAGGCTAATAGATGTATAAAGTATTATAAATATTACACTAACACACATTTACTTACATTTTTATGTAAATTAAATGACAAATAAACTGTTTATAAACAAATAATCAAAAATAGGAGAAGCAAAAGTGTTCGTACATTTCAGAACGTGTAAAAAACTGATATTCCCGTAAAAATTTTGTTTAATTTGGCGAATAAACTACATTATACCATTCCAGAACTAGACATTTGGTTCATAATTATTGAAATTTAGCAAGCAAAAAATGTACTTCCGGCAATTTAGCGCCGTCTCTGTCATTATCTGCTTGGTCATCATGGCGAGCAGGAAACAACTGTCCAGTGATTTAAAAAACGAATTATTGTAAAATACAAGTCTCGTGTGTCTCTTTCCAGTATTGCTACACAACTTAATGTGCCAGAGTCTGCTTTTCAAAGCACAATTATCAATTTTAAGCTTACAGGATCAACTGCTAACCTCCCTCATTCCGGACGCCCCACCAAAATTCCAGAGAGAACCAAGAGGAAGGTTCTCAGAAAAGTTAGTAGGAACCCTCGTTTAACACGTAATGACAGACAGTAAGGGAAACTAGGGTTGAAGTAAGCACCTCTACAGTTACAAACACGTTACTTCTGGGTTCAAGGCATGCCGTCCTCGTAGAACTCCATATTTAAAGCCTGTTCATTTAACAGCACGATTGAGGTGGGCAAGAAAGCATTTAGATAAACCCTTTACCTATTGGAAGAGTATTCTTTGATCAGACGAAACTAAAAACGAGCTTTTCAGCCACAATGATGTTCGCTATATTTTCCGTAAGAAGGGAAAACGAAATCTTCCAAAGAACACCGTCCCTACAGTTAAACATGGAGGCGACTCGATCATACTATGGGGTTCCTTCAGCTATTTTGGTGTAGGCAGCCTTCACCGCGTCAACAGAATCATGAAAAAAAAGAGAGTACGTTGATATATTGGGTACTTATATCAAGAATGATGCTTGGAACTTGCAGCTTGAGCGTCGTTGGACCTACCAGCATGACAATGACTCTAAGCACACATCGAAATATGTGCAATCCTGGTTGCAGAGGAACCATATAAGCGTTCTGGAGTGGCCATCGCAGTCACCCGGTCTCAACCCAATTTAAAACGTTTGGCATGAGTTGAAGACCAGGGTTTATCATCGTCATCCGAAAAACTTGCAAAAGTTAGAGGCCTTCTCTAAAGAAGAATGGAAGAAAATACTAGTCGAGTACTGTCAAACTATCATGGAGGGCTATGAGGAGAGATTGCGCTAAATAATTCACCTCAAAGGCGACACAACTGACCATTAAAGTAGACACACGAACACTTTCTGCCCCTACTTTGTTTGGTTATTTGTTTATAAACAGTTTATTTGTCGTTTAATTTACTTAACAAATTATGTAGATGTGTGTTAGTATAATATTTATAATATACTTTAATTTATTATCCCAATCATAATACATTTTAAGTTATGAGAAAAAACTATTCAGGGATACTTACAATTTATGTCGTAAGTGTATGAAAATAATGATTTTAGTTAAACGAAGTACTGCTTTTTTTTCAGAAAATTTGTAAAGTATTCCGTCAGTGTTCAACGTAAAGTTTAATTATCTACAGAGCTGTGGGTTTTTTTCTTATAACAAAGTCACATCGGGCTATCTGTTGAACCCACCGAGGTGAATCGAACCCCTGGTTTTAGCGTTGTAAATCCGCAGACCTACCACTGTACTAGGAAGGGGCTATTTGCAGAGCTGGAAAGAGCGTTTGATTGCACGAACGCTAAGTTGACTTGTTTTGCCTCAGGAAAGTAAACTTACAAGGGGCAAATATTTCATCACAAAAAATAAAAACTAAAAACAAGGAAATAACAAATCTGTCCTAATCAGTCAGCATCTTATCAAAATATATGTGTCAGTTTGAGAAATCTCTTCAGGCTGTCATTATTTATCAATACAAGCTATATAAAGATTTTAGTTTTGCTTCTTTGATCATTTTCGGGTTTTTTTCTCTTACGAAATTAAAGTTAATATGAAGTGTTACATAACATTTTTTTTAAATTAGTACAGCAAAACAGCAAACAAATTATATATGGTACTAAATGCTCAGCACGTTAAAATGTAAATTAATGTTTTATCCGGTGGTAGTAGATTTTCAAATCACACACAATTTCCAAGTTCTTAACATTTCCCTAACTATTAGTTAAACACAAAATATGCACACATATTCCTAATATTTAGGTATCTATCCTTTCTATTCTTTAAACAAACCTTAATATTTGCAATCATTTATGCCTTGCTTCATAAGATAAGTTGGCCTGGCGCGTTAAGGCGTGCGCTTCGTAATCTGAGGGTCGCGAGTTCGCCCGTGGGGGCGTTATAACGTGCCGGTCAATCCCACTTTTCGTTGGTAAAAGAGTAGCCCAAGAGTTAGCGGTTGGTGGTTATGACTAGCCTTCATCCTGGTCTTATACTGTTAAGTTATGGAAAGATAGCCTTCCTGTAACTTTGCGTGAATTTAAAAAACAAACAATTAAGCACTCGAACCCGAGACTCTCGGTTAACGGAGATGGCTTTACCCCGAGGAATTATTTGCTGGCTATTCAACTTTCTGGAAAACAGAACGTGTGAAGTAGATGTGAATGGGGCCCACTCAGGGTCCTTTTCACCCGAGGCAGAAGTCCCGTAGGGAGGGGTAGTTATCCCTGTCTTATTTATCATGTATATAAGTAATATGCCACTGTCGGACCTAAACTCAGGTTTTGCATCACAATTTGCTGACGATGTAGCTGTCTGGAAAAGTGCCCCCATTCCTTCAATAACAGCAACAGACTTCCAACCAGTCCTGAATAACTTAGAATAATACTGCCAGGAATATAGAATAAATATTCCAAGAAACGAAGTAATATTATTCGGTAGATTAAGTAAACTGAAAAAAAGATCTCCCAAAGTTTTCATGAATGGATCACTTTTACAGACTGCTACTTCTGCAAAATTTCTAGGATTAACTTATTATACGAAATTAACGTGGATACAGCATACAAACAATATCCTGATTAAAATCTGGAAAAGAGCAAATTCTGCAAGAAGTCTTTCAGGTAAATATTAAAGTACATCACCAGAAAATATAATAAAAATCTACAAAACATACATCAGACTTATAATAGAATACGCGTGTTCTGCCTGGATAAACATAACACAAAAACAATTACAGAAACTACAAAGAATACAAAACTCAGTTTTAACTTCAGCCTATATAGTGCCACGTAGCACTTCATCCACATTCATGGACAAGTATGCAAACATAGAAACAATATCTGTAAGACTCCTGCATAATGCACTTAACTATTTTATTAAGAATTGACATAAAAATGATTTAATGTGTGATCTAAACAGATACTACATAGATGATGAACATAGTACAAAGTACCTCTTTCCTAAAATATATATATTTAAGAAATATAAAACAAGCTGCCATCACACACTAGACACTTAAAACTAGTTTTATTTTTTTACCTAATTTATTTTTATTCATTTATTAATTTTTCTTTATTTTCTTTTTTATTTTATTATTGGTATTTCACTTCTGCGATAAATATATATAAAAAAGGATTATATTTATATATGTATATATACCTAAAAATGAAGAAAAACAAACACGAAAACGAATAGAAATATTGAAAAAAAACCTTAAATAATGAAAACAAGGGGCAAATTAAGACAATACATGAACATTGCTCTGAAAAGGGCTTGAGTACTGGGTAATATTCTGGCCCAAAGTTTACCCATCAACACATTCCAACGAGTAGACGATATGAAAGTTAGGGATGGAGGAAGAGGTCTTGTGCACCTGACCCTCCTGGGTATTCAAATATTAACACACCCATATACCCACACAGAAGAAGCGACCCCGACACCCTCAGATTACGAGTCTGGCGCCTAAACTACCTGACTATGCCGAACGCCCGTTGTATTGCTTTGCGCTCAACAACAAGCGAACAAGACTGAATTTTGAGATCTACAACAATATTAGCTAACTATTATTTCCAGCAATAACAATAATAATAAAAGTTATGGATGAACGACCAATATATAAAATACATTTAGAAACTGTTAGACCAGTTTTTTTTTCAGAGTCTGTGAGAAATCTAATATTTCCTGTTGCAACACTAGCCACATATAGCAAACATCATAACGATAATCTAAATAGTGTATAATTCACCATGGCAAAGACTGATAATGGATAAATATTTAGGTTTCCAGTTTATAGTGTACAACGAATAGAATATTTTACACCAGAAAATCCCATGAAAGTAATGAAACGATTTTCAAGTACAATAAACACTTCTTAATTATGTGAGTAGGAATTCAATAACTAAGTGATACTTTAAACCAGTGGTTCTCAACTGGGGGAACAAAATTACGTTCAAGCGGTACAAGGCGGCGGTCCAGCATAATAGCTATCTATAAACCAGTGTAGCTCAAACAAACACTGGTGTTGCTACTGTGAGGGAACATGATAATGTTGAAAATAATAAGGGGTACATTATTGTAAAAGGTTGAGAGTGTGTGTGTGTTTCTTTTAGCAAAGCCACATCGGGCTATCTGCTGTGTCCACCGAGGAGAATCGAACCCCCTAATATTAGCGTTGTAAATCCGTAAACTTACTGCTGTACCAGCGGAGAGACAGGAAAAGGTTGAGAACCACTACTTTAAACGATATCGGCCCGGCATGGCCAAGTGGGTTAAGGCGTTCGACTCGTAATCTGAGGGTCGTGGGTTCGAATCCCCGTCGCACCAAATATGCTCGCTCTTTCAGCCGTGGTGGCGTTATAATATTACAGTCAATCCCACTATTTGTTGGTAAAAGAGTATCCAAGAGTTGGCGGTGGGTGTTGGTGACTAGCTGCCTTCCTTCTAGTTTTACACTGGTAAGTTAGGGAGAGCTAACGTAAATAGCTTTCGAGTAGCTTTGCACGAAATTAAAAAAAATTAAACGATATTATTTCAGAGTTAGTTTCAAGCTCGGAGAAAATCAATTGATACATTTTCAAAATTTATACTTTTAAACCCTTCTATACCTAATAAAACCGATAAGCCAAGAAGAAAGGTAATTTCATGAAACAAGAAATGTTGGTGCTGTGTAAGAAAAACTACCTCGCTTGTCATGCCCGTAATGTTCTGCTTTTCTTCACCTCTTTTAGAAATAACCCTATGACTTTCTTTACGTGCTTCACAGGTATTTTTTCACTACCTTACATGTGCAGTTGCAAGCCTACTTTAATAGCAAACCTTATTAAAATAATTGTTAGTAGCTGTTTTTTTTTGTTGTTGTTGTTTTGAACTAAGCACAAAGTTACAAAATGGGCTATCTGTGCTCTGCCCACCACCGGTATCGAAACCCGCAGACATACCGTTGAGCCACTGGGAGGCATGTTAGTAGCACTATGATGTAATAAAATATATCTTGTAATACAATAACCATCTTGTTTTCGAGTAACGAATTTACTATTATGTACCTTACGCATGGCCATGCAGTGCAAGCGTGTTAAGGCGTGCGACTCGTAATCTGAAAGTCGCAGGTTCGCATCCCTGTCGTGCCAAACATGCTCGCCCTTCCAGCCGTGAGAGCGTTATAATGTTATGGACAATACCACTATTCGTTGGTAAAAGAGTAGCCCAAGAGTTGGGTGGGTGGTGATGATAGCTGCCTTCCCTCTAGTCTTACGCTGCTAAATTAGAGACGACAAGCACAGATAGCCCTTGAGTAGCTTTGTGCAAAATTCAAAACAAACAAAACCTTCCACTTCTGAATGTCTGCTGCGAATTTCCCGCCTGTTTCCTAAATCAGTAGAAGATGCTAGTGTGGTGTGTAAAAACTAACAATTTATGTTTTATGAAAAAACTAGCGTTTTGTTGAGCTAACTGAAATTTCTAGAATCTCGCCTTAAAGTTTATAAAACGACGCGCAAAGAAACAATATATATTTTTGGTTTGCTACATCTGGTATACTTTAAACTTCGAAAGCTGTAGCTGTGATTAATCGTGAAACTACAGATATATGACCAGGAACGTTTATGTATTTCAAACATCACAAACTGTTAAACTTCAGAGGATTACCATCAAACGTTATTATTTCTACAGTGACATTCTATAACTTTGGCAGTAAGAAAACCCACGTGCAATCAATGAAGAGCTAATTAGCTACCCGTTAAGTGAACTTTACAAATATAAACTCGAAATTAAATTGTTCATCGTGAACCGTCGATAAAATATCAAGTTCTATACCAGATAGAATACTCAGTATTGTTTGCAAGTTTGTAAAACGTTTGTATATAAATCATTATTTGTAATAGCCATTATTATAAGTTGTATTATTGTTTATATATTAAAATATATCTGCATTGAGAAAGAAAATCGTGTATATCAATTTTTTGACAAATGTCATAAATTTGATAAGTATCAATATTTCATTAACTTTTGAATGCAAATTACAATTTATCTCAGTTTTAGACTACTAATATAATAAATATAATATAATAACGTTACCATAAATTGGAGGCTCGTCCAAAATAACTTAAAAACATGTTACACACGAAAACTAAATACTTAACTTTCCTTGTTCTGTTACGAACTCGAGAATCATTGAAACTAACACTTCTTACATTTGATATATTTAGTCGTAATATGCAAAAAATTGTCATTTTTAAACATAAAATTGCAGTTTCTTTTGTTTGACCAATGTGTATAGATACAGCTTCCTTTACTTTGTTCATTCACAGTACAAATGACCACTTAATAATTAAGTACACTCAAGTTTACACACATACAAGATGATTGTACATCAATATATATACCTATTAACATTCGTATTTATTTCCTGCCATTCTTTCAGTTTCAATACTCTGTCTTTAACTAGTAAACTGAGCTATAAATTCTCTCAGTAGCATTGTATTCTTCATTACTTACAAGTTGAGGTGCTCGTCCTTTGACCGAGGTCATGAATTAAAAACAAATGATAGTTGCTGCTCTGATAAATGACTCAAAAAACATGACTTTCACACAGCTTATTTATAACATAACATATTATTACAGTTTTCATTACTACCTCATCAAAAGTTATGTATATGTATATATATATATATATATATATACACTTAGAACATTGTAAACACTGTGCAATAATATGGATAACTTTGGAGGAAGAGGTAGTAGCCAAAGTACTGGCTGTGGGTGTGCTTTCAACAGTAACCTCTTAATGCCGTCACACAATATTTTACACGATTATTTGATAAATCGTAGTTGGCCGTAAAAACGTTTTACGACCAAAAATTGATAGATCGCACGTCAATCTAGCAAGTGTGTATAACTCAAGAAACGGGTGGTCAATCAACCTCATGGCGGCTCTTGAAGTAAAAACTTCAGCCAAGTATATCTATTATTGCAATAGTGGCGGCCATTTGTTCATTGTATTTCGCTATAGAGTGCTAGTTTATTATTTGAGATACATGAAAAGTTTGTGTGGCCCACAATAGTTAATAGTTACGCGACACCATTTGTAAATGTGATTAACGTGCGTCAGTAACAGCAATAACGGCGGTGTAAGGGGATAAGAAACCCTCATTAACATGTCCCTTTCCATACTATTATCCAATGTAAAATTTGGTTGAGATAGGTCCATCGACCTAGGAATAATTATATAACGGGTAAACAAAGAGACACGCACTTTTTTGTGCTTCATATATAAACAGAACGATTCTCTATAGCGTGTTGGTATAACTCAGAGCCCGGCATGGCCAGGTTGGTTGAGACGTTTGACTCGTAATCTAAGGGTCGCAGGTTCGAATTCCCGTTCCACCAAAAATGCTTGTCCTTTCAGCCGTGGGAGCGCTATAATGTGACGGTCAATCCTACTATTCGTTCGTAAAAGAGTAGTCCAAGAGTTGGTGGTGGGTGGTGATGACTAGCTGCTTTCCCTTTAGTCTTACACTGTTAAATTATGGATGGCTAGCGCAAAATGCGAAAACAAAAAATACTATAACTCTGAATTTTGAAAGAGAAGTACGAAAACCTTGCTTGCTAGCTACCGCCATCTAGTGCCTTGTTTTGATATTAATACCTAGTTTTCTTCATTTGCTTGTAATATTTTACATTTGATGAGCCTCTCGCTAGTATAGCGGCAAGTCTACGGATTTATAGCACTAAAATCAGAGGTTCAATTCCTCTCGGTGAGCTCAGCAGATAGCCCGATGTGGCTTTGCTATAAAAAACACACACACATTTGATGAGACTATTCAATGGTATCCCTGATAGCACAGTTCAATGGTTCACAAACTGACGTCAGGTTTTTCTTACGGTATCTTCACCTTGTTTCTCATAGTACGATCTAACTACTTATTTTATATACCTATTTTAATGGGAATGTCCCGCAGTAGCACAGCAGTATGTCTGCTGACTTACAATGCTACAAACCGGGTTTCGCGGGCAGAGCACAGATAATCCCATGTGTAGCTTTGTGCTTAACTACAAACAAACCAACAAAGCAAACTTCAACGATAAAGATGAGGACATAGAAGCGCAAAAGTTTGGGGTTTGATTGCCTGCAATGGATAAAGTGTATATTACCCATGGTACAGTTTTGAGTTTTAAAACAAACTTCTTTGATGACTTTCTATTTGTTAGTTATATTGCCCAAAATTTATTACGATTATTTATTTTTCAGCATTTATTCCCAAGATAAAGAGTATTTTAGGTGTGTTTGTGTTTTTTAGATATTGAAACTTTCATCTGTAGTAGCAAATGCTTAACTAATACACTAATATCGTTCCATGGATAATGATGAATATCTGTTTATGTAGGTTCCTGTTGCCAACAATATGAATTCCTTTTCCTCCAAAAGTACCAGGACTGTAGGCCAAGTTCAGTATTTAAACTAAGATTTATTACACCTAAACACTTAGGCGATGCATTTCACATAGTAAACTGTATTTTGTTATATATTTCGAGCACTGAAACTTAAACACAATAATACAAAGGTTAAATCATGCGAGTTTTAACTTTTCGTTTCTAGTTGGTCCCATGCATCATTTTATTATATTCTATAATTTCAAAGTGCTATTATATATATATATTTTTCAGATTATTAGATTAATTGTTACAATTATCATTTTAAAACAAGAATCTACATGAAATAACAAATATATCATTGTTGGTAACTTTCTACTCTATATGCCAGTAATCACTATAAACATTTATTGTTTGAGAATGCAAATATTTTACTTATATTATCAGATAGCTGGTATATTTCAGGAAATAAATACAGATATGTGCTGTAAATATGCCAATCATCTTTGCAGAGGGGGCCGTGCGTGGCTTATTATTAGCATTAGAGGTTGAGAACAGAAAAGTCTGAGAGTTCGAAACATAATGATGGGAAGCCCAGCATGGCTAGGGAGTTAGGGCGGTCGACCCACAATCTGAAAGTCACAGGTTCGAATCCCCGCCACACCAAACACGCTCGTTCTTTCAGCTGTGGAGGCGTTATAACATGACAGTCAGTTCTACTATCGTTGGTAAAAGGATAGCCCAAAAGTTGTTGGTAAGTGATGATTACTAGCTGTCTTTCCTCTATTTGCACACTACTAAATAGGGCCGACTAGTGCAGATAGCTCTCTTGTAGCTTTGTGCAAATTTAAAAAAACAAACAAACATAATGATGGGCACGTTCAAGTATCTTAAGTGTACTGATTGGTTGCTTTCATTCTATTCAGTTGTTCTAAATCATGAACAGTTATGTCTGAATTATTGGGGTATCTGACTTGACCGTTCAGATGACATGCGCATAAGATACAATACAAGTTGAAAAATTCCAGTGTTTCTTCACATGTCAAGATAAAGCTTCAGATATCAACATGTTTAAAAGTAAAGTGATGTCCAGTAGCAAAGACAGTACTAAAATAGAAAGTTTTCTCAGAAAAGCCTACTGGAAATAATAATATACTAAGGAAACCGTTTGGTTGTTGAGACGTTTTTTTATTTGGACTTTGCACCTTAGTAAATAGCCAATCCATAGCTTTCTGCAACTAAATCTATTCGTATGTCGTAATAACAACCAAAATTCTGAATCACAGCGAAACGCAGGAACTCAGAAACTCTGATTTTAATTACTGTGAATAAAATTACCTACGTTCTCAAGCCAAGCTTATCGTTTGTCACGTAGCATACACGTTACTGCACCTTTACATAATTTTTTACTTTCCCAGCTCACACTGAGTGAGAGAAAATTGTCTAATTTACTATTTGGTGTTGAAACACATGTTTGGCTTAGAACTTTGCACGGATTTCGTGGCTGTTATTTAAGTACGTAAAAAAGCAAACTTCCATTATAATTTGTCAAGTAAAGAATGTAAAACCAACAACGTGAAAAACTAGTTTTCATTTAAATTAGATTTTGATAAACCACATCGTCAAATATTTATTCTAAGCGAGTTGCAAAGGAAAAGGGCGAAGTACAATTAATATAGAAAAGTGTTTGGTCCCTAATAAGTTTTAAAATCTTGGCATTCTGGTTCAATATAATTAGTGAAGCGTGTTCTTTCTGTTGTTTTTTATATGATAAGTCATAAAAGACATTTTTAAAATAGTGGATAAATAGTAAAATGACACTGATGACTTTAACTAACTGCATTAATTAAATATGGCTTGTCCAGGCCTAATATAGATATTAAGACTTTTTCTTAATATCCGATCTGAAGTCACAGTTGTATGATGTTTTAATTACTATGTGTCTGATCTGTGACATTGTTGGATAGTTCATCAAGTAGGGCAGAGTCAAGCCCAATTGTTAAAGCGTCTGAAAGTAGATTTGAAATTCCGTTGTTCGTTACATATCACCATACAATAAGGAAGAAAAAATATATTTTTACTTTGAGAACGTGGACATGTGTGTGTCAGCAGAATGGTGATCAAAACCGGCAATTCGATTTGACAAGAATGCTTTAAGAGTTGCCTTCACTCTAAGTTATCAGTTCAAGATCTAGGACGTCTAACGTTAATAGTCTTCGTGTAACTTTTCGCGAAATTTGACCAAACATTCAAGTAAGAAGATTAATATTACATACATCACTTTTATTTAAAGTTCTCTTTTGCTCTTTCAAACTTTTGAATGAGTTTATTCTTAGTATTTTCCATGGGTAGTTTCCTTCCTTTTAATTAACTAATCTGAGACATCTTCCTTCAAAAACCAAGTTTAAAGTTACCTCTGTGAGTTTATTATTTACACCACTTCAGGTGTAGACCAGCCAAGTTGTCTTGTTCAAAAAGAACGAGAGGTACAAAATTACATAAAGTTAAAAAAAAACAATTAATAGCAGATCTTATGCATGATTACACCATGTTATTGATTTTTTATATATAATGTGACGAATCAATGTACTTTTTCAGAAATATTTTGAAACATACTCTCTATTCATGATTTCAAATCTCTAAATATTAAAACGACAGGTGAGCTTGTCTTCTTAAAATCATAGGATATGAAATATCCTGCTAATTGTACTTTAATGTTCCCCTGTCTTAAATTTCTTTCTTAAAAAAAACTTACATTTATTTAAAGACACCTTGTATATTACTTACTTCTGGATACTAAAATTATTTGCGATTCAATTGTTCTTGTTTTATTGCCTTTTAAGTTGTTTTTACCTTCATAAAAATAGTACAATGTTTAAATTAACCAACAGTCGTGGCCAAAAAGGTTGCATAATGTTCTATATTGTCGATAAGCATCGAATACTTATTGAGTAAACCCTTGAATATGATAATACAATGTACGAGTTGCTATTCTGGTCTGTATAAGTTGTTTTAAGCATTCACACCTGTTTTACATAAATTGGTATGTTTTTGATATAATATATTTCAAAACACACAGTTTGTTCAGACAGTTTCTTTGAACTTGGTGTAGAGTCATGTCTCGTCTTGTGCCAGAAGTTATGGAGCGTGAAACTGTTCGACTATCTAGAAATGGGATGAAACAAACAGACACAACTAAAATAGTAGGGTACACTCAATAACTATATCCGTATTCCTGAAACGTAATCGCACTACAGCAAAATCTAATGATAGACGTCAAAACACTGCAGTTCGAGATTACTATGTTACGATCAGGTTAACACGTTAAAGTAAAAAAAAAAAATCTTGTAATACCTTACAATATGAATAACATAAACACGTTCATTTTAGTATATCCAGAAGAAAAGTGTCAGAGTAACCAGACAAGGCTATTTTGTAAGAAGGATTATATATATTATCTGCAAACCAATACTAACCAGAAATTGACACTTTAACTGTATTACTTGGACAAGACATCATGCCAAGTTAGAAAACATGACAACATGTTATCTTTTCAGATGAATTCTCTTTCCGGCTTGTTAAAGCTGATGGTTGGATTCACGTTTGTTATTTGTCTGAAGAGCAGATGAAGGAAGACTGTCATTTCTACAAGAAATATGGAACGGGTGATGCACTAAATGTTTGGGCAGCTGGTCATTACGGTAAAAAAACTGGTCTTCATATCCTTCATGGAAATGACAGTGCCGCCTCCTAAAGGCATCACCTGTATATGATATTCCTGCAGTATGCTAGGGCAAGGTTTGGTAATAACTTTGTATTTAACGATGACAATCACTGTTCACAGTGCTCATATTGTACAAGATTATTTCGACCAGGAGAACACTCAGATAGTAATACCTGTGTTAGCACAAAGGATCACATACACTGAGAACTGTTAGGCAAAACTGAGCCAGAAATTTGCTAACCACGACCCTCAACCAGCTACTGTAGCTGAAGTACAGCGCCTTCTAGTAACAAGTTGGAATGGCGTCACGGTGGATCACATCAATAATCTCATCGACATCTTGCCACATCGCCTTGTGGGGGTTTTCAGTGTGTGGCAGCTTATCCCAAACTTTCTCGGTTCATGGCGTTTTTAGTGTCTCAGAAATTTTTTTCAGGACGCCCCTAGGCAAAAAGAAAAACCTAACAGTTCCTTTTATTAAGTAGTTGGTCCAAACAACTTTGTAGCAGTGTGAAAGAATAATGCACGTACATTAAATGTAAAAATAATATTTGTATTTCATTTTTAAGTCACCATAATTAAAAATGGGATGTTGGGCACTGCACAGCTTCTCAAACATTGGAATCATATTGGATACCGCTACCCTCGTTTCCTGTTCCACATTGATTTTCGCGCTGTATTTACTTTTTATCACAGCAGCACCGGAAAACCCAACTACGCAGAGATATGACGTCGCAAATAGAATTAGGATTCGCTTAGCTTTAGCAGTTAGCATCGGATACTCATCTTTTAATAATATACAAAACTCTGTTAGTTCTATGCTGCCAAATTTTGTTTTTAAAGTCTTGTTACAAGACAGCTCAATAAGATTTTCTGAGTGTTTAATATGAACTGATACAATGTTACATATGCTATTTACAATAATTTGATGTTACATTTTGTCATTTATATTCTTTTTTGACAAGATTTTGTTATGATAGGTAAAATACTTATTACACATTTTTCTACAGATGTCTGATAAAATTATTTACTCTTATAACAAGTCGTTCATGATATCCATTATACAAATTGCATACGTAAATATTTAATCTAACATGCATTGCTCAGTTTGTGTGTATTTTCTGCCTTCATATATTTTAATAAAGTTAAATATCTGTCACCTTGGTCTCTCATATTGGGGCTAATGCTGTCAGATTTTTCAAATTTTATTTTTCATTATTCTTGTTGTTGTTCATTCTTAGATCAAATTATGCTCCCTGCTCCATCCTCAACTTCTGAATAATTAATTTGGCACTTAGCTCTACTTTTGGTACATCAAATTAAAAGATTCTTAAAAATTCAAATTTTTTATTGATCATCGAGGATCATTTTTGACTTTGCCTCAATGAAAGCTACATTACAAGTTTTATTGTGTAATTACATCCCAGAAAGATTGATACGTCTAGCAGTTCTGTATGTTGAAACTTAATAGCAGTTACAAATACTATTTGCTTGGAAAAAAATATTATAAGAAGTGATCCAAGATGTATTTTTAGGACAAGTATAATTCACTGTAGATTTCGTGTGATTCCATTTGGGGCATAATAAGTTCCTGAGAATTTTCAGAAGTTAAATTAGACATCTTCAGATGATTGTTTGTTTTTTAATTTCGTGCAAAGCTACACCATTGCTATCTGCACTAGCCATCCTTAATTTAGCAGTGTAAGACCAGAGTGTATGCAGCTAGTCATCACCACCCACCGCCAACTTTTGGGCTACTCTTTTAACAACGAATAGTGAGAATGACCGTCTCATTATAACGCCCCCACGGTTGAAAGGAAGAGCATAGTTGGTGCGATCGGGATTCGAACCGGCGACCCTCGGATTACGAGTCAAGTGCCTTAACCAACTGGCCATGCTGGACCAGCATCTTCTCCTGAATTCAATGCGAATGTTTTGTTTTTATATGTGGATGAAGTAACTCACTGATCTTTAGTAGCATTTTTAAAAATCTTCTTAACCAATCTGAGACAGAAACAAATTGAAAAGAAGGTGAAATTAAATATCAGAATTGTCTGCTCTCGTGAAATTTTAGGTACAAAATGAAACACAATTACGAAAGACTTGCCCAGGAAAGACAATGGCAAAATAAGAGGAACAAAACTAGTTGTTTCAATTGCCAGAAGTGAGTCACTAGACCTTATGTAAGAAGCCATTTTGCTTTTACTAGTTTAGACTACCTAATCACTATAAAACACCAATACTGTTAAATATATTTTATACAGTTTTTAGTTATTTGATGAATATTACCAATCTCTAATGATTGTTTAAAGGCTGAATTTTGATCTGATTACCTATTCGGACCTACCCATTCTCTTTCATAAGATCTATTTTCTTCTTTTCACAGCTCTTCACTGCCAGTTATGATGAGACAAATTCCACAACTATGACTTAGTAGTGATGATAAGAACAGAAGCCTATTTCCAACCATTGAGATTTGCTCGAGCCAAGCAGTAGTGGACGTCTTAGCTGTTCAAATTTTTCAGAACACTGCTTGGTTGATTTAAGAAAAGTATATTTCATTAAGTAGCTCTAGCTAATCGACACATTCTTCACTTTTAAATAGATTTATTCTTATTGCAGTGCAGATATTTGTAAACAGACAGCCAGCCACATAATATAGTGTGTTCATTCTTAGTGTTCTCAAACTGAACCCTGAGGTGATAAGCACCAATTCATTTTTACAGTTAACTTTATGAAGCAATGACCTTCATACTTCTATTATGTTAAAAAGTGTTTAGAATGAGCTCAAGCCAGCAGTTGGGAAAAATTTTACCGTTCATTTAGTTCGGTCTAATTAGGAAAACTCGTCTGTCTATATTAATATATATCATCACATAAATACGTCGATATAAGTATCTTTTGATCCAGTGATTCGTGACATCATAAATGGTATACTTTTAACCATTTTACATTTATCAAGTCAAAGTTCCAATAATTGTGTTTCCATTGTCCAAGCAAACTAAAGTGTCCTCGCTATTTTTAGTTATTTTTAGAACATTGGGTAATTTGTATGATAGAATTTCTACACTTTGATTAGTTTCGTGAAAAATGGTAAAAGACACATTTTCTTGGAAAGCTTTCAGTGGAAATTTTTCAGCGAATGTGATGATAACAATATATTTTTAACACAAGATTATACGTTTGGCGGTATTCTTTGTTATTTAGCCATTTGCATATGTATAGCTGAATAGCTCTTCTTTCGCTCTAAATTAAATGTTTTAAACTCACAGGTGAATTGGCCGCTTTTTCTGTGAAGAATGTTTTCTTCATCTCATTCATTATTGTGTTTTAGTTGTCCAAGACATCTAAATATTTTCTGGACGGTTTATATGATCATCGGTACGTTCTAAGCCGATCATCTAAATGAATCTATTTGCAATGAAGCACATAAACATAATCAAAACAGGATTTTTGTTGCACCTTTGGCGGAAACTTCTGTCAGACTGCATATCAAATGCTTGTTCTGAGAGCATGAAGAGTTACAAAATAATATATTCTACTGCCTCTTAGTGATTAAGTTCTAATTGTAAATTGTCTACGACTATCTGTCAGGACAATCAGTTTCATAAGTTGATTAGAATTTGTTTGTTTGTTTTTTGAAATAAGGTTGCCCAATGGGCTACGTGCGCTCTCACGACTCAAAATAATAGTTTTAATAAAATACTATAAATCTGCAAACTTGCGGTTGACCTATAAAAGTGCATTGGATTAAGGGCAACCACCGTTGTGTGTGTAATGGTTGTTGCTAATTTCATGTTCTCACTGTGGTCAGCAATTCTTATTAAAGATGTCTATTGTCTGAACCTTGGGGGTCTTTTTACCCATTAAGTGGCATTCAGATTGAAACAAAAATCGATTATTCTTAAATATGAAAAAAACTAGTAAGTAACATAAATCGTTGTTGTTTGTTATTAAGCATAAAACTGGTGGGGTATCGAAACCCATTTTTTAGCAGCATAAGGGACGCAACATAAATTATGTTATTAAACAAAATTAACCTATTATTACCACGTACCATTTTACAAAATAATCAAAATTACATTTTAATATTATTAATAACTGATCCAATTTTTCTTCTAAAACGTTTACAAGTAATATAAGAAAGAAAAAGATGTAATAAAACTCTGAATTTAAAACTGACGCTTAATATGGTCTCTCTTTATAATTATCCAGCCTGGCATGGCTAAGCACGTAAGGCGTGTGACTCATAATCCGAGGGTCGCGGGTTCGCGCCCGTGTCGCACTAAACATGCTCGCCCTCCCAGCCGTGAGGGCGTATAATGTTACGGCCAATCCCAATATTCGTTGGTAAAAGAGTACCCCAAGAGTTGGCGGTGGGTGGTGATGACTACCTGCCTTTCCTCTAGTCTTACACTGCTAAATTAGGGACGGCTAGCACAGATAGCCCTCGAGTAGCTTTGTGCGAAATTCCAAAAACAAACAAACAAACTTTATAATTATCCCCTTATCTGAAAGTGTTTCTGGACTGGCAATGATATAAACCAGGTTTCAATGTTCGTGGTGGGTAGAGCAATGATATCCTACTGTGTAGCTTTCTGTTTAACTTCAAAAACAACATGTTGTCTTTTAAGATTTTTACGTTACGTTACGAATAGTATGCAACGTTTAACAAAATGTTTTAATTATTAAAATTACTAAAAGACTCTTTAAAATAGCTTAATGCTGCTTTTATTTTTCACAGAGAAAATCTTATACAAAAATTTCCATTTCTGATAGCTCAGCAATCAGTTTGAGGACTTACATTGCTGAAATGTAAGTTTTTATTCCTGTGCGGATACAATTAAGATACACCCTTGCGTAGATCTGTTTGTCTGTGGTTAAGCAACAAGCTACACTGGTTTCTGGCGTTGTAAATCCGCAGAAATACTGCTGAACCATTAGGGGCGTGCAAGTATATATTAAACAACAAACAAATTTTATTCCCACACATGATTCTCTAAGAATTTATCCACTCCAATAAATAAATTTAAGAATGGGTTATACTGATTTTGAAGAATTCCACCCGCATCACTAACGCCGGCGAGAGCAAACTGAATAAATAAAGCTAGACCTGCTACAGTAATAAACTGTATATCACATTCACAGTGTTTTTCGCTCACCCTAGTGAATCTATACTGTTTAGGCATAACTGAATAACACGTGACAAATTGAATGATTATTTACAAAGTTTTTCTACTTTAGTATTTGGAACGAGCTAGTAGCATTAATGCTCAAAACCTGTATAAATATAGATTCTCTATACTGAATTATAATAAACTAAAAATAGATATTATCTTTTAGTATTGAATTTTAAAGAGGGCGCTTAAGATATAAATACAAAGACATATCGTGATAATGTAGAAGAATGTTATTAGGTAAGAACCTGAGAAAGAAATCATATCCTTATGCATTAATAGTACTTTAATATTTGACTAGAAACATTAAGTAGGGAGCTAGTTGATAATTACTGTATCTGTTTGACATGTAGTTGAGCTGTGAATTAGTTTATTATTCCCAATTTTTTGTGCCTTAATGTAATGCTGGAATTAATGTTGACACAGACAAGTTGTTGTAACGCCATCTGTTAATTGGAGAAGTAAACATTTCAAGAAGTTTTTCTTTTCTCTGGTGCGTTGGTTATTTGCGACATGTTAAAAACATTTTTGTTTCATGTTAGTTGGTAAATTTTCTAACTTCATTAAAATGTTAAACTCAATACACTGTCGTTGTGCATGATATTGGTAAAAATCAAATAGGAAAAGTACTTTACATCAAGCTTTATTTACGTTATTAATAATAATTACATTGTGTTATTTATAGCATTATTTGTTAATTTTTATATTGTGGCCATAAAATAAATACAATAAGCAGATACATGTTTCAAGCTGTGTTATGAAAAAACTCGTCAAATATCTTGACACTTGGGCATAGTGTAACTTATTTTGTCTCCATGTTAGAATTAAGATTGTACTGGATTGTTGACTTAGGATAAAAGTACTGCATTTACAGTATTGCCAAGTTATAAAAGTATGGATGCAAGCCATTACTAATTAGTGATAGTAAGTAGATGTGATACTGACAGAAATTTCTTTAACTGATCCAAGCCTGTTGTGTAGCTGGATTAAGTTTAGTAAGTTTTGCTTGTAACACTAGAAACTCTTTATTTAAATATATTGAATTTATTTCAGTAATTCCCCCATAATATTAATGTTATAATGTAGCAAACTAATCTTAAGCCTAGGTATTCTTTTAGACATTTTGTGTGACTATATGTTTCTGATACTTGCAGATATTGATAAGAAATTTTCTACTTTTTATATTTTAGTTTGTATTAAATATGAAAATATTTCAGTTTACAGGAAATATGTTAATGTATTTACTAGTTTAATACAAAGCACAAAGAAATAAAAATGACTTAAATCTAAGACAGAGAGAAAAAGAAGTTCATTGAGACTAGCCTTCACTCTCCATACTATGTAATAAATCCAAATTAGATTAACACCTAATTCAACAAGATCTTAAAATATTTCAAGCTAAATGCATATAATAGCATGTAATTGTGTAATACTAACTGAAAATTATTTTACTTGATAGGAAGTATATATCTTGATTTACGAAACTTAAGCATGTAACCCTAATATTTAAGTTTTCTTAAATTTGTCTGTTTCATAATGCATATAGTCTATTCAAAGGAAATATCTCCAAATCTTTACTTGTTTGAACACCTAAATCAACTTGTTTCTAGTTCTTCTATGTTCCAAAACTAACCCATAAGGGTAGATTGGAGCACTGGATGAGTGCCCAGTATGTTGGTGTATTTGGCACATTTCTAGATATTGTTTTTAAAAGTTTAATTGTTCAATCAGTACTTTTAATTCTTCTGTATTCTGAAACTAATTTTCAAAGACAGTTTGACCCTCTGGAACACCATCCAATTGTCCAGTGGGCTGATGCAATTGACACATTCCTAGAAATTGATTTTAAATTTTATTTATCAGTCAGTAAGCAGCATATGCTTTGCATAGGCTGGTCTTTTAATGTCAACCATCTCTGATAAGTTTCTTGTAGTTTAAATTATTTGAACCACGTATAATTCTACTTGTCCATTTTTACATGATGATATACTTCCTTTTACAAGAAGATGAAGTCCTCATAGTTAATTCTGGATGAAGCTTCAACAGAGCTTTATTCCAAGTTTCAGTGATCACCTTTGTCTGAAAGTTAAATTCCTATAAACAGAACCAAGAATTCTTTATTTGTTTTTCCCTTGCTAGAACTAAATACTCATCACAAGTTATTTGAATATTATCAGAAATTACATCTACGTGATTTTCTATCTATGACAGAAATTACCTTTTGTCAATTACTTGTTTTTCAAATTGTCATGACCCAAATGTTTAACTTTACATTTTTTAATTTTAAAATTCATTTTCTGTATTATGGTGCACTAAGTAAAATTACCAGATCCTTTTAGATAACAGAAACATTCTCAGCAGAATTGGCTCTTCCTGCTCTCTAATGGCTCAGTGGTAAGTGTGAAAATTTAAAATACTAAAAATTAGGTTTCAGTACTTATGACTGACACAGCACAGATTGCCCATTATGTTGTTTTGTGCTTAAAATGTAATAAAAAATAAGCAGATTTTTTTAGTATTTTATTGCTTTCAAAAATTTATAAAATATTACTCTTCAAAAAGTGACTTAGTGATTCAAGTCACTGAAGTGTTGAGAAAAACCACACAGAGAACAGTTAATTGACCTTATTAACACTCTTATCAAAGGAGTTTTGAAATTTCTTATTTTTAACATTAACCAGGATGTCCATATTCAAAAAAATGTTTGAAGGATCTAAGAGAAGAAAACTGTTTCCAAACTTTTATTCATGGTTATCAGTCAAATGCAAAGCTTTTATGTGCTTTTTGAATAACAGGTTTCAAATCTTTGCCAACAGAAATTAGATATAGTAGACTTGTAGTTTTCTAAATATCCCTTTTTAATTTAAAAAAAAACTTATTTCATTGGCAACCTTCCAATCACTGAGAATTTTTATAGTTTTATAAATGGTATAAAAGGCCCAACTGGCAGTTTGCCAGTTTGTTTTTTTGTGAGGTTTAAGTTGTGTCAGGATCTATTGTGTTACTTTCAAGAAGTTTCTCACTTTTTTTTTTTTAACAGCTTTTCCATTAGCACAAATAAAACTATGAAAAATCCTTCATACTTACAAAGAAATTGGTCTTTTTGGGAATCAACCTCTCTTCCCCCTACAGTGGAAAACAGTATTGTACTAAAGAATGGTGTTATACACTTACTTACACTGTAAATCTCCCTTCAAAGATTAGCATTATTCTTGACTGTTTTTACATTTTATTGTAAATATTTGAAGTAACTTCAGTTTCTTCATTTTAAAACTTTAATTTACAGCAAACATTTAACACACAGAAAAAATCACAATTTCCATGCTTAAAGCTCAGAAGTAGCTCTTTCTGCCTGGTTAAGAATTATTTATACCTGTCAAACTCCAATATGTGTGTTTTCTTGTCACCAAACTATATATCTCTTTATAGCACCCTGAAGTTGGTTGCATATTTTCATCCTTATTTTCCTATGCACTATTCCACAGTTTGTTTTTAGTATACTTAGTTATACAGTCATCTGCTCTACTTCATCAACAGCCAGTTATTAAAATAAAGGGTGGTCGTTAGAAAAGCGGAAAATTTGAGGGTCAGATGAGATCATGAATAAAATGCGTGCTTACTCATTTCTATTTTGATTTCTTTACATCATGAATAAAATGCATGATTTTAATAATTTTGAGCATCTATGAGTGTAATATAACATATGCCTTTAAAAAAACTTTGTAAAAGTTATTCTTTGTAAAAATAAATAGCTGTTTGACAAATTTTCTGATTTTCTAGCGACCACCCTGTACATTTAAAATAATAACTTATTTTGATTTTTTTCTTGCTTCTTGACACTCAACATCCCATTCCACACATTAAATCTAGTATTTTCCTTCCTTCCAACAGCAATGTTGACTTGATTTTGTATTTATTTCCTTATTTCTATAATCTAATCCAAAATGCATCTTTTAGTGCAATGAATAATTAAAATAAACATCATCACAGATTATTTTGCCCTTCTATCTAAGGTTTGGAAAATAAGGCTTCATAGGTGTGAGTTTGGTTGTGAATTCTTCATAAGTTGTTTATAAATCAATAGTATGTCCATATTCTTTGAATATTGTTTTTTCTAATGTGGCTTTTAGTATTTGGAAAATTATTCAGTACTTGAAAACACAGTTGCTTGTTATGATTAGTGACTTGAGCTTTACACTTCTAATTCTTCTACATGTATTTGACCCAAAGAAAAAATGTAATGATTTTACACAACCATAATTGATTTTACTCTGACATGTGACTTAGAACAAAGCTGCCACTCATACATATAGATACTTTCAATTTTCCTGCAGAATTAGTAGGACTTAAATGTACTTAACATTGTACCTAGATGTTAAGGGCTCAGAATTTGTTCTTATGCTTCTTGTCTAATAGTGTATTGCTAGTTACATTTTAAAGGTGACTGTTCTTCTCAGTTTAATTTAGAACCAAATATAAGTTTTTAAATTTTAGATGTCATTTATTTGTCAAACACCTAAGAAAATGTAAACATAGAATGCTTTTATTTTCACTTATTATAACATTATTTTACACTTGTACTTTCCAAGTATGGTTTGTCCCATGAGCCTTCAAACATTTTTATATTTAAATAGTATGCAGTCAAACAAATGCATGTATGATGTTTTGTAACAGTAAGGAGAGTTAACTGCTTGTGACTTGGTAACTTAGTTCTTAAAAGTAACATTTCCAAACCACTAATATGAGAATGTAATTCTGGGTTCAAGCCTCATTAATAGCATATTGCTTTTCACCTATTTCTAATCATTACAATATTATGTCTTTGAAGAAAGAAACCTGTGAACCCTAATGTTGATTAATCTGTATTTTCATTTTTCAACAGCCCTGTGCATGCATAAATGATGAACAAAGTTCCACAGTCAATCCCCCAGAATCCAAGGCAGAAAGTTCAAGGAAATGTAGAAAATAAAGAAACAACATCAGCAGTTAAAAATCACATAAGTTATAGTGGAGATGGAAAAAATATTACTTCACAGATATCAGATGTTACTAGCAATGGAGAAATGTCATTTTCTGTAGCAAAAAAAGAATCTTTGACCAACAATCAACTTTCAGAAAAATGTGAAATTAAAAGTCCACATACAACGTCTAGTGAGGAATTAGAAAAAAATAATGGATCAGTTTCACATTCTGAGAGCTCTGCACGTTTGAATTCATTAACAGTTGGGACCAGCCAATCAAAGAGTAAGTCATCTGAGGAAAACCTGTCTTTGATTTCTACATCTAAAAAAGTTGCAGGAAAAAGGAAGAGAGAAATTATGGTAGCTCAAAGGTCTTCATCCCGACAAATTAAGAGGAAAAGTTTTGATGATGAAAATTCAACTGCTTCTTTATACAAACATCACAGGAAATGTGACAAGGCAGGATGTGATGCTGAAATTCCTATTTGTTTTGCTTCTGCTGCCAGAAGGTACATTAAAGTAGTCTCTTGTTAGTTCATGTTGTAACAGAAATGGTTCATGTATACATCTTTATTGTGACTTGTAAGAATCTGTGGTTTAAGTATATGGTGTTATAAAGCAATACTGTGTGTTCAACGTGTAATGAATCTTAGCTCGCACATCAGTAGTTTATTAAAAGTTGGGTTTTAATCATTTCTTTTCATGTAGAAACATTTAAATTCTCTATTATTATGAACTAAATGATATACACTACAAAAGCATTTTATTTGCTTCATGTAAAATGTATTTTCTTGCAAGCAAAATGTAGTAGACTGAACATTTTTTTAGCTTCATTCTTGTTAGCATTAATGTGATTTATCTTCAAGCTGGCCCGACATGGCTAGGTGGTTAAGGTGCTCGAGTTGTAATCTGAGGGTTGCAGGTTTGAATCCCCAACCCACCAGACCTGCTTATAGTTTCAGTTATGGGGGAATTATGTAATAGTCAATCCCATTATTTGTTGGTAAAAGAGTAGTCCAAAAGTTTGCAGTGGGTGGTGATGACTAGTTGCCTTCTCTTTAGTTTTACACTTCTAAATTAAGGAAGGCTAGTGCAGATAGCTCTCATGTAGCTTTGTACAAAATTCAAAAACAATCAATCTTCAAACATAAAATGAATGGTGATATGTATACAAAGCTTAGCAAATAAAACAGCAACTCTAGTAGGCTTACAGTAGCTGTTGAGCAAACATGTATGAATGCTACTAACTAACCTTAAGATATAAAATAATTTTTAAAACAAAAGTACCATAGTTCCAATATATTGGAATTAATTGAAAAATTGGAAGGATGAATAAATGTGATTAGTGAAAATCAACAATTGTTTTCTCTTATCATGCATCTTTAAAAGGTAATCAAATGTTATTTTTCAGATCTAGAAATAATTTTATTAGCTATGTTTTTTATGTTGTAATTTAGATGTTAGCTAGAGCATACAAGAGGTATGTCACATAATGATCTGCAAGTCCTAAAATGTTCAGGAGTATTAATGTTTGAGAGGCTTTGTGAAATATTTAAAATAATGATTAGGCTATAAATACAGGTGAGTCAATCAGGTGTTTTTTGTAGTGTAGTGCAGATAGCATAACCATAAACATAAGCCTACAGCAAGTTACAAAGTGTATAAGCAAATTAAGAAATGTTACACAAGAGATAATTAAACTAATTTATCGTTGTCATATGAACTGGATGTTGAATAATTTTCACCAAATAATTTAAAAGAAAGTGTCAGTGTTAAAACAATGTTACAATATTTGTGCCAGAAGTGGGGTTATTTTGGTGAAAATATAACTTCATATGTAAAGGTGGGAACATCAAATCAAGGATTGAAAATGAAGCTTTGAGATGAAATTATTAAGACAAGCTTTATGAGGAGAAGACAGAAAACTAAAAAAAAAAAGACCAGAAAAAATGTGACAGAAAATTAAAAGAAAACAAAGTTAAGAATACTTTTTTTTTACAGGAAATTAAGAGAAAATCAATTGGGAAGAAATTCATGAGGAGAGATGTGCTATTTAAGGTGTAACTAAAAAATAATGACAATACTATTGCTAAGAAGTTTGAAGATATACAGAAACACATCAATAAGTTAAAGGGAGGTTCTGATGAAGCAAGAACAACATCAGTTGGGTAGAAAATAAGAATAATACAGCTTGAAAATGAACAGTTATATTCAAAGGTTAAGCTAGTTACATACACCTCTTTCTGTATTCACTCATTTCAGCCTAGAATACCATCAACTATCGACTATAAAATACAGACTAAGAGAATATATTTATGCTACACATATTATTACTAGAACTATACCGTCTGATGCTGAAGGATTTTTCTGAACTTTAAGACATGACACTCCCAGATGTTCCAGAATTTAGCAGGCCAGTTCAATATTGGCTACTAGAGAAACTGACATAAGATGAGGATAAATTACTATTGGAGTCATAACAAGCTCAATTTGAAATCATTTCCAAAGTAAACAGTTGGAGTAATGAACAAAAAGACACCCATCTGTCAGATAGAAAGACAACATTAACAACATTAAGTAGCCTTCCAGCCAAAAACCACAACTATTGAACTTTGATATCTACCTTATCCAACAAGCTTGAAGAATTGCATCAAAAAGAAATATCCAAAGCAAAATTCTAAAATAGGGTACAGAGGAAATAACAGGTTTAAGCTTAACTTTTGCAAAACTTGCCCAATTACTTTATCCAGATGCATGATATGAAATGGTGCTTTGCTGGCACATGACCAACATACAGATTCCATAATAGATATAAATACTTGGTAACTCCTGTTTAGTGCTGTGTCTTTTAGTGTTTCCATTTTAAAGTGGTTTTCATACTAGGAAACTTTTTCAAGTAGCATAGCAGTTGCAATAGCAATTTTTGAAAAAGAAAATGAGGCTCTTTAATGCAGGTATACATCCATGAAATGTCATGTGTTTACCTCATGGTATCTTTGTTCTAGGCAGCTGCAGAAGCATGAGATGTGCCATATGCTTAGTTTGTTTCCTAGTTACATACATTTTTTTATGATCTATGTACTGGTGTGCTCTTATTTTCACATTTATTTAATGTTTTATATGCAGGAGTATACATGGTTCTGATGTTTTGTAAACTCCAATGTGTATGTTTCCTCTTCATTCAGATGTCACACTCCTTGAGTCTTTCTTCAGATGCTTTCTGGGTGTGACTCATCTGGGTTACTCCTACAGCAGTCCTTCCTCTGGGTTAATGTTGGATCTAGCTGTTTTGTGAGTGGATTTAAGTTTTTATATCAGAAGTTAATAGTTTCATAAACCATAAATATATATCTGATAGTTTCATACTTTATCTCACACTTCCCACCTGTCTACTTCTAATCTTTTTTTTCTCCATATCTAATCTCAAAATAAAGATGAGTTCTACTGCATGGATAGATTCAGCTGCAGTAAGAATGTGGTTACATGCGTATTTGCATTCTACATTACAGCTATACCATGTAGAAATTAGTGGACGTATTAAGGCTAGTGGTGGGCAAAAATTTTGTACACATTGAGAGCTGTACAAATCAACAAAAATTGTTTTGTGAGAGGAGGTAGATATCTAATGGAAATATATTTTAGCTTAAAAAATATTAACAGTAAGCAGATGGTGGAAGGAGCCCTACACCATTAATGATGAACTATACAGAATTGAGAAGAATATGCAATCCAAAACAAAGATCATCTACTGTGATTGCATTTAAAAGTACAGTTGAGTGAATACAACCTCCACAGAAGAAATAGTTATCAGAAACTCACCCTCCAATAGGACCCCATAGTTTCTGTCAAGACTACTTGCAAAGTATCATTGAGGATGAAATTACCAATGGATTCATTCATCCACCTACCATAGATTAAATCATTTAGTGATAACAAACAAAATTCCATCTTGTATGTATATCAGAAGTGGAAATTACCAAGATTTATTTGCAATCGAGGAAGTAGAAAAGTGCTATAAACTGTATTTTTAATTTTGTGATTTGGATGTTAGTTTGAGAATGTGTCATGTGTCTGACAATATTTGAGGAATATTAATGAATGAGAGGGTTTGTGAAATACCAAGTAAGGTTGCAGTGAAATGTTGCTTACATACATTCACACAATACACTAACATCTACTCTGGAGAAAATGTTACCAAAATAAACAATAAAAAACATTTTGTAAATATAAAATGATGTAGGGATAACAGTGTAAAAAAAAAAAAATGCAAACAAGAACATAAAGATGATGCAGCTGTTTATAGATCATCCCTACATGATTTTTAAAGGCCTTTGATAAGCTTGGCTCCCACAATTAACCACCCTATGCCTTTTCACATTTTTTCATGGTTGAAGCTGGATGTAGCCAGTGGAATAGTTTTCTGAGCAAACAGAGAAACAGACTAAATGTTGAAAAAAAACATTGGGATTTGAAACTGAAACCACAAGCTTTTAATCCAATATTCATATGCTTATTAAAACCCATCAGGCACATCCATATCATTAAAGAAAATGAAAACCTTGTTCTATTTTACATTTTATTTCCTAATAATTATATTATAATGAATAAAACTTCATTGTTTGTTGAAGTTTGTAGAATTTATAAAGTTTCATTTATATTTTATATTTGGGAATTGATGAGAAATTTTTCAAGTAGTTGACAACTTAAAATGTGAGATACTGATATACTGTAACATCAGTGTAATATAACTAAGAGTCTATAACTTATTTTCAAGGCAACCAAGTTGAGTTAAAATGTCTTGATTATTACAGACTCTTGAAACCATTATGTACTTGTGCATTTTACAGTGTAACTTTAATAAATTTTGATACTGAAAGTCATATAGGGATGATCTATGTAAAGCTGTATCATTCCTTTATTAAAACTAATTTGTCATTGATTGCTAAGTAAACAGGACAAGAAATTATTTTCTTTTGAGAGAATGGTGTCATTAGCTAACAACATTGGATATGTATAAAATAATAATTTTGGGTGTAATTTTAAGTAGTTTACATTCTCCTGATTGAAGAACTAATGCATGAAAACTTAATTCAAAATCAAGTTGGTGGAAACCATTTAACAAGTCAATTCTGACAGTCTATTGGTGTTACTTTGCAATTTTCCAAAATAGCAGTACTATATGTATAATATTTTACAGCCTAGTATAAATATCCTACAACATTAGAAATGTTTTCTATCAATATTACATACAGACCCACTCAATATATTATTTGACAAGTATTTCCAAAAGTCAAACTGAACAATACTTCTGTCAAAAAAAAAAGTATATCTAGGCTTAAAATGCTCTAACGTGTTATTCCCTGTGTTAAAGTTTGCATATCTGACCTTTTCTTGGCACTGCTCAAACACACCATTCACTGGAAGATTTTCAAAGCTCCAACGATTTTAAACACCTGAAACAAATTGCATCTAGCTCTTTTTAACTGAAATTGTTTAAACTGGGTATCATTTTGCATGTAATGAGATAGTCTGTTGGTGTTATTTCCAGAATATTTTCAGTTTAGTAAGAGGAGTGGTTGAGTGATGTCTGGGGCACTTCAACAAACCATTTTGCCCTAAAATTCCAGTGGTTGGGTAGCCTTGTGATAACCTCCCATTGACAGTCATCTGGTCCTGTTGGGCTAGGGTCAACTGATTACCAGTGTTGAGTGTTCTCAGTGAATGTTTTAGGCATTGTGTCTGATACTGGTGTTTGGGAATAATGCTCATGAAGCCCTGGTGTTGCTGCAATTCCCGTGTTCGCATTATAGTGCTTCCTCTCATAAGGACTCGATGGTGGATATGGTCAATAAAAAAACAGCTATTTGATAAAGGATCGTGTCATTAAGACTCTGACTAACAATTTTGATCCTGTACCTCAATTTTTGATCTTGCATTCTTTGTTTTCTTTTTTTATTCAGAAGAGATTATAGTGGTTTGCTGATTCTCCAATATCAGTGAAGAAGCTACATTCTGAGGACATCTTGGTGGAAACACCTATTCCAGAACATAACAAAATCCTCCTGAATTCAAAGGCCATTGGTGATATACCGATTAAGGTCTACTCGTTATTTGGAATTTCTCACAAGGTGTTATTGTTGAGATAGATTTGAAGAACATCATTTAATCAGAGATTCTTTGCTGATTACTCCAGCCAAAGGGTTTTTGCAATATATTGTATCTCTACTCATAAAGAAGGAATTGTGTTGCATACCAGTGTTCTTATTTTGATGTTTACATCATTCATCTATCTGCCACTGTCAAGGCAGGTTATCTGAATTTTAATATCCAGCCATATATTCCCAACCCTTTCATATGTTTCCAATATTAGCAGTTCAGTCATTTGAAGGCATCTTGTCTTGGTTCTGTGATGTTGACTTTGTGATGGAAAAGACAATGATGCCTACAAGTGTCAACTGGACTCTTGTTGCATTAATTGTGGTGGTTCTTACCCCTTTTACTGTCATTCTCGCCCTAAGGGGATAGGGGAGATAAAAACACGGTGTTTAAAAACTATTAACAATATTACTTATTACAACTTAGAAGTTGTTCTTCTCTACTCCATCATGGATATATAATGCTGCACTAAATTCCACTGCTACTATAGATCTGCAGAAAGAGCTATCTGTGCCTCTGTCAATCTTTTTTTCTTTTTTTTTTGCATCATGCAAAGGGTGGATAAACGAGTTGATAAATCAACATCTCCTGTCTCTGTCCTCACCATTGCTTCCAGTGACTGCCAAGGTCCATCTTTTTCTGCTCCAGCTTCAAGTGTCTGCTTGAGTCTATGTTCTTTGGTCCTGAGATTCAGAATAATTATTTATTAACACCCTCAGTTATTGAAATCTGCTAATGATGGATATCTGCTCACTTGACCCAGGATAGGATCCACGGGGATTGACAGACCTTATAGTAAAGACAAACAGCATGGTCATAAACAGAAGGGTTCTCTGTCCTATTCTCCCTAACCAAAATAACAATGGCATCTTTGAAACGGTGAAACTGTCAAGGATTTCTTTCTAATTTGGATGACATTAAGGTCTTGGTTGATTTCTTTCATCCTGTGTGTGTATGTGTCTCTGCTTACAAGAAACATTCCTGAAACTTTCCAATACTGTTCCTTTCAGCAGTTTTCTTTACACCTGAATGACAGATTGTGTGATGGCAAGTTAATGGAGGGTGATACTGTTGATCAGCCAGCACATACCCACCTTGCCTGTTCCACTAAATATACCCTTGAAGGCCATAACACACTGTATCTCCTTGAGTCATATTATGACTGTTTGTTTTCTCTACCTGTCTCGTAGACAAAGTTATGACCAGTCAGACCTCAGTGCTCTTATAAAGCAGTTTCCATTTCCCTTTTTTCTTCTTGGAAGACTTTAATGGATAGAGTCTCCTTTAGGGTGGTGCTGATACTGGTGGGAGGGTTCATGTTGTAGAGCATGTGCTTTCAGATCACAACCGTTTTCTCTTCAGTACTGAGTTCTTTACTTGTTTTTATGCACCTAGTCAATATTTTGCAACAGTTGTTTTATCTGTCTGCTACCTTTTTTTTGTGGTGTGTTGATAGTTAACCATGGGGAACTGATCATTTCCTTATCACTGCCATCCAATTTGAGTGCCACAGTGGAAGCTGGACCATGCTGACCTGACTCTCTTTTATCTTTCTTTCTTTCCCTCTCATAACTCAATCCTGCTATTTTTAGTCTTCCATCTATTGATAACTACATGGAGGCAGTAACTGATTGCATCATTCAAGGAGCTGTTCATTCTATACCCAAAGCCTCTATGTTTCCCATGATATTCATGGTGTCTACAGCCTGTCAACAGGCATGGAAAGCTCAAAAATGACATTACTTTCCAGCAGGCTCATGCCCATACTTTGCTAGTCAGAGATCAATCAGCATTTTGTGAAACCTCCATTCATGTGAGTTGCATGGTTATTTGCCAGTTTTATTTGCAATTTTTTATATGGCAAGTGATTGATTCCAAGTCCATTTGGGTGTGATTTTTTCTTGTTCTCTTACTTAAAAACCTGGAATCCCTCAAGGCTGTGTCTTGAGTGCCATGCTTTTCAGTATGCAGATCAATACTATTACTCAACAACTTTCTCCTATTGTTGCAAATAGTCTCTATGTCAACAACTTCCACATCTCACATCAGTCATTGAACATAAGATTTATTGAGCAACAGCCTCAAACTGCTTTCAGTTGCTTTTTGAAGTGGACCACTGCAAACAACTTTTACCTTTTCTTTCTCCAAAACTGTGTGCATGTACTTTTGCCACCAGCAGGGTTTGCACCCTAAGCTCAATCTCAGTGATGTTCATCCTGTGGGTTCTGAGGTAAAGTTCTTGGAGCTTATCTTTAACCATAAGCTTACTTTCATTTCTTACATCTTACTATATGTTGAGTGTACAAGGGCATTGAACATCCTTCATGTCCTCTCTTCCACCTGTTACAAAGCAGATCAATGTTCCATACACAAGTTCTATCATGCCCTTATTTGATCCATATTGGACTCTTTGTCTCTGGTTTGTGGTTCTGCCACTGTTTCTGCTTTGAAAATGTTGGACTCCACTCATTGTCTGGGGTTTTGGCTCTGCACAAGGGCTTTATGCACTTCTCCATTTCAGAGTTTATACATTGAGTCTCACAAACCTCCTCTTTCCCTCTGCATTATGCTAACAAGCTTCAATCCTAAGTGCAGCATCCTACCTGCAATTTCTTCTTTTGTCGTTAATATCCAAGCACAGCTGGTTAAATTGAGTCTGGAAATGGATGGCTTTGCTGTTCCCAGTGATTAGCTCATTTCATCATGGTTTATTACCATCCCCAAATGTGATCTTTCTTTGAGTCATCTGAAGAAGGCAGATACTTCCAATTGGAAATGCTGTCTTCTCTTTGCTAAACATCTTTGAAACCATTCTTCTATTCCCTTTTATACAGACCATTGAAAATCAAGTGACTCTATGGGTTCTATCATGATTTGTTATGGCTCAGTGGTTGCTCACAGGATCTCCTCTGAAGTATCTGTGTTTACTTTTGAGTTGTATGCCATTTTACTTGCCTTAGATCATAGCTATGCAATACACTGCTTTTACTGTTTAAACTAAATTTCAAAGTTTTCTACTGCCCCAAAATTGTTTCACCCAGTTTTCGGTATTTAAAAATGACTGAGCCATTTCACTTTATCTTCTGTTTTCATAATTTTTCTGGAAATCTGACCACATCAGTATTTGTAGGAATTAGCTCACTAACATTTTATTTGAATCCCCTCTGGTGCCATCACAACTATGACTGTCCCATATGTGGACAACAGTCCTCTGTTCAAGGCTCTTTGTGCCAGTTGGCAGTTGGTTTGGAATGAACAGTGTCATAACAAGCTTTTTCAGATTAAACCTGTTGTTGCTCTCTGGTCATTTATCTCTGTAAAGAATGGAAGGAGGAAGTTGATTTGGCTACGCTATGCATGGTTACACTTTTTAACTTGTTTTCTTTTATCTGGTGCTGACCCACCAGTGTGTAGCCTTTGTGACACTCAAGTCACAATATCCCATGTTCTACTCTCATGCTGTCATAGCAACCAGGAGCAGTAGCATCATTTTTGATATTACATTCTATGACTTTACCCAACATTGTATGGTGTCATTGGCAATGGTGCAACACTGTTCAGCTTGATTGTGTTTTTAGGTTTTTGCAGGTTATAGGCCTTTTACTTCTATGTAAGTGTTTTTACCTGATTTTTTTAGCTTTCTTTAGGTTTTAACTTTATTTATTTTTACATTTTATAATCTTCTACTTTTGATATTTTTACTGATTTAGTTCATTTACTTTGTCATAAAATGTCAAATAACTAAACCTAGCCACTTTATTTTGACATCACTCACTGTGATGACTTTTATGTATCAACTAATATTGATAAATGTACAACAAATAAGATATTGTGATACACATAATAAATGTATTAAATTGTTTTGAATGTATACATGTACTGTTTAAAAATTTGAGTGGATACAACCTATCTTTAAAGTGCAGGTGTTATTGATAAAATTCTACTTAAGCTCAGCCCTTATTTCTATTGAAGTATAACTGCCACACTTTTATTTTATATTTACCATTTACTTTTGAATTGATTATTTTTTTAAGTTTCAATAAATAACTTTAGTTTCTGTGTACTCTAGTTGTGCTGGCAGTGGGTATACTTCTCGATGGTATCACTTATCACCTGGGGAACACTACTGTAATGAATGCTTTGAATTTTTTTATCGCAGGTAAGAATGATGAAGATTTCCTTTTCTCAAATTTTTTTATAATAAATGAAATTGAATAGAAAAGAAATTACTCTTCCATAAATATGTAATATTTTGATGATAATTTCACACAAATGAAATCATGAATATACTTTAAAGGACTGTTTCTGGTTTGTAAAATTGAATGAGAAAAGACATTTAACAATTCTTGCTGTTTAGTG
Organism: Carcinoscorpius rotundicauda; assembly: GCA_011833715.1. Classification (NCBI taxonomy): domain Eukaryota; kingdom Metazoa; phylum Arthropoda; class Merostomata; order Xiphosura; family Limulidae; genus Carcinoscorpius; species Carcinoscorpius rotundicauda. The sequence continues at coordinate 50,758,629 of CM022396.1, read as the reverse complement.
TTGAAAGGCAGTAAAATATTATACTGAGTATATGTACATATTACTTGAGCCATTGAAGCTGTGTATTTTGTTTTTGTTTCAGTCATAAAGATGGATATAATCGCTTCACGAATTGGAAAAAGAAGTGGTCTGCTAATGGAAGAACAGAAGCAACACTGAAATTCTTCATGGTTGATCAGATGCTTCCTTATTGGGTGCAATGTACCTTACCTGAATGTGGGAAGTGGCGTCAACTACCAAGAGATGTGGAGCTGACTTCTAACATGATAAATAATTTTCAATGCAAGTTTGCAGGTCAAAAGGTGAGAAGTTCATACAAGTCTTTAGATAAAAATTTAAATTTTAACAAAGTAAAGTTTTAAACTTTCTGAATTACAACATTGTGTTTTTATATACACATATATGTCATGTTACAATTAATTTAGGTTTAAGTGATAATTAGTAACTTGTCCAAGTACAGTCAGTTTCACTGCAAGAATCTAGAGATTCTTAGAGCTTCTCTGCTTTTATTGTGGTGTATCTCCTTAACTCACTTTTCATTACATGTAACATTCATTGTGTATTTGTAAGCAAATATCATACAGTAAGTTAATTTTCTGATTTGCAGATAAAATATGTAATTCACAGAGGGTGTGTGTGTGTATGATTAATACATTTTCTGTTTTAGAAGACTAATATAAGATGAATTTTTATGGTAAATAAATTCAATTTTAGTGCTTTGTTTAACCACTAAATAATACCAGCTGGGGTACCTGTACCCTAGATGTAAGTTATGTAAATTCACGATTAATGAAAGGTTATCTTAGGACATGAAAAATTGTTTCCTTTATACATAATTTAAAAAAATCACCATAAAAACAGCAAAACACGAATTGTGAAACTAAATTTGCATGAGGAAATACATGCCAAATTTGATGAAGATCCATCAACATGGGCAAAAACACTCATAAAAATTGCAAAATACAAAATTTTGTATTTTCCCATGGACCTAATGAACCTCCATAACAACTTTGTGAATTTTACAATGACCAAACAGGGTCAGAATGTTGTTCGCTCCTCTACGTAAAAAATTTTCTCAATCCAAATGAGCCATTTTTACATGTATATTTTTCTCTAAAAATGAGTTTTCTCTACATCACTAATTTTGGTGAAGATCCATCCATATCCTGCGAATTATTTACATTGAACACACCACAGAAAGCACTATTATATTTATATAAGTGGCACCAGTGCATTAGTTCAGCATGTGACATATTCATGACATCACATCTACACTCCTGAGAATGCAGAAAAATAATTTTCTCTGTGATGGGAAGCAGATGCAAAACAGGAAAACTATTGCAAATCTACATGCACACTGGATAAATAGTTTACAAAGTTGGAGGTTGCACATTGCATAATAAAGTTTTTCCAGTATTATATTACCAACAGCTTCATTATGGTATAATTAATATCTATGAAGAGGTTACATGGAAAAAAGTTGATCAGTTGACTCAACCTAATTGGACATCAGTATCATGACACTGAAATGAGTTATTTGTTATACATATGATTTGTCTACATTTCACACACATATTTCATTGTTGTACAATTTTTAATTAACTCAAAACTTCAATCTGTAATAATTACTATGTACATTTTTCTTTACTTTTATTGGTGAAAATGTAAGCCAACTTTCAGATATTTTGAGAGAAGTAAGACAAGTGTAAATCACTTTTGCATGTAAAGCATTTATTAAAGCACAACCAAAATGTAATGTGACCTTAAAGTTCTTTGTCAAAACTAGTTTCCTTTAATTGAAGCATTATTTTCTTTATGCTTTATACTGATAAAAACAACTGAGTAATTGCATTTGTTTTTTTATTCTTAAACTCTTAGATATATCTCACATTCTTGTAACTTAAAATTCATTTGCTCAAATAAATTTTTAATTAATTATGCAAATTTGTGTGTGTGTGTGTGTGAAGTAGAAAGATAACCTTCCCTTGGGATAACAAGAGATAAAAAAAAAAATACTAGATTCCCTGTTAGATACTGCATAAAGAAGTAACAGTCTTTAGAGATAGTGTAATAAACTTTCATCTATCTGGTTTTTTTATCCAGAAGGACGAGAAAGCCTGTTTGGTGGAGGAAGATCAGGTAAAATGTTACACTGTAAATTATTATGTCAGTTGTATTCACCCATCATTAATTATATGTTAAGAAATATTTATAAATTTAATGCTTTCCCACATGTACCTGTTTTCCTTTTCTCTTTAACTTGCTTTCCCTCTTTGATGATAGCCACTAATAATTAGCATTAACTTCTGGTTATGCTATGCTACTAATTTAGAGCAAAGCTAAAATCCAGCTTTCAATGAGTGTAGCTAATTAAATAATTAAATATACTTTCTTTATGTTCTTACATAAAAAGATATTCCAGTGTATTTTTTCATCAAGTTGGTATCTTTGCTGTTAGTGATATTTTCTGAGGTAATTTGAAACCTAACATTATTATAATTTTTTTTTTACTCCAAAGTTTTCAAATTAAAATGTGTGGTATCGAAGCATTAAACAGAATGAAACTTTTGAGAGGAAGAATATAAAATTAATGCTCTGTATTTCTCCTGGTATTACCATTGACTTGTGTATGTATGCTTTATTCTTGTGCTTAATTGCACATATTTGCATATTCAGGTCCATTAATTGTTGTCATTACTCACAGGTGTCTCTGTGCAGCAATTACAACTTAAAGAAATATAAAAGTAAAATTTAGTATGTTTATAGATTTATTTTTATGTGTAAGTTCTTCAAGGGAATAAGGGAATGTTAATAAAATAATATACAAATTAATGAAGTTTTGTGATGAAATTATATGCTCAGAATTTTATGCTACCGATTATTATATATATATGCAAAGAACTACAAAGTATATACATAACTAGTTATGTTTGGTCACAAATCTGTGTCTTTACGTACAGGAATATTTACTTAAATTTAAGGTCATATTTTCCTTTTTCTTAATTAATACTAAAGCAAATTTTGCATACAAATATATTTATTACTAGAAGTGCTGTTTTCATGGTTTATTTGCTTCCATTGCATTATGAATGCATGACTGGAATAGAAGTATAAGAATAGCAGAGGATGTTTGAGTAAATTTCTGTAGTGTGTGAAATGAGAGTATTAATTTTGTGCAATGCTTGTGAATTGTACTGTTTTAATAACCATGTTTTCTATAAAATATAAAATTTGATACGGTAAATAAAATTAATTTAAGCACTTTTTCACATTTTATTTTGTCTGTAGAATACATATTATTCATAATAGTGACTTTATGTCTTGTACTTGTTAGTTACATAAATGTTGTCCTGTCGTAGTGTTATTTATTTCATTATTAAGTTCACTGTGCCTCTGTGATAGTTAATATTTGTGCATGTTTGTCTCCAGAGAATTAATCAGGTGTTTACCCTAGACTGGTTAGCTTCTTTAACCCACCCAGCCTTGCTCCACAACTCTCCTGCTGCAGATTTTCTTCATAGGTATTATCCAGATGGGGTGGGTTTAAGCCCCACATGTAGCAGGTGCAAGGTTGTAGGTAGGTGCAACTTCTTTCCTCTTTCATTTGTAAAAAAGAAAAAGTTAAATCTAATAAACTGCTTATATAAGATCTTTCAGTATGTCAAAGAATTTTAACCTGTATATATCTTGTTTTTGTTGGTTAATTTTTTGTGTTTAGTTTGTACATTAACACATAGATGACACTCAAGATTCAACATTGAATTAACCACACTGTTTTGCTCATTTAACTTTTAACATAACTCAGTTAATTTACAGTTTCACCAGAAAGCTTAAATATTAGGAATATCTGTTCGATTTTGAACAGTTGCTGCAACAGTTGTATGAGCAAACTACTGGGTGAGAAAGCAGTAAATCTTTCAACAATATAAGAAGTCAAGTAAGTGGCATTGTTTTAACATGTTTTAATTATTACAGATCTGTAAGAAAACACATATATAATAAACAAGGAAGAATTTTAAGCAATAAAAAGGTTAAGAAACAGTCATTATTTTAAATAAAACTCATTGTTAATAAAATTGATCTTAAACAATAATTATAAATTTGTGTAACCGACTAAAAACACAGTTAAAGCTAAAAGAGGTAAGGTAGAAAGATTTTTTTAATTAGGAAAGGATAATTCTGATAAAATATCCTACCTTCTCTCGCATAATAGCTTTTTTTGACTATTGCTGTCTTCTGTTAGCACAAATTTTCAACACACCACTAGCCTTCCACCACCTGCTTCTGTATATCCCCATGCACCAGCTCTTGACAAATAGGACCTCAACACCATTCCTGTTGTAACTAATGTCCTCTTCACATGTATCCTAATTAATCACTTCTCAATTAGCAGTAGCACTGTACAGACATGCTTGTTTTTGCTCAGGAATTTGTCAGTGTTTTCAGTTATAAAACTGTTGTTTTTTGTCCTTTTTACTAGTTTCAATTTTATGACTTTGGTTTTGTGTAAGTTTGCTTTTTTACAAATTTTTCTCTCTTCGGGAACCTTTTTCCTTTTGTGCAAGTGGTGCCTGATCAAGTATACTTTTATTTTTGAAAAATCCACACTGTCCATTGTATGATCATACTAGTTGTCAGTTATATTGTAGCCCTTTCTTTTGTAGACTTGATGTACAATTCCAGTTGCTATCCAGTGTTGGTTTTGTGTCTGTCGTTTTGATAACTGTAACTAAATTGTTTTGTTGTAGGTTTGTGTTAGGAACATTCTGGAGATGAAGTATTCTGTAGGACTGCTATTTGTTCTCTCTTGTGGTATTTTATTTCATAAGTATGTTCCTTCCAGACCATATACTCATGGACTAGCATGACAGACAGAGATTGCTGCTCCATGGCATTTAGATTTTTCTACTCTGGACCTTTTGTACAATTCCAGATGCTGCCTAGTGTTGCTTGATTGACCCCATCACTGTAGTCACTCTGCTTTTCAGCAGAGTTTAGCAATTGTCTATTGCACTGTCTCTGATGATGCAGTCCTCTGGACACTCCCATGCATTTTTCTCCCTATTTTTCTCATTGAGTATGAGAGTGTTTACTACTTACCAGTTCCCATCCACTGGGGTGGTAGACTATAGAGACTTGTCCTCTTGAGGGATTAGCTGCATCACTAAATTGAGAGTAGAGCAGTGACATTCTGCAGATGTTGCTGGCATATAGATAGCACTTCCTACTGCAGTCCTGATGTACAATTCTGTATGCTGCCAGGTTTTGGTTGGAACAGTCTACCATGTCATTAGTAAATAAACACACACACACACACACACACACACACACACCTCTATAACTTCAGTTTGCTTGTCAGACTGAGACAACTCTTCTTCCCTACCATCCTCCAGATGTACATTCCTGGTGAACCCAGTGTTGGTTGGTTGATAGGCCAGCTAAGTAAGTCTTCACATGTGTGCTGGCTGGTTTCTCCCTTTTGATTTTGGACTGGAGTTGAACCTCATCAGTCCATCTTACTATCATCTACTACATGTTAGTTTTTGGCAGATTTGGTGTTGGTTGTAAGTGGATGAAGTACATTTTTCTGCTTGTGCATGGCCAAATATCTTCCTCTTACCATGGACTGGAGATGTCTTTCTGCTTTTATAACATCTACTGGATGTCAGTTTGTTGGTTGGAAATTGTTGCAAATGGTCAGAAATCTTGGTACAGAAGCTAGTGTTACCTACCAATTCCCATTTCAAAGTGAAGAGGCAGATGTTCTTCAACCTATTGCAGATCTGATTTACCATTCCAGATACCACTTGGTGTTAGTTGAGATCGAACTATCACTGTGGTCTACCACACCCCTGAGACCCATTCATTGATTGTACATATTCTGGGATTTATTCACTTTTCTGACTTCTATGTTAACAACACAGTCCCAAAAGTGAAAAGTATACCTGGATCAGATTTTGTGGCATTTTCTACTAAAGTGACTTTTTTTCTCCTTTGATTTCTCACCTCTTTGTCTTTCTTTGGATGCTTCATAAACAGGAATCTTTTTTTCATCAGCCCTTCACCAGTTCAATGTGGGAATTTAGCTTGTTTGTGAGGAAGGTGAGATACTGTATCAGAAGTAAGCATCTTCCTACGATAAAAGTGTTTTTCCAATACTTGCATACCTCCTCTCACATTTCCCTCCCAGCCTTCCCACCTTCAGTGATATATGATGTATGTCTTCTGACTAGTCTCAAAGTGATTGATTAATGAATGCAGATGTGAGGGCTGATTATGATAGGAGAGGTGTTTTGCTGCTATTATTGGTTCATGATCATTTGCATGTGGATATGCAGAAGCAGGAGGTGGAAGGTTTATGGCATGTGTTGAACATTTGTGCTGCTAGAGGTCAGTGCTACTCCATAAAAGTTATTTTATGAGAAGAGGCATGTATCTTTTCTGAAATACATTTTCATGTAAGAAAATGCTAACTTTATTGACTTGTAATGAATATTATAAAATAAAAGTAACTGATTATCATTCTGGCATAGGCACATATGATCATAGAATAGCAGGTTTAAATTTGTTTTAGAACCACTGATTAGAAGTGGATATATTCAGAAAACCACTTTTGAAAACTCTCAAGAAATAACAGAAATTAAATTTCGTGATGGAATAAATTGTATTAGTTTTGATATAGTCCTTTTGTTTCAATAACATACAGTTAGATGAGACCATAAATTTACACATTGAACTTTTGTATCAAAATGACAATTAAGAAATTCTAAAGAATGTTTCAGAAACTTGAGTTTTTCCACTAAAGAATTTTTTTTTCTCTCTCTGTTCATTATGACTAATGGTGGTTTTGTGGGATGTAGATTAGCTCTTTCACTCACTAATTTCTTCTTGTGGCTACTTTCAAATTGAAAATGTCCTTAGTTTAAACCATTAATGAAACTATGGCAATACTTATTATCTTCAGAGAAACTGAACATTTTGAGAGTTTCAAAACTATTTTAGTAGTATACACAGACATCCCATTCTTAAATTCACTGTTCAGTATGCATTAAACATTTCATTATTGGTTGGATGGAATCCATCCAGCTCATAACTACAAAAGAATCTATAAGATTGTCAAAACTCGTAGTATAGTTAATGTATACATATGTTTACACAATTTTGCAGGTTATGGTAAACATCACAATGCTTTCATTAACAAAATATCAGGTTTTTCAATTAAGTATTAAGATTTTGTAATTAAAGATTTTTCTCATAAAAGTTTCTATTTCAAAATGTTTTACTATCCAACTTGCACAGTAATTTTCATTTTAAGATTAAAAATACTTTTATGCATGAGAAAATTTTTAAATTCTTTATGTGAAAATCTTTATAACTTCCATGTATTTATCAAATATTTTTTAAAGAAAAATCATTTATTTTATGTTATTTTTACTGATGAATTGGAATCTCTACATGTTTAGTAGATTTGGCCAATCTCATAATCACCATAAAAATTAAGAAATAAAAAAAAATTATACCTTTTTGTTTCCAATATGAATACAAATTGTAATTTGAAAGCTTAAATGTCATAACATTATTCATTTATATGTTTTTTTTTTATTATATTTGATCTTTCAGCCATATCTGGCTAACTTCATACAAGTTACAATGATGTACCACATGTGCACTAATGTTACCATATCCAAGAATATAAAAGTGACCTGTTTTGGTGGATTACTGTTTTATAAAATATAGTTACATTTCATTTATAACACATTATTCATATTTACCAATAAGTTTTAAACATTTTCTTGAAACATAGAACAGTGAACAAGAACTAAAGCAAACAATCATGTTTTCTAGTTATGACCTTTGTACTCAGTAGCTGCTTGTTGTAGGTTGCTAAACCTTAATATATTTTGCACATGGAAGATGTGAAACAAAATATGGTTTTATCTGTACATTTGAATAACCAAAATTTGTAAGTTTGTATATCAATACTGTAGAATTTCACTATGATTTATCATAGTATTTGGGTTTAAAAAAATATGAACTTTCAAATAGTTTTTTTCAAAAGGAGGAGATGATGCCATTACATTTGAAAATAGCTGAGAAAACCACTTGTGGGACATTCTGAGCTTTCAGTTGGCTAGTCACATATCTTTTGTGTGTGTGTGTGTGTGTGTGTGTAATATTAAGTGTCTATGGGGGACAGTTTTTTCAAAAATTGAAGAGGTGAGTGAGGCCACTGTGTTTGATTCTGTACATGAACAATATAAAAAAGGTAGGAGGTTCTTATTTTATATTCTAGCTTTTCATTATTGTTAATTTGAGTTTGTAAATCATACCGAACTATAGACTCTGTATTTTGACATTACAAACATCTAATTTGAACCAGTGCTGTATTCAGCATACCACATGACAAAAATCAGTATTTAGGTGTGTTGTTTTAAATATTTACTTTTAAATTAAGAAATTAAAGAATGTGTGATCTGAAAATTTGAATTATAATCAACAGCATGATACCAAACCTTAATGACATAAGTTCTTAAAATAGTTTAATAAAATTTTGAGTGGAAGTCAACAAATGCAAAGGCATGTCCATTGACCCACAACCCATTGTGATAGGGTTAGCGTAACCACTAAATTCCATTCCTGCTTCTGTACTTATAATTAAAAGGTAAATCTGAAAATGAAGGTGAGAAAAATTTTTAAGCTCAGAAATAGATTAGTCTCTTCAGATGTAAGAAATGTATGCCTACCTTTAACATTTTAAATGTGGTATATAAATATATAAATGTTTTTAGGTTATATAGCATCCACTACTATGTGGTTAATATATATTGAGCATGCAAACTTAAGATGCACATAATTTTCAAGTATTAAGAAACATGCTAAGTGAATGTCATGAACCTACAAGTAGAGGATATTTTAAGATCTTCATCTAACAGACTTAAAGTTGAACAAGCAAAACAGTGTGGTCTATTTACCATTTAACCTGTACTTCATGTTAAAAACATGTGAAATAAAAAATAGTGTGGTCTATTTAATGTATAATCTGTACTTCATGTTAAAATAATATGGAATAAGAATTATATAATTCTATATTTAAAATACAGTAATTTGAAGCCAACCAGTATTCTTTCATACAGTGTAATATTATTATTTGCATAGCTTCATTATAATAATTGGGGCATGGATAAGAACTGACTCATTTCATTATTATGAATGTTTTCTGTGATTACCAAGAAGTAATTATCTAGTGCTAAGAAATAATTGTGTAAATTAGCATGTTGCAATATTGGGTTTTTTTAAATAAGGTTACAGATGAAACTTACATTCTGGTTATTATATTTTGTTGACCTTGTTTTATGTTTTTATTTTACATCCCATTAGTGTTCCATTAATCGAAACTATGATTGTCGTGGACTTCAGGTAGCATTTACCTTTAATATTAGGCAAATTTACATGGTAAGGAAACACTATTAAACATTTCTTATAATCTTCAAGTTGAGCACAGAACAAAAGTATGATGTTGTAGTCTCTGAAATTACACTTTGTCACATATGTCATATGTATAATTAACATGACAGGGGTAAAGAAATACATAAACTGTGTTAACACCCTAACTTTACTTAAGAATTATAAAAATGTGAAAGTTCATACTCTTGCTCTTTGTGAACATTCTCAATGCTTGAATTAAAAACTTTTATAGCAAGATATGGGCAAGTAATTTAATTAATGCCTTCATGGTAATTAGACACATAATAGACAATTGGCAAAGATTTTTGAATTTTAATAAATTCAAGCTATGGTGTGCACTACATTTGATGCTAAAGTTTGGTTAAATAGTGGAGTTAAAGCTTATCACTGGAGTCATCAGTTTATTAACATGATAACTTCACCATTAAAGTCGTTATCAGCACGAAATTTGTCACACCTATCGATATCACAAAGACATTCACCAATTTCATATTACAAGTCTAATTACCATTAAAAGAGGTATTAATTAAAATTAATTGCTCATAGCTTTGTAAAGTTTTTAATTCAAACTATAAGAATGTTCTCAAAAAGCATGTGTATCTGTTATCACATTTATATCATTCCTGATTAAATTTATGATGTTAAAACAGTATTTCTTTATCCCTACTGTATTTGTTACACTTATGACATGTATAGCTTAAAGTATACTGTCAGAGATAGCATCATTATACTTTATTTTGTGCTCAACTTGAAGGTAATAAGAAATATTTAACAGTATTTTCTCAGTGTAAATTTGTCCAGTTTTAAGGGTCAGTCCTACTTTAAGACTTAACTGCTATACCATCAGAGTGAAATTTGTGGCAAAATAGACCATGTGACCTCTCACTTTCTTTGCCAGAATTATGTGCATATTTTGTGAGAAATCAAAGCAGATAGAATGCATGTAGCTTATTTCATGTACAGGGTGACCTATAAGTCCTTACCCATCCATTTTTCTTATGTATCCAGTGTATCTGTGTGCTGTCACTCATTCTTGCTGCATAATATTATGTGATGTCATCTTCTGTAAGACATTTTTCTCAACATAGCAGGGGATATTGTTCCAAATGCCAAGGTAACAGCTGCCCTCAACTCATCATTAGTATTATAATGTTGTTTAGACACAGTGTGGATGGGTAGGGACTTATGGGCCACCCTGCAGTGATGTAATACAGGTTGTGTAACATACAAATATTATAGATGATGATACAGTTGCAAAATCCTGGTCGTCATACAAAATTAAACATACAACATACTACATTTATTTTATTACATTTGAAAACCAGTGAAATTATTTTAGTAAATATATAACTCGAGTACTGATTTTGTTGTTAGAGCCTCTTTGATTTTGCTGTTAAGAACCTCTTTGATTTTGTTTGCTGGGTACAGTTTTTTTCAAGTGGTATTTATTAAGTCCTAAGGTAGGAGAAAATTTAACTTTTGAATTTAAGATAAAATAATAGTACTCAAATTGTAGTTTTATATATGATAGTTGTTTTGAAAATGCCATTCAAGTCTCCATAGAATTGAGAGATACTACCATAAACCACCGCCAAAATGAGGTCTGAATACGTCTGATGTTGATTAAAGCTTATACTCCCTACATATACTAATGTGTACTGTGCCAGTCTGTCATACAATCAGTAGTAGACCATAACCCTTCTCCAAAAGGAGAGTGACATACCTTCCAGGCACCGTACCTTCTTTGAGCACAACGTATATACCAAAAGTTTATTCTTTCCTTAGAACTCCTTGTGATTCAGTGTTTTATTTTAATTACAAATTATGTAGTTTCCATATGCATTATTTTAAACTTAATATTTGAGGTGTTTTCTTTCTATCTTACTAATTTTACTAATTTCAGTTTGATTTTCTGATACAAATTATCTTTTATTTATATTGACTTGATTTTATTCTGTTAATAAAATTACAATATTTAAGACACATTCCAGAATTTCAGATATGGTGCCTTTGGCAGAATTATTTTCCATTGTTGTTCACCCATTTAGTCACGTTTTGATAATTAACATAATTTTTCACTGTTACCTCACTTGTATTTTATGGACATGCCAGATTTTTTATTTAAAAAAGAAGAAACAGTAAACAGTTTCTTGGGTCGTCTTGACACTTGAAAACAGGGTCTTTGATTATTGTTTCAGTGGCCACTGAAAGCTTTCTGGTGGTCAATGATGTTACTGCTTTATGCACCTGATGGTTAGTTCCATTCTGATCTTGGATCTGGGTTTCCTGACCTCCTGCCTAATCATTCTTGTTGCTTTTGATTTTATTTAGCTGTTTTCTTTAATTTGTTTCTGTTTCTAATTCTACCATTCACAATAAGAAACAGACAACCTCACCTTCATCCTGTACTGATTTTATTACAGGTATATGACATTCTTTTTCTGTCGTAGTTTTGCTGATTCTTAGGTTCTGGCTCTATGAGTCTCCTCCTCCTTTTGACTACCTTTTCTCCATCTGCTGATATTTGTGTTCATGCTTTCACCTGCTTATCCCAGTTTCATACCATGTTCCAACTTTTTTCTTTCTTTTTTTTTATGAGTTTCAGTCCTTTTAGTCTCTTCTTCCAACTTATAATATTTTTCTTTTTTGTCTCTCTCTCTCCCAGACTTAATCTGTTTTCTTCATTTTGATTTTATTTGTCTATTCTACTTTAAATCCATGCTTTACCTTCATTTTAAGGCTCTATATTGCAACCACAACAGCTTCATTAGGGAAAATTGCACTTGCCCACTCAGTTTGTTCTATGTTTCTAGGATTTTCTTGGTCTTAGATATCTTACTTTCTGCTATTCTCTTCCCATGGTCTTATCTTAGGAACCTTTGTATGATACCATTTTTGTTTTTGTATAATGAAATTTGGGAGCATTCCTTTTATGTTGAAAAGTTGAGTTGTCCCTCAACTGCTCCTTGTCCTTTCACTACTTTTCAGTATCCTCCCTCTCACAGAGAAAATCATCACAAAGGTGACTTTTCTGGTGCAACCTCTCAATTACAGTTTCTTGGGAGCTTGCTTCTCCCACTTTATGGACCTTGCACACCTTTTAGCAGAAAACGTTTGAATAACACAGATGCTTTCCCTGTTTTTTACATAATCAGTCTCCTCTTTTCATCACAATTCCCTCAGATTTTTTGCACCTAGAGAAGGCAACATCTTCTCTTCAGATTATATGTACCATGGAACAGGCCTTCATTGCTGCTCATGGATTTTTCTTCTGTCCTTTTATCATTCCCATGAAGACAGAAAATTGGTCAACTATCATCCTTAAACCAATTTATTGTCATCTCTCAGTTCAGGATGAATGATTTTTTCAATATGAGATGAGTGCTCTCTCTCAAGCTTTGGATGATCAGTCATTGTGTTCAGATGCATTTCTTCACATTTTGATTTTTTCAACCACCTGTCCTTCTAATGGTTTGTTCACAATACTAGAATCTCTCAGTTCCAGGCCCTTCCTTTCAGTTTTTCAAATGAGTTGTAAGAGCATTTACATGAAGAATACATTCATTTGACTGGCATTTCCACTACTAGATGGTAACTGACTTCTTGCATCATTCAAGTAAACATACTCAACTTCAAACTCTTAAGGAGTAATTTCAAGTTGACAGATCAAGTTTCCTAACTCTGTCTTGGCTTCTATTCAGTATCTAATTATCTTTGAAGTAAATTTTTTCTCATTTTATTTGCAGAATAAGCATAGTTGTCTCCTTTACATCTTTAAGACATGAAGTTTCTTGCTCCCAAACTTCTCATGTTTTCTTCTGTTCTGGCACAAGAGCTTTTCCTTTTGGGGAATTCTGACTTGTTATAAGTCTCGTATTCCCTTTGAAAATATCCATATATATCCTCTCCAGTTACTACTCATTTTCATTGATTCATTCCAGTGCTAGCCACCAAGCAAGCAATACGTGCTGTTTAAGATGCCAGGACCTGTCTCGCCAGTGAGCCCACCAGTCTCCCCTGTTATCATCAACAGCCTACCTCCCACCCCTTCAAATAGCCACATTTATCACCCAGGCCAAGCCGGGTGCAACTATCGACCTGTCTAGGACTCGAATCTTTCATCATAGAGGTATCCTTATCCAGCACTCTACACCTGCAGATTTCTAATACTTAGGCTAACCATGGAATACTATACTAAACATCAGTTGTTCCCTCACAAAAAATTCAGTTAGCCTTTTCTCAGTGTTTCTTAGAGGCGTTCACCCGAGTATCGACCCAGAAGAAATCAAACAATCCGTGAAAATTAGACCCAAACCAGGCTACATTCAGTTCATTGTATTTTTTCTAAGCATACTAACTGGCTCACCCACTTCATCAAGATAGCAACAGTTTCAAAACAAAGTGCTGACTACATCTTGCACAATAGGTGTTTCTACCATATCTTCCATTTCAGTGTTGAAAGCCCACTTCATCCGCTCCACCCATCAACAGTCATAATACTCCCAGTATTATACTTTCAGTAGTCAAGTATTGATTCATTATTCAATCCAGATTCAATCAGGAATAAAATCTAAACATCCTCTTCCAGCTCCATATTGACACCCTCAACCTCCACCACCAGCAACATGTCTGGACTCACCAACAACAAATTCTGCAATACAACAGCTGTAATTTCAGGCACTACAACCTCAAGCCAGACACAAACCTCGTGATCTAAGACTGCAAATGCATCAGTTCAGACTGATCTCATGATTACAAACACTCAGAAGGTACAAACTAAGATTGCAAGAAGACACAAATCAGTCCAGACAACAAAAGAAGAACAAAACACCAAGGAAACACAGTCTGAATTCTCTTCAGTTCTGTGCTTTTCATGTGCTTGTGCAATTAATCTACTGCCCAATTACCCAGACCTTCCTTTTTCACCCACGAGTGTTTATCAGATCAACAAACTCCATTACCTGCAGTCCAGCTGAACAGTGAGGTGGACTCACCCTCCCTTTAACCCTTTCTCAATGACCAAACATGCAAGATGTTTTAGGGAAATAGCCCCTTACTTTGATTTGATCTATTACCCAGAATTTTCTTCTTCAAGTTAACTAAACAGGCACCAGCCAGTGAAAGTGGGTTTTCTTGGGGCTCTTCTGTTTCCCCTGCATCAAAACTGTGGCATCAGATTTATAGATCCCAGCTGCCCTGAAGGACCCAAAGTCATATATCAGTCATTGATTTTATGACATTCATGCACAGCAGGTACTTGGTGTCAGTTTTTCATCTGCTCATGATCTTGACTCTAATATCATTACCATCAGGATGATCTCATTTTACTTCATGTATTGATTTTTTTTTTCTTTTGGGCCACTTGATCAAACTCAAATCAAGAGTGGGGCAAAGAGAAAGTATGTTTCTGAGTACCCCTGGTTATCTCTATTTCTTTGGGGGATGGAGATCTTAAACTGAAACAACTGTCAGTAATTTGTTTGTTTTGATCTACCACAAAAATGTTTTCTGAGAGACAATGTTTATTTTTGTATCTCTCCTTACATTTATTAATATCTTACCATCATGATGCCTTAGTTAGTCTGACATGTCCATCAACATCCATTTTCCTCACTTTACATAGACTGATACTGTACACAGATACATCTGTTTAGGTGTGATACAGTTCTGGACAACTGCACCTTTTTTCTTAGGTATGGTCTCTTTTGGGCCCATGTCAAACACATTTAGTTGTCATTTAGTCATGTCCTTGGAGCTTTGAATGTGGCAACTTTGCTCTCCCAGTTTGTGCACCATGGACTTCCTTTGCAGAAAATGTTTCCATTGCACAGATGATTTCTTATGAGCATTTCATGTTTTTACACACTCAGTATTTTTTTTTTCATCTTTTCATCACCACTCTCTCATATTACTTTCATCTTTGATACCTAGACTGGAGATAGTTTAGAATTAGAAAACGAAGATCCCGAGAGTGAATGTCTCCATTATTTATTTATTTAAAATACAACATTAGAGTTTTATGAGTAAATCATAGAGTCTCATCTAGACTGAATCCTTCCCATTGAAAGGCTTTTTCATCTTCTGGTATTTCTTTGGATTGCTACCAACAAAGGGCAAGTACTTTAACCAAACTCTCCTTACCACCAAGTATCCACTTTTTGATCCCCTGCTCAGGACTTCAAAAATTTGTATCATCTTTCATTTTCAAAGACATTTCTTTTTTTTCGTCTAATTTATGGAAGATTTCACTCTGACATTTTTGCCTTGGATTCTACCTTCACTTTGTACCTTTAGGAACAGATTGATTCTATTTTCAGATTGCTCTTTACTTCTCAAGACATATACTACCCAAAAATATGACTGTATTTTCTCTCATCACACTTCATTACATTTCTTCTCTGTATAAGTGTTCCAGTTCTAATTGTATCTTTTGTTCTGCTTATGCATTTAGGTGGTACTTAACTTGTACTGCTCCATTTAGAGACAGTTGGCATTATCGTTTCTTACTGTTAAATTCCTTTTCTGTTTGAAACTCTTCTTCTTTCACTTTAATTGGTTTGGATGAATAACTCATTCAGCTAGTTTATTCATATGTGGGTGGTAACATGTTTTGATTTTTCACATCACCTTCCATTAGGTTTATCATCTTGCAGCTTATCTTGTTTTTAGCTATCAGTGTCCCCAAGATAAGATCTCACAGGTGGGAATGTGAATGATCCCAACACGTTTGTCTCACATTATGTAAACCATTTTGTGGTTCTGTTTGCCTCTGGTTTTAGTTTCCCTCCAGTTTACCATTTTACAATCTTCAGATAGACTGTTATTGTGGTTTATTTTTTGTTGTTGTTTTTTGCAATTCCAACAACAACATTATTACAATATAAACTGGAAGCAATGGAACCCACCACAGGACCAAAGTTGCTTTACAGGAAATTATTTTCTTTCCCAAAATTCACATTAAGTATGGTTATGAAATACAATTTTAAATGCATCTGCTGCTCTTTAATGTCCACTACTGAGATAGAATTTTTTGCAAGAATGCCTTAGCAGTATATACAGTTTGTACTTTGGAAAAACAAAATGATAACACTAGATGTGATCTTGCCCTTACACGTACCATCTCCTGCTGTCCTTATTTGCAGTAATCTATTATGCAGTTTGTCAGACCTTATATAGGAGAGATTAGTCTATGCATCACTCTAGGATTTTTCCCATCGTACAACTTCTTCCATCCAACTCATTCTAGTAGACTAGGGAAGAATCCTTATTTTCTCAGTCCAAGGTTAATAAAGGGCTTGATAGGGAGAGTTACTTTTAGAATTAATATAATCCCACTATTATTGAGCTTAGTGGATGCATGCCTCAATCAATAGTAGGGCTTAGATGATTGCTTAACAGTTTAGTATAATTCACCCCAGAAATCAGGCCATTTCTGGATGCTGTGTCTGCTAGTTGGGTTATGTTCATCCCTGCATCTTCCTGTTTTAGTAAGCATTTCTCTTGTACTGTACGGTTTGTTTTATTGCCTTAGCCATGTTACATTTATGTGATCAGCCAACTTTAGGAGATACACAGGTTAGTTAAGCAGTCTCTACATTTTCTTCACCTATATGACATTTTATCACTATGCAGGAGGTTTTAATTTAGTTGACAATACCTTTTACTTTAGCACCTCTCTTAGGCAAAGAATATTTCCACTAAATGATGCCATGCTAGATCCTCCCCCCCCACACACACACTCACATCCACCTAGTGAGCAATGTACTCCAAAACTTTTCCTTTTCTCTTGTGATGTTCTGAGGAATAAACTAATCTTTTATTTTTTTTATATACATCAATCTTTCCATTATTTTTTCAAGGTGGAATTTTAGCATTCAGTTCTGAGGAGAAGCAAGTAGCTTTTCTGAAGTTAACATTATCTCGACTTGAAAGAACCACCCATCATTCTTTCTTTTTTTTTTCTTCATTCAGAATGAGCATTTAGTATGCACAATGTGCTTAATGGAAGTACTGTACATGAAGGATTTGACCCTCCTGTTGGTGAAAAACTGTAGTCTAATGCTGGTTGCATCATGTGCTAGCACAGTACACAGTAATAAATTTCATTCAGAGTTTTGTGCATGAATAAAAATTTGTTATAGTGTCACTTAGGTAATAGCTCTCAGATCTGTTGGGAGGTATCTATATATAAGATACTCATTAATATAAGGAAAGTAACTTTTATTGATTAAGAACATTGCATAAATGATATTATGATCCGTAAAAGGGGTATTTTCTGTTTTTTTCAGATTTAATCAGTTATATTGTTAAGAAAAATCATTACAAAAAACAATTGTCTAATTAGAATTATTTCAAAAATTATTTAATTTTTACTTTGGAAATAATTGACCACTTAGCATTTAGTATAAAAACAATGGTTTTGTAATGATAGTCACATTAATTCTTCCAAAACTTGTGCATCCTGAATTGTATTTATAATTAGTCATTTTTGGATTAGTTCTTTAAAAGCATGTGAAAGAACATTATGTTATTCATTTCCCATGTTTTAAGTAAAAGCATGATAATCTGTTTGTGCAATGTGTGATATAAAATAATATTTGCATATTTCAAACAAAAAAAAACTTCATCTTTACACTTTTATCATCTAGTGTTGTTTTCTCACGTTTTGTGCAGTATGCAAAGAATCTCAAAGTGTGTTATCTTGTGTTAAAATTTTTTAAGAGACTAATACTAAGTACAAAAAGAATCATACTAATAAGGTTGAAATATTAGCTTGGTTCATTGTATAACATGTTTGAATTTCTTTTATCTTTGTCTAGAATTTTTTGTCTTATCCTATGAACCTTTGAACATACTAATTATGAATAGAAATAGAAATAAGCATATCTCAATTTATATATTTTGTACAGCATTTATACGTTGAAACATTAATATTAGAACAGTTTGGCTTTAACCCTTTTGTTTTCAAATGGTTAATGACTGACTAAAAATTATTTTTGATAAGATGACACTAATTTTTTACTTTTCTTATAGGATTTAAAAATAGAGAATCAAATCAATATCAAAATAAACAGTAATTAAGTGTAAAATTAATCTGAAAAGCAGCTTTTGCTAATATTGCTTAACTTCCTAAAGATAGAATTGTATGTCCATCATGCATGCTACTTAAAACCTATTTGTTATTTTGATACTCTCTTGCTTTCTGTATTTTATCTTACTGTTTTACCTTCTGTGTTTAAAAATCTACACAGGAAGAAAATTTTAAATACCTGTTTATCAGAAAACTAACTTGCAGAATATTTCAAAAATTAAAATATCCTGCATCTAGATCATATATTAAGGATGCTATTTTTTTAGTATTTTATATTCAGTGCTTGGTTTAGTATTTAAAAGTTATTTTTGTTGAAATTAAGTGAAAGCTTACAATGACTAAACCTGGTTTCAATTACCATGGTTGGCACAGCATTGATAGCTTATTGTGTAGCTTTGTGCAAAAAACAAACCAATAATCACATTAAGTAAAGGGAAAGACCTGGATCTATT
Source organism: Carcinoscorpius rotundicauda (assembly GCA_011833715.1). Taxonomy (NCBI): domain Eukaryota; kingdom Metazoa; phylum Arthropoda; class Merostomata; order Xiphosura; family Limulidae; genus Carcinoscorpius; species Carcinoscorpius rotundicauda. The sequence continues at coordinate 50,739,621 of CM022396.1, read as the reverse complement.
TTGTTAACTTTCTAGGTAGCTTTACTTAAACAAATTAGCTTAAATTATTCTTGTACTCTGTGGTAGTATTTTCTTACCTATGGCTATAATTTAATTTGTATATTTCATGATTAGGTCAATGCCATTCACACAGTAAAAACAGATAGGGTTTTCTCTTAGTGTCATCCCAAATTGAGAATGGAAAATTTTCATGCAATATTTGCTTTGTAAGTTATCTAAAAGTTAAAGGCATTCATTTGTATTACCATCTACATAATGTTATTTGAATTTTCATCAGTTAGATTACCTTCAGTATATTATAGAGTACCATATGCATTTTTATTAGTTACTTAAAATTCAGTCAGCAATGAAAGGGTTAATGTAGGAAAGTTTGTAATTTTGCATGAAAAACTTGTTGCTCTTTTAAAACATTGCACTATAGCTATTAATACTTGTAAAAAAAAATGTTATTAAAAAGTTGTGTAGTGTACATTTGAAACATTGTAACTTCCTATGCACCAACTATTAACCTCTCTCTGATAGTGGTTTCCCTTCCTAATGGCACTGATACTGGTGGCCACACGGAGTTCATAGGCCCCTCTACTTCTGACCGCACCTATTTAGATCTGAAACCACAAGGTCTGTCTTTTTTCACTGTGTCTGTGTCCTTATACAGTGTTGTTTCTGTTTCTGTTGATTCATACACCTCTTAGTTTCTTTCTTTCTCAGAGTTTTTATGTTTGTAGTAGCTTCTCTGTTTGCTCACATTTATGGCATTTATCTATGTTACATTTTCATGTTTTATGGCTGTTCCTTAGAAGTAATTTCAGTATGTTTAAGAAATTAAGTTTTCATTTTAATTATCAGGATACTGAGAGATATATTTGAACATAAAATTCGCTTCCTAAAAAAACTGTTTAGGTCTTGAAGTTTTTTTTTGAAATAGCCAGAATAAAATGAATTACACACACTTCATAGAAATATATTTTAATAAACAATTTTGTCATTATTTTGACCATTTGAATTTTTTTATGGTAGTTCTAATTTTAAGAATTCAAAAAATATGAGAAGGTTTATTCTCTTTCACTTTCAAGTTAATAAGTGCTGTATACACAATCCAATTATTGGTAAATATCTACTTTATTTTGATTTTTAAGATTTTCCTAATTTGTTTTATTAATTTTACTATCTGTTTTATTTCACCATCTGTTTGCAATTAGATTGAGCAAAATGTTTTTGCTTTTTTAATTTTTGTGTAACAAATGTATAAGAAATCAGAAAAAGTCCAACATTTGCCTGATTTTAGAAAGATTTTCAGAATTGAGATTATTAGAGGAAATAATTCTGGACTTATGATTGGATTTATCACCTAACAGTGTAAGGAGCTAAGTACAAATTTTCAAAAATTTAATTTGAAGTCTTATATTGAAAGTCACTGTAGGTTTTCTTTGCTACTTACTGTATATGGTTTCAATTTACATAATATTGCAGTTCATTCAGCTCAAAATAACTTTTTGCAGTATGTTACTTCTGATATCAGGACATACTATTATCCCAATGAGATTCAGTTGTAGTTATAAAAAGTTTGATATTTTCAGAAAATTTAGTATAGAATTAAACTGAAGTTTTCTAACACTTAGTGAGTTTAAATCAGAGAAGAGACAAAACACAATGTAAACAAAATTAAAAGAAGTTTTTATTTTAACCCAGCAGAAACAATCAAAGTAAAATAGTGTGCTTAATTGTAATAATTTCACCTAAGGTCAAACAATTATTCATGGGATTTATTCATTGGTAAAACCTGTATTAGAGAAGAAGTGTTGACTATAATTCTAAATTTTTTGCTATGTGTATATACATGAAATGTGCAGGCTTTAAGTAAAATGTACAGGTCCATTGTACACAAATAAAACAAGTGTGTTACTAAAGTATTTATGACCAAAATATATTTGTGAAATGATAATTTTAGCTAAGCTGGAATTCAAGATGATGTTAATGTAGAAAGACTAAAAATACTTTTGTACCTTGAATAATTTGTATAGCTGCTCGCGGTGAATTTCTGTACATGGTGATAGGACCTCCAAGAAAAAGTTTTGTACTTTCTTTTTGCCTTTTCTGGGATCTAAACATCCACCTACATGTTTGCAATGTGTGGTGACCCATGAAGGGGAGGAAAGGGTCGTGGTGGTTGAGGGGTTCAACTCTAACACACCACTTCAGCTTTGATTTACTGTAGAAGGAAGGCCTTGAGGTGCCACTCCTCAGGGGCAATCAGCTGGTCCAATTGGTCTAGGGTCAACCAAGTACCAGTGTTGGACATTCTCAAAGGGTGTTGTAGACATTGTATCTGATACTGGTGTTCCTGTATAGGGCTTCATGGTAGAGTGGGGTCAATAGGCACTGAAGTGTAGCATCTTTATTATGGCTACACCATGTATGAAAAAAATGAGTAAAAATTTAAGGAAAAGCTCTCAGGAAAACAATCACACATGGATGACTGCTGAACAGTTAACATCACAGTCATATTCTGTACTTCAATTTTCAATTATCCATTCCTTATCCAAAAATCCCTTAGGGAAAATGTCCCCCTTTTTTATTCAAAAGGGTTAGAGGAGGCTTGCTAGATCCCCTAAATCAGTAAAGAAGTTACACTCTGAAAACACTTTGGAAACATCTTCACCACAATATATCAAACTCCTCTTGAAAGCAAAAGCCATTGGTGTTACTCCCCATGCAACACTGAATTTTTCCAGAGCAGTTATAGTTGAAAGGGATTTAAAAAAAACTTTCATAAGTCTGAAATCCTCACTAGTTTCTCTAGACAAGGCATTTTGCAGTGCACCAAATCTCCATTCCAAAGATGGAATTATGCATACTAGTGTTCTAATATTACATAACCACATCCTCCTACCACAATCAGAGTGGGTTATCTAAACTGTAAGGTACAGCCATACATTCCCAACCCCATTAGATGTTTCCAGTGTCAACGGTTCGATCTTTCAAAAATATCACATCATGGTTCTTTAACATGCTCATTCTGTTTGCAAAGACCACAATGCTTATCAGAGCAAACTAGACTCACACTTTGTTAACTGTAGTGATCCACAACCCTCTGTCTCTATTTCTTGTTCAAAATGGGTGAAAGAGAAAGAGGTGCAATGCTTGAATAATGTAAATAATATTTCCTACCCATAGGCTCAGAAATTCTCCGACTCCATCTCAGATATATGCTGCTGCACTCAATTCCACTGTCACAGTGGGAGTGCAGACAGATATCTTCATGCCTCCAGGAAAGTCTTTTGCAAAGCATCTGAAGAATATTTTGCCCTCCACGATTAAAAAAGTTTATGAATCTATATCTACTTCCATCTCTGTCCTTGCCACTTCTTGCAGTGACTGCCCAGTTCCACTTCCTTTTGCTCTGCATTCAGGCATTTTCTTGGGCTCATCCTTTTCTACAGCCCCAAGAAATAAAATGACCATTTATTCACACCATAAATTAATGGAATATTTGTTCACAAAGAGAGATCTACCTCAATAAATCTTTGTCCAATAAAGAAAAAAATGTCAAAAACACAGGGGCTCCCTATCACGTTATCTTCCACATAAATAAAAATGGCCACTATGATCCAGTGGAACTGTTTTGGTTTTTGTTCAGATATAGATGGCATTAAGAATTTGATTGATTCTTACCATCCCATGTGTGTCTCCTTACTGAAAATGTTTCTGAAACCTACTGATACAGTCACCTTTTCACAGTTTTCTTTTTACAGAAATAACAGGTTGTGTAATGGACAAGTGCACAGTGAGGGTGGCATTGTTGGTTGATCAACATGTACCCACCATGTCTTTGCCACTTTATACACCCTTGGAAGTTGTAGCGATCTGTGCTTCCTTGGGTCATACCATCAATATTTGTTCTCTATACCTGGCTTCTGAAGAGACTTACTTTCTGTTTGCCTTCCCTGATCTACATGTCCACCCATGTGTTTGCCATTTGTGGTGACTGATAAAGGGAAGGAAAGAATCCTGGTGGTTGAGGGATTCAATTCCAAGACACCACTTTGACCTTGAATTCCTGAAGAAGGGAGGCTTATCTGAGAAATCCTTGGGGTAGATTTTTCATTCAGAAGAGATTAAAGGGACTTGCTGGTTTCCCAAAGTCAGTAAAGAAGTTGCACTCTGGAGACATTTTAGTGGAAACATCTTCACTACAGCATAACAAACTCCTCTTGAAATCAAAAAACCATTGGGAATATAACCACTGGAGTTACTCCCCATGTGGTTTTGAATTCTTCCAGAGGAGCTATAGTTGAGAGGGACTTAAAGGTCATTTCTGAGTTGGAAATCCTTGCTGGTTTCTCCAGCCAAGACATTAATATGGTACACTGAATCTTCACATGTAAAAACAGAATTATGGATGCTACCAACTATTACATTACTTCATCCTGCCACAGTCAGAGCAGGTTATCTGAACTGCAAGGTACAGTCTTACATTCCTAACCCTTTCAGATGTTTCCGGTGGTAGCAGTTTAATCACTCAATAATATATCATGGTTCTTTGGTATGTGGTCATTGTGGTGGTAAAGGCTACGATGCTTACAAATGCGACTTGAAACCACAATGTGTTAACTCTAGTGGCCCACACCCTTCTTACTCTATTTCTTGCCCTATTTGAGTAGAAAAGAAAGAGGTGCAATGCTTAAAAACTGTTAATAATATCACCCATTCAGGGACTCAGAAATTGTCCCCAACTCTATCTCAGATATATGTTGCTGAATTTTATACTACTCCCACAGTGGGAGTGCAGATAGATCTTTCTGTGATTCCAACAGAGTCATTTGCAAAACATCTCATGAATCTTGTGCTCTCCCTTATTTAAAAAGTTGATGCATCTATGTCTACTTCCATCTCTGTTCCCACCATTCCTTCCAATGCATGCCCAGTTTCACTTTCTTCAAGTTCAAATGATTCCTCAGGGCTGCAGAAGAGGATGGGCCATTCATTCACACCCTCAGTCATTGGAATCTTTGTCCACAGACAGAGACCTGCCTACCCGACCCAGGGCAGGATTCATGTAGGTTGGTAGATCTTCCCAGCAACATTTTTCTCCACATAAATAAAAATGGCCACTCTGATCCAGTGGAACTGTTGAGATTTTTGATCAAATTTAGATGACATTAAGGATTTGATTGATTCTTACCATCCTGTGTAACTTCTCCTTAGAGGAAACTTTTTGAAATATGCTGTGTTTTAGCAATTTTCCTTGTATAGAAAAGACGGGTGTTGCAATGGACGAATGCATAGTGAGATGGCATTGCTGAATGATCAGCATGTGCCCATTCTTTTTCTTGTCACTTAATACACGTTTGGAAGCTGTAGCCATCTGTATTTCCTTAGGTCATACCATCACTATTTGTTCTCTCTACCTGCCTCCTGAAGTGATCTATAATCAGTCAGATCTCGATGCCCTCATTGAGCAATTACCATGCCCCTTTTTATTACTGGAGGATTTTAAGGGAAATAATCCCATTTGGAGTGCTGCTAGTATTGAGGAATGGGGTCATGCTGCAGAGCATATGCTCTTGGACTGCAACCTGTTTCTCTTCAATACTGGTTCATATACTTATTTTTACGTACCTAGTCAGTCTTTTACTGCTTTAGGCAGCTATTCGGTGTATTCCTAAAACCTTGACATGTTTCCTACAGTATCCTTATCCTTGGGGGGATTCTGCCTGTCACATGACAAGAAAAACTCAAAAACAGTCTTGGGATACCTTTCGTAGATATCCCACACTTTTAAACCACATTGTATTTCAGCAGGATCATGCACATTCTCAGCAGGTCAAATGTCAAAGTGAGAAGGAATCTTAGATTAAATACATCTCTAGCATTTCTTCTACCACCAGTTTCAAAGTCATATTGGATAAAATTTGAAGGGTAATTGACCAGTATCCTTTTGCCCCTTTTTCAATCTTGTTCTTTGATGGTCAGGAAGTTACTAATACCCAGAGCATTGCCAGTACTCTCAACAAAAGCTTTTCTCATGCATCTAGCACTTCTTCTTCATTCCCCATCTTAGCTACCTAAGTATGAGCCTCTTTCCTTTCAGGCTGATCGTCTCTATGGCTATAATCACCCCATTACACTGGTGGAACTTAAATTAGTTCTTCATCAGTCTTGCAGTACATCAGTTGGATCTGGTAATATTCATTATGACATAGTGGGCCTTCTCTCTCTTGCTGTTCTTCTGATTGTTTTTAACTGGGTCTGATGGGAGAATGTTTTTCCTAATGCTTGGCACCATTCTATAGTACTCCCTTTTCCTAAGCCTGGGAAGAGTCCCAAGATTCCTTTGAACTACTGTCCAATTGCTTTAACAAGCTGTTTCTGTAACATCTTGTTTTTGTATTTTTTTACCTTGAGAAAACTTATGATACAACATGGAGATATGATATCTTGCAAGACCTCCACTCATATGGGTTTCATGTCAATTTACTGATTTTTTGTTAAACACTGTTTAGTGAATCAGTGATTTCAGGTCCATGTGGATTCAACCCTTTCCCATTCTTTCCCATGGGAACTTGAGTCCCTCAAGACTGTGTTGAGTGACCCAATTTTAAATATAAAGATCAATGGCATCAGTGGACAACTACCCCCTACAGTTGCAAACAGTCTCTTTTTCGATGACTTCCACATCTCGTGTCCATTGTCATCAAATATGTGTAATATTGAATGGCAGCTACAGAATGCTCTTAATCATTTACTGAAGTGGACCACAGCAAACAGTCTCAACCTTTCTCCCTCCAAAACTGTTTACATGCACTTTTGTCATCAACAGGGTATTCATCCTGATCCTGAAGTCCGTATTGGTGAAGCTGTACTTACTGTGGTCACTGAGGCAAAATTTTTGGAACTTATATTTTACCATAAGCTGACCATTATTTTACACATGAAGCAGCTACATGTCAAATGTACAAGGGCACTGAACATCCTCTGTGTCCTCTCTTCCACCTCTTGAGGGGTAGATCGATGTTCCATGCTAAAAAAATCTATCATGCCATTATTCAATCAAACTAGACTATGGGTCTATGGCTCTGCCAGGGCTTCAGCCTTAAAAATATTGGACCTTCAGTACTTCTACAGTCCAGAGTTTGTACACTAAAAAGTCCTATGAACCCCCTCTACACCTTTATCATTTGCAACTATCTTTAATGTGTGCTTCAAAACTTTGATCTTTACCACAGCATCTCATATGGGGTTGTGTTTCCTTTCTCAGTGGGTCACACTTTTTCATAATAGACTGTCTGCTACTGTTCCTTTCAATCTTTGTCTCCAGGTGCAGTTAGTTGAATTGAGTCTATTTTTGGATGACATAGTGGTATCCACAAATCAACTCAACCCACCATGGCTAATTACTATCCCCAAATGTGACCTTTCTTTGAGTCATCTGAAGAAGACAGGTACTTCTGATTGAAAGTATTGCCTTCTATTTGTCAAACATCTTTTGAACCATCTTTTCATTACCATTTATACAGATGGTTCGAAATCAGATAACTCTGTGGGCTCTGCCATTATTTGCCATGATTTGGTTGTTGCACACAAAATTCCCTCTACAGTTTCTGTGTTCACTGCCAAATTGTACACCATTTCTGTTGTCCTGGATCACATAGAAGCTATGCAGTACACAATCTGTACTATTTATACTGATTCACTTAGCTGTCTGTTAGCCCTGGAATCACTTCACATTAGTTCTCACCCTATTCTCGCTGATATTTAAAACTAGCTGGCCCATATTTCTTTAACATCTACTTCTATCCAGTTTCTCTGGATACTGGGCCAGGTTGGTATTTGCAGGAAAGAGCTCACCAACACCACAGCTAAGTCTATCTGCTCTAGCACTATCACTGCTGTACCTATTCCATACATGGACTGTGGTCCTATATTCAGAGCTTGGCTCTATGCCAGTTGGCAGTTGACTTGGAGTGAGCAATGTGAAAACAAGCTTTTTCCAAATAAAATCCTTTATTGGACTTCAGGTATCTTGTTTCCATAAGAATCAGAAAGAGGAAGTTGTCCTTGCTAGACTACGTATTGGTCACAGTTTTTTAACTTCTTGTTTTCTTTTATTTGGGATTGATGCACTAATGTGTTGTGTTTCTTTTTGAAGTATAACTTGTTCAATATGAAATTAAAAAAATGGCTGTAGCATCAAATAACTTGAAACCAGGACTGGAAAGACCAACTTCAGGTGACTAACACTGATGCTTGAATTACCTGTTAGTTATCCTGGAGCATTATAATAACTAAAATTATACTAAAGAAAGTCTTTTACAACTTGTATTTCGTTTTTTGAACATGGTTGTAATGTCGCATAACTCGAAACTAGGACTGGAAAGGCCAAGTTCAGGTGACTTACGCTGGTGTTTGTACTTACCTGTTAGTCATCCTGGTGAGTTACGACCATTCAGTGTATGCTACAGAATGTCCTTTAAAACTAGTATTACTGTAATCTCTCTTACTACTGTACACTAGATATAAAAATTACATTTCATGCTGTTTAGGTTGTAATTCAGAAATTCAACTCTATCTTGTTTTATCTTGATTCCTTTTTAATAATTTTACTTTTAAATTTTTTGGATGTTTGTCACAGATAGCCTAGTTGATTTGCTCCATAAAATGCAAAACCCACCCACACACCCTTTGTATTCACTAAATGAAACCTTAATGGATTCAATTTCCTTGTTATCTTTAATATTCTCACCTTCAACAGGATGTAATCCTTCATTTCTCCTAATGCTGTAAAGTCCTTTATCTTATTCTCTGTACCTCTATACTCATTTCTAGTGCTTAACTTTTTTCTACATCGTATTCATTTAGTATTTAGTTTTTCCTGACCTTCATCACTATGTAGTCCTAGTTTAAAACTTCCCTTGAATTAACCAGACTGAACATCAAGTAAGCATCTCGGGTCCACAAAATGGTGGTGGATGTTATCAGTATCATCAAGCAAATTAATTTACATAGGCAGTTGGCCATTTAAGTGGATAACATAATCAAAAGTATTTAGGGATTGATATTTTATAAAAAAAGTCAGGATTAAAAATGGTTGGTTAACTGGATAATGATTGGTAATCAATTCAGCTTGAAGCAGAGGTTTCAAAGTTTTAATGACCCAGTTACAACTACCTGTTACAAAAGCAAGTTTTAGATAAAGATAGTGAAAAGCAATTGCTGTGCTTAACTGCCATTTTTACAGATATGTGGGTGTTTTTATGTATATTGTAAATGTCACACTTGCACCTGTGAACTTTCTTGTCCACCCTGTTTCATTAGTTTCACTTGGCCAGCATAGTGCTATCATATCTACAATAACAGCTAATATAGCTACTTATAACCTGTTAACATTGGTTTCACCATCATCTGGCTGTTAAACAAACAAAGTCTGGTGCAAGTGGTGAAAGAAAGGGTGCAAAACTCAAAGAACTGGCTCTTACACAAGTAACTAAAACAAGCTAGCCATAGTTACAAGGTAAAGATATATAAAAATTTTAATACAGTTCAATGAGACTTTAATTAAATGCCACACAGATGTCACCTTCTTTGAGCTAAAAGTTCACAGTATGTACTAATAGGCATTTTAATTACACCTTTGTAATGAAACAAATGCTAAAGAAAATAGTAAAAGTACATGCTTGCAAGATTTTTCAGTCTCCACATTTGAATGTATTAAGTTATAATGAAATAGAAACATGATGAACATTGAGTTCATCTTTTGTAAGATACATTAGTTACTGTCAGTGAATTTCATTGTCTGTAGATAATTTTACTGATTCATGAAAATGTTAATTCAGTCAAATTAAAAATGTGTGGCACTATATTAATGTCTTTTTTTTTTTTTTTTTCCCCTAAATGTAATGCGAGTTTATTCACTGGTTAGTATTTATTTCTTTATTGGATATCCAGTGCCTTCCTAATGAGTTCGTCTCCAACACTGAAAGTATTTTTTTTTACCAATGCTTCACTGGTCAGTAATTAGAGTTTACTAAACATCTCAAAATTTTCAGGTCAAATACTATATTTTCTTTCATGTGTTGCTTAGCCGTTTTGTTTTCTGTTTGCTTTATTCTAATGTATTACAAACATTCAAGAAAGGTTTTAGGTAACATCCACATTGCATTTAACACACCACACACACACACACACACACACGTATTCATTCATGCATATGTATATGTAAACATCATGATATTGCACATACTAATAATGCTAGACTGTTCTGGTAGCATACACTGACTACCCCAGCCAGCAGTATCTTAATAGCATTGTTCTCTTCAATGGTGAACTTTCTATAACAGAAATGGTTGCAGTAATGCTTGACAGATACTATAACTAACCATTTCATACCTTTTTTACATATTGTTATTCAAGAGCCATCAAATATGACAAACTCACATGGTGACTAAAATCGACTTGGGATCTTTTGATTTCTAGATCCAGGCCAGCTAACTTGAGACTGTTCTTTATCTGCTGAGCAGTCAGGTAGAACATATAGTTTTATCCATCTTGCTGTGATGAGCAATTCACATATTCTTTAGTCCTCCATTTTAGGCTGGTGTCAGAGTTGGAGGCATCATTAGTACACTTACTGCAGAAAAGGTTTCATAAATAGGCCTAAATATCCCTGTCCACTCGTGAATATCCAAAGGGACTATATCATGGCACCGAGATGTATCAGCATTTGATTTATCCTCAATAAAACATGAGCTTTGTATGATAATTGCAGTCATTCTAAGTAGTTACCTGCTTAAAATAGTGCAAGAAACAGCCCTTTAGTTACACCTCTGAATATCAGGGGAGAAATCTCCCTACCATCTCTTACAAGAAGTTGTGGTGGCAACAGCAGTCTATTTCTTATGGAATCTTATCTAACATCAGGCTGAAATACCCTTAACTTTGGGGAGTACAGTTAAGCAGATCTCTGAGAAACACACTTTCAGATAATTGTGAGATCACTGCTCATGCACAGCAGAACAATGAATTACAGAGAGTCGCTTATCTGTAGACTCTATACAACCCCCTATTTCACTATGACCCATGGTTGTGCCAGCAGCATGCCTCACATCATGAAGAGGTTCAAGAATGTCTCATGAATAACAACTTTCATTTTCTACCTATTGTCTCCTCCGTTTATAGAACAGTTAGTATTAGCAGACAGTATCCACCAGTGGCATGCACAGTCTCATTTGGATGAACTTGTGTGGTATCAACCAGAACTGTAGTTGGGCTATCCTGGTTGTTAAATGTTTGAAAGTCCTTTTGGTCTCCTTGTATTTACCATAATGACCCTCATTCAACCTTGCTTCGTGTTCACCAAGATCAGTTCTCAGGGGTAGAACTAGCACACAACTAGTGAATGAAATTTATCTATTTAGCCACATTCCTTGTAATACTGTTAAAACTATACACTTGGTCAGAAATGTATACATGTGAAAAGTTTGAAAATTGTTGATAAACATTTTCTTTGTTGTATGAAAACCATATTTTTGTGTTCTGCCTTCTTTAATTTGCAGTCAGTATTTGTTTTTGCTCAAATATAGGTTACAACTCAAGAAAACTAAAAACAATGTTAACATTGGATGCAACTTAGCCAATTCTTTGTAGTATGTGGTGCTTGAGTTTAAATCCCATTGAACCTTTGTTGTTTTTTTTAATTTTAAGCTTTAATTGATAAAACTATCATCTTGAAGAATACTGTTTTGGAAAAAGTGATGATAATAATTATAGTAACAAGTGCTACATCCTGAATAGTTGCAGCAAATGAAGTTAAAGATATATAACCATGTGAATCTTTTCTATCCATTCTATTAAAAACAGTTAACCAAATTCTTGGGTTGATAGCATTTCAAACTTTTATTTACAAAACGTTTTGAGTGTTAACCTGTTGATCGTATACACTGCTGGCTAAAATCTTAAGGCCAAGAACATAAAGAAAAAATGTGCATTTTGCATTGTTAAACTCAACCACTTATTTGAGTAGAGCTTTGAAAGATGGAAATGAGAAAAATAAAAATAAAAAACATTTTAGCATTTAATGCAGAAAATGTGAACACTATGAAATTAGCCTAAATACTAGCTGGTTAAAAGTTTAAGACCATACCAAAAAGAAGTCCTAAACAGGGTAGGAAATGCCCAACAAGAGGTCTCAGTAGTGAGTTGTGTGACCGTCATTGAGAATAACTTCAAACATTCGCTGTGGCATGGTCGATATAAGAGTTTGCAGAAGGCTGGCTGGAATGTCATTCCAAATGGTGAAGATGATTTCACGAAGATCATGCACTGTTTGGAACTGACGTCCATTTCTATAAACTTCCCTTGCCATCCACCCCCAAAAATATTCAATGGGGTTCAGTTCGGGCAAACACGCTGGATGGTTCAAAAGAATTACGTTATTCGGCATGAAAAAGTCCTTTCTCCTGCGAGCATTGTGGATTGCATTGTCCTGCTGAAATATCCAGTCATTTCCACACAAGCAAGGGCCTTCAGTCAATAAGGATGCTTTCTCCGATATACGAATATAGCCAGCTGTTGTTTGACACCCCTGTATATATACAGACCCAAAGTTCCATTAGTCCATGGAAGGAAAGAGTGGCCCAGATCATGATGGAACCTCCTACACTGTAATATGTAGAAAATGTCTTCAGTGGGATATCCTTATCATGCCAGTAATGTTAGAAGCCATCTGGACAATCCAGGTTAAAGTTTTTCTGATCAGAGAACAAAATTTCATCCACTTTTTATCTCAGCAAAGTTTAACCAAGCTGTTTCATGGTGTAGAAGGAGGCGTGGCCTTTGAAGACATTTACGAGTTTTAAAGCCTTTCTCTCATAGTTACCATTTTATTTTTCTTGAGCTCCATTCTGCATCTGTAAGGGCCTTAATCTGGTTTGACGATCAGCTGGTGTCTTGTTGGACAACCTTTCAAATCCTCCTGCTCAACGCTGGCAAAATATCCTTGAGCCAACCACTTGAAATTCTCGTTCTGTATCCCTCAAGGTCTTTTAAGAAATTTGCAACAGCAGCTTTATTATGCCCAATCTCACCAGTGATGGCACGTTGAGAGAGACCTTGCTTTTGCAGCTCAACAATTCTGCCATGTTCAAACTCTGTCAACTTTTTAGCCTTTGCCAAGTTTTTACCCAATGTAACATGGGAGATGTTGACAAGGCTAATGCTTGAACACAAATGACTAAATTTCATTACGTGTTTACCGAGTAACGCTTTAAGTATGGTCTTAAAATTTTGTCCAGCTTGTATTTAGGCTAATTTTATAGTGTTCACATTTTCCCTATTAAATGCTAAAAAGTTTTTTATTTTTATTTTCCATTTTCTTATTTTTATCTTTTGAAGCTCTACTCAAATAAGTGGTTGAGTCTAACAATGCAAAATGCATATTTTTTCTTTATGTTCATTAGCCTTAAGATTTTGGCCAGCAGTGTATATAGTGCAGTAGGAATTTTATTATACACTTTGATTCGGTAGTTTTTATAATAGCTTCATATCTAAAATGTTAATGTACTTATCATTCTTTTACTTAGTAAAAAAAATATCAACAAAGAAATAGATGTATTACATATTTGTAATACAGGTGCTTTTGTGTACAACATAAAACTAAATGCTTTAAGTAAAGCAGTGTTAGTAAGAACATTTACAATATCTTTTGATACATGGAATTTTCATACTCTTGGCAAAACACTGCTATGTCAATTTGTTCTGAATTAAGCATTAGTCAGATTTTGTGTAGCACATTGAGGCTAGTTCTTGTGATAATATCAAAATTATTATGATTTTGAGAGTACCTAAGTCACAAAGGTGCTTTATAGATTTAAGTGAATTTTTGTGAATTTTTTCATATTTTAAGTATGATTTATGATTGTCATTATAAAAAGGTATCTCTTCTTCTGAATAATTTAACATTTGCTTAAGATGGACAAGTTTGTTTGTTTTTTAAAGTGAAACCAATAAGAATATTGATGACTGTTTTACATTTGGCTATTTCTTTTTAATGTTGCTTCCATGCAATTGTGTTGTTTTTTTTTCAAGAGGGGTAAAATGACAGATATGACTTTTTTATTATTCATTTGCTGAAAGATTAACAAGCAATTGATGTATGCTAACCTGTTTTATGTTCTTTTGCTGGAAGATGGACAACTGATTTACACATGTTAATGTTTTATATTCATTGCTGAAAGATGAACGTAAGCAGTTGCAGCTTAACTGAAGCTCAAGAGAGCTTTTCTTTTACCAACCATTTTGTTTGAATCTAGATGGGTTCTGACACTTCAAAGACCTAACTAGTGAACACTTCTCATGATGTGAAATCTAAACAATTTACATGCAATGTAGTAGCAAGTTTTGTCTATTGCTGAGTGTGATCAAGCACAGGAACTGTTTCACAGGTTGATTTTCTACACTTCCAACAAACTTTAAATTCTTCTATAGCAAGTTCATATAATTAAGCACATTTTGGTTTCATGTACAGGTTTTGACATGGTTAAGGGACACTTTTGTTAGTGAATAGTGTTCATAATGTTGTTTCTTTACAAAATCATTGTGGAAATAGATAATTCGAGTTCTGGATTCACATACACAACTCTCATCTGCTATCTCCAAAAATTAAAACATTTACCTTTCTTATGCATTTACCAGGCTTCTACTTATTTACCTAATTGATATAATTATTTCTAACAAGTAAAAAAATCTTACATACTCTGAAAATTGTATGGTTTTACCCCACAGATACCAACCCAAACACCTGTATTCAGCCATTTTATCAACCACTGGAGCCACGAAGAGCTAGGTGTTTTAGACCAGATGTCATGGAACCAGAGGAGAGAGAAGCTTTTCCAGAATATGCAAAGTATGTATTCAGGCTTAGTACTTATATGAAATATTGTGATAAAATTGGTGATCAAATCTCCACTTGAACAGTAACAGGCAACTGTAAAACAAATTTTTGTAGATATATTACAACCTACCAAATAACTTGAAATTTTGCACTTTAATCAGACTCAGATTGATAGTTCTTAGAAGTCTTGCAGTGATTGCTAGGTTCTCTTATCACCTATTTGATCAGACTTGTTTTTGCATGTTTATAATTTAAGACTTTTTCAGCAGCTTTCATTGGAAACCTTTTTTAAGCTATTGATAGTTAAAGAAGGGTATCATGAAGAAAGTGTGATGTTAATGATAATGCCAGGTGTTAAAATAGTCCATGCCTGTGTCTCATGCACATGTTTAATAAATTCTACTTTTTCAAAAACAGCATCAAGACTGTCAACCATTACACATAATGTTGTAATGACCCATTGACCTGATTGTTTTATGAATAACTGTCTGTTATTGTTTTTTCTCTCTTCTGTTTTCAGATTTGATGTTTTATCAAAGTGCTTGGGAACATTTTCTTGTAAAAACATGTGACTAGTTGTATATCATTTAGTGTAACTTTTTGACAGTTTAGGCCTGTGTAATTTTATTTGAACAGTGTTAATCTGTTAAAATATTTTCAAGATTTCAATGAATGTCCTTTTTTTCTACTTTATTTTGTTTAATATTGTTTCTACTTGGCTAATAAGGAGCAAAACTAGTGTAGAGGAAGAAAAAACAGTTCAAGAGTCAAATATTTTATTTATACATTAATACCTTTGACTACATTATCAAGTTTTATTCATTTGTAGCATGTGTCTATTTTGTTGAGACTGTTTTAGAGATTTTGTTTGTATAAAATTTTCCGATTTATTTTCTTAAGTTTTAAAGTTCCTAATTCTTAGAGGTTACTCTGAATTTACTGCCTTATATCTTGTTCTAAAAAACCCAAAGCACAAACTTGCATGTAAATATCAAATTATAAAAGCATGTAAACAAAGACATGAGAAATAATCTAACTGGGCTGTAAGAAAAAGGTACAGAAAAGAACTAAGAATATCCAATAGTAATGGTGGTTTCACTCATCATAATCGTAATGTCTATATCTTTTGTTCTTATGGGAATTTCTAATGAGTATGTTATAACAGAGGCATCATTTAGATAGGAAAGAAGTATAACCCCAACACTATATATCATTTTATTTTGGGAACTAGTCAGAACAAATGATTCTTAAAATATATTGATATAAAAAAACAAAAACAAGACTGTCCCAAGGTAAAACACCTCTGGGTATCTAAAAAAAAATAGCTTGTCCTCCCCCAGTTAAAATATGAAATGATGCTTCACTTTTATAGTAGTTAAAATTGACTATCACTTTGAGAAAAAGTGCTTAGTTGAAGGATATGTGATTTGTTTAATTTTTTATATTGTAATGTACCTCTTTCCTTTTTATGTCCACAGAGAACCAGTTATGTACTTAGGAATCCGAAACTTAATTGTAGCTTTGTGGTACCTGAATCCCAAGGTTTGTATGATATTGTTTGTTTACTGTTTTATTTTTTGTGATATTCAAGTTTCATAAATTAAACAAAGCCTTTCTCTAATACCGTTTGAACATGAACAAGTTTTATTTTTATAATCTTTCAAAGTCTTGGCACTTTTTTCTATACTCAGTTTCGAATTCTAGGTGAATAATATAGATTCAGTTTTTAACTATGCTAATCTTGCTTGTTATCAATGTTGCACTTGATTGCAGCTTTGTTCAAGGGTTGCCTACTTCCATAACTTGCTTGTTTTCTGGTTTATTAAAGCTAGTTTCAGTGAATTTTCTAGGATGGTGGCTGCATTTGGAAATATATTTAAAAAAAAATTATACACTTTTTCTTTTCTATTATAGGGTTTGCCTGATTAACTGTTAATTTGGCATTCTGGGAAGTCCTAATGCAACAGAGAATTTCATATAATTTCAAACAGTTTTTGATTTAAAAACAAACTGACCCCAGAATTCATTTTGTAAAGCTGTCTCGTAACTTGTCCTTGTTCTGTGTAGATCCTTTGTTTATAGTAGAACAAGTTGATTTGTATCAGAAAGAAATTGAGTTCCATTTTTTTTAGAACTTTCTGTCTAAACATCTTTTTTACACTATGGTTCTTATATGCCTTCTATTTTAAAGGTTTAACTTATCTATTAATTTTAAGTGTACTTAAAATATCAAACTTATTACTATGTGAAGCTCATGGCATATAGTTATCTGTGGTACATATATCAAGGGTGTATTTCTGAAGTATTTTGTTTCATCAAGTACCCTGTGTTGAAGGAGTTAATCCTTTAGATGAACAGTAGCATTTAAACCTTAATATACTTACTATTGTTGAAATTTTGAAGAATGGATGGCAACATTCCGTTGCAGAAACACAAGTGCAGAGGACGATGTTTTGAAAGTCTTGTACCTTTTGTCTTCAGGTCCCAAAGATGAAAGGTGGAAGAAATTTGAAACATCGTCTTCTACACTTGTGTCTCCACAACAGGCAGTTGCCATCCATTCTACAAAGTTTCATCATGAATACTCTGTCTGAACAATCTATCAAAGAATACTTACTGTTAACAATTATTTGACTCACTCCTCTTTTAAAACTTTTTAACAAACTCTTTTCTTTAATTCATTGTGTTTTGGGTCAAATTTATCATTTAAAACATTTTAACTAAGTAATACATTTAGTTACAGTGCCTTAATATTGTTTTAAGAGTCATATACTCTTAATTTACTTTTGAAATTACAAAGAGAATCTAATTCCTTGAGATTTTGAGTATAACTTGCTGTATTAAAGTATTTATTCTCAACAGAAATTTCTTATAAGAACAAGAAAAGTTCAATGAAAGAACTGCAGTTACAACACTTATTGGTACAAAGTAAATCCTCTTTAATAAAACAAGATAATTAAAGGTAGTTAAACTAGAGTGTTGACCCAAAATAGGTCAGTCCTTTTTAATAATTTACCTGGCATAATTATTCTAATTTTTTTTTTTATTGTGCAGTGTATGTGTGTGTGTGTCTATATATATATTAATCCCATGTTTTTTTTGTTGACTGACTTTTTACAACTTAACCTTTGCTTCAGTTTATAGCATCACTATTTTATGAGTAAAATATAATGTGCCTGTAATTTGATTTGAAATTTTGTAAATAATTCTTCCTATTGATAAAACAAATTACATTTAAAGCTCCATTTCTGTTTATCATTGGAGGGAAAAGCTATTTGGCAGTTGTAGTCCATTAACATTGATTAAACAGAGTAAAAATGTTTTTAATTTAAGGAGAGTCGATATTTGAACTTAACTCTATGCATACCAACTGAAAAATATTCTTTATGTGATAGTAGTTATTAAGTTTTACTTTTCAAAATTTGAATTATGTTTGTTGTTGATTTTACTATTCAACAATGCATAAAGATTCATTTTGTGGTTATTTAATGATGAATATTTTTCCCTTTTTTTGCAGGAGTGGCTTATACTAAATAGGGTCATAGAGAACCTTATGTGTCGGGGACTAGTACGTGTTCGCTGTGTTTATGATTCCCGCAGAATACTGAAATATCTTACACTCAAGGGTTTAATAAATTTTGGTATTATTCAATCACCACCTTCATTCACTCTGTTACCAGAAGAGTGTCAGGTAAATGATTTTATGTGTAAACTCCTTCATATCTCTATATCTTTGTCATCTTTGCTTTTGTAGTTTTACAACTTTATGTATGTACTTTTTATATCAGTAGATTTAGGTTATAGGTAAGATTTATAGTTGACATTTGAAGACTTGTTCTACTTAAATACATCTTTGCTTTTATTAGATCAAAAATACTGCTGAAACAACTAAATTCTTTTGTTGAATTCTTGAACTTCAGTTTACTTTGTTTCAGTTTTCATTAATGATTTTATTTGTCCTGTGAAATGAAGGCTTAAAACCCATAAAGAAAATAAAATGAAAACAATATTGTTTTTGATATTTAGAATCAGTTTGGTACTTCTATTTTGAAACAGGCATTACAGTGCATTGTATTCTTATATAGGTTATTTCAAAAACTTAAAAAAGTGAAAGAATTAGATGAAAATAATCTGTTATTCTCTTTTTAAATTTCTGAACATAGTGCCTTTCTATACATAAGACAGAAAAGCATTTTTTGAGCAACGTGTCTGTTTTTTATGCTACATAGGTAGAGTGACTAAGTAATAGTTTTCACTGTTTACCTTTCATTTTGGATTATTTCTTTATCAAAGATTTGTCTTTTTTAGTGTAGTGTTTAAAAAGGGAGTTGTTTACGAGTTACAGATAATTACATTTATCAAGCTGAAATGCTGTTTTTACTGCACCAACTCCCTTTTGATCCTACAAGGAATAGCTGCTACCTCCTTTTTTTTAGAGTTGGGTGTGTATCTAAATAGTAAATTTACAAATTAAATGAAACTAATAATTTCAACTCTACAATGTTTTATATTTTGTAACATTTATTAAGTGTAATTCACAAAGAAACGCATTTTAAATGTTCAAACTTTTATTCCTGCCCAACTCTGAGGAGATTCACCAGTCAACAGTTCATTCATTGGGGTTTTTATTTTTCTGCCCATCCTGAAACATAAGTTTATTAGCTAAGATTGAGAATATAATTATTTATTCTTATTTTTCACATAATTTCCCTTCTAAGATTGAAGTTTTGTTAACACAGCTCTACTTCCTACACTTTTATCATGTCGCAGCACATGGTGTGAATAATTACATAGAAAGCAGAAACTTCAAAATACAACATTTAATATTGATGTAAATAAAATAGTGTGAACAGTAATTTATAGTTTATTGAGAAAGAGACTAGATGAAGCCACTGAAAGGGTGAACAGTGGAAGTCTAGAAGATTTAGGAACAAACCATTCCTGAAAAGTTTGTGTTTTACACTATATTTCTTTGAAAACTGCTGAAATTTTTTCGTAGTTTAATAGAATTAGTGACTACAAAAGGTGATAGCAAACTATTTCGGTGACTCAAATCCTTATTTATTGAATATTATTTATCTTCATCATGTTCAAACAATGTACATAACTAAAAGAACTTATTATTTATTGTAGAAAAACTATATTTATTAGATATAAATTTATTTTGAATATGAATATTGTTAGAAAAAATATTGTTACTTCTGATAAGTTACCTGTAAGTAATTTAAATTTTTTCCCACAGTTTTTGTACTATTATAGCAAGACTTTTCAGTCTCTAATGCAGTTGGCAACACAAATAAAACAAACATGCAAATTAAATTCTGCTAAATTGAAAATTAATTGGATATATTAAAATTAACAATACAAAGAAAATTAAAATTATAAGATAAAGTATTTGTAATGTTGTTCTTTTCAAACAACAAAATTTTGGATGCCAAACTAAAGAAATTATAGAAACCTAATCAAATTATATGCATTTTACTAAAACAAAGATAACATCTAGTAAGTTTATACAAAGTCTCAGAAAGTTTGGTTAAGTATTTCCACTATAGGAAAAAAAAAATCGAGAGACATCAGTACACCCCACCATTTCAGAAAGAGTTAATATGCATTGTTTTGCAAATTTGTATCTCACTTAATTACACAACTTTTTTCTTTTCTACATTTCAGTTATTTGAACATTTAAACTATTTCCTCTTGTACTTTATTTGCAATGTATCAAAGTATTTGTTCCTTTCTTAAATGAGCTTAGTATTGCCAGATGTTTGGGGTGATCAGCTTGCAGCCCGTGGGTCAAGGGAGTGAAATATATCCTAGAATGGTCATGGGGAAATTACATCGTGATGGTTAGTATCAGTATTCATTGGTAAAAAGTATCCCAAGAGTTAGTTGCATTGACTAATTGCCTTTCATCTAGTCCATCAATTCAAAATTAGGAACAGCCAGCTAGCACAAATAGCTATTAGAAAGCTTTGTGCAAAATTCAACAGAAAACAAATTTTCTTGTATATAAATCACACAATAGCCTAATTATTGAGTATGTTTTAGTAGAATATCATCACTTATAGCACTTTTAAATGATATTTATAGAATGTGAATACATCTAGACTAAAAGATTACTTTTAATGTACATTATGGTAAAATAAATTTTTATTTTGGTATGAAATCCAATCTTTTGTAAGAAATTTTAAGTTATATCTTAGAATATCTCTGAAGAGGTGAAAACTCAGACATGCTTTTTTTTATTGCTTAATGTAAATTAGGAAAGATTCTTGATCTATGCCATTTTAGTGGATTTTAAGCAGGATTCTTGAACTATATTGTTTTACTTGAGTTTAGGCACGATTTTTGAGTTATGCCATTTTAATGAAATCCAGGCAGGATTTTTTTTATATCATTTTAGTGGAATTCAAACAAGATTCTTGAGCTATGTCATTTGAATCAACAACCTGTCAAAATTCCATTCTTTCTATTTAATAAACTGAAAATTCTAGAATTGTGGCTTCCAACAACCCAGCAATTTATGCTCCTTAGCTTATACTTGGTAAAATCATCATGGTTTTAAATTCCACCTGTTCAGGCTTCATTTCTTCAGAAATACTCTAATATTACAGCACAGTGTGCCACCCTTAAGTACTACTTTGATAAACTGGATGTTGTTTTCTTGTATTCTTGTATTTTAGGATTCAGTAATAATAATTGGAGCAGGTGCTGCAGGAATCAGTGCTTCCAGACACTTGAAGAATCTTGGGGTCAAGGTAAGGCTAAAGTTCAAAATTCAAAAACTGAATGTTATTTATCAGTTAATGAATCTTCATATTACTGATGTAATCAATGTTAGTATATTGGAGATATCATTGGAAGTGGTCTGTTGCCATCATTAAAAATGAAACTTCTGAGTATTGCATGTTCAAAACCTCTATTCTTATATGTTTGAATGATAGAAAATTTATGCCAGATTTCTTTACAGATATGAGTTATTTCTAGATAGTAAGTATCCTTGCTGTTGTTCATTAGTACATTATAAGTTTTATTTGTCTGTTTTCACCAACGTTAAACCTTATCTTTTTATATTTAAATAATTCATCTGTATTTTTGCATAATTTTTAGGTTATGGTTTTAGAAGCAAGAAATAGGATTGGTGGTCGTGTGTGGGATGAGTCTTTCCTTGGTGTCTGTGTTGGAAAAGGTGCTCAGATCATCACAGGAGTCATTAATAACCCTCTAACCATCTTGAGCCAACAGGTGGCTGTTTCTGTACTTTTTGGTAGACAATGTCTGTTTCTTTTTGTATATTGTATGGAGATGGAAGAATTTTGAGACTGTCAGTGCAATATAAGAGTGACAGTCAAATCTCACTATTCAGTCAGGCAAGAGTTGGCATTGGTTTTGTGTACTTGTATAAGGAAGCTCATTATGCTAATATAGTAATGAATTAAAAAACTATAATTTTGTAAGCATTTACAAACTGTGGACCAAGATACTGTCAAAATGTGTAGTAATGTTTACAAAAGTAAATATAATTTTGCTTACAAATCATTGTTGGTAACTTACTACTGCTTACTTGCTTGCCAATACTTGCTGTTGTTCAGATCCCTTCCCCTTCTATTCAAACAGTTAAAATTTAAGGACACTTATGCAAAAATTCTGAACAACTAAATACATGAATCTGGAAAGTTCAGAGTTATAAAAGGTTTTAGTTCTGATAGAGAGCTTTAATCATTGTTAAATTATAGAAAGTATATAATTTGTACTTGTCTGTTTTTTTGTTGTTTTTTTTGTTAAAAATATTCTCTTAATGTTAAATTTCACGTCTTTGAAGCCTTAGAAATGATGAAGGCAATTATTATTTATTGTTTTTCTTAGGCTGCAATGGCAATGAGGATAGTTGGGGAAAAGTGTGAGCTTTTTGCTGAAGATGGCACTGTCACGCCATCTAGTGTGGACCAACGAGTAGAATTTCATTTTAATGCAGTACTAGATGCTGTAGCAAGCTGGAGGAAAGACCAAACACATGATATTAATTTATATGGTTTGTCTTTAATAGTTTATTTAAGTTTGCAGATATATGAAAGTCAAAGAACTGATTCTTCTATTTAAGTGCCAAATATGTCCAAAATGATTTTGCTTAGATGTACAGTACACTATTTGCAAACATCCTGGGGTTGGTGTAATGAAAAAGTAGGCCTTAACATGAAACCTTAAAAAAAAAATTGCATATTTTTTGTCATTTTCAAGCTTACAGGCTCTAAATAAATATTAACTGGGTCCGGTTTTCCTGGAAATATTCCTGTAATTGTATGTGAAATCTTCTCAGGAATATCACAAACAAACTGAAATGTCATCAAGCCATAATTTTAATTATTCATGCCTATTATGATAAATACATTTGGTTATACTATATAACAGTAAGCATTTAAACTTACTTATCAATTATAAATGTTATTGTTAATATTTGATGTTTATTATATAACATTAAGTGTGGCCTGTAATCAGTATTTGAATCTTGGTCAAACAGTGGGTTGAGAATAAATTGTGTATGTGTATTCAAAATGTAAGAGGCTACATTCACCTCTTGGTCATTTTCATGATTTTGGTTATGTACTAAGCATAGTGTACAGAATCAGTCAGAATGAGATGCATGTACAATCTGTCTTAATATTAAATTTCTTTGGGCAAGCATCATTTGGTGAATTTTATGATATTAGCCATTATTCAAACTATTTTTTATATGTAGAATTGCTACTAGTAGATAAATATATTTATCATTGGGTTTGCAGTATGTAGTATCCATTTGGTCATAGAAGTTTTAATCCAATCTCCTAAGAAACAATTCATAAATATTGATTTATGTTTATGTTTTCATTTTTACTGAAAACATTTTCTGTGTGCTTATATATATTTCTAGACACTACAGGAAAAATACTATGATACTTAAGTAAAGAACGTAATAATGCTACTTCAAGGATTGTATTGTTGTAGTTTGTTAAGTGTTTATCCATTAGAAGTTGTTTGTGGTAATCTGCACATTCATAGTTTTTTTCTTACCTCAACTTTCAGATAAGATTATGGAGATGCACAAAAATTTTATGGAAGAAACAAAAATGAAGTTCTCTGAAGTAAGTAAATGGTTTTAAGTAAAAGTTATTGTACCTGTTTAAATTAGTGTAGTTTAATGTCTTATGAAAGATAATTCTGTATTAATCTACTTTGCTGTTTTTGTCAAACGTGCTTGTTATATAACGTCATCTGCAAGTATTCAGTTTCTGTGAAATGATGATTAAAATATGTAATTCAGAAATAAAACATTCCATCTATTATCTTCTCAACTATTTTTGTACCTTACTTTTTCTACTCTCTCATTCAGTATTGTGAATGTTTGTTTTTGTGTTCTCATATTCTTTAGAATGTAACATCTGGAGACTCAGTATCTTATTGTTATCTCACACTATGTGTATCTGATATCCAAGTAACATATTTGATCTTCCTAAGATTGTTTTTTCCTATTTTTTATTTTGTGTTCTTGATTGCTTGATGGAAAATTTTGTTCAAGTCCCACTTCTTCATCCTTATTTTATTTTTCTTTGGTTTTAAGTCATTTTGGTCCATCTGTATTTTAATATATTTTTATCATTAGAAGTTTCATCCCCCCCAAACAACAAAATTTTCAGTTCAGCCTAACGACTGATTTAAATATTTGTTTGCATAATTTGTGAATTATACCCATCTTTAGAAACTGTTACTTTAAGCATTACTGTTTTTACAGTTTATAATGTGTAAAGTTAATTGAGCCTGCTATAACTTCTTTTAGTCTTTTTGAATAAACTCAAAGACCTTTGTGCCTGTCACAAA
The DNA here is from genome assembly GCA_011833715.1 of Carcinoscorpius rotundicauda. Classification (NCBI taxonomy): domain Eukaryota; kingdom Metazoa; phylum Arthropoda; class Merostomata; order Xiphosura; family Limulidae; genus Carcinoscorpius; species Carcinoscorpius rotundicauda. The sequence goes on along the minus strand of CM022396.1, from coordinate 50,714,882 downwards.
ATATGTAATTTTTTGGATAAAACTGAATATGTCAATTCTTAATGAAATAATTTTGTTATTTTGCTATGATGCATAGTATGGTTGTGCCATTTTTTTTAATGATTAACATTCAGTTTAAATTACTATGGATCAACCACTATATAAGAAGACTATTTTACAATACACTATGTAGTCAAGGTTTGCCAGTGAACCTTTAGAACCTATAAAATTGCTTAGACAACCTCTAATAGCACATAGCATGTTGTTCTTTAAAGCTTCAACCTGTAAAACATCTATATCCACAGAAATAGAGCTTTTTGCTATATGTTTAAAATGTAAAATTTGGTTTCTGGCAAGAGCTGTCACATATGTGTCCTGAAGGATATACTTATTGTGGCCAATGATGCATGCTGTATAGGAACAAAATCATAGAGTACACTAAAAATAATTTCTATTTAACTGTACATTTTACTTGCAAAACTTTCCCCAATGAGTTATCTGAAGAGTTGATAGAAGTTTTCATGAGTAACTGCTTCAGAGACATTATGTATGGCAACTCAGAAAGAGAAATTTATAAAATGAATATTTTCAACTTTAAGGTAAGAAAGGTTAACTTATCAATGGGAAGTAAAAAACAACTGTTTGAAATACAATTGGTTGTACTGAACTTAAACAATTATAATATAGCACTTTCTCAAGAATAGTAAAGAAATATCCTGTTTTTTCTGTCAAATATAGCCTTCATTTTAAAGGCAGACAGTAATAGACTCTGCAAGAAGGTCTTGATAAAAGCGTTACTATGTACATAGGTTGTGATGAATCTTGTAATGTATTTTCAAATTCTATAGGCCCAGCATGGCCAAACGTGTTAAGGTGTGTGACTCGTAATCTGAGGGTCGAGGGTTCGCATTCGCGTCGCACCAAACATGCTCGCCCTCCCAGCCGTGGGGGCATTATAATGTTACGGTCAATCCCACTGTTCGTTGGTAAAAGAGTAGCACAAGAGTTGGCAGTGGGTGGTGATGACTAGCTGCCTTCCCTCTAGTCTTACACTGCTAAATTAAGGACGGCTAGCACAGATAACCCTCGAGTAGCTTTGTGCAAAATTCCAAAACAAACAAATTCTATAAAGAAAGTAGATGTGAAATGGCAGCTTGAAGAAAGCTTTATGCTCTTATTTTATAAAATGCAAATAATTATTGTACAAAGTTTATAATGATAGTGAAGTGTGAACTTTATACAAACAAGCTCCAATATCGTTATAATTTTAAAATCCTATTTCACGTTCGTGAGGTGCGTGTATTTATTTTATAACAAAAGAGACAATTATCAAAAAGTCTGTAAAACAAACAAAATGAGTAGGTACATTTTTTAAGACACTTTCAATTTATTAAGGAAAGTAACAACATTTTCCTCTTCTAAAGAAATTTCACATTGATGCATTATTCTGGGAAAATGCTGAATTTGGCCAGTTTTTGTACGATAAGGTAGAAAAGATACAGAAATAGAAAAGTATTTGAATGAAAATAAATCTACATCTTTAATCTTACAGGAAGAAGAGAATTTAATACACTTCCATATCAGTAACCTAGAGTATGCTTGTGGATCAGCACTTAATACAGTCTCCACCCTTTCCTGGGATCAAAATGAAATTTACCCCCAGTTCACTGGTCACCATACACTGTTGCTTCGTGGATACAGCTTATTACTTGAACAGCTGGCTGAAGGTGTTGATATTCAACTGGGACAAGAGGTAAGGAGAATCTGTTGGATTGAGGAGGAAATAGTGTTAGCTTATTGGTAATAATGTTAACATATTGCTATCCTAATAGAGTACATGCATTATATTTGTCTTTGTGTAACATACACCATTGACTTGTAATTACTTAACCTGAAGATGACCTTGGAAGGTCAAAACATCCTTTCTTTATCAATAAATGTCTTAATACCCATACCAGCTATTCTGAGATTCATTTTGACTTGTAGTTAAAATGCACTTTTGGAACATTGTATTTTTTCTCAGCAGATTAACTGTACTTATTCATTTCTCTGGTATTTGATTTAAATTACAGTGTATGGTGTACTAAAGGAAGCTCTTGTACATTAGACCAAAATTTATGTATTTAAAAAAAAGTGAAATAAAATGCATGTTGCTGACTCCCACTAAAGAGCTAATGTAATAATGACAATACATTAACCAATAAAGCATGTCATTTGTATATATTTTGCATTACTGACCAATTATACAATCACACAACCAGAAGAGACAACTGAATTGATTTAATAATAATTTACTTATAACTAATATCTCATGATATTACTGCCAAAAACACCTAATGTTATTGTCATTTATTGGTTCATGTGAAGAATATTATTTAATATTGTTTATATTCTTTGAGATGTGATATGTCCGATTTCAAACAGTATGAAGGAAGGCATGTGGGGTGACAAAAAGCAGATCAAATATGTTCCACATTTGAAAACCATCATAATTTTCACCCCTGAGGATTAATCACATCAGTAATTATTTTTGGGGGAAGATGCTAATTCTGCAACTGAAATAATTAATCATAGTAGATTCTTAAGTATTTATTTTTAGAATCATTATGCTGTATGTAATGTAAAAATGAAAAATATTTAGTCTTCAGTCTATTGATTAAACTAATAATTATTTTATAGGATTTTGTTTAAAGATAATTACATCATCACATAAATGTTTTATCGTATTTCTATTGCATGCCTAAAATGTAAAGGATAAAAAATCAGTCTAATAGTTCAGAGGTGACTTCATAATAATGTGATGCAAACTTCAAAAGCATGTAATCTAAAGAATTGTTGTTATAACAGTTTAATATTCTCAACTGTATTGTTAAGGGCTTTGCAAACACTGAAACACTCCTACTGCCCAATAGTACATCAATCATTTTTTGTTTATGTGTGTAGACTACTTGAAGAGTTAAATAAATGGTGCATATTAATAGCTATCTAAAAAGATATCAATCAGACAAAAGATTTTGTTAACCTTGCTTGTTATAAATCATTCATGATATGAAAGTTTATCTTGTATCTAACTGTTTATACTGGAAACACAATTTTATTGTCTCTGTTGGGTCTTATGCAAGATAATCACAGCATTTTATGTTTGCAGAACTAATACTTTGGATTGGTAGTTGGAAGTCTGTCTTTATAATATTTTTAGTCTGTGGAATTTTACTGTTTATAATGAACATTTCATTTCAAGGTGAAGGAAATTAATTATTCTGCAGACAAAGTCATCATCAGATGTCAAGATGGAGAAGAGTGGAAGGCTTCAAAAGTAAATACCATCATTTGTGAATTGTTTTAACTTGTTGATAAAGTACATGAAACTTTCATAAAAATGTGTACCTTGTTTTAGGTTTTGGACAGTTATAATGCATGCTGTACTACAATGGTTTGATTCTCCAAAATAATTAATGTTGCAGTTATAGGAAAATATTTACAAGCATACTAGTTAATGTTGTAATTGCTGAATATGGAAAGATGAAAATTTATTAATAAATTTTTCATTTCTGCTAATTACCCAACACTTTATCTTTTTCCTGCAAGCCAATTTCAAGATATTTTGTTAAGTAGTAAGAGACAGTTTACTTCAAACATTTCTTTATGGCTACTCAAGCTTGTCAGTTTTACTGTTTCTAAGATATTGAGGATCTAGATTTTGCTCTTTGTCCAACATTTTTAAAAGGGGATGAAAAGTTGGGATATAACATCCTCACCATGTCCAAACACTATTTTATAAGTGCTGTAAGCATTTTGCTGTAGTAAAATAATTAATAATATTTACCTTTCATCTTCTGTATTTGTTGATTTTTTAATGTCTAGAAGCATATACTAAATTTAAAAATTCATATAATCAGTTGCTGAATGTTGAAGATCATTTTTTAAAAAAAAAAGGTTGTGCTTTTTTTTATGACAAAAACATTTAAAAGCTTCAGGTTTAAACAAGAAATTGATAAATACAGCCTTAATTGAGGCTTAAATACTTTTAAGTATTAAATGTCAGGTCAGGTTATAACTTTGCATTCAAAGGTATAATAAGGTATTTCTAACATGTGACCAAAGTTCAAATTAAAAAGGTTATTTGCATATCTAATAAAGGATATGGAATGTAAACTTGTGTATCCGTAACACCATTATTTCTGTTGTTGAAGTTCTAGTATTCTGGTACAGATATCAAGATGAATAGCCACATATTTAAAATTTATAATAAAGTAATTATACAATAGAAAACAATCATACACACTCATTTTTTATAGAAATAACTTTCATTTCTCCCTCCTTTTTTTTTCTTACCACATAATGTTGATTTTTTAGATCCAGACTTAGTCTAAGACAAATGATTACAAAGGCAATAATATGGTTAATTCTTTAACTACCACAGTCGAACTGACCCTGGAAGTTACTTATGGTGTACACAATGCATGTGCCTTAAATATTTTTGCACTGTCTTCTAAATATGAGGTTACTATCAGCAGCATGGGTTTACAGTCATGTATAAAGTTCTCTCATAGCTTATTTGGAGACAGTATTTTAGTTTTAAAAGTTTAAGTATTGAAATTCATAGGACAGTAATTGGTTAGCAACAAACTATCACTGGTGAAATTAATAAGACAATTTAAATATGACAAACATTATTTAGTTCAAAAGGAATTTAAGTGGGCTGTAGCAGTAATTCACACTTATATTAACTAAAGCAAATAATAATCTAGCTGGTATTTTCTATGTTTAGGATAATGATTTTTCTTTTTATGCTTAAGAGGAAATTTCATCAGTTTTGTTAAGTATGGTATTTTATTTTCTGCAGGTAATTGTCACATTACCTTTGGCCGTATTGCAAAAACAAGATGTTACTTTCTGTCCTCAGTTGCCAGAGGAAAAACTTAAGGCAATACATCGTCTTGGAGCTGGCATAGTGGAAAAGGTATTGTCAACTCCAGTTAAAAATTCCATGAAACAAAAGTTCAGTGATTAACAATGGGCTTAACAGAAAATATGCCTCAAACCCTCCCAATTCAAATATTTTGGAATGGTGGATCTTTTTTTTTTTTTTTTTCAAGAGTTCCTTTGATTTAAAAAAGAATAATTGTTTTAGACCTGAGATTTTAGCTTTTAAACCATAAAAGTAAATTATTTTAAGCAAGATTGTCAATTTTTATGACCTTATTTTTGTGATTTTGTTTATAATATCATTGATATTATTTTTGTTTTGTATTTTTGTATCTAGATAGTGCTGCAGTTTCCTTATCGTTTCTGGGCCCTCAAGGTTAAAGAGTACGACCTTTTTGGGCACGTACCACCTTCACCACAAAAACGAGGACTTTTCAGTGTCTTTTATGACTTATCACCAAAATCCAGTATGGAGGTTCGATTTTTTTTTTCTTGTTATTTTGTTGTATGGGGATATATAACTTATCATAGAGAATGTTGTTTTTAATATTAGAGTAAAAATTCATGTTAAGTAAATGCACTTATGGTAGTCTGTTATAAAATATTTTTCACAAGAAATGAAAGTTGTTACTATTTAACGTGTGGATCTTTTTTTTTTTATATAAAGTTAGATTTTCTGATCTAATATAGTGTGTGTGTTAATAATCACCACACAATGAGAAACACAACACAGATGCTTTGAAGGTTTAAGTAAATTTATCTCCATAATTAATTGCTGTTTTTACCACCTTGTTATATTAATTACATAATTATTAATTTCAAATCAGTATTTTACTTTGTTAAACTTTAACAAATGTATTTACCATATTGTGTAAAAGAAATTACTTAATTGTTATTATTTAATATGGTACCTTTATTTCCAGCCTCACAAGTGTTTCATTTTAATGACCTACGTAAGTGGAGATGCTTTACTCATGATTGAAAACAAATCAGACAAGGAAATTGTTGACATGTGCATGTCTGCTCTTCGAGGGATGTTTTCTGACCAGGTATTTTAGAAACAGACTTCATTATTTCAAGGAACTTGTATGTTCTGCATTGATTTATCTCTAATAAATAGAACTTGTCAATTTAGGATGCTGTTGGTGAGGTTAAATATTAAACACTGCATTCACAAGAATGTCTGCCTCATTAAAAAGCATGTGGCAGAATACTAAAATATAATCTCACTACCAGAATTCCAATGAAATGGATTTCCATTGCAAACAATAGTGTGTAGTTTGTAGATTTACTCATATCAAAATTTCTGTACTATAATGCTTGTATTTCTTTTCAGTTAAAAAAAGGAAATTTAATGTGTATTATGGAAAATATTTATATGTCACTATAGTACAGAATTAAGTATGGGTAAGAATTTCCTCTACATTTTTACAAAATGGCTCATTCTTTTCAACAACACATAAATTATATATACAAAATAAAAAGTGTAATGGTAACAAATGGTAAAAAGAGCCATAAAAATTGCAAAATGCAAAACTGAAAATTTTTATGCATCTCCCCATGGAACAAATAAACCTCCATACCGAATTTGATAAAGGTCCATCAATAGAGGATTAAGTGTTCACACGAACATACAATGGACAGTATTATTACATTTATATATATTTTATAGGTAAAGTAACTTATTTGCTGGTCTTACCTTTAATTACTTTTCCATACATTTCTACTTTTAGACTTACCATTATGAAAAAATTAGGTATTTAAGAAATGCTTTTACACATGATTTCCTAGTATCCTTCTTAATTGAACTTCTCCCTGTACTATATTATTGTAAAACATTATGTTATGAAGCTTACTAAAAAAAGGTTTTTTTATGATTGATTTTTTTCATTTGGCCTTACTAGTTTCTTCCGAGTCTCTAATAAATATTTTCATATAGGTTTTAATAAGTTTAAGTACATCATCAATATCTTATGATTTATTATTCATTGTGTAATAAATTTTCAATAAATAAATGTTTGGCATAATGGTTTGCATAGCATGTATATATTGATTGGTAGATAGATGTGTATATCTCTCTGTGTGTGTATCGTTTAAATCATTTAAAACCTTAAATTTGATCTGTCATAGGATCTAGTTGTTCCTGATCCAACATCCTGGTTTGTTACTCGCTGGAAACAAGACAAATATGCTGGTATGGCCTACAGTTACGTGCCAACAGGTGGAACAGGTGAAGATTATGATACTTTAGCAAAAGACCTGGATCGCAAAATATATTTTGCAGGCGAGGTATGTAGCAGCATTGCAAGATTGTATTATAGTGAGAAATTGATTGTATAATTTATCCAATGTTTTAAGCACCAGATTTATTACCATTAATTAGTGTACAGAAACATCAACATTTGAATATATGGTTATTATGAAATTAGATTTAACACATCATACTTGATAGAGAAAGACAAATTTATCAAATACTGTCAGGCTCTTCCAAAGACAAAAATGGAATTGAATGATTTAGTCATATTTTTCCTATGTTAATATCTTGATGTTATTCCTTAGTGTTTTTTTGTATTTTCCCCATAACATTAAGATTATGCAGGACAGTGTGCCATTACCCAGTAATGTAGTTTCAGGTGATATTAAAACTAGTCCCATTGTATCTGTATCACTTCTTCCACAAAAACAAAATTTAGAGCATATGATAATTTTCCATCTTACTATGGTTATGAAAGAGAATTCTTCAACTCAAAAAACGATTTTATTTAAAGGAAATTTAACACATCTGCCACCATCATTAGTATATAAACACTAAAATGTAGATGGATTTGAAGCTGTTACATTTACAGCCATGCATCAAAATCAGTGATTGCTTTGATGAAAAAGGTGAATGAATTAACTAAAGTACAGCAATCTTGTTTGACAACTTATCCGTAACATCCCTAGATGCATCTCCCAATGCCACGTATGATCTAAGAAATCTACATCAATGTACAATATGTGGTCATAAGGATAACCTTGTAGAAGCACTACACTGGAAATTTTAGGCTTGGATAAATACCTGTAGTATAAATGATGATGGAGGAAGTAGATCTGAAGACACTGCAGGTCCTGGAGTAGCATTTTTATAAAATGTAACCATCAGTATTGTGTGTCAAAGATGTGGATTAGAAAGTTACCCAGTCTGTTTTTAACACTAGACTGTGCACCATCAATTTTTCAACAGCTTGAATCGTGGTTTTCCACTCCAGGTGATTAAAACTTTGTAGGCAACAATTTTAACAAATCATTTAATCACTCGATTTTTGAATTATTAATGAGAACCTCTGAGTGAAAGAAAAAGAACTTCCAGTAAGTTGGAGTATGTCCTACAGTTTAAAAATGTTCACATGAAACACTTGATAAATGTTTGTGATGACTAGCAGATAAATTTGTCTATCAAGTATTAGTAATATAGTTATACAGTAATTCATAACCATTACCAGTTTAAAACTGATATCAAAATGTGTAAGTATAAGTGCTTGAATCTACTGTTAGTAGCATAGCCATTCAGTTATCCACAATTGTTACTGAAGCAAAACATTTAATATAGCTCTCCTTACTTTCAGGCAACAAACAGGCAGCTTCCACAGACAGTAACAGGAGCATACCTTAGTGGTCTGCGGGAAGCAAGTAAAATGATAGAACATTGTACAGAACAGGATTGACTCTTTAGTAAATCTGCTACTTTAGTTGTCTTGGTCAACTGTATCCCTTTTTTGAATGTATAGAAAAAAAACCTGAATTTGGTAGTTTCTTTTACAAAAAAAATTAGAAAAGAAATCCTTTAGTGTGTGTGTGTGTGTGTGTGTGTTTGTAAAAATATCATGTAGCTGCTTTTGTAAACAATTTGTCTAAAAAATGAAAAGGATATACTATGTAAAGAATGGACTTTGATGTTGATCAGTTTCATAAATAAAACTGTGTCTGTGATATTTCTACTGTAATATCGTTTTTGTTGTAAATGCTGAACATTTATTTTCCAGATAAGAATTGAGTTGGAAATTTTGCATTTTTCTTTATATTCTTTTCATTTAGGGACCATTTGCTATAATAATTTACTCAAACTATAATAGCATGTGAATGATGTTTATATGAACTTACGGAATCACCTATGTGATTTAGTCTAGTATTTTAAGTGTTTATTTAAATAAAGTGTCCCATTCAATTTGTGTAACAAGATGTAATAATAGCTAACAGTTTTTATAATTGATATTTTATGATTAAACTACACAACAAGCACTTTGATAAAATAGCTAACAGTTAATACTGTTATAAAATTATGCATTGTTTGTTCAAGTTTTGTCATGGTTATTCAAATACCAAAAACATTCCTAATTTTGTCATTTTCTATTAAATAAGGAATGTTACTGCAATTTTTAGAGTATTGTCTGAATAGCAATATACATACATGCATCCAGTGTATTACAACAAACTACAAGCATGTTATATGTTATTAAGAATGTATTAAACTTTCAGAAGAGGACAACTGTTCCAAGTTCACTTTTTCCTTTTACTTACAAACACGTATACAAGTACTTAAGAAATGGTGAAAAATTCTGATTTGGGCTTCTTACAGTGGCCATTTTAATTAGTTATGAATATATTTTGTTATTTATTGTTGGCACAGGAATTGTTAGTTTATACAGATTTTGTAAAATAGTATCCAAGCTCTATGTAACATAATGCATAAACTATTAACATATTGTTATACTTAAATCATGACTGTGCTACAAAATTAATATGAAATACATCAAAAATGTGGATCTTTCAAATAGCTTTTTATGCTAATGTTATACATTTAAAATGTGTGTATGTCTATATACATATATACATACATTTATTTTCAAAATCAAGAGTTAAGAAAATTATAAAAAAAAAAAAAAGCCTTCATTAAAATAACCCATAAAATTTTATCATGTCAGAATAAAGGATTCTGTAAATCAATACTAATAGTTGTGTGACATGGGTATTTAACTCTGGGTTTTAGCAAAGACATGGTATAACTGTACAAATGTTAATACCTGTATACAGCATGTATTTTTTCTGTTTGTTTTTCCTAATTGTGCATCACATTCCCAAGTAATCAACCAATATTGAATATTATTTAACTAAAGTAAAAATACTAGTAAACATATCTATAAAAGTGTAAGATAATTTTACAATGTAAGTTTACTGACAACAACTTTCAAATGTTATTTGTAATACATCTAAAACGTTATAAAACTGTACATAGTATCTAAATACCTTAAGGCAGCAGTATCAATAATAGAAATAAGTACAAATTAAATATTGATTTTAAAAAGCTTCTTCATCAAAATATTTTCAATTTAAGTTACTTTTACTTCTTGAAATATTAGGACTTCTTGTGAAATAGATACTCATGGTGTGATAATGGGAGTTATTTATGAACCTGCTAAATGAATTTTGCCAAATTATCTGAGATTTATACACTGATTTAATTAAATGCTTTGTAAGATTGATTAAGTCTTCTCTCCACTCATTTTATTATGTTCACTGAATATCAAAATAATTTAACTCTATTTGAAAGAAATGTATGTATAATTCAGAATGAAAGCATATCCAAGCAAAAAAAAACATTGTGAAATAAATTCTTGTATGCATTTATTATTGAACCTGTGACATAATTTTCATATTTTGCTATCAAGGTATTACTAATTTACTATTTTGTTTGTTGTCGGTAACATACGGGAAGGTAGGTACACTATTCTTCATTGTCCATACAAGCTCAGAAATCTCTAAGAATGTATGCTCATGTTGACTGTTTAAAAGTTATTTTTGCATTTTTCAATTTTTTTGCAGAACACTTTAAATAATTGCATGCGAGTTTTTTCTTTACTCTTTGCAATTCAAGGTAAGTTTTAAGTAAAGTTACCTGGTAAAAGGAATGAACTATGCTTTAGCTATGTATGCTTTACCAAAACCATAATTAGATTTCTTATCATCCTGTGTCTTCTCTTCTTTATATTCAAGCTAATATTGTTTTTGTGAATATCTCATATGAAACAGCAACTAGTTTCATTAAAAATTAGTAATTGAAACTGCATAATTACCCTGATAGTTGTTTCTATGTTTATTGAGTTGGTAGAAAAAAATGAGTTAATAAATAATAATGAAGTAATAAAGTTGTGTATTTTTAAATGTGTATTTCACCCCAAAACTAGTAAGACTGTAGCTGACATAACTGTGGTGGGTGTTATTCTGTATTTAATATTTGGTTACATACTGTAGTTTTTGCATTATGTCCTGAAATAAGATATTTACTTTGAAGGCAGTCATTTTGACCTTTGAATTTAAACTAGTTCAACAACCCTGGGCAATAGTCCTTTCCAAAATTTTTTTTTTTTTTTTGATGTACTGCATTGTTATTTTTATGTATTTTATATCTATGCGTGTGTGTTTGTTAAGACCATAATTTGTATCATTTATTTCTTGTTTGGAATTATATGCCAAGAATACATAGGACTTCCACCTTATGCTGAAGATCAGCAAAAGCAAAGGCTGTAGCATGGGTAACTCAGTAATGTATAATAAAATATGAAAATTCCTTTCAAACATAATTTGATTTCACTCACTATCTTGCATTACTTTTTATATTCTTATCGACAAAAAACCTTTGGAATATTTACAGAAAATCATCCACGCTTACACACAATAACTATATGTTTATACATAGATAAACTTTTCCAAAAAAGTACAAGGCTCATACATATGTACTTACCTGTACAATTTGAGATAAGTTTTCATCTCTTGGTTACAGCTGAAAATGTCATTTTTAGATTCAACTTATTAATACTGACAAGAATGAACAGAACGTAAATGTGTAATGTTTTTTGTAGGGAAAAAGGGGCTAAAATAGCATATTTTAAACATACTATATCTACTAAATAATACCTTCTATGTTTAACAAACAAACATATTTATGACTTGAAAAAAAACATTGTCAAAAGCAATACCTGGTGATTTTCAATCAGTATTGTTTGTTTACACCCTCTGTTTTAATGTATACTGTCTCCATCTCCCAATTTTCAAACCTTCAAAAACATGTATTTGTAAACACAAATTACAGAATATTTTAAGTCACATGAAAAATTACTTCAATCAGTATGTTACCAATATGTATGTACTGTTTCACTGTACTTTATACAGCATAGGCATTGAAAGTATTGTATTTATAGTGGACTACTCCTGCATTATTTTGTTTTGTTAAGGAGGTTTCAATACAGAGACCAACATTCCAATCCACTTGAAAAACAACACAGAAGCAGTTCTTTACAATGTAAAGGTGTCACTCAATTTCATTCTGCCTGGTGTGAAGAGATATGCATCTTTTCTTCCAGTTCCCTATAATATTTTCTTAGTTCATTTTCCTTTTCCACAAAGACTTGATCAACCTGGTTATTTTTATCCTGAATATCTTTCAAAAAAGCTTCCCACTCTTTTCGCCTCTTCTCTCTCCAGTATGTCAGCAGTTCTTCCTAAAAATAATTATAATAATCATTAATGAAGTGAGATGTGTATTTATGATAAAGCTTTATCAAGCATTCGTTCTCTGTTGTTTTAAAGAAACATTCCTGTAATATCTCTATCAAAAAGACTACTATGGAGAAAAAAGTTAAAGCATATGGAAAAGACTTGCATCTCTATAAAGAAATGAACCAAATATTATTAGAACCTATATGTTGTTGGCAATAATTAAAATAATCAAAGATTGCAAGAACTATAACTATACTTAAGCACTTTTTTAAAAACAATTTCTACTTTGGAAAATGAGAACCTGATAGATTTTTAAGTCTTAAATTATTTTGGGAGGCTTTCTCATAATGATTACAGTCAGTAGATTTAATAACAGCTTTTATAAATTTTGGCTTTGGTGATGTTTAAAACCCTGTAAATAGAAAATAAATTAAACAGCCAAAAGTAGTTTCTTTGAAATAAGGAATAGAGAATGTCTATTATAAAATTATATAATTGTAGTTATTCATAAAACATTCAGAAATTTCTGCATGATTTATCTTTTGTAAAAATTGACCAGAATATACAAATAAAGCTTTAAGAATGACTTACACCTAAACGTTTCGTTTTGTTGAGCAGCTTTGTATAATTTACGGAGTTGTTTTTTTCATTTTAAGGTACAAAGTTTACAACAATTTTAATAACTGCTCTATACTACAAGCCAATTGATCAATCTATAGCACATCAATGTAATACAACAAGAATCTTTTGTTTTGTTTTTCAATTTACTCTTCTTTTTGATATTGCACTGTTCCAAAATATCTTGTTTACACTCAGAAATCATTTATGGATTCTCACTAGAATTTGACATAGGTAATTCGGGGTAATTACCTTTGGCTAAAAATAATGTTTCATTACTTTTCAGCTATATTTCATAACTATGATTTTACATCAACTACTCAAATCTACTCCACCTCATTTGTTCTAATTTTAAAATTTTATTGAATTAATTCAGTTGTGAAATGAAATAATTAACTCATTAGATCAGATAATATATTACATAAATTCATAGTTTTTCTTCCATTATCATGACTGTTTCCAGACCTGGATTTTTTTTTTAAAGGTTTTTGCAAGATATGTGGGAGCCATTATAATTTCATAATGGCATTTAAACAGTGAAAAATGAGATTTTTCAACATTATGACCATATTTACATAACTGTAACATCTTGTTCCTTCATATTTGTGGGTGGAAGAATAAGAAAACTTTTGTTTTTTTGTGAAAACAAACACTATTGTTCCTTTGCATTACTGGCTAAATTGAACATTTAAATCCCAAAATGCAAATATTAAGATGATTTTCTTTGTGAATTATATATAACTATTCTTCATGTGACATGCTGACAGATAGATGGAACTGTAAATGATCAAAGCATAAATTAGATTTTGAATTATGATTCATTAGAAAGTAAATATATCAGGGAATTTTACTTTGTTGGATTCAAACAATAAATAATTACAGACAGCCAAATATGGCATAAAATAAAGTTCACTGTTTTCATAATGTGCAATTTATTTACAATGAGGGGCTTAGGATAAGAAGCAGGGCATCTTGCATCACAACAGTGATGTAAGCTCTGCCACTGATTTGGCTTAAATGCACATCACAACCCAGTAATAACACCTATGTTCTTCCATGACATTATCCTACATGGAACATGACTTTCCTGATAACTGCTGGCAGCATTTAAATAATGGTTGAAATGCATTTATTTTAAATTACAGTAACAATTAGGGTGTTTAAACCTCATCTTGAGTGTCCATTTCATCTAACATGAAGGTGAGATGTTCCCCAATTACAGAAAGTGAATTTTTTCATGATCCAAAATAGGTCTGTGTCCAATCTTTGCTTAACCTTTTTGCAACAGGTCGGAGACCATGACATTTCATTTGTTGACTTGCATTCAAACTTATTAAATTGCTATTTCATGAATTTATGTGAATTAAGTTTGGAATCAAATTGTAGATCATAATTCAAACTCTAATATTATGTACATGTTAAATTCTTAATTTAAAAATGAATAGTAAAAGAACACACCTAAATATATATTCTAGCAAGTCGTATGGTAAGTTGAATGTAGCACTGTTTAAAATTAAATGTTTGTGATGTCAAAATACTGAGACTATAGCTTCGAACAAATTAGGAATTCAAATTACTACTATTTACAAATTAGAATATAAAATATTCATATCTTTTTATATTGCTGAGATATGGCTCATGTACTGAATAAAACAAGGTAGTACCATTCAACCTTTCATTTTTTTGAAATGATCCCTTATATACTCTTAATACAGTGTATGATGTGAATGATAAATTGACAGCTTAGAATGTTCCCTTTGTGGTTTTCTGAGCCATTTTAATTTGTGAAAAGGTTTTGTGAAGGTAGGTTGTGCTCAAAGTTTCATATTTTTTTAAATCTTAATATATCTTAGTTACTAACCTTAATAAATTACAATGGAATTTTGTAGTATCAGTATAGTTATTTATGATTTTTTTGGTTATTCAACTATATGTATAAAACCTAAAAAAAAAATTTTTGTTTGGTATCCTCCACATGCAAAATTTTAAAAGATAGCAACCAAGTTATAAGGTCATAATGAGAAGAGATAATTGCTTCTAAATTTTTTGTTCCATATTTTATGAAAAATAAGTTTAATGATTTATTCCTAAATAGCAATTATACATGATAATTGAAATATGACAATATGTGTTATAATATGTAGTCACTGTAATACGAAAAAAGCACAATTTATATTTCCTATTTATTTTTATGATGGTTTCAAGGTTAGTCAAGTGACAGATGCCACATAGTTAAAGTATAGAAAATAACATAAAATATAAAGTCTTACTCAACATGAAATGTATTTAGGTGGTTTCAGAAATTATGCAAATAATATTTGAGATTTTTGGAGCAATGAAGTTTTCTTAATCATAACACAAAATCATTTTGCATTTAGAATAGTAAGAAAACAGACTATCTTCACAAATAAATCTTAAGTAAAAATATTTCATTAAAAATCTAACATTTTATGTACAAAAATCTTGTAATTTTTACCAAAAGTCTATCAAATTTTGTGAAGATACACATGTTGCATTAAAAGTTATAGTGCAAATGTATAAACAAACTTGTGTATATTACATCAAGCCCATAGCAAAAGGGTTAACTAGAAATGCAATTCATAATTAAAACTAGGTTCATTTTACAATTACATATAATGTGAAGTTGGCCATCTTATTCTACTTGCTCCTACTGGATGCTTTTGTTTTTTTCAGCTTACAGAAGCAGAGGTGCAAACATTAAAAGATACAAAAAAGATGAAACAAAGATTTACAAAAGCTTTCCCAGAGGACAAAATATAGCTCCAACTGTTTACAACCTTATAAATTTCAATTCTGGGACAAAATATTTCCTACAGCATATGTAAACTAACAAAAGATGCTCAAATAATTAACCTTTGATTGACATAAATCTGAAAATTAAACAAAACTTTTCCTTCAAATACAAATGTAGTAAAATATTTAATACACAAGTTTTCACGCCATACATTTCTCATAATAAAGAAAAGAATCATGGCAGCAACTGTAAAATATCATTATAGTTGAATGATATATCTTGTGCTCCATCATCAGAATAATCAATAAGAAAATTCTTCAATATAATGAAATTACATATTAAGAAATTGAAATATTCACCTAAAGAGCTGTTTAAATAAAGCAAGGGGAAAAAAGAAAAAAAGTTGGTATTTCTCTTAAGGCTTATGTTTTCATTTGTAATATGTAAACTTTCTTTTATCAAAGGTGTGCAATCTTCACAACTGTAAGTTACGATTTCAAAGTATTATAAAGAAATGGGGTGTGATGATATATCTCTGTGAGAATGGATGAGAGAGTCAGGTGATATTTAAATTTTAAGACCAGTTCTGTTAAAAACTTACCATATATTCACATGTGTACATTTGTAAATGTCATGAGGTTTTTCTTAGTTAGGTAGCTTTACAGCTGACACATATCTTTATATATACCCTTTGAACATATCAGTAAAAAGAAAGCATCTATAGTTCTAAAAAAATATATGTGATAATTCAAATGCAAATTTAACCTTGGGTAGAAGGATTTGAGTACTTTATTAATTATTAATTAAAAAAAATGAAATAAAACACAATGCAGGCACAGGAGAGACACAATCATTCATCTGAAACAATTGGTTTTGGTAAAATCTTATAAAAATTATTTATTTTTACACGATACTTGTATTTTTATCAAATTCAGGAAAAACTTAATAAATACAGAGAATGAAGATAAAACACTCACACGATCACTTGTCTCCTCTTCCCTCTCCACAATTTTACTACACATCCGCAGTGCAACTTCTACTACATTCAATAAAAAAAAGAGAGCAACACCAGAATATAGTAAAATTACCAAAACAACAACTACAAGATATAATATACATTTTAATTGTTTCACATAGACAGCACTACATGTAAAGAAGTAACTACCCTTCCTCATTTTTCATTCTCTGGTATTTTTATTATGGATAAAACTTCTTTACATCTTTTCATAATACAACTTACAATTTCCAGTGAGGTTACACAGACGAGTATCTCCCTGTCTCTGTGCTTTGTCTAACTGTGTCTCACGGATTTCCGTGACATTTTCCAAAATTTCAAACAATTGTTCAATCTCTCTATCATTTCTTTTTTCCTGCATAAGAACACAATCAAAACAACAGTGAAACCTGTGAGTAATCACTGTATTATAAAAAAGAAATCAACTGTAATACTTTATTATGTTTAAGACTTACTCATATCAAACTAAACAAGCTAAGAAATAAGTGTGTACATTACAGAGAATAATATTATCATGTGAAAAGAAACTTGCAAGTAATATTTAATTTTTTTTAGGCACATGTAACAAATGTCACAACATATCAAACTCAACAGAAATAATAACATTGCATCAATCAATTAATTTTACATAGTATCAAGCCTATTAACACACATGCAACTTCCTTATTTAAAACTAAAATTATATCATTTGAAAATGTAAAAAATTATAAGCAAGATCAACAGATGCACGGGTTCGACATGCAACATGTATCTAAAGTGTTTAAAGTCTTCAGATATATATAATTTGAAATGGAGAAAACCTTAAAAGAAATCCAAAGCATGTTTTTCTATATAAGAAACAAATCTGTTATATCTATAAATCAATATGGAAATACAATGGACTAGCCAAAGCTGAAAATATTTAATGATGCACATACACACTATAAATGCAAAACAAACATTTAAGAACAGTAAAAAATAAGTATTTATTTGGACAAAATGTCATGAATGTCTGAAAAAAAACTGTTCAGCCATGCTGTCAAACCTGGAACTTTGAGTCTTCAAGAAACAGTTTATTGAGATTCTCGGATCAACACAGACCAGTTGCTGCCTCTCCGATACATGTTATTATTTGTCAGTCTTAATTCAGATGTTTTAGATCTTTAAACTTTCCTGAACTAGAATGTGACACTACATTACACATAACAAAGGTAACCAAAGTTCCAATCTCACTACTGTAACTTGTGGAAGAAAATTTCAACTACACTAATACTGCCTGCAAAATATTGCCAGTATCTTGATGGATGTTGACAGTAGTGGCTACATTTAATTATACTGAAGCAAAATGATCACTTACTGCTTTCTCTATTGCAACACAGAAATGAACTTCAATATCTGTGAAGCATAGTATACTATAGATGCATGTTTATAATTATCTTTATTTTACTTTTTTTTTTATAAAAATTTTTTGTTTTATTGAACAATTAATTCCAAAAAGTAACCAGTTAAGTCACATAACTAAAAACTAACAATTATGTACTTTACTAATATATATATATGCATAAACACACACACATACATACATACATACATACATACATATGTTCATCTTTAACACTAAAAAATTTCAACATACTTTATATATTACATATTTCTACACGGTTAGTTAAGCTTTACATACTATCATTTCATTAAACATAAGGGTTGTTGTTTGTTGTTTTGAATTAAGCACAAAGCTACACAATGGGCTATCTGTGCTCTGCCCACCACGGGTATCGAAACCCGGATTTTAGCAGGTAAGTCCGCAGACATACCGCTGAGCCACTGGGGGGCTAAACATAAGGGCATACTTCACAAAATACACATAAAATTGACACAATAAATGTTAACTATTAATCTTGAACAAATACTTTCCTTTTTAGGCAGATCAACTGGAATGATTTTTATTAACATTACTGGTCAATGATTCTTTCATGGATTATTACATTTTAGAAATAAAACAATAAACTTTCTTGTGTTTGTATTTTTTATTGTTCAGTATCACCATTCAACTCTAAATTATCTTTAACTAAAGCATCATTATTAGAAAAGAAATTCTGTGTACTATCCATAATTTTATTTTTTTTTATATAAAATAAAGTTTTATAACTAAATATTTTTGTTATATATAACTGCTTATATTTGTTATTAATACACTCATTTCAATAATTGTTTTCCAAGCTATTATTATTTATTATAAAAATTTAAGGATTATAATAATGTTACTATTCAGCTGCATGTTTCTGTGTCTAAAAATATTCTGTCTGTACAACAGACATTTGGTTTCATAATACATAAAAAAATAGGCTAAGTATAAAATATGAAAAAAATTAATAGAGACACACACAGTTTTTCAAGTAAGTCTACACCTCTTTTAATATAACCATATCTACTGATAGTTAACAGAAAGTTCAAGAAACACTGAAGTAAAAAACAAAAGAGGATTAAGTTATAAAATCTTAAAATAAGGAGGCTCTACTTTACTTTGGAACATTGAGAACTTATGTTGCAATAAATGTCAAACCAATAAACTGTTTCTCATATTTACTCAATAGCACTGAACCTTTGAGTTGCAATAAATGTTACAATAAGAAGTCTTTGCTCATCCTTACTTTCTAGCATTGAAAATTAAAGTTGCACACTAAACTTAAAAACATTCAGAATAGTTTAAAAACAGAAGCAAAAACATATCCAAAAATTCCATATCTAACTACAAACAGTTATCTTAATGATTATAAATAAACCAATTATTTATGTCAGTCATACCAAAAAAACTAGATGTTTCATTGACATTTCATATTAACCCAGTTGTATATTAACAAGTATTTTAGAAATTCTAAAATAAAAGCAGGTGGGCATGTTTAAGTATTTAAAGTTATTAAGTTATTCAAAAATTGTCTCACATACCATATAGTAGAACTGTCAAATAGTATACAAATAAACAAGACTATATCCCTAACTTCACCAGTATACATTCCATACTGTATAAATTTCTAAATAAGTTATATAAATACCATTGAACTTCTCAAAGCATACAACTTAGAAAAAATAACATTATGTTTATGTATATTTATTACTAAAATAATTTAAAAAAGATATACAAACCTCAAATTCTTTCAGAAAAAAGTTAATTTCTCCTTGAACAAAAGGTCGGTGGTCAAACAAACGGGCATAAATTTCCCCTATATCTAAAAAAAAGAAATGTAGTCATAAAAATAGGCATACAAATTTACAAAATGATGATACATTAAAATCAAAATAACAGTCTAAAACCCAAGCCATGAACTGTTTTCATAAAACATACCCAAGAACATGGCATTTAAGTTTCTGACTACTCAGACTTTAAAAGTTGCTTTTTTCCAAAATTACACAAAACTAAAATTTACAAAAATATTTAAATGTTTAACATGCAGAAATACAGAAATTTTTAATATAAAAAATGTATTCTCCATTCCAGATACTTTTTGAAACTGTCAATTCTTGAAGAGTTTGACTAAAGTTTTGAGGTTAAATGGCCACAAATTAAAGATACTTTATTAGGTCATGACAAAATATAAACAAAAAGGAGTTGCTTAGATCCTTTTTGTTAACAGAGCAATGTTTTTATTACTGAAGATTTTAGAATTGTTGAAAAAAGTTTATTTTTCTGTACTGAAAATCTGTTTCCAATAGATATTTACCTCCTGTCACATAAACAGCTATTCTCATTCAATACTACCTTCTACATGCAAAAATATTTTTTTGCATGCCACAAGACTTAAATCTCCCACCTACCTTTGAGCTGACTGAATCAATTAGGTCTTGCATGCAAATTATGTGACAACCCTCCACCAATAAAAGTGTGAAACAGTCGACTGGTGCATGTGACTCCTCCTATTTAATTCTACTAAACTAACACTTCAAGTTTTGGAAGGAAATGGAAGCACTGGTTTTCAGTGTAGAGATTAGTATTTATCAGAAATACATTTTCAGTACTGGAAAACAATAACTTTTCTTAACAATTCTAACATCCTCAGTAATAACATTTCTCTGTAAATAATAATTATGGTCCATATGGTCCTTTTTCATTTTATCATAAATAGCTAGAATATTGCATTGAAAATGTGGAAGAAATGATGAGAAATAAAGAAAGATGCATCCAAAAATACCCTACAGAGTAGATCCTTGTACTGTAAGATCACATGTGAGAGACTGGACCAATTCTGTATCAGGTATACTGTTTGTCAATCGTGGAAACATGTCACATGTATATAAGCAGAAAAAAGTACCAATACATCTAAGTGGGAGAGAACTATGGAAGGATAAGAATCCACAACAAATAATATTAACTGAACTAAATCCTGTAAAACTTAAATGTGGGTAAAATGAAATGAATGTGTTAATAGGTGTAGAGTGGCTAGGATATGATGGATCACATATGGAAAATCAACTACATCCAAAAACTCATACTGCTGGGAACCAGCATCCATGTGAAGGTAGGATGAGGATTATACTGTCAGTAAGTCAACTACAATCCAAAATCCAGTTATCTGGTAAAAGTAGAAAAGAGGATCATATCATTTTAACTCAAATTCATGAGATCTGAGGGCATTTCATATCCCCCAAGTGACAAATGGAACACATGCTAAAGATATGATTGATCAATCCTGGAGTCCAATATCAAAAAAATGTATGTCTAGTGTAAACTGTCTCAAATTTAAAATGACAGGAACTGCCCCAAGCACAGTAACATCCTTTGAATAAGAAAACTGAGAGAAAGCAGAAGGGAAAGAACCATGGTAACCTGCAAGTATCTTCATCACGACCCACAACAAATATGAAGAAACAAGAGTAATAAAGGAGAGAGGAAAAAGACATGTCTACAATATATGTGAAATGAATTGCATTGATTGGTTCAGTTCTAAATTCTAAACATGAGAACACACATCAATATAGGAGTAGGATGAGAAATCACAATCTAAGTGGTGAACACCAATTTTAATAGCTCACTCCAATGTTACACAGTGAAGGATATCTTATCATCTACAAAAGCAGAACACCACCTCCCCAATCTCAACTGAGTTATTTTGTAATCATTTACACACACACACTATTTGTATTTCATTAACACATTCAGGAGAATGCCTCCACCACCACTCCAGTGGTTTGATACTGGAAAGTGATATGAACTTTCAAACTCCACTAGAAGAACAGAGGGGGAGAAAGAAGTCCCAAGAAAACACAATACTTGAGATGATACAATGGATGACCATGAAACCATATTTTAAAAAAGCAGACCTACTAACTTATTCAACAGAAGGCAAGACAGGGTTAGGTAGCTGTCCCCTTCTGCTTTACCCACATAATACACTGGTGAGTATAGTCCGGCACAGACAAACTAAAAAAGCAAACATATCAGGAGGATAAACCTACAACTGATCTTGTGAAACACTTATCTCAGCAGTGCAAGTTTTTGACCATGGAAGCCATAATGTGAAAGCTGACAATATCTTACAGTGCAGATTTAACTAGTTTCAATACAGCTGGACAGGCACCACTCACCACAAAATGGGAACCAAAAGAAAGATATGCACCTAAAAAATAAAAGGTAACTTACCCATTCATAGTGTCATGAAAGAGTAAAGAATGGCAACATGTGGATAAAAGTACCACAACAAGAAAAAACAGTTATCCAAAACAGACAATGGTAGATGAACATATTACTATGTAGTCTTAAGGCTAAAGAAATGAAGTATCTCCAAAGAACAATAGGGTAGACATGCAGAGAGAAGGGAAGTTGCATGACCACAGCAAAGACAACAAGAAGTGATGACAGGAAGAAGAAATGGAATAAAATGTCATTTGAATCACAATCCAAAGGATAGGCAAAGCAGTGAAGTAAGCAAAGGAAACCACAGAAAATGAATTCAACAAAAAAAAAGCCTTGAAAACAATGAAGCAACCCACAGCATGTAATGGACAGAGGTCTCTTGGATTCCACTGAGAAGAAATGTGGAAGATGATAAGGAATGAAAAAGTCAAAAGAAATATACCACATGAGCCATTAAAATGAAGGTTAATAAAAATGATCCATAAAAAAAGAAATGAATGAACTGAAATAGTAAAGCAAATCAAAGCAGTGTCAGCCAGGTAACATCATTCAGAAAAACCTAAACTGAAATGACATGGATGAACAAAATTTAGGGAAAAACATTAATCGAATAAGAAGATAACTAACATTATAAACTGGATGTAAACCTGTCTAAACTTGGCAGCAGGGACAAGTCAATGATGAACCAGAGACCAAAAACAAGAGGTAACTAATTAGAAAGTGAAGATTCAAAAACATCAAGTGAAAGAGTACCCCAGAGAAAACAGAGCCTCCAAAAAATGCTCCTAGGGAGAAAGTATGTCAAGACTAAAAAGTTTATTATCAACAAGAACAATGCATTTAAAACACAACCCTCCGGAAGACATATGTTAAGTGTGTAGGTTCAAAAAAGGAAATACACTATTTACAACAAATGGAACAAAAATAAGTGTCCCCTTGGTGAGTGATATAATTACCACCATCAAAAAATAGTCAAAGTGGAACAAGATAAAGAGAGTGAACTAAAGCACCTTGGACATGCAAAAGTGCCCAGGTGTGAAGGGGACAAGACCTTTCATCTGTATTCCATTGACCTGAAGTCTCCTACTGATCAAACCACACCCCATACCTTTGGAAATGAGCAGCATGGAAGGAAAACAATCCAGAAAAGGCAGATGAAATATGATAAACCCAACATCATGGGTTTTCTACAGAATGTTTTTTTTAAATACATCCCCAAAATACACTATAATGTGAGATATGTATGTAACAGAAAAAAAAATTCTCTAACAGTCAACCTGACTGTGGAAGGAATATACTAGTATGTTAAGACTATACCCATTTAGAAGAAGCTAACCCAAGCTAAACATCCAAGGAATGATGTAGGTAAAATCTCCTAAAAAGTATGGAAATCGAGTCACACAAAGATTGCCCAACAAAAGACATATATGGAAACAAAACAAGTCCAAAGGCACAAAAATGGTACCAAGTCATGTGGTAAAAAAACCAAAAATCAAAATGTGTACTGTGGACATTTGCAGTCTTACAGAAACACCCTATACAAATGTGATTAAAATTTACATATTAAAATGAAGGAAAGCCAAGAACTGACTGAGATAAGACCAATCAATCCCAAACCCCAATAAGCATTGTGCATATAAGACAAATGAAGAAAATCTGTATGTAAAACACGTAAAACAAAAAAGGTGCAAACCATCAAAAATTTATAAAGATGATATTATCTTGGAATGAAACAAAAGAGCAACAAAAAAATTAGATACAACATCACAGATACCCCAAATAATACCAGATGTACAGACATGTCCAAAAAATTGGAACAGCAGAGAAAGAGATTTGACGATCAGTTCCTATTAGTAGTGGATGATAAATAAACAATACTGTCCCACCCAAGAAGTTCCTAAAAGAAGAAAACACACATACAGAGAAAGAACTAAAAATGGCAAAAACTCCAATATGGAGGGAAGAAGAAAGAGTTATCTTATAAAAATCCCAAAATATCAGTGGAACACTGAAGAATGGAGAAAGAAGATAAACATTCACTGTAAGAAAGTCAACAGGGTAAAATGAAACATAAAAAATAGGCAGAGAATAAGAGGTAAAATATTATTACTAAAGACGTGAATGAAATAAGATCAAGAAGAAAATCTACTTAATGGCAAGCTAATACAAAAAATAATTCAAACTTGTGCAGGGTGAAGCTTGCAAGTACCTATTCTCAAAAGAGAGAGAGAGAGAGAGACAAAAAGATCATCATCAAACAATGTCACAAGAAGGGGAATATACTGTGAACTGCAACTAAAAAGACAATGGAGATTGGCCTAGCAGATTCAGCAGTAAGGCCTGGGAGGTAATCCACAATAAAATGAAGGAAAACTGACAAAACCTGTTATGGAAGAAAGGTGGGCAATACTGAGTGCAGATAGGGTGGATCCTAAATCCCAGGGGCCTTCATAAACAAAATTAATGGTCAGAAGCATAAATTGAAAAGAAAAAATTATGAAAATATGAAAATGAAATAGTCAACACAGGGAAACTGTTGAGGAACTCTCAGTGATGTCGAGAAACCCACTTGTTGAGAACTTTTATATGCAAAAACGGCTCTTCTGGGCCCAGAAAACACTTCAAATAGAAGAGCAAACAACGTTTCGACCTTCTTCGGTCATCGTCAGGTTCACAAAGAAAGGGTTACTGGTCGGAAGCTGACCACATGTTTGGGAGGGGTTGTATAATTGAGTGTTGCAATGTAGAGGGCGCGGTTTGAATATATAATTTTGTCTATAATATTAATATAGGTATAATGGTGTTCCTTTATATTGGTTTATTTTGGGTTTAAGTTGTTGTATAATATTAATAATAAATATTATTTAATATTAAAGAAGCCTTACTTATACAACAACTTAAACCCAAAATAAACCAATATAAAGGAACACCATTATACCTATATTAATATTATAGACAAAATTATATATTCAAACCGCGCCCTCTACATTGCAACACTCAATTATACAACCCCTCCCAAACATGTGGTCAGCTTCCGACCAGTAACCCTTTCTTTGTTGAGGAACTCTGTAGGGAAATAAACATGTTCATGTGATGTTAAGTGTTGAGGAAAAAATATTTATCCTAATTATTGAAAAATCTGTAAATATATCCACGAGTAAATGGAAAAAAACAGACACTTAAGTGTAATAAAACAAGATCTTTAACTTAATTATCAATTAATCTGGAAGTAGAACTACAACTGAAAATAACAAACACTTCTTAAACCTAATAAAACAGTACAGTATGGAACACAGACAACGTCTCACACAAATATTTTTATATAGTTACCTTTTTATTTATTTTTTATTATTTTTTTCATGACATCTTGAAAGTTTGTTTGTTTGCAATTTTAGATTTGGTTGTTTCAAAGTTATAATCTAATTAGGCGAGTAATTTGGTAATCAAAGCTTATATTTTTCAAAATCAAAAATAATGAATTTTTACAAAAACTTCAATGCTTTGTTGAATAAAATTGGCCTTTCTTTAGAAACAAATGATTTTATTTCAATAAACCAATGATCAAACACATTTTTCAGTCAAATACAAGAGAATAAAAATTTTAAAAAAATGATTGGAAACTGTAGGACATAATTTTACAGAAAAAAAATTGAATATAAAAAAAAATGATAATTCAATTCATGTAAAGAAAAACCTTAGGGCAATTATATCATTCAATAAAACTTCTTGAATATTTATAAAAATTAAAGAAATTTTGGTGGTCAACTTTATTTGATTATTACATTCAAGTCTTATATTTATAATTTTTTCACAAAGTTTGCATCTTATGCTTTATCAAAGTAAAGCCAAATTTTTGCAGAAATCTGTATTTGTGAATAAGAATGCAACATCAAAAGTTGATTTGATTGTCCTGGATTTGTACAGAACAAAGGATACCACTAAGCACTAAAATGAAAATCCTAACCTAACAATATTATTTACAATACTGGGAGAAGTGTTTGTGGACTCCAGCTCAAGGGTTCCACAGAAGCAAGTAAGTATGAAGAAATAAAGGTAAATGATAACAAAAATGAAAAAGACTTGAAGTAAATGTGTTTGAACAATAGCATATGTATGAGATATGATGTACAGAGAAATATAATATAATTAATGATTGATATACCAGTAACATGAATTACAGTTAATCCTAAAGTAATAAATACCATGATAAGCTTAAGCAAATGATATAAAAGAGATACAAATAAGACTGCTAACCTAAACTTGAATGACTATTAACCAATCAAATGAAATTTATGTTATATAACCCAAATAACTATAGATAATAATATTAAAAATAAAATTATTCAAAAACTATAATATAACATCTTATCTTTTCAAAATCAGCAGACTGTATGTCAAAATGTGTGGGCCCCTAAATTCAAGGCCAAACAAATTCAAGCCAAAAATCTTTCCAGAGTGCTGATACCTGAAGTCTATGTAAATGTACTGATAGAACATACAACCCCCAAAGTGGTAATGTAGAATTAACAATGTAAAATGAATAACCAACTACAAATATGTTGGTGGAAAGAAATAATGAGTATTTGTAGAGTCATAAGTTCCATAAATGGCTAGAAATATAAAATACTTCCACTTTAGAGAAGCTCAATAAGTTACAAATATCACTACTGTAAATTTGTCGAGTGAGAGGAATGAATACAAAGACTCAAAAAGTGCATCCTTGTGCAAATTAATTGAAACAAATGATCATTTTACAATATTTTCAGCATGGTGGCCAGTGTAGGTTCTCTGGACCTGTTGATTTCCTTTAATAGTCATTTTTTTCACACAGACAGCATCATTAGCTGTGTTTTGTAGTATAGTCAATCTATTTGTGGGATATGTGATGAAATTTTGAGGAATATTATGTCATTCAAAATTGTGTTAGAAGGGTAAGGAAATCAGTTAAAAAATAACTTCTTACCAACTCAATGAAGAAAAAAAGAATGGTATCAATGGGGTCTGAAATACAAGAACTGGACACAAGAACAATGGAAGAAGGTGTTATTCAGTGAAGAGACTCATTTCTTCATACAGGGTCAAAGAAGTCTGCATGTTTGCAGTTCTCCAGGTAAGAAACTTCAAGAATCTCACATCAATCAGTTTGTAAAACATCCTTTGGAGAAGATGTTTTGGGGCTTTTTCAGTTACTATGGCATCCGAGGCTTATGTATTGTAGAAGGTATGATGCGAGGACCACAGTACATCAAAGTTTTACAGAGAAGAGTTGTTCCAGAATTGAAAATGAGATTTCCAGATGGATCTGGAATTTTTCAGAAAGACCTGGCTCCGCACCACACATCAAAACTTGTAAAGAATTTTATGACTACAACATGAATAAAGGTGCTGGATTGACCTGGAAACTCTCCAGACTTATTTACTATTGAAAATCTTTTGCCAATTTGAAAAAGATAAAAGAAAATGACTGTACTGTGAAAGATAAGCTAAATTAAAACAAAATTGATGTGTGGTACCTCGATACAAAAAATAAGTAAAGATTGCAGTCAACTCATGGACTTGATGCCAAAGCGGATTAATGATCTTCTGAAAAATAAAGGTGGTCATATCATGTATTAATTTAAGAGTAATTTTTGGGTTTTCAGAAATAAAACAAAAAATTGAAAAAATCATAATTTTCTGTCTTGTTTCAATTAATTTGCACAAAGGTGTATATGAAAATCTTGAAAAGAGGACAAACTAAATGTTACAACATAAGTACTGCCAAACATGAAGTGACAGTTTGATAGAATTAAAGAGAGAACCATGTGTCAAGAGAATGTGTATGTTGCACGCTTATTGGTAAAGGATTGTCACATAATGAACTGCATACAAAACACATTTGGATCAGTCAGTTGAAAGATGAGTGAGAGGTCAAAGGTCTGTGGCATGTGAAAACTTTTTTAATATAGAGGGCAGCACAGAAAAAGAATTGTTATTAACGTGAATGGAGGAAATGTACTGATTCATAATAGCATTTCATAAAGCCTGGCATAGCCAGGTGGGTTAAGGCCCTCGACTTGTAATCTGAGGGTCATGAGTTCAAATCCCTGTTGCACTAAACATGCTCACCCTTTCAGCCATGGGAGTGTTATAATGCTTTGATCAATCCCACTATTAATTGGTAAAAGAGTAGCTGAACAGTTGGTGATGAGTGGTGATGACTAGCTGCCTTCCATCTAGTCTTACACTGCTAAATTAGGGACTGCTAGTGCAGATAGCCCTCGAGTAACTTTACGTAAAATTCAAAACAAGCCAATCATTTCATAAATAATATTTATTTCATTATTTATCTTTCACAGGTTACATGGAGCACGAAATCATGGACAAATTTATGATAAATCTGGAGTTGCAGTTCCAATATACACTAAATAACAATTTTATTACAGCATACACCTAACAAATAACTTCTTTGAATCACTTTTTAACATAATGACACCTTGGATTCAGAATGGAAAAAAATACAAGATACTTGAAAAAATCTTGTTTGAATGTAGCCCATTTTCACACAAGCATGAATACAAACCACAGTAGTTCACAGCTGCTGGAAGATAAAAACAGTGACATAAAATTTTTGTGTTCATTACAAAAATTTCAGTATGGCTGAGATCTAAATAATGTAGTGAATAAAGAAATGACTAAAATCACTGTCATGATGTTAGACACAATACTGAACAACATGAGTGATAAGGATTGTCTCAATATCATCTTTAAATTGCCTCGGTTCACCAGTTTTAATAATTAAGCATTACTGGATGAACTTGTAACTATTAATGTTCATGTCAATGTTGGATGTTAGTTACTGTTATTTACAAAATACCGTTCAGAATAGGTAGTATTAATTAATGTATTTTGTGTATTAATACTTTATGATTGTTTATATTTTTATAATAAGAGAGTTAAAGGCAGATAATTACTGGAAGTTGCATTTGTAAGTTGCTGGTGTTGAGACTACAAAGATTTCTAGAATGCTTCAGTAAGAGACATAAATAGTGGCAACCAGCCAAGAGACTAGAAAGCAGGAATAATGCCAAAGTAAAGCCAAGTAAAAAAGAATTTCAGTCATAGAAAAGTTAAAAAATGTAAAGTTAACCTATAAAGGAGTGAACAGTCTAATGGTTGATATTTTAAAGTGAGATTTAGAGTTTTCTAGCTTTTTATAAGAATAATTTGTCTCATCAAAGGGTGTTCAAAAGCAACTAAACCTTCCCATGTGAATTTAGACAAAAATCAGATGAACCGTTTTAATGTAGGCCTAAATACAAAAAAAAAAATAGATGAGCATCAAAAATTCAAAATACAACTATGATAACTCATGGGCCAGTGTAACTGATTTATACATAGACTAATTTGATGAAATTGGAGAAAAACTGTTTGTCTTGTAAACCAAGTTCTAAAGCTATTGAATTCACCTAAGTGAACTTTTATCAAGAAAAGAATTATATAGTATGTAAGGTATAAATTTTTGTATATATATTTAACAAATTTTGAACATATTACCTTACAACAAGTAGAGTGTATGCTGTTCATTTATCATAGAATTTATCTCCAGTAAGTCACAGACACCTACTAGAATCGTTACTTACACACTTTTAAAAAGTACATTCCCAACATTTGTCCTTTCAAAAGAATTAAAGAACTCCCTCCCACATCACTTTTCTCACATTATTCAAAAAAATCCTGCATCTTGCACTGTTTAAGAGTAAAATTACAGTGAAATAATGTTTTTGCCAAGCAAATGCATATATACACAAATTTTAGTAATAGCCTTTACATACGTAGTATTAGTAACTGTCACAAAGACTTGTCTGTTTTTTATAAAATTTTATAAATTTTCCCAAAAATGTATTCAAAGTTTAAACTTTCTTTTTTCATACTAATAATAAAAAATAGCGTGCTTAATAACAACATTTCTATATTATTTTTTTATTGTTATAATTATACCTTAATCATGATAATAGCTTTATTGACCTAAGTCTTACTATTAGTATTACTAATTAGAGGATTAACTTGTTATACAGAATTGTCCCATTGTGCAAAATACAGCCATACTTCAAATTTGTAATATTAATCCAACTTTTTAGTTACATATAAACAACTAGTTATAAAGAATTAACACACTTTTTAGTATCATTCATTTCATTCTATGTGCATGGATTAGAGTCAAAGTGCATATGTCACAACCTTTTACACAGTACTATTTAATGTTATGTATTTGATGCCAGACTTATCAATCATTCACTTATCCCTGTATTTTCAATTTAGCAATAGTAAATACCAAATATAATATACAGAAATAAACTACTGATACACATTTCAGAGCTTCTAGAGGTTATTGAAATGCAATATGTAAATTGTACAAAGGGCAAAAGAATTTCAATGTTCAAATGAACAACACTTTGCACTCCAACTTGTCAGAGTAAACTAACGTTTTCAATTAAAATTTATGACGCATATGCTGAGAACGAATACCTTTGTAATACTATTGACTTTTTTGTGTAAAGCAGGTCCATACTAGTAAAATTACAGTTTACGAAAGCCTGGTACCTTTTTGTTGTTGTTAACCAGAGAGGGGGCCTCAGAAAGTCGAGACGTTGTTCTGAACTTTGTTTTAATTAAAAGTTTTAACACTTATACCAGCCGTCTTGAGAATATATACAATTACAAGTAATACATTCCTAATTATAATTAACATTCTCTCTCCAATTGGATTGATCTCATGCACATTCGATTATCTAATTTCTTGAAATATTCAAAAGAATATATTCCCTTTTAAAATTTTCGATAAGGTAAGTTTTACCAAATTATAAAAACAACTCTAATAAAAAAGTTAACGCTAGAAAATGGATCTTGGTCTGGCCTCAGCTTCGAACATAAATTTAATTTAAATTTTAAATCATAATGATAAAAACTTATTTATATATAACCTGTGAGATTAACTACGTCAAAATTAAAGAGAATATCATACGTTATGAATTATATTATTAATAATAAGAATGACGTATACCTTTCACAACATTATCAATAGAAGCTATTTCCACCATTTTCGTTGTAATATAAAGATCCCTCTAAACAAAATATATAAATATTGGCACTTTTTCACAATTACGAAAATACCAGTACAGTGCCTTGTTTATCCTATGAGACTAAATTATGTATCGAATAGTTTTAATTTAAATCATACTCAAAATCTGTATTAGTGACTATAAAGGGACCGAGGCGTGACAGTTAAAATAATTAAATGCAAAATAGAGAGTAACGAATGAAAAATACAATATAAATTAATGATGATAGCGTATATAAAATATAGCATTAAAGTTCGGCACACTTATTAAAGGATTAAATTCTCATAATGAAAACTGAAGTAACCAAGATGTAAAATGTCCTATTCTTGATTTATTTTTTAAAATTCAGATGCGACAGTAAGATTTCAAATCCTTTGCTAGTAAATGATTATAGTAAATAATTATTTTCTTTTGTACTTTTACATTCTACTAGTTTCTGTAGTAACAGTCAACCTGCTATCTAAGTTAAGGTCAGTCATAACTGAACTATATAAAACGTAACAAATTAATGTGGTTAAAAAGGAATTTAATGTAATTTTTTATTCGAGAAATTGGTGAATAATCCTTTTTTTAATGAACTTGATTAGGTATGTCATTAAAATGTTTGTTATTCTAGTGATCTCGAGTCAATTTCTCAATTTCTACCAAAAATAGATTTATTTATTTTTTACTATTAAAGAGTGGGGAGAGTTACTCAAGTTGAAGCATGTAAAGATTGTGAGAGTGATGAGTCCAGCTTCTAGGGAATGTTGCGGTATCGATAATTAACGACTTCATAATATGAGTGTTAGTAAAACAAACGCCGTTTTCTTTAATTTTTTATTTTTTGGAATTTTCGTGTATGTGGAAGATAAGTAACCTGAAAACTTAATCCTGAAAATTTTGTGATAGTAATTAGAAAATTATTAAGTTATTGCTGGAGGGTGCTCAACAGGTCCCACAGTGGCTCAGCGTTATGTCTATGGACAGTATCGCGTTTCGATACTGGTGGTAAGCAGAGCACAGATACTTAATTCTGTATCTTTGTGCTTACTTCGAAATACCAACAACATCCCTAAACAGTTAGAAAAGGAGTTTGAAATACAAGCAGAAAAAATCTGTTGATGTAACTTATCTTCTTGTTTATTTTTATTTTATACCTTCATCTTGTATCAACGCCAAAATAGCCTGTATAAACATCATAAAAGAAATAGGCCAATTATTTATCCTTAGATAGACTGAATTTTGCATTATTTTTATCAAATAATCCAAATGAACCTACACAATCATAAAACATATTAAAACAGCAAATATAAAGTAGTGGAAATTGATTTTTTTTTTTGGTCATATAATGGCCCGGCATGGCCAAGCGCGTAAGGCACGCGACTCGTAATCCGAAGGTCGCGGGTTCGTGCTCGCCCTTCCAGCCGTGTGGGCGTTATAATGTTACGATCAATCCCACTATTCGTTGGTAAAAGAGTAGCCCAAGAGTTGGCGGTGGATGGTGAAGACTAGCTGCCTTTCCTCTAGTCTTACACTGCTAAATTAGGGACGGCTAGCACAGATAGCCCTCGAGTAGCTTTGTGCGAAATTCCAAAACAAACAAATATGGTTATATAATTTATCAAATACTAAGAAAGAGCAAGCTGTGAGAACATGTTAAAGAAAAAAATTACAGAATAATAGGTTTATTGTTTTGAATTAGGCACAAAGCTACACAATGGGCTATCTGTGCTCTGCCCACCACGGGTATCGAAACCCGCATTTTAGCGTGTAAGTCCGCAGATATACCGCTGAGCTACTGGGGGCAATAGGTTTATATGAAATGACTAAAACTGCTTTTTTCACGGTCAAACAACTGCAAACATGTTTTTCAAGGAGATGTTCAGTTTTGTTCAGCTTCTTTTATTTTCTTTTAGTATGGGGGACCAGAGACAGTTGAACACATTTGCTTCTCCTTAATCAGCCCCTGCATGGCAGACATCACAACCTTTTAACAGTGAAATATCAAACATAAAAAGTTAATACACTATAAAAAACAAATTCAATTGTCAATAAGTAAGATAACATTATAGAAATGAATAAAAACTCTATAACCCGTTCGACCCGTAATCTTAGTGTCACAAGTTTGAATCCCAATCACACTATATATGCTTGCCCTATCAGCCGTGGGGGCGTTATAATGTAACGGCCAATCCTATTTTTCGTTGGTAAAAGAGTACCCCGAGAGTTAGAGGTGAGTGGTTATGAGTAGCTGCCTTCCCTCTCTTCTTTCACTGCTAAATTAAGGAAAGCTAGCGTAGAAAAAGGCCCTCGTGTAGTTTTGCGTGAAATTAACAAAGAAACAAAACTGCTAAATTTGGATCTGCTAGCGTAGATAATCATTGTGCAGTTTTGTGCGTAACTTAAACCAAGCTATATTTCTCTATATGGCCTCCCCAGTGGCTCTGCGGTAAGTGTAAAGAATCCCAAAAATGCACATAAATTGTATTTCTTCTCAATACTAAAACGTGAAGTTTGAGTGAAGAAAAGAAAGATATTTTTTTAGTGACGTAGAATCTGAATACAAATGCAAGCATCTAAATTACGCTGGTATCTAAGGTTAGAATAAATATGTTCACTCAGTAATAAAGATTTGTTCTTTAACGTTTGGAGAACGGTGGAAGATACTACAGTGTCAGAAAAATTCATTTTGTCGCCTAATTTTATTCACGCTTTTCTTCGTTTCCATAATATTTTACGAAATTATGCATTATTGTTGTGTAAGAAATATTGTAAAATAGTCATGGAGGTAGTGTGGTATACGTTAACTCGTATTTGAGTCCTCCAAACATATATATGGATTTTTACTAGCTAATAAACAGCAACAAATATATCATAAGATATGATCAATAAACGCTTGGCAAAAATATTTTCTGAATAAAACCTAGGTTTAAAGACAATGTTACTAGCGTTATCGACAAACAAATAGTCATAGAATATGTTTCTTGTTTTAATATTTGATTTTGTCCTTTTTGACCCTGATGACTGCTTGACTTCACCGTGACACAAGTGCACAAAGGATTGAATGTCAGCAAGAGTGCGTTCATGATGCCAAAGACAGATTAGGGCTGTCTGCAGTTCCAAGTGGCTTCTCGATTCCTTTTCTTACTCTTTGTTACCCATTACCTTCCATCAGTTTTTGACAGAATTAAAAGTTTGGCTGTTAACTGGCCAGGGTTGTATCTTTATCCTCTCCCTTTGAAGACACTCCTTCACTTGAAGTAATGAATACATACTATACACCGTAAAATTTCTTCTTTATTTCAAGTCTGCTGCACAGGGTAAATAAATATCATCAACATAATTAGTCAAATAGCATGAAACAGGTCATCCTGGAATGTGCACGAGTCAGCTCTACCAAAGATATCCCAAAATGTTTGCTTCAACGAGGACTCAGGGGTATTGATGTACTTGTTAATATTGGCAGTGCTTTTCATGAAATGCGGATGTCCCACACCCCGATCAGAGATGTATCTCCATATTACCAGATATTGCAAATAATTCACAGTTGCGCTGAAACACACTGAATCAAATGTCATACACAGTGCTTTCTTTCAGACATGTGTAGGCTTAAAATTGATTTGTTTGAGCAGATCATTTTCTCGACATTGCTTTAGTCTAGTCAGCATGTTCTTTGATCCAGCTGAATCTCGTCTTTCCTATCCTATTGGTGAGGAGGGATTGCTTTTTTCGCTGTCTTGTTAGGAGACAGGCTAAATGCAGAAGAAATCAGACAGCTCATGCAGTGACAGTGGTCCCTGAAGTTTCCTATCACTCTTTTTTGAGATCTATGGATGATAGTTAATGGTTCTGCAGACTCGTGTTTCAGAATACCACGGTCATCTGCTGTGAAAGTTTTCTTTCTACCTCTCCTCTTTCACTGCTTCACACGACCAGTCTTTCTATATCTTCACACCCAGCAGCTCCAAGTAGACTAGTTAAATTTATTTATTCTAGCAAATTGCATTGTTGAAAGTCCCTCTTTCCTCAAAGAAAATGATTGATTATTCCATTTAATTGTTTTTTAAAATTCATACAAAGCTACACGAGGTCTATCTGCGCTAGTCGGTCCTGAGTTAGCAGTGTAAGACCAGAGGGAAGACAACCAGTCATCACCACCCATCGCCTACTCTTAGATTACATCGCACCAAGCATGCTCACCCTTTCATCTGTATGGGCGTTATAATGTGACAGCCAATCTTACTATTCATTGGTAAAAGAGTAGTTCAACAGTTGGCAGTGGATGGTGATGACTAGCTGCTTTCCCTTTAGTCTTACACTCCTAAATAAGGGACAGCTAGGGCAAATAGCTCTCGTGTAGCTTTGCGCGAAATTCAAAACAAACCAAGATGAGGAAATTTCCACCTCGACGACCATTGAGACAACACCTGCCAAACAGTTCCATGAACAAGCCTAGAGACTACTGAAAGTGTCCACATTAGAACAGATCTTAGTCTACAAGAGGTAACAGAAGAAGATGGCCATTCAACTGAGAGGAGACTGGCTGTGACAGTTTTATAACAAGGAAGAGCTGAACCGTTATCTTGTTGAGAATGCCCTGTTCAAAGCTTGAGACACTTTGAAGGCCACAGGTAACTAAATATCTGTAAGATCACAATCATACTTGAATATATTCTAGCAGGGTAAAGGTGATTGGAGCCCTGTGCTTATCTTGGTTAATATGAACGTGTCTATTAACTTAAAAGTGATATATATATATATACACACACACATATATATGAATGTATATTCAACTCTGCATTTTGTTAAATTATTTATTGATGTATTCTTTACAATCTCTCTAGTATGTTTTATAAATGTTTTAAAAAAGGTTTTCCTATTATTTTAACGTTCTTATGTATTTATTTTTGACTTGTTTTAATTACTTTTATTTTATTATCAATCCACTTATTTTCTTTAAGAATGCGTTTATTTTGAATTTTGATTTTTTCCCTTATTAAAATATCACAAACATTTAATGAAAGGGTTTAGCTTATCTGGTCTCTCGTTAAACTTACTTTTATTTTGCATCTATTATTTCAATGCAGATTTTTTAAAATTTGAACCGTATAAATGTTGAAGTATTTACGTTCAACTACAACAGAATTGCATCTTCGTTAAAAAAGATTTCTATGTTGTACTTTTACTTGCTTTTGAAGGGTTTTTATTTTAAAGGGCTTAGTTGATTTAATTAGTCTATTTTTATATTTTAGTGCGTACTTTTATCAATATTAAACAATTTTCATCACGTAGTTCTTTGTTTAGTTAAATGGTACAATATTTAATACACTCACTGCATTTTCTAAAAAATTTCATTGCTTCAGAAATAATTTTTGTTGTTGTGTGTGTCTTTACCATTAGGAAAGTTATATGTGTACAAATTGTGTAAATTCATGTTGAAGGAATGACTGGAAACATTAACAAAATGAAAATAGTGTATGTATTACAAGTAATTAGTTCGAGCTATTTATGAGGTGAATGCCAAGTTATTTTTTTAATATTTATATTTGATAATTTCTTTTTTCAGTAGGAGTATTGCTCAATTTTTTTTTAATTAAGCACAAAGCTACACAATGGGCTATCTGTGCTCTGCTCACCACAAGTATCGAAACCCGGATTTTAGCGTGTAAGTCCGCAGACATACCGCTGAGCTACTGGGGGGCAAGTATTACTCAACATAAATATTCTTTACCTACATATTTATTATTTTGTTTTCCTAGTGTTTGACCAAGAAAAAGGTGCCAAAGTGAGAAATACTATGAAGTTAGCTTTTATATCGTGAAAGCTTTGATTTGTCACATGTTGGCATATCACGAATTTTCTAGCTTCTTTAATGATGTAAAAGCTAGAAAAAAAATTACAACTTAGTTTCTGTGTTGTTTTGATGGCAACATACGGTCAGAAAGCTTGGTGTTTTTTCTTAATTTTGTGAAAAGCTGCAGGAGAATTATCTGCGTTATTTGTTCCTAATTAAACAATGAAAGACTAAAAAGAAGGCAGCTAGTGACTACCCACCGCTTACTCTTGGGTTACTTTTTATCAACAAATAGTGCAATTGTCTGAAACTTATAACACCCCATAACTGAAAGGGTGAGCATGTTTGATGAGATGGGAATTCTAACCCGTGACCCACAAATTACAAGTCCAGTGCCTTAACCAACTGGCCACACCAGGCCTCCAAAAAGTCATTAGCATAACCCAGGGCCAGATTAAGGGCAATTGATACCTTAAGCACAACCCAATAATGGTTCTCTCCTCGGCCCCTCCATTACTTAACTGACAAGACATTAATACTCAGTAAGTGCTGAAAGTGAAATAAAAGTTTGAAATGTATAACTATTTTACAGTTTTCTTCAAGTCAGACCCCACAACTATATTAAATAAAAACTTTTTTTATTTTATTTATTTAACAGATTGGGCATGGATCAAAATCAAGCAATGACTTCGGCATTTCATTTAGAAACAATGAGGGAAATAACTTCTTTAATTAATGGTAGTTAAAAATAATTATTTTTACTGTATATTTGTTTCCAATGAGTTAAAAATTCTCACTATGAGGACAACAAAAATGAAAAATTTACTCAAAACCCTTTTATTTAAAAAACTCTCACTTTGATGTTAACAATTTCTGCCCCCCAGTGGCTCAGCGGTATGTCTACGGACTTACACGCTAAAATCCGGGTTTCGATACCCGTGGTGGGCAGAGCACAGATAGCCCACTGTGTAGCTTTGTGCTTAATTCAAAACAAAGTTAACAATTTCTCAATTTGAACTTAAATCTCTGTAAGCAAATAATTAACTTACCCCTTAATAATATTATTTTAAATTTTTTTCCAGATTTTTTAATTGATCAAGTTCTTAAAACTAATTTGGTGTAACATATCTGCTTTATTCTTAACAGAGACAAGGCATCCAGCCTGTCTCGTCGCATAGTTGTTTTGTTTGAATGTTTAATATGCTTGAGTTGAGAAAATGAACGCTCAGCTGTGTAATTTGTTACCATTAATGTTAAAAAATATACGCAATTCAATGTCTTCGTTTGGAAACGCACACTCAATTTTGTATTCCAAAATTATTTTATAACGTTTAGCATGACTGAATCTGTTTTTTTTACAGTTTTTGTTGCACTGAACTTACGGCGCACATATGAGTGAAACTGCTGAAGCTCGGCAGAGAGAAGAGTGTCCAAGTCCTATTCGCAGTACACCCATCTTCTTCTTCTCATCTGGGCTTTTAGTTGGTCAACAATTATATAGAAAGTGATGTTACGAAATTATGCATCTCCGTCATTGAGTACGTTCTTTCTAACACGTTTGCGAGTTTGAGCTGTATTGTAATCAACATCTGGTAGTATTTTCTTTGCAAATACTTTAAATCTTTCAAAGTCATCCCTTTCAGTGCATAGTTAGTCGGCTAATGACCGATACAGATCTGCATATTTTTAAGTTCACATCTTCATTTTGCAGAACTTGACTTGCTTCATGAAACTTTTGCAAAATCTCATCCCACATAAAAACATATTCTACCTCTTGCATCTTATTTGCAATATTGTCTGCTTCTCTTCCAGTACAGTTACGACAGAAAGTGTTCGTACCCCTGCGTCCCGAGTGGTTTTTTGCTCATAATTTAAAAAGTATCGCGAGTAGGCTAATAGAAGTATAATATATTATAAATGTTCATTTAGAAATACGATTGA
This sequence comes from Carcinoscorpius rotundicauda, assembly GCA_011833715.1. Classification (NCBI taxonomy): domain Eukaryota; kingdom Metazoa; phylum Arthropoda; class Merostomata; order Xiphosura; family Limulidae; genus Carcinoscorpius; species Carcinoscorpius rotundicauda. The sequence continues at coordinate 50,675,627 of CM022396.1, read as the reverse complement.
GGTATGCAAGAAAGCATGTAAATAAACCCTTTACCTATTGAAAGAATATTCTTTGGTCATACGAGACTAAAATCACGCTTTTCGACCACAATGATGTTCACTGTATTTTCCGTAAGAAGGGAAAACGAAATCTTCCAAAGAACACCGTCCCTACAGTTAAATACGGAGGCGGCTCGATCGTGTTATGGGGTTTCTTCAGCTCTTCTGGTGTAGGCAGCCTTCACCGTGTCAACGGAATCATGAAAAAAGAAGAGTACGTTGATATATTAGGCACTAAAATCAAGGATGATGCTCGGAACTTGCAGCTAGGGCGTCGTTGGATATTCCAGCACAACAATGACCCTAAGCACACATCGAAATATGTGCAATCCTGGTTGCAGAGGAACCACATAAGCGTTCTGGAGTGGCCATCGCAGTCACCCGATCTCAACCCAATTTAAAACGTTTGGCATGAGTGGAAGACCAGGGTTCATCAGCGTCATCTGAAAAACTTGCAAGAGTTGGAGGACTTCTGTGACGATGAATGGAAGAAAATACCAGTCGAGTACTGTCAAACGATCATGGAGGGCTATGAGGAGAGATTGCGCAAAGCAAAGTAATTCACCTGAAGGGCTACACAACTGATCATTAAAGTAGACGTACGAACACTTTCTGCCCTCCTATGTTTGGTTATTTGTTTATAAACAGTTTATTTGTCGTTCAATTTATAGAAAAAAATATGTATATGTGTGTTAGTATAATATTTATAACACACTAAATTTTCATTATTCTAATAGTGATACTTTTTAAGTTATGAGGCAGAGACGTGTTTGGGATTTCGGCGCCCCTAAGGACAAGGTTAGGTTGATACTTTTGCCACCCCCCTCCGTGCCACAACTTGCACCAAGCATCACCATCACAACAACAGACAAACACAGTTGTTATCATTCAAAATCAACACAACGTTTATTTTCCAACACAATAAAAAATGAAACATCAAAATCAATTATTACCAAATATTATTCTGCGGCTGAATATACAGGCTTTCTCCTGGCCTTGTGTTCCGAAAACATGTTTATTGCATCGTCATAGTTCATTTTACAAACAATATCACTTTCAATGGCGAGGAGTGACAGGGCATTTAGTTTATCTTCTGCCATTCTTGATCTCAAGTAATTTTTCACACGTTTGAGAGCCGAGAAAGATCTCTCTGATGTACAATTAATTGCTGGAATGCACAGAAACATGCGCATAGCAATATCCAGGTTTGGATATACAGTTTGAAGTCCTTTAGCTCGCAGATTTCTGTATACTGCTAACGCAGAAGAGTCATCATTTTGCACTTTTATACTCACAAGATGTGCGCGGAGATGTAGACATTCATCTACGAAGCTCACTTCCAAATCATTGGGGTAGAGTTTCAACAGTGTTCCAGCTTGACTGATGACATCAGTGGGTTCAAGATCTGTTATCTTAAACAAATATCCAAACCTTGCGTGGAATTCTACATAAGCGGTTTGTCTTCGCTGTAGTTCTGAGCAAAGTCTGTCAATGATCACATTTACTCTAAATGCCTCTCTGCCTTCTTCCACTGCCTGGGTGTCACCATCTGAAAATTTTTGCTTCCTTTTTCGCTTAACTTCGTACGTCTTCATGCTGGACTTCAACATCGCCTTGTCTTCAAAATGATCGAACAGTTCTCTTGAATCTTTCACAAACTGCAGCAAGAAAGCATAAAGCTCGACTACAAGTCCGATGTCCATATCAGCACTTTGCAACTTTTTACTGGCAGCATTGAATCTTTCCAGTATTGTTCCCCAAACTGTGGACAAAATAGCTGTTTCTAGCGTTCCTAATTTGGAAAGAAGTCCAGCGGCCTCATTCCTAGCGGCTGGTTTTTCCATAGCATTTCCCTCCATGGTGGCGAGGGCATCAAACACTTGTTGCCAGTTTCTGTTGAGACTTTGACAAGCATCTTCACGAGCGGACCACCGAGTGTCACTGAGTTTCTTCAAAGAGAGACTTTCTTTATTTGCGGACAAGTGTTTTTGTAGAATTTTCCAACGATGGGTTGAAGGATTGAAGAAAACATAGAGACTTTGTAAGAGTTTGAAGAATGAACTTGCTTCTCTACAACATTCAGCAGCACACGTTCCTACAAGATTTAATGAATGTGCTGAACATGGGATATACACAGCTAAAGGATTTTTCTCCATGATACGAGCCTGGAGACCACTGTACTGACCAGACCTGTTGCTGGCGTTGTCGTAAGACTGTCCACAACATTCAGAAATGTCAAGCTCATATGACTGAAGCAGGCTAAGTACAACTTCTGCCAGCTGTTCAGCTTTGTGGCCCGGATTGGGTATAAAAGTCAGGAAACGTTCCATAGGTGAACCATCACTGTTCACGTACCTGATGATGAATGCCAACTGGTCAACATGGGATAAATCTGGCGTCGAGTCCACGCTGATTGAGAAATATTTTGCAGTTTTGACGTCCTTTAAAATGTTCTTTAGAACAAGTTCTGCCATAAGCTGGATGAATTCGTCGCAAGTACTGAAAGACAGGTAAGACGTGGATCCCTTGCCAGCATTGCAATATCGGTGAATGTGATCAGCGAGGAATGGGTTAAACTCCGCAACTAGTTCTAACGACATCATAAAGTTGCCGTTGTGTACTGAGCCAAACTTATCATCCCGACCTCTGAACGGAGTGAGTACATTTCTCCAGCATTTGATTTCGTCGTGCAGCTGTATGGCCATCTGGAGATCTACACGTCCCAACATGTTGCCCCTTGCTACTAGAGATAAAACTGAAGACCGATGCTCAGGAGAGTTTTCATGCTCATTCAGCCGGACAGTAGCATTTTTCCAGTCATCAAAGCCTTCGTCAGCCAGTTTGGATTTTTTCCAAAATCAAATAAACGACAAGGAGCACAAAACAGTCTACCTTTGCTCTCTGAATAAACCAAATATGTCCGCTTACTTTTTTTTGCCATTTTGCAGTTTTTTTTCAAACATGCCTTTGGTTACAGATCTGATTTTCTCCCCGTCCTTTTTCACAGAGTTCTTGAAATCCGAGTCATCGTTTTGAAGGATGGCATGTGTGGCAATATAATCTTTTGTGTAATCATCTATTATCCACTCTGCTGGATCTGAACTTACTTTGTCTGAAAAACTTGCTGGAACCATTGACGTTTGAGGCACGCAACCGGCAGATCTTACTAGGCCTGCTGCTGATGACGTCACTTGTTCAAGCTGCAGTTCGATATGTTTGGGTCGTTCAGATTGTTCAAAACTGCTACTGCTAGGCCCGTCATGTGTATTCCCTCCATCGCTGTTGGTTTGAACATCATCGCTAGTAGGCTGTTCTTGCCTTTGTTTAGCAAAAAAGGCCTCCATCGTCGGTGTCTTATCCAAAACATCACGTGTGTTTTCATTTTTTAACTTTGCTATCTTCCTATAAGCTGCTCCACTCAATTTTCGGCGTATGTTACTCATAACGATATCACGAGAATCCACTGATCGTATATTGAGTATTGACAGTGAATTTGTTACTTTCACATCTCAGATCGTCAGGATCTGAGTCATTTTTGTGGGATCGAGCTATTTATGGCAGCCGCGCGAACCTCACAGAGATCCGTGCGCCGTTTTAACCCCAGTGACCCTCGCCCTCACAAGAATTGTGCTTCTTGTGGAGGTTTGGACACTGACAACACGATATAACTTAGAGCAAGATATTGGCAGGGATGTATTAATGCAATGGGGCGGCATAAATGGCAGGGGGAATTAATAACCAGGGACTACATTTTAAAATGGTGTTCATTCTTTTTTTTTGTCAAAATTTGCCGCCCCAGGTACGTGCCTCGTGTGCCTATGCGTTAATACATCCCTGTAAAATATGAGGACATAACTACTCATGACGCAGGGGTACGAACATTTTCTGTCGTAACTGTATCTCTCTTTTGTGACTGGTCTTTAATTAAACATTTTAAAGCTTCCAAAATCTTAAGGAAAGTTGTTGTTGTTTTGAATTAAGCACAAAGCTACACAATGGGCTATCTGTGCTCTGCCCATCACGGGTATCGAAACCCGGATTTTAGCGTGTAAGTCCGCAGACATACCGCTGAGCCACTGGGGGGCCTTAAGGAAAGACTTAAAAATTGCTATTGTTGCCATAGCAAGTGCCTTCCATATGTCTGAAACTTTATCTGCATGCTTGGATGCGAAAGCGAATTCAAAACCACGGCCTTAAATTGGGAGTTGTCCACATCATTATTCCAGGCTAGAGTAGCGTTTCCAGTATACTTATACTAAACTAGTTACAGTATTTAGGCCAAACATTATTGTCTCTCAGTTCTCAAATAGCAACAATAATGTTAGGCCTGATGCTAATATATTGCAAATGAAGCCACAAAAGTTGAGCTTGTTCTCTGTACCAACTTGTTATGAACTTGTTCAATTTATGCATTTTTTCAAATAATCCTAAATTGATTTTGTTAATTTGTCGGTTCTTTATAGCATCTTTATATGACCAAAGTATTGTACTACTTCTAGCAGTATAGCGTACACATACCAACGTTAAGAATCATTTTGTCGTACGTGTCGAAGTTTTACGCAGTTTAACCTAAAAGAAGGAATTATCGCCTTCAGACTGCTCCAATCAGTCAGTTGTTTTTCCAGCTTTTTAGAAATGTAATAGAAGAGATACTGATACGAATTTACAAAAAAGTATACAAGCACATATTTTCATAGAAGTGCAGTAACTCATCCAATCCTATGCAATATGATTTGCCAACAGTTAAATGGTAATTTTATTGACTATGATATTCAATGCTATGTAGTCGTAATCCAAATAAACGTTTACTAATTTTCTTTTCTCCATTTCATTTACTTGTATCTTTCTGTAATACACACCTTCGTAACAGACTCGGGTCCCTCTCGGATCATATCGATACCAATTGTTTTTTTGTGTGTGTGTGCCAAATATTCTTTGTTTCACAGATAGATGCGCTTCCTGATAAACGATTGAGCTGGTTTTGATTAGGAGTGAGTATTGTGGTTTCTTTACATATTAAAAACAATCTGCACTGGTTACACGTATCTTGTGCAGTAGTACAAGAAAACTGCTAACACTCAGCATGGTGTATCCACTGGTTCCTCGTATTTCCACCACCTATAGTTTTGGGTTTGAACCAGCAAACTTGCTTTGCATGGTCCTCACTTGTCCTACGTGAAATAATGTTTAATTGTTGAGTTGGGGTTAACTCATTGGTTTCTCATGTCCATATTTGTTCTCTTTTCACTTTTTTTTGTTTTTGAAATTCGTGGAAAGCTACACGAGGCTTATCTGCACTAGCCGTCCCTAATTTAGCACTGCAAGACTAGAGGGAAGGCATCTAGTCATCACTATCCACCGTCAACTTTTGGACTACTCTTAACAACGAATAGTGGGATTGATCGTAACATTACAGCACCCCCACGGATAAAAAAGTGACCCTAGAGTCGAGTGCCTTAACTTACCAGCCTTCATTTTTTGAAAAACCATATTGCATAATTCTTATATCAAGATTTTTATAGTTCTAGCTGCAATACGTTTTTCTTAGAAACATCGGTTATCTTGTGCTATTAGTATTTCAGTACTCTAGAAAGATTAGCAAATAAATTAAATAAAAAATATTTTAATTTGTTGTATTTCTTAATTTTACTTTACACTTATGAAAGTTTACATTTGATGTTTGTGTAGCATTTAAAATGTTATTGGATGATTTTAATTTTTTTCTTTACAAATCTGATAACTTCTGGTGTTAACTCCACCAAACTTGTGTTAAAATTTGAAGTATTTAGAATTAAAAATACATCTACTGGAAGCAACTATCTGACAGTACACTGAAACTATACAAGTAATTTGATGTTCTGAAATATTAGGTATTACTAATGTGATGTTTTGGATGGTTTAAATATTTGCTCATGTACACAAGTATCATAAACTCATTTATTGAATTTATGCAAATTTAAATACTGACTAAGTTTTATTTATTGTATATATTTATATATATATATATATATATACAAATCTCACACAGTAGAAAAGTTTAAAGATGACAAATATACAACAGCATCTATTGTCACAAATTAATTGTATAAGAAAAAAGAATATGAAGGAATATATTAATATTTAAACTACACCTTAGGGTAGTATTTTTTAAGCTCTCTAAAACAATATCCTTTCTATTAAATTTTTCAATTACCAAGACTCCATGAGCAATATAACAGGTAATGTTATATTTGGAAGAACAAATTTGTACGCTGGTACAAAAATCAAAGTTTTGCAGTTTTTTTTTTTATACTTGCATTTCTACCAAATCCTGAGATAAGCAATACAATTTTATTTTGCATAAGATTATTAAGTTCATGTTTTAAACAGGTAAGTCCAGAAGGTAAATCACTTTTGGATAATTTACACACACAGTGAAGTCTTAATACTCAATTATTTTGAATGTTTATCAGTGTTAATGTACAAAACATTAACGAATTATCTTCCAATTCACTCACTGTGATCCACATTAAAATAAAATCTTATTAAGACAGGTTTGGAATAAATTATGGTTGTAATATAAATACATCCTCTATTTTATGTTAGAACTGGACAACAAATAATCATGTTTTCCAAAACTTGAAATGTTTTTGTTTTGTTTTAAAAATCCTCACTACCTCACAATTCTGAGAAGTTAGACAGAAATGTATAAAATAATAGATGCTATAACATGTAATACTAAATTACTGGGATAACATATGCATAATATATACAATTTGTTGGACAATGTGCTTAATGAGTATTTATAGAAAGTGAAACAAGACAAAAGGATTTTATTTTTACAAGACTAGGATATGATGCTGTTTTCCAGAGCTAACAAACAAAATCCGAACTCAAAATAAAAAAATAAACATATTTCAGGTAGTTATGGTTTCAAGAAACAAAATGTTATAGTGCAGAAACAATGGAAAATTATGGAAACTTAATAATAAAAATCCTCATTAGTGAGTAAGTTTTAAACTTTACAGTAGAAGTTCTTTTTACTTTTTAACATTTTCTTCATTATTTGCCTTACTTTGAGAAGTACCACCAAACAATATTGGTGGGGGTATTAGGCATTATTGTTATTTCAAAGAAACAATATTTATAACACTATCTGAGCACAAACTCAAAATAGTCATAAAAGTTTGAGAGGATTCACTTTGAAGTTCTTATAAAACAGGTAAAATTATGCAACTAAGCACTGTAGTGCAATGTGATTACAACAAAACAAGTGATATTTCACATAAATAAGCAATCCCTTTCATCGTATTACACATACTTCCAATATTAACAACTTTAATGCTTTTAATCAGTTTTATACTCAAACTTTAATTTTTAATTAAATACAATTACTCTCATCTAGTTAAGAGTATCAAAATGATTTAAAATAAGAAATTACCTCCAAATAAATTTATTTATCAAATTACTTGTAATAAAGTAATTCATCTTCTCTGTCAGCTTTACAATCATAAAGAGCCTTACAGCAAGGCTTCAAAATGTCATGATGCTGGGAATATAATATAATATCAGATCCAATTTAAAAAATGTTTAAAAAGTTTCCAATTTTTCTTAAGTATGTGTTAATTATTATCTTTTTCACAACAAAAGTAAACAAAAAAGAAATGATTATAGGAAAATATATCCCCCTACTATTTGACAACTTGTGTCTCATAGTTATTTGCTATCTGGGTAAGCCTGAGTAACATATTTTGTTCGACTTACTTTGATATAAAAATGATGTTATTAGTGGAACTAGAAAGTTTCTCCTCTCTATAAAAAGTACTTTCTACAGAACCAATTTATGGTTCACCCTAAAAATGTGAATACTTTACATTTTAACAATTTCAAGCTGGAATGTTCATAGTTTTATAATAACGCTACTTCACTGCACAGTGTAGGAAGAAATTTTATGACTATGATATTAATCTTTTTTCTCTCTTAAGCTCAGTAAACTAAGATTGAAAAAAACCCTTCCTAGTTCTTAAGATCAAAAATGGTGTGAAGGAATGTTACTGTTTCCTCCAAAAAGGTATTGTACTACAGATTATTAACATCAGAAAACATACTGCCACGTACAATGCTAAAACACACCATGCTGTGACTACATTTAAGACTTTTGAGAAATTTAGTCGTAACTGTAGTTTCCTACCTAAGACTGACTAAAGAGCAGTATTATTAAATGTTGGGTCAACTCAAACACCTCAGTTGACACCTTTCATTTATAAAAAAAAAATAATAATAATAAAAGAGCATAAACTCAAACAATTTTTATAAACATTAACAAGCACTTTAAAAAAGGAGCAATGGCAGTTTTGGATATCTTTACAGAAGTCCATAAAAACTTCTGAAAATTCTGCCTTTATGTTGTTCCATAGTTTAGTCCACCACTCCTTTTATGTTCCACATGCGTATAGAAACTTTGGTTTGTATTAACTCTGTTTTCCTCAATTTATTATTACAGCATGTGGACAAAACTTGCTGGAAATACTCCTCTTCGCTGAGGTTCCCCTTCAATCATTCCCTCCATCCACTCCTCATCATCAGTAGTTTCACTGATTATCACAATGATCTCTCCTTCACTGAAAGATAATTCATCTTCTCTGTCAGCCTCACAATCATAAAGAGCCTTACAGCGAGGCTTCAAACTGTCATGACGCTGGGAAGGTAAAATAATATAAGATTGTTTAACGACTAAAGTATACTTATGTAACAAACGTAATATTCAGACTAGAAGAAATGTGTGTGTATATTTGAATAACTGCACCATAAAAGGGTTATTTCCTAGACTACACAACATTTAATGAAAATATTTTTTATTGGAAAATAAGCATTATTATTATTAACAAGATTAGTAAAAAGCTGTTCATTTAAAAGAAACAAAAGAGATTCTCAAAAAGTACAAAAACATGTTGAATCAAATTGCAAGTAATATATTTTCAAGTCTAAAAACTAGGGACTCTAAAACAAGTAAACAAGGCTGGAAATAGTGTCTACATTACATTCAAGCTACAAGCCCTTATTTTGACTCCATGCTTAAAGTATATCAATTTAAAAATAGCTATAATTATATGAAATAGTGATAAATGCTGTGGTAATAATTACTGAATACACTTTCAGTTTCAGTTAAGGGTGAGGAATAATAGAAAAAAAATTACCACCACTTCTTAGTAGATACACCCTACTGTGGTAATCATTCACTGTTAAAAACTTGTTAAATACATTGGAAGAAATCCATGGAAAGACAGCAAACTTGAGTAACAATGAACAAGGTGACTTGACTAACAATGTGCAACAACAAAACTGGGAACCTTTCATATAACAGTTTCCAATTAACAAACTACAAAATGCTCAAGTTGTAGTTGCTAACTAGTGCTCACACAAGGAAAAAAAATTATTATGAATTTCATTATGTGAAGGATTTACATAATTTTGCAGTATAACAAAATTAACAAGATTGAATTAACTTTAAAACTGGTTTTTTTGCAAAATTCCTGTTCAATGCCACACTACAAAAGATATATGTAACAATTTTATAACAGAGTTAAATAAAAATTTGTAGCTTGAACAAACAGCCAGAATTAGATCTCCAGTACTGTTTTCTTACTTTGTTTAATCATTATTTGTATATTTTGAAGTCTCAGTTTTTAATTACTTTGTATACTGAATTTTTTTTATGCACAGCAATAGACAAATAAATGCCTAAAGTTTAATATAATTCCCACTGAGTACATATAAAAGTTTATTATGAAATAATATGAAACAATTATGAAATAACTCACTTTGCTTATTTATCAATGTTTGAGTGGTCTTGTATATTGAAAAGGAAGGTTTTGAGTGTTGTCTAAGGAACAAGTTTTCTTTTTAAGGTAGTTTTTGACCAAATGTTCTATTAGATTTGAGAAAAACTTGTGCAATTCCTATTACAAACCAATATTATTATTCATGATTACAGCAACAGATATTGTTGTGCATTTTATTAGATTAATAAAGCAAAAATTTTAAAAAACCGAGATATTAAAAAAATTGATTTTGTGTAGTTTTATTATAAGTAAAAATTAAAATACCCTATGAATGAAACCATAATTTTTGTTGAATAAATACATTTCATATTTCCTTATAAATTGCAGTATATAATACCTTCCTTGGTGGAGGAACTGGCACAACTGTATGACCCGACTCTGTATCTGAAGCCAAGGAAGATAAACTATCTGACGATTGTCCATTACTGAGTCTCTTCTGTTGTTGATTACTCAAACCTTTAAAACAATCATGAAAAACTCTTAATAGCTTACCAAATCAAAATAAAGTACACACACTTTATTCTTTGGTTCTTAATTAATAATAAATATAATATAATTACAAAATATCGTTTACTAACTACAGATGTTACCATTTACAGACTGATCTGTACAGATTTGATATCACTGCAGACTAGTTACACATTCAGTTACTTCACGTATACATGGATTTTGTGTGAATATATAAATACAGGTGTGTAGTGTGTGTAATTTCGATATAAATAGAGATATGTTGATGTACTCACAGGAAGTTGTATTACACTTTATGAAAATGACTTACAAGATCTGATACCACAGATAATATACTTAGCATTTATGTGTTTGATTCACAATGAGTTCCTAAACATCAGATGAGCAAACCCACAAGTGGTAAACGTATTGCTGATGAACAGCTATGCTATCTGTGTCAAACATCCAGTAAAAAAGTAAACGTAGTAAAATACATAAAAGGAAATGTAGGTAAAACAAAAATGTATAACACCAATGTTGACACCTAGTCTACAACGTTAAGAGAGAAAGCAGAGTAAAAGAAGTTGTAAAGTACTTACTCTAGCAAAATGGTAGCGATCATAACCCGCCAGGAAGACTAACAGGTAAGTTCAAGAACCACCATCAGTCACCTGAAGTTGGTCTTTCCAGTCCTGGTTCCGGGTTATGTGTCATAGCAGCCATTATCAAAATGTAAAAGAATAGAAGTTTTAAAAGACACATAGCAAAATCGTAATAATGAGTAGCCAAATGTCCAGTAAAAAGTCAAGCAAATGGAGTAAAAGTAAATGAAGGTAAAAACAAAACAGCAATTAAAATATAAAGTGGCATAAAAACCAATGTTGCCATCCAGTCTACAAAGATGTAAAAGACTTCCTGTAGCAGAATGGTAATGATCAAAATCTGCCAGGAAGACTAACAGGTAAGTATAAGAATCACCTTCAGTCACCCGAAGTTGGTCTTTCCAGTCCTGGTTACGGGTTATGTGTCATTATGGCCAGTACTAAAAGGTAAAGTAGTAAAAGTGTTAAATGACATGCAGCAAAAGTGTAATAACAACTCGCGAGGACAACCAACGAGTAGTTCAAACAGCAGCGTTAGTCACCTGAAGTTGGCCTTTCCAGTTCTGGTGTCGAGTTATTTAATGTTCTAGCCATTTTCAAATTGAACTAGAGAGAATGAAATTGTAAAAAAGGAACTACAATGAATAAGGTCTAATGAATAAATATGCAACACCTAAATGAGATTAAGAAGATTAATGGCCATTAAAAAACAAAAACTTTATCAAGGTGGACAGTGTCACCATCACCAATAACACTGACCAATGTTATAGACAGACCCTGGAAAAATATGTTTAAAATATTGCCGCTGTTGAGAATTGTAAAGGTGGCAAGAAAGTAAAATGTGGCTGATAGTGATTTGAGTGTTACAAAAACTACATACTGGTGCATCAGTTCCAGATAAAAGAAAACAATGAGTCAAAAAACTGTGACCAATGCACAGTCTAGTTAGAAGGACTTTCTCCTTTTGAGCTTTACAGAAGCTAGATGGCCAAATTCCAATACAGGGTTTGTTTAAAAAAGCTTGTTGACGTGTTGCTCACTCCAAGTGGACTGCCAGCTGGCACGGAGCTGAGCCTTGAAGACAAGACCATAGTCCATATACAGAATAGACATAGCGGTGAGTAGATAGATTTAGCTGCAGTGTCTGCAAGCTCGTTCACATGAATACCAACATGACCTGGTATCCACAAAAACTTGATAGAAGGAGCAGTTAATGATGGGCCAGTCGGTTTTGAATATCAGCAAGAACAGGATGTGAGCTAACGTGTAGCAATTCCAGGGCCAGAAGAGAATTAAGGGAGATAGTATAAACAGTGCAGTTGGAATACTGCTCAGCTGCAATATGATCCAGGGAAAGAGATACGGCACACAGTTCAGCAGTGAACACAGAAGCTGTAGAAGGGATTCTGAGTGCAACTACCAAACCATAGCAGAGCCCACTGAATTACCTGATTTGGAACCATCTGTATAAATGGGAACGGAATGATTGTTCGAAAGATGTTCATTAAATAAAAGATGGTACTCCCAATCTGGAGTGGCTGCCTTTTTTAGATGACTGAAAGAAAGGTCACATTTGGGGGCTGCAATAAGCCATTGTGGGATGGGCTGACCTGTGGAATCTGCAATGTTATCCAAGGACAAACCAAATTCATCCAATTGCACTCGGATGTATAGGCCAAATGGAGCAATGACAGATCATCTGTTCTGAAAAAGTACAGCCCACCAAGAAAGGAAAACACATCCCCAGGTAGGATGCTTTGTTAAGGAATGAAATTTTGAAATATATTGTAAAGATAGTTGCAAACGGCAAAAGTGCAGAGAAGGTTCATGAGATTGAACATATAAGCTTTGAACTGGAGAGGTACGGAAAGCCCCAGTGCAGAGTCAAAGTCCTTCTCAATGTCAAAGAATATTGATATGATGATGAATGGGGTCCATTTGATTTGATTTGAGGAATCAAACAAGACGAGCATTAACCATTCTTTCTAAGGTGTTACAGCAACTGGACAGTTGTTTGAAGGAATCTTGGGATCTCTCCCTGACTTAGAGAAAGGTAAAATAATAGCCTGGTGCCAGGCATCAGGAAAAACATTCTCCTGCCAGATCCAGTTAAAGACAATCAGAAGGACATCAAGAAAAGCAAGAGATAGATGGTGCAGCATGTCATAATAAACATCATTAGGTCCAACAGATTTACTGAAAGACCAATGAAGGGTCATTTTCAGTTTCACCAGTGTAAAGGAACAATTACAGTCAAAGAAACAGTTACTTCAAAAGGAAAGAGGTGAACACTCTGCCCAAGTCTTGATGGCCAAGAAGGTGGAGGAACAAGCAGAAATGCAAGATACCCGACAAAAGCTTTCACCTAGAATATCAGTGATGCTCCAGACATCAGCCACCTCCTGACCATCAGACAGTAAGATCGAGAGGGGGACAAAATTGTAGTGCCCATTAACCTTTCGAATCCTGTCCCATATGATCTTGGAACTGGTGGTATGAGATATGCTGGTTGTGAACTTAATCCAAGATTCCTTCTGGCTTTGACGTCTTACCCACCTAGCATGTGCATGGGCCCGTTGGAAAGTATGGGATATCTACAAAAAGTATCCCAGGCCCATTTTTGAGCCTTCAGTGCTAAGTGGCAAGCAGGATTCCACCATGAACAAGGATATCGTGGAAAACGTGTCGAGGTTTTAAGAATACGCTGAGCAGCTGCTTGTATAATACAGTCAGTTACCGCTGCCACACAGTCGTCTACTGATGGCTGATCAAGTTCTGCAAGAGCAGTGAAAGTGGATCAGTCTGCCCAATCCAGCTTCCACCAACGCACACGGGTAGGGTGGCATTGATCACGGCCAGTCTCTCTCAAAAGTATAAGAAAATTTTCACTGCCTAGTGGATTACTGTCAACTCTCCTTGACAAATGGGAGAATAATAAAGGGGAGCAAACTGAGAGATCAATAGCAGTAAAAGACTGACTAGATGCATGAAAATAAGTGGAAGAACCACTTTTGAAAAGAGAAAGATTGTGATCAGAGAGCACAAGCTCTACAGAGCAACCCCTCCCCTCAATAATAGCACTTCCCCAGAAGTGATGATATTGATTACAATCCCCCAGGATTAGAAATGGAGACGGCAACTGTTCAACAAGAGCATCAAGGTCTGATTGATCACGTCTCTCCAGGGAACAGGTAGAGAGAACAAACAGTGATGGTGTGACCCAAGGAAACACAGATGGCTGTGGCCTCCAAGGATGTGTTGAGTGACAAAAACAGGGTGGACACATGCTGATCAACCAACAGTGCCACCCCTCCATGTACTCGTCCATCACACATCCTGTCATTTCTGTGTAGAGAAAAATGGAGACTATATCAGCAGGTTTGAAAAATATTTCTTGTAAGGAAAGAAAAACAGGATGGTTGGAAGCAATCAGTGTTTTGATATCACCCAGATTAGAACTTAAACCTTGACAGTTCTATTGTATCAAGGTGGCAATTTTTAATAATGGGTAGGTGAAGTGGCTGGAGAACCCTTCTGTTTATGACCATGTCTTTTTTCCTTACTGTCCTTAGTCGGAGGAAGTCTACCAACCTCCATGGATCCTGCCCTGGGTCGAGTGGGCAGGTCTTTGTTATTGAAAGAGGTTTTGCTTAGATCGAATAGCTTAGAAGCACGCCTATATTAAAGATGTACATTTCGGCTACTGAAAAAGCCTACATCTAGGTCTAATTATGTAATTCAGTTGGTAGGAAAACGAAAATCACAAGAACAAACACAAAATTTGTAGGCCTGTGATGTAGGCCTGTGATGTCAATTCAACAGACCAAACTGTAGAGGGGACCATATCCACCACCTAAAATGAAGGGGGGTGTATACCCTCATTCCCCCAGGATCTACACCCCTGTACTCAATTTTATGAAGAATCACATCATGCTAAAAACAGAATTATAATGATTATTAGCTTTTGCCTTTTTATAATCATAAACTTTATTTTTAAAAATATTATGATTTTGAGACTATTTTTTTAAGCGCATGTACATGTCTTGTAGTGTATCTAGTAAATCAAACACTGGTTCACCATGGCTTGTGATGTTAACTAAACCAAAAACTGGATTTTTCATCAGTGACAAAAAAAGTGAGTGTTTTCTAAGCAAAGGATTTTTTTCTAGGAAGTACTGCACAAAAAAGTGTGGTGATTGTGCTCTTGAATATTTTTGAAATTTACTGTAAACTAATGTTTTTATACATTAAAGAAACAAGTTTTTAATAACTCCAGTTTCTCAGTACTACATTTATAAATTAGATCAACAGATGTAATCAAACTTTCACGTCTAGTCTTAGCAAAAGTCGTGTTCTTCTATTTAAAATTGTATTACGTTATAAAGAAATAGTTGTTGCACATGTTGCAGCTAATTTTCTAATTAACCAAAATCTTGAGAACCGAAAGTGTGAAATTTTTATATATTTTTGTTTCTGGTGCCATTGAACAGATGGCACAAGAGTTATGGTTACATCGGTTGATACTGACACATATGCTGTGTCCATTGTAATAAGATTATTGTCACTAAATTTTAAATTAATTTTACTGTTTTCATGCAATTTTATATTCTGAGGTAATGAGCATAAAAAATAAGTCAGCTTGTGATATTTCTATTTTTAGTACAAATGATAACATGAATCTACTTACAAAAAAATATTAAAAAATAATTATACTAATGACTGAAAGTATACCCTATTTTACACTTGAAGAAAACTCATCCAGTTGATTTCTTATATACATGTTGACAATATCTTCTTCCATATTTTTTATTCAACTAAATAAAAACTTTTAGTAAAATTTCAGCATCAGAATTTGGATATTTTACTTTAAGCATCTCTCTCTTCAAGTGTGTTAAAAAAACCCTGAGGTGTCACATGTACACCTGTGTGCCAAATTTGAAGATTAAAATAAAAATAATAAAATCATCTCAATTTCAAAAGATTTTAAAATCAACATTTTGCAACATTTATTAAGTATAATTCACAAAGAAAAATTAACACCATGTTCAAACCTAGGTTCCTGCACAGCATTTAGTAATTTCACCTTGAAATAAATTTTAAAAACATTTCTTTAGAATTTTGCTGCCTATCCCAAAAAAAAGTAGATTTATATTTGCTTAAAAAATCATTTTTTAATGTAAAAATTTATGTATTATTTTTCATATCATTATCCTATGTTTTCACTGACTTTTATCAGTAAAGCCTTGCACTCTCACTCTTTTACAACATCAAAACACTTAATCTAAACTCTGGACAATGAAGAATTACTTTGAAATTAGCTACAGGTAAAGTTTAAATGCCATTGAACATAGCATATTAAACTATGTGCAGCAAGTTTAAGTCATTAAAATGGTATAAAAACATCAGAATCTTATGGAAAGTTCAGAAGATTCAAGAACAAATCATAGTTCTGGAAACTTAATAGTTTATTTAGGTATTATTTGCATTTGTGAAAATTTGTGTTAAGTTATATTTGTTTAAAAGCTGTGGAAACATTTCTGTAATATAAAACATTGGGTAGGTCTGGTTAGGTTTAGAAAGCACAGTAGATTACAGCAGTATATTATAAGGACTAAAACCTTTATTTATTGAACATTATTAAGTTAATTGTATTTAAATAATCCACATACATAAAACATTTTTTTCAGTAAACTGCATTAATTAGATATAAAATACTGTTGACTCAGAACTTTGTTAGTACAAATACTGTAACCCAGTTTGACCTGACAATTTTGAAAGTCACTGATCAATATTTGTCAATTTTGGGGGTACTTGTAATGATTTAAAGAAATATGTCAATGAATATCCACCTCGCTGAAACTGATTGGAAATATAAACAAAACAAAACTTGTAACAAAAGTTTGGAAATTTCAAAACATACATAAAATTAAGAAAAATTAAACAGTTTTGTAAGCAGTAAAAAACAAATACTAGTTAGAAAGTTCATTCAAAGTTTTATTCAATTTGGTTAAGTGTTTCCTCTGTGAGAGAGAAAAAATTAAGGGACATCAACAAAATGTTAATATCAGGACACATTAATCACAAGGTTAAAAGTGGATTGAAAATAAAATTCAAAAGAAAAAGAAAATTTTGTATCATGACATAAGATTTTAAAATTTATTTACTCACCAGGTTGTCCTGAAGATGGAGGAGGCCATTTTGGTTTGTGAATAGAACCATAGACCTGCGATGATGCTCTTTCTGAAGTACTGTGTTTTAATAAACATTAACAAAACAAAGTCAGGCAACACAAATATTTCACACATGAATTTACATACTCATATATTTATATTAATACAAAAACTTGAAAGCTGCTTTCACTTAATAACACAATACATTTGTTTCACCAAGATAAGACTGTAAAATACATTAAAAACTGAATTTGATCACTAGAGTAGTTTTTAATACAGAATACCTAAAAATTTAAAACAAACATATAACGATGAGGTGTCCCTACAATTCCAAACTACATGTTCCTTAAAAAGTTTTTTACCTTTTCAATGAGGGAAACTGTGGATTTTTTGGAAGCACCTGCTTAGCTCCAACTGTAAAAATAACTTATGTAAATGTCAAAAATATATGAAGTGACAATTACCAGAGTTTTAAATATTTAGGTAAACAATTATACATTTTCACAATGTTTTCTCAATAATTTCAGCCTAACATACTTTACCCAAGAAAACCAATATAAATTATTACTATCCTAACTTAAAAATTAGAAAAGTTATATTATCATGTAAAAAAAACTAACCCTTTCATCTCTAAAATATAGCTTTTTAAACACCAGATTCTGATTGTCATCAGGAAATGATTAATCAACAAACAGAGTTTTGATATAATTAATGTGAATTTAAACCTTATTATCAACCATAATATTCATTAAGCTCACCCTTAATATGCAAATTGTAAGAAATTAACCAAAAACTGTTCACTAGCCATGATTCCTTCAAAAAATGATGTTAACATTATGTTTAAACTGCAATGTTCATTACAATACTTTATAAACATCTAAATACAGCAATCATTACTAGCAGACACATAACACTGAAACTAAAAACTGTAACTTGTATACACTTCATTCACACTTGAGTTGTAGCTAATCAAACCCACTACAATTGTGTAATCTTTATCAAAAACTTTTTATGTCTAAAATTAATACCAAGATCATTTTATGTGATATGAACACAGAAATAGCTCTAACCATTAATAATACATGATGGCACCATAATATACTTTGGAAAAAAACAATCTTTACCTCAAACAATAAATTATACAATATGCATTCTAAAATTTAAAGGCTAATAGCTACTTCACAAATTTTATGGTATATTTTAAAATATTTTTATTATTGACTTGGACCTTGTATAAATATTTTTCCTAAAAGTTAAAAAAGCTAAAATTGTTATCTTTCTTTGGGTGAAAAATTTTGTACTGAGCAAAATTTTGATCATTGATAAATATTTGAATGATGATGAAATACCATTTTGTCAACTGAGAATATAAAATGTACATTTTTAAAAAGAAATTTCAATAAATGGAGAAAAAGTATTTTCAGACTGATACTTCATATATAATTCAAGTTTATTTAAACATCCAAACTTTCAAGCATTTTCAAATTTCTCCAGTTATACACTAAATAATAGATTGAAGGTTGTTTTACCTAAATAACACATTAGTTATTTACAAGTTCCGTTGATGTGTATTAAATCATTGTGTTATACTTGTTCTTTTATTCTTAATGCTGATATTTATTATTAGGCTTAGAATTGTATAATTGTATAATTTACGTAATTATATTTAAATTAATTATACAAGTTTTAATCACTTGAGTATTTGGGTGCTTCTGCACTGAAGCAAAAATAATTGGATCATGTAAGTTACTGATTATGAGAAAATTTTTAATTTGTTTAAAAACGTCATTAATTCTGAAGGTACTATTAATGTATGGTTGATAAAGGTAACCATTTGTAAATGTTAATCTGTCTGAAATAAAATATTTTTTTCTAAAATAACTGGAATCTTTACCTAAATGAGCACCCATTGGTGTCTGTTGTCCCCGACTAGTGGCCACATTGTGATTGCTTGTGGACATGAAGTCAGTTGAGTGATTGCGTTTGTGTACTGCACTTGACGGAGACTGAGAAAGACCTGGATCAGAAGGTGTACGAGTGTGGCAAACAGTACCTGATGCAAGACTAGGAGGAGGGGGAGCAGCTCTTTTCTTCATACTACCATTAGAGTTCAACCCTGGAACTAACAAGAATAATGAACTAAGCAATCAGTATTTTTACATAATTACCTTACTGTACACAACATGCTAGTTGTCTTTCATATACAGTCATATAACAAATGTTTGTGTTTAAAAAATATCTATCATATTACTTAAAAAAATCTTATTTGTCTTCCACTGTTTTATATAAGTAATGAATGGCTACCTGAGTGTGTAGTATCAAAATACTTTTGATGATACAGGTATTCATGCCTTGATTTTATGTTAATTTACATTCATTCATTTCATACATACATGCATGCACATACATTTGTGTAGTCACAGGATTAATTCATAGCCTGCCTTTATGGCTAGATTATTTTTTCATTTTTTTCACTATTTTTGACATTGTGAGAATCACACATGATCCAAAAAACACTCCAGCTAAAAAGTTCAAAGCTTGGCAGAAATAAAAACATCAACCATTTCCAGTCTGGCTCTTAAAGGCTTTACAGGGGGAAAAATGACAATATCAAGTTATGAAAAATTTGTCTGATTCCTCCCCTCATATTACCCCTCAAAATATTATGGTAAAAAATGTTCATATTTTCTACTTTTGTTTGTTATATTAAAATTTTGTTTTGAGTCAAGTAATCACACAAAATTGAAATTAGTAGTCTAAATTACCAATTTTTACATCCTTTTGTGATTATTACTTTTGCTAAACTTTCTGCCTGCACAGAAAAAATAAGTTACAGTATGATACAAAGCCAGATGTACAAATATTTGCAATGAGTATATTGCTTGTTTTTACTTGGATAGTTTGATAAAAAAAAAAAAAGAGAAAATTTTGAAAAAATTAAATTTCAGTAGCAAGTTTTGTTTCACAATTTAAAAGTTTCTGAAGCTGAAAATGTTATAAATATCATAGTAAACTTGGAATTATTTCTTGTCTTGCAATCTAGATGCTGTAAAAATCCCTTTTTCTTCCCATGATTTGGAATGCAAGTTTTCAAACATTCAATTAACACATCACAAAACTTGGTCCAAATTCTATGTTTGTAATGGTTTAAGTTATTAATGATTATTTTTTTATTCCTTTTTATCCTACTAAAAAGTAACAAATTACCTTAATAGGTTTTTATATATGTTTATATCATTGGTTTAAAGCAATTGCTTTGGTAGATCATTTTTGGCAAACAAGAACTCTCACTGTAGTTACCTGGCACCCAGAGATAAAGGTAATAATTAGTACAGGAAAGTGCACAAGTTTTTATGTGAATGAGGTTTAGCTTTAAGAAGAGATAGTGAGAACAATAGTGACTTTAAAAATGGAAACTTTCTCAAAGCTACGCAAGTTTTGGAGAAATTCAACCCATTTTCAGCAAAGCATCTAGAGTCATGAGGCAATCCAGGATGTGGATGCATATCCTGTCATCCACAACTCATGAAGAAAGACTGTCCTTTTAGTGGGGGATGGGAGTTTAAGGCAATTTTCAATGAAGTGTTGTAAGGTAATTCACTATAATCATCAATTCATCATCAGATGTTTCCAACTGTATCATATTTTACTACACGAGTAAAGAAGCAGTAACTGAAGAGTAATTCCTCTAACAAGAGTCAATAAGTATTTATACAAGAAGTTAATGGCCAATGTAGTACTGGGAATTGTTGAAGGAGATATACAAGATGCACCTGGACAGTCATACAACATATCAAATGCACAGAAAATGCAGTGGCCTACAGACTTCTCTAAAAAACGAAAATGAGCATATATGCTGTGTTCTGTTCGCATTCTCCGAACTTGGTAGGACTCAATACCGTTAAAAGCTGCCAGTGTGCTTCCAACTTTTTTTTGTCTTTCTTCAGCTTTTATACAATTTCTGCATTTCTTCTGTGCACTGATGGGAGAAGATACTGTTCAGGTCTCACACGAAAAAAAGATAAGTCTGTTATGTTCAACATGTATCACTGACAGGAGGACAGGAATACCGAGTCTTTAATCCCAGAAATTGACAAGGTGACTGTATTTTGTCCTGTATGCACCTCATCATGCATGCTTACCTAATTGATTTGGACAATTCTTTCCTGAAAGAGATGGTGCATTTCTCTAAGTTCATAGAATATGACATCACCCCCTTCAGCACAAGAATGCCTATGAGTTATTCATGCAACAAGCTCAAATCTGTCTTTCCTAATTTGTAAGTAGCATTCTGGATTTATCCAAGTCATCTCAAATTTCCTTTGTGTAATCACTAAAACCTCCTAAATACATTTCAAATGTATTTTTCCAGTAAAACGTAACCCTAATTAAAATGGGAATCGGTCAATTTGACCAACCTCATAATCACACACAAAAAAGAAATAAATCTAGATCACTCTCTTTTTTTCTCTCTAAGATTACTTCAAGTTGTAACATGAAACTACATTTGTTTATCCTAAGTAACCTGAGCTTGTAACAGTATAAGCCTATTCATGATTAAATGTTATTGTTTTATTGTCCTTCTGATTGCCTTTTAAACCATTTCTAAGTACTAGCCATACCATTTTAAGTTGTAAGTCATTCTTGGCACGTGCAGCTCACATTAATGTTATCGAACTACATTACCCATATGCTGTTTGTGTGCTTGTCCTGTACTTCAAAAAACCATTTTAGGATATTATCTTTTATATTACCTAATCTACTCTTAACTAACCTAAAACAATCCTGAAAACCTAATTATGTGAATAATGCACATTTAAATTCTTACTCTTCCAAAGTGCAGTTGCAAAACAAAGACAAAATATTTAGAGAAAATATGAAATATGTCATACTAAGAGAAAATTTGGATTTTTCAAAAAATATTTCCTTGTAAAATTAGTAACTTACCACTTATATACTATTAAAATTTGTATTGTTAACTAAGACTTTAGCTAACAATACTAATTAGCATAGCATAAAAAAAAGTAAATCAAAATATTTTCAATATAAGGCATTAAACCTTTCTGTCATGCATAGTAATGGACACTTGGGGTGAAAGAGAACTCATCTTTATTAAGATTTAAACTTGTATGCACTAACCCATGGGCTTTTTGCTTTGAGGTGGAGGTGGTGGAGGCATGATACGTGGTGCAGGTACTGGACTTTGTTTTGGCCCCTCACATATCAATGCAGATATTTTGGGTGGGGAGTCATTCCCCATAACACTAGAAGGTCGAGAATGGCATCGCCTTTCAGGAGTAGTTTGGTTGCCCTACAAGGAAAAAAAAGTTGAAAAAAAACTGTTTTAGAGGAATAATACTAAATTCTTGTGATAAAATTAAACATTTTGCTGTGTATGTTTAAAAACAATAAACATTTAATTTAAAAGGTATATTACAGATTTACATAAAATATAGTACAAAACTAAAATATCTGCATATGTCATACAATGTTAGAAGTAACAACAAAATATCTAATTTTGCTGATATACTACTGATCACACAAAAAACTACAACATAATAATGATAAAGTAAAGTGCAACACAAAAATGTATTACAATTTTAAGTTTCATGAAAATCCTATTGCATTGATCATTTAAACTCAAAGCAAAAAGAAAAATCCTATCCCTTAAAAAAAGGAACATTAACTTGTTTTTCATACCACTTTTCAACAGTTAAAAAATATTATTTATAGTCACAGTAAAACAATATTGTTACAAATGACTAATTTCAAAATTTTAAGCATACAAACCAATAACTGACATGCATGAGAAATTATTAATCACTAGAGAGTAAAAGAATAAACAAACACAATGAAAACAATATTAATGTTTCACTTAAGTTTATATATCACATCACACAATTCATTTTCAGGCAACAGCACAGCAGGCTTGAAATAAACAAGTGACAAATTAAAAAAGCATCGTACAGAAGTGAAAAAAAATATTTTAATCAAGAACAGAGTGTAATAAAGTTCAGTACAAACAGGTAAAGCATATGGAAGTCCTTTCATGCCACTTACTTGAATTACTGTTGAAGAAATAAGACAGAAAAACATTATATGATTAAAAATTAAATAACACATTCGAGGATAGTTTTCTTTTTCTTTTTTTGGAAAGGGCTGTGGTTATGCAGGAAGAGCCAATGTTAGTTGAAACCAATCAAGCAACTCACTCAGGAAAACACTGGCACAAATATATTACCCAATTTGAAAGTGATGATTTGTCCTTATATAATACTATTTTGATTTATTCTGTTGCTGTAAACTGCATGGGTTTTAATCCTTTCATAATATAATTAGTACTGAACAACACATGCTATGGTTTCTGCTGTAATCCAAAATTCCTGAATTGTAGCAGAAAAAGTTTCATTCCAAGGGCTGAGAGGGGATTTATTAATATGTTTACCAATGGAGTGAGTATGACTCTTTCTCCAAAGTTTCTCTGTTCAAGTGCAGAAAGAGAGAATTTTCTGATGTAGTTGTCTAGCCTGCTTGTCCCATTAACCAAGTGTTTAAAAGAACCCATGGTAAATAACCGATACTGAAACATACAAGACGATATCAGTGTAAGAGTAAAAATAATCCACAATTTCTTTTCTAACTATCAAGTGATGATATAATCAATGAATAAAAATAAAAACCCTTTCAGAAACATTCTTAATTTACATACTATGTCAAAAATGAGAGAAATTTAAAGTTGCTTCTTCGTTATCCAAGTTTCTCCTTTCCACAAATAAGTTTAATTTTAATGAAAGCATAATAATGTATGGATGATTAATGGTAACACTTTTTAACTTTATATAATTCTTTTATGCTTGTTAACAATTATAATTTTAGTCATTTTTGCAATTCTTCATGTTCACGTAACAACTAATAAATAAAATAGTCAAACTGCCCAAAACATAAAAACAAAATAAACCAAATATATTTCTACACTGACAGCAAACATTTTGAATATTGAAATAAGTAAAAAAAATTCAATTTATTTACTAAAGTGATAAAAAACAACTAAAATTACTAAACTACTAAGTATTACTACCATGCACAAAAACATTCAGTTACTTTTCATTTACTAATAAGGATATTTAACATTATTCTTAAACTGAACATTTTCACATGTACAGATAGGTTTTGCCACAACACCAGAACACAATTTTCAGTAATAAAATCAGTAAACATTGTATTTTAAAACTATGGAGACAATCTTCTCTTTTGGAAATATATATTACTGTCTTAATATTTTTGAACAGACTGTACTACATAATAATAGCTTTGATATCATGGTAATAAAAGTTCACACTTACTGTAGTTTAAATTGCATTTTAAAACATAAGAACATTAATTATAATATAATATATAATATAATTATATATACAAGTACAATTAATATATAATATAACTGTTGTGTATGCTTTTGGTATTAAGTAACTGGGCTGGTACAATGTAAGTCATGGTTTAGGGAAGACTGACTAAAGAACTAGCATATCTAAGTTCTGAAAAAAAGATTAAAGTTGGGTGACAATAAATACTATATCTTAGTTTATTCTAACAACTTGGTTTAAAATTACATGGATATTAGTTAATGTGTACAAATTAATTACTTAATCAATTAAATGCACTTCCTGTCATTACAAAAAGCAATATCACTGCATTTTATATATAAATATATACATATAGTTTACATAGAAAAAATTATATCTAAACAACATGTTTTACTTAACATTAAAAAGAACTGTTTTTGTGTTGACCTTTTCATCAGCACCATCTTCATCACTCAAGTCAGTAGAGCCATCTTCATGTGTTAAACGCCAATCAATGTTCACATTTTCAAACATAGTTTTCTTGTTCTGAAGAGCATGTTCAAGCTTTGCAAGATGAGGAGCAAGAGAGAAACAAACTGAATATCAATATCTTGAGAGAGTTACATCAAAACTATGGAAAACACCTACTTACAACACTGCAACATGTTCTAGTGCACCATGAAATTATAAACTTCAAAATATAAGAAAACGTCTTTAAAAATATTTTATAAATTAAAAAAAAAACAATTATTCCACTGTTTTGAAA
Organism: Carcinoscorpius rotundicauda; assembly: GCA_011833715.1. Taxonomy (NCBI): domain Eukaryota; kingdom Metazoa; phylum Arthropoda; class Merostomata; order Xiphosura; family Limulidae; genus Carcinoscorpius; species Carcinoscorpius rotundicauda. The sequence continues at coordinate 50,650,442 of CM022396.1, read as the reverse complement.
AATTGACTTAAACTATACAGATAGCATATTTATAAATAAAATATGAAATTATTGTACAAGTAGACTAATAACATATCTAATGGGAAACATTTTGGCAATAAAGTTAGAAAAACAACTTTTACTCTGCAAATTATAATAAAAACTTGTTTTATCTGAGATTTTGTCACTTCAGATCCAACGAAACCAGAAGTACAAGAATTTTTTTATATGAAAATAGTATAAAATGTGATTATACTAGTTTAATATTTTATTGTTGTATCTTTTGTTTATCTCAATTCCATCAAAATGTTTGTTTTAAATGGACTCACCAGCTCTACACAAGTGTGAAATTTCTTTTCTCTGGCTATATCCAGTGGAGTTTTTCCCTCAGAGTTTTCAATCTGTGGATTGGCCCCACATCTCAAAAGTAACTTCATACATTCAGTTTGATTCTGTAAAGTGCTTACATGTAATGGTGTATTGCCATGCTTGGTCTGTTTGTCTATACTAGAACTGTGAAAACAAATGCCAGTACAGTTAATATAGATCCTTAAAGACTCAACAACTTACAATAAATTTATAAACGTTCAACTTAGATCTTCAATTTGAATTTTATAAACACAGTAGACTCAATTTTATTAAGAGAACTAGTTTAACTAACTTTATATATATCAATTACAACACATTTCTTTATACTCGGAACTATTCATTGTTTCTTTTCTGATGAATAATTGTCATAACAAAATTTGAAAAATAAAAATTTACACACTTAAAAATAATTCAATTAATCCATACTATGACTCTTGAAAAACGTAACAAGACATAACCAGATATCTATGCCTAATGCAACAACTACTATATTATAAATTTGTTTGTTTTTGAACTTCATGCAAAGCAACGCAAGGGGTATCTGCACTAGCCATCCCTAATTTAATAGTGTAAGACTAGAGGAAAGGCAGTCATCACCACCCACTGCCAACTCTTGGGCTACTCTTTTGCCAAAGAATAGTGGGATTGACCATCACATTATAATGCCCCCACAGCTGAAAAAGCAAGCATGTTTAATGTGACTGGGATTCAAAACCACAACCCTCACATTACAAGTCAAATGCCTTAGCCCACCTGGCCATGCTGGGCCTATATTATTAGTATACTACTATAACAAAGGAAATATACAAGTTTAACTGACATTATAGTATCAGTACTTCCATAGCGAATTTGTTCAAAACTATAATTCCATAATTATAAAACCTAGCCATTCAAAAACCAATGTGATAATTGAAAGAAAATTATTTTTTTTAATGAAATAAGCAAATAGTAAGTTGTTAAAATAGAAACCTAACAACAACTATTTCATATAGATAATGCCATTTCTTTTGAACATTCTATAAGTTCCTTACTTTTAATTAAATTATATTATTTTGAATATCATTACACTTATTAATGTCAACATATATAAAAACAATTACTTTTCTGTACATGTACTAAACATTAAATCGAAACAGGTACTGCATAATTCAGACCTTTTGTCTTTTAACTTTTACACCAACAGAACTTTACACTGAGATCTAACAAAAACTGTACCATTTTTAAACTTTTGATACTGAAAAAAAGAATTAATGAAGCATTTTGAATGATACTTTAGTTTCTCATAAAATCAGTATAAGACTTTGATATGACTTATAACACACCAATTATATGAAATTTGCATGTAATATCTAAACTGCCTATACTGACTAATTACAATGAATAATTATATTTCCACAATCACCTCCAAAATCTAGGGTACTATTCATATCTTACATTATAGCCTGTCACGTGGGGAACCTTTTGATTTGTGCAGGGTTTTTCTATTTTTGTTTGGTCTTGCTTTTGTTAATCAAAAATTATTGTTGCTCAGTGGTTTGGATTTGGTGTTTTTAACACAGTCCTTCCTTTTGATTTATTTTGCTTGACTGTTAAATATTATACACACATACATGTATGTATAAAAAGAACTTCACTGTCAATAATTATAACCATATCAGTTTATTTACATCAAATGAGGGTGAAAATAGGGTGTTAACAACATCTTTTAAAGTAATATCTTCTAAATGATATGTCTGTACAAATATTATGCATTACACATGCAAATTTGCTTGATTCCAAAAAACACCAATATTATAAAACTGCCAATAAAATTTACAAAAAGATTTAAGATAAATATAACAGTTATATCATAAAACTTTGTTTTAAAGTATGTGATAGTAAACAATAAACATGAAACTGTTCTTTCGTCAATTAACACTGCACTAAAGTACATTCAACACATTCAAATTTATATTGTTTTTATCTGTCATCAACTGTAATGAAATATAAACAAAAAATTATGATGTGGTAATAAATGTTTTTATCATGTTTTTGATATAGAAGAGCTGACCATATGTATTATAGAACACCTTTTAATCCAATGCAATCTTCAAATTTCAAAAACTTGCCTTTTATGTAACCGTCTATATATGAATGCTCATTATGTTTTATTTGTAAATACAATGGATTATTATCACATGTAATAGGATCAAACTTTTTGATGAAATGACTATATAATCAAGTAGTCTCATGAAAAATAAGTATCCATTTTACTAATAAGAGACACATGCACAAACATAATGAAGTAACTGAACAACTTTTTGACTTCAATAATCATATGATACTTGACTTTAAACAGCTAGTGATCCTTATTGGATACTTAAAACAAGCATTAAATGATGAAAAAAGGATTTTAATACATTTCATATCATGCTTTAAATAATTATTATTTCCCTTTGCTTCACGTCTGGATCCTTCAACAACAGATTTACTCAGATTTCAAACCTTAGTTGAAAACTTTGTCTCCAGTTACAACAATTTATATGTTTATATATTTTTAAACATTTTTGCACTTCTGTAACTACAATTATTTAGTACTTTTTTCTGTGTTATCTGTACCATAACAATGACTCTCACCTATTTTGTACAAGAAAATCAACTACATGGAGAGATGTTCCATCTTCCTGAGTAACAGCAACATGTAGACTAGTTTCACCTGTTTTCTGAAACATTATGAGATGAAAAGCAACAATGCCATTTATTTTCTAAAACATTTATCCATGTTTAACTAATATTTCTGGTAAATTCTGTAACTAGCTAAAGAACATACACTATATGCAAAATGGCAAAACATTATGTACACTACAAAACATAATTAATTGTGATAATATTTAAAAATTTTGAAAAAGTTGCAGAAAAAATTCAATCTAAAAGAAAGTTTTGGATGAGTGGAAAATTTCTTGGGTTTTCTTGACTTATCCTCAATGCAAATCTGTAACAAGTGTGTAATATAAAATAGTGTTCCTATTAACCAACTTTCTTATACACAGTTCCATCACTTTATTTATACAAAAAAGAAGCAATCATTAGACAAGTACTTCAGATCAATCACATTGTAATTTCAAAGTAAGCAAGCTTAAAGAACTGAGTGATTTACAACATATGCTCAGACTGAACAGTTACCCAACCAGTTTTATTTTAGATACAGTTAAGAAGACTAAATATATATTGGAAAAAAGTAACGCTACTTTTAAACAGGAAGACAAATGCAAGTTTGTCTTGGGTTATCCCTCACAGAAAAAACAACAATTAGCTGTTTAATAAACAAGCTTACCTATAAAAACTGTACAAAGATTAGATCAGCTACATAAACAAGACTTAATATAATTAGCATCAAAGATATGGAAGAAAGGGGTAAATGTACAGCATACAATGCAATTTACAGAATAACTCGTAAAATATACAACGTATTTTACATTAGTGAAACATCTCTTGTATTACATGATAAACTTATTGATATGCAAGGTCTTTGAATCAAATGAAGTAAATAATGAGTGTGATAGATGGTCATTACTTAGGAAAGCATGCCAGACAAATATTCTTTAAGAGCAGAAATTCTGGAAACAGCTGATGCTTTTCCCGATCTTAAATATAAAGAAGCTTCCTTGAGCTCAAAAGTCAAGTCACAAATCAATCAAGATAATGGATAGACAATATGCTATAATATTTTTTCCATGTTAATATTACCAATATTTTACTTTTGGCATCTAATATATAAATATTAAGGTTTATATTATTATAAATAATTTGTTTCAATTTTACATGCTTGGTCATCATCAATGTAAATATTACTGTACATATTATTTCATCTTCTAGATTTTTTGTTACAGTATAGAATAAATTTAAGGCTTAAGACATGTTACAGTCACCGTGACCCAACCAGCTTAAGTGGAAGGTTATTTATGAAGACATACAAACCAAAAATTACCAAAATTTAAAGTCGTTTTCTTCAAAATATTAGAGAATTTTAAGAAAAAAAGTTAAATGCATCAATAACAATAATAAGAGAAATAACAGTAATATATTATCAATAGGATGGTAAATTATTTCTAAGATGTCAAGTATTTATAATGATAAAAGTCACTAGAATGTCAATGATGACTTTTTGAAACTTAAGTTGATAATTTGTTGGAAAGAAATATTTAAAAAATGAAATTATAAATTGTTAAGACTTTTGCAAATAATACAGGACTCTGAATGTATTTAATTCATGTGTTAAATAGCTCAAGATAAAAGTCACATATTTTCATACTGGTATTAGAAAATTTTCCCAACAATCATAGTAAAGTTAAAATACATCCTTTACTTAAAGAAGGTGTGATCAATGAGGCTAATAATTACTAATGAATTTCATGATTTAACAGAACGAGCATGCCATTTAATGGGAATTTAATTAAAACTGAACAACAGGGCTGAAAAAAAACATTTTTTAATAGGTAGAAATAGATGGGGTATCACGTACCAATTTTGCAAATCATAGTATAAAAACTGTATGCATATGATGGAAAAGTTTAATCATTAGAATTTCCTGTATATACTTTACTGGTATGTTTGACTGCTTTTTTTCATTAAATGTTTTCCGTATAAATCAGCAAATAACACTATGTTACAAAATCATAAATACAGTAAAAACTTATAATCCAAAGTGAAATCTAGTATTAAATACTCAAATTAAAATAACTAACCTATTATTCTGACTATAATGAAATTAACTGCCAGGATCATATGATTACACATATGCCATTTGATTTTGCTTCATTTATAACTGATTTGATTATTAAGGTTGAATAAAAATGTTTAAAGTCTATTTATGACTGATTCATGCTGATTGTTTTTATTACAAAAGTCTATAATGAATATGGAAAAAACTGCAAAATGTATCAAGAGTATTTTATAAAATGTTTCACTTTAAAATTAATGAATGATGTTTTTGGAAGAAAATGATAAAGTTATCAAAAAAAACCGTACTGCAATTAAGCAAATATAGTACCCAGGCACATGTAATTAGGAGTATATTTATCAGCAACTTATCATAATATTTGACTTTTAAAATTTTCTCACTGCTAGCTGAAAATGTGTATGTGTAAAATTCACCATAACTTAAAATTTTAAAATACAAAACTGTTGACACAATAACAGAAACACTATTATACAAAGTTGTGATGAATAAGCAGATTATTAAGTAATTCAAACAGTACATATAACTGTTTGTACTTTTATCTAGTAGTAGGTTAAACAATTAGTTCAACTGCAATCAAATGTACGATGTACCTATAATACTTATAGGTACTAAAAAAATGACTTTCTTTAAATTGACACATGACAGTATGATTCAATAAAAGTTTAGGGTAGAAAGGTGAAAGTTAACAGAGGTACAAAAATTTAAAATACACTTGTAACTTGTGGTTTTGGAATTGTAGGGTTAAAAAAAGTAACAAGTAACTTTTTATAAATATTACAATATAAGAATTTAAAAAAAACTAGTAATATAAACAGAAGGATTTCATGATCTGTTGATAACAAAATGATAAGTACCTGAAGTTTACAGCTCCTTCCACTATTGATGTTATTCTACATTTTAACTATGAGCATATTTAACTGCAATGCAATTTACACTCCAAAAAACGTTTTTAGACAAAATCACCAAGATCATTGATTTCCCTCCTTTCTCTTTATATGCCTTACAAAATCCATTAAATTTCCACATGTGATAATTTATTTAAACTTGTTTGAGTTATTAAAGGCATGAAGTTCAATAACTACGTTTACCAATAGTATAGCATACATTCCCATTTACACTTGTATTTTGTAAAAAAAATCTTCTATGTTGACTTGAATGCACAGTTTTATGCTTTGTCTTTATGGAGCCATATTCCAGTGGCATCAAATCCATATAAAGATGGTATTCCTTCCCAACATGTTAATCTTACTATTAAGTTGTAAACAAGAATTGTTGAAGCTTTTGCAGACATAAATCAATGTGAATTATCTTCTTTACATGAAAATGAAGGTTCCTAATTAACATGCAGTGGACTGTTGTGTTGTGGTGATATTTCTGGTGGCATTGTTTATACCTATTTCATTATTACCAGTGTATGAATGTTTAGTAACAATGTTCAACAATAAAAATATTCTTTTCTTCAGAATACTTTTAATTCCTTTTATATTTATAAAATAGCAGAACTTTATGTTGGAAATACCTTTAATGTGACTTTGTCAGAAGAAATAAAGTTTAATTAAGCACTATTTAGACTAGTAAATAACCATACAAAAATATCAGAGCTTTTAACCTGTGTAATTACAAGCTTTAAGATGGTTGGAAGTTTCTCGTTTTTTCTGTTTTGTTTTTTTTCAAATCATGAACAACTTTTTAAAGAAGAGTAAAATCAGTCCTTAAAACTAAAAATATAATATAATAAATATTTCTGAATATAAAATATCTGCAATGAAAATTATCATCAAAATTTGGAAATAAAATTTAGTATATAAAGAATTAGACAAGCAAAATATATTTTGTTCTAATAAAGTTTGTGTTATATAAAATAAGTATTACACACTGCTTCCTTCCCATCCTTTATTTCATGTATTATACAACTATACTGTTCCAATGTTTTTCTATCCAATTAAAGAAAAAGAAAATTAAAAATGTATTCAATTAATAGAAGCAGAAGTTACACTTTTGCTGGATAAGATTTTGCTGGTATTAACAAGGATATAAAAATCAAATATTAACAAAAACCTTTCTCATTAATGCAAAAAATGTATGATGTAATGGGTTTTAATAAGGTTTGGAGTATTTGAATAATCAAATAACCAAAATATGACTAATATTAAAGACTGAAGTCAATTCTATATTATACAAAATAAAACATCTGAAATTTTGAGAACCAAAGTTTCCATAGGATAAAAATAAAAGTTACAAAACCAATCTTTATGTTCAAACTCAAAATCACTTTCGTAAATGCCTGTTGTATATTATAAGATATAGTAAATACTTAAGTAATTCTAAAATAATTTAAAACAATCAAAATAACATCTGAAGATCAGAAAAAACTAATCCAAATGATGGAATTAAAATTAATTGATAATGTAAATATTAAAACATAACAGAAAGGTAACTTCTAAAAGGCCAACTTTAACAAACATTTCAAATACCATGGAACTATTTTCTCAAGTCAACTTACACTATTTGGAAGCACCCATGTAAGGTCAGCTCCTTCAACAAATGCTTGAAGAAGCTGATACAAATGTCTTGACGTAACAGCAATTTCAAGATCATTTCTAAGATCTTTTTCATCTGTACATGTTCTAATGGCAAACTTCTTTTCAACATACTTTGCTCGAATGAAGTCACACCTTTCTTCCCTAACATAATGTTTAATAAACAAAAATCTTAAGACTTGTACAATGTAATTAACATCTATCCCATTCCATTGTGAAACAGAAATATTCAAAGTATAATTTATTACATGAAGTAAAGGCTTTCTGTTTTCTCATAACTTTTATCCTGCTTTACAAAGTATAAGCACTGGATAATAACTAGTTTGTCATCATTTCATTTTATTCATAAGTTAAGGTACTGACTTCACTAAACACCAGCAAATACATCAAGGTTTTATTACTTTATTTACATGTCAAATTTTCAATTTTTTTATCTCAAAGGCTCATCTTTTTTACCACTTTGTTAAAAGTTACAATGTTTTTCAACCTTTAATACTTCAGTATAATACAAAAAAGTTAAAATAACACGTGGGCTCACACACAATAAATTTAATATTAATGGCTCAAAAAAATAGAAAAGAAGATAACTACATAAAACAAATCCACAAAGGCTTACCATGAAGAAAACATTCATGTTCATTAAGAATATTGAGTTGCATATAAAAGTTATAATGCAACTGTTTAGAGACTTGATCTTTCTTCAAACACATAGTAATTACAAAAATGTGCATTACACATACAATACAATGGGAGGGTCATATGTTAATGTGCTGTTGGTACAGTTCATATTACTTGGTTAACATGAAAAAAATATTATGAAGACAATAAATATCAATGTAATTATTTATTGTTACAAAGTAATAATTATAAATTAAAATATGTTCTAAGTAAGATAGAGGGATTAGTCAAATTTACCTCACCCTGCATATATTTATATTACTTTTGGTTCATGATTCTAAAATGCTATAAAAATTAATTCAATAACTTACTTTTTTAAATTAAAGTTTTTTTTTAAACAAATATCAATTACTTTATGTCCTTAAAACATAGTAATAGGCTTACAAATAATCAGAACATATGCAAAACCTGATACATAAATGGTCTCTAAATTTCTTTCTGTTCACTGCAGCTGATACATAGACTTTTAGTTTTAAAATTCATACATGAGCACTGGATTGTAATTATCCAAAGTAGTTGTGTATTTCTACCTTCTACTATATACTGCCATACAGTGTCAATTACTTCTGCTCTTTATGTGTCAGTTTCCCTCAAGATGCTGGAGAAACCTGAACAACATTTCACTAGCATATAAGTTTGTGATGCTCGGAAAAGATTTACTAGACAGTACCCAGTTACGAGCTGATGCAGTGAATGAAGAAAAACAAAATTTAGAGACTGCATTGAGCAGGTTAAAAACTCAACAAAAATAAAAAACTTTATACATGATTTATGTATTATGTTTAAAATTATCATAACACAGATTCATCTAAAGTTATTCATAACAAAACATACCTGTAGTTACACAATTTAAAGCACAAAAATAATCTTACATTGAGCTATCAGAAGAAGGCTTTCTGACTTGATTTAGTGTTGCCTCCATCACATCATTAAACCCTGCATTACTCATTACCCTGGCTAGCTGCAAGTTAGAATAAAATTTACAAGTTAAATATTTTTAAAAATTACTACTTTAAATATAAAATCATATTCATTTTATTACATTCTTAAAAAAAAGAAAGTGTCTGTGCCAAAAGTCAGTTTTTATAATTTTTCTGTATAATACTTCCTTTTCCTCACAAAAATTAGTCTTTGGTCAATTCTATACAAATAGTTCATTTGATTAAGTTTTCTAATATATTTCAAAGTAAAAACATTTCATCATATTTGATTTCATTTATGTGTTACTCAGTAAAAAATACAATGTCCCTTAATATTAAATGACAATGTGATTTTTTCCCCTTTAATTGACAACACTTTGTACTAAAACCAACAGTATCCCTACCATGAAGAAAACTGTATTAAAACAAGAAAAAACACAGTAAATTCTTAGACAAAATAAATATATTTATACACAACCTGACAACAAGCAAACACCTTCCAATAAATACAGACTGATCAATCCCATCACATCATAAGAAAGTGACCCTAATGAACACATATAGGTGTAGCTCAGTATAGACTACAGAATAACAACAGCCATGTCATGAATGAAAAGATCCTGGGAACTAACCAAATTTTGTACAAGATTGCATATATAAGCAGCCAATGTCAGCATGAAATCATCAGATGGATTACAATACTTTAGTTCATAGTTTAAAGTAATGGTGCAGTTCTATTCACATTGGAAAACCATAATTTCTATACAATCTAACACCCTAACCCACTAGAACAAATTTTTTAGTACCTTGCTGAGAAGTTTGGAGAATAACCGACAACAAAGGGCCATCACTGTTACAAGACAGATGCACATGTGCCCTTCTGCCATCAGAACTTATCTTCAATACTATTCTTCACTCCAGAAAATACCATATATCAACAACAGTGGGATTCATAGATGCTATTACATCCTTCATGTGTTTTAAGACATGGAATTCCTTCAAACATATCCAGATTTGCACATTTCTCAGCCACTGGATGCACTGAGTTGCAGCAATTGTCTAAGGAAATTTTCATTGAACCATCTGCATTCCAAAAATAAAATACAGAATGTGTTTAAGTTATGATATGGATACCATATGAGCAGATAGATTATCGCATTTGGTGATATACTGAAGAATGGCCAATGTTGTTCAATACATCGGATTTCTTGAGCAAGGTTTTCTGTTTAAATTATCCATCAAATTAGAAACACAAAACAAGACAAGGTTCCAACACTTTCATCCATAAACAAAATTCAAGAATATTTTCTTGACTTTAAAATTACATTTTTTTTACAACTTCTAGCATAAAGTTGGTAATCAATAACTATAGCATTGCATTTAAAACTATAAACACCCACTGTCAATAATCTAAATGAGCTATTAACATATGGTTAAGAGTGTGGCTCAGTGCTAAACATTTGTCATCACAGATGTTTTTAAATAGAAGAACACAATATTTCTACCAATTACTGTAAATCCCTACACTCTCATGTTTTTTGTAGTGATTCTGGTAAATAATGTTGAGTGCTGCTTTTGACACATTTATTGATAAACATTAATTCTGGGAAAGGAAAACATATACAAATTTAATATTTAAAATTGTTTATTGAACCAATGATTTCCAAAATAAGTATAAAAATTGTCCACTTGTGTACTTTTTTGCCAATTTAAGCACATTATAAATTATTATTGAGACTATAACCTCATGGTGTCACATTGTTTATTTTGACATCTGTGCCATACCAAGTTCTGTTTATTGCATCAAAAACATGAAAGCTTTAATTATAAACACTATTGCCTAAACATAAAAAGATGAAAGACATGTAAAGTTGTAAGAGCTTTGTTTTGGAATATATCTATGTGATTTATAGCAATACATTTTTAGATGATCACTACATTAGGATATAACTTAAGGTTTCCCATACATTCTCCAGAAATATTGATAGCAGAAGTGATTTCAACATAGTTACAACACTAAAACCAAGTTATTAAGCTATCTTTGAAAGATATAACTGACAATAAGACCATCAATACACTAACACTTTAAGCATTATATTACAAGAGTTAAGTTTGAGACTTACCCAAGAATCACTTCAGTTAAATCAATATACTATTAGCTTGAGTGGCATGTCACACACACAAGTTTATCAACATCTAATTATGAAATTTTCTAATAAGACTGATGACATATAATGTAAAATCTGTCAGTGATACACAATTTTACGATCTAAACTAAACAACATGTTGGCAACTAGTGATGTCAGTTACTAATAAAACACATTGCAGGTTCTTGGATTTTTATATATTTTATATTTCCCAATTCTATGCAGATTTTCTAAATATTTTCAATATTGCACAGAAACTGAGCTTATGGCTCATTCAACCAAAGTCACAAAAAATAGCTTGAAGATCATAACATTACAACTCTTCCTGTGCCAAGCAATTCACCAGATATAAATACTATCAAATGTGTTGTTCTTCATTGATTGTTCCCTGCAAAAGATCCAAAAGTAACCAATATCTAAAGCATCATTCCATACAGTTTTTCACCAGGAGTAACATGCAATCATAAAGACCTAGATTTCACATTGTAAATATATCACTGTATACCTGCCTTAACCCTGTGTGTATTACTGAGGGTGGAAAAGTGTATGACACTTCTTACAGAGTGCTATTCAACATGGTACTACATATTCAATGTTAGAATTATCAGCTATTCATTTCATACCACATTGCTGATTTAGTAATGGTACACGAGAAAAAAAGGTAAATACTGGATATAATATAAGGTGATATGAAAAGACTGTTGATATGTATTTCAGAAGTTTCACAATTTATTGGAAATACACTATGCATATTGTACAGTGGAGAAAAGAATTTTAATTTTCATATGAATATCAATTTGCATTCCAACTCCTTAAATCTGTTTTTCTGGCATATAATATTTTATGCAGAAAAACAATAAATTCTGAATTGTTGTCAATATTTCCTCTTCCAATGTAAAATTTGTCTAAAGAACCAACCCTATAAAAATTTGGTTAACTACCGTAAAGGCAAAATACACTAAACATAATGGTAATATTGCACCCTTTATTTTAAATTTATTTCATTAAATGTATTTTTTGTGATGTGCATGTTTATTTATTTAGTGGCTGTAAGTAACTTTTACACAAAAAACAGTTCAAATAATTTTTCAATTATCAATTATTTTTGTTTGAAATACTACATTTACATTTTATTACACTCTCAGTACTTAAAAGTACAGATTAAACTACACAATCGATGATATGACACATTAAAATCTTATCTACAAGAGTAACTAATACATAAATTCTCTCATAATACCATAATCATTGCATACTATAAACTTAAAGCTACAGTAGTAATTCCCCTTACCACAATATTGTTAGTTTCTGTGAGTTGGTATAATGATTTGAGGTTTTTTCTCACTTGAATCCAAGTGTAAAGCAGTTTAACAAATAATAGTAAATTATGCATAAAATTTTATAAATTAGCTCAAATATTTCTGTTTTTTAAAAAAAGCATAAAATATAAAACTAAGAGCTCTACAGTATAAATTAAATTGAAATAAACTAAGGAAATACAAAACAGTTAAGAAACAAACTTAATTGCACAAAATAAAACACATTAAATTCATAAACATTTTTTCAAACCAATATTATGATGCAAGGTATCACCTTGCAGTAGGTGATACCACACACAAGTTACATACAAAGGTTGCTAAAAAAAATGTTCTAGTCCATTCATTTTACTTTAACAGATCAAAAACTTGGGACTTTAATGTTTTATCAAGAATAAATGGACAAACTCAAAAATGTGTAGTATTCAGAATATACCTTTAAAAAGAAAGTTTTATGAAACAAAACATCAAGTTTGACTTCATACTTCACATACAGAGCTTTTGTATGACACATTATAAAACTACAGTACATTTTAAGGACACATGCAAAAAAAACTTTTAAAGTTCAGTCCAGTGAACTTGTATCTAACTGTACTTCACCATAATATGTAATAATGCACGCTTTGATTCTACATAATGAAATTTTTAAGGATACAGACTAAGGAACATTTATAGCTCAGTTCAATGAACTCGCATCTATCTATATTTAACTATACATGTGAGAATACAGGTTTTTATTCTGTGTAATATAGAAAACAAAAATATTATACATTAAAAATCCACCTGCATATAAATTATCATATATTAATATTCACATTACTTACCAACAGTTGAGATGTCCCTATATTATCAAGTGTCAGTGACTGAATTCTTGAAATGTGAACTCCTAGATCCCGATGAATTCCAGAGCATTCAATACATGTAAGAATCCCAAAATTTGTAGATAACCATGTTGGATCTACATTAGAAACAAATTGTGTGTTTTGTGATAATGAGCAAAAAAAAAAAAATAATAACTATTCCTGCAACATCAGCGATTTACTAAATCTTGAAGCTTTTTTTAATTAAGTGCAAGACTACATAATGGGCTATCTGTACCATAAGAAATCATAAACCAAATTTCAGTGTTTTAGCTCATAAACTTACCACTGACACATTAGGGGCAAATTAAAAGTGTTTGGGGTAAAAGACTTATGTATTATAATTCTTTCCCAAAATTTTTTTATTCTTTCTTTTAGATATATAAACAGACACACAAATACTATATTTTATTTAACATGATGTACAATGATAAATCACCGATTCAAATACAGAAAAAAAAAAATGACTTTATTGAGTATGTTTCCTTCTTCATAAAGACAATGTAATTCAATATTTTTTTATAATTTACAATTATTCATGCATGGCAGAGAAAATTTACACGTTTATTATTTACAGAACATATAGTTGACTTAGAATTATTTTGTTACCCTCAAAATTTCATTACATATTTTAATTATTTCTTAAATGGCTCAATACCTCATTACATACCTTTTGTTGAATTACAATCACAGCACCGATCATTGCCTGGCAGTCGCTGTATTTGCCGAATGATACTCTGTTGAAGCTCTAAAAGGCTGTGATTTAGTTTGTCTCCATTTGGCTGCCCAGTGTCATCAAAGGCTTTCCGTAACGCTCCCTCTTTACAGTTAACCAAAACTGACATCCAACTAGAAGAAAAAATACATAAAACAAAATAATTTCTTAGTTTATCATCCTAATTTCAGTCATTTATAAATATTTTTACTCATGTTTTGCTGGTAATCTTAAATTGACAGTTTTTAGTTTAAAATAAATCCTTCATAATTACTTGATTTTAGACCTTATTTTGCATTTCATATAAACTCTCAGTGTGTACCATTTACTCTTTTTCTGACAAAAAAGCCTATATTATACATTTGAGGTACTCTATTTCAAAATATTAATTTCAACTTACGCATCCATTTCAACATCATCTTCAGCTTGAAAATGGTATGTTCTGTTATCTGTTTCAGAAACACTTTAGTTTAAACGTTTTTCAATAAATAATTGTAAATTCAGAAGTAGTAATTTTCTATTACCGTCAAAATATTCAAATTATGAGTACAGCATTAAAATATGAAATGAATATTTTCTGTTTAATAAGCAAATCAAATATTTCCAACTTTTAAACAAATTATTTGCATTTATTTTTTTTTATTAATAATCTTAAGATTAAGCACGTTAAATTTTTGTTTACCAGGTTTTTTTACTTGCATTTAAGAGGGTATTAAAACAGGATTAAATCTCAAATATTTAAAGCCACAAAGACTCAAGCTATAGCTTGAAATATTAATGCTTACACAAAAGAAAAGGATAACAAATTAATCTCATAATTATTGTAAAGTTACTATACTCACAAGATATAAGGTCAAAACTCTTCTTTTCATCGACCACTGTCTTCATTATTAAAAAAAAGCCAAAATATATTTTTAATTTGGCAATATATACAAATTAAACTAATAATATAATACACAAATATTGCTGTTAATAAGTGATACTTGAGCCAATTCCTTATTGAAATTAATTATAACAAGATATGACAATAATAAAATTGATTAGATAATAAAAACTAAGCTATCGGTGCCAAGGGAGGAGTTGATTTATTATAAAAAATTCCATAAATTATATTTTATACAGAGCAAACAAATTATATTAACATTATAACAAAGACACAAATAATTTCTTTTATGTCACTTAATTAACATACGTTTTTCATTTTACACTGAATATATACTGACAGGTAGGTTACTGTTAAGCAGTAAAAGATCAAGCTAAATTCTTTGTTGTTGTTGTTTTTAATTTCACAAAGCTACATGAGGGCTAACTGAAATATCTGCTCTCAATTTAGCTGTGTAAGACCAGATGCCCCACCAATGTTACATTCTTCTGGGTTCAAAGCATGCCGTCCTCGTAGAACTTCATATTTAAAACCTGTTCATTTAGAAGCACAATTGAGGTGTGCAAGAAAGCATGTAGATAAACCCTTTACCTACTGGAAATGTATTCTTTGGTCAGATAAGACTTAAAATCAAGCTTTTTGGCCACAATGATGTTCACTATATTTTCCATAAGAAAGGGGAACGAAATCTTCCGAAGAACATCATCCCTACAGTTAAACATGGAGACGACTCGATAATGCTATGGGGTTCCTTCAGCTCTTCTAGTGTAGGCAACCTTCACCACATCAACAAAAACATGAAAAAAGAAGAGTATGTTGTATATTAGGTACTTATATCAAGAATGATGCTCAGAACTTGTGGCTTGGGCATTGTTGGATCTTCCAGCATGACAATGAACTTAAGCACACATCAAAATATGTGCAATCCTGGTTGCAGAAGAAACATACAAGTATTCTGGAGTGGCCTTCGCAGTCACCATCTCAACCCAATTGAAAACATTTGGCATGAGTTGAAGACCAGGGTTCATCAGCGTCATCCGAAAAACTTGCAAGAGTTGGAGGTCTTCCATAAAGAAGAATGGAAGAAAATACCAGTCCATAATGTCAAACAATCAAGGAGAGCTATGAGGAAAGACTGCACCAAGTAATTCACCTGAAAGGCTATACAACTGATCATTTAAGTAGATGCACGAACACTTTCTGCCCTCCTATGTTTGGTTATTTGTTTATAAATAGTTTAGTTGTTGTTTAATTTATATAAAAATTTATGAGATATGTGTTAGTATACTAAACTACACTTTAATTATCCTACATGTGTTACTTGTTACGTTTTGAGAAAAACTACTCACGACACAGGGGTACAAACATTTTCTGTCGTAACTGGACTTAGCAACAATATATGCATAGGTTTAAATAAGTCATTTATGCTAACAAAATATGGAACATGCAACTATGCAACTCATATGAAACTACAAATGATGCAAGTTTATTTTGGAGTAGCATGCTTTAAAACCATGTTTTGATATTGCTTGGCATTTTATAGGTAATGTAATTCCACTGAAAACGGAAGTTTCTAGCATGAAATAAAGATCTTAAAGATGTTTTCAACTTTAGAAATTTTCAAGATGTGGATATCCATTATACTTAATAAAACTGAATAACAATAAAATATGGACCAACTCAGAGCACCAAAACCATTCATAAAGAGAATTTCAATAAGTCTCACCATAACAGAAGTAATCCAAATGAAGTATTTTGTTGTAGGACATAATCTATGAATGCATAGGTCAATTACAAAATAAGAAACCTACATGCCTCAAGCAGCTGTACACAATATAATCAAGAAGTATTTCCTTCTGAAAAAGTGGCATGTTTGTAACAGCAATATATTTTGGAAAGGAAGATCAATGTAGAAAAGTGTACAAGTGTGGTATCTAGCTGGAGAAAATGGTAGTACATAATGACAATCAATGAAGCATATGTTTGACTCAATAATGTTACAGCTTTTATGCTATTTCGTACTGATCAGTGACTGTAAAAAATTTCCAAGGTGGTAGACAAAATGTCATGATCATGGATGGATAACATACCAGGGACAAATTAGGTATCAGGAGAGTGGCTACAAAGAATCTATGCAATTGTTTGTAGTGAAGTACAAAGCTACACAAAAATTTGCCTGTGCCCTGTCCATTATGGGTATCAAATCCTGGTTTCTAGTTGGGGGCAGATCTATATGAGCTCTGCTTACTATAAGACCAATGTTGTATATCCTATGTACCACACAGAGGTGCCAACTTTTTATGGAATTGTGATCATAAGGGTATGGATCCACATACAATAGACTTCCAGTCATACCTTTCATTTAACTATCACATATCTCAAGTTGTTAGAGAATGAAACCATAGAGCTTGAATTAATGCTCAAAATAGTTTTGATTTAAAATGGTTAAGCTATTTATAATATAGCAGCATCTACATTTTAATAAAACTAGTTCAATTACAAAACAAGAACTAGTTCCCCTGGAAAAGTCCACTTGATAACTGTATAAATTACATTTTATACCTCTTCAACATTGCATAAAAAGCTACAGTAAATGCACCAGATGCCCCTAATTAAGGAATTTTTGTGATGATTATTTTAAGACAGATATAACTAAATGAAAGAGTGCAGCTGTTTTCGAACTTTTTTCACTAACAGCACCCTTTCCCGCTTACTTTGATTCACACAACACCCCTGCTGCAATATGTAATATTTTATATGCACAGGTTTTTTTGTTTTTTTTTATGTTTTTAATTATTCTTCATTTGGATGTACTGTCATGACACCCTAAGCAACTTGACAGGACAAACAGGTTGGAAACCACTGATATAATCACATGACAGAAGCAATGACTGGAAAATGACTGATCATGGAGATCTGAACCGTAATGTCAAGATTAGTCTCCAAAATCATTTTAATATAACATATTCAACCTCTGTATTACTTGTATGGTTGTCCATACATATATACAAAACCATTGTTGCATACAGCCTAACTGATATAGTAGAAAATGTTACATTGTTAACTCACTTTCTACGAGCTACAATATTAATTTTACTATAAAGTGAAATAAGATATTTTAGCTCATAAATCTCTTACATCAACAACCACAAAATGAAGAAAGAAATGACATTTTACATACTTTTACTTGGCAGGTAAGTAAGTTGAGTTTGGTAGGAGCTTTGGTTTCCTGCAGAGAATTATTAAAATTTAAAAAATATATTCAGTCCCCATTTTTATTTGTACTGCAAAGAATGATACACAAAAATGTAATATTTTATAGATTTCATAAAGCTGTCTGAATTACACAAATATTTTGTTAAATGTCTACAAAAGTACATACAATAAGATACACAAGATGAAAGTGATTTAATCATTTAAACACACTATTTTACATAAGTCATTTATAATTAAACAATAAAACCCACATTTGGTATGAAGCTCCCACAGGAATATTAACTTTAATTCTTTTGTCTCATTTATGATTGTCGAAGCAGGAATGAGAGAAAATGGAATTTTCAGTATACATCTAAAGAAGAAACCAAGCTATTCACATACATTGTAATACCCATGTCACTATTATGCTTGCTGTAGAAATCCAACCATATAAATTATCCCTTTAAGTGTTAATCACTTGTTATGGAGAGTAGTATGAAATGAACTACTACTGTATTTGTTCACTAAAAACAGTTTACTTTTTGACCAAAGGACTCTAAGAGCATTTTTTGTACATTTACTTAAATTATTTTTACATCGAATAAGTATTTAACATATATGAATGTTACAGCATTTGTGATTTATTAAAAATATTTTAGTGACAAGTTACAATAACAAAAGCTTATACATAAGTCAATTTGTAAATACAGTTTTCAGTAAAATATTGCTTACCTCGATCACACAAATTTCAATAAAAAAACTTAGCACTTGTACTTTACTGTTACATGACAGGATTGACAGGATATCTATAGATTTTAAATAAAAATACTGAAAAGCTCATACTATGGCTCTGTCTGATTTCTTTTTGTCACTCTCAAAGTATTGTACTTTTATGGAAAGGACTTTAAAAAGAAATTTAATAAGAGTTCCCAAGGCATTCTCATGAGAGTTTAAGGGCATCAAGTTATGTTACCAGTTATGTAACCTGTACATATTACAATAACATGGTGTGCCACCATGACAGATACCTATTTTTCTTAACTTATCTTTAAATCACTATTTATTTACAGCTTACACAATAATGGTTCTGCAATGGTTCTGCAAATGTTTCAGCATTTCTTTATTTTTTACTTCTAAACCCTTTCTCCTTTTTTTGTCACACTTTTTCCTCTTTGCTAATTAGATCTCAAGTGAGAAAAATGTGCGTGAAACATTTTCTTTTCAGGCAATATGAGCTTAATTTATTTTTATCACTTGTAATCGGTAAAAAACCTTTTTTTCTTCTTCCTAATAAGCTATAACAACAAGCAAAACAAACTACCATCTTCATTTCTGATAAAGAATATACACTTTTGTATGTGTATTTATATAAATTGTTACTTTTTTAAATTAGAATACCACTCTTTACTGTAGTATTTACTATTTCTAATACGCTTATTTTTCTTGTATTAAACAAATTTTTTGACAATATTTTTAACACAGAGTGGCACAAAGCAGCTCATTAGGATAACATTAGTTCTGAAAATAAAGGTAAAATGTAGCTTGCATGTGTGTGTGGTAAATTTATGCCCAAGTACCAAGAAATCACATTTGTGTATTAATGTAACCTCAATATGTATCATGCATATTAAACAGATGACTTCTTTGTGTATTCCTGAATTGAGTTATTTCAGCTATACACACTGTATATCAAAATAACTGTTGTGTACAAGCTGGGTTGGCAGTTCTGTATTTTCTACTAGTTATGATAACAAAAATATTCTTCTCAAGATGTTTCTTATATACACAGAATATCAACTGTGTATCAAAATGAGACACAAGTGTTAAAACAAATTTTTATTTTTCCATTTGAGACTTGTCTAGCTCTTTCTATAATAAATTGAAAAAAACCTGACAGAAGCAATGGTTGAAGAATAACTGATTATCTTTAAGGTTCAAATTTGTCTTTGTATGTATAGTCAAATATCTAAATAATAAAAGATATAAAATGTTCAATTGAACATTAAAAAATATATATTGTACTCATTTGACTTTAAAGACAGACAAACAAATGTAATATAAGTACCCTACTACTGTAACAATGTAATGTGCTTACATCTGAGTGGTAGATAAAAAGATAGCCATCTCGAGTCTCGCATTTCCGTTTTTGCCACACCTTCCTCATCTTTCCATCAGATTTCTTGTTAAGATATCCTGTTTTAGTGTAACCATAGTGCTTATTTCCCTGAAGCTGATGAAGTGTATAGCCTGATTGTGTTGCTCCAACTTGCTGTAAGTTAAGGAAACAACAAAATGAAACTTAGAAAATAAAAACATATAACATACAGTTAAATCTTTTACACTAATTCAAAATAACATACAACTTCACTCTGACAGACAATTCTGCTAATTTAATACTCTTAATTAATCTAACCTCTCTTCCGTCCAGTGACGGGGAACATCGTAGAAGGTTGCGAAGTTCAATTAATTTCTTTCTCTCTTCATCTTGTTTCTGTCGAATCTTTTGTAGTTTAGTTGCTAACTCCTTAATGTAGCCACTAAAGTGTTCAATAGTTTTAAGTCCATCTTGAAAAAAGCTGAAAAAAGGAAAAATAATATTTGTTTACTTAATCTTAATATATTTTAATTTCCTATAACACTCTTATACTTTGTTCATAATTTGTAAAGTCAGTGATGTCGAGAAACCCACTTGTTGAGAATTTTATATGCAAAAACAGCTCTTTTGAATTGAGAAAATATTTCAAATAGAAGAGCGAACAACGTTTCGACCTTCTTCGGTCATCGTCAGGTTCACAAAGAAAGAGGTAACTGACCAGAAACTGACCACATGTTTGGAAAGGGTTGTGTAACTGAGTGTCGTAATGTAGAGGGCGGGGTTAGATGTTTGAATATATAATTTTATCTATAATATTAAAATAGGTATAATGGCATTCCTTTATATTGGTTTATTTTGGGTTTTAGTTGTTGTATAAGTAAGGCTTCTTTAATTTTGCGTTTGTTTATGTTTGTTTCTTTATTTAGTATTTTAGTGTTTTCTATGGTTATGTTGTGTTCATTTGACTTGCAGTGTTTGAAAACGTGTGAAGGTGACTTTTTATGTTCTTTGAATCTGGTTTCCATTTTTCTACTTGTTTCTCCAATATAGAAGTCGTGGCAGTTATCACATTGTATTTTATAAATAATGTTTGTGTGGTGTTTGTCAGTGTAGTTTTTACATAGTCTAGACCTCAGTTTTGTGCCTGGTTTTTGAATAAATTTAGTATTAACTAGAATGTTATATTTTGTTACTAGTTTTTGCCAAATGTTGGTTATTTGTTTGCTTATGTCAGGAATATATGGTATACAGCAGTATATGGTTTCGTGATTTTTTGATTCGTGAGATACATTTATCTTTGTTGGTTGATTTTGCTTTCTGTCTAGGTGTCTGCGTATAATGTTTTCTACGGTTTGTGGAGGAAACTTATTGATGTTGATGAAGTATTGTTTTATTTTGTCTAATTCATCGTTAATTTTATCTGGTGAGCATAGTTTTATGGCTCTGTTTATCTGGTTTCTTAGTATGTTGAGTTTTTGTTTTGTATCATGTGCTGAGTACCAAGGAATGTATAGTCCAGTATGGGTGATTTTTCGGTGGATTTCGGTTCTTATAATTTTGAGGTTAAGAAATGATATTTGATTGCTTTCTTCCTGTTCACATGTGAAGTTAATGTTGGGATGTATGGAGTTAATGTGATTGAAAAAATTAAGTATGTGTTCTGTAGATTTGAATCCCGCAACCGCGTCATCTACATATCTGTACCAGTATAGTAGTGGATGTAATGCTGTATTAATTGCTTGTGTTTCAATTTGTGTCATAAAAATATTGGCTAGAACTGGTGATACTGGGTTGCCCATGCTTAGGCCATTTGTTTGTATATAGTTTTGGTTGTAGAACATGAAGTTTGTCTTTATTGTAGTGAATTCTATGAAGGTTGCTAACTGGTTACTGGGAATTTCTATAATTGGATTAGGGTCTCGGCTATAGAGTTCTAAGGCTATCTTGCAGGCTTCTGTTGTTGGAACTTCTGTAAAGAGGGATATAACATCGAAACTGGCCATTAAGGCTTTATGATTAAGTTGATTTAGATTAGACTTGAAATTAAAAGAGTCTTTGATGAATGTGCTGGCTGATGTTACATATTTGGAGAATGCCCATGCTATGTATTTACCAAGATTGTAATTAAACAATTCATATGTTGACATTATTGGTCGTAATGGACAATCTGGTTTATGAGGTTTGGGGATGCTGTATATTTGCGGTGTGCGTGAGTCGGTTTTATGTAGGTAGGAATAAAGTGTTTGTGAAATTGTGTTGGCTTTTTTCATTTGTAGTAGTAATTTGTTCAGTTGCGTCTCATGTGTTTTTGTTGGATTTGTGTGTATTGGTTTAAATTTGTTCGTGTCTGATAGGATGTTATTCATTTTTTGTATGTATTCATTCGTGTTCATTATTACTATAGCGTTACCTTTATCTGCTTTTAGAATTTTTATGTTTCTGTCTTGTTTTAGATTTTTAATGGAATTAATGTCTCTTTTTGTAAGGTTGTTTTCTAGTTTTCTATTTTGTGAAATTGTGTTGATGGTTTTGTAAGAAAATTCTTTGAAAAAATCGTTTAAGATGTTTTTAGGTGTTTCTGGAAAATATAAATTTGTAATTTTACCTGGGAAGTTTGGCTGTTGAATGTCAATAAAATTATCTAAGTTGTCTTCTTTCTGTTGGTTGTTTTTGGTTTTTTCCTTGTTTCTGTTTTCTGTGGAAAGTATCACAAGTCTCCTGGCTAGGTCTTCTAAACATGTTTTGATTTCTATGGTTGGAATGTACCTAGGTGATATAGCGAAGTGGAGTCCTTTGTTAAGTAGATGTATCTCATCTGTGTTAAATTGTCGGTCGGATCTGTTAATTATGAGGTTAGTCAGCAGTGTGTCGTTTTGGTGTCTTTTCTGTTGTTTACATCTTAGTTTTTCTAGTTTTAAACAACCACTATTTATCAACTGTCATATCTCAACTTTAAGAAGTCACAGGCTAGCTTTATAATGAATAATAAAAGTTTGTGTTTTCTTGTGTTAGTGTTTATGCAATTTCTGTATAAATCAATGTAGATTCCAGTTTAGTAGAGATGTGTGTAAAATTGTAAAAAAGTGATAAAAACTAAACCTAGTGATATACTGCTAGATAAAAAGCTGTTTGTGAGGAGCTTCTGCTACAACTACAATCCTGGCTTTTTTAAAAACTTGCTTTATTGTATTTTACTTGAATTATGACATTGTTGTACAAGAGTAAAAAACAGTTTTTCATGACACCAGATGAGATAAATATAATTAGACCCCTTTTCACTTGAATATATTGCATTTGTTTTGCTAACAAAGCTACTGTGTGTGACATTATGTTCACATTAGGTCTCACTGGCATGATCAACAGCCTTAAATGTGAAACGCAAATCATTATTAAGAAATGTAAATGCACATATAAAAAAATATAAATAAAACAAATTTAAAACTTATTATGTAAATTAAATGAAACCTTCTGTTCAGTTATTATAAAAGTCAGATTGCCATTAAAATTTAATAGGTTAAAAAAAGTTTTTATTGTACACAAATATTCTTAAACACACTGAAACTGCATGAATCTTTTTCAATCAGAACAATAATAAAATTTAGATTTATAAAACAAATTTTACAAGGATGTACAATGACAAAAATTCTGCAAAGCCAACAAGTACATATTTTAAAAAACTTTACACTGTATGTTTGACTTCCCCATTCTTGGATTCATATTTGCTCCATATACTGTAACACAAAAAAAATACTTAGAAAAACATTTTGTTTTTAGATTAAACACTGTTAATCCCTACGTAATGAATGAAGAGTTTTCTTTCCTTTAACTTAATCTTTTCCATTTCCTATCTCTACACTTGACCTACATTTTCTCACACTGTCTTTCAGCAACTACAACCTTTTTGTTCATGGTTTGCATCATTTACCTCTCTAGTCTATTCACTTTAGTCATCTTTATATTCTTTTCAATCATTATTCACTCCTATAAAGTTCACATACCTTTTATTGTTGTACCCCTTTTAATAATATTACTCAACATGTGTTCATACACTTTCATATTATGTTGACTGTTTTTGTTTATCATCTCCACTTTTTTACTTAGTTTATTTACTAAGAATAACTGTATTTATATATTTTAATACTATTATTTTTTGTATGTTACTTTTCTTAGCTCATTTATAGCTTCAGGAACATGTATTTGAGCTTTATTTCTTCTTTCAACATAACCCTTACATTACCAGATTCATTCCCACTTGTAACCTGATGGACTGTTACCTGAAATGTAGTTCTCTTGTTTTATTAATAATGTTACTTTAATTTGATGAATTTTCCCCATTACTTTATATTCTATTTAACAAATTTTGTTTGTTTAAAAAAATACAAAAAATCTTTTAAAATTTTCAAAGTTTTAATTTCATTCAAATGTCCAGAAGCTAAACAGAAAGCTCCATTCCATTTCATGCAGTATAGTCTTTTTTTGACAATGCAATAAAACAAATTTTACAACAATTTGATTGACAAGCCCATGTATCTTTGGGTTAATTACATGCTCATACTCTTCTAGCATTAACTTCATCCTTGAATATACAATATTGTGCAATAAATTTAGGACAAAGAAACTAGTTTTTAGACTTCTTTCAAATAACAATGGACGATAAATCACAGGTAAAATAAAAATTTTTATTAGTTTTCATACTTAGTACAAAAAAAACTTGGTAGAAGTGCTGGATGTCAGCAAACAGTTATAATAATGTGTGTGTCCCCTTTTGCTTTAATAACTGTTGACAGACTTTCAGGGATTAGTTCAACATATTTAATCAGTGTCTTTTGTAATTTTATTCCAAATGCCTCTAACACATTCCCTAAGAGTTTCTTTGGAAGTAACTTTTGGTTTGTCAAGTTTCTTATCTATCAAATTGATTGATTGATTTAGTGTTTTATGGCACAAAGCAACGAGGCTATCTGAGCCAGACATCCGATAAAAGTGTAAAAAAAAAAATAAATGTAGTAAAAGACATAAATGGAAATGAAGGTAAAACAAAAAAGTAGAAAACCAATGTTGACACCTAGTCTATAATGTTAAGATAAAAGGCAGAGTATAAGAAGTTTTAAGGTATTTACTCCAGTAAAAAGGTAATGATCATAACCCGCCAGGAAGACTAACAGGCAGAGACGTATTTAAAATTTCGGCGCCCCTAGGCACAAGGTTAGGTTGATACTTTTGCCACCCCCCTCCGTGCCACAACTTGCACCAAGCATCACCATCACAACAACAGACAAACACAGTTGTTATCATTCAAAATCAACACAACTTTTATTATCCAACACAATAAAAATGAAACATCAAAATCAATTATCACTAAATATTATTCTGCGGCTGAATATACAGGCTTTCTCCTGGCCTTCTGTTCCGAAAACATGTTTATTGCATCGTCATAGTTTATTCTACAAACAATATCACTTTCAATGGCGAGGAGTGACAGCGCATTTAGTTTATCTTCTGCCATTCTTGATCTCAAGTAATTTTTCACACGTTTGAGAGCCGAGAAAGATCTCTATGATGTACAATTAGTTGCTGGAATGCACATAGCAATATCCAGGTTTGGATATACAGTTTGAAGTCCTTTAGCTCGCAGATTTCTGTATACTGCTAATGCAGAAGAGTCATCATTTTGCACTTTCATACTCACAAGATGTGTGCAGAAATGTAGACATTCATCTACGAAGCTCACTTCCAAATCATTGGGGTAGTTTCAACAGTGTTCCAGCTTGACTGATGACATCAGTGGGTTCAAGATCTGTTATCTTGAACAAATATCCAAACCTTGCGTGGATTTCTACATAAGTGGTTTGTCTTCGCTGTAGTTCTGAGCAAAGTCTGTCAATGATCACATTTACTCTAAATGCCTCTCTGCCTTCTTCCACTGCCTGGGTGTCACCATCTGAAAATTTTTGCTTCCTTTTTCACTTAACTTCGTACGTCTTCATGCTGGACTTCAACATCGCCTTGTCTTCAAAATGATCGAACAGTTCTCTTGAATCTTTCACAAACTGCAGCAAGAAAGCATAAAGCTCGACTACAAGTCCGATGTCCATATCAGCACTTTGCAACTTTTTACTGGCAGCATTGAATCTTTCCAGTATTGTTCCCCAAACTGTGGACAAAATAGCTGTTTCTAGCGTTCCTAATTTGGAAAGAAGTCCAGTGGCCTCATTCCTAGCGGCTGGTTTTTCCATAGCATTTCCCTCCATGGTGGTGAGGGCATCAAACACTTGTTGCCAGTTTCTGTTGAGGCTTTGACAAGCATCTTCACGAGCAGACCACCAAGTATCACTGAGTTTCTTCAAAGAGAGACTTTCTTTATTTGCGGACAGGTGTTTTTGTAGAATTTTCCAACGATGGGTTGAAGCATTGAAGAAAACATAGAGACTTTGTAAGAGTTTGAAGAATGAACTTGCTTCTCTACAACATTCAGCAGCACACGTTCCTACAAGATTTAATGAATGTGCTGAACATGGGATATACACAGCTAAAGGATTTTTCTCCATGATACGAGCCTGAAGACCACTCTACTGACCAGATATGTTGCTGGCATTGTCGTAAGACTGTCCACGACATTCAGAAATGTCAAGCTCATATGACTGAAGCAGGCTAAGTACAACTTCTGCCAGCTGTTCAGCTTTGTGGCCCGGATTGGGTATAAAAGTCAGGAAACGTTCCATTGGTGAACCATCATTGTTCACGTACCTGATGATGAATGCCAACTGGTCAACATGGGATATATCTGGCATCGAGTCCACGCTTATTGAGAAATATTTTGCAGTTGTGACGTCCTTTAAAATGTTCTTTAGAATAAGGTCTGCCATAAGCTGGATGAATCCATCGCAAGTACTGAAAGACAGGTAAGACGTGGATCCCTTGCCAGCATTGCCATATCGATGAATATGATCAGCAAGGAAGGGGTCAAACTCCGCAACTAGTTCTAACGACATCATAAAGTTGCCGTTGTGTACTGAGCCAAACTTATCATCCCGACCTCTGAACGGAAGCCCACGTGAACCCAATCTTTTCGCTACAACTACCACACGAGTGAGTACATTTCTCCAGCATTTGATTTCTTCGTGCAGCTGTATGGCCATCTGGAGATCTACACGTCCCAACATGTTGCCCCTTGCTACTAGAAATAAAACTGAGGACCGATGCTCAGGAGAGTTTTCATGTTCATTCAGCCGGACAGTAGCATTTTTCCAGTCATCAAAGTCTTCGTCAGCCAGTTTGGATTTTTTTCCAAAATCAAATAAACGACAAGGAGAACAAAACAGTCTACCTTTGCTCTCTGAATAAACCAAATATGTCCGCTTACTTTTTTTTGCCATTTTGCAGTTTTTTTTCAAACATGCCTTTGGTTACAGATCTGATTTTCTCCCCATCCTTTTTCACAGAGTTCTTGAAATCCGAGTCATCGTTTTGAAGGATGGCATGTGTGGCAATATAATCTTTTGTGTAATCATCTATTATCCACTCTGCTGGATTTGAACTTACTTTGTCTGAAAAACTTGCTGGAACCATTGACGTTTGAGGCATGCAACCGGCAGATCTTACTAGGCCTGCTGCTGATGACGTCACTTGTTCAAGATCCAGTTCGATATTTTCGGGTCGTTCAGATTGTTCAAAACTGCTACTGCTAGGCCCGTCATGTGTATTCCCTCCATCGCTGTTGGTTTGAACATCATCGCTAGTAGGCTGTTCTTGCCTTTGTTTAGCAAAAAAGGCCTCCATCGTCGGTGTCTTATCCAAAACATCACGTGTGTTTTCATTTTTTAACTTTGCTATCTTCCTATAAGCTGCTCCACTCAGTTTTCGGCGTATGTTACTCATGACAATATCACTAGAATCCACTGATCGTATATTGAGTATTGACAGTGAATTTGTTACTTTCACATCTCAGATCATCAGGATCTGAGTCATTTTTGTGGGATCGAGCTATTTATGGCAGCCGCACGAACCTCATAGAGATCTGTGAGCCGTTTGACCCCCAGTGACCCTCGCCCTCACAAGAATTGTGCTTCTTGTGGAGGTTTGGACACTGACAACAAGATATAACTTACAGTAAAATATTGGGTGATGGAGGAATAAGTAAAAGCATAACAAACTCTACATTTTGACACCAATATCGCTATCCACGTTATTATCCACATTGTCGATTATACTGTAAATATGTTGGTGAACCATATATTCGTATGGCAGATAATGAATTTTATGGTAGTTGGTAAAACAATTATCGACTTGCAACCATAAGTCCATAACAAAATATACATGAAAAAGGGGAGCTTCTGCACTAATGATTTATATTACTGCCGATGTATCCATGTTAACCGGTGCTGGGCTATTGACAATCAAATTATAAATTCTAACACACTTTACTATTTCAAATTCCATACTACCAGTAACAAATACCTGTATCGCCCAAAATTATCCCGGCCCCGTGCGGTACGACCGCGTCCCCTGGGAATCAACTTCATTGGTAGAGCGCGGTCAGCAGCTTGCGAAAACGATTATGCGTGACACCCGCAGCCGATTCCCCCCGACGCTCACCTGCTCCAGTGACTGTGCACCTTTCTGTTCTAGTATTCTGGAGTCTGCCACCACCCCTTCTTTATTCTAACAAATGCCAATAATTACTAGGGAATTTGAAGGAACTATTTTGTAAGGACTACATTGGAATCTAGACAAGTGCATATTCAATCAATCAAGCTAAACTGTGAATGATGAGGAAGAATATTTCAAAATATATTTTTCCAGATAATAGCCTAAAGCAACCGAAAATCCGAATTTTCGTATACGCAATTTCACAAAACAAAATACGTTATTAGGCCATAATAAAATATTTTTTGTGTAGGCGTAGCACACTGAGTAGCAGGTAATTCATTGTTTAGTGTGTCAACATGAGTAAAAGACATGTTGGGGGTTTTGAATAACTGAGGTGAGGGCGGATGGGTTGATGATGTATGGGGGCGAGGCGTATTAGGTGAGACTCAGGGAGGGAAGTTAAAAAATCTTTTAAACTTGAAGCGACCGACCCGAAAGTGTGGTGGAATAGTGAGTGTGTGTGTGTGGGAGGGGGTCCAGATTCAAGAGGTTATTGGGGCAGCATAAATGGCAGGGGGAATTAATAACCAGGGACTACATTTTAAAATGGTGTCCATTTCTTTTTCTTTTTGGTCAAAATTTGCCGCCCCCTAAAATCTGCTGCCCCAGGCACGTGCCTCGTGTGCCTATGCGTTAATACATCCCTGCTAACAGGTAAGTTCAAGACTCACCGTCAGTCACCTGAAGTTGGTCTCTCCAGTCCTGGTTCCGGGTTATGTGTCAGAGCAACCAATATCAAAATGTAAAAGAATAGAAGTTTTAAAAGACACATTGCAAAATCGCAACAATGAGTAGCCAAATGTCCAGTAAAAAGGGAAAAGTCAAGTAAATAGGATAAATTTGTAAAAGTAAATGAAGGTAAAAACAAAACAGCAATTAAAGCAGAAAATGGTGTAAAAACCAATGGTGACATCCAGTCTTCAAAGTTATAAACTATTTACTCTAGCAAAATGGTAATGATCATAACCTGCCAGGAAGACTAACAGGTAAGTTCAAGAACCTCTGTCAATCACCTGAAGTTGGCCTTTCCAGTCCTGGTTCTGGGTTATGTGTCATAGCAGCTATTATCAAAATGCAACAAAATAAATGTTTTAAAAGACACTTGGCAAAATCGTAATAATGAGTAGCCAAATGTTCAGTAAAAAGATAAAAGTCAAGTAAATGGAAGAAAATTTGTAAAAGTAATTGAAGATAAAAGTAAAATGGCAATTAAAATAGAAAATGGCACAAAAACCAATGTTGTAACAAAGATGTAAAAAAACTACCTGTAGCAGAATGGTAATGATTATAACCCACCAGGAAGACTAACAGATAAGAATAAAAACTACCGTCAGTCAATGAGTCAATATGGCCAGTACTAAAAAGTAAAGGAGTAAAAGTATAATAACAACTCGCCAGGACGACTAACAAGTAGTTCAAACAGTAGCGTTAGTCACCTGAAGTTGGCCTTTCCAGTCCTGGTGTCGAGTTATTTATTGTTCTGGCCATTGTCCAATGTCAAATTGAATGAGAGAGATTAAAAATGTAAAAAAGGAGGCACAATTAAAAAGGTGTAATGAATAAATATGCAACCCTTCAATGAGATGAAAAAGATTAGTGGCCATTAAAAAATTAAAAACATTATCAAGGTGGACAGAGTCACCATCACCAATAACTCTGTCCAATGTTACAGACTGACCCTGGGAAAAAAATATATTTAAAATATTGCTGTCGTTGAGAATTGTAACGATGGCAAGAAAGTAAAACATGGCTGATAGTGATTTAAGTGTTACACAAACTACACATTGGTGCATCAGTTCCAGATAAAAGAAAATGATGAGTTAAAAAACTGTGACCAATGCGTAGCCTTGTGAGAACAACTTCCTCCTTCCGAACTTTATGGAAGCTGGATGGCCAAACTCCAATTTTGGGTTTGATTTGAAAAAGTTTGTTGTTGTGTTGCTCACTCCAAGTGGACTGCCAGCTGGCACGGAGCCGAGCCTTGAAGATAACACCATAATCCAGTCAGTATAAATAGTGCAGTTGGAGTACTGCTCAGCTGCAATAAGATCCAGGACAATAGATATGGCATACAGTTCAGCAGTGAACACAGAAGCTGTAGAGGGGATTCTACATGCAACTACCGAACCGCAGCAAACCATAGCAGAGCCCACTGAATCACCTGATTTGGAACCATCTGTATAAATGGGAACTGAATGATTGTTTGAAAGACACTCTTTGAATAAAAGATGGTACTTCCAATCTGGTCTATTTGCCTTTTTTAGGTGACTGAAAGAAAGGTCACATTTAGGGGCTGAAATAAGCCATGGTGGGATGGGCCGACCTGTGGAATCTGCAATGTTATCAAGGGCAGAACCAATTCATCCAATTGCGTCCAGATGCAAAGGCCAAACGGAGCAATGACAGATCCTATGTTCTGAAAAAGTAATGCCCACCGAGGAAGGAAAACACATCCCCAGGTGGGATGCTTTGTTAAGGAACGAAGTTTCGAAGTATACTGTAACGATAGTTGCAAACGGCGAAGGTGTAGAGAAGGTTCATGAGATTCAATGTACATGCTTTGAACTGGAGAGGTACGGAAAGCCCCAGTGCAGAGTCGAAGTCCTTGGTGATGAATGGGGTCCAGCATCTTTAAGGCCAAGGGTATGGCAGAGCCATAGACCATTGATCCATAGTCAAGTTTCGATCTAATAAGAATACGATATATCTTCAACATTGAACAGCGATCTGCCCCCCAACTGGTAGAAAAGAGGACACGGAGGATGTTCAGTGCTCTTGTGCATTTGACCCGAAGCTGCTTTAAGTGTGGTATAAAGGTCAGTTTATGATAAAAAATAAGCCCCAAGAACTTTGTCTCCGGGACCACGGGCAGCAAAACTTCACCGATATGAAGTTAAGGATCATGGTGAATACCTCGTCGCCGGCAAAAGTACATGCATACAGTTTTGGAGAGAGAGAAATTAAAGCCATTCGCCAGAGTCCACTTCTGTACACAATTGAGGGCAGTTTGTAGTTGCCGCTTAATATATCTCATGTTTGACGACTGACTTGAGATGTGAAAGTCAGTCAACATACAGCCCATTTGCAACAGCCTTTAGGACTCCAAGTTCCTGTACAAAATAACAGGAAAGTGTCAAACCCACACAAACTTGGAATCTCCTGTCCATTAAAATATTTTTAATAAACATGAGTAGATGGCCACGTGACCCACATGTATGGAGGTCTCGCAATACGCCATACCTCCATGTTGTGTCGTAAGCCTTCTCTATGTCAAAGAATATTGATACAAGATGTTGGCGTTTGAGAAAGACTTCTCTGATAGATGTTTCAAGAGGAATTAGGTGGTCTGTGGTGGAGTGATCTTGTCAGAACCCACACTGGGAGGTTGTTTGATTCAAGGAACCAAACAAGACGAGCATTAACCATCCTTTCTAAGGTCTTACAGAGACAGCTTGTCAAAGCAATTGGACGATAGTTTGAAGGAATCTTTGGATCTTTCCCTGGTTTAAAGAAAGGTAAAATTATACCCTTGCACCAGACATCAGGAAAAGCATTCTCCTGCCAAATCCGGTTGAAGACAATCAGAAGGACATCAAGAGAAGCAGGAGATAGATGGTGCAGCATGTCATAATGAATATCATCAGGTCCAACAGACGTATTGGCAGACTGATGAAGGGCCATTTTTAGTTCCACCAGGGTAAAGGGACAATTATAGTCAAAGAAACAGTCAGTTCGAAAGGAAAGAAGTGATCACTCTGCCCGAGTCTTGATGGCCAGGAAGGTGGAGGAACAAGCAAAAGTGCTAGATACCCGGCAAAAGCTTTCACCTAGAGTGTTAGCGATGTTCCGGACATCAGTCACCTCCTGACCATCAGAGAGTAAGATCGAGAGGGGGACAGAATTGTAGTGCCCATTAACCTTTCGAATCCTGCCCCATATGATCTTGGAACTGGTGGTATAAGATATGCTGGTTGTGAACTTAATCCAAGATTCCTTCTGGCTTTGACGTCTTACCCACCTAGCATGTGCATGGGCCCATTGGAAAGTATGGGATATCTACAAAAAGTATCCCAGGCCCATTTTTGAGCCTTCCTTGCTAAGTGGCAAGCAGGATTCCACCAAGGACGAGGATATTGTGGAAAATGTGTTGAGGTTTTAGGAATACACTGAGCAGCTGCATGTATAATACAGTCAGTTACCGCTGTTACACAGTCGTCTATTGATGGATGATTTACGATGTGTTGAGT
Source organism: Carcinoscorpius rotundicauda (assembly GCA_011833715.1). Taxonomy (NCBI): domain Eukaryota; kingdom Metazoa; phylum Arthropoda; class Merostomata; order Xiphosura; family Limulidae; genus Carcinoscorpius; species Carcinoscorpius rotundicauda. Next base: position 50,617,129 of record CM022396.1, on the reverse strand, counting down.
TGCAAAGACATGGTGGGCACATGTTGATCAACCAACAGTGCCACCCCTCCATGTACTCGACCATCACACAATCTGTCATTTCTGTACAAAGAAAACTGCTGAATGGAGACTGTATCAGCAGATTTGAGAAATGTTTCTTGTAAAGAAAGACAAACAGGATGGTAGGAAGCAATCAGCGTTTTGATATCATCCAGATTAGAACGTAAACCTTGACAGTTCCATTGTATCAAGGTGGCCATTTTTAAGAACGAGTAGGTGAAGTGGCTGGAGAACCCTTCGGTTTACGACCAGGTCTTTTTTCTTTAGTGTCTTTAATCGGAGGAGGTCTATCAACCTCCATGGATCCTGCTCTGGGTCGAGTGGGCAGGTTTTTGTTATTGGAAGAGGAATCCAGTGACTGAGGATGCGAACGAATAATTGTTTTGTCTATTGTGGTGTGATAAAATGATGTATCAGAAGAAATGCCTGTATTTGAAACTGAAGAACGTGGATCTTGAGGTTTATTGGAAGGTATGGGAGGAACAGAGATCGGAGTGGAATTCGATTCATCAACTTTTTAAACCACGGAGGTCAGAAGGCTTTTCATTTGTTTTGAAAACGATTCTTTTGGAGGCACAGAGAGATCTGTCTGCACTCCAACTGTAGTTGTGGAATGAAGTGCAGCAGCATATGTCCGAGATGGAATTGTGGACAGGAATTTCCGAGCCTCAAAATAACTAATGTTATGTGTTGTTTTCAAATGCTGCACCTCTTTTTCCTATAACAATTTTGGGCAAGAATGAAAGTAAGAGGGGTGAGAACCATTGCAGTTTACACAATGCAGGTTCAAGTCACAGTCATAGGCATCGTGGTCCTTGCCTCCACAACAAGCACATGTCAGGGAACCACGACAAAAAGTCTTTGAGTGGCCGAATCTCTGACATTGAAAACATTAAAGAGGGTTTGGAATGTATGGCCAAACCCTGCAAATGAGATAACCTGCCTTGATGGTGACAGGTGCACGTGGTGAAGTAAATGTTAAAATGAGGGTATTTGTTGGTAGTGTAATTCCATATTTGCAAGTGGAGATGCGCCTCACTGCAGAAACTCCTTGAGTGGAGAGACCAGCCAGAATCTATGACTCGGGAATGTTCTTCAAATCCCTTTCAACAATAACTCCTCGTGAAGAATTCAAAGTAGCATGAGGTGTAACCTCAATAGGTATATCCCCAATTGCCTTTGAATTCAAGAGGAGTTCACTGTGTTGGGATGTGGATGTTTCAACCAATATGTCACCAGATCGAAGCTTCTTCACTGACTTTGAAGAGCCAGCAAGTCCCTCTAGTCCCTTTTGAATAAAAAAAAAGGGGACATTTGCCCTAAAGGTTTTTCCGAAAGAGAATGCAATATAAGAAAATGAGGTATGTGTGTTACTGATGTTGAAGATTGCTGTTCTGAGTATTCAAGACGTAGTCGCTTACCCATTGACTGTTTTTTTACAATTTTATTTAAATTTTTTGAAGGATCCATAGGAAAGAGGAAAAGTTTCGGTACCCACTGACCCCACCCACCATGGAGCCCTACAAGGGGATGCACTACAAAGTGATGCAAGGACAATGCAGCAACGCCAGGGTTTCGTGAGCACTATACCCAAACACCAGCATCAGGCACAATGTCCACAACACCCATTGAGAACTTCCAACACTAGTACTTGGTTGGCTCTAGCCCAAGTGGACCAGTCGATTGACCCAAGGGGGGCCTGTCTACAGGAATTCGAGGCCAAAGTGGTGTGTTAGGGTTGAACCCTCAACCACCATGATCCTCTCCTCCGCTTTACGTGTCGCCACTCCCAGCAAACATGTGGGTAGATGTTTAGATCCCAGAGAAAGAAACCAGACAGAACAGAACCGTCCCTGGGAAGTCCCCTCACCATGTACAGGAATCCACACCGAGGGGTATCTATCAAATTCCAGAACTGCTCAACTGGGTTGAAATTGGGGCTCTACAGGGAGGTATTCAATCATTTGAATAATTCCAACAGTTTCTTTCTTGGCTTAGTAATTTCTGCATCAGTTGGATGAGCATTTAGGGTTAGTATCATCGTGGTAGTAGAAATATTTACCAATAATATTGTTACTTGTACAATCTATTTTGAAAATATATCCTCAGTAAAAAAACACCTGCAAACCATCACACTGCCTCTCCCTTGTTTCCTGGTATGTGCTATACATTGAGGTAAGTATCTTGCACCATTCCTCCACCTCATATACAAACTATGCTTTGAGTTAAACATTTTAAACTTGAACTCATTCATCCAAATCACCCTTTTCCAATCATCAACAATGCAATTTTTTAGCCTCTTGACAATATTTGATGATCAAAATAAAGACTTTTTAACTGCAACGTGACCAAATATTTCATTTTTGTTGAATCTTCTTGATACTGTAGATATGAACTATTTTCTGTTATATGGTGTATGGTCATTTATTTTATACTTGAGATCAGCTGAAGACTTTATAAATGAAGATACATAGCACCAGTGTCATTGAGTGTGGGTGTTCAGCCTCTTCCTTTCCTATTTTAAAATTTACCTGTCTTGGTCTCATGATGAGGGTAGTGTTTGCCAAAGTGTGGTATGAGTACCTCTGGAGGTACTGGAGGTGAATTTATGTAGTATGTGGACAATATTTGTATTTTAATGGTTATATTTATTTTAATGTGTATTAGAAAAATATTTAAAGAAAAAATATATTTCAATGAGGTTATTATATTATTTGCTGACAATTAAACACTGGCTATTATTCAGAGGGCATGCACGTCATCTGGTCCACTTATTAGATAAACGTTATTCAGAGAGCATGTGCAATGAAATGCCAAGAAACATACTCATTAGTTCGTGTTACATGAAAACTCTCATTCAAGGATTGTGTGTCTGTACTATGTTTTGTTATTATTTCTTACGAACCCACTCTGGAATAGTGGTTAAAAATGGGATTTTTAAAGTGTAAAGATGGATATTATAATGGAAATGTGAGTACGAAAATCCAAAATATGGTAATAGCCAAGAGGGTCAAATTAACGAATCACCTGAACCATTTGTTTGTATTGTAAAAGTACCAGATGCAAAGGAAACAAAAATATCACACAAATATGACAACAATTATTTGAAAATTGGATTTTCATGGACAGGCAATAAGAGTAAACCAATTTTATTGTGTCATATTTTAAGATAAATTCTTGTATAAATCCATCTAACCTCAAGTACCATTTTGAAAGAAACCATAAAAAAATACCATAAAAAACACACTGAAGTTTTTAAAGAAAAACAGAATGTAAATAACAGTACAGGTAGTACACAGATACAGCAAAAATAATGAAGCTGGTATGTGAAATACTGTAGTTTCAGAAGAACTGATCTAGCATGTACTTAATAGCATTTGGAGAGCATTTTAATTCTGCAACAATTTGTTGGAGAGCCCAACCACCATAATGTAAAGTATTTATGCAAAGTCTCTGCTCTACTGACAAATGTTTCTTGGACCATGGCATGACAATGAAAATTAATATATGATATTAAACATTGTTTTTATTGAGGTTTATTCAAGGAGTGTCATTAAATTGATTTCTTCTAGCATATGGTAACAGTATATGCTACAAGAAATAAATTAAGACACTGCATGTAGTTCCCATTAGTTATTTTGTTCTTTAAATTTGATCATTATGGGCATTCGAGCAAAACCCTTTCAACATGCTCTTGGTATAAGTGTATGGGAATTTTAAAAAATAAGTATTCTCATCCTGATTCATTACTTGTCAACATGGATCTGCAAAGCATTACTATAGTGTTTAAATTTAGACTCTGTAATGGCATAAAAAACTTAGCCCCATGAAATGGAAAAAATGACAAAATATTCTCTTGTCCTAGAACCTTTATACAATACTGTACAAACAAGTGAAGCAATAGTGGAATAACCATTCTTCTTATGATAATACTTGACACAAAACTAAAATATAATCAATGTACTGATACACTTCAACTAAATTAAAACACCCAACTATTTCACGTGAGTGTTTTAAGATAAGATCAGGTAATTATTAGGAAAACAAAAGCTTTTCTAATAGTAACTATTCCTTACTTGGTAATAATAATTTTAACATTTTGTACACTTACTTATTCTGTGCATGATAGTATTCAACCAAATGCTGTAGAAGCTCCACTCCTTTTTTTGTTTTGATTTCATTTACTTTAATAAGGTACTAGAAATAAAATAACAATTTTTTTCTCAAAAGTTGGAAGAGAAAGCAGTATTAAAGATATATATTTAAAGGTTGAAAAAAGAAGCAAATACAAAAGTAAAGACTGAAACTATATTTGTATGACTCTCTAAAGATATTTATACAAAATTTCATTGAAAGTAATGAATATAAACTTTAAATTTTACATGTTGAGAATCAAAGTCTAATAACAAATTTGGAGGAAAAGTAGTGGTTTAAAATATGGTATATGAGTAACAAAAATACACAAGCAACATTATTTATAAACATTACTGAACAGTTTGTTTTTTAATTTAAAGGAAAAAGCAAATAATTACTGCAGAATAAAATAATTTGTTGATCACCAAAAAATTCTATTCAGATATTTTTACTTTTAAAATTTGGCTTAAATAGTATTTTTGTTAAAAAAAAAGGTAACCAGTTAATTTTATAATCCTCACATCACCATTACACTACTATTTCCAAAAACATACTTCATCTAAAAATGTCTACAATGTTAAGAATAACGAGAGTTAAAACAGCAGGTAAAAGAACACTACTTTTTTTAAACTAGAAAAAAAGATTTTTATTTAAATTTTCACTTTCAAATTTCTTTCATTATGCATCTGTAAGCCAAAAAGATTTTAGAAACTTTAATTCCAAACAAAAACCCAAAACTTCACGTTTAAGTAAAAACACACTTAAAAAGTTTAAATTTTTAAAACACATGGAATTAAGAAAAATATTTAATTTCCTTACTTCACACATCTGCAGCTGAAAAACTCGTCTCTCCTTTTCCATGTCATCAGCTACCTAGAATACACAAAAGACCCTTGAATTTCTGAATGAAGTGTATGGCTTTTGTAAAAGTAATGTTAAATGTGTTGTTTTTTTCTGGACCTTCCTCTTTTGGCAGGGATAGACAGATCCATACACTGTATATAAATTATTTAAGTTTCTTTATTAGATAGATGTAGTCAGTCTCAGCTTTACAATAGCTCAAGATGCATTATTAGTTAGTAATAAAGTCTTAATAAACATTTTCTAAATTTAAGTCTTTTATTCAAACAGTATGTAAAGTTTTTCTTACTAAATTCCAACTTTTACCAAAGACTTATCGAAGTTAGACTATTATTCAAAAAATCTTTTGAATATATAAGCTACAAAAATATAGTGACATACAGAAAAATAGATTAATTCTGACAAAGATTTTGCTAAGTAAGGGCTAGTCCATCATCACAGCTGAGAATTCTATTTTATCTAAATAAATGTTTGTAAAGAAACATATTTCATATTTGGGACAAATAAACAGGCTTATCTGAACAAAAAGTCAGATAAAGTAGTAGAGATATAACAAATAAAAATGGCAAATTGGCAGTTGTAGATTTTTTTTTTTTTTGTACTCTTATAACAATATTTATCAAACAGGTGCAACTTTTTCTTCCATAACATCTTATGTTAACCCTTTCACAATTGGTGGAAGTGTTTTATATCTGCTCGATCACAGAAGGACATATATATAAGATATCCTCAGAAAACCCGATATTTTTTAGTTTATAAATATTTTGTAAATAAAGAATTACATTATTTTAATTAAATCTTTCTAATACAAGTTGTTTATTTATAGTAGTTACTTGCTCTCAGGCTTTAAATAGTTCAAGTGCAAGGTGATTTTGATTTTGTGTATATTTTAATAATTCATTACCATAATCTAAATATCCTCCTATATGAATATCCAACATGTTTTTTAAAGTAAAGGTTTATATTCTATTTTTACTTTTCTCCACCATATCACTTGGTCTACCTGTTTTCACCAACGTACTATTCAGTGATATAATTTAAATTAGGAAACAGAAAAAATACCTTTTATTTTCTTTGTGGAATATCTTTGAAGATATTCTTTTGGTTATATTAATAATTTCAGGCATATTTCTTTTCATACATAGTTAATTTTTAATATCTTTTGTTTCTTGTCCTTTAACTTTTATTATTCATCTCAACACAATTCAATGGTGCCTTCAAGCATACTACCATATCTCTGGTGGAAACCTTTCTGCAAATTTTTTGTATACAGGTGAATATTTTGAGCCTTGAGAACTGGCAAACAGTGATGTATATTTTTAAAAAAAATGTTTAAACCTTTCAGTTATGCATTTTAAAACATAACTAATATATAAAAGTAAGACCTAAATACACTTTAATTGTTTCTCTAACTAAAACATAATTAGGTAAGAAACAACTGTAGGTGCAACAATTGATCAAGCAGTTACATGTACCCAATGATGAAACCTGTGTGCCAGTTTCAAAATAATTATTTCTGGATTATAAAATCAAATGAGTGCTTTCTAATGGCCACATTTAATCTCAACTTATAGGCTATAAAGCTCAAATAAATCCACTGAAAGTGGGCATAACACCAGTCAGGGGTTGACAAACTTGTTTCATCTGCATTCAGTCAAAGAATTCTGAACTGCAAGTGCCAATAGCTTAATAGCCAAAAGTTTTTATTGTCTAGACATACGTCTACATAACTGGTGTTATATTATTGAAGATATGGAGTGTCAAAATGGAGAATTTTCATAGCTTGTGGGTTACATAATCTGAAGTTATTTTTAAAGGTTTCTTTTGAAATAAAAGACTTAAAAGTTAGAAAACAAACTTTGAATCATAACATAAATAATATTATTCTCATTCATATACACTGATAATAAGTTTTAATAAATATTGAATGTAACTTGGCGAGTTGTACAGAAAAGTGTTTAAAGGAGTAGTTGTGTGAAAGGGTTAATGCTCAACATTCTGCTCATATACCTTTATATTTATAGCTTTACTTTTCTACAATATAAAACAGATTTTTTTTAGCTGTTCAAGACTACATGTGTTTGGGTTACTTAAATGCTACATAAATACCACAATATTTCTCTCTCAGCATGCATTTATTTACAAAGTTTATGTTATCCTCTACCTAACTCTCTGTTTCCCATTACAAGTTCCCCTTTTTGTAGTCTTTTTAACATCCTATAGATTATTAACATAATTTTATACATATATCTCAGTTGAAAGAACTGTTAATTTTTACCATACTTTAACTTTGAGAGTATATGATTACATAATTATATTCTTGCAAGTTTTCCAGAATTTCATTAAACATTCTGCATGTGGTTAGTCTCCCCCCAATAAGTCACATGTACAACAGTTTAAAACTTGTACTAATCCTTTTACTTAAACCAGGGTTACATATCACATGGATTATTCTATAACCTTCGTACCCATTTGACCTTATTCGTGCATCATTTCCTCCTGAAGTGATGTCACATAGACTTCAAAAGCTGAAACAAACTTGTGTAAGTTATGGGTTGAAGATTTGTCTCTCTTGGAGATGTATAATACAAATGATCATTGATATAAGTAATCTAAGGATTGTGAGAATCCAATGCAAGGATTTTGGTATACCATAACAGTGATATCTTCATTATACTTGCTCATTTTGTTGTCTTATACTAAAATGAGAAATACTGTTCTCTTGTATATTTAAAAATGGCTGGCATGGGTAGAGAAAGCACTAATAAAGGAGCAAACAGCATTTCAATCTTCTTCAGCCATCGTCAGGTTCACAAAGAAAGAAAGGGTAACTGACTGGTAGCTGACAACATGTTTAAAGGCAGTTGCGTAATTGAGTCAGTTATCGGTCAGTAACCCCTTCTTTCTTTGTGAACCTGATGATGACTGAATAAGGTCAAAACATTGTTCACTCCTCTATTAGTGCTTTCTCTACCTATACAAGCCGTTTCTAAATATACAATTTTCTCTACAAGTGGGTTCTCTCATCATCATGGAATACTGTTCTCTGTCCCAGCAGTCAGCTACCCATGAGCTTAAAATCTGGCCAGTTGATTAAGACTTATAATATTGTATGACTAAATATTCTATATTTGTACATTTGTATCTATTTGTTTTACCTCTGCTGTATGCAAACATTGTATTCTCTGCAAACATTTCTAGAATTTGCTGTATTGCAAATACGTATAACTGTCTGTAGCAAATCAGTGTATATGACACTAAGCATGATGATCATAAATATGTCTGGTTATACAGTGTGTAATTTGAAACAACTTGAAAATACATTTTATCTGCAACTGAACACAGATATTAATACACCTCAAAGAATGGTGATTAGTAAGAAAATAAGCAGCAAATTACACTGGCCTCCAAATGCATGTTTTTATCAATCTCATGTCTAAAAGATGCTAATTTTAGCTGATAAAACACTGATGTAGTTTTGTGTTGAAGGAAAAAACGGGCTTCAACACAAACATAATTTTGAGAATTTCTCTTAAATTTTTATTCACGTTTATGGATGAAAGTACAGGTAGATATAATGTTAAATATAGAGAACTTGCGAGATTTTTTTCAAATCCAAGAAGAAAATACTGATGTGCATGTTAACCTGTTTTTTGTATGGTAGTACTTTTGAGTTATTTTTCTTAGGTAAATTATATCTCAAGGAATCAGGTAACATAATTCCATAAGAAACAGATTATATAACAGTTAATATAATCTTCTATACATAATTAAAATGTCTCAACTGGCACAGACTAGAAATAATATAAAATACTTTAATTATCAGAAAGGTACATTAATATTAGTCTCCTTACTGAACAGAAGTATTATCAAACAGGCATTAATTATGTTTATAGTTTTATTGCATTTTTCTTTCTTGCTAAATTGAGGACAAGTAATGATGAAAACAACTACAAGGATTGGCTCTTGTATTATGGTATCTCAGTCTCAAAGGTCCAATGACATTTAAGTATTCTACATGTCACATACTCAGAATTTAAAATGTTCAAACTCTTGCAAAGCCCACAGAATTAGAAATTTTCATTTATTTTAATTCCATAATTGCATCACATTTCTTCAGTTTGATCATACACTTTTCCTTTTTATTGGTATGATATGAATAAGTTAATACTGAAGTTAATTCATACTTCTAGCAAGTCTTTCATTTTCAAATTCACATTTTAGTACTCTACGTTACCATGTTATTAACATAAACAAAGGATACTATTCATGCTGTCTTCTTTATTCAGGACATATGCAATGAGAACTACATCAATGACCATCAATTCACTGTACTTCTTTCACAGAGTGAATGGCTAATCGAACTCAAATGTTTTTAAATCAGAGATTCTTGTTTGATCACCCCCTCCCCAACACACACTACAATGATTAGTTGAACATTTTCTTCAAATTAAAAAGTTTCAGTTTTAACAGAAACTTACTAAGCAAATTTTTCATATCTTTCTGCTGGATAAACTGAAAGTCACATGTTCAGCCAATACATTATATAGCTGCTCATGGTTCCTGTCAATACATTGATAATACAGTAAAAGCAGGTCTAATCCTTTATTTTATCCTTTGTAGCTTCTTATTATCCTCTTCATGCAGGAATCATTTGATAAAACACTTTCCTCTCTTGAAATAATTATTTTGTGCAAAATAACTATTTAACTACCAGCATGTATAATAAGGAAACAGATTTTTCCATGTAATGCTTTGATATGTCTCAATCTTAATAAGAAGGCAATAAAAAGAAAACATACAAGGTGAATACTACTATAAATACTGTATTAAAAGGAGCTATTTGACTTTACCTATGTCAGAGTTCTAAATATTGTAAATATAGAACACGAGAACCATATTATTCTAGTATAAACTCACAATCATATCAACAAGCCCTTCATATACCAAAATTAATCATCATACTTTAAGCCTTTCAAGACACTACATTGTGGAGAATGCCCCCTAATTTTGGAAAGACAATTCTAAAAAAAAATATTTTAACTCAGCAACCAACACCTTGATGTAACCTTGACTTTTTTTTTTCAAGATACTGAGTAAATACAGTCAAAAGCATCATATTCTTTATAGTGTATTGACAATATTAGTTAAATTGAATGTTTTAGGCTTGCAAGTGATAAGTAATAAGATTATATGTATGGCAGGTAGTTTTGAGCAGACCCTAAGCTAAACTTTAGCCTTAACCCATCCCTTTTGCCTTGGAAGATGCATGGAAATTGTTCAAGGTATTTTTAAAGAAATATTGTGTCTTTACAAGGCATGAAATCCAGTAAAACATTTCCAAATTATCCTACAACAAGTTCTATTATTTAAAGAACCAGCCAGTAATACTTATAAGCATGTCACCAACTTCAAAGACAAAATGATACACAACTTAGCAAAAAAAAAGAAAAAAGAATTACTTAACAAAAGATTTAGGCAAAGTAGTCATGATAAACAAACAAGAACAGGTCTTTTAAAACACTGTCCTTTCTACTTAAAAGCTATTTTTGTAAATTAATCCTCCAAGTATTACTCTGAACAAGGCAGTTGCTGCCAGTTTCACCTTTGTTCAAGAATTTAAGCAATATGAAATACTATATATTGCAAGTGTCAATGAAACCAAATTATCTCTTACTAAGTATGTCATATTAAAATGACTTTAGTGGCTCATCATGTTATTACAGTCTGTGTTGTGATGCCATGCTCCGCCTGATGAGCATGGATCTTGACAATAACCTTGCAGTGTAGTTTTCTTTGCAAATAATTTCATAATAATGTTATGATGTCCAAAATACACGCCTCTTACAACTTTCTATAAAACATTTATTTTATGAGGACAATGGTCTCCAAGTACCTGTTTGAACATAGTGATTGCATATAAATCTGTAAGTGCTGCTATTCGTTAACTGGATAAATATGTCTTTCTCGGTTACAGAATTAATACCTATTTTATTCTTCAGCTGTTTAAGGTATGTGACAGTTCAAAGAGATAAGTTGTGAAAGTTACTTACATAAACATGACTTGAATCACTTGTGGAGATCCTTACTGATTTATTCTGTGTACTGCTACGTGGGGCATGTGAATGACTTTTGCCACTAACCTTATAATGAGACATCAAACAATACTAAACTCCATTAACTATGGATGAAATATAACTTGTTGTAGGTCTCTTTCTTAGCAGTCCCAATTTCCCAAGTTGATCTTTATCAAATTGTTTTATAAATACCATTAAGCACAAAAATATTCCCACCTTGAAAACTCAGTCTTCACTTTAAACACATTTTTATGATTTGAATGTATGAATATCCTTTTACTAAACTGTCATTACGTTTTCCAAAAGCAGTTAATTGTCAGTGGTATCTGACAAAATTCCAAATATCAAAATATGTTTCTGATAAACATCATCCATTAAAACTTTATATTAGCTTTGGTTATCATGAGAGTTGCTAATATACATATTCAAAATTATTTCAATGCAACCCACTATACAGTTAGTGACAACTAGTTATATGTAGCTATATTCTTTTGAATATGAAGTGTTTTCTTGCAAGATATTTTTTTTATTTTCTCACAAGTCTGAAAGAGTATACAAATGCAATGATATTGACATTTGAACACAAAACAAGATCACTACCTACCTCTGCTGGTGAAATTTCTGTTCTAATAAGACCTACTTCTTTAGCTTGTTGTTTCTTTTCTTTCTCTATTTTTGTCCTGTCAAAACAAACATCATTAACTTATTCATAAAATGTTTAAATTAAGTATTAACAACAAACAATTAACACTGACTGCAAAACAAAAAAGGAAGAAAATATAAAATTAATATCAAAGATAACCTGAGGTTTAAAATAACTTTGTTTACTGAATAAAAATAAGCTAAATATAATTTGAGTTAAAAGATTTAGGTGAAGTAATATCAAAATGAGTGGAAAATCATATTGTGAAGAATTGTTAATTGTTCTTTCAGGTTATCCCTTTAACCTTTCAGAAAGCTTACAACACAATCAGGGATAATGCAACTGACTAATATTTGATTCCATGGACACTATCCAACCTTAGGTCTAACAAGTTAGTGACTTGAAATGAAATAAAGGCATAAAAATTAAGAAAAAACAATAATCAAAATGAATCATAAAAAAAAAACTTTCAGTATAAAAACAGAGAGAATCTCAGGCTTCTTCACCACAATATAAGACAGTATTCAACCTTGACTGAGTTTGAGTCACTTTGAATTTGAAGTTATTGTTTTGTTTTTGTTTCAGAAGTACTATGGATCACAATATCACGTAACTAGAAATACTTTTCTCTGACACTAACATATTTCAATAGATATTATTGTCCCACATTTTAATAAAAAACAGTTTCAAAGTTTTTACTCTTCTATATGATCAGTACTTTTGGAAACAAGGTTTTAAAAGTATGAATCAAACTAATGAAAGGCAGCAAAAGAAGAATCAGTTGCAATTATTATTATAAAAACAACAACCTATACAACACTTCTTTATAATGAAAAATAACTTTATGCTATGATATAAGTGACTCTTAGAGCATGCAGGACCAACAAGTTTGACTTTATGTTCTTGCACATAAAGGAGCATCAGAAAGAACTCAGGAATTTGCACACTGATCAGTTACAAAAATGTACAAAAGACACCTGATATGGCTAACATCAACAAAACTGTTTACATAGTCATACCAGTCTTAAAACAACAACAACAACAAAATCATACTGTCAATGTTATTAGGATGATCTCTTAACACAATCAGCAAACCATTTGCCCACCATACAAAAAGTTTCAGATCTGATCCAAAGCCAAGGGAATTACTACACTAAAAATATATTAGTATGCAAAATAATATTACATAGGACATCAAACCCCAAAAAAAACTTACATTTTTGCTTCATAATCTCTCCACGCTTTGTCAAAAGGCCTTTTTAAATCCTAAATATTACAAAAAACAACAGTATGATAAATGTTAACATTTCAATAAAAAAAATGTGTTTTTAAAGTAAAATTCAACATCAATAACATTGATTCAGATAAAGATAAAATTTATTATTGAAAATGTATGTTAATTGGTTCTTAAACTGATCAAGATTAATATTAGAAATAAAAAGATCAGACACTATTAATCATATATAGTAGAATGACAACTCTTGACAGCATCCAGATATTAAAAAAAACACATTACAACTGCAAGTCTATGAGTAAAATGCAATATTTGGAGATTTTAAAAGCTATACCTAAGATTAAAGTTATCCAAACAACAACAAGTGCAATAACAAACATAAAAACATTCACTTTGATGTTAGTAAAATTTACAAATCTAAGAAAAAAAAGATTGGACCGATTGCAGATTAACATTAATTACAACAGACCTCCTTTAACATTTATTAACTAAACTAGTTAAAAACATTGGGTAAAAAATTTAGGACTTACCCCTTTAACACCTCGAAGGTCTCCTTTGAGCAAACTGTCTACTGGAAACATAATGATATTGTTCAAGTTTTGCATCTGGAAGAAAATAGAAGATAATAATCACAGTTTGAAACATTAATAATATATATTTAGAAGCGAGTAATTCTTTCAAAAATATCTTCAGCCAGACTTTTTTTTTCATGTTACATGAGGAAGACTAAGCTGTTAAAATTACAATGCAATGACCAAACTTGACAAACGTACTACTTATATTCACTGAGTATATGAATAACCTTACCAAAATCTTCATTAACTGTGAAAGCTCTTTGGTCACAATGGAGAAGTTTATAAATGCTGCACCTGCATATACACAAAAAATGTATCACTAAAACTATGTATATTACTCAGTCAGAAAACTCACAAAATAAAGAAACTTCAGTGTCTTCCAGAAATAATACATAATCCAGGATAATCAATAAAACAAAAAAGACAACCTTACAGCTTCAATTTATTTTGCTCACCATTCAAATCATTAATTATGTAATATAATTATATTCTTCACAGCAAATTTTATCGTTGCTCTAAAAAATAAATCAAAGAAATAAACATCAAAAGATTAACCTAATAAATTATTTTTTGTGTTAACCATAATAACTTTATCTTCTTCTAAAAACAAAGATTAGTGTCTAATAGCATACATCTCAAAAATATATTTCTAGTTCCTATAATATAAGGCATCCAAATGTAAGATAACATATAACTGAATGAAATACAAAATCTTCAATGAATAAAACTTTCTAGAAAGCAGGATAAAAGAAATCCTGAAACTCAAATATTTCTTTCAGGATAAGTCATGAAAAACAACAAGTTCTGAATCATTCCTTCACTTACCTATATCATGTTCCTGATCTTTAATGTTTGCATTGGCTCCTAGTCGCTCAAGTGCTTTTGACAGATAGATTTCATTGTCTACATGAGCTATATTAATATATTTTTTTTTATTTTTGTACAGTCAAGTAAATAAGACATATCATTTCTCAATATATAAAGAAAATATTAGTTTCAATACATTTCTACAAATTTTAGAGTTACGAATTTTCCCATAGAGAAGTATTACAAAAATACTGAAAAATAAAGTTGCATCTTTAATTATTCCTGTAGTATATTAAAATAATTGAGCCATGCTGAAATATGAACATATCAGTCAGAGATATATTAATTTAGACATTTCACATATATTTACAAGATATCAATTGTAGTACCATCTTTTCCTATTTCATGTAAACTGAAAGTAAAATCAACTATGTACAATTTACAAAGTACGCTTTAAAAAAGTTAACATAAAAAGTTACAAATTTTGTGTTGTTATAAATTCAGTTAATACAACTGTGATGCCTCAGCTTGTGTGTTTTGCTGCAAGATTAACATGGCAGATTCAGAACATTTTGAATGTGCTACCTACTCATTTAATCATTAAATTTGGCCATTTGTTGATTTGCTGTTTTGGTATAATTGTTTCATTGTTACCTACTAGTAGTGCCTGAAGATTCTGATAGACTGACAAGAGTTCTTCAAATGTTGAAAACTAGATAAACATAGAAATAAGTTGACAGCTGATTCTGATGTATTCAGATCCATGGGGAGAAGCCTATGGACATGCAATCAGACAAGTGTCATGTACATGAAACACATTAAACAAAGTCAATTACCACATGCAATGACCATTATCTATCCAACATGTATGTCTATCAGGAATCACCAGTCCACCATTCACTAGATTAAAATGAACTCTTAGAACATTAACTGGAATAATTTTTAGTAACTTCATGAACTTGACTTAAAGTTGAGAGGAAATTCTTCAATCTTATAGTTGGAGAAATGTGTGACAATTCACTGAGCTTTTATCAAGATCAACTAAATTGCTAGTAACAATAATGGGCACACATACACTTTAACAAAGCATCAGACCCAATTCTTTGGGCTTTTAAAGGTGCAGTTGAGCCAGACTTAATCCAAATGCTACATAATATCAAATGTCAGGCTTTATGAATTTAATGTCACAACATCTTCATCCAAGTCCAGCAAAATATTGTGGCACCTCTTTGAACCTTGTATATCTGATCTCACTGAAAATCTGGAAAGGACTGGTTGTCAAGTCATCTGCCCAGAAGTACACTGACAAAGACACATATTTTATCCATATTAGAGTATGGAGTTATGCTTACTACTGTATATTTACCTTTACCACAGGTGACTTTCCAAAACAAGTTGATTCAATTAGGCTATTTTGAATTTCAGAGTACTTGTGTTCCATACACTGTAACCAGTGATGTACTGTCAGAACAAACTAGATGAAGACATGCAATGGCAGACAGTGATATCAATGACTTACACTGACTAAAAAAAATAATCTGAAAACTGATAAGAATATTCCTTTGAAACCTGAGATTGCACAAGTTGTAAAACACAAAGCTGTTTGAAAAATTAACAATAAGGATGATAATTGTTTACAACCTAAATTTCTGTAGCCTTCACCTGGTTCTATGCTTCTTTTCCATTATTAATATTTTGTGAATTTAATAAATAAAGTTTTAAACTAAACTTGAAAAACATTTTTAATTAGAAGGCAGATATCATATTGTACTTTATAATACACAAATAGTTGTCTGAAAAGGCAATAGTAAGGAAAGTTTTTGACACAAACTTTCAACCCTAGTCTCCACATTTCTATTTTTATTAAAAATTCTTCTCATATTCTAAATTCAATAACTAAAGATCACACTGCATTTAAAAAACTCTCCTGAAAAAGTAAATAGTGTGATATGCTTCATAACATGCAAAAAACAAAAACTGACATTTACTCAAGTAAAACAAAAAATACAGCAAAGTGGTTTCATTCCATTTGTTTATAAGAATTTTATGCAAAAATGCTTAAAAGTAGATGTGAGACAGAGTAAAACTGCACTTAAGCAACTCTAAAATGTTGCATGTTTTACAACAGTCTTCTATAAGTAAAGGTATATAATATAAAGTTTATAACAGTTTGTTGGTGCATAATAATTATCAATATTTGCCTTACCATTCCCACTATTATATATTGCTTTGACAGCCTTTTTCATCTTTGTTAAACCATCCCGATCGAAGTCTAATGTCTATAAAAGAAAATCAGATATTCAACATACAATAAAATTAAGGTTTTAAACATCAGAATATTTATTGTAAAGGCTTATCATGTCAAGATGAAATATTTCCTTTCATTCAAATGTACCTAAAGGTTGAAATTAATACAAAAATTTACCTTATTTATTGGTTTTGGAACAAAATAAAAATCTTATATTTTACACCTGACAATATTATGACAAGCAAAAACAATAAATTCACATACAAGAAGTTATTATAAAATATATAACTTACACACACATACTGCATTTTTCAGAAATCAAGATGCATTCCTTTCAAAATTTAAATCATACCTAAAACTCAAATAGTTGTAATTATTTTAATAACATTCATAAACTTGAATTAAAATCACACATTTTAAATTCAATTGCATCTGTAAATATATCTGATAAACAATGTATTTAATGATACTGTAAGGGTACCTAATTTCATAGCCACTCTTCCATTCTAAAATCCAGCATTGTAATATGTATATAGGTTCCTCTATCTCCACATGTGAAACTTTTTTTATTCTGCTATGTTGTTTGGAGAATTACTTCACACTCAAATGCACATGTTCATAAGTGCAAACATACGTAGGTGTCTCGCACTGCTACAATTCATAACTTAGATACTTCCTTTGTAAATTAAAAGCTATTAAAGATGAAAATATTTTGGCATGGTGTACAAAAACCTTTATCAAGTTTATCCATTACTGTATATGGTGTCCAAAAAGTCTTCAACCACAGATGACCTGTAGCTCTCTTTTTAATTTTGAACACATGATTGATTATGACACTGTCAAATAATATGTTAACTCAAACTTGTTTCAAATTACTAGGACAGCATGTGGAACACATTCTATAAAACGTGTTGAAGTACTTACAGTTTCAGACTTTTCAGATATCCTGTATACTAAGAATTGATTTTTCACAAAAGAAGTTACAAAAACTAAGTACATAAAATCAGAAGCTGAAAGTGAAGAATAACACCATAACTTCTGAAGAAAAATCCATTCAATACTCACAAATAAATAATTTGTTAAGTTTTTGCAATTAAAGAAAATGTAATTTTCAATTTCTGAATATCTATGTTTAAAAAAATTGTTTAAATTATTTGTCAGAGTTATATCTTATGTTTCAAAAACAAAAAGGTGACTAAGCATTTTGTTACCTTAAAACACATTTTAAAAACTATTCAACTTCCATTTTATGATATGAAAGTCTGGATTAAATTATTTAAAAAATATTAATGATAGAAACAAAGAAAAAAATACATTTTTCTTATTTCAGTCATGATGATGGAACATTCATGATAAAATCTAGACAAAAAAACAATTACAACTTGAAAATTTCCACCTACATAATGAAGACGTACAACAGATGCACAGCTTATCAATGTACTATAGCCCAAATTATATAAATTTAAATATGAAAGGACATTCATAATCAGAAACACAATGCTATATCATTCATCATCTTTTCATACTGAATAATGGTTTAAAATGCAACAACATTTTGAGTTTCAAATATATTATTTGAAATCCCTGGAGTCCATATTTATTATATATCTACTACATGTATATAAAATATGGATAAAATTGATACAATCAGACTTATCTGTATGTAAAAGATCACAAGTATATAAAAATGTGAACAGTTTGGATACCTATGGCATATTAGTGTTGTATGGCAAACATATCTTTTATTAAAGATTTGCAGTTTTTCATAAATGTATGCATATCTTACTGTTTACTAAAACTATACACCTTAATTATCAAATGCATACTACTGTGCTATAATAATGTGAAATTTAATTTTTTTTTTAAATATCTAAATACCTACGTACACAGCTCTTTTTTGGAAATAGAAATATTCAGTAATAACAAGCTTGTTCTGGCTTTCCTATACACACTTAACACTTACTCCACAGCTGTAAAGTAAAGAGCAAACATTTGCCTAAACTGGTATATGTGTAATATTACCATATATGTTCATTAAAATTTAACACACACACCACTGACATTAGCTGCGTACAACTACAAAATGTAATAACCATGGAAGCTTCCCCAGCAAATTACAAAGCACACCTGAAATGTATAGTTAATACTATGTGTATATTCCAGTATAGACTGGAACTTGTAATTAAGAAATAAAACATATGATACATCTTAGTAAATTAAATTTATTCACAGATGCACTGTATTCTTTAGCTTAGTCCAAAATAGGAACACTGTACATTACAAGGGCAGTAATAATGTTTTACTTAGAAACAGATCTTCAAGTTTCACCTGACACAATTATTCATTATCACTCAAATAAATCAGCTATAAACAAATAAACACATTTTTATATCAGCTGAATAGATATAAATTGTACTTTTCAAGCTTAAATTTAATTCTTATTAAAGTAATGTATCATGTTAGGCTAATCCTCATGTGGAAAAATAATTTGAGAAATATATACAAGCTCCCATTTCTCCACAACTAAACTGCAGGGTTAAAACATCAGTTATAACATTTATGCATATTAATTGAAGGCAAGAAATACAGAAAAAACAAAAAAAACATGAGCATGAATAGATTAAAAATGCACAACTAAGGCTGGCACATTTATCTTCAAGTAATTCAATGACTCAATCATAAGAATGAATACAAGTCTTTTTTAGGAACTCAATAAATGATTGCACACATGTAACTATAGTCTCTTATAGTAAGTAAGCAGTATGTTTAAAAAATAAAACAGAAACAAAGTATCACTTATTTTGGGATTTGGAATAAAGTGGTGCAAAAAAAGTTTACTTCCCAGATAAAAAGCTAAAAATTGAAAAAAATTAGCAACATTTTTTATAATTGTATCAAAAGATAATGAACAGAGAAAATAATTTAATTGTTCTATTATTAAAGTTTATGCAAAAAAGAGGTATAAATGAAATAGTAAACAACTTAAAATTCACAAGAAGTGGACACAAACTGCAACTAAAATTTTATTTCAGCTAATGTTATTTGACATGTAGTTCTCACCAGTGATATCTAATCAAACTAATTATTACATATGAACTGAATAATTACATAAAGATATCAAATATTGAGCATTTGTCAAGAGGTCTCCATGAATTACTAGAAAAGCAAGTCTCATAACATCACTATCTCTCCACTACTCCACAAAAACACTGTAGATCATGTTAATCTTATAAAATGGACACAAATTATCTGGAAATTGATATACAAGTAATATCATTTATCTTTTTGGATGACCCGCTACTAATTTTTATTTAAACTTTTGTTAATTCTAATCAATTTAATTTATTGAGTATATTACATCAAAATGATTTTGAACATGTAAATCAAATCACGTAACAAGCACAACTGATACAAAAACCTTGATGGAATGGCATGTATTAGAATTACATTTTGACACTGAGTGGCCCAATGTAAATAGCATGATATCAACAAAAAAATGATTACTCTTGGAAACAGTAGTAACAGCTTTTCCCTACACAAAATATTAATACTCACTACTCATAAAAACATGTTCAAATTGGACATTTAAAATTCTTATCTTGGGGATATCCCTTGTATTTAACTGCATTGGAAAACAAAGGAATGTGGATAAACTTGTGAAACGAGAATAAGCCAGAAAAAAACACCTGCAACAAGCTGTACCTAGCCATGGTAAGCAAAGTGTGGTACCTTGTGAAAGTCAAGAATTCACATACATTAAGGTTAGTGGCAAACAAAACATTCACATGTTCCAAACAGCAGTACACAATGTAACTAAGAAGAATTTTCATTGGGAAGTAAGACCAACAGGGAATAGATTTGCCAAAATAAGGCTTCTAATCACACTTGTCATCTCTTGTCTCAAGCAGCTGGAGAATAAGATGTCCAGATAAATAGCAAAATACAGCATCAATTGATTTTTTGTGTAACTAGACTGTTGAAAAATGTTCTGAAAAGCTGCTGTCTTCATAAACTAGACGGAATATATAGAGAGAGACTGGGGAACAGTGTGCTTTGGGCATGGCAAACTTATGATGGTGCTTTTTTTCAATAGAAATTATACTGCAGGGCAATTATCAAGCATGACCAGACATTGTAACTAGGTGGTGAAGCTCCAAAATTATTTTAATGCCATGTACTGACTTTGTGTACACTATGCAAAGTCAAAATATAGAGGAAAAAATATAAAAAGATCTTCCTGGAAAAATCCAATTCAAAATTACACGAGTATAATAATTCATAAAACTTTGGTAGAAAAAGTCATAGCAAACGTATTAAGTGTCCTTGAAAGAAAGTTCACTGACAAAGATTTAAAAAGTAGTTATACAACTGGAGGCTATAATAACGTAAGTGATGCGATGAAAGTTTTCATTATCCTACAAACACATTACTAAACCTTGTACGAAAGAAATGGTATTCTGAGGTTTTTAGATAATTCGATGCTAAAGATTAAGTCAAAAATGGAAGATGTATTCGATCAGTTTTATAAACACTAGCATGCACAAATAAAAAGTGAAAGTCATATACGAAACTGAGGGGTTGGCATTTTGCCAAGCCAGATTTCTTTTAAACACGTTTCTACAAGAAAGATAAAAAAGATGTAGAGAAAACATGGGTTCTTAGTACTTGTTCACACACTAGGTAACACGAACCATAGTAGATAGTTCTAAACGTGTTTCAGATACATACGAGATGTTTTCAATGCAGCTTTAGATTTTTATTGGATGTATAATTCATATACACTGGCATAGTTCTTAAAC
Source organism: Carcinoscorpius rotundicauda (assembly GCA_011833715.1). Lineage (NCBI taxonomy): Eukaryota > Metazoa > Arthropoda > Merostomata > Xiphosura > Limulidae > Carcinoscorpius > Carcinoscorpius rotundicauda. Next base: position 50,595,712 of record CM022396.1, on the reverse strand, counting down.
ACGTAAAAAATTACAAGATTCATAATTACACATAACGAATATCTGTAATTAGTAATTAAAATAAGTTTCGTCTGTCGTAATTAGCGAAAGTTATTGCTATTAGTTCAAATGCAGAAAATTAAACTTGTTTAGCAAAATAAAAGAAAAATAAGGCTTAGTTGTAGGTTATCTGTAGCCAGCCCCACAAGTTCTCCAATCTTTTTCAGTGGTGAAAAGAATTTTTAAGACATGTCTGTATGAAAACGAAACAAGTTCAGACTGAAGCCAAAGCTGCATGCAATAAAACAAAAACACCTTTTCAAATTGAACAATTATGTAAATCGTAATCTACAAACCTACTTACACTATATTAACTTAACACACACAAAAAGTACACGTGAAGGATAACTTTATAAATGTTATGAACTATCGTGGAATAAATGCATTTAAAATTAAAGATAAATTATAAACTATATTTGGTGGGTTACAATATAAGACGTCAATTAGCATTCAGGTCACGGGAAAAAGTCAGCGTAAGAGATATTTCAAACCTATAACCACGAAATAGCATGTTCTCAATAATGTATATGAAATAACTCAAGGTCAGGAGATTATTTCATAAAATGATTAATCTTTGGATTAACAAATTTGATGCACCATTAAAATAATTCACTATTATGCAAACTACTGTGGAATTAATTAACGAATACTGCTGTACACAGAAAACAAGTTGTTTTTTTTTCAATATAATTGCACGTTCCAATTACGACAAAACAATTTCTGGCATACCTTCACGTCTTTTCATGAAATTATACATGCAAGCAAACTAGTAAATAACGCACACGGTTAAAAGCGTGAAAAGTGAAATGGCATCAGAACTACAATGCGAATGTAAAAACTTAAAATGATCAAATCTTACAATTTGTCAGACGGAAAGTAAATTTTACCAGAGGCGTAATGTTTATTTGTTTTATTAATTTCGCGCAAAGCTACCCAATTTGTCCCTAATTTAGCAGTAAAAGACTATAGAGAAGGCATTCATGATGACATGAAACCCACTTGAAATAAAAATGTATTCTAAAGACGACTAGTATAGGAATTAAAATATTAATTAAAATACAGAACAACGTTTCGACCTGAGATCATATTCAGGTTAGAGGATTTGTTTGTTTGTTTGTTTGTTTTGAATTTCGCACAAAGCTACTCGAGGGCTATCTGTGCTAGCCGTCCCTAATTTAGCACTGTAAGACTAGAGAGAAGGCCACACCACCCACCGCCAACTCTTGAGCTACTCTTTTACCAACAAATAGTGGGATTGACCGTAACATTATAACGCACCCACGACTGAAAGGGCGAGCATGTTTAGCGCGACAGCAACTCTCCCTTCTCTCATGAAAGGTTTTAAAGTCTGTCACTAAAGTGGTCAATGTGCATCCAGACATACGTTCTAAATTAATATATTATTATTACGCCCGCCCGTATCCTTAAAATCCTAGACAGTGTCTATTGGTTCTTAAAACAAACGCACACACACACACACAGAGATGAATCGCCATTTCATGTTGTTAAAAGTCTTGTTTATTTTTAATTTCTTTTTACGAATTATACATATAGAGTTTACTTTATAATTATCCGAAATATTTTTATTGCTATTTTTCTTTTTTCACGTTTTTATAGGTGTCAATTCCTCCTTAGAAACCTCTCGCCTACAGCTATATAAACAAATATTACATGTCGCATTTATAAATAAGCCCGGCATGGCCAAGCGCGTTAAGGCGTGTGACTCGTAATCCGATGGTCGCGTGTTCGGGCCCTCGTCGCGCCAAACATGCTCGCCCTCCCAGCCGTGTGGGCGTTATAAAGTTTCAGTCAATCTCACTATTCGTTGGTAAAAGAGTAGCCCAAGAGTTGGCGGTGGGTGGTGATGACTAGCTGCATTTCCTCTAGTCTTACACTGCTAAATTAGGGACGGCTACTACAGATAGTCCTTGTGTGGCTTTGTGCGAAATTCAAAAGCGAACAAATACTCTTCAGAAGGAAATGCATAACGAATGCAAATGTAGTGCGAACCATTTTTATTACCTTTGAATTTGCTTTTTATTGTTTCTTTCAAAGCGTTCAATCACAGGAGTTCTACACCTATATGGTTATTTTAATTAAATCTACATTTATTCCTTATGTTTAGTTACGTACTTATTTGTATTTTATTATTTATTATTTTGAATTACTCTTTTATTTGTCATTTTATTTTAATAGCTTTCCCCCTTCAAATTTAACTTGTTCGTTTGCTTGCGTGTTTCAAGTCTCTCACTGGGACAGCGGTAAGTCTTCGGATTTACAACACTAAAATGAAGGGTTCCATTCCCCTCGGTAGATACAGCAGATAGCCCAATGTGGCTTTGCTATAAGAAAAACTTGCATGTGCGTATTTCAAATACCTTCTTTAATACTAACGTCTTTCCAACAGTTGAAATTACAGTACCCTGTTGTTAAAACTTCGGCAACACTTTTAACCTTTAATTCACAACTAATTCAAAACCACAAGTGGTCAAAACTGTCAAAATCTTACAAAAATAATGTGTATGATAAATAATATGTACATTACGACAGAAACCTACTCATTTCTAAACACCCGTATTTTTACGTGCGATCTTAAAACTATATTGAATTTACTCAGCACCTTTCTTTAACTTACACTGAAAGGGGTTATAAGATGACGTAACGAGGTGAGAAAAACAAGTCACAATACACACACACACACACACACATTTATTTACACAGTAGTTCGTTGAATTTCGCGCAAAGTTACTAGCGAAATCTGCGTCAGCCGTCTCTAAATCTGAACTGATAAACTAGATAAAAAGCAGCAAGTTAACACCACCCACCTACAACTCGTAGACTTCTCAAATCGAATAATGGGATTTGATAAACGCTTTTTTAACAAAGCTACGTCTTCAACACGCGGAGCGCAATTTTTGTTTTTTTTACAGCGATAACAAAGCCCGTACCACGGAACCTAAGATTTGCAGTACCTACCAACTGTGCCGCATTCAGCTCATTTCTTCATCTTAAAGTTGCTTTGCACATTCATGTGAATTAACTAATATATTAACAACTCAAACACAAAAAAACAATTCAAAAGCCACTCTAAACAAATGTTCATACTATTTAAACACAATCCTAACTTTCACATTCTTTTTTGTAAGCTTCGTATAGCAAAAAACAGATTGTAACGATAAATAATGATTAATACGAGGTATATCACACACACAGTTGAGCTACAACTATTTAACACAACCAAAACACATGAATGTCAATTGTGCTGCTAAAGCATTGATGCACATGGTAGATAATGACACCATGTACATGCTGAAACCATGAAAAAATATTATGGCTTTGACATATAAGTTGCAAAGTAAAAGAACGTACATTCTTCTGTCTCCTATTTCTCAGTTCAACATTCCAAAGAAAGGTGGACTTAACAAACTTCATTACAGTTATACACGACATAATGTATGATATGAGAAAAATACTTTCATAACGCCTAAATTAATCATTAAAAAAATACTAGAACGCTTCCAAGTTTAAGTGAGCCCAGCATGGTCAAATGTGTAGAGGTGTTCGACTCGTAATACGAGAGTCACGGGTTCGAATCCCCGTCGCACCAAACATGCTCGCCCTTTCAGCCGTGGGGGTGTTATAATGTGACGATCAATACCACTATTAGTTGGTAAAATAGTAGCCCAAGAGTTGGCGGTAGGTGGTAATGGCTAGTTGCCCTCCTTCTAGTCTTACACTGCTAAATTTGGGACGGTCAGCGCAGATAGCCCTCGAGTAGCTTTGCGCGAAATTCGAAACAAACACACACACAAACATGTTTAAGTGTTAAGTTACCGTAACATTCAACGAACGGTTTCAAGCGGCTTGACTTCACAATATTTAATGCAAGTTATATGTTTTAGATTTAAGACCATCATATACAAACGAAACAAAGTTCATGTTTTCGAAAACATTCGAGAGATTTTATTTCCAATACACCGAAAGGTAGGTGTAATTGCTATAAAACATAATAATCCCTAATTTCAGCTAATCAGGTTGTCCACCCACCTATAAAAGACCCAAGAGCAGTTAGCGTGACAGACTGTGGATCTAAGGTTTCGTGAATTGCGCGTTGTTACTAAATAAATAACATAATAACAGCAAAAAAACCAGCAGGACACACTGTATTATTAAAAGGAGTGAAAGTTTAGATGTTTTCCACTTTCTCAAGCTCTAATTGTAGTACACCAAACTAAAATATATTTTCGGTGTATGTGCTCTATTGGACCCTCACTTCATATACCAAACTTTAAGACAATACATTAAAAAAATACCTGATATATAATACCTACAATTTGAATTGAGTTTGTTCTTTTTCTTCTTCGCACTAACAGTACGGAACTTTTATTTTATATGAAAAAATACTTAACTTTTATAAATTACTTTTAAATGGTACACTGACAGTTCTTTACAATTTATAATTACGAGTCTCATTTGATATGAATGTAAGTCACATGTGCAGAGTTAAACAGAAATTGTGTAAATTTGACAAATATTTGCGCACACACCTACACGAAAAATCACATGAGCTGTTATTTTAACATTTTTATTACAGCTGAATATAGAAGTTAAAAAAGTAAATTGTTTCTAGTGTTTTGTCATTTGGATTAAAAACGGTTGATTTAGAGCACCTAAACTAAAAGGTGAAAGGGCGTGCATATACACAAGTATTGGTTAGGCCAAGCAAACTAGATTTTCACATGTTGTAAAGACTTCTGGTATAGGTATTAAAACTTTAATTAAAATAAAGTACAGAACATCGTTTCGACCTTCTTAAGACATCTTCAGGTTAACAAAGAGAGCTAACAACTGACCGCTGCCGGGCACGTCTCAGTGACGAGTTGTGGGAAAATACAGATTTGCAGTTCTTAGTTCCCATTTTCAAATGAATTGCATAGATGGGCTGCTATAATTACTTATTCATTGCTAACTTTTCACCACAAATCTACTACATATTACGAGATTATCCTAATTAAAAAGCGTTTAGCGTCACATCATATTAGCTTAAGCAAGTAGCATAAATAATGAACTTGATATGGTTGTACCGATTGTATAAGGGTAATGACAAGAAACTGTTAATCTAAATTCCATGGCGTTAGTATATAAGGGTAAGAGATGCTATTAACATTGTTTTAGAATAAACAACAACCACCATATATATACTGAGAGAGAGATAAAGAATCTGGTTGGTTCTGTAAAATGCGAGTTTGTTCCAAATAATAGATTGTGATCCCAAAGCTAATGTTTTATGCTATCAATTGTCACTTTCTCACTTGTGGTTTTTCAGTGCGTATTGACAAAAAGCCATGATATCTTATTAAAACTACTTTAGGTGTGAAAAAAGGGTGTGGCCAAAAATGAATTTAATGTGCGACTAAAAGGATTTAAATCAAAATTGGTTACACTTATAGATAAGACTTTTACAAAATATATTATTTCATTAGTTAGCTAGACCACGTATTTTATATCACCCACCATTATATCCAAACTTTACCAAAGGACGAAAGTTATCGTGTAATAGCCAGATAAAAATGGAGCAATAAAATACCGCAATATGGGGAAGGGTTCGAAATTATTTGTTTGGTAAAAGCAGAAAATAAATAAAAACAGATAGCAAAATAAAAAAGTTTAGTACAAGCATAAAAAACTAAAACTTTATTTAACACAAAAAATGAACTGAAGGTGCTCTCGTGTTTCTGAATTACTCTGGTTGTTGAACGAAAGAGGAAGGCTTCTCCACCATATGAAGAAAAATAAAATTGTATTTATACCAAAAAATAAAATAATTGTGCCTATATAATACAAAAGTCAGTTCAAAGGCTTAGTACTACATCATATAACCAATTATTACTTAAATCGGAAACCTCTTCATCGTACACATCGAAAAGAAAGTTGATTTTCTGTTTATACTACCTTGTACACATCTCCTGCACCATGCCACTTCTTCAGTTGGGTGTGATCCACACACCAGATGATAACTGGTACAGCCAAGTGACTACAGGCTTCTTGAATGACTAAAGACCTACTGAAAAAAAAACTGTTTCGGAAGTCCATGCAAAGCCAGATAAAGGGTATTTGTGACAGACTTCCGTTTAAAAACTGATAGAACAGAGGGAAGCAACTAGTCAAAGCATTCGATGGAAACTCTTGGAGTACTTTGAATAGTAAGATTTGACCGTCACTCTTATAATGCACTCATGGCCTCAATGTACCGAACAAATTTGAATAATAGAAATTTCGCATTCCGGCAAGCTAATCACTGTGCTACGCCCGGCTTGATAACAAAAGCAGTTTCATGACAACCTACATTTTCTTATCAGTGCAAAGTTATGAAGAACAGTAACGCTGAGAAAGAAAGCGAGTTTTGAAACGTTTTTTTTTCTGTTTAAATATAGCTTTAGTGACGAAACACTCGCTAAAATAATGATACTGTGTAGATAGTGCGTCGACTAGTCTTTCAATTTTTCTTATAAATACAAATGTATATGAATATTGACATTTGGTGAGAAAATGTTAATACTAATCAAAATTATTTATAATTTGCAATTGAGACACTGGATAAAAAAAGTTAAATTCGGTAGCTATACATTCAAAACTATACAAGGAAATCACTTCGTCTTGAAAATCATGGTTTGTTTTTGAATTTCGCGCAAAGCTACACGAGGGCTATCTAATCAGCAGTGCAAGATTAGAGGGAAGGCAGATAGTCATCACCTCCAACTCTTTTACCAACCAATAGTGGGGATTGAGTGTTACAATATATCGCATGTTTATTGCGACGTGGATTCGAACCCTCAACTATCAGATTACGAGTCGAGTGCCCTAACCACCTGGCCATGCCGGGTTAATAATTATGGACGGTTCATACAATTTATATTATCAATATAACTTATCTTACACAAACACACAAAATCCTAAACATGTTGACTTCAGTATAAAGATCGTTCGTTGTGTCACAATATAGTCACTAGCTATAAAAACGTACATTCATATACGTTATCTTAATTCATCCTGCACAACATTCTTATCACAGACAACTGAACATAATGCCATGGTTCAAAGACAACCTTACAAAAAAAAAAAAGATTCCATTAATCTAAAGCTCAACCTGGTCAATCGCTCTAGATGCTGTAAAATTCAATCACTTTAATGATCAAGCGGTTAGAGTGCTTCGTTCGTGCACATGAAAGTTCATGGTCCACAGGCCATTACCGCAAAAATACGCTCCTCATTTTGGGTTTGGTTTGTTATGAATTTCACACAAAGCCATACGAGGACAACCTGCGATAGCCGTTCTTAATTTAGCAGTTAAGGCAGCCAGTCATCACCACCCACCACCAACTTTTGGGCTACTCTTTCCCAACAAATAGTATGATTAACAGTAACATTGTAACGCTCCCACAACTGAAAGGGAGATCATGTTTGATTGGTTGGAGAGCTGAACCCGCGAACCTGCACACTGCAATACAGCAACCTAGCCACCAGCCTATGCCAGGACCCGTACCTTGAGACCTTGGGTTCCCAATGAGAGCGACGGTCAAATCGTAATATTTGGGGAAACAAGAAGAAACCAGAAGTAGCAGATGACTGTCGATGGCAAGCTGCCTTCCTATTGGTCGATCAGTTCAAAACAAGGAATGCGCAAACAGATCTTACTGTCGCTTTGTACGAAAAATTTCAAACAAATCAACTACTGTCTGCTTGTTAATGTTACAAAAAGTTAATTAATTTAATATTATATAATACATTTTTATTTATTCAAATATATCATTTAATCCATAGGAAAACGATATTTTTACTGTAAAAAATAATCAAAGTAATATGCTCATAAATGGTAAGAAAATCCTTCCATTGCGTTAAACTCCAAATCTAATTATGTGGGGGGGGGAAAGAGTAACAATATTTTTTTTCCCGTTTCATGATGTGTATCTTGTTTAAACGAGAGAAAAAATTATTGAGACTGTTAAGACTTTATAGCAAGATTCATACTCGGGTTTTCATCTTGGGGATGGTATAGTTTGAAATAGCTGTCTTTTACCACACGAATAACAACTAAAATAATTATATTTTATTTGAAATTGTTGTTTATAGTGTCGAGCTGTTATTCTGTTTTTTTCGCTTTAAGATGCCATAGTTTTTTAAAGCTATCGAATTGAGAATATTTTGATAAGCCTTCCGTTGTGATCATTTCCTTTTTGTCTTTTTGAGATGGAGGTTATGAAACCTCAATGGAGGGAAAACCCTTTAGTTCTTCCACCTGTAAGCTTCAGGGAGATGTACATGTACTCTTGCTGTAGAAGATCAAACGTTACACTTCCCATCTGTTGTCTAGAATGTTGACGACCTTGAAGATTCTAAGCAAGTAAAGTTGCAACTTGGCGTATACTTCAATTTGTGCATGTTTTAAAAGCTTGAATTCTTATAGAAATGTGTATGACGTTACGCGTTAGACTTGGTGGTTAATGTTAGAATAAATTATGATTTATATAGAGTCAAATTTTCAATATTAATTTGCCCATCAACTCAACTCACAGATAACCACGAGTATGGCTACGCGAAGCTAGTTTTTTCGTGTTATATTTTTTTTTCCAACTTTTAATTTCAAAAGTAAATTTAGAAGTTAACATTTTCGGGTAATATTCAATCTATGCGTAGATAAGCAACTCAATTACCAAAGACATCGTTTCTGATTTGGCAAAAATTGCTTGGTACCAGAAGGCTGGAAGACTACGTGTCTTCGTTTTTAGAACATACTTGTTTCCATCCGGTTATATTGAAAGTTAATGAAATTCGAATGGATCTCACCAAAAGGGCAGGGGAATCTCTGATATAACGTTTTGAATACAACATTACTTAGAATGTTTGAAATGTTAAACCATTAAACCAAACTAAAACATTGTGTCAACTCTTAACCAAACATATGATTTAATTATCACAGAAGTGTGTGTGTGTGTGTGTGTGTTCTTATAGCAAAGCTACATTGGGCTATCTGTTGAGCTCACTGAGGGGAATTGAACCCCTGATTTTAGCATTGTATATCCATAGACATACCGCTGTACTAGCAGTAGGACAAATCACAGCAGATATTTAAATAAATCACAATTATTTCTTGAGTTTAAAAATTCATTATCATACAATACAACATTCCTTTGGTTGTTGCTATTGGAAGATAAAGTCACTTAAGCCAAACATATTTTTATTAATAGTAACTGATCAAAAAAGTAAGAAAAAAAAACAGAAAGGCAAATAAAATAAAAGTACAATGTATTTTTGTAAGAAAAATGATAAAAATTTAGATTTGAAAAAGCCTGTAAAATGCTAAAAATATAATCAATCTTAACTGTGTCATCACTGCTTGTCACATTGTCCAAGATCAACTCAATATCAAAGGTAAAAACACTTTCAAAGTGATGTCATCATAGAGAAGCACAAAATTTGCTTTTGACTCAAATATGTAGGTATTGCAAATTACATTAACAGTTTATAATAGCCAAGTAATATACTAAACATCACTTTTCTTTTTGTTTGCAAAATTTTGGGTAAAACTACTCAAAGGCTATCTGTACTAGATGGCCCATATTAAAAGTGATAAGCAAGTGGAAAGGCAGCAACTCAACACCACTTACAGCTATCTCTTGGGTTACTCTAAGCAACTGAAGAATGGGATGATCATCACATTATAATGCCCCCACTGCTGAAAGGGTAAGTATGTTTGGTGATAGTATTCCAAGCTGCAAACCACATACTGCCAAGTCAAGCATTACAACCATCACAGTATGAAAGTAATGGATTGATATAAAACTGTGAGAGGACATTTTTCTGCTAGCAATTCCTGCACAGACTAGATGGAGAATTTCCCAAATTTTTTTAGCTGCAGAAACTTGCTGTGTCATTGCTCATTCCAAATTGCCTGCTAACTGTCATGAAACCTTGAAGAGCTTGAAATACAAATATGAAAAAACCAAAGTGTAACATTACTAGTTTTTCAGTGTCAGAAAACTCTCCAAATATCAACATAGACATGATTCCAGAAAAAACACATTTATGAGAGATAATAATAATAAAAGAACCACTTATTTTTTAATATCCAAGACCTGGATGAAGACTAACATTAAAACTTCTACATAGCCTTCAATGAGCAAAGTGAATCTGTACAGGTGGTGGAACAACTGGCATAATGCTTAGCTTCTAATATGATCTACAGCAACTGAGATAGCACACAAAGTAGGAGTGAACATATAATTTGAAAATGGGCTCTTGCATGGAGCAACAAAAGTGTAGCAAACACTTTGGCTGAGATAAGTCTACTGATTTCAAGCCACCTGTAAAAACAGGAACAGAAGGATGACCTCAAAAGAGGCTCTTTAAACTGAAGTTACAACTTTCAGTTGGAAGTATCAGACACCTTCACTTGGCTCAGCGAAAGATAACAGTAAGGAACACCAAGAAGCCATGGTGGGATGTCTAGTCATCAGATTCAACTCCCTTACCTTTGCCTGAATATGGAGGACAAAAGCAGAAGTAGCAGATCATCTTCTTGTAAAAAACACAGCTTACTGAAACACGAAGACATGCTACCAGGTTTGAAGCAATAAAAAATATTGGGGCTGCGCAGAAGACTGTACAACAGTTACAAAAACTTGTGAAAAGAAGTAGACAAAGTTTTGGCACAATAAGTATTTACTTCTCAAATAAACTGCAATGTTAAAAATTTGAATATTTTCAGTTCTCAGCAATTTTTTCCATTATATAAAACCTACCACAGGGCATTGTTGTGCTGTGTTCATTAAGTCCTTGATCTCCTTATTTATATTAATATCCAATTAAGGACCATCAAAAGTAACTCCATTACAGAATCAATAGTGGTTTATTTATGTTGATAAATAAAATTAGACTGGTATAACTTCAGTTCAACAAGTAACCCCCAAACTACAGATAACTGCCAGCTAGTAATCATTATACAACTCGTTTATAAATTTTACTTTTCCTCACTAAAACTTGTAATTTCAGTGAAAAATGATAAAAAAATAATCTGTAAAGTGGTTAGATACTTAATATATTATTTGACTTACGACTTCCTCTGCAATATGCTATAGATCTGATGAATCATGAGCTTTGGATAATAAACCACAAAAATATAGTACGCTTTCATATTGTAATAAAATGGAAACAATTTACAATGTACATTTAAAGACTATATCAAACCCTACAAATCACTTTAACATATTAATCTGTTTAGGATGAGAATCTCCCATATTTTTTTTAGTTTAGTACCAAATTGGGTTTTTGTTTTTTTCAACTTTACAAATACACTCCTACATAAATAATACAAGTATGGGTGAATGTTAAGTGTTTTTCATATGAACAATTTTTTAATTTTAAGTTATTTTTAATGTACAAATGAATATTTATTGGGATACACATCTGACCAGGAGCACTGGAAGTTCATAGGGCTATGTAATAAATAGTGACCACAGAAGTACAAAAAGCTGCTGTGCAAAGCCATAGCCCCTGAAGATGAAGAGGATACATCTTAAATGCAAGACACAGGCTGAGGCTTAGACAAGAGGTTTACAGTCCACTTTGGATTAAATGCGAGTGCAATATTATTGATTACATATCTATCTTTTCTCCAAGAAATGGAAGAGAAGGTTTTGAAGTTCCTTAATGTGTGAAATAAAAGTTATCAAAGAGAGGTCTCAGGAACTTTTTTAACAGCCACTACAAAAATTTGTACACTTTCCACATAGAGCTAGAAGTTAAGGTGCAATCAAACCTGAAGTTATAAATGCATGTAAATAGTTCTAGTTGAGGAAAAGTTTAAATTGTTTGCAGTTGTCTACTCACAATTTATTGAGGGCATTTTGGTCCTGCTGCTCAAAATATTTCATATTTCATGACCAACATAAAATGCAAAAGTCATGAACATACAGAATGTCTACAACTGTAAAGGATAGCTGTTCAGTGATAACACTGATTTTACTGCTTTAAAAAATTAGAAAACAACCCTGAAGAAATAGCTTTTACATACTCCAAGCTTCAGTGGGAAGGATCAGTTGACACAAACCTAGAATGAAGTTCCTGCGAAAACATTACAAATAAAGATAGATGAATTACTACACAAACCACACTGATAAAGGTTCTGTTTTATAACAAGCCTACAGGTGGTATCAAAAGCCTTATACTAGCTTGCCTAGTTGATGTTTCTACAGGATGGTCGCTAGAAAAGCGGAAAATTTAAGGGTCAGATGAGATCATGAATAAAATGCATGCTTACTCATTTCTATTTTGATTTCTTTACATCATGAATAAAATGCATGATTTTAAATATTATAAAATGCATTTTGAGCATCTATGAGTGTAATATAACATATGCCTTTAAAAAACTTTGTAAAAGTTATTCTTTGTAAAAATAAATAGTTGTTTGACAAATTTTCCGCTTTTCTAGCGACCACCCTGTAAACGTAGAGTCCACAGTGGAAATTACATTGAGTATTGGAAGGGGGTTGTTTAATTCAAAGAACAAAATAACATGAAAATTAACCATCCTCTCCAGAACTTTATACAGATAGATATTCAAAGCAAAAGCCTATAATTAGAAGGCATCTTGAAATGCTTTACAAGCTTAGGAAAAGGAATGAAAATTGCCTGATGTCATAAATCAGAAAACTCCTTTTTACAATAATGGTTTTAAAAGAACCAAAGATTGTAAGAAAGAGGAGTGAAATAGTACAGTATCTTATAATAGATGTCTGCTGGTCTAACTGATGCACTGATAGATTCATGTAAAGAAAATTTAAGTTCTACTAAAGTGAACAGATGGTTACAATTGTAAAGACAAATTAGATGAAAGAGGAGATATTATCCTTACAAATCTTAAATGGCCAAGAAAATAGTTCCAACAATGTTGACAATACCTTGTGAATCAGCAGCTTCTTTGGCATTGAGTTGCAAGATTTAAAAGAGGTGAGATGTATACTACCTATTCACTTTTCAAATGTTGTCTCAAGCTACACTGGAACAGGCAGAGGAAGAAATGTAGGAAGTGAATTTGATTCAAGACTCATTCTAGCTTTGATGACTGACTCGGGGGGGGGGCATAGGATTAAGTCTTCTGAATTGTCATGCAATTGATAAAAGTGGAATAGCTTAGAACTTTCCATAACTGTGGCTGTCAAATGTTTACCACAGATGAGAATACCACAGGAAGCATAAAGGTTTTAAGAATAATAAGGACATCCACTCAAGCAATATGTTTATTCTTGTTAAGCACAAAGCTACACAATGTGTTATCTGTGTATTGTCCACCATAATTACTGAAACCCAGTTTTAGCACTTAAAAGCTTCCAACTTACTACTGAACCACTGAGAAGGCACCCAAAAATTATTGGTTAATTCCTTCATGAAGTCATTAATATATGGTAAGTTAGTATCAGAATTAAACTCCAAAAGAGAGTGAATGAGGTCTATTTCTCCTTCTTTTGCTTGCATTGTGGCATAACAATCTAGTTACACTGGCTGTAGCCAACTTCCCATGAAATAACAAAATTATCACTGCCTCATGCATCATTGTCTACTTACCAAGAAAAGGGGATGGGGCAGTATTTGCAAATAGCCAGATGACTGGGACTAAATGTCTAACCTGGAGCATAGAGATAGCAATATTTTCCAGTATTTAAAATAGAAAGTTTGACATACAAGATCAAAAGTTTCACAGATCAAATACTATCACATATCTCAGTAGCCCCAGATATCAGTACCCATTTGTCTCCTGATGATAATGAATGGTAATGGAACTGCTGAATAAGGTCATCAGGGTTTATGTAATTGATTTCCTCCCCATAGAGACAGATATGAAAAGCACAGAGATGATACAATTATTAAGACTACTTTCCTAAGAATCCATCCAATTTATAACTTCTTTATGAGAAAAACTGCTGAAACAAACAGTATTGGCAATTTTCAAAAAAGTCTCCTTTGAAGAGTTGATGAAGGCCTTGATATCATTGCATAAAAGCTTCAACAATTCTACTGTGTCACTGCAGCTATTTTTACCTAGGGTCCTAACCTAGAAAGAAGCCTTTGTGTGGGCTATATTTTCTCTTTTTGATTTATCTTTAGAAATTCAATCAACCTCAAAAGAATTTACCGATAATGAAATGGACAATGCATCTGATTTATAACTATGACCCCAAAGAGAAAGTGTAAAACTTTATAACAGTCTTGCACTTTGAAACCAGTTGGTCTGGACTATATTACTCCTGAGAGCTGCACAAAGTTCTTAAAATGTTTTACTTCTTTCTCATCCTTCCATTGAAGACAAGATAGGAGTAAAAAGGGGTTTGTGCTCTGGGAGTTCACACAAGTGAGTCACAACAGGTAAAATATAACCATGACAAGTTTTTGAATGACCAAAATTCTACCAACTGAAACAAAGTATATTTTAAATATACGGTCATACCCAATAATTCATTTATCCTAGTCTCACTTTAACAAAAAGGTAAGTATTAATAACTAGATGTGTTTAGATTTCTCTATCTTGCAAAAAGAAATAATTTTCTCTTATGAAATACTGTTAAGATCAAGTCAGTAATTATTCCCCTAGAGGTTAGGGTTTTATGACCTCAATTGTAATCTTCCAAAAGAACAGCTAACTGTCTTTTGACATGATTTTTTAATTAGAATATCTCCTGAATAATTTTTGTAACAGATCAAGGAGAGACAGCAAGCCCCTCTAAGCACTTGTGGTTGAAAAAGGTGACAATTTAATCAAATTTTTGCCTGATAATGAATAAAGAATCAAACAAAAAGAAAAAAGCAAGGCATAGTTGTAAAGATGATAGAAACCTTGATATGTGTTTGTTTCATTACATGGTTTTCACAATCCATGAGAAAAGAACAAAAAAAATTAAATGATCACTTACCAGGCCCACCATAAAGTTCACAAGAAAGCATGATACACTATCAAAACCCAAACACACTAAAGATGTTACAACAGTGATAATACCAAACAGAATACCCATAAATCTCATTGAGGATGTCCAATACTACTATTTGGCTTACCTTGGCTACAAGTTACCACCTAAATGACCCTGGAGAAGCTACACCAGTAACTCCTGTATACAAGAATTTAAAGCCCAAAAGGTATGTTAAAGTAACCCAACCACAGAACAAAGAATCTCTTAAATCAACAAGATTTTCTCTTCACAAGTCACTCTACACTTAAAACAGGAGAAATTAAAGTGTACAAGAAGAATTTTCCCAGGAAAGTTCCCTCATTAGGTGCAGAAATCCACATTAAGGACATTGACAACCACAAATATGGAATGTACCTTGTTGTCTTTTATATATATACAATTTTTTCTTATTTGACTTTTATCATCATGAGATATGATTTATGTATTTTTGATTATTTAAAAACTATATTATCAATCACAGGTTCAGTTAGACACGTGTATTGGAATCACTGTCCAAATACATTGAGTATGTGTTCTAAATATATGTAAGAAATAGTAATTGCAACACTTTATCTGGACAATACATTTCAATAGGCTCTGACACTGTTAAATATTTTGCAGGCAGAAGAAATACGAGTTAATACAGAGACATACCGAAGTTTAGAAATATTCTCCTGATGACAGATACAAAGAAAGTCAAAAAATTAGCTGCAGTTTGTATGGAAAATCTGGACACAACACAAACATATACTTCTCTCAAACTATCAGGCAGCAATAACTAAAAGGGCAACTGTTGAAACATCTACTCAAACAAACCCAGATGGTCAAGAATAGGAGATTATAAATAATACCTTTATAAGTGACTGGACAAGCCAATATCAAGCTCCTGAGCAGTGCTGGAGTTGTGCCATTTATCTCAATTGATAACTGCCAGTGAAGCTAATGTATGTGTATGAGAAACTGCTTACCTTGCAAACTGGTATGTTACTGCATTGACACAAGCACTGAATGTCAATCTATTAACAAAGATGTTAATAAATAATACCTCTTATTAAATAAGAGGTAGATAATGATATGTAGGATGAGAATGGTTAAACTAATGCATGATCCTTTAAAAGAAATACCATGTGGTGTTTTCAAAATGTTAGTATGCCAGAATTTACTTTGATTTGTGCATTTTATGTCAGACACCAGGTTAAACATGACATTTGACACAACATGCTATTCAACAGAATATGGTTTCATACGTTCATGTAGACACACAGCTTTCGGAAAACTATGTTTTTTGGACTACACACAAATTCTGTATTTAGAAACAGGTATGTCAGTACTCAAGATTGAATTATGTTCAGTATTAACTTCTACAGAATGATTAATGATGGTGGAGATGATTTTACTGAAAACTTTCTGTGAATACCATAATTTACCATAAGATATTCTTATGACACACACACATCAACAGAGATAATATTTGTATTATCAGCTGTTAGAGATCCAACTTAACATACTGCAAATTAAGTCAGTCACTGAATCTCAGTCATTGCATTTCTAACTACATGTACATAAAATGAATATAACCTGCATTAATTTTGTTAGTTAAATAATAATTTTAGTACAAATATTCTTGTTTCATTTCCTTTAGCCTTATTTGCAAATTTTATGGAAAAACGGTGATAAAAAGTTATTAATTATACGAGACCTGTGTCACAGTTTTACAAGTAATGAATAGTTGCAGTTATGGCTTGTGCATGGTTAAAGTGAAATTATTCATATCTTCCAAGTACATGTTCAGGGTTAAAAACAAGTATAATCTGAGAGGAGACACCAGACACAAATTTCTTCTGGCACCAAGCAACCTTTATCTCCAGTGGGTGTTACTAATTTCACACTATGCAAGCTTGGCTTTCGGGCTATATGATACAGAGAAACAGTAAAGGCGTTAAATATATAAAGTCACTGACCTAATATTTCCAGCCAATTCCAAAGAAATATCAGGTACTACATTTGGGTAACCTTAATTTAATCCATTTACAGTACTTTGGCGATATGAAAAAGTGTAAGGGCTGCAACCGACCAAATCAACAAATATTTAATTATTGTACATAAAATAACAATCTACCAGACAATTTTAATGACACCATTTCTCATAAATTTTCGGGCATACTTCTTGCGCAACAAAAATCAACGCGGAGTAATAACATCGCTTCAGCAGTTCGTTAAATCATCTTCCTGCTCTTATCAATGTGTGCAGACCGAATCTTAAATAAAAAAAACAAAGAGAAGGCGAGATTGTGTGATGGCCAACTAAAACATGCCAGGCACATTTCCTCTTTAAAATGTCTGTTAAAATAGCTGACATCTATTATTAGATTTTAAAATTGCTTCTTAAGTATACAAGTACTTATGGGTTCCAGATATTGCTACTTTGACGATAATTTACTCACGCAAATCTAGCTGACATCTCAATGTTCAATGTATGTCATCTGTTTGATTCCAGGTTTTAATACTTCTCGTCAAAAACACCAAGTTTACAAAATGTAAAAGTTTGGCACAGACCGATCCGACTACAATACGAATAAGTTTGTGGAAAAAATATACCAAAAATGAATATTTAAGTAATCCAAGGTCACGGGCTTTTCTTTGTATCCAAAAGTGTTTTTTTTCCCAAACAGTACTATTGGGCAAACTTTTAAGTTAGTTATGAGATTTAAAATGACGCCTGCATTGAAAACACTGTTGTAACAGTAACACAACATTTCCAAACGTTATTTTGTTTAAACCTTTTATTACAACGCTGAAAAATTACGTCTGACAGTTTTGCTTGCGAGGATATGATAAATCGAAGCATTTCTGCATATCTGAAAAAATAACAATTGAATAGTCAAAGAAACGTTTCTTAACCAACTTAAATATGTTTATAATTTATACGAGTCTTTATAGTTATACTTATCAGTCATTATGAGGCCAGCTATTTAATTATCTGTTCATTAAAAATAACAAATGCCGAATGCTCGAAACAACCAGCACTTTCATATAGCAAGTGTTCAACAACACACTGCTGGCCAATATCTTAAGGCCAATGAACATAAAAAATGCATTTTGCCTTATTAAACTCAACCACTTATTTGAATAGAGCTTCAAAAAAATGAAAATAAAAAACATGTAAATAATTTTCTCTTTTTTTTAGCACTTAATAGGGAAAATGTGAACACTATGAAATTATCCTAAATACTAGCTGGTCAAAAGTTTAAGACCACACTAAAACGAAGAGTTAATCGGTAAACATGTAACGAAATTTAGTCATTTGTGTTCCAGCATTAGCGTTGTCAACATCTCCTACTGACATCTCCTGTGTTACATTGTGTAAAAACATGACAAAGGCTAAAAAGTTGAGAGTTTGAACGTAACAAAATTGTCGAACTGCAAAAGCAAGGTCTCTCCCAATGTTTCATCGCTGGTGAGATTGGGTGTAGTAAAACTGCTGTTGCAAATTTCTTAAAAGGCCCTGTAGGACACGGAACGAGAATTTCAAATGATCGGTACAAGAAAATTTCGCCGGCGTTGAACAGGAGGATTCGACGGGTTGTCTGGCAAGACATCAGACGATAGTCGAACCAGATTAAGGCCCTTACGGACGCAGAATGCAATTCAAGAATAATAAAACGGCAACTACGAGAGAAAGGCTTTAAAAACCGTAAACGTCTTCAAAGGTCACGCCTCCTTCCACACCACGAAACAGCTCGGTTAAACTTTGCTGACGTAGAAAAGTGGACGAAAGTTTTGTTTTCCAATAAGAAAAAAATTAACTTAGATGCTCCAAATGGCTTCCAATGTTATAGACACGATAAGGATATCCCACCGGAGACATTTTCTTCACGACACAGTGAAGGAAGTTCCATCATGATCTGGAGTGCTTTCTCCTTCCATGAAACAATGGAACTTCGGGTTATACTGGGGCGTTAAGCAGCAGCTGGCTACAATGACATGTTGGAGAGAGCATACTTATTGACTGAAGGCCTTCGCTTGTGCAGAAATGGCTGGATCTTTCAGCAGAACAACGCTGCAATCCGCAATGATCGCAGGACAAAGTATTTTTTTCATGGCGAATAACGTGATTCTTTTAGACCATCCAGCGTGTTCGCCCGAACTGAGCCCCATTGAAAACGTTTGGGGATGGATGGCAAGGGAAGCCTGTAGAAATGAACCTGAATTCCAAACAGTGCTTGATCTTCGTGAGCCATCTTCACCACTTGGAATAACATTCAAACCAGCCTTCTGTAAACGCTTATATCGACCATGCCAAAGCGAATGTTTGAAGCTATTCGCAATTACGGCCCAGCAACTCACTACTGAGACCTCTTGTTGGGCATTTCCTACCCTGTTTAGGACTTCTTTTTGGTATGGTCTTAAACTTTCGACCAGATGATATTTAGGCTGATTTCGTAGTGTTCACATTTTCCCTATTAAATGCTAAAAAGATTTTTATTTTCCCTTTTCTTATTTTCATCTTTCGAAGCTCTACTCACATTAGTGGTTGAGTCGAACAACGCAAAATGCATATTTTTTTTCTTTATGTTCAATGGTCTTAAGATTTTGGCCAGTAGTATACATACGTACATCACGATCCACACCTTCAAGTTGTGGCTACATTATAACAGCAATAGTCAAATTCCGCTATTTAATAAAGCAGAATGAAATGAAGAATTGGCGATGATTTCTGTTGACTAGCAATTAGCATCCGAGTACATGCTTGAGAATATCTGAAAATATACAACCAATGTAGAAAAGCTTCATGTGAATACACCACCAGCACCCATCTATTCATTAAACAGTGTTGTTACTTCATTGCTAATAAGCAAAACCTTGGACTAAGTAATTTGTTTGTTTAGAATTAAGCACAAAGCTACTCAATGGGCTATCTGTGCTCTGCCCACCACAGGTATTGAAACCCGGTTTTTAGTGTGCAAGTCCGCAGACATACCATTGTGCCACTGGGAGGCAGGACTAAGTAAATGCGGCACATTTTACAATTTAAAGTTCAAAATAAGACATATCTTTGAGGCAAAAATCGTACAAAATATTTTAAAATATCTTCTTCCACAGGATGAGTTAAACACAGTTGTTCTGTTTAGTATTAGTTAAGCAGTTCTTTTTCTATAAACCTGACCTGAAAATCATTTCATGGAATATAATATCAGATAATTAGCTTGACATTTTAGTTACAATAAAATTCTGTCGATTGTTCTTCGCCATCACTAATGTTCGTTAGATTATTATCCATCAAATTCTCGTAGCAAGTAAAGTGACAGCATTGTATAAGTTTTTTTTAATTTCCCTTTTCTTATTTTCATCTTTAGAAGCTCTACTCATATACGTCGTTGAGTCTAACAACGCAAAATGAATGGTTTTTCTTTATGTTCAATGGGCTTAAGATTTTGGCTGGCAGTGTTATATTTCACGCATGATGCTATTAAATCAACTTTTATCTAGAGGCTTATGCACAGCATATGTCTGAGAAATGAGATTATCAAGTACATTATATTCAAACATACGAAATTTATTTGAAATGAGCGTATAAAATTCGCGATTCTTTTTTCATTGTCATATTATAAATATACCGTTTTTGCATATATAATTCTTAACAAGTGGGTTTCTCGACATCACTCATCACTGATCATGTACGTAGTGCTGAAAGGTTGTAAAATCATAAACTGTATTGGAATTGTTATTACATTACGACTGAGTGATTTAAACAATATTAAAGCAGTCTTAATTTTATATGCAAAAACGGCTCGTTTGGGTTGAGAAAATATTTCAAATAGAAGAGCGAACAACGTTTCGACCTTCTTCGGTCACCGTCAGGTTCACAAAGAAAGAGTTAACTGACCGGAAGCTGACCACATGTTGGGAAGGGGTTGTGTAACTGAGTGTCGTAATGTAGAGGGCGGGATTAGATGTTTGAATCTATAATTTTAATATAGGTATAATGGCGTTCCTTTATATTGGTTTATTTTGGGTTTAAGTTGTTGTATAAGTAAGGCTTCTTTAATTTTGCGTTTGTTTATGTTTGTTTCTTTATTTAGTATTTTAGTGTTTTCTATGGTTATGTTGTGTTCATTTGACTTGCAGTGTTCGAAAACGTGTGAAGGTGACTTTTTATGTTCTTTGAATCTGGTTTCCATTTTTCTACTTGTTTCTCCAATATAGAAGTCGTGGCAGTTATCACATTGTATTTTATAAATAATGTTGGTGTGGTGTTTGTCAGTATAGTTCTTACATAGTATAGACCTCAGTTTTGTGCCTGGTTTTTGAATAAATTTAGTATTAACTAGAATGTTATATTTTGTTACTAGTTTTCGCCAAATGTTGGTTATTTGTTTGCTGATGTCAGGAGTATATGGTATACAACAGTATATGGTTTCGTGATTTTTTTTGATTCGTGAGATATATTTACTTTTGTTGGTTGATTTTGCTTTCTGTCTAGGTGTCTGCGTATAATGTTTTCTACGGTTTGTGGAGGAAACTTATTGATGTTGATGAAGTATTGTTTTATTTTGTCTAATTCATCGTTAATTTTATCTGGTGAGCATAGTTTTATGGCTGTGTTTATCTGGTTTCTTAGTATGTTGAGTTTTTGTTTTGTTTCATGTGCTGAGTCACAAGGAATGTATAGTTCAGTATGGGTGATTTTTCGGTGGATTTCGGTTTTGAATTGTGTGTCGGTTCTTATAATTTTGAGGTTAAGAAATGATATTTGATTGCTTTCTTCCTGTTCACATGTGAAGTTAATGTTGGGATGTATGGAGTTAATGTGATTGAAAAAATTAAGTATGTGTTCTGTAGATTTGAATCCCGCAATCGTGTCATCTACATATCTGTACCAGTAGAGTGGTGGATGTAATGCTGTATTAATTGCTTGTGTTTCAATTTGTGTCATAAAAATATTGGCTAGAACTGGTGATACTGGGTTGCCCATGCTTAGGCCATTTGTTTGTATATAGTTTTGGTTGTAGAACATGAAGTTTGTCTTTATTGTAGTGAATTCTATGAAGGTTGCTAACTCGTTACTGGGAATGTCTATAGTTGGATTAGGGTCTCGGATATAGAGTTCTAAGGCTATCTTGCAGGCTTCAGTAGTTGGAACTTCTGTAAAGAGGGATATAACATCGAAACTGGCCATTAAGGCTTTATGATTAAGTTGATTTAGATTAGACTTGAAATTAAAAGAGTCTTTGATGCATGAGCTGGCTGATATTACATATTTGGAGAATGCCCATGCTATGTATTTACCAAGCTTGTAATTAAACGATTCATATGTTGACATTATTGGTCGTAATGGACAATCTGGTTCATGAGGTTTGGGGATGCCGTATATTTGCGGTGTGCGTGAGTCGGTTTTACGTGGGTAGGAATAAAGTGTTTGTGAAATTGCGTTGGCTTTTTTCATTTGTAGTAGTAATTTGTTCAGTTGCATCTCATGTGTCTTTGTTGGATTTGTGTGCATTGGTTGAAATTTGCTCGTATCTGATAGGATATTCTTCATTTTCTGGATGTATTCATTTGTGTTCATTATTACTATAGCGTTACATTTATCTGCTTTTAGAATTTTTATGTTTCTGTCTTGTTTTAGGTTTTTAATGGAATTAATGTCTCTTTTTGTAAGGTTGTTTTCTAGTTTTCTGTTTTGTGAAATTATGTTGATGGTTTTGTAAGAAAATTCTTTGAAAAAAATCGTTTAAGATGTTTTTAGGTGTTTCTGGAAAATATAAAATTGTAATTTTACCTGGGAAGTTTGGCTGTTGGATGTCAATAAAATTATCTAAGTTGTCTTCTTTCTGTTGGTTGTTTTTGGTTTTTTCTTTGTTTCTGTAGAAAGTATCACAAGTCTCCTGGCTAGGTCTTCTAAACATGTTTGATTTCTATGGTTGGAATGTACCTAGGTGCTATTGCGAAGTTGAGTCCTTTGTTAAGTAGATGTATCACGCACACCGCAAATATACGCATCCCCAAACCTCGTGAACCAGATTGTCCATTACGACCAATAATGTCAACATATGAATCGTTTAATTACAATCTTGGTAAATTCATAGCATGGGCATTCTCCAAATATGTAACATCAGCCAGCTCATGCATCAAAGACTCTTTTAATTTCAAGTCTAATCTAAATCAACTTAATCATAAAGCCTTAATGGCCAGTTTCGATGTTATATCCCTTTTTACAGAAGTTCCAACAACAGAAGCCTGCAAGATAGCCTTAGAACTCTATATCCGAGACTCTAACCCAATTATAGACATTCCCAGTAACCAGTTAGCAACTCTCGTAGAATTCACTACAATAAAGACAAACTTCATGTTCAACAACCAAAACTATATACAAACAAATTGCCCAAGCATGGGCAACCCAGTATCACCAGTTCTAGCCAATATTTTTATGACACAAATTGAAACACAAGCAATTAACACAGCATTACATCCACCACTATACTGGTACAGATATGTAGATGACACGATTGCGGGATTCAAATCTACAGAACACATACTTAATTTTTTCAATCACATTAACTCCATACATCCCAACATTAACTTCACATGTGAACAGGAAGAAAGCAATCAAATATCATTTCTTAACCTCAAAATTATAAGAACCGACACACAATTCAAAACCGAAATCCACCGAAAAATCACCCATACTGGACTATACATTCCTTGTGACTCAGCACATGAAACAAAACAAAAACTCAACATACTAAGAAACCAGATAAACACAGCCATAAAACTATGCTCACCAGATAAAATTAACGATGAATTAGACAAAATAAAACAATACTTCATCGACATCAATAAGTTTCCTCCACAAACCGTAGAAAACATTATACGCACACACCTAGACAGAAAGCAAAATCAACCAACAAAAGTAAATATATCTCACGAATCAAAAAATCACGAAACCATATACTGTTGTATACCATATACTCCTGACATCAGCAAACAAATAACCAACATTTGGCAAAAACTAGTAACAAAATATAACATTCCAGTTAATACTAAATTTATTCAAAAACCAGGCACAAAACTGAGGTCTATACTATGTAAGAACTACACTGATAAACACCACACCAACATTATTTATAAAATACAATGTGATAACTGCCACGACTTCTATATTGGAGAAACAAGTAGAAAAATGGAAACCAGATTCAAAGAACATAAAAAGTCACCTTCACACGTTTTCGAACACTGCAAGTCAAATGAACACAACATAACCATAGAAAACACTAAAATACTAAATAAAGAAACAAACATAAACAAACACAAAATTAAAGAAGCCTTACTTATACAACAACTTAAACCCAAAATAAACCAATATAAAGGAACGCCATTATACCTATATTAAAATTATAGATTCAAACATCTAATCCCGCCCTCTACATTACGACACTCAGTTACACAACCCCTTCCAAACATGTGGTCAGCTTCCGGTCAGTTAACTCTTTCTTTGTGAACCTTTGTGAAGTTGTTCGCTCTTCTATTTGAAATATTTTCTCAACCCAAACGAGCCGTTTTTGCATATAAAATTCTCAACAAGTGGGTTTCTCGAAACCAGTCTTAAACTTAATGACTTTTCACGCGACTCACAATGAAAAAAAATTCATAAACACATTTTTACTTTTTCCCATATGCCGGATTATAAATCTGAGAGTAAATGCTTTATGTCCTGTTACCACACACAGAAATATTGTTTCTCACACTTTGGGGCGTGTTTAACTAGAATAACTGTCAATTTCCACTATAAGATTATAGTAGTTAAAATGTTGGCGGATAGACCAACACAGTTGCTATTTTAAAATCAGAATAAATGATGTAAAATGGCATGTGCCAAAAGAACGGGATTACCACACGTGCTAGAGAGAGAAATTGTCTAAGGCAACATACGACTGGCACATAGTGAATTATAATCAATGTGCATGCAGTACGACAATAAGCGAAAGTTGCCTACTCTCATTCACGACATCCTACGTATGATAAAGGCATACTTGGTTTACATACTACATGTGGGTGCAAAAACTAAATAGCTATCTACCAAAAAGGAGGAACGAACTTTCTTCTTACGGAAAATACATCTGTTTTGTGATCGATGTTATTGTTGTTGTTTTGAATTAAGCACAATGGGCTATCTGTGCTTTGCCCACCAAGGGTATCGAAACCCGGATTTTAGCGTGTAAGTCCGCAGACATACCGCTGAGCCACTGAGGGGCCTATTGTGATCGATACTCTGAAATTTTAATTTTCTTTTGTTTTTTTGTTTCAATTTCTAATATCGGTTTCTTTCTACTATCGCTTTCTGCCTTACTGATCTTTCTTTTATCGTATATAATGTGTAAATGAAATCGCTAATGATAATTAAACCCCAAACTCTGAATGTTAAGCCTCACTAAAATAAACCTTACATTACTTATTTTTCAAATTTGTTTCTTCATATTTTTATATTCATAGCTGTAAAATATAAAAACTTGGTAAACATTGCCTTGAAAAGTTTTGGGAGGTTTAGAAAAATTGGTAGTGGGGAGGAAAACATAGCTCCAACCTGGAACCGTCTCTAAGCAAACTGTTTGAAGAAATATTTTCATCCTTTGTTTATAACATAAAAACAAAAGTTAAGTTTGGAACATATACAGTATTTTGAACATTAGCTAACCATAAAATGTTAATGACAGAAATGAATATTTTTATATTTCTAAATATACTCTTCAAAAAAAGAAACGCAAAAGGCAAAATTTGAGACATATTGTTAACAAGTTTATTCCGAGTAGTTCTGTATGACATGTGTGAAACTTTGCACAATCACTACTGAACATCCAAAGTCTGCAAAGGCGAAGTCCATGCTCACTAGTTGAAGTTTAACGTCACTCAATGCCAATAACGAGTATGCCCCTCGTGAGCATCAATAACTGCTTGGCATCTCCTGCCCATGGAAGCGATGAGATGATGACGAATCACATTCTATGGAATGGCTGTCCACTTAGCCTGCAAAGCTGCTGCAAGCTGAGGTAGAGTCCGCAGTTGAGTTTGTCACCATCGCAAACGTCGGTCCAACTTGTCCCAAAGATGTTTGATGGGGTTTAAATCTGGTGATCTGGAGGGCCAAGGAAGAATTGATGTTGTGGTGTCTCAAGAAGACAGTGGTAAGTCGGGCTGTGTAAGGACGAGCGTTGTCATGTTGAAAAACTTCGTTGACGTTAACCATAATGGGGCCTAAGAATCTCATCGACGGTTGCTTATGGTCTGATCAGAAATCCTTTGCAGCCCTGGTATAGTTGAGGCAGTAGACGTCGCAGTGGTGGTCCTGTACCAAAGGTGATGTAACCGGATGTAGCAATCTTGTGCTGGTGTGGTCACATGAGGTCTGCCAGATCGTGGACGGTCACAAGTTGATCCATGTTGTTGGTGATGATTCTATAGCCTTGTGATGGTTCTTTGGTGGACATTCACAGCTCTGGCAACATCTGATAGAGATTTGCCTGCTTTCAAGCAACTAATGGCGTTGTTGTGTTGTGCTTAATTCACTCTTGGCGTAACTGTATTGCGTGTCGGTGGCTTAACACTGAGCTATGAAAACCGAGAACCCATCACTTTTATAGGGACTTTGCACATGTTGCACTTGCATAACATGCAGATCTCTCAAATTTATTGGACACGAATGAGTGTTGGCAAAAAATCCGATGTTTTCATCTGTTTTCAAAGTGCACAACTATTATTGTTGTTTTGGTCTGACAATCAGTGCCTTAACATGTGTAACATCACATACTCTGAGCTTGTAACGTTATTATATACTTCTCTTTAAAATAAAAAATATCCCTTTTGCATTTCTTTTTTTGAAGAATATATTTAAAATTAAATAATTCTACAGCAATGTGAGTGTAGGATCACTTGAGTAATATCTAATTACATTCTACGTTTAACTGTATCATTGGATTAATTTTTTGTGGTAAAACCATTCATCTCAGCCTAAAAACTAATAAGAAAGGCATACACAATGAAAATAAATAACTCACAATTTTGTCTTTATGTCAGCAAATGAAATAAAGTTAAACAAAATCTTTCTTCACACATGTATATTAATAAATGCATATTTCTGTCATTGAAGGATGATACACACACACACACACACACACACATATATATATATAAACAAAACATGCGCCAAATATGTCTATTGTATACCAAAGGAGAACAGAAAAAATTTGGAAGCAGTGTCAACTGAATACATACACATTAAACAATAATTTCACATGTGATTTTTAAACATTTTATTAAGGTATATGATTTCATCTCTATGCGATATAAATTTCATTTTTACCTTAGATACAAGCATGTTTTGCCTCTATATTGTGACAACTAATGAATAAGTAAATTGCCCTGACACACAAAAGAGAATTCTTGTTATGGTATTTGATGTATTCAAATGGTATTTATGGTATTCCATAGCAAGTTTACCATGTATTTTTTTTAGAATTTGTAATGAAATGAAAAACAGCTTTTACCTAAAAATAAAATACTCATTAAATAAGAATAGCCTAAAACATTCAACCAATACAAATTTTTTTCAGCATTTGCTCCAAGATTACTTATGGTCTAAATGTTCAATGAATACAAGAGTTTTAGCAGTTCTTTAATTTATTGGGGTTGTAAATTAATCATTTCAAACATCCTTTATAACTTACATAAAGTCATATTTATTTACAGAAATTGTCTCTTTATAGCATGCACGATTTTAAGTTAAAATAACACAATGTTTAACAGGATAAAATGTGTATCCTACAACAGAATATTTATAAATAATTTTAAGACTTCTATATTAATGTATTTAACATCCATAGGCATTATAAATTTTTACTGCAATATATGTTTACTTCAGAAATCACAATTATTTTTACACAGTATTCTTCTCCAATCTTTATACCTCCAAGTGACCACTTACTATTGCTAGGAACTATGTGCACTGGTTTACAAAAACACTAACTATAAGAAATCACTGCAGTAACTTACTGAGTTATAATACATTTGAAATTGTGAATACATACTGACACAATATAAGAAACATTTTTCATAAACTGGTAAGACATTCTATATTACTAAGTTATGCTAACATGTTTTCCTTTTGTATGGCAAAATTTTCATTGAAGTAAAAAAAGTCATACAGTTAAATATTCTATCAAATAATTTTGAAAGCTGTTTAAACAACTAAATGAAAAATATTGGTCAAAAGACAAGTTAAAATAATATCACACACACATGGGTGGCTTAAAGTTGAAAATTTGAAAAGTTCAAGAATATAAAATTTTGTCCCTTTTTTTTCAATATTTATTTCTCATTCAGTTTTCTGTAATTAACAAAATATTAAATATTTTTTTTAAATTCAGAATACGAAGTACAAAAATTGAACTTAGAAGAAAAATACACAAACAGCAAAGATTAGTCTTTTGAAACTGGAACTTTACAAGCTTTTACAATGGCAATTTTTTCCTTAATTTGTCCATATTAATTTCTTTTCATTTGCTACTGAAATTACTGCAAGGCTGTTTAATCTCTCTCATTTCATTGGAGAACTAAAAATATTTTTTATCAACTTCAGTCTCAAAAACAATCTTTTGCTATTTGTCGCACTACTGGCCAGAGTTAACTTCTTAAAACAATAAACATTGTTAGAAATATGTCTTTGATTTGGTTTTCACACATACAAAATAGGACCTTGTACAGGGTAGAATTTTCTGGTATTTGAATGAGATATTAAAGTTCTGCATACCACCTTTCACCACATATATATCCCTTTTTTCTTTGTTTGGTAGTATTTTTATAATGTTAGCATCCCCTAAAATGTAGCTGTGAGATCTTTGAGCCCTTTGACCCAGCCTTGAGCTGGCATTGCACATACACATGCAATTACGTATCTAATCAAAATTATTCTAAACCTTTTAGTTCACTCAAAATTGTAGTGAAGGAAAATATTTTATTTGAATAATATAAAATATTCACACAATCTAGTAAAAACAATTATAAGCTTTATATACAGGGTGTCCCAGAAGTCGCGCACCATATAAATTTTTATGTTAATACATATGAATAACAATTTTATTGATAATAATCATAACAGATGCTCAAACTGTTCACCCTCTGCTTTGATACATTCATCAATTCTCTTTATAAAACTGTCTTTTACTTTGTTGAGGGTTGCAGTGCTAATCCTTTGACATTATTATATGTACGTATGGTGCGCGACTTCTGGGACACCCTGTATATATATATATAAATCAATCTTGCATGTATTTTTCAGTTCATAATGTTTCTTGATTAAATTGTGTTAAAATATTTGTGCCTTTAAATAGCAAAAGTACTGAATAATGAAAGAAATAATCAATCCTTACAGAACTTCATAACACTATAGCTATGACAAGACAAATACACTATTATAAACCAATGTAAATCCCCTATTCAGTTCATTGTTACACAAACCAAGAATGAGATGATCAGTCATTCCTTTTGTTTTGTAAACACATTATTAAGCTATTGTACTAACTTATCTCAAGAAGGCTGATATGGGTATGAACACTTACTAATAAAACAGAGAACATTTCATCCTTCTTGAAATATTCTCCATTTTATTTGTAAAATAAATACATTTTTATTTCTAATGGGTTTCTAGTTATCACAAATTTATAGTAGTATTATCCCAGTCATTATTTTAAAACGAGTTACTGTTCAAAATACTCCAAACTTTCCACAAAGCAATGCTAGACCTCAAAGAAGATATTCAGACACATGTAAATTGATTCAAGTATTATAAGCAGAATGTGAAACTGCTCCCAAACCAATGATGTAGTGTTCAAATAAATTTTTAAAAAAGGAGGCCATCATCTTTGGCATGCACACAATATCTACCTGTCACATTTCAATCAAATAATTTTTACGGTAAAGGTTTCAAGACTGAATTAAACTTTTGCAGCAACAATTCCATGCTATACTGATACACAGACTTCACAAGACTATCCTATATGCAGTACATCTAGGGAAATGTGTTCTGCTCTGCTCATAAATGGACACAAGAGATAGGCGATTTCTAGCACACAGATATTGCTGACCGTGTCATTCACATGTGGCAAAATACTCCTAAATTATCTTTGTAGAATTACCATATATGAAAACTGTTTACTGCACATACCTTTATTTTAAGAAACAGGATAATTTATTATCTGGTTTTACACATAGTTCATTACTTATAATAAACAATGAGTTAGACAACCATATGGTCTTTTTAAGATGCCTCTAATCCACTAATACATAAATATATAGAAGAATTAATATCCATATACCTATTTAAGACAATTCAAATTAATGACACAAATCACTTTCAGTTAACATCCCTAAGATGTAAAAAAACATTTTCTGAAATGATATACATGAAACAAAAATCATTTAAGTTAAAACCCTTTATCATTGCTAATTTAAAACAAATAAAAGCATAATTTCATTTCTTCCCAGACACTTTTCAGTTTTTTAAAATAACTCTTCTCTGACAAGACTTACTTAACTGTGAAAAAAATTACTTTTTTTACCTAAAAGTTTTATATATATAAATGCTTTGAATATAATAAGTGAATATATAAGTGCTTTGAATTTAATAACAAAATAACTTACATCAAAAATTTATTTTTTCATAATAACTAAATTTAAATTATTCAGAGAAAGGGTTCTTGCAAAGTATTTTTTTTCTATAATACAGTCATAACTGGGTTTAACAGTTAATGGGTAATTATTTACATTTTTGGCACGAGATTGATGGAAATTTATTCTTAAATACAGGTTTTATATTTTTCTGACAAATTTGCTTACAGCAAATATAATATATAAATAACATTGTATGAATTACAACTAAATCTAGAGCTAATAAAAAATATTTTTTTCTTCTTGAAACTTGGCTTTTAAAGTTGTATCTGAAATTATTTCCAATTCTTTTTCAATAACATTAAATCTAACTCTAAGACAATGGATTACCATGAAAAAATAAGATTTTTTCTTTTTCATATTATATTTATAATTATTGCTCATTTCTTTCTTTTTTATTTGAACTCAGTTAAAATCTCTCTATTATACCTTCTGAAAGGTAAGATTTTATTTTTATCATTCAAGTACAAATTACATTATAATGAAGATAACCAAAAACTTTGTATGCTGTCATAAATCCAAAAATTAAAGCAAAGAAATCAGACAAAAGTATTTTTCTCTAAAAAGAACCAATTTTTTTTCACTTGGAGAAAAGGTTATATTAACATTACATACAATAAATATATTATAAGCCATACAAGGGATAAAATATTTTTATAAACCCTAGCTTTAGTTCTAATTCATATTATGTTATTCATTATCTTGTATTTGTTTTGAGCAGATATATGTTGAAGAAACAGAAAACTTATATTTAAGAATAAATTTACACAAGTCTCATGTTCAAATGCAAGTTAATAAATGCATTATGGAAAAATATCAAACTTTATAAGATACTGTTCCAAATATTTCAATTTTAGTATTCACGCAAAAAGAGTAAGAGATGATTTTATTATCAAATTGAAAATTACATTAAATATTATACAGTTTAACACAGATGGAATTTAAGATATGTATAAGCTTTAAGATAAAAACACAGAAAGTCTTTTACTGTTAAATAGATCTTGTCTAGGAACAGTCTTAGTTTTGAAATTGAAAAATATCCTGGATGAAATGTTAACTGTCACATTTACCACTATTGTAATGTTTTCCAAGTCTCATTACTATCATTGAACTTTCTTGAATCTTACTGGGTTTTCTTACCAGGCATTAAAGATTTAGATTTATTTGTTATTTCACCTGTTGCCTTTTCCAAGGTTTTTGTCAAGTGACAAAAATTAGTTAAAGTTGGATTAATTATGTACATTTGACAACATTATTTTTCTTATTATATTTAACAAGGTTATATTTTAATTAGAATGTCAATATATAACCTATTTATTGTACAATTCAGGTATTTATTTAAATTATTTATTACTATTTATTTTTTTTCCATAAACATTAACTTTTTGCTTACTACTGGTACTCTCCCCCTATCTGACTTAACAGTAATATTTCATAGTAATTTACCTTGGACATCACCCCCTCTAAAGTTACATAGTTAGAACTGTTTATAGAAGTTTTAAAGACATTGGATAGAAGCATTATGGGAAGTTTATATTTTACTGCTTTTATAGTTATACTGCTGTGAAATTTCTCAATTAACGTTAAATTTATGACCATATTTAAACGTAACAACTGGTGTTTATATATTCTACAAGCGTATTCTATTTTTTCTTTAATACAACTTTTCATGGCATTATTTATTAGAATGATTAATAAGTCAAATGTCATCATTTTACAGTATTATACTTGTGTCATAGAAATTATTTCACACTGTTAGCTCAGCATAGTTATGACTAACCTAATTCTCCTAAGCTGGCAGAACCTTGTCAAGTATCAGATTTAGAGGTAAAAGCATTGTTAACAGTACAGGTACCCACTGAAGAATCAATGCATTACAACCATTTTTAAATGCGAACATACAAACAGTGTATTTAATTAGCTATAATTAATACCAGGTTGATTTTTGTTTTTTAACTTAACAGGTAGTTTACTTCCTCTAATTGGAAATTATATTAATTTAAGGAAATAGTTGTAATGTAACATTTAGACTGAACCAACAATTTACTTATAATTCACAGATTTGTACATTTTTATTGAGTATCTGCCAACAAAACATTAAATAAATAAAGTAGAAGAATAAACATATTTCTTGTTGGTAGAACTTGTGCTCTCTGTTAATATTTATAACCAACACTCATTACCTTTTACCCTAAGATTCACAAATATCATAAAACTGCAAAATTTCCTCATCAAAATTCATTTCACTACATAACTATATTTGTGTTGGTTTACAATTTGTATAGGCATTATGTATAAAAAGTTTATACACCTGCTGCATGCAGTGAGTATGTGTGAATGTGTATTTAAAAACAACACATTTTCTTTGGGTCTTTTAAATAACAATGAGATTATTATTTAGCAAGTCAATCAAGACTACTAGTTCAAAATAACATATACACACACACATAAATAATATATACACAAACATGTCTATACATCAAAGCAACAGAGAATAAATACTAAACAGGAATAATTGTAACAAGCTTTGTTAATAAATACAAATCAAATATTTATTTTTAACAAAAAATAAAATCACCGAAAGTGTAAAACATTTTTAATATAAGCAGGTATATACAACTAGAAAGTGATAACAGTAGGAGCTGATTATTTACATTCACAATTACAGGTATTTCAAATTCATACAACTTAAATAGATTACTTATTAATAAATATTTATGGAATGAACTGCATACTTATCAATGTAATAAGTTATGAATATCATCATGTACGAATCCACAACAGTAAAAAGTTAAAAACATTTATTTTATAATAATTAATATTTTAAATTATTAAACTTAATGATATATTTAATCAAGTTTATCAAAATAAGATGCATATTGAAAACATTTATCTTGTTATTGATTTACCTTTTTTTTTCTGTATTCAATATCAAAGATTACTGATCCTTCTCGAAATCAATATGCAATAACTCAGTCGTGACTCAATGCTAACAGTTACATAACTTTAAAGTTATGTTATTAATTATTGATAACGTATGACATGCTTCAATTAATCCAATATTTGAGATGCACCAGTCAAAAGCTTGTAATTTTATATTGGTCCAGGCAAAAAACTGAAAGTCAACTGTTTTGTATTGTTACATCGTTGATCAAGTAATATTTGATGGGCTAAATCCTACACACTCATGATTATAAAATGGGAAAAAAGAAAGCATAACGTAAATTTTACTCGTTATACAGCAGTTATTCATAATTAAATTGTTGCATAATCACTAAATTTTGAGTTTTTATAACTTAGTACTTTATAAATTATGAAAATCTCGAATACAATTTACCTCCTCTAAAGATCCTATCGTTTGACGACATTGGGGCATTTTACCAACAAAAGTCGATGTTGTCGGTGAATTATAATCCTCACGAGTTTCTGTCACGAACTCGGCCACGCTCATCAATCCAGGCATGGCTGAGTTTTGCAGAAAAATTCACACCATTAACAATCAAACCTCAGAGGAGTTTCATATTCTCAGTCATCAGACTAAGAGTAAACCAATGCTTACACCAAATCAAATACGTTAGCTTAACCAACAACACTCTCTTTCTAAGAGCTGTACTGATTCTTATTATAATCAATGCACTCCAGGGGGCATTACCGTAGAAATCCCTTCTTTTCTCACCTGTTATGAAAACTTAAATGCGTTGAGATATTTTTACTTCTCACATGTTATTCCAACATATATCTTTGTATAATATATTTCGTGTCAAGTTTAATTTTTTCGGGAACATGGATAAAGTATTTTGTGAGTTTATTTTTTTAAATAAATACATCGTTGATTATTTTCAAGCAAACAGTATTCTAACATAATTATTCCTGTTAATAAAACAAAATAAATGTGTAATCAGCTAACAAGATTACTAATAATTTTAGTTTTGCTTTTTCTAAATTGTTCTCAACCACAAGAAGTTAAATGGCTTATCAGCTCCAATTCTATTTCTCTACAAGTGTATAAAAGTTTGATTATCATGCGGTCTTCATCTTGTTTATTTAGCGTTAAAAATTGTCTGTTTAATACATCGTTGTTAATGGTTTCTAATTAAAATTTTGTCGGTGCTCAAGAAAATGTTTTATATTCATTATTATTAGTTGTAGCGTAGTATTCAATGTACAAAGATACAGTAAATTCATATATAGCTGCTGTAATTTTTATTTTTTTCTGACAGTGTTAGATTATGATAATAATATTATTATGGTTCACAGTTGTTTGAAATCTTCAGATGGCTCTTTTCATTATCATTTGGTCGTTTTCTTTGCTCTTTTTAATTTATTTGTTTGAGGATAATATTTTAATTTTTGACTGGTTCTCTGTGTATGTGTTTTCTTATAGCAAAGTCACATTGGGCGATCTGCTGTGTCCACCAAGGGGAACAGAACCCCAGATTTTAGCGTTGTAAATCCGAAGACATACCGCTGTACAAGCGGGGAGCATTGACTGGTTCTATTTCTTCTTGGCTAGTTCTTCACAAACTTTCATAATTTTCTATTCTTCACAATTTATTTTTTTATTTGAAGTTAAGATACGTGATTATCAATTCCATATGACATCTTTTACTTTTATTTTAACGTACACCAAACATGTCCGTCTTTTCAGCCGTGGGGGAGTTATAATATGACGGTCAATCCTACTATTTGTTGGTAAAAGAGTAGCCAAAGGGTTGGCTCGTAGTGATGATGACTAGCTGCCTTTTCTCTAGCCTTACACTACTAAATTAGGGACGGCTAGCGCAGATAGCCCTCTTGTAGCTTTGTACGACATTCAAAAACAAACAAACAATTTAACGTACACATAACTTCTTCGATTCGATACACTACTTTTGCTGAACTTCGAGGTAAATTCTAAAGCAGATATGTTAGTTATCTGATTTTATCCACATTTGTTTTAAAGTTTGTTTCAGTTAGAGTTCAATGAGATATTTTTAGGCAAACTGAATTCAACAGGTTAGCAATTAATAGCCACACACAAGAGGTTCGATAATGTCTGTATTCGAAATTAATATATCTAATACATTATTTTGACTGACAAGGAACAAAAACATCATTATTCAACAATATTGTTAATATTCTTATCAAATATGGTGCTTAAAATTGTTTACACGTAGATAGAATATGTATAGTTAAATGTATTGGATTATAATATTGTAAGCTATCTTTTCAATACTATAATTTCATTGTTTGACAGAGTATTTGCCAATCATGATAATAATGTAATCATCTAGAAATTTTGCATAGAGGAATAAGGGAAGGGCAGAAATGCAAAAACCATGAATAATCAATGATAACTTAGTGAATTTGTAGATTCAGTATCAGAAACGTTATTCACTAAAATTTGTCGATTGATTAACGAGTAAGTTCTGAAAGGGTTTTAAAGAGCTAGGAAATTCTGCAATTACCTTTAATGGCCGTTAGAATTACTTACTCTGAATTTTTGTTAAAACATTGTTTTTGCACTTAGGCGTAGAACTAGAAGTGAAAGTAGAAATAAATAAACTAAATCATTATTGTTGCTTGAACTTAGCATCATTTCTACCAAAAGAACCCACCCAACAATAGAGCATATTTCATTAATACTGTGCATTTCTATCTTCTTGAAGTATTATAATGTTTATTCTACATTAATTATTTTTGAATATATGGAAGTTTTAAATAACCAAATGGTTAGAAAAGTCATTAGATTGCTCTTGTTCTATTGGTCTTTTTTTCTATGTTATCCGTAAAAAAGAGTAGTATATGTTACCATTCGAAAATACTGTCGTTCAATATAAAATGTTGTATAAGAACATCGACAGTGGTGTCCTTTATCAGTTGTTCAAATGATAACCAACGGTTAGAGCTCGATCTATGTTATATTGAGATTGACCAGTCACTCTTGGTAAATGTGGAGTTTCATGCGAACTGAGGGATGTTTGGTACTTGCTTTAAGCTTGAACGATTAGAAGAGAAAATCCACTAAAAGGGGCTATCTCATGAAAATAAATAGTAAATATACACAGTATGATTATGTTTCATTCTAATTATAAAAATTGTCCATTTAGTTTTACGCTTTCCTTTCTGCAATGCCATTTCATTTTAGAGGACCCAATTAGTAAGGGATTTAGAGCTATTCCACAATCAACGGGTTCAGATTTGAAATGAAGTTGTCTGGCTCATCATTTCAAAGGAAGGATAGGGATAATAAAAAATACAGAACCAAGTTTAGTTAAAATGCAAAAATTTATATTTTCAAGCCTGCAACTAGGAATTCTGAAAATGTGAATCAAATAGGCTGTAAATAGTGTCTACGTTATTTTTCAAAGTTATAAATTCCTATTTTGACTCCATATTTACAGTACTTATCAATTTTAGTAGAAACTCTAGTTTGGGCTTGAAAATATATTTTTGCATTTTAATTCAACTTGTTTCTGTACTTTTTGACCACTTCTATTCCTCCTTTTAAATTAACAATACTTAATTGTTTAATTTCTTAAGATTTCTAAATTCATTCATAGAGCATACAATTTAAGTTGTATAAATTCAAATGTATTCAGTTGAATGTTACAAGTTTTACAAAAATTTACTGCTGTATTGGCCTTCTTCTCTTTTTACCAAAACATTATTTCCCCAGCTGATTTTGCTGTAAACTTGTGAAACACCAATATAGATAAAAATAATAAAATAAGCGCTCACAAATTGAGCAAAGCACAGAATTCAGTAGGATAACTCACCACTCACAAGAGCATAGAAATCTATTATGATATTCATTTAATGTTAAATAACTCAATGAAAAAGTCGCAGTAAACCACGTTGAGACAAAGTACAGCAGCGAACTTAGAAATGATTAATCCTTAACGTACCAGTTTCCAATTAATGCGCTATAACTTGCACAACTTGTTTCCATTTAATATTACATTAATTACTATTGTTCAAATTTCAGTAAAATATTCTCAGTGATGTAATGACTTGTAAAACTATAATCAAAAGTACTGAAGCTGGAGACTCTTGTAAA
This sequence comes from Carcinoscorpius rotundicauda, assembly GCA_011833715.1. Lineage (NCBI taxonomy): Eukaryota > Metazoa > Arthropoda > Merostomata > Xiphosura > Limulidae > Carcinoscorpius > Carcinoscorpius rotundicauda. The sequence continues at coordinate 50,557,918 of CM022396.1, read as the reverse complement.
TATATATATATATTCTTTACTTTAATAAAACAAAGAGTTTTCAACTAGTTCTACATTTCTGCTATGTTTGAATAGCTTCAAAAAGCTTATGATGGTAGCGAAGAAATGAGAGAGTTTTAGATTATGGAATTTTTTGTTTTTAAGAATCAACTTAACAATAGTCCTTGAAGCTTCACAGGAGTTTGTTTAGTAAATAAAAGTGGCTGAGAAGTGGCTTACTAAATAAGCATAATTTAAACATAGATAATCTATAAACAAAATAAGTGAGTGAAACATTGTTGATATCAACTTTATTTCTTTCAGTTACTTTTATTTTGAATAGGAATGATGTTGGATGATTACCAAAGTTACTCTGACCACCTGAATGAAAGATGATCAAGGTGTTTTAACCAGGCTCGTCACCCGTTAAAGATATTGGAATCCAGAATTCCCAACTTGTACACTTTAAAAAAAACAAAAAAAATATTTTGAGACCTACTAAAAAATTATCCACCCAGTTGACGAGGTAAAAATACGATTATACAAGTATTAAAGCCCCCCCATAAGGAAAACGTTAACACACTTCAAGGTTAAACGTATTATGTCTGGCTAGAATTTATAAGGAAGTGCAAATATCTGGGCTAATATTTTTAAAGACTGTGATGTACAGATATTATACTACCTTTGAATAAACTGAATTGTTGTTTCTTTTATACAAGAGGCCCGGCATGGCCAAGCGGGTTAAGGCGTGCGACTCGTAATTTGAGGGTCACGGCTTCGGATCCCTATCACGCCAAATTTGTTCGTCTTTTCAGCCGTGGGGGCGTTATAATGTTACACGGCAATTCTACTATTCGTAAGAGAAAGATTAACCCAAGAGTTGGCGGTCCCTCTAGTCTTACACTGTTAAATTAGGGACAGCTAGCGCAGATAGTCCTCAGGTAGCTTTCCGCAAAATTAAAAAGAAAAATTTTATACAATGCTGTCACTTTACTTGCTACGATTGCTGTGAAAATTTGATGGATAATAATCTAACGAACATTAGTGATGGTGAAGAACAATCGACAGAATTTTATTATAACTAAAATGTCAAGCTAATTATCTTATATTATATTCCATGAAATGATTTTCAGGTCAGGGTTAAACAAAAAGAACTGCTTAACTAATACTAAGCAGAACAACTGTGTTTAATTCATCCTGTGGAAGAAGATATTTTAAAATATTTTGTACGATTTTTGCCTCAAAGTTATGTCTTATTTTGAACTTTAAATTGTAAAATGTGCCGCATTTTTTTAGTCCAAGATTTTGCTTATTAGCAATGAAGTAACAACACTGTTTAATGAATAGATAGGTGCTGGTGGTGTATTCACATGAAGCTTTTCTACATTGGTTGTTTATTTTCAGATATTCTCAAGCATGTACTCAGATGCTAACTGCTAATCAACAGAAATCATTGCCAATTCTTTATTTCATTTTGCTTCATTAAATAGTAGAATTTGACTATTGCTGTTATAATGTAGCCACAACTTGAAGGTGTGGATCGTGATGTACGTATGTATACTACTGGCCAAAATCTTAAGACCATTGAACATAAAGAAAAAAAATATGCATTTTGCGTTGTTCGACTCAACCACTAATGTGAGTAGAGCTTCGAAAGATGAAAATAAGAAAAGGGAAAATAAAAATTTTTTTAGCATTTAATAGGGAAAATGTGAACACTACGAAATCAGCCTAAGTATTATCTGGTCGAAATTTTAAGACCATACCAAAAAGAAGTCCTAAACAGGGTAGGAAATGCCCAACAAGAGGTCTCAGTAGTGAGTTGCACGGCCGTAATTGCGAATAGCTTCAAACATTCGCTTTGGCATGGTCGATATAAGCGTTTACAGAAGGCTGGTTTGAATGTTATTCCAAGTGGTGAAGATGGCTCACGAAGATCAAGCACTGTTTGGAATTCAGGTTCATTTCTACAGGCTTCCCTTGCCATCCATCCCCTAACGTTTTCAATGGGGCTCAGTTCGGGCGAACACGCTGGATGGTCTAAAAGAATCACGTTATTCGCCATGAAAAAATACTTTGTTCTGCGAGCATTGCGGATTGCAACGTTGTTCTGCTGAAAGATCCAGCCATTTCCGCACAAGCGAAGGCCTTCAGTCAATAAGGATGCTCTCTCCAACATGCCATTGTAGCCAGCTGCTGCTTAACGCCCCAGTATAACCCGAAGTTCCATTGTTTCATGGAAGGAGAAAGCACTCCAGATCATGATGGAACTTCCTTCACTGTGTCGTGAAGAAAATGTCTCCGGTGGGATATTCTTATCGCGTCTATAACATTGGAAGCCATTTGGAGCATACAAGTTAATTTTTTTCTTATTGGAAAACAAAACTTTCGTCCATTTTTCTACGTCAGCAAAGTTTAACCGAGCTGTTTCGTGGTGTGGAAGGAGGCGTGACCTTTGAAGACGTTTACGGTTTTTAAAGCCTTTCTCTCGTAGTTGCCGTTTTATTATTCTTGAATTGCATTCTGCGTCCGTAAGGGCCTTAATCTGGTTCGACTATCGTCTGATGTCTTGCCAGACAACTCGTCGAATCCTCCTGTTCAACGCCGGCGAAATTTTCTTGTGCCGATCACTTGAAATCCTCGTTCCGTGTCCTACAGGGCCTTTTAAGAAATTTGCAACAGCAGTTTTACTATCCCAAATCTCACCAGCGATGACACACTGGGAGAGACCTTGCTTTTGCAGTTCGACAATTTTGTTACGTTCAAACTCTCAACTTTTTAGCCTTTGTCATGTTTTTACACAATGTAACACAGGAGTTGTCAGTAGGAGATGTTGACAACGCTAATGCTGGAACACAAATGACTAAATTTCGTTACATGTTTACCGATTAACTCTTCGTTTTAGTGTGGTCTTAAATTTTTGACCAGCTAATATTTAGGCTAATTTCATAGTGTTCACATTTTCACTATTAAATGCTTAAAAAGTTTTTATTTTTATTTTTCCTTTTCTTATTTTGATCTTTCGAAGCTTTACTCAAATAAGTGGTTGAGTCTAACAACGCAAAATGCATATTTTTTCTGTAATGTTCATTGGCTTTAAGATTTTGGCTAGCAGTGTACATACGTATATATGCAGTAATAGAACGTAAATGATGGGTCTTTAGATTCACAGCCGAGCATATTAACGACTGGAACACGCTTGATTTATAATGTATTATCTGCGTTACGCATAAATTATTTATCAATGCTTTGTCCACGAGAAGAATCTACCTCCTGATTTTAACCTGAAAACCTTTGAGTTACAATTAATCCACTGAGGATTAGTAAAATATTAAATGCGTGTGTAACATATGTGTACAGCAAAGTTTAGCGGTATGCGTGAATGTGCTTTTTTATAGCAAAGCCACATCGGGCTATCTGCTAAGCCCACCAAGGAAAATCGAACTCCCTAGTTTAGCGTTGTAAATCCGTAGACTTTCCACTGTACTAGGGGGGCTTAACGATATGCATTGCATTACAAACAAGATTCTCCCACTTCGTACTCGGTTTTTACTATTTGAATTAATTGATTTATGTCAAAGTCATAGAAACTATCAATGTCTTCAATAAATTTAACATGCAAATCCTCGTATCTATTTGGTATTAGTGTTTAATCTGGCCTGGCATGGCCGAGCGCATTAAGGCGTGCGCTCGTAATCCGAGGGTCGCGGGTTCGCGCCCGCTTCGCGCAAAACATGCTCGCCCTCCCAGCCGTGGGGTGTATAATGTTACGGTCAATCCCACTATTCGTTGGTAAAAGAGTAGCCCAAGAGTTGGCGGTGGGTGGTGATGACTAGCTGCCTTCCCTCTAGTCTTACACTGCTAAATTAGGGACGGCTAGCACAGATAGCCCTCGAGTAGCTTTGTGCGAAATTCCAAAACAAACAAACAAAGAAAGTCTAATTTGAATTTTAATCTCAAAAATATTTAATGAATTTTGAATCTAAACAAATTTGACCTTAAATCTTATGTCCGTGCATTTGAACCAAAAAGATAAACTAGATATGTTCAGAAGCGAACTTATTAATTTTATGCAGAAGATAAGAGAGAAATGGTAAGATGGATTATTTAATTTACAGATATAGATGAAGAACAGCATTAATGGCTGTGAGAAGTTCCAAAATGTAGTAAATATTTAAAATGTAGCTACTCCTGTTTATCTCGTTCATCTAGCGCTATCAAGCGTAAATTCCAGCAATCTTCGTAGATCGGAAGGTCATTAAAATGGCGTCTGTGCTGACGATCAGGCGCTATCCTTGTTATGTTATACGCTTTAATTCTGATCGAGAATTCGTAGCTTGAAACAAAAACGGTTGTTGTAAAATGGTAAGATATCTGAAACTTTATACAGCGTTATATGGTCTTTAAGTGTCCGTAATCATTTACATGCTTCCACTATTGTTATATTCGTTCTGAAATTGAAAGTGAAATTCGCTTAGTCACGTGAAATATTACCTTGTTTACTTAGTAATTGTATTAAACAGTTTATAAGTTACATTGTTTACTTCGACGTGGAGTGGATATCACATGAACTGGATGACCGTGTAATTTAACTATACGTTAGTAGTTTATGTGTGATTATGTACCAATTTTAATATTTTATATAAATGAAACCTACGTAGAAAATGTAATTTTATTACCCAAAGCTGTTTCAAGAATTTGAATACGTTATCATTACTAAGTAATTTCGTGAGAAAATATTTGGTTAAACGGTTAATACTGAATAAGATCGTAAGAAGTATGATTGCATCCGGCAAGTACTTAACTGAGGTAGCATGTTAGTATTTTACGTTTAATCATACCCTATACACTGTATTAATGGCTTGTATTATATTGATAACGATATTAGAAACTAAATGTCGTGCTTTTTATGTGTTGTATAAAACTTCATATAAATTAATACAATCTAGTTTTAATACATGGAAAATTAAAGAGTTTCATTGATATTAAGATTTAAGTATAATGTTAGACATGTTACATATACGAAGCCCTCTATTTTTGTTAAATTTAAAGTACTTTTAGTTTCAAATAAAAATATTGCTGTATGATCTGCAATAATTGTAGTGGCCACAATGTGAAGCAAGTCTGTTTCAAAGCTATAAACATAAGATGTTATTATGATCATCAGATAGTGGTATAAAAGATAATGAGTGAAGAATGATTTTTATTTCTAATCTCCTGTGGGCCCCACTCAAAATCATAGTTACTTGATTCATTACTTGTTACCAAGTTATACCAACACAAAAAATTTAACCTCTCATTGCTAAGAAGAGCAAATTCAAATAACAGAAAAGGGCTTTTTATAGTGGTGGAGTGTATTATATATGTGGTGTATTTAGTTGTCTTTTATTTATAGTGATGAACATGCACTTACATTGGACTTGAAGAATATGTAACATTGATGCCAAAATTTTGGTGATGGTTTAGGTTCATTTATGTTTTAATACCCCTTCAGGCAATGAAAAATAACCAGGACCAGTCAGAAATTTTTGTTTCTCTTCACCCCACTCAAGATTAATGATTATAAGGCTGATTTATATCCTGATTTGTTGAGATTTAGTGACAATATTCATTTCCTTGGTTAAAGTTCATAAGCTACAAGAAGAGAGTCAGGAGAAACTGTGAATAAACCCCAAAAGGCTGGGGGGGGGAAACTGAGAAATGGAACTGAAGGGGAACTTTGATGAGTTGTTTATGGACTATAACATTGATGTTATAAATTTATTCTTTTAAGTTATTCACTAGTCAAGCTATTTAAAACACTAAAAAATAAATATGAAGAGCAGTATACAGTTTGACATAACACTTGTCACTAAATTATAATATAAGTCAGCAATTTATCTTATCCACATGAAGAGACTCCACCAATTGAATGTGAATATTAAATGGGAAAATTGCAACAATACCAAATATTGTGGGTAAAATGTCTTGTTTTTCATCAGGTAGGAAGTCTTCAAGTTTATAACAAAAGTACAATAATCTTACTTTGTTAGAAATCACTACCAATCCAGTGATGTTGCCTAATACAATGGTAACAAAGAAGAGAAAATGTCTGTTCTATGAGAAACTGTCAGTATTTTCAGTTCAAACTCTGTGTAATTAATTGTTTTCATCTCTCTTGGTAGTTAAGAAATTGTGATAAATGCATAGTATTACGAGGAACTTGTAACCTGTCTGAGTGTATTTTACTTAATGTTGTAATTGATAATCAGTTTACAGTAACAAAGAATTTAATGAGCATTAATGAAAGTTTAATTGAAGGACAGTTGTTTGCTTTTAGTGAATAATTTAGTAATTTTAACAATGAGACTTTTCAAGATAACTTTTGTAATCTTAGTGTAACTAAATATCTTAATATATTTAATAAAGTGTTGTTTGTTTTTTTGTATCTCAGCCTCCAAGCCACGGTTTTTATTCTAACTGTAAACTTCCTTGAATTGGTGACTTGTGTTCTCTGTTAGTGACTACATACCCAGCTTTTAAATAAATATGTATGTAACTGTATTTAAAGTCAAACTCCAAACAACTAGTCTATGTGGTGTCCCATCATTTTCCTCTTTTTTATGAATTGGCATCAGGGGCACCTCTTCTTCCATCTCATTTGCTCTTGCTTTTATATCATACATCTCACATCCAGAAGCGTTGCTCCTACTTTTTCTCATGGAAGATTTATCAGATTCCTTTCTTCCTGAGGTGATAACCTTTCTATTACCCCATTTGTGTAACCTTTCTTTATGCATAGGATGCCTCTTACACCTTGTTTTACATATCTTCCTTGATTTTATTCCATGACCATTTGTTTCTTTGATTCGGGCAGTTTGGGAGGGAGATTGTATCTTTTCTTTTGTATCTCTTCTATCATCCTTACTCTTCTATGATTGTATGGATACTGATTTTGCTTTTGTCCATCTTAAGCACTTGCATCACTCTATTTGGGGTTCTTGAGGTTGGTTATTTTTGTTACAAACTCCTCTTCTATGGTTCTTTTATTCTCTACTCTTGCCAAGTGAATTCATTAACTCATTTGGATTGTTTATTCCTTCCATGCTGGAGATTCTCCAGTCTTTACCTCATCTCTTTACATCAGATCTCTTAGTTGACTCAGTCTCTGGCTTATTCTTTCAGTGATTCTTGAATAGCCTGCCTTTTTCAAATCTTTTATTATTATCATAAGAATATAGCAGAGCAGTATAAGGGGTCTTAATCACATCAGTCTCCCTAAACTAGTAAATTTAAATAAGATTACCTCTCGCTCTTTTCACAAGAAAAATAATTAAGAATCTTGACCTATCATTGTAAGATAACTTCCAAGGATCATTCTCGTAGCTGAAAATCCTTTTTGTAAGTCAGTATTCTTTTCTATGGAAGGCAACCAAAACTGTACACTGTATTCCAAGTGAGGCCTAACTAGCACTTTTGACTTGTAATCATTATATTTAAATAACCCTAAAATTCTATTAGCTTTGCTACTGGCAATGGAACACTACTTCAATGACCTAAGTGATTTATTCACCACTGTGTCAAGGCCAGGATCCTTTTCAGTCATGCTATCAAGATGGCTATGATCTGTATTGAATGTTTGAACCAAATTATGATAACCTAAATGCATTATTTTGCACTTACTGTAATTACACGTAGTTTGCAAAGTAACTGCCCATTTTACCATTTGATTCATGTAATTATTTAGTACTTCAATGTATTCAATACAGCTAGAATTAATCAAGGATTTAATGCATCTTCAACTAATTTTTATAATTATGTCTTTTTCACTGTTGTTAATCTTAGTAACAAAGAATAAAAACACAAAACACAACTAGGATACTTCACAAATAAAAAAAGGTGCAGTTTGAGTGGATTTCATTAATAACAACTTTTTGCTTTTTCCCACACATCCACCATACAATTCAGTTAACTAGTCTCTTTCAGTCTCTACTGATGTTCTTTTCCTAGCTAATATGTTGTGTGGAACCTTAATGAAAGTATTTTAAAATATAAATAAATAAAGCACAAATATTTTCCTTTGTTCAAGTAACATCTTACAAAAAGATAACGTATTATTAAGACATTTGGATTTAAAATGAGTATAGTTACCTTCAAACAGAAAATTGCTAAGATGAACCTTTTTTTTAAATCTGTTTGTTAGTTTTACTTAAGTTATCTGTTTGCTTTCAGCAGCAAACATATATTTGCCCTGATTATCAGTCCTTGAATGCAGTTTGTTATTAGAGTTCATTCAGTGACATATTCATGAACTGTTTCAGTGGAGAATGTTGAGATTTATTAATTCTTAAAGTTGTAGCTGACAGATAAGTTTTGTGATGTGGTTTAAGATGTGTGATAGTTTTAATAGTTTGTATTTAAAATTGTGGTGCATATACACAGGTAATTTTCAGTATATGTGATGACAGTAGGAAAAATAAATTTTATTATTTATCATCTCATAGTTTTTCATTTATTGCAATTATATTGAAATTAATACAGTCCATTTGACCACTCCATGTAATATCCATAGTTGCATAAGTGTAAACATTTTTTGTTCCTATTTAATGATTAGTTAGAGATATTTCATATTACTTGATTAAACTATGCGTGAAAGATTGAGATGTTTGGATTGTAGTTATTAAATTATATTTTAGTAAAATTAGCAGTTTTAGCTTTTTATTATAAAAATTTAGAAGTAGTGTGACTATTGCTCTCCTTTGTGTGTTACAAATGATTCAGTATTTGATTTATCACAAGAAGAATTAACAAGTTTGTTAATTGTTTCCATTCAGAAATAGAAAGAATAATTTTGTTTGAATATGAAAGTTTATCTCTGAGCACACAAACAAATTTTTAAGGGACTAATATCCAATTGTATTGAATATTTATGATAATTTTTATGTGCCAAGTGAGTTGTGGACATTAGTTTGCATTTTTAAATCATTTGCATAATAAAATTTAAATTGTGTTATTGCAGAACAAAAGTGCATGTAGATATTGTTTCTGGAATAAGAGGTACAATATTTACTATATTGTTTCTACTTCATAGTTTTGACTATTTTTGTGGATTAAGAATGACTAATAATTATCTGAAACAATTAATTTGTAAATTTCAAAACTATGGCAATTGTGACACTTTCTATTCTATGTTCTTGAAGTGATTGCTAAAATCAGTCAATTTGAATTACAAGTACAATTTGGATGGAAATAACCTTAACAGTGTTGTGAAAGGGATGTTTGGGTAGTGATTGTTCAGTCTTAAGCCATCCAAACAGTGTGCTGTTGCTCGTGGTAGGCCAAATAGGAGTTTAGGTTGTATCTGACTTCTATAATTTCATTGTACAAGTCACTGGTTAGACCATATTTGGAGTATAAGTGTTTAGTCTTGGACTCTTTTTTTTCCTTAGGAAGGACATTGAATTTTTGGAAAGAGTTCAGTGGACAGCTACTGGAATGGTGTCTAGGATTGAGGGGTTGTCATATAAGGAGAGGTTAAGATTTCTGAAATCGTTTTCTCTTGAAAAAAAGAATTAGAGAGGATCTGACTGAGATGTTTAAGATTGTAAAGGGATTTGATAGTGTTGATGCATCATATTTTTTCACTTAATGGTGAAAATTTTAGGACTAAGTGACACAAATCTAAATTTTGATAGGATAGGAGATAATCAGGTAAAACAGTATTTTCTATTAGGATGGTTGGTCTTTGGAACAGGTTGCCTTTAGATGTTGTGGAGGCAGTAAATTTAAGTAAGTTTAAAAGGAAGCTTGATAACTAAATGATTGATAAGGGTTGCCTTTGATGGTTTTATATTATTATTTTGTATTTAATAGTTTTAGTTTCGAGATTGTCCCTAAGAATTATGTTAAAACTTGCACCATCACTTTGTTAAGCTTCTTTGAGGTTTTAGAATAAATCTAGTCAGGGCTGAAATTAATATTATGTATTAATATCTATTTTTCTTTCTCTGCTTCTGCATGTAATTAGGTTTCAAAGCCAAAATTCTAGTATAATGAAAAATAATTTTGTTTCACATAACTTGTTCCAATATTGCTTTATTATAGTCACATTGAACTAAGATAATTATTTAGAGAATTATGTTTATCATTATTAAGTTATGTGTACATCATGCTGTAACATTGTTGTACATGATGAAAATGAAAAAAATATTCTGAATTTTAAATTTTAACTTTTTTATATAGTACCATTAAAAATAATATAAAAGTCAAATAAATAATTTATTTCCATAAAATATGTACCTGTTATGGGTAGGATGAACTTCAGTCTCGAGGACATGGGGCTTTGATGCCTTTAGCAGAAGGTACAGCAGGAGAACAAGGCAGTACCAGTTCAGGAGGTGGAGATGGAAATGGAGATGAATCAGGTGAGGCACAAGATGAGGAATCATCTTCGTCCAATGCATTGGTAACTATGGAAACTGAACTGGAAAACTTCAGACAAGAGTGGAGAAGAGAGCTAGAAGAATCACCCCAATTTGATGCTTCAGTGGGAGCTACCAGGGGGAATACTGCAGAACTTAGTGAAAGGCACAAAGATGATATTGCAGAAGAAAAGGTGAGCACATTGATAATTTGTGTATAGCAACTTGTTTTATATGTTTTTGTGCTTAACCCTTTCACAACAGGCTCGGTATAATATGTGCAAGTTAATCTACACATTTACCCGTTTTGACACAGCATGTGTTCTTTACAAAATTTAGTAGACTTATTTCATTGAAATCATGGATTGAAAGACTGTTGTGGCATTTTCAAATAATTAAAGTGGCAGGAAAGACTACTTGGGGACATTCTAAGATGTTGATTGGTTATTCATTAAATAGTAGTTAAATTTTGAATGCAACTCAACAAATGTAGTGACATGGTTTTTGAATTCTGTGAAAGGATTAAACAACTTTTAATACTTGTTTATTATGGGTGTTTTATTTTGTGCAAACAACAAAATAAAATTTTTTAGCATGACTTCATTAAAGAAAATAAATTTAATTTCAATTTAAGCTATGAAGTTTATACATATGTGTCTGTTCCTTTGACAAGAGAACCGAGTTGATTGGTTTAATATATTTTATTTTCACACATTCTACATGAAAGACAGCATTTACACATACAATTTAAAATCAGAATTGGTATTTAATAAACTTTTAATTATATATATTTGTGCATCAATGCTTTAGATATGTCAGATTTTTAACTGGTGCATTGTCAATGGAAACTGAAAAAATTATTATTAGTTTAGTAAATGATTCTAACACTGGTTTGTGGTAAATTGATGCAAAGATTATTTTGGTGTGGAATTTCTTTCAGCATAAGGTCTGTTTACATATTGTTTTATTCAGACATGGTATCTTATGTCCACTCTCACAACAAATCCTCTTAACTTGTGCTGCCCTTTTTATACTAACAGTTTTGCTTGCCACAAGTCTTGATACTCCCACCTACCCTCATATTTTCACATGAGGCAATGTGATAGCATGTTTTCACATGACAGCATGCAACAACCCACCACCATTAGGAGTGGAACACAACTCCCACTACAGCTAACTCCCTCCAAGCTGCTTAGCCCCAAATCACTTCTCAGTTTGCACTTGTTTTGAAATTTTAGTTTGTACATGGTAGCATTACATGTTTGTTAATAAGTATGTGGTTTTCTGGAGTTATCTGTTTGGTCTTTTTGCTTTCTACTCTTTGTTGAAATACATTTGGATTTTCATGGTACTGCTGTTGTGACTGCTATACCTACTACAGTTATCTTACTAAAAATAAATAAAAAATATAGCTTTGGGTTCACAATAGTCGTAAGGAAATCTCATAACCTGGGTTTTCCAGAATTTGCTACCTTTGTGCATGCTTCTTATACACCTACAGATTTTCTTTGCATTCTTTATTCATGGGTACCTGAACATGAGGATGTGGATTTTAATTGCCTTTTTCCTCCATTTCCTGTGCAACATTGTTGTGTTTAGTTCCATTGGCAGCACAAAGGTATTCTCTTTTCTCATAGTTAATAAACCAGCTATGTTATGTTTTACATTAGTCTTCTTTTCTCCTTCTGAATAAGACACCTTTGGGACAATATCATATTCTCTCTCCTTGCCACATGTTTGGTGTTCATGCCAATAGGTTTGATAACCAATTATGTTCAGGGGCCAGTGTGCCTTGACATGGGACAGAATGAAAAAAGTGGTTGGAAAAACATAGCTGTAGCATTAGGATTAAAACCACAGAGAAGCACAACAGAATCTAACTATTGAGAATCCAAGAAATGAAACAAAAGGTCAATGGAAAGCCACAGTAATGTTTCTCCATCCATTTTTTTTATCCTGTATCCATATCATGTTATCCTCCCTCTCCACTTTTTTGTTTTCCTGTATCCATATCATGTTGTTGTCCCTTTTTCTTTCCCTTTCTTCATTAACTTTTTGTCTTAACCTCTTCTCATCCACTTTTTTCCTCATTTTTACCAGTATCTACAACATTGAACTTTGAGGTTAACTGCTGGTATGCTTGTCAAAGTATTTAGCCCTCTGGCTGTCCTGATGACTGTGTGGGGAACATGTCTAATATGGACTGGGCTTTTGTGCTGTGCCATTGTTTGGGATTTTATCACAGACCTTTGAGTTCTTACTGTAGGGTTCATTCTTCAAGTTCCTCTCCTCACTGTTTTTTCATCTCATATCCTTCTGTCTCTCCTTGGAATCCCCTTTCCATTCAGCTCTTTCTGAGACAGTGTTAGATCTTCTTCACTTGGGTACTATCGAATAAATGGATCCTTTACAGTCTGGTTTCAATTCAAGTTTGTTTATAGCCCCCATAAATATCAGGGATTAGAACCCATTTATTGATTCACCATGGATTCATACATATCTCTTTAATAGGCTTTCACTCTTGGTCTTTGTTAAACTTCGTTGGTTGTCTCTGATGTTTCCCACCTTTCTAGCATCCTGGTATTTTATTAGTTTTGTATGTTGTGATCATGTTTTATTTCTGGTCTTTGTTAGACAAAGTTGGTTGTCTTTAATGTTTATCACCACATTCCCACCTCCTTACCATCCTGGTATTTTCTTTGTTTTGTTATTTGGGGTTGTGTCTACCAATTCTGGGCTCTTCAGGCTGGCTTTGACTTCCTGTGTTTTTTGTTGGGTGGTCAAGGCCTTTGCCCATCTTCTCCATTCTAGTTGCCTTTGTTTCTACCATTAAATGGATAACAAGCTTTTTTTTGGCTTTTTCATATTTCATCTCTTCCATTCACTCTCAGCTTCTTTGAGAGACTGAATGGGCTGGTTAGCTTGCCTAGGTGGAGAACTTCATCTTGTCCTCCTACTTTACACTTTATGCATTTCAGGGATTTTTCTATTTCTGTTACAGCCTTCACTTGTAATCTGCGGAGATTCTGATTTTGACCATTTTCTCCTCTCTTTCTGTAACTGCATGAGAAGTACACTTTCTTTTGAGATGTGAGCTTCTTTGGAGGTCTTCAATCCTCTTTGTCAAGCTTACATGCAACCTCTTCATTGGGCTTTATAAGATTTCTCAGATTTCATTTCCATCTCCTTCTTTCCTGTCATGTAGATTTTGCCTGCTAGTGGAACAGAGACAACACCAGTGGATTTTCCTTTTGTTCCTCCAGGTGTAAAGAGGCATCTCTTTCTAAGTTTGGTGTATATCTGGACATACAGGAGATTCTGGGTTGTCAATCAGTCACTGAGACATTTCTGCATATCAATCTCTTGGAAACTATTTGGTGTCCATTGGCTTTGGTTCACTTCCATTTTTCTGGGACCTTCTTGGCTATGGTCCCTTCAACTGTTGTCTCGTACATCACTCGGTATGGAGGCACTCACTCAAGGTTTCTTTATTCCACATGTTGAACCTTGTGCTTTGGACCCATGGCCATTACAATAGAATGTTTGCATGTCATATATCAGGTGTTCTAAACCTTACTGTGGACTGTTTATCATGCCTAGACAAGTTGCTTCCCGTGGTGTGGTACCTCAATTCACAAGTGTTGAACTGCCTGTGTTCCTGGTAGATCACCTCAGAAATGGGTACTTTTACCACACCCCTGAATTCTACACATTTCTTTTTACCCTTACAGGTTGGGTTCACCTGGCTTATTCTTCCCCGTCTCCTCTTCATGATAGTCATCTATTCCATGTTTTCTCTCCTCCAATTCATCACCTTGCCATATTTCTGGCTGTCCAATTTTGTCATATAGTAAAGGATATAGACTGTATCAGTATGTTGGCCACTGCTCATACATTTCTTTAACATTTTCTTCATTGTATGGTTGTTTTCTGTTGCCTGATGAGGTACATTCTTTTCTTAAACCTTCAATACAAACATTCAGGTCAATAATGCCCAATGTAAAAATGGGGTGTTCTCTAAGACTGCTTGTAGGTTTTTCATTGTGGTGTTTTGTATCATAAGTATGTTCACTCCAAAATATAAACTGATAGAAGTTTCCTGCTGTTACAGCAGTAAGTCTATGAATTTACAATGCCAAAATCAAGGGTTTGATTCCTCTTGATCAAGTCAGCGGATAGCTCGAAGACACATACTCATAGAATAAAATGAGTTAAGCAGAAGGGAACTGCTGTTTATCCCAGCTACTCCTTCATTTGACTGAATCACGAAGGGTTTTTTCAAAAATAAGGTGTTATGGCCACCCATTGCACTGTTTCCAGTGGTGTGTTCCTCCAGACTCTCCATTGCATTATTTCCCCCTTTTTCTGGTGGAGTATAAGAGTTCCAAGTATTACCAGCTCTCAGCCACTGGGATGGTGGACTGTGAAGGTTTCCTCTGAGTTTTCCACTCTTTTGAGAATAGGGCAGTGGTTTTCTGCTGGTTTAGGTGTTGTATAGTTACTATACCTGATATACTAAAGCAGATGCTACCTGGTTGTGAACTGGATTATTTTGCCCAAATCTGTTTGGGTACACTTCTTTCAAATGTTGTCTGGATGTCAGTTCCTGGGTTCACTGATGTTGGTTGGAGCTGGACCAGCCACACAAGTTATCACATGTGAGTTTCCCAGGTATTTTACTACCATAGCCTAGACAATTCATTCCTAATGCTGCCTGGTCCTGGACTTGACTTGAACCACCACACTGTTGTTGGTTTTAGGGAGATACTGGTACTGGTTGTGTTAAGTGGTGGTCTGGCACACATAAGGATGTGGATCCTTGGAATGGAAGATTTTCTTCTCTTTAAATTTCCACATTTGAGATAAACAATAAAGGAACTTTTTCCTACCATGCATCAGATTTTTTTTTTTTTTTTTTGTATCTTGGATCTAGGTATTGGTTGAGGTTTAATTCCCCCATGTGACATCCCCTAACCACTCTACATTAAAGGTCTCTTCATTTAATTTTTGTGGTTTCTCCTGTGTTTATGAATAATTTGCACATGTAAAGACTATACTTGGCTTAGAAAAGAAATGGTGTAGTCTCTCATGTTTGGATCTTGCATGCATGGACTTCTTTTGTGTTATTTTAGAATGGGATTCATTTAGGTAATGTTACATCATTTTCTCCACCTTCTTCAAACATACAGCATGCATACTTTTAAGTTTACCAGATTGAATATAGGTTCATGGTAAATGAAAGAAACATATGATCACATAATGAAATTTAAAAAGAAATAGTTTTAGGCTTATTGGCCATGACAAAAAATCCAACAAAGAATGAAAATTAATAAGCTACTAATTAATTAGTTTAAATTCTATATTCAGACAGGTAAACTGCTTCCATACTCAGGGAAGTCCCAAGAAGCACCCAGAATTAGTTCCTTGATCTTGTTAGGGAGGTTGTGCTTTAAACTGTATGAGGTGTGATTATATCCAGTTATTCAAAGGATTTCCTTGAATATGGCAGCAGACTAGTAGTTAAAGTGTAGAATCTAAAGAAATGGTAGTTTATTCATAATTAGACATGGGTCATCAAACATCAGAGTAGCTGTAAGTATGAAAATTATTCAATGTCCAATAAATACATCATTTAAAATACATAGTTACAGATATTGTGTTCAGTACAGAATACAAAAGTAAATTATGAATACTTTGTTACTTTGTTTTTATAAACTGACCAATCATAACTGATTAAATAGTATAAACTGATAGAAAATGCATATGCAGGTGTAGTCGTATCAGCTGATTTTTTTTATATATATATATATATATTTTATTTTTTTAAAGTTACATTAGCCCCTAAGAAGATAAAATAGTGAAAAAGTATTGTATGAAACTTTATTAAAAGTATACCATTATAGGGAACAATTATTTAAAATATCAGTAAAGAATTTTTATGAATATTTATGATAAAGTAAAATCACTGATTGGTGTGTTTTGTGAAATAGTTTATTGTAAAATGGGATAAACAATTGTTTTTCACTTAAGTTGTCAGTTTAATTCATTGTTTTCCACTCAGATTATTAGGTTATTTCTTTCTTTTTTTTTAGTTTTTCAAAATGTTATTTCTGTGTTGTGAAGCTTATATAGAGTTCTGATCTGTTTTAAATCTGTCTAGATTTTACATCAGATGTTTTTTCTTCTTTAAGGCTAGAAGGTATTTTTTACAAGGGATTAATTCTGAGCAGTCAGGAAGACTTTATGAAGGTATGTTATGTTATTGCAGCAACTTGACCTATTAATAAACATTTATAGCACAGATAAGCCATTAGTTAATTACCAACAAGGCTTAATTGTTAGGGTACTCAACTTTCAAGCTGTAGAATCAAACAAGCTCTCTCTTGTAATATGAGAATCGTTGTAACATTCAGTCCCATTGTTCATTAATAAAGAACTGATGGTGGACATTGTTGAATAGCTGCTTTTCCTCTTGTGTATCACTTTAAAATTAGAGATGGCTAAGTAGCTTGTTGCACAATTTGACACACAATTTCATACAGGTATTGAGATCTCATTGTGCATGAATAGCTAAGTGATAATGCAAAAAATAAGATGGTTAAATAATTTTTTTTTGTAATTGTTATAATCCAAACATGCAGTGTTTCCCTCACAATGATCATTAGTTGTCTTTGGTATAAGAGCTAGTAAGATGAAAAAATTAGGGTGCAGTGTGAATAAATTGTTGTTAGACTCTCAAACCAATGAAATTTTTATAAACAAAATGTGCTTGTTTTTGTTTCACAAAATACCTTCATCTTATTTTGGTATTTAACACTACACTTTGTTGGTTTTTTTTTTGTCTTTTATTATTGGTTCAGTTTAATTTTTTCAAAATCAGCCATCATAGTGGACTCGTGTATTTTTTTATTTGTTTATTAATAATTCTGCACCTCATTTTGATTCCATAAAATTAAGTATTTTCTGAAATATGTTTTGTTATAGAACATCATCAGATTTTGGTATAAATACACAGAACACTGATGTGATTTAAAACTTAGAATTGCATTGCATTAATATAATAAAAGTTTGAACTGTCATGCTAAAGTAAAAACAAAAAAATGCAGGTGTAATGTTAATATTGCACAAAATTAGTGAATTATTTCAGATTTTATCACTAGATGTAATAGAAAACATGAAATATTTTAAGGGATGACCTTAAAAGTTTTTTTTTTGTTTTTTTTTAAAGCCACCATGATGTTAATCATTGGGTTGAAGACGTGTTTTCTTGATGACAAATGAAAAATATTTAATATTATCTTACCCTGTAATTGTAGTGGATTTTTACTATGGTTTCACAAGTCATATTTTTCAATAAGTATGATTATTTTAAAATTGGGTTTCTATTTTTGACACTATAAAATATTATTCAAGTCAAAAAATTAAAAGGTAACTAATAGGTTTTTTTCCAAGTGTTATAATATTTGCAAAAAAAAGATAAGTACATGAGGAAGACCAATTTCAGGACAGTGTGGATAGGTGGACTGAATTGCTCTTAACTTTCCATTGCATGATCAAAGTAGATGGTTATTATAAAGTCAAAGTATTAGGAACAGCATGCAGGACTAACTTTATGACATATGAATTATGGAATTTATACAAAATTAAAGGCATTATATCAATTGTTAAATATTGCCACCATTATTTAAATTATTCCAAGCAGTCAGACAAAGTTGTAGTTTCTGACACACATGATGTTTCATTTTAAATTGCTTGAGCCTCTGTTAGTTGAATAATATTTGTCAGGTTAAAGTGAAAGACTCGTGTTTTTTAGCAGTTAACAGGAACAAGTGTGTAAACTGTCTCTTGAGGACTTTACCAGTCTGCTTACAGTTACAATTGAGAATTGCTCAGATGTTGTGGGATGCATTTTGCATCCAGAGAGTTGGCTCAGTACTGCACCAGATTTAGTGGTAAAATTTCACCATTATTTATTGTTTCAAACTTAATGTATTCTTATGCTTTTCTCTATGATTGACAGAATAACACTCACGTGTTCCATAATATGCTAATTTTTCATGCTACAGTGTATGATTCATTATTACAGTAATATAAATGAGATTATTAAAAGAATTAGTAAATAAATTTTGGTTTAAATTAACCATAAACTAACACAGTCCTATTCTGTTATTTAGTCTACCTGTTTGTGAACTTGTATGTATATAAGATCAGTATTAATAATGTTTTAAAAAGGTTATTGATATATGTATACATGAACACACAAGTTATTTAAAAATACATTACTTTCTAGTTAGCTATGTTGGAAATTCTATCTTATCTCCAATACAGCTTTTAAAACAATTTTCATTTACTCCCATATTCTTTGTTTTAGCAGTACTTCCAATATAATTCTGAATACGTGCATTGTACATTTAGATCTTTATTTCATTTTATATTTAAAAAAACGTTTTATGTATCTTTTTTCTAATTTCAAAAAAATTAGAGATTTGGCACCATTGACTTTCTAAAGTGGCTTTTATTATCTCTTTCAGTTTCATAATGTTGAAAATGTAGGTGTAATAGTATCATTAAGCCTGAATACTTTAAAGCATTCTCATTCTTTTTCATAGAATGCATACAAGTTTTTGGAATGTATTTAGAATTATGCTTCCTTGTTTTCACTTTACAGGATCTTTAATAGTTTTGTTACAATTGGAATAAACTTCTCACAATTTTTCAGCTATATCATTCTACAGACGAGCTGTTCAGCTTGTTCCAGACATTGAATTTAAGATGTTTGATAATTCTGGAAAGATGCAACCTGGTAAGATTTTTGTGTTTTGAAAGTGCTCTGACCATTCTTTTGCTTAATTAATTGAATGTGTATGAGATTAGTTCATTACTGTATGAGTAATGTTGATAATAATTCCATATTTTGTGTATTTTCACAAAATGTGGTAAGTTTTTAGTCAACCCTAAAGTCTGTGTTACTATTATATGTTTGTACTGAAGATATTCCCATGAAATGTTGAAGTCTGTTTCACAAGTCAGTGATGTTCATGGGAAGAATAAAAATATGTTTGTTCATTGTACGATTTAGAAGTTACTTTTGCATAACCTCTGCAACCTTCCGAATATATATCTAGTTTTTTTCAGTATTCATTTATTTTATATTTGTTATTTTCTTTATAACACATACTCTTACAAAACTAGCAGTGTAGGGCAAGATTATAAGATTAAACGTTGATAACTCTGCCATTAAATGCACAATACTACATTAAATGGCACTCTATAAGGTTGAGACATGGACACTTTGATGGCTGCTCTTGCATTATGCACTAGTGTTTTGTATTGACCAGTTTTCAGTTTTAAAACCATATCATACTCCTTAAAAGATCTGTAAATTTGTGAAAACAATTTTTGCTGTATCTGATGATTTATATCAATTGGAAGAGGTTTATTACTATTACTCAATACAGATTTTAAAATAATTTGAATATTTCAGTTATGTTTATTGTTATTTTATGCATGTAAGAGGTTTGTTTCCAAAACTTGTATCCCCTCACACTACAGCTATTACTCAACTGCTAGGAATTCCTTCCTTTGCCCATCTAAACATCAGTCTGAAATTTTTACTCTTGTTCCACTCATTTATTTCCCACTTAATTTCCCATGACTATATTTGTTATGTGACACTCTTCATTTATATGTCAGTGCACCTTCTATCTTGTAACTGTGTATAAGTACCTCACACAGGCAATATGATAATTTTTTCTTGAGAAAGCATTGACAAATAGTTTTTTTCTGTGCTGAGACTGTTATAAATCCTTTGAGCATTGTTTATGTTACCTAGTTGATTTTATTAAAAATCAACTTTCTTTTTGGCAAGATGATACATGGCATGATTTTCCAGATTATTATTTCTGGAAGAGAGGAAAATCAGGTATCTCCTATCCCACCTCTAACATCTAGTGTTTCTCAACAACTGGGGGAGGAAAGAGATTCACTCTCAATTGGAACTGTCAGTGACCTTATATGTAATGAGATGGAGACATATTTTCAATCAAGTAGAGTTTCTCTAGGGCCTCTGAGACTGCATTTGAGAGTGATCATGGACATTATGTAGATAATTTATATTCACTTTTTTCCTGCACCTTCCCTTATTCTGTTGGCTACTCAGGAAATCACTTTGGAGTCACCCACTTCAGGTTCCTTTTCTTTATTTGGCCCATTGATTGTGTAATATTTTGGGTACTTTCTCCAGTTGTTTTTTGAGTCTCCATTTTCCTTGATGGCTGAAAGGTCTGGGAGTGAACACTCAGTTTTCTCTCCATCCATTAATATTGCAGTTAATGTGGTGAGGTTTACTGCTTAATTACATGAAAGGACAGCAATGCTTTGTTTTCCACAAGTTTCAGAACTATGTGATTTAACATACTACCACCAAATGGATGCATATTCAGACTGTCAAAGAATATACCTGCTTCTGGAATTTTGAGCCCTTAGAACAGGATCTGTAGTCAACCTGAATAAATCACAATTTTCTAGGGTTTATCCCACTTTGTATTCAGTGTTAATTTGTCTATTATCGCTCCAACCTTTTTGGTTCCTCCACAAGGGTGCTAAACTTCTATTGGTACATCCACAATGTATGGAGATGCATTTTGTATGGATAATACCCTCACTGGCCCCTCCACTTTATCAATGTGAGATTCTAGCTGTAGTGTGAAAAGAGGTAAGTATTTTTTGAAAGTTGATATTTTCTTAAATTGAAAATGTATTTCCAATAATACTTACTAACTACCAAAATTTGTTTCTTTTCTCAAAGGCACAGCAGTGTTTGACAAGTTATTGAAAAACAAAGTAGTGTTTACATTGTATGAGGGGTATACCTAAGTTTTGACAGAAGAGGCTTAAGTGAATGTTGAGGAGCTCTTATTTTTCACCTCAAAATTTTCATCAATATTGAAAGTTTAAGAAAGCTTTTTTTTGGCATATTTTAACATCCAGCATTTGGTATGTTTCACTTGAGTAATTAATTGGAATTCATTATGTGCAAAGATGTGACATCATTTGTGAATGTGATTAATGTTAACTTATGCAGAATAACTGCAGTAATTTGAGATCCACTCAAAAAATATATGTATATTAATGCAGTCCAAATATCCTTTTCACCAGTGTGAGACTTGGGAATCATGACCCTGTAATTCCAACCCTGAGCAGTGGGACCTTTTCTTACCTGATTCTCCATTTAAACATAAAGAACAACACCTTATTTATTTCCTAGAAACCTTTTACCAATCATAGTTTAAAAAAAAAAAAAAAAGGAATTTCAGCTAATGTTTTCTTCCAACCTCTTTTCATGGTAATTTACTGTTTCTTAAGTTTTTATATCCAAGTCCTTTATTCTCATTTCTTTAAGCCAATAATTTAGTACCTGTAAAAAGTAGTTTTATTTATTTTATTTTCTCAGTTCATATGATCTTTTACTTTCTTATTCTTTGATGTTTTTGTTAATTTTCTTCATTAATTGTGATTTGCAGAATTGGACCGTATAACCAGTTATCTTTGAGTAACAATTACATTGATTAGTGTGACATAAACCAATTAATTAATTGTCTTAAAAGTGATCATTTAATCAAAGTTAAGGTTTTAAATTACTTCAGTTATCCAAGTAATTAAAATGTTACTGCCATAATTATTCACCCTGTCTTTTTATTTTATGGCAAAGCTACCTGTTAATGACAGTAATTTTGAACTCCTTAAAATTGATCAGTTAATCTATTATGGCTTCTCCATTGGTTTAAAAAGCAAAATTAAGAAAATATGATTTTCAACAAGTTTTTGCAAAATAAAATGGTGACAAGCAAATGCAACTATACAATCATGATCATAAATATTCATTTAAAAGCTCAAAATGTTAATTTTATCATCCAAAAATTTTATTTTATCTGTGGTATCGAAATATGTTGGATTACTATTCATGCAATTGCTTATATCTGTGAAAATTTTAAATGTAAAATTACAGTACTGGTTTAGAAATGGTGAATACAGATGGGTACTGTAGCTTACAATCAAAATTTAAACCACTGATCATTTGAAACTCATCAAATTCTCTCCCCTAGGATATGATGCTGAATTTCATTTAAACTGACACATGGAAAACTGTCAAAATAATTCATTTTAAAAAAATATATCAACCATAAATCTGTCTTTGGATAAATACTGCAGGATTGAAATTTTTGGCCAGTATAGAAAGTATTGATACAAATTATACACTGGCATGCACAAGAAGCTGCATTGATTTCTGTGACAAGAACAATGAATTTTCTGACCATAATAAATATGATTTTGCCAATAATCTTGCACTTAAAAATACACAATAATAAGTTCACAAAAGAAATCTAAATGGTTGAGTCATTCATTTGTGTCAGCAGGCAGTTTTTAAGCACACCAGTACAAAATGTAATAAAGTAATTAAATGAATAGTCTTAGTTTTTATTCAGCCTTTGAAAATAATACTAACTTCCAGTCTGTTAGTTCAGACTTCCTGTGTTTTTTTTCTCTATAAAAAAATCTCTGGTTTATTAATGAAAGAAAAAAGTGTTTGATTTAAAAACTTCATTAATAATAAAATAAATAAACTATTGTTCTGGTAATTGTATTAATATTTTTGGGAAATAAGTTGGTTTCCTTGGATTTTATTTTAAAAAATCATTAGTTTATGTAAGTATGTTTATAGTAATGTTATTCTGGGTAAGTTTAGACTGCTGTGTGTAATTTTATTTTAATTCTTTGTCAATAGGTTATTTTTGACTAATTTAAAAATGTTTCTTTTACTCTCCTTCCAGGTAATGGAAGTGATTCTTCTGATGACAGGTAAAGGGTAAAATTTTTAATGGTCACAACTCTGAGAAGTTACATAGCATTGTAGTAATTCTGAAATATTATGTTTAAGTGAAACTAAACCAGTATTTGTACACTGTGCAATAAAATGCTTGGCTTATTCAAAGCATAAGAGAAATGTTGTTTTCATGAAAATAAATATTCATTTCTCCAATAGCTCTAAGGTTATTAATTTGTTAAATAATTCCTTAAAAATTTTCAATAATAGCTTTAAAAAACTAAGGTTTGAAAACATATTCTGTTTCTGGTTTTTTTTTAATGTTAGTTTCTGAATATGCTGTCCATCTTAGTCACAAAGTGATCTGATATTGTAATGTGAGAGTAGGTTAAGTTATTGAAAAATACATCATTAAACAAAATGTAGAAAAAATTTCTCTGATGTTATCCCAGTTTTCTCTTCAATTTGTGTTAAATTAGTATCAGGTCGACTACAATAATACACAAGTTACAACTTTTTTTTTTACCCCTACCACCTCATCATCAGTAATTATGTATATGATAGATGCAGACAAAACTTGACTCTCATTTAAATTTAACTGGACATAAGGTATATTTACATGTTTTTACTGAAACTAAATTTCAGTTTGTTTTTTTGCCAGTGCTGTAGAAGAAGAAGCAGATGATGTTTCTGATTTGGTGACAAAATTTAATAATCTGTCAGCTCATTCTGGTTGTACCTTGATTTGCCAACCTGATATCGATCAAAAGGTAGATTAACTTCTCTCTTGATGAAATTTTTGAGAAACTTAACATGTACTTTTTAGTTTTTTTGGAGTTATTGTGTGATTGATTTCCAGTTGTTTTTTTTGCAATGTAGTTTTTCTGCATCTTACTTTATTGTATTAAATACAGTTAGCAGATAAATTTCTGTGGTTTTTAATAAATTGTGAGCATTTGTAAACTTTTTATATATACATGATATTCCATGTAAATGGTTATGCTGTTCTATAACTGGTAATAAAGGTGATCATCAACTTTGATGTTAGTTAGTATTTACTCAGGGTCCCCAACATATTCCCCTAGGTATGGATTTCTGTACATGGTGAGGGAATCTCCCAGAGAAAGTTCTGTTCATTCACTTTACCTCCTCTTGGATCTAAACATCCACTCACATGTTTGCCGTGCATAGCAACCTGTGAAGGGCAGAAGAGGATTCTGGTGGTTGAGGGATCCAACCCTAACACACCACTTTGCCCTTGAATTCTTGTAGACGGGTAGCCTTGAGGTGACCCCCAGGGTCAGTCGACTGGTCCACTTGGGCTAGGGTCAACCAAGCACCAGTGTTTGTCATTTTCATTGAGCATTGTTGACATAGTGTCTGATGCTAGTATTTGGGTATAGGGCTCATGAAATCATGGTGTTGATACAATGTCCTTGTTTGCCATTGTAGTGCATCCTCTCTTAGGGCTTCAGGGTGAGTGGGGTCAGTGAGCACCAAAACATCCTTTCTTTATTATGGATCGCCCTAATCAAAATTTTTAAAAAATAGTGAAAAGACAAACCATTGGAAAATGACCGGCTCTTGAAAATTCTGAATGTCAGTCTTTAACCTCCTCAGTACCTGTACCTCATTTCTGATGTTACACTCTTTATCAGACAAATCTTCAGGGCAGATGTCTCCCTTTTTTATTCAGAAGGGACTAGAGGGGCTTGCTGGCTTTCCTAAGTTAGTTAAAAAGCTTTGTTCTGATAACATATTGATAGAAACATTTATTTCTAAATACAGTGAACTCCTCTTGCATTCAAAGGCCATTGGGGATATACCCATTGAGGTTACGCCACATGCTACTTTGAATTCATCACCTGGAGTTATCTTTGAGAGGGATTTGAAGAACATCCCCAAGTCAGAGATCTTCACTGGTTTCTCCTCTGAAGGAGTTTCTGCATTGAGGTGTATCTCCACTCACAAAGATGGAATTATGATGCTGACCAATGTTCTGATTTTAATATTTATGTCACCACAATCACTTGCCACCATCAAGGCAGGTTACTTAAATTGCTAGGCACAGCCATATATTCCAAGTCCTCTCAAATGTTTCCAGTGTAAGTGGTTCAGTCACTCAAAGACATCTTGTTATGGTTCCTTGATGTGTGCTTATGAGTGTGAAAAAGAACCTTATTGTGTTAACTGTAGTGGTTTTCACCCATCTTACTTCCATTTATGCTGTAGGTGGGTGGAAGAAAAAGAGGTACAGCATTTAAAAATTGTTCATAACATTTTTTATCCTGAGGCTCGAAAGTTACTGTGCACCACTTCATCTCGGATAGATGCTCCTGCATTTAGTTCTGCTGCTACAGTAGGAGTACTGACAGATCCCTCTGTGCCTCTGAAAGAATTGTTCTCAAACTGTGCAAAAAGTCTTTTGTCTTCCATGGTTAAGAAAGTTGTTGAATTAATGTCAACACCCATCTTTGTTCCTACCATTCCTTCCAGCAGACCTCCGTATCCACTTTCTTTGGTTCCAGGTTCAGGTGTTTCCTCGGATCCATCTTCTTTGGCCGAGATGCAGAATGATCAATTGTTCACGCCCGTAGTTGCTGGAATTTTCTTCCAACAAGAGAGACCTGCCCACTCGACCCAAGGCAGGGTTTGTGGAGGTTGATAGATCTCCTTCAAATAAAAATGAAAGATGTGATCAAAAACAGAAGGGCTTTCCACTCTTTCCACTTTCTTTGGTTCCAGGTTTGGGTGTTTCCTTGGATCCATCTTCTTCTCTGGCCGAGATGCAGAATGATCAATTGTTCACACCCGTAGTTACTGGAATTTTTTTCCAACAAGAGAGATCTGCCCACTCGACCCAGGGCAGGGTTGGTGGAGGTTGATAGATCTCCCTCAAATAAAAAAAAGAAGTGGTCAAAAACAGAAGGGCTTTCCCCCCAATTTGCCTAAAAATAAGTAAAAAAATATCACTTTGACACAGTGACACTGTGTCAAGATCATATCAAGTGCTGACTGATTCTTACCATCCTATGTGCCTTTCCTTACAAGACACATTTCTGAAACATGCTGATACAGTTACCTTTAAGCAGTTTTCTTTGTACAGAAATGATAGGTTGTGTGATGGAGGGGTGGCACTGCTGGTCAATTAGCATATGCCCACCCTGTCTTTGCTACTTAACACATTCTTGGAAGCAGTAGCCATCCATGTCTCCTTTGGTCGTACCATCAGTGGTTTTCTCTCTACCTGTCTCCTGAAAAATACCTGTGATGAATCAGACCTTGATGCTGTCATTAAACATTTACTATCTCCATTTTTAATCCAGGGGGTCTTTAATGGACATAATCCCATCTGGGAAGGTGCTGATGTTGATTGGAGTGGTGCTGTATGGAACATATGCTCTTAGATCACAACCTTTCATTCTTCCATATTGTTCTCATGCATCTGGTTAATTTTTACTGCTGTTGATCTCTCAATCTGCTCCCCTTCACTATTCTTCCATTTTTCATGGAGGGTTAATAGTAACCCACAGGGCAGTGATACTTTTCCTATCATTTTGAGAAAGAATGGCTGTGGTTGGTGCCACTTGATTTGCATGCCCAGGTAGAAGTGGGACAAAGCCAACTGGTCCTCTTTCACTGCTTTCATGGAATTTCATTCTGCTGTCATCTTTAAGCTATTGATAGATGACTGCATGGCAGCAGTGACTGACTGTATTATCCAGGCAGTTGTTCAGTGTATTCTTAAAACGTCGATACATTTTTTTATGGTAGCCTCGTCTATGGTGGAATCCTGCCTGCCACATGGCATGGAAGGCTTAAAAACAGGTCTGGGACACCTATGACAGTGATGCTGGTTGTGAATTTAATACAAAATTACTGTTGCATTTGGGCTCTATGTCAATAACTTCCACATCTTGTGTTAGTTGTTGAGCATAAGTTTATTGAGCAGCATCTGAAGACTGCCTTTTAAACATTTACTGAAGTGGATTTAACTTTTCTCTTTCTTAAACCATTTGCATGCACTTTTGCCACTAGCAGGTATTCACTCTTAATCTGAATTCCATGTCAGTGATGTTGTGCTTCCCATGATCCCTGAGGCAAAGTTCTTTAGACTTATCTTTGACTCTAAGCTGACCTTTATACTACATGTCAAGCAGCTACAAGTCAAGTGTACAAGAGCACTGAACATCCTCCATGTCCTCTTTTACACCACTTGGGGAGCAGATTGATATTTTATGCTAAAGATATATTGTGCTGTTATTCAATTGAAACTTGATTATTGATCACTGTTCTGTGGCTCTGCCAGGACCTCAATCCTAAAGATGCTGGATCCCATTCATGAACAAGGACTTTGGCTCTGCTCTGGGGCTTTCCTCACTTTCCCAGTTCAAAGCTAATACATAGTCTCATGAACCTTCTTTGCATCTCTGCTGTTTGCAACTGTCTTTATTATATGCTTTGAAACTTCATTCCTTACCACAGCATGTCACCTGGTGACTCTGTGGGCTCTGCCATTGTTTGTTGTGATTTGGTAGTTGTGCACAGAATCCCCTCTACAGTTACTATGTTCACTATTGAACTGTACACTATTTGTCTTGCCATGGATCACACAGAAGATAAACAGTACACAAAGTGTACTATGTATGCTGACTTGCTTAGCTCTCTACTGGCCCTGGAATTGCTTCATGTTAGTTCTTGCTGATACTCAAAACCAACTGGCCCATTTTGCTTTAATGTCTACTTCTATTCAGTTCTTTCTGGATACCACTCCATTTATATTTACAGGAATGAGTTCACTGATACCATAACTAAATCTGTCTCCTGGTGCTATCACTACTGTATCTGTTCTATATATGGATTATGGTCCTGTATTCAAGGTTTGGCTCGATGCCAGTTTGCAGTCGACTTGGAATGAGCAACATGACAACAAGCTTTTCCAGATAAAACCTTCTATTGGACTTTGGCCGTCTTGTTTTCATAAGGATTGGAAAGAAGAATTCTTAACTAGACTATACATTGGTCATAGTTTTTTAACTCATTGTTTTCTTTTATGTGGAACTGATACACCAATGTGTGGTTGTGCGACAACACTCAGGTCACTCTGATCTACATTTTACTGTCGTGCTGTT
Organism: Carcinoscorpius rotundicauda; assembly: GCA_011833715.1. Taxonomy (NCBI): domain Eukaryota; kingdom Metazoa; phylum Arthropoda; class Merostomata; order Xiphosura; family Limulidae; genus Carcinoscorpius; species Carcinoscorpius rotundicauda. Next base: position 50,529,584 of record CM022396.1, on the reverse strand, counting down.
ATTACGACTCTGAACTATGGCACCATTTTAGACATTTTGTCCATATGTTTACCACTGATGTTGGACAGTATCATTGGCAGTGGTGACACTGTCCACCTTACAAAGGCTTTTAGTTTTTTAAGGGCCATTGGCCTTTTTAACACTAAGTTTTTATTTGAAAATTGAACTTTGTTTTGTTTTAACATTATTCTTTTTTATGAATTTTAATAATTTTACTTTGATTTTTTTACTGGTTGCATTACACCATAAAATGCCAACCAAACCCAATACATTCTAACTCAGGCTTTGACAAATATTTTCAGATCTGAAAGCCAGATACTTCTAACGTAACTTCATTACTGTGTGAACTGTGAGAAGTAGGGTCTGTGTTGGTGCATCGATTATTGGGTGCCTCCATTATCCACATTCATCAGTTATCTGTTGTTGTTTTTTTTCCTCATGTTTTCTCAAAAAAAAAGTTGTGCTATCACCATTCTAAACAGTAATTTACGTGTTTTGGAAAAATTGTCACTTATAGATTAATTTGGGTTGCAAAAGTTCAGCTGTTGCATGGTGTCTGGTGTTCTCATGTGCAGGATCTAATATGTTCAGTTCATAAATCGGCTAATTTAAGTCTACCCTTGCTTTTTTCAGTTTCATTTTTTAGTTAAAGGCAGAAATGTAAAGTATTTATAGCTGGTTTAACTTTAATTGATTTGTGATTAAAATCATACTGTACAAAAACACATGAAACACACATTAGGATTTTTTAAAGATTTTACTCAACTTTAGTTGCTGTCTTTTATTCAGTGCTGTGAGATATGTGTCCTGTGACTACAGATGCATATTCAGTGCTGTAAGATAGGTACCCTGTAACCACATATTCAGGGTGTGTTGAGATGGTCCATTATCTGCTTCCCTACAGATAATTGGTATTTTCAGTCTGTTTTAACAAAGGCTTTTTCATAATAATTACGGAGCATAGATTTGAGCAAATTTTTAACTTAAATTTCACTTGCATTGATAGGGTGTGAATGCATTTCAGCATCTAAAGAGAAAAGGTTTCAAAATTTAGTAACTATTTACATCTATGTTAGTGATTTAATTCAACTAAAGCAATCAAAGGAAGAAGTATTATAAGACAAAAAGTGGAATTGGACTCATGTAATTCACAAAATCTGGAGAAATTAGGAGTGACCAACTGATTAAATTACACTTGGCTTTCATGGTTATGTTTGTGTTATCTGTGTATGTTTTTTAACTTTCACAGCCAGAGTGCTATACTAATAATCACATGATATCAACAACCACGTTTTGTTAGTATTGCCTGAACTAACTGCCTTTGGCCCTGTCTGAACCTAAACATGCACACTGATTGGTTGAATTGAGAAAAAGAAAAAAAACAGATTGTTGCAAAATTTGGAACTTGTGTAACTACAGTGTTAATATCTGAGAAAAAAAAAAACACAAAGAAATTCTGAATTTGCCAATAAAATCCTAGAAGCAACATTCAGTTTAGTACTGTAAAAATAGTTCTGGACTTTCAAGAGTCCAGAACTATTCTAGATTTAATTTCTATTAAGTACAACCTTAAGCATGAATAACAGTGGAGAAAATACTAAGTGCCACAAATATTTTGTAAGCAAGGTGATCTGATGCCAAGGATTTGCTGAGGTTTGTTATAACCAAAATTTATTATTATACTTTGATGTAAAAATTAACAATAGAAATTTAACACTAATATTGTGGTAGCTCTTTTTTATGTATTTGTTTTAAAAGAATTGATTCCAATTAAAAAGTTTATTTAAAATGTTTTCCTGCTCTGTTTTGTTTTGCAAATTAAGTTTTATTTTCTAAAATTCAAATTAATCATTTAGTTTCCTTTGTATTATCTTAATTTTTATTTTTTACCAACTCTGAAGCTTATTGCATCTTTTGAAGTTCATGTGAAAATAATGTGCTCTCAGGAGTTAAGGCTATTGAATAATTAATATTTTATCATAGCTTCCATGTAAGAAAACAGTGAGGATATCTTACTAATTTATTCAGCTTATGCTTAATTAACTTATTATGGCATAGCTTTGACAGTATCAACCTGACATATAAATACTATTCAGCTTTGGGAGTTTTTATGATCTTCTAGACATTAATTCTTAACTAATAAACATGCTCAAACCAGTTCTCTGAGCTACCTTGGGTGTACTGTAATACATCAGTAATATTGCAGTCATCTTCACTGAAACAGAATACATACATTTGAATGTTACCAGTTCACATGCAAGTGATAAGTAATCCACAATGTCTTTTAGGTATGAGAATGCAAAATGGTATGCATTAGCTCTTGGGTTATGTTTTGTAACTTGCAATATAATCTATGTATGAGTTGTTACTGTAAGCAAGTGCTTTTATTTGCTTGTATTATATCCACATCCAAAAGAAAAATTTATTCAACTCAAGATTACACAAAATAATATATGTAGTTATTACATAAAGTTTGTTTTTTTATTAATTTTAGAAGTATTTTGTTACTGTATCATTTAACAGTTGCAACAGTATGATACTATAACAGATTATGGCATTAAATTAATGCATTATAGGATTTCGGTGGTTGTTACTTGTAGGCCTAAGTGTGTCATAATTAGGCTAAATATTAAGTTGGGATATCAACTGTGTCTTTGCCACTTAAGGCAAATCTTTATATATAATTTGTAACTTGTATTTTACTAATCTTTGTAATGGTATCAGAATGGGAATAATGTATACTAAGTTCTTGGTTTAAAGGCTGTAGGATAAAAGTATTTTAAATTGTGTAAATAACTTAAATATTTTTAACAGTACAAGGCACAACATTATGATTATTTTCAGTATGGTCATCATATTCAAGAGTAAAAACATTTTATAAACAAAGACTATACTTGTACTCTCTGATAACCAAGTGCTAGAATACTAGCCTTGTTAGCCAGAGGCCTTGGATTCAAGTTTTAATGCTGGAGTTGTGTTTTGCTTAAAATATAATATTAAATGTTTTTTTTTGTCCAGAAAGATGACCTGATAATTAAAAAATTATAGAGGAAGCTTTGATCTATTTCCTTAATAGCTTAAAATGTGTTCTTAGATTCCAGTATTAATATACATTAATATGAGCTGTTATGGTACTTATAAGTAATGTATCTTGAGACGGCTGGAATGGGTATGAACCTGAAGATGACCTAAGAAGGTCAAAACATTGTTCTCTGCTTCATCAGTAAAAGTATTAACACCCATACCTGTAATCCTGAGTTGCACTTTTACTTCAAATGGGTTTCTTGTTGTCACAAACTGATGAGCAATGTGTTTCTACAGATCATGCGTTTTATAGAAGTGTAGTAATTTCATATACCATATTGGATGTCATTGTTTTGGGACTATTGTAGTAATAAAGCTGAATAAATATGCTCTGAATCTGGAAAAATATGCCAGAATGGATTATGAACTTAAGTTGAGAGAACATCATATGGATAATTCTCTATTGTTTGATTCATATATCATTACACAACATTAATTGCCACAGTAATGTGCATGAATTCTCTAGTTTTGAACAAATATTTTGCAGTAAGTTGAGTGTACATCAATTAAATTTTATTGTGAAAATAAATAAAGCATAAAATGTGACATAGAATTGGGTTTTAATTGGAAATACATGCAAAATTAAAATTGTTATTCACTGTTATGACTAGTTATTGTAATTAATGTTTTTATTAAATTGTTTTTGATGAACTCGTGTGGTTATACAATCATAGTTTAATTACAGTACTTAGATGGTGTATTTTTTCTATAATTTTCAGTATTCTCTGGGCAGTGTGTGAGATTGAAGTATTTTTATTTTGAATTATTTGAATCTCATATTTTTAACATGATTCACTCTGTTTTTCTCATTTTCTTAATGGTTAGAAACATATGTGATGACCTAAATTTAATTTCTAATCAGGTTTTCTTTTATTATTATTATTACTAGATATTGATTACTGAATAAACTGTATTCTACATTTAATCTGCTGTTATCTTCAGGGAAGCCCTGTGATGAATTGTTTTTTTGTGGTAGTGGTTAGAAGTCAGTCCTAGGTTTTCTTGAGAGAATGGCTTATGTGCTTTAACTTCCTCCAAGGTTTCCCACAGTAAGATTGAAACAACTATTTGAATAGCAGAGATGAAGGCCTTACAGTGATATGGAATGATATGAAGATGATGGGTTAAAAACCAAATTCAAGAAGAGGGAGAAGGAAGGTAAAAGAAGTCTGTTACATTCACGTAAATAATAAACTGTTGATCATCCTAGCACAAAGGTTGGCAAAACATGGATGTCTTTCTTGAAAATATTCATAAAGATAGTTCCAAGATGAATAAATATCACCTATGTCTCTCAGCATTACTCAGGTTCTAATCCTTCCACTGCTACCACAGAACACATTCTTTCAAGGACTTTTCTGAACATGAGAGCAGAACACCAGATGTAAAGTAAGGTATAGAAGTTTGTAATTAATACTTAGTAATAATAATTAGTGGCAATTTATCAATCAAGCTTAGGTGATCATTGAGTCTACTGACCATGACCATGGCTGATATCAGCATCACAAATTTACTGTGTCTAAGTTTGGTTAATTATGATAAGGTTGATGTTTTTTCATTAACATAAACTTAACTTTTTTATATGTATATCTTAGACTACTCATATATCTGCACTGCCAAGAGAAGTCTTCATGTACATATTGAGATGGTTGGTGTCAAGTGACTTTGATTTTCATTCATTAGAACAGGTCTCTATGGTAAGTTACTTTGTCTTGTTGAAACAGTTTTGATGTTTTGTGCATATTTTTGTAGTTTTATTTAGTTTCATATTTCTGTTGACTATTTTTTATCAGAAGTTGTTTTTCAGTTCAAAGTTTTAATGAAACAAGATGAAACAACTGCCTTTGGGCAAAATGACTCAGATTATCCTCTTAGAATTCTGAATTCCTTTTCACAGAAAGTTTTAATTTTAGTCTGGCAGGTATGTGCAACATTTAGTCAAAAAATTTTGGGTTTATATGAAGAAGCATGACATTTGGCACAGTTGTAGAACTTGGCCCAGAGAATATGTTTTAGAAATGGAACTGTTGTGAAAACGTCCTTTGTTAACTTTGGTACCCACAAATGAGATTTTCTGAAGGGTGGTCTTAAGAGCTACAACATTGTTCAGTATGTGGAGAATACCAGTTTCTCATGCTGTTTTGACTTACTAGCCTGTCCATACATCTGTATCACACGTGCTTCAGTAAATTGTGTTATTTTTAGTTGTGTAATAGTAATAGTTTGGAAAAGTCATTGCAATGATTAAAGGTATCTATATATTTGTAATGTATAATAACTTAGTTGTTAGATTTGAGAAAAAAGTTGGGCTAATAGAATTTCACTTACAACTATAACTTATTTCCACATCAGAAACAATAAAACAAAAACAAAAAACCTGGAAGTAAGTAGAAGTTAAAGGCATTGATTTTTATCACTATATATGTTAGACAATTCTAATAAATTGTTTCTGTTCTAAAGGTATTTTTAACTTGTGAAAACTCTTTAGTAACATCTTGAATATATTGAAGTCTGTTTGTAGCCTTTGTTTTAATTTCTAGACTTAAGTATATTTTCCACTGATGGTAGTATTAGAACTTCCTTTATAATGTAAAACTAGCCAAATTTGCTGAAATTGTATAACATTTAAAAATACTTAAGTAGTTGCTCTCTTACATTTCTTTTGTTTATTTTTTGGAACATTGGTCCTGTGAGACGAATTAGAAAAAATAATTTTTGATATTATATTTTTTGCATAACGAAATAGTTATACGTGAATAATGTATTGTCTTAAAAGAAATTATTTAAACTACAGTATAAAAATTACATTAATCAGTTAGTTTTTATGTTATTTAACAGATAACAGTTGTTTGAAAAGGAGGTTTTTTGCTGCTTTAGCATTTGTATCCAAATGCTTTTGAAACATATTGATAGTGTAAAGAAGAAATAAAACTTTTTTCTTACAATACACAATTAAAGGGGGGCATAAGCAGAGATTTAGGAATTAAACTTTTTTATATTGCTTATTTTATCTTTGGTTTTAATATTCTAGTTGGCATGAGTACATATAAAACAGTTATTTTGGGGTGAAGCCTCAGTTTAATATTATAGACTACTTTTTTAAAGATTTAATATTTCCATATCTTTTGTTCATGGAAACTGTCTAAAGACACTACATAACTGTTGGACACTTTGAAGTATGGTCAGTTTTTATTTTTGAACAGGAATAACAAAGTACAAGTTTGTTGGTTAATAATAATTTAAAATGATTTGCTCAAAAATATTACAACATGGAAAATCTTTAAGAACTAAGTATAAGTAAGTTAATGTTCATGAGCTCTAGTCATTAGAGATTTACTGGAGCTAAATCAACATTAAAAAAGTCTACTGTAGAAAAGAAGTGTCAACCAGTTATGCTTCACAAGATATATTTTGCATAGTCGTTGATGGTTTGGCAATCTTATTTGTAATACAGTGAACAGCAAGTGGTATGAAGAACTTTTCTAACAATTTTAAAATCTACTTTAAGTACTGGCTGTAGAAATGTTCATCTTGTGTATGATAGATATAAAGACTTCAGTAGAAAGAATGTGAAGAGATCTTGCAAGAAATGGTTGATATTTTTTGTGATGAACTCATTCAAGATGAGAACTTTCATTTGAGTTTCATACATAACCACAATGTATTATCATGAGTAGTGGCAGCACCCCAATTCAAAGGAATAGATGTTTATTTCCACCTATTTTGAAGCAGATAACAACAGACCTGTACAAAAAAATAGTAATGCCAGGAAAAAAAGAACCTGTGGAATAATGATGTATACACATTTTCCCCTCTGTTTAAATCTTTCTTATTCATGGAATTGTAAGTCCAACAGAGAGCTGGAACAAAGTGTGGTACTACAATAATGCTGAAGTTCAGTGCTTTGGCAGCAAAAACTAAAAGCCTATGTTGAAAATGTAAAGATGACCAACCTTGGAAACATGCTCTGGGAGGAGTTAGGTGGTGCAGTTGCCTGACAAAATAACTTACTGAAGAAGAGAGATAACTGAAACATTTGGCACTGCATAATTCATGACATTTTCATAAACCTTCTGTAACTTTTTATATGTTAGTGGATTTTAATAGCAGTTGTGTAACTTGTATATGATAATAGGGTAGTTAATTTATATATATTTAATCTAAATTAAACATATTTTTTAGTTATTTACAAAAATAGAACTTGCATAATAATTTGTCACAAGTTATAAATACAGATTAGTAATCTGATCACAGGGAATGATTAGTAAAAGCTATGTTATAAGTTGATATTTCAGCTCCTATAATTGTCAAATACACGTAGGAACAGCAAATTTCTAGGTTAATAGATGTTATTAATAAAAAGAAAACATATTTTTCTGTATGCTGCTTAAAACTAATTTTCTTTCAAAAATATGCTTTTGGTAGGAAGGGATTTTATTTTTGGAACATTATTTGTAGACATTCATAATCGTGTATGCTACTTGTTTTTTTTCCTTTGAGGTTTCTCGGGGATTTTACTTATGTGCTCGAGACCCTGAAATATGGCGTTTGGCATGCTTAAGGTGAGTATTATAATTCAAAAAGTTTTGGTGAGAATTTGTGTGGAAGTTTCTCAGAAAATAAACTTGTTTTATTTTACAAGTAAAAATTGTATGAATTCTGTATTGTTATTTTTCAAACTTTTATTTATGTCTGACAAGAAGCTAATGTATAGTTATGTATAATAATTTCTAGGGTATGGGACGTTAACTGTGGTCATCCCAACAAATATGGAACCTGGAGAGACATGTACCTGCAGAGACCCAGGCTCAGGTTTAATGGTTAGTGTATTTGATATTTAATTTTTTTTGTTAAAGTTCTGAATAATCAGTGAATATTTTAATTCTTTCTTGGTACTTTATTTCAATAACTGGTGTCTTAAGTTTAGTTAGGTTGTCAACTGTATAAGTATATCACTGCTGTATTGTTTATAGTATTTCTGACAAATGATTTGACTTCTGTTAAAATTTAAATGAGTTAAGTTAATCTATTCATAATAGTTTAATTTTTATGTGATAGGTAAAGAATTGTTTATGCATAAATCTGTACTCAGATTGGTAGACAAAAATATTTAAATATATTATCACATGAAGAATAACCCCTTTTGTAGTGCCCTCTGGTGTTCCGTGGAAGTACATAATTTAAACTTTATTGTTATTAACTAGGTGCATACATCAGTAGGACAACTTATGTGAGGTATGGGGAAGCAATGTTTCAAGATGCCAGCTACAGGCCATGCTATCTAGTGGAATATTACCGTTATTTACGATTTTTCCCCGATGGTAAGTTCACTGAATATAACTGGAAAAAATTATTTTCATTACTTAAATTCTGGGAAGAAATAAAATCAAATCTGAGAATCAAACATACACAGATTTTAAATAATTTTTAAACATTGCTAAATGAAGAATGTGTAAGAAATGATCTTAACATTTGAAAATAGTTTGTGTATGGCAGAAATCCTGTGTTTAAGCGAATGGTAAAACTCAACTTTTATTAAATAAATTTTGAAGTAAGGTGTTTAAAAAGAAATTGTGGAAAAAGTAACTATACCGAGAAAATAAGCAGGTGCAAATAATTTTAATATGGGGGAAGATTACAGTAGTAATAAGATATTTATTATATGAGTAGTAAAAATAAAGTAAAGGTAATGTAGGGATGGGAATGTTAAAAGCTGCAGAAACATAATATGGATGAATACACTAAAACTTCCTATATAAGTAGATAAATCTTTCCAATGAAGACGTTTATCTACAACTAAATGTTTAATTTTTTTCAGGTTTGAATAAAAGCATTTAAATTGAATGATGCTGTGAAGCCTTACGATGGCTTTTTACATAAGTTTGTAATATTGACTCAGTATCTGTTTATGTAAGGATTTTCTTATTATTTACACATATAATTATTCCTACCTTGTTTCTGTACTTTTTGGTGTTGTCATCTCCATGTAATCTTTACATTTTTCAAGATGTTTTTTTTATTACTTTTTCCTCTCTTTTTTTCTTTTTTTTTAAACAATACCAATAAGTATTCTATAATGAATGGCAGTTGGTATGAAGGCAGTGGTTTTAGACTGTTCTGATGAGTTTGTGTGTTGAAGTAAGTGAAATGATATACTGCTTCTGCTTTCCCTAAGTTAAAATTCAACTTTTGGTGTATAAATCGTTGCAACAACTTTAAGCATTGGTGAGCTAGCCCTTCTCACACCACAGTCAGAGTAATACCAGAACATTTTACCCTTATGCTATTTGTGATTCTCTACTTTAACAATGTTTTTGGCTAAACCAAAAGTCTTATAACTTTTGAAAACTGCAAAAACCTTAATTGTTTGTAAATGTTTCTTAGATTATTATTGTAAGAGAGATTTGAAACCATGATGACCAATACATTTGTGTAGGCATTCTGTTCTTGGATCATCCCCTCATACTAAACACTACCATGCTTATCAGTAAAAATATTTTTTGTTACAATTTGTAGTTTACAATGTGATGTGTTTGGAATACTTTTACAATAAGATTAATAGTTTTATTTTGTGTTACTGAATGTTATAGAAAGAAGTTCAATGTGAATACAGTATTAAAGCAGTAAATATTAATAGTTTTTCAAACTACCTCAGAAATATGTGCATGAAAATCAATAATTATTTAAATATTTCTATTTCTTTTACAGTAAAGTCTTTAATTTCTATTTTAAAATTACTTGTTGGTGTCTGTTTGTTGTTGAGCACAGAGCTACACAACTGTTTCTGATTTGTTTACCGTAGATGTCAATACCCAATTTTTTGTGTTAATGCCCTCAGACTTACAGATGAACAATCATGGTTGTTTTGTTTAAGTTTAAATTATAGTAAATCATTATTAAACTCCATTTTTAACATATTTGGTATTAGGTATACAGTGTTTTTCTGAACCTTAATAAAAAATTGTGTGAATAAATTTTTATCTGTTTGTGTAAAATTTGAAATTTTTTGTACTTTTGCTAGAATTTTAGTTGTTTTTTTTAAGTAGGGCTAATTTTTGGTTATTGAGGGAAAAAGTACCCAAAATTCAGTGCTAATTTTAACTTTTTCAGGTTTGGTATTCATGTTGACTACACCTGATGATCCTTACCAATCTCTTGCAAAATTACGCCACCGAAAGGTTCGTCACACAACGGTGCTTACTGGCCACTATCGACTGTTGGGTAGTTTTGTGTCTATTGTTGCCAAAAGACCAAAAGTTGAGCTCCCTGTAGGTAGCAACTATTTCCGTTATCGCCGTAACAAACAGAATTTGTCTCATGATCCAGGGGAACAACAGTATCACCTGGTGGGTGACTTTTATATATTTCTGTTCAATTTATAAAGTTTTAAATATATTTAGTAAAAGGAGTATATTGTTTCTGATGTTTGTGTAGATTCATTCATCATTTCTGGTAAATATCTGTTAATGACTGCTACATCAACCAGCCTGATATCTTTTAGTACTGAGCTTTGGATGGTCATGGGAAGGTGGTCATTCCAGAAACTGGTGATTCAGTAGATATTGATGAATAAAGCTTGGCACAACTTCTAAAGCAGTAAAGAAAAACTATTAATGAAAATATGACATAATAAAATCTATATGAATTGTATTCTGATGGTACTATTCTGGATACTACACCATTTTACTTATTTGTAATCTTCATTGGAGGAGAGTGAGTGGTATTTTTATAAATAAAATCTATATGAATTGTACTGTTGTGGTACTATACTGGATAATACACCATTCTACTTGTTTGTAATCTTTATTGCAGAAGTGGTATTTTAACTTTGAGTTTTGCTGGGGAAATCATCTTGTAATGCACTGTGCTTTATTTTTAACTACATCTTTGGGCTTTATTTTGCTGTTAGTTTCACAAAATATTAAAATTAATGATTTCTTGTATTTTATTCCAATTTTCCTCTTAGAAAATAATTATATTATTGTTCCTGTTGTCTTGTGTTTCACTGTCAAAATAGTAATCACTTGATGAATCTCCAATTTAGCTGGTTTGTCAAATTGATTGGGATATCTTCAAATAAGGTCTTCTCTAATCTGACCTGGACCCACAGTTTAGCTTGGGTGCTACAGTGAAACCACTATATTTGTAACCAAATCAAAAACATTTTAATTGTATTTCAATGCAACATTGTTTTACTCTACAATTACAAGTTAACTTCTCCATGTATGCCCTCATGGTCTCAGGTGAGACCCTGGATCCAGTCAGCTTCCTAGACCTCACAAATAGTGCCAGGGGTGTTTTTCTCTCTGTTTTTTACCTGATTAAAACAAACCAACCTTTCTCTGTTAACTCTTTTGATCCACACAATGATGCCAAGCTAGCTCATGTGGCAGGTGTTAAAATTCAAGAAAGAAAATTATTGCTGAAAATGTTTAGGTTTGTGAAATTCTAAATGTTGTGATTTTATATACTCTTCAAAAAAAGAAACTCAAAAGGGATATTTTTGGCATTTTAAAGAAAAATTTATGTAATAACATTACAAGCTCAGAGTATGTGATGTTACACGTGTTAAGGCACTGATTGTCAGACCAAAACGACAATAAAAGTTGTGCACTTTGAAAACGGAGGAAAACATCGGATTTTTCACCAAAACGCATTCATGTCCAATAAATTTGTTTGAGAGATCTGCAAGTGCAACATGTGCAAAATCCCTATAAAAATGACGGGTTCTCGGTTTCCATATTTCAGTGGTAAGTCACCGACACGTAAAACAGTTATGCCAAGACTGACTTAAGCACAATGCAACAATGCCATTGGTCGCTTTGAAGCAGGCGAATCTCAATCAGATATTTCCAGAGCTGTGAATGTCCACCCAAGCACCATCAGAAGGCTATGGAATTGTCACTAACAACATGGATCAACTCGTGTGACCACGCCCGCACAAGATTGCTACATCTGGTTACGTCACCTTCAGGATAGGACCACCACTGCGACATCTACTGCCTCAACCATACCAGGGTTGCGTAGGATTTCCGATCAGACCATACTCAACCATCTACAAGATGTAAGAATCTGACCTCGATGTCCAGTCAGAGGCATCATCCTCACCCACCAACATCGTTAAGCACGGCTGCAGTGGACTCGGGCACATCGGGTATAGCCTCATCGATGATGGAGGCATGCTTGGTTCAGCGATGAATCATGTTTTATGCTTCGTAGGCAGGATGGAAGGACCCGTGTTTACCGTCTCCGAGGTGAACGTTTTGCAGCAAACTGTGTGCAGGAAGTTGACAGATTTGGTGGTGGCAGCATCATGATGTGGGCTGCCATCACCTACAATGCCCAAACAGACCTTTTGCATATTTGAGGGAATCTTACGGCTCAACAATATGTCGACGAGATTCTTAGGTCCCATGTGCAACCCATCATGGTGAACGTCAACAAAGTTTTTCAACATGACAATGCCCGTTCTCACACAGCCCGACGCACCACTGTTTTCTTGAGACACCACGACATCAATTCTTCCTTGGTCCTCCAGATCACCAGATTTAAACCCCATCAAACATCTTTGGGACGAGTTGGACCGATGTTTGCGACGGTGACAAACTCAACTGCGGACTCTACCTCAGCTTGCAGCAGCTTTGCAGGTTGAGTGGACAGCCATTCCATAGGATGTGATTCGTCATCATCTCATTGCTTCCATGGGCAGAAGATGCCAAGCAGTTATTGGTGCTCATGGGGGGCATACTCGTTATTGACGTTGAGTGATGTTAAACTTCAACTAGTGAGCATGGACTTCGCCTTTGCAGACTTTGGATGTTCAGTAGTGATTGTGCAAAGTTTCACACATGTCATACAGAACTACCCGGAATAAACTTGTTAACAATATGTCTCAAATTTTGCCTTTTGCATTTCTTCTTTTGAAGAGTATATTTATATATGTGTGTGTGTGTGTTTATTTCTGTATTTATATATATTGAATAATATAATTGTTACCGGGCTTGTACTAAACATGCTTTTTAATCCTGTAAGCACAACCAAGCAAAGTGAGCATGTTACAAATCTTTACGTGGTTACATTCCAAATTTAGATATATACAACTTTATCGTAAGTGTATGCCATTAATCTTGGTATCACACTATAATTTATGATTCAAATGTTTTTGTTATGTTATGTCTTAATTTTAAAAGAAAATATTAAAATTATTCTCACCCTACACTTTTATGTTTCACATGATTCATCTGTGCTCCATCAGAAAAGTTGCTTTTATCTCTCTCTATGACTTTTTATGACCATCTACATGAAACTCACTACAGTTATTGCGTTTTGACAAGTGTACATATATAGTCAGTGCTAGTTTTTTTGTAAACAATGGCAGAATTTTTTAACTTACTTGTAACTTAGAGAACTACATAAATTATTATTTTTGTTTACACCCTACTTATTATCCAGCAACATTGCAATTTTTTTTCAGTAGGGCCAGTCACATAATTATTAATTAGGAATTATATGAATAAAACTTGTGAAATTTTATCCAGTCATACCAAAAGAATATAGATGTGTCATGTGCCAAATGGTGTGTGGACATAAAGGATTAAAGTGCATATCAGGACTATGTGGTAGACAGAGAAGGAGCCTTTAAAGGAGATAACTTGTCCAGAAAATGATGTCACTTGTACCAAATTCAATCATTAGATGGGATGTACTTAATGTTCTCTCTCTAGATGAGAATGGAATCAGTATTAGTGATCTGAACTACACTTCTTGTGCATTGGTTAAAACTGAACATTAGGTCAGTGGATAACAGTCATGACAAATGTTTCTTGTGCTTCAAATGTATTTGATCGACTTTTGTGCCACTTGAAACACAAACCCATGTATTTGTTGTGCATGCTGGAGGTACAAAAATCTTTTGAATAAAAAACTTTTTGTATTTAATTCTTGTCAGGCTAGGTTATAGGTGCAAAACTAAAAGCCAAAGCATAAGTTGCAACAAAAAAAAAGGCTCTGACTTTTGTTTTGTGGACAACACAAAATAAAATAGTGGAATTCTTTCATAGGTGTTGCAAGCGTAGTGATAGTAAATACTTAAACAAGACAGACCACTTGTCCTATTGACCTGTCTTTCAGAAATCTGTGTTCAAAGAATAGCTATATGAGATCCATGTAAACCTTAATAGTCTTCATACTACACTATACAACAAGATTGTAAGTATTTGTGGTTTAAAAAATAGTTCAAAGTGCACAAGCAACAATCACTGAAGAGACCAGTGGTGGTGGGTGTATGCACTGTTTAGTGTATTGTAGCTGTTCTTGGTCCATATCTTCTTGCTTGGTAAAAATAATGATGTAGCAGTTGATTATTACATATTCTGAAATGATATCAAAATTTTTCAGTCAACATGACATGATTCATGATTTAGTCATGCATTGGTTGTTTTTTTTTTTACAAACACAGAATAAGAACAGTTCTTTTTACGAATTAGTTTGATGCACAGTGTATTTTAAGGCACCTATGACCATTATTAACTTTTATGAGTACATATGCAGACATTTTTAGCATATCATGTATGACTATATGAAGTGTATAATTTCAAATTATAAATACTTTGAGGATCTGTATACATTCAGCTATAACATTTTTTTAAAGATTTTTTAACATTTTTTTATAGACAAGCAACTCTACAGTAAATGCTAAAACTTTTTTTAATAAATATTTTTAGAAGTATTGTTTAAACTTTGTAATTTTTTTTGGTTTTAGATGTTTGGAGATGTGCCCACAGTAACAAGCTATGTGATGATTTCATAGTCAATACTGAATAGATTAAGAAATTAAGGCTTTCTCTTCTGAGTAATTTTAGGAGAAAATAAGTAAAGTAACTACAGAATATGCTATTATTATTATTAGGTTTTACTGTTGTCTGTAAATTGACATTTTTCTTTTTTTTGTTCTTTAATAATTCATACTTTCTTTCAATTGCAATCTTTAAACATTTCAACAGTAATTGGTGTTCAGTGACTATTATTAATAAATGTGTTATCACATTTGTGTGTGCATTATTCTTAGATTGGCATCTGTGTTTCTGTTGATACTCTGAAAAATGGCATGTGTTTCCTATACTGAATACTTTCAGGTTTGACACTTCTTGTTGTTGCTTGTAAAGTGTGATATAAGAGTTCCTGTTATTTTATTTTATGCCATTTACAGTGTTAAAGAGGTTTTATCTCAAACACAAGCATAACCATAAAGTTCATTTTACACTTTTAGAGCAAGTGGAATAGAATATCATTTACAGAAGGAAAAAAACATGTTTTATTAGGTTCTAAGATCATCAGTAACAGATAGTTTAGAAACCTTGATACCTGTACAAGCATTGTGTATTTTGTGTGTCCATAATATTTACAGTTTTAAGTTGTGTTGTTGTCTGATTTACTTTGTTTTATTCCAGTTGCCATTATGTCACTAACTGGTCTGTTGTTCACTTAAGTTCCTCTGTGGGACAACAATAAGTTTACAGACTTACAATGCTAAAATTGGTGTTTGATTCCCTGTGGTGGATACAGCAGATAGGTCAGTGTGGCTTTGCTCTAAGACTAACAAACAAATGTTCTGATACAAACAATTGAAAATATTGTTTGTTCTGTTTTAAGTACAAAAATAATCATTTTGTTTACAGCATAGATTATCAAGTACAATTTTTTCTAATGCATGAAGAATATTATTATTAGGAGCTACTTTCTTTTTGTTATAGAAACTTGAAGTTAGAAATATAAAGCACCGTACAAACTTTCAGCTTTTGTGGCAATATTATGCTATACATACTAAGTACAGGTAAGATTCAGGTATTTTTACTATGATAATATAATATTTTTTTGCATTGTGGAATAAGTGAAGTTATATTTAAATTATTCTGGATAATTCTCGATGAACAACAACTGTGTAAAACATTTTAAACAATGTTGGAAACATTTAAATGTTATGAAAATCTTGGTCCCCCCATCAGGAGGACATCTTTATAAAAACTTATGAATTTTAATCATGAATATTTATTTTAAATCCTTACCTGCTCACATCAGTTTTTGTGGAAATACTCGGATTCAGTCTTTAGAGCTCTCAAAACACTTTTTGCTCCTGATAAAGACTTAAATGTGAAAATTAAACTACTTTGTATTGCTCCTTACATGTTGGTATCAGTTTTGAAGAAAATTGGTTCAATCACACTTGAGAATCTCAAAAGGCCCTTGAACCTTAATTTTTAGGGTTATCTCATGATTCAAAATTTATTCAAAAACTTTTAAAGTTCATTTTAACCACACTCTGTCCTCTTTAGAGTCTCACTATGCTAATATAATTTAGGCTAATTATTGAAAAATATTTACATATTTTAACTAGTTTTGATTTTTGAGTAGTTAGAATTTTTGAATAGAATTCTGTGTAAAATAGATCTTTTTAATAGTAGTAATGAATTTACTATGAAAACATTTTTGCAAATGTAATTTAATTACATAATTAGTTTGAAATATTTTCATGTTGATGGAAATGACTGTTGACTAAAATTTTTAAGAAAAAAGGTGAATTCATGTTTATGCACTTTCTCTTGAATCATTAATTTATCGTCATGTTACTGTGACAAGTAAATACTTTGATGGTGAAAACCTTTTTTTAACACTTGTAAGTATGTTTTACTGGGTCTATTGAATTTTGATTGATGTATAACCTTTGCCAGGTTTCTCATTTAACCAAATCTCAATAAAGTACTCTGATAAAGAAATAAGTACTTTAGATAAAGAAAAAAATATTCATACTGAGAATTATTGGCTGAGAAAAAGGCTAAAAGTTAAGAAAACATTTATTGGCAGTGTGTGTGTATACATATATGTATACACTGGTACTTTTCATTTTTAATGAATTATATATATGGTATTCTAATCAAGTAAGGTTACATTAGAAATTGTGACTTTCCAGTTGATGACAATTTAAAAACATAAAACAAGTTATGATAACCTTTCTTCTAAATCTGATTTAATGGTTTTTTGTTGGTTAATACCTGTAATAATTTTTAACAATGTATTTGTAGGTTAAAGAGGAAGTGTAAGTGTTTGTATCAAGAATTATATTTTTTATTTGTCCCTAAAACAAAAAAGCTTTTTCTTATAAGTATATGCAAATATAAAAGTAAAATGTAGTGATCTCTTTTTAAAAACAAGAATGCTTTCAATTCCTTTGTTTTCTTTAACCAGAAATGGGCAAGAAACTGTTTCCAGCTTTGATCTTACCCCCAAAACTTTTCCACCATTCTGGTTTTCAAGAGTACGAAGTTTCACAACAGAATCTATTAGTCCACTTCAGTAGACAAGCAGTAGTGGAAGGATTTTTTTAAGAGATGCCAATTGTAGTTTTTAGTTACAAAGCTGTTTTTGATAACAGTTCGTTTTCATTTATATGCACTTTTGAACATGCAGGTTTGTAGCTCTCTGTGCATGTATTTTATTATTCTGATGTCAATATATTGAATAAAATTGTTACCTTGTACTTTAATTTTTGTTGCCAGGAGCATTGATAAATTTCTTTTTGAAATTTTATTACGTACTTGAAAATCAATCTTGTCCTTGAGGTACGTATTGAATGGACATTGGTATGACAGTGTGCTTTGTTTGTAAGAAAAAACATCTTGTATCATGATTGAAATACATGTTTTTTAAGTTTTTATTTTTTTTTAATACTAAATATTTGCAGAATGACATCTTAAATATCATTAAATAATGTCAAGATGTTTTAGTTGTGTGAAAACTGATATATTTGGATCTTTACTGGTAGTGTGGATAAGTGAAATTTACAAACAAAATGTCAAAGAAATTTAGAAGATAATAATTGACAGCTGTTTTTCTTATTGTCTCTGAATTTCAAAAGTGTTTTGAAATAACTTTAGAGCTATAAATTGATCATTTTTATTGTGCCACTAATGACCATATGGATGGTGTAACCACGTAATGCAAATGTGATCTAACCCTTTGTAGTTTTCAGTAAATGACCAAAATGTTTCACTTTCCTTCAGAAAAACTTTTGTTTTTCTTATTTTAATCAATGTTCTGTCCTAACACACAAAACTATTCATTATGGTTCAAAAATGACAAATAGTGCCTTAGATCATTTTTGTCTAATGTAGATTTGCCAAAACTTCTAGTGTTTGAAAGATATCAAGAACCATAATAATAAAGAAATCAAATTCTTACAAGTTGTAAAAGATTTATTCAAAAAGACAACTTCCAAAACAGGTGTTGTCATTTCTGATCATTAGTTTTTATTGTTGTAGCACAAGGTAAATAGAATAAGGTTAGTCATCCCGAATTTAAAAAAAAAAAAAAAAATCCGTCTCTTCATTAGAGCCATCCACATCATCAACAGTACTCTCATCTTGAAGGATGGAGTGGTAGAATGGCTTGGAGTCATCTGGGATGAGACACATTAGGTCTTTCAGATCATCATGTTTAGCTGTTGATGCTTTTTCTTCTCAAGCAACAGTAAAAGCAAGAGTTTAATGAAACGACAACTAGGATACCTCCTAATACAATGTACACTGTTGGGCTGCTGGGTCATATTTTGAAACAAAGAGGTCCTCAGGAATATAACACTGAGTGCAACTTTCCTGAGCTGTATCTCACGTGTTTTAAGCAATTAACATTTTTACCATCTGTGCCTACTTTTCTTTGACAACTGCTTTCTACATTGGTAAAAATAAAAGAGCAGACATCTACTGTTAGGAGGAAGGAAGACATCAAAGATGTACCTGATCCTCACTGGTCCAACAAAAGTAGATTTAAAAATATGATGCAGCAAATGATGATAATATTTTGCAACTTATATTAAAACTTTGCATTGTGTAGTGCTATTCAGTAGTCAGAGAGCAAATTTGTATTGTATTTTGTACATTTTAATAACCGTTTTAATAACTTGATTCTAAAATAAATACTGTTATGGAACTTGCTTTCAGTCACCAATCATTCTTAATTGTAAACTCAAACCAGTTGTACAATATGTTAGGGTTAAGGTTACTTGAAAGCACATTTTTTCAAATTTGAAAAAGTTCTCTTCAACATTGAATATAAAGATGGCACTGAGATGAGAAAATTATATAAATATCTACATACACATATAAATTTTTACAAAACAGTTCAACACCTTACCTCTTGCCATTTTCAAAGTTGTTCTGCAAAAATAATCTAACTCACATAATGTCATTTTTGCAAGAGTATGAATTGGAACTTTCCTGTCTGTAACAGCAGTCTGAAAAGATTGGGTTTAGAAATTTTTTTTCACAAAATTTACTAACACTTGTTAGCTCATTAAATATTTTAAAAAAAGTTTTGGGGATTTTGTGGGTTAGACCACTTTTGCATAACATTATCCATATAACCTTAAAGTGTAACTAGTAATGTTCTTATAACATTATTTTTTCTGGTCTGTATATATATATATAAAGCTACACAAAATAGCATCGTAGGTAGATATGTGTCTTGTCTAATATGATTACTAGTCTTGTGTGAATGTTTCAATGACAAGACAGTCCACTGTATGTTCAAGATTGACTCGTTCATCCATGTAACTAATAAAAGAAACATTTGAAACCTGTGTTGCAGTATTAGAAATACTTCTGTTTATGTCATGTGAAGTATATCTTTAGTAATTGCATTACTTTCTGCATGTGTTCTTTGCAAGTAACAATTTGTGTGAAATTTATTTCTTTTATTTCAAAGTTAGTTTTTTGATGGTAAGTTTGGCTCGTTTGGGTTATCTTTTGTGTGTGATAAAAAGTAATATGTACATGGTGGGGTAAATAGAAACTTATGTTTTAAATAATTGATTTATGCTTTTCTTAACTTTTAGAAAGCAAACACTTTATTATTATTATCTTGAAATGAGTCACATAATCAATTCTTACATGTATCTGGGTTATAATGGTGTCTTTACTGCAATAACTATGTTGACCAGAAATATCCTAATATCTGTAATTATATACTATCCTTTCTTGAAAAGCAAGACTATTGCATTGACTGTCTCTTTGCTTACCAATCCAGGCTTATTGTCAGCTGGTGTACAGCCTACTAAAAATGATGGGACAAGTACTTCCACTCCTTCCCCATAGTAAATCTTAATCTCAAATTTTATAGCTGAAATAAATAAATTTTATGAAATCAAGCTTTACAAACAAAGAGGCAGAAAAGTGCAGTCAGGGTAGTCAAATATGTTGATAAATTCATTTGTGAGCCAATCAAAATAAGATCATTCACAAAATGAAATTGTGGTGCATTCATGGAGTAATTATAGGTAAAAATCAGATTAACAACTTGTATACAGAATAGCTAGTGTGTTTTGGTAATGCTATGTTTCATTTATGGCTTTTATGTCATGTTTTTTAACAAGAAAAGTATGACTTAATGTTGTTTGTGTATTGAAAGTATAAATGTATATACAACAAAACTTTGAAAATATTTGTTGATTTTTTAAATTTAAAGTCTTCATTGATGAAAGAGATTTATTTTTATTAAAAACATTGGTGATATAACAAAACATAGCTTAATTCAGAAATGATACAAGTTTAATTAATGTTTTTACTTTCCTGATAAATTTTATGCACTTAGCTCTAGGCTAGGTGATGTTACTCTGTTTTTACTGTTGGCTTATTACACTAACACTCACTTCACTTATAAGGTTTCACACCACCACCACCTCTCATGGTCCCTTTTGCATCCTCTTCACTAAAACTGTAAAGAGCATACAATGATCTGGATAAATGTATTTGTTTTTATGACTCCTCTTATTTTGAGAAATTAATTATGATATGATTTGACACAAACTAGATTTTTTACAGGTTGGATTCTATATCTTTTTCTTTCATGTTTGTTCACTAAGCTCAGTGAATAATTAGATTTTATTTGAAATTATTGTTTGTTGTTTTTACACTCTCTTCTTTCTCAGTAGTACTCTTTTTTTCAGTATAGATTTTTTCATGTTGTGCTTAGTACTTTTAAGGGTTTTTTTTTAAACCTAAAACATCTGGCCATGTGTATAGTTTAAAATTCTAATACAATTTATGTTAAAGAAAAGCTGTTGAAAACCCTCATATTTTCTTTAGTAAAGTCATTGCACGATACTAACATGGTATTATGTTGCAATTTTTTTGTCTACCTAAATTCTCTTTATTCCAAGTGTGAATTGGACTTAGGGTTGTTACTTTCATTTCATACATCATAAATATCTTTATGATAATATGTTTTAATTGGACTCAGTATTTAAGGTTGTTACTTTCATACCATCTTAAATTCTCACATTGATTTCTATATTTGAGGTGTATCAGTATAAGATAAAGCATATACTATTTTAAAACAACAGCATAAAGACGGGAAAATAAATTATATATAAATCATAATGTTTCTAATTTACTGTTGAAAAAACTTTGAATTGTGTATTTATTTGTTTTCTAAGGGGGAAAATACAAGAATGAATAAATTAGTCCTAATCTATAGTTCTTTACTCACCACTTATAATCTAAAACTCTTTAGGTATGAAATCAAAGATCAGATTAGACTTCTGTGTCATCTTTCATTTACTTAAATTCACGTTTTGGTTTCAAAAGAAATTGATAAATATTTAAAATAATTCACTGAAAGCAGTATCTGAAGAGTATCTCATATTCTTAAAAATAAAAGCAATTTAAATAAATGATTAAACAGATAAAATCAAGCACAAAAGGAAAAGCAAGTCCTTGCTACGTTAATAAGAGATAAAACATCCAAGTACTGTACAAGTAACTGAAAATGTTTGTATTGACGTGAGTTCATGCATTTGGCTTTAAAAATATTAAATATTTTAGTATATATTTTTAAGCTGTAGTCACCATTATGTATAAACAGCTTTTAACCTTTAATAGTCATACTATTTAATTTTTGTTTTCAGTATGGGCTTAATTATTCCTACTAAATGAAGATGATTATCTTTCTCACGTGATCATATATCTAAGTGTTAATATGTGCACATGTTGGAAGGGTACTTTGTTAATATAAAGCACAAGAAAAATAGATCACTGATACACAAAAAAAATTAAGTTTCTGTGCTAATTATATATTGCTTTCATTACTGGACTAAAAGTTTACACTGACAGTTATACGACATTCTCACTAGACATGGAATCTCACTTTTTTCTTCTTTTGCATGTTTCCTGAGGCAGTTATATCACTGCTAGTCCAGTTATGGAAGAAAATTTAATTAGTAATTAGTGAGTGTACCCATTTTTTTTGTTCACCAGTGATCTGTTGTAACATTCTACTCACCTATATTCATTACAGTTAGTGTTACCATTTGATAAGGAATGTCATTATGATGTTTTATGAGTTGTAAGTAAACTGATATTTTTAGTAAATAAAAATGAAACGTTTTGGTGTTAGGAAAATTATTTTCAAACTACAATGGGGGACAACACTTGCAAATGCATAATTAATTGCAAAGTGTTCATTATGTATGTGTACTCACATGATATTTGACATTATTTATCTTTCAAACTTCATTGAAAAGTTTCAACAAGTTTGCTTCTGTATAAATAATTTCATATTACTTATTGTTCTAGTAATGTATTTCACTAATTTGTACAGTCAGTCATATTATCATTACTTGAATAATGCTTTAATTATTTCACAATATTTGAACCACCTGATGACCAAAAGCAACATCTGATTATACATTATTTGTTAATTCAAAATCCAGTGATATGTCTATTTTAAGAGCACCATAATATTAGTTATTAGTTTATGGTATATTATTCATTAATATATGTGAAACCCTTTGTTCAACAGCACTTATTTTAAATATTTAAAATGTTTTAACTGTCTTGTTGAATCCTAATGGTCCAATCTTTGAAACTTGATGTTTTACTATTTGTATCTTTTTTAGGAAAAACGTTATTGGAATAGCTGGTAAAGCATGGTATAGATACGAGTGCCTTTAAGAACGTATAAAAGTTAAATTTTTTATGTACCGAACATGTTATGTGGGTGTTGATTGCTTAATTGTTGCAAGTTTTTGTTTGTATCTTCAAGTCTTATTTTGTGAGACAATGAATGTCATGCTCAGAAGAAAAATTGAATGGAATTATTAATATTATTTAGTCCATCTTGAAAATACAAATTTTTTGCTGTTGATTTAATATTGAAGTTCTTTAAAAATTTTAAACAAACGCTTAAAATTAGTCATGAGGCTGCTTTTAAAATTTTAGCTTTTTGACATGGAGAGTTCATCATTTGCGACTTCTGGTTTTTTAAAGCTCCATGTATGAAAGGAAAATGTGTTTCATTTAGTGGTTTGTTATCAAAATGTTGGAAGGTATGATTTTATAACAAGCTTCTTCTTCTAAGATTTTGGAGAATTCAGAGGCAATAAACTTTGTGTATTTGAACCAGTGCAAGGGAAAAGATTTTTTCAAGTGAGTGGCTTGTATAACCAGAAAGGCTTGTTTCAGTTAAAATATTTTCTGTTGAAGTTTGGTATTGTATTTTTGTTGGTGCTAAGAATAAATTTTATGATTAGTAATCACCCAAATTTGTATTGTTGGGTTTTTTCAATATAATGCACAGTTTATACTTTTAATTGAACAGCTTGGGTAGACAACTATTTTTTTCTGGGGGGGGGCAGTGATTCTGTATTGTTTCAGTGATGTTAGATAAGCTGATGCAGATTTATATCAGTCCAGAGTTACTCTATGTATTCACAAGTATGTAATGTGAATCAATCAACAACCATCTATGAAATACGTGTTATGTTAAAATGATTTCGAATGTGCAAGCCACACGATAATGATACCTGATTATATAAAGTTGCAGTGGAACGAAATGTAGATTTTAACATTGTTTGGTGTTATGAAAGTAGTGTGAAGCCACCAAAAAGTTTTTTTTTGGAAGGGTAAGTTACAGCTCTTTCCAGTTCAAAAATATTTGTACATTTAGATCATAAAGGTGTGTTCAGATTGAAGGTTTTTTTTAAGACTTTTGCAGAGATGGAATTTTAAAAAATGGAGTCTGTACTCTCTTAAATGTTTTAACTATCTTTAGATTACTATAAACTAAATGTGGAAAAAAGAAATAAAATTCATAGTTTTAACAATTCAGTGATCTGAAATACATAACTTGGCATCTTAACATGCTAAAAATAATTTGCATTTTGAGAAAAATGTTTAATGATATAGTAGCTTGATATTTATGTTGATGATCATGACTGTGATTTTCCAATGCATAAAGAGAACTTTAACTTTTTTTTTGGGGGGGGGTACGTGCATTTCATTTCTGTTTGTTGTAGAAGCAAAAATTATTATAACAGTTTTTTTTTGCCATATTAACTGAAGCTACCAAATTCAAAATTCAAGCTATTTATTGCATTCGAAATAATTATGGAAAATATAATGGCTAATGCCATTATAGTGACCAAACAAAGTGATTGATAGGGGTATTGGATTACAGTCAATGGAATAATCAAAGTTGATTACATATACTATTTACAGATAGATACAAGATCCGATTGTTTTTTAACAATCAACAAACATTTGTTCTTCGGTGCAGAAAAAAATAGTAATACAGTCAATGTAAAGTATTTTAGTAATGTAAGGTGGTGTATCATAGGAAGTTTGGGGCTACATTTCAGCTAATTGTGATATACAAAAAATTGATGGCACCCTGACTGCTGACAAGTACACATGGGATTCATGTCTTGGGAACATGACTGTTTTGGTAAAACTTTGATCCTAAGCTTATAGTACACCCAGCCTGCAAGAATCTCAATATAAATATTTTTTATGCTATGTGGGTTTATTTTTAAAAATTTATAATTGAAATTATTCCAAGCTCAAAAATTTCTAAAGCTTGTGGCAGTATGAAAACTGAGTTTTAATGCTCTGTGAAAAGCAAAGTACCTGCACAAATTGTTTGATTTTCTTTTGTATTCTATTGTGGTAATGTTTTGTACCATTGATATATTTATCACTTAGTTTCCATGATGAATTTTTGAAATAATCATAAATATTATAACCTATAATATTATTAGGCCCAACATGACTAAGGGGTTAGCATGCTCAACTTGCAATCTGAGGATCACTGGTTTGAATCCCTGTCACACCAACTATGTGATGCTAAATTCCACTATTCATTGGTAAAAGAGTTGCTCAAGAATTTGAGTTGGGTGATGAGTCTTTCCCTTTAGTCTAATACTTTTAAATTAGGGACGGTAGTAGTGCAGGCAGTCCTCATGTAGCTATGTGCAAAATGAAAAAAACCAATAATATTAATGCAACTGGCCAAAGAGAAGTCTTCATTTAAATATTTAAAGTTATTATTAATAATAGATACCATAAACAGCAAAGGAGAACATAATTATTTACATAACACGCATGAAGGTTCATTCAAATGCTTATATGATCTTCTATGGGTAAACAATACATAAAAGCAGTACAGAGAAAGCAGATGGTTGAGGGCAGCAGCAAAAATAACTTAATAGTTTTTCTCTTTCATTCTCTTTATTGCTTATCAAACAAAGTAAACCAGTAATGAAGACCAAATTTATGGATTAATCAATTGCTCCTTTCAAAACATTATAGATTGGGAAAGATACACCCAAAATTTGGGCTAAGACAATGGAAACAATACACTTTTGTGCCAAAAAAAGAACAAGAGGAACATTCCCACACCCTATGTTTTTCAGTTCTCTTTCTTTTGCCTAATCAGTGCAATACACAGCTGTGCCGGTAAAGATTCTTCAATCATTCTCCACTCTCATTTCATCAAAAATGCTTTATAGACAAACTGGCATGTGGAAGTAATGTAATAATGTGCACCTTAGAAAAGATTGAATCACACAACCAACTTTACAAACATCTCGTTAGATAAACATTAGTGTTCGGACATTGAAATGTTTACTTATAACTGAAGATTTTGTTTTAATATTTAACTAAACTAACTGCTTATTATGTTAGTTTTCCAACATAGAATTGTAGGTCACTGTTTATTGTGTATTCAAAATTAAATGGGTGATTTCATAAGCTCTTTAAAAGTATACAGACAGTAATAAAATTCTGTGAGGCAATGGTTTTTCTTACTTTCAAGGTAAATGTATTAAAGCTGAGCTGGGAATGGTCCATTGATTAATGTACTGTGATTTTGGCCAGAAGATTCAATTGTTGAACTACAGTTTGCTACTGAACACACTGTAATTTCAACTTTGGAGTACCTAGTTGGTGGTGAAGGCTGGTGATTAGTTGCCATATTCTGATCAGCAGTTCTAAATTAGAAATGACTATTCCTGAATATTAGATGCATCCGCCCTGATTATTTAGTCCATATGTTGTATGAGGCACTATTCAAGATGGGTATCTAGCCAAGGGCATTGTTATAAAATGCATCCAAAGATATGTCATTATATTCTTGAAACTGTAATAACCAACATGGAAGGCATCTGCTGCTAGGAAAAATAGTGTTTTTTTTTACAACTGATAACCGAATGAATAAAAGAGGATAGAAAAGTGTTGTACATGTCAGATTGAACCTTAACTGACTCTTTCCTTCAGGAATGCCAAAGTTTGACTATCTCCAAGATCATCACGGAAAGGATATTTCAAACATTTTCCTATGGCATATGAAAAATTTGGTAACTGCTAATCTCGTATGAAATGAAAAAAGAACAGCTTAGATTTTGCAAGGTTGAAACTTTTGGACAATAATGTGGTTTGATAAGCCACTTTTCATAATTTACTGACAATAATGTAAACAAATATGAAGAAAATCACAATACATTTAATATTGCTTTTGTATTGTTCCAGTAGTGCAATACAATTTAGGTGTTAAAATGATGTATATTTTTTTAGTTCTATGCTTTCTTTGGAAGAGATAATAATGAGTGTAAGAGTACACTGTTGTCACTTATGCCTACCCACACAGTTGCACTTCAGTCCTGATGAACAAAAATATTCAAAGGTGACTGTTATAATTGACTGCAACTTTCAAATTCAGTGAAACTTGTTCAATATTTTTGGATAGAGTTAGGGGGAACAAAACCATCTAGGTATATTTGATGTATAACCCTTAAAATGATTGTGAAAGGAAAAATGTTAAAATGATGTAGGCACACTTTTTGCTAATATTGTATTTCCATCAGACAACAAAATACTGTTTTGTTTCAAATCAGTAGAAATTATGTGTTAAAAAGCCATAGATTTGAATAATCTTGCCATAGAGCTTAGTTTACCAAATCCCAGGTAATAATAATACATAAAAAAAATTAACCTGGCATTTGGAAATTTTTAATGATTTATCGTTAAAAGCTGAGGTTTTGATATAGATATATAGTAATACTTGCAATATAATTAAACATCACAGAAAAGATTAATACACCCTTGTAATTTTTTATAAACATTGAAATTCTGTATAGGAAGTCCAATATAGCATTATTTTAAAAGACATTTGGGTTTCTGATATGTTACCACCAGCCGATAAACACTTTTCATAAGCGGGTTCTTATTTGCTTAGACATGGCTTAGATGATTTGTGATGAGAATAAACATATACAAAATTAGTAATTAGGTAATACATTTTGTTGGAGCTTCACCCATACTTCTCACTGAGTTAAGCTACCATACTCGCTCCTAAATATCCAGTTGCAATTACAGTCATAAATTATCTTAATTATTATAGTGCATGATGGTAGTATGTGTTTGCTCCCTTCCTTAGCAAAAATATAACATTTTTCAAAATTACTGGGTTTTTAGTTTAACTTTTGCAATATACCAAACTGACAAGAGCTTTTGAATAATACTTACTTTATTGTTATCCTTTCAACATGCCTCAGCATTTTATGTTGTATTGTATTAAACTTTTGATTGTGAAAAAGCATCTGTTCCTCATGTATTGATCTATATTGAGTCTTTTCCTTTTTTCTAGACAATTCAGTTTGTATATCAGAGTGATTAATTCACTCAACAGTCTGGTATTTTCCAAATATGAATCAAGATTTATATGTATTTATACTAAAGTTATACAAAAATGTTTAAAGGTGAGTAGTTTTTGAGATTTGCATCTGTAATGTAAATCACTTTCACATATCAGTCCCAAAATATGGTGTCCTATTATGTTTTTATTATATGCTCCTTGGTAGCAGCATTCAAATTCCAAAATATCCTGGTGAAAGTACTTGCCTTGCTCCTCTAAGTATGCTCCCATGTTCTTCTGGAATTTATCAAGATGAATGTCAAGGATATGGACTTCCAAGGACAACCTACAGCCCATTTTGCCATAGTTCTTCACCAGAGCCTTGGGCTACAGGCAATTCCATTTGCCTCGCACAGACCAGATACATTGTGGCAGAAGCAGTACCCATCCTGAGGAGTAAAGAAGCCTGAAAAATGTCAGTGATGCTTCCTCTAACTTGCACACTTTCATCTAACAAATTCAACTCTTTGAGCCTAGATGTCAAAAGCTTGGCATTCAACTTTGTTAGACCAAGATCTGTGATCAAGTCATTGAGGTTTCTTTGGTTGGGGCAGTATGGGTTTCCCTCACCAGCTGCCTCTTGGTGTGGATTCCTGTGCGTGGTGAGGGGACCTCCCAGTGAAGATTCTGTTCTTTCTGGTTATCTCCTCTGGGATCTAAACATCCACCCACGTGTTTGCCATGCGTGGCGACTTGTGAAGGGGAGGAGAGGATCCTAGTGGTTGAGGGGTCCAACCCTAACACACCACTTTGGCCTTGAATTCCTGTAGACGGGCGGCCTTTGGGTGGCCCCTTGGCTGGTCCAATAGGGCTAGAGTCAACCAAGTACCAGTGTTGGAAGTTCTCAACGGTTGTTGTGGACGTTGTGCCTGATGCTGGTGTTTGGGTATAGTGCTCACGAAACCCTGGTATTGCTGCATTGTCCTTGCATGACATTGTAGTGCGTCCCCTCGTAGGGCTCCATGGTGGGTGGGGTCAGTGGGTAAAAAATTGGTCTTTTTTCCTTTGGATCCTCCTTCAAAAAATTGTGAAAAAACAGTCAATGGGTATGTGACCATGTCTTAAAGACTCTGAACAGCAATCTTCAACTTCTATAACACACGTACCTCATTTTCTTATATTACATTATCTTTCGAAAAAACCTTTAGGGCAATTGTCCCCATTTTGTATTCAGAAAGGACTAGAGGGACTTGTTGGCTTTCCAAAGTCAGTAAAGAAGCTTCGATCTGGAGATATATCGGTTGAAATATCCACACCCCAACACAGCGAACTCCACTTGAATTTAAAGGCAATTGGGAATATACCTATTGAGGTTACACCTCATACTATTTTCAATTAATTGCGAGGAGTTATTGTTCAGATGGATTTGAAGAACGTCCCTGAGTAATAGATTCTCGCTGGTCTCTCCACTCAAGGAGTTTCTGTGGTGAGGCGCATCTCCACTCGCAAAGATGGAGTTACACTGCCCACAAATACCCTCGTTTTGGCACTTACTTCATCACGTGCACCTGCCACCATCAAGGCAGGGCACGGCCATACATTCCAAACCCTCTCCAATGTTTCCAATATCAGAGGTTTGACTACTGAAAGACATCCTGTCGTGGTTCCCTAACATACATCTTTTTCTCCCACTCCAAGAGGCAAAACAATCATTTATTTGCGTCCTCAGTAACTGGAATTCCCTTCCGATAACAAAGACATGCTAACTCGACCCAGGGCAGGATACATGGAGGTTGATAGACCTTCTCCAACTAAGGACAGTAAGGAAAAAAAGACGTGGTCGTAAACAGAAGGGTTCTCCAGCCACTTCACCTACCCATCATTAAAAACGGCCACCTTGATACTGGAACTGTCGAAATTTACATTCTAATCTGGATGATATCAAAACATTGATTGCTTCCTACCATCCTGTTTGTCTTTCCTTACAAGGAATATTTCTCAAACCTGCTGATACAGTCACAATTC
Source organism: Carcinoscorpius rotundicauda (assembly GCA_011833715.1). Classification (NCBI taxonomy): domain Eukaryota; kingdom Metazoa; phylum Arthropoda; class Merostomata; order Xiphosura; family Limulidae; genus Carcinoscorpius; species Carcinoscorpius rotundicauda. The sequence continues at coordinate 50,499,518 of CM022396.1, read as the reverse complement.
AGCAGTTTTATCTGTACAGAAATGACATGCAGTGTGATGGACGAGTCACAAGGAGGGGTGGCACTATTGGTTGATCAGCATGTGCACACCCTGTCTTTGTCATTCAAAACACCCTTGGAGGCCGTAGCCATCCTTGTTTCCTTGGGTCATACCATCACTGTTTGTTTTCTCTACCTGTCCCCTGGAGAGACATATGATCAATCAGACCTTGATGCACTCGTTGAACAGTTGCCATCTTCCTTTCTAATCCTGGGGGACTTTGATGGACATCATCCCATCTGGGGAAGTGCTGCTATTGATAGGAGGGGTCGCTCTATAGAGCGTATGCTCTCTGATCACAATCTTTCTCTTTTCCAAACTTATTTTCATACACCTAGTCAGTCCTTTACCGCTATTGATCTCTCAGTTTGCTCCCCTTCATTATTCTCCCGTTTTTCATGGAGGGTTGACAGTAATCCACTAGACAGTGATCATTTTCCTATCCTTTTGAGGGAGACTGGCCGTGGTCGATGTCACTCTACCCACGTGCCCTGGTGGAAGCTGGATGAGGCAGATTACTTCATTTTCACTGCTCTCGCAGAACTTGATCCTGCCATCGTGAATCAGCCATCAATAGACGACTGTGTGGCAGTGGTAACTGGCTGAATTTTACAAGCAGCTGCTCAGTGTATTCCTAAAACCTCGACACGTTTTCCACGATATCCTCGTTTATGGTGGAATCCTGCTTGCCACTTAGCACGGAAGGCTCAAAAATGGGCCTGGGATACTTTTTGTAGATATCCCATACTTTCCAACGGGCCCATCAAGTTCACAACTAGCATATCTTATACCACCAGTTCCAAGATCATATGGGACAGGATACGAAAGGTTAATGGGCACTACAATACTGTCCCCCTCTCGATCTTACTCTCTGATGGTCAGGAAGTGGTTGATGTCTGGAACATTGCCAATACTTTTGGTGAAAGCTTTTGCCGGGTATCTTGCACTTCTGCTTGTTCCTCCACCTTCTTGGCCATCAAGCCTCGGGCAGAGCAATCACCTCTTTCCTTTCGAACTGACTGTTTCTTTGAGTATAATTGTCCCTTTACACTAATGGAACTGAAAATGGCCCTTCATCGGTCTGCCAGGTACATCTGTTGGACCTGATAATGTTCATTATGACCTGCTGCACCATCTATCTCCTGCTTCTCTTGATGTCCTTCTGATTGTCTTTAACCGGATTTGGTAGGAGAATGTTTTTTCCTGATGCCTGGCGCCAGGCTATTATTTTACCTTTCTTTAAGCCAGGGAAAGATTCCAAGATTCCTTCAAACTACCGTCCAATTGCTTTGACGAGCTGTCTCTGTAAGACCTTAGAAAGGATGGTTAATGCTCGTCTTGTTTGATTCCTTGAATTTAACAACCTCCTCTCGCCCACCCAGTATGGGTTCCGACGACAGCACTCCATTACAGACCACCTAATTCGTCTTGAAACATCTTTCAGAGAAGCCTTTCTCAAACGCCAACATCTTGTGTCAATATTCCTTGACATTGAGTAGGCTTACGACACAACATGGAGGTATGGCGTTTTGCTAGACCTCCATACATATGGGTTACGTGGAAATTTACCCATGTTTATTAAAAAAAATTAATAGACAGGAGATTCTAAGTTCGTGTGGGTTCGACACTTTCCCGTTCTTTTGTACAGGAACTTGGAGTCCCTCAAGGCTGTGTTTTGAGTGTCACACTTTTCAGTATAAAGATAAATGCCATCACTGAACAACTCCCTCTCACTGACGCGAATGGGCTTCATGTCGACGACTTTTACATCTCATGTCAGTCGTCGAATATGAGATATATTGAGCGGCAACTACAAACTGCCCTCAATCGTGTACTGAAGTGGACTATGACGAATAGCTTTAATTTCTCACTCTCTGAAACCGTATGCATGCACTTTTGCCATCAACGGGGTATTCACCCTGATCCTGAACTTCGTATCGGTGAAGTTTTGCTGCCAGTGGTCCTGGAGATTAAGTTCCTTGGGGCTTATTTTTGATCATAAGCTGACCTTTATACCACACTTAAAGCAGCTTCGGGTCAAATGCACAAGAGCACTGAACATCCTTCGTGTCCTCTCGTCTACCAGTTGGGGAGCAGATCGGTGATCAATGTTAAAGGTATATCGTGCCCTTATTCGATCAAAACTCGACAATGGATCAATGGTCTATGGCTCTGCCATACCCTCGGCCTTAAAGATGCTGGACCCCATTCATCACCTAGGATTTCGACTCTGCACTGGGGCTTTCTGTACCTCTCCAGTTCAAAGCATATACGTTGAATCTCATAAACCTTGTATGCACTTTCGCCTTTTGCAACTATTTTTAAAATATTCTTCGAAACTTCATTCCTTAACAAAGCATCCCACCTGGGGATGTGTTTTCCTTCCTCGGTGGGCAGTACTTTTTCAGAACAGACGATCTGTCATTGCTCCATTTGGCCTTCACATCCGGGCGCAGTTGGATGAATTGGGTCTGTCCTTGGATAACATTGCAGATTCCGCAGGTCGGCCCATCCTGCCATGGCTTATTACAGTTCCCAAATGTGAGCTTTCTTTCAGTCATCTAAAAAAGGCAGATACTCCAGATTGGAAGTACTGTCTTTTATTTAATGAACATCTTTCGAACAATCATTCAGTTCCCATTTATACAGATGGTTCCAAATCAGGTAATTCAGTGGGCTCTGCTATGGTTTGCTGCGGTTCGGTAGTTGCGTGCAGAATCCCCTCTACAGCTTCTGTGTTCATTGCTGAACTGTATGCCATATCTATTGTCCTGGATCTTATTGCAGCTGAGCAGTACTCCAACTGCACTATTTATATTGACTCGCTTAGTTCTATACTGGCCCTGGAATCGCTACACGTTAGCTCACACCCTGTTCTCGCTAATATTCAAAACCGACTGGCCCATTTCTCATTGACTGCTACTTCTATCCAGTTTTTCTGGATACCAGGCCATGTTGGTATTCGCGGTAACGAGCTTGCAGACACAACAGCTAAACCTATCTGCTCCGGCACTATCATCACTGTGTCTATTCCGTACATGGATTATGGTCTTGTCTTCAAGGCTGGGCTCCGTGCCAGCTGGCAGTCCACTTGGAGTGAGCAATGCGACGACAAGCTTTTTAAAATCAAACCCAAAATTGGACTTTGGCCATCTAGCTTCCGTAAAGTTCGGAAGTTGTTCTAACTAGACTATGCATTGGTTACAGTTTTTTTAACTTATCGTTTTCTTTTATCTGGAACTGATCCACCAGTGCGTAGTTTGTGTAACACTCAAATCACTATCAGCCACATTTTACTTTCTTGCCACCGTTACAATTCTCAACGACGGCAATATTTCAAACATGTTTTTCCTAAGGTTTACCTGTAACATTGGACAGTGTTATTGGTGATGGTGACACTGTCCACCTTGATAAAGTTTTTGTTTTTTAATGGCCATTAATCTTTTTAATCTCATTTAGGTGTTGCATATTTATTCATTAGACCTTATTCATTGTAGTTCCTTTTTTACAATTTCATTCTCTCTAGTTCAATTTGAAAATGGCTAGAACATTAAATAACTCGACACCAGAACTGGAAAGGCCAACTTCAGGTGACTAACGCTGCTGTTTGAACTACTCGTTGGTTGTCCTCGCGAGTTGTTATTACACTTTTGCTGCATGTCATTTAACACTTTTACTACTTTACCTTTTAGTACTGGCCATAATGACACATAACCCGTAACCAGGACTGGAAAGACCAACTTCGGGTGACTGAAGGTGATTCTTATACTTACCTGTTAGTCTTCCTGGCGGATTTTGATCACCATTCTGCTACAGGAAGTCCTTTACATCTTTGTAGACTGGATGGCAACATTGGTTTTTATGCCACTTTATATTTTAATTGCTGTTTTGTTTTTACCTTCATTTACTTTTACTCCATTTACTTGACTTTTTACTGGAAATTTGGCTACTCATTATTACGATTTTGCTATGTGTCTTTTAAAACTTCCATTATTTTAGATTTTGATTACGGATGCTGTGACACATAACCCGGAACCAGAACTGGAAAGGCCCACTTCAGGTGACTGACGGTGGTTCTTGAACTTACCTGTTAGTCTTCCTGGTGGGTTATGATCGCTACTATTTTACCGGATGTTTGGCGCAGATAGCCTAGCTGCTTTCTGCTATAAAACACTAAATCAACAGGCGAACATGTATTACGACTTGCATCGATAGATATTGTATTTTCAATTTTTTCAAATACTAGCTTGGAGAGCACTTCCACTTTCGTTTTGAAAATAGTATTTCAGAACGGATTTGCCAAAAATGGTTCTTCGGTAAGTTTGACAGCTTAAAATTCTAAAAACAATTTTGATACTCGTGGTTGGTTGTTTTGAATTAAGCACAAAGCTACACAATGGGCTATCTGTGCTCTGCCCACCACGGGTGTCGTAACCCGGATTTTAGCGTGTAAGTCCGCAGACATACCGCTGAGCCACTCACTGGGGGGCCTCGTGGTTGGTACCGAATATGTGTGACGATTTAAATTGAAAGTGTAACAAACGTGTTAAGAGTTCATAATAATAATCTTTTAATTTTAATTAAAATAGCTTTTAGTTAAATTGAATTTTTGTGTATATGCAGACAATAAATTACTGCCAAATCTCGATTACATTTACAGGAATAAGTAGTTGCTTGAATATTCATTTATTTATTTGTTGTATTATCATGCCTAAAAGTATGCAATAGTTGTTGCCAAAAAAAAAAGTTTCAAATCAACGAGTAACTATTATAAAACAGTGAGATAGTCTTTCAAGGGAACTGTTCTCTACTGACGCCTGGTGAAGGTCTTTTAAACAAAGTCTTAACAGTATATGAGTATTATCTTTGAACATTATGTTTCCTCTCTACTTATCATACAAACCTACGTTTTGTAACAATTTCTGAATAGTACAGTAAAAACTAATATCACTTAATGCAGCAGAGATAGGTAGGTGATTAAGCAAGGGATATTAAATAAAATATATTCTCAATATCTGACAAAGTATTTTAATCAACAGAGAACAAAATTTACAGAAATTTCTAGAACAATCGCCTTAGGTTATTTTTTCAATATTCAAGACAATACGATATTTCAATATTGAAAAAGTTGTGGAACTGAGTTGGAGCTTTCACTTTCGTTAAACGTACGTCCTTTGAATAAATAACCGGACGAAAAATGTCTTGTTGATGAAAATCGGTCTTAATCTTTTAAATAAGAAAGGTTTAGTTAATGAATCCAAATAAAAACACAATAATGGAACTTTGCTTTCTTTATTTTTCTAATTTTAGGACACACATTTAAGGCAATTCTGTTAAAATAACATTTGTACATCATGTTTCTGCATTAGGCAACCCTCTAACTGCTAAAAATCTACAACACATTCAGAAATATTCTTTTATCATGTAAGTCACCGGGAAACCAACACACACACACTTAAAAATATAAATCCATTTAACTCATTAAAGGATTAAAAAAAATCAAATGTTCACTGAAAAACTTTGACATTTTCAAATACTAAACTATCGGACAGTTACTATGGGCTCTTCCTCCTTTGCTGTATGCTTAGGTAGCCTTCAGGTTTATGGCGTCTTAATGGAAAAAACAATTTAGAGATAGCGTGTTCACTCAATTCATTTTATAAAATTTCTGGATATGAGGACCTGTAATATCATAATTTGCTTTGGTGATAGTAAAAATGTAAGTGTGGGAGTGATGATCGCTGGTAAAACGTCTTAAGTTGCCTGCGACGTTTTCTCAGGCCTGAGCCTTTAAAACGCTCGAGATTAAGTGAAATAGTTCCAGTGATAAGCAATATATACATACGAACTGTTTGGCTGCATATTTAAAAGGTACTAAATTCCACAGTTCATTAACAGAACTTTGCCTAAAAAGCAACTAATTAGATATATTATTAATATGAACCACTTACTCATCTTACAATAATAATAAATATAAATACATAACATCATCAAAAGCTGCAACGACTTTCTTAATCAGCCTATTCACCTCACACAATAGTCTGCACAAAACATACAATTATACCCAAATAACTTTTATCAGCTGCTAAATATACCACACTATCTTAAAATGATCATATGATTAGAAAACGTTTGTATATTCTCAAAAATTAAAAATACAGAACCTGCAAATTTAAATGTTATTGAATACCATGAGCTTACATTTTCCTGGTGCTTAAAAACTACACATTTTATTTTCTTTCACCTAGTTCACAGTGTTGAAACAAATTAAATATTTTTGATGTTCCATTTGTCTCATAATATGCATGAATTATTTCTTGGAAAGCTCAGTTTTCAGAACAAATTAGAAAAACATAACAAATAGCTCTTTAAAAAAATAAATGTTTTCAGAATATATATCTTTTAAACCAGTTATAAGGAAGTAATAATAACAATAATAGAGATAACATTTCAACTGAAACAAGTTTATTACAAATCTGAAATATGTTTTAAAGTGGTCGATATGTATGTCAAGACAAGTCAATTATTTTCTGCTACCTTGTCTTTTCTGAACATTATTTAATTTACAACATGCCTTTGGCTACATTTTCAGTAGGGTGTTTATGCCTATATTATCTAAAATTGTTTTGGAAAGCTCATGACTGAAATAATACTAATAATAATGTAAAGAAGAAAACCTCAATGTTATGTCGTAATATACAAGTTTATTCCACCAGGTGTTGTTGTCACTTGATTAAATTATTTAATAATTAAGATTATATACGTGAAAAACAAAATAATCATTTAAAATTTTGTTAACATAGGTAAATACCTATTTATTTGCTATTTCTATTTTAAGTAAAATATTCGATGTAGGCACAGAGGCAGGAATCTTTTCAGGAGGAAATTTCCTCCTGAAAAGATATATATATATATATATGTATATATACATATATACACACACATATATATATATATACATGTACACATATACATATATATGGATAAGATTGCACCTGCCTCCACACATTCTCAGTTAAATTACTATACCTGAATAAGGTGGGGGCTTGTGTTTTTAGTTAAGTTTTCACTATCATAAAATTCATTTAAATTATTTTATTGTTGTCAGTTCGTGTATCTGACTCAAGACCTAAAGCTGTGTATGTAAAAAATGATTTAAAAAGTCCTAAAACATTACTAACTTTTTTCACTTGCTAGGTCACTAGTTCACTGAAGATCGAATTGATATCCATTATCAGATATGGTATTTGAGCAACATTATTAATTTGTTGTGTATGGATTCTGAAATTGTATTTGATTTGTTGGAATATCTGTACAAATTTCTGATTGCAAAGGAAAAATACAGTCATCACAACAAACACCTACACACTAACAATACAAACTTTTGAAACACCAAGCTAAGTTTACTTAATGTTATCTGAAGACATTCTGCAGATAATAAGTATACACAAACTTTATATACAAAAACTGCATTCTGAGTTAACGTATTCATGGTCTTAAATAAAAAAAACATCTATTCAATTAATTTTAACATGTACTTTTCTGAAGCTCAGTTACCTTCTTTTTCTTTATTAGTTATCCAGCTTAATTGAAAAACATTACAATCTAATAGTCCATCATGAATACAAGGACATTGATTATTGCAGTATACTTTTTTATCAAACATTTTAAAAAATATTACTTTGTTTGAATGTTAATTACACAGTGTTAAAGTGACTAATTTATTTTGTATCTCACAGTAACAAAACAGTTTTTAACCAAAGTAACTACTAGTGACTAACTGTCTTAACTTCACAGAAGTTGGAATTATGATTTTTGACCCCTACTATATTATTACTGAGGAGAGTTTAATCTTCTAAAAGAAATAATAAAATCACTGTCCAGCTTGATATTCTATTCTTTGGAATATAAACAATTTAACAGGTTTAATTTAACAAATTAAAATCATTCCCTTTAGGGGAGATCTAACAAATTCTTTCATGATGTAATAGTTATATAAATTTCAGCATAACATAGAAAATGAAACATAGCTTGTGCTAATTTCAAGCCTTATTGGATGAAAAATATAAATCAATATTATTAGGGAGATAAGTTTGAAACATCACAGCATGATAGATAATAAGTATAATGCTATTACTCTGAAGTCACCAAATTTGCTAATCTTAATGTTTCAGAAACTTTCTCTCTCTCTCTCTCTCTATATATATATATATATAAGTCATATTACCAAAATGAATTAACACTGTGAGAACACCAGAAATGTGTGAGAATACCTTCTTGATATAGATGTGTGTTGTTCTTTGTACATCTATAAAAAGAATATAAAATCTTCACACCTTAATGTACTTCTCATGAATAACACATTACAAGGTTTCACCTTAGCATAGTTAGAATATATTAAAACCAACATCTTTCACACATTCTCTGAAGATTAAACAGCTTAAAAATTGCAAAATAAAATATTCAGCAAATTGTTTTATTAAAAATAACTAGATAATTACTTCTATACTAAAAATGAATAAACAAGCCTACAGATAGATTTACAATTCTTGAAGCTTCGTTTACACAAACTTAGTAGAGTTTCACAAGAATGCCACAAAAAATAATTAAGAAGTGAATCATTATCACAATTTCATTTACTAAAATATTTCATCTGCATTTCCTCAGATTAAGGTAATACTGAAATCTAAACAAATACCTTTGAAGAAAGAATTTTAAATCTTGAATCATTGTTACTTTTTATATAATTACACAATATCCAACAATACACTTTCACAGTACTAGTAATATAAGATTTGCTAGTTCTGAAACAAATAAAACTAGTATTAGAAGAGCAATGCCTCTGGAGAGATACATTATTGGACCTCTTAGTAAGCATTCTATATGAACCATTTATCTGCAGACTCTTGTTTTGGACTGTAGTAGATTAAGGTATATAAAAATACTTTCATTGCACCATTGTATAGCATATTTAAAAATTAAAAAACAGTGAAACAGCACTAAATGATTACTTACTAATGATATGTACCAGCATTTGTTTTTGCTACATAATTAATATTTGCAGTTTTTACTGCAACATATAAAATTATACTATACAAAAGTATTGCACTCAGATTTCACTGAAAGCAGGATAGAAAGAACACCTTTATTCTTCAGCTGTAGCCTTAAATTTGGGCATTTAATAAAATTTCATATATTTAAATGCATAAAGATATGCAATATACAGTAATGAACTAACATAACTGAGTACATTAATTTCACAAAATAGAAATATTTCTTAAGAAATCTATGTTAAGGACTTGCAAACTAAATTTAACTTTCAACTGTTTTTCCTTTTGCTTAAAAATATAAGCACAAGGAACTTCTAATTTAGTGTGGACTATCTTCACTAAAATTAACTATTTAGTCCAACCAAATTAAACTGTTAAAAACACCTTAATGACTAGTTACTAAACTCTGTCTTCTCACAAACCACCTGAATATCCTTTGATTTAGTAAAGTTAATCTGAACATAAGAAAACTGATGGTCTTTAACTTATCTAGATCAAAAGGTTGGCTAGAGAGCATGGATAGATTCTAGTATTTGATATGCTATGGAATAGGAGAACAAAGTCTGAAAAAAATGTAGTTCAACTCAGATTACTACTTATTGATAAGGAGTGTGTGAACTACAAGTTGATAGCTTCAGCTACATTTTATGAAACTCTTGCTCGTTTTGTTAGAGAAAGCTGAGATGATACTGGTACAGGAATGTTGTTTTTAGTACTATTTAAAAAAAAAAAAAGAGAGCTTTCCAAGAGGTTCGATAGAATTGAACTCTTGTGAGAGAAGTGATTTGCTTGTTGAAATTTTAGTGGTTGATGAATGTCTGTGCATGAATCAAACTGAATTAGTACAGCAACGAACGTTATCCTTACAAGAGAGAGAGGAAATAGTTGCTGACTTTTGTTTTGTTATAGTTAACGGAAAATAATTTTTAGATAAACCAGAGCTATATGAAATCTAGTTCATGGCACAAAAAGTATGAAGAGAGCCTGTGGTGCAATGTAGGCCATTCATTCACAGTTGTTTGCAATTTAGTCATAAGTGTGTAATATTTTATTGACCGTGGGTATCAGAGATGATTTCTTAGGGGAAGCAAGTTAAATTTTCACATATTCCAGAATTCTGTCTGGTTTGAGAGAAACAAAAGGAACAATAACACTGCATTTTATGTACCAGTGTCTACAAAGCTTGTGACATAGGTAGCACATTCCATGCCCAAATTTGTACATTATTCCTGAGAGTTCTGTGAGTATACCAAGCTCAGATTTGACCAGACTGTTATTGTTTACTGGTGTAAATGCATGTCCAACAATCAAGGCTACATTTCTGTTTTCTAACTGGCTCACACATTCATTCCAAACTTCTTAAGTTCACTGAGTCTTGAGTATTTTTTCTTTACCTTTTTTGTTCTTAAGTTCAAATATATTTTTCATCACAGGACTCTGTTTAATGTGGTAAGTTTTTCACAGTTTTGTAATCTAATGAAATATGCTTTGATTTTAAAGTTTGTCACTTACATCAGATCTTGTCATTTTGAGATAATCTGAGATTCTGTTCTCTGCAGCCACTTCTGCATAGTTACCATTATTACTGTCTCCATAAGACATACAAACATATCCATTTTCCTCATCACAAAATCCCTGCTTTACTTTGCTGCAATCCAGTGAGTTCCTTCTTTGACTAACAACATGCAAAGTGTTGCTTTTTCTGGATATTTCTTCACATAACTTGGAGTCTTTACGCTCTGGTTTTTCAGCAAGTTCAGCTAATGATGACATTGGTGAAGCACCAGAAGAAGAGCGACTGTTGGATCTCTGTCGACTGCTTCCAATAGAATACTTTTTAATAGGTTCAGTTTGCTCCTGATCTGTCGTTACTTCAACTTTTGGTGCTGGATTGTAGTCCATTTCCATCAAGTCTTCACTGTAACCTTCTTTGTTAGCAGAAGATTTAGTTTGCCAAGGCATACTAGGTAGAAGAGGTGCACTAGAGGACTTCTTTGAGACTATTTCATTTACAGATTTTAAAGTTCCAAGCTCAGACTCAGCTGTTCCCTGATTCTTAGATGCTACTCTTGTGACTTGACTCCCAAGAGAAAAGGCACGAACTCTACACTGGTCTAGATGGGCTCCTAGATGACTCTTCTGTAACATACATGAATGGTAAAAAACAAAACAAAAAACATTTATTAAATCATTAAATTCCTGTTTACAAATAAAATGAAAGAATAAATTAAGATTCAAGACTATTTTCCACTTTTAAAACATGCACAACAGTTTTCAAACATGGAGAATTTTTCTGGAATAAAACCTATCTAGTCAGAATTCAATTATGTTGCACTGTCACTGTTAGAAACAGTAAATAACAACAGTCCATGATGCAATGAAATTAGCATAATATTATATTTAAAATATTTTAAAGAACTACATTATTTGCTGATAACAGCCAAAAAAAAAAACATGTTCTATTTAAAATAAATGGTTAAAATGCAGATTACATAATTTGAAACAGTCAATTAAACTTTTCATGGAGATGACTAGCTCAAAGAATGAGGAGAGGTTTTGTAGAAAAATAATCCATGCAAGTTGTAAGTGTGAACAAACGATTTTGCTTTATGAAAGTAAACATGTATAAAAAAAATGATGTGAAAGAGATATTACATTGAAGATTTTTATAAGAGAATAATGAGAGATTGTTAGAGGATGCAGGAGAATCTTTCATTAAAATCCCCAAATTTCAAAAAGTCTCAAAAATACAATCGAAGGGCAAGAACATGTATAAATATTAATGTAACTTGTTAAAAAAAAAGTTTGCAAGAACCATGAAGTTCCAAGAAAATAGAAAGTCTATTACATAATTCACTAACTTTGTCTAATTAATTCTTATTACAATGTATTTTTTATAACATTAAATTGGCTTTAATGAAGATGATGAATGAAATTTATTATTTAATTTAGCAATTTCCTAAAAGGCCAACTTACCACCTCTGGTATGAAAGAGAACATACAGAATATTGTATGAAATAAGTAAATCAGTTCTTGTATTATGAAATTTACGCAAATGACAAAGTTTTCACTACATAGAACATTGATTGGTTGAGTTTTGGATATTCTCACAAAGTTTCACAAGCCTAACCTTACTTTTTAACTGATGGACTAGAGGGATGATAGATAGTCAACAGTACCTGTGTCACTTGTTTGACTACTGTGATCAAATAAAAATATTTCCCCATCATTCTTATTATACACTCATGGCACTCAAGTGCAGAGGGTAATTTTGAGATGTGGCTCATGGACCATTGGATTCACATTCCAAAACATTAACCTCTAGACCATTCACAAATTTTTTTGTGGCAGTGACACTGTTTGAGGTCACACCATGGAAAACTGTGAGATGAGCTAACCATATAATGTGAATGTGTAGAGAGTTCTCATGATTGAATACGAAACCATGTTTCCATTTATAATTTTTGTTTTGGTAAATAATCTGGTTCTGAATCCAACAAATTAAAGTTTTACTTTTGCATGTAAGAGAAATGATCCAGCCATTACTCAAAAATATTTATTTATATTAGTACTGTGCATTTATTTCATATTATTTCTAGTATTATTAATTAAAAAACAACTGAGTGTTGAGCAACTTAATTTAAGAATTTTTTATCAATGCTCTTTTGTTAATGTTATTGCATTGTGTAATGGGATGGTTTGATTAATGACAGGTTCAATTATCACTTTTACACAGGTTACAAAGATTTTTACAGTTTTAATATAATCTTATAAAAACTCAAATTTATCAACTATATGTCATATACATGATTTTTTACATCTCACCTGGTTTACTGGATGTTATATTTCCAGAAAAAAAAACACCACAATAACAATAACTTATTTGAAATTGTGTACATGAGAAAGACTGTACACCACTAATTCAAATTATAATAAACACAATTACTGGATTATTTCATCATACAACAAGATGATAATAAATAACTGGCTTCATAAAAATTATGCAATTCATTTTATGCAAATAATTATCTGGTGGATAAAACTAAATCAGCTTGATAAAATTATTAGACATATCTTAAACAAGAGCATTTGTCTAGTAAGAAAATTATATCAGACTGATATAAGAACTATTATATGAGACTTACTGCCTTTAATTTAATAAAACCTCACAACTCATTTGCAGAGAATAAATTCAACAAGGGCTAATATTAATGGACCAACTTATCCTGTCTCCTGAGCACAACTGCCTTTAGAATAAGCTTGACCTGGCTCAATATAATAAGTCATTTAACTGAAAGACAACTGCTATGCCATAAAATAAACTCAAACCAGTCACCTCCAAGAACCAGAACACATGGTGCCCTGGTGATTTGTTCTAGTTTTGCAGTTTTGTAATTTCATTAAAACTTGTTTCTTATTATAAATATGATCTACTTCATCATAAGTTTCATCCTGCTGTTTTTAAGGCAGTCCTTTCATTTGATGTAAATATCAACTTAACTGTTTATGTAATGTTTATGTTTACATCACATATATAGCTTGATGTAACACAATCTCAGAGTTATATTAACTTGAGTGCCAAGTAATTAAATTAAAACTGCTTGACATAATCACTCAAAATATCTTACTCATGTCTGAATAAGTTTGAACTGCTTAGAGCTGGGCTTACCTTACAGATACTTTCAGATTAAGAAAAAAAAGTATTTTAAATGTTATAATTTACTAAATTTACCACATGATGAATCTTTAATGGAGTGACTTCAATATTGGTTACAACAACAATCTAATAGATTTTATCTGACCTTAGCCACCTAATGAATGAGTATTTTATTGAATAAGGTTGACTTATCAAATTTTTGAATATCTCACCTGAGGCCTACTGCCTATTGAATAGGCTCGAACTGGCTTAATATAACCATCCAAGTCATATTCTGATGGAGAAAAATATGATCTAACCTAAAATAACAAAGAACATTTGAAATAATAAATACATTTGTACATTCACAATATATATATATAAGAAATATAATTCCACTTAAAGTAGTGTTGAAAACTAAAAACCTGCAAGAAATGGGCTTACAGTTTCAATAACAGTAAAGTAATTAAATCTCACTATTCAGAATATTCAAAGTTAACCTACATTCAAGGAACAACAAATATTCTCTAATTTGAAACACAGTTTCTCTCTGGTTCCAGATTACCTGGTGATTCTGAAGCCAGTTGTCCTTGTTGGTTGATCACAACTTTGCTAAACACAGAGTTAGGTTTTGTATCAATATTAATATATTCAAACAGGAAAAGTGTACTTCCAGCTCACTTTAGAACATTCTTGTGTAAAGGTTTTTGTAATTTCAAACACACAAGTTTCAAATAACTATTATTTTAGCATAACAGAAGAAAACTATAATGATACTTGTTAAAACATAGAGATGTGATTATCATAATTTATTTTTTAATTGTTGTATTGCACTAACAAGTTCACCTCTAGCATCTTGTACATTTTACCAATGTTTTGTAAACAGGAGCATCTAGTAAGATTACATGTATTGAATATAAGAAATGTGCTTTAAATTTCCAGATAAAATTACACACTCAAAATTCTATGAAGGTGTATTTTAACTGTTTGACGCTGAATCGCTACTGGATGAAAGTACGAAACACTGTGCTGGTTTAATTTATAAAGATTATGATGTAACATGTTGTAGTTCAAAAAATGTATGTTTATTAAAGTAATGAAATATGTAACTAGTTATAAAAGTTTTCTATTACATGATAAGACTCATAAAGTAGATAAGGATTTTTGATTAGCTTCTGGTTTATTTAATTTAATCTTTCTCTATGCATTATTTAAAAAACAACAAACATTGGTTAAAAGATTGTATTTACAATTTTAATCTTTTGTATTGCTCTGTATGTTGATGACATAAAATTCTGAACATATCCACAGGCTGCTGAACCACATGAATGGTCGTATCAGTGGATTTTTCTTGTCTGTTTCTAGAGTGAACAATGTTTTGGCTTCTATGCTTGACTGGTATCTATTGAAAATTTTTCTGAAAAGCAGCATCAGAGATGTTGTTTCACAGGTAGTTTATGTAGTTGTTATGTAAATGTTTTGTAAACGACAACATGTTGTGTTGTGTTTAAATTTTCATTTCTATTATTTATATTTCCATATTTATATTATTGTTTCAAAGCTTAAACCAATAAAATATGTTGTTATTCATTTAAAATAACATTTAGAAATTTCTAGAATTAGGTAGATCAAATATATGACTATAAACGGAAATATTTGGCGGCCTAGTGTCTAGACGTTGAGTCTCGTGCAAGAACGGACGTGCGCGGATTGCTCTGGAGTTCTGTAAAAGTTACGTGATTGTTCGAGAAGAGGCCTACTAATATATAAACAGACAGAGACGCGAGAAATAAGAAGAGTCATTAGTTTTTATTCGAAGAAGAGTCAGTCATTCGTTTAAGAAAGTTTAAGTGTTTGCTGTGATTTTATTCAACTTGGATTTGTGACCAGAGCTAGATCTACAGAAGCTGTGATTTTGTCTCGTCAATCTTTGTGATTCATTCGAATTACTGGTTGTGCTGAGAGTCGTCATGTACGGACTATTTAGGGGAGACTGGGAAAATTGGAAGGCAGCAAGTTTGAGACGTTCATCAAGCACCGTAAAAAGAACTTCGTCATTCTCCATTCAAACTTCGGTATTTCATCATGGGACCAAATTCACACCCTAGACTGGAATTTTGGACTTTCATTCTAGATCATATTATTAGATACAGGTCAGTACCATTTTGTGTTGTAATTAATTTTGAAGGTTTGAACTTGATATCTGTCATTGTTATTATATAATTTATGTTATATCAGTTATATATATAATAGTTTGTTGTAATAAATTATACAAGCTGTTATCTGTGTTTTCTGTTGCGTTTAGTCTACGAAAAACATAAAAAAAAAAGTAACATAGTACAGACAGATTTAGTTTTAAAAGGTTGCTCTGGCCTATTTCTAGAAGAGAGTATAAAGGAAGGCCTCAGTATATAAAATATGGACAGGAGCTGTTAATTAAAGCTAAATCTCAACTATATATGTATACAGTACAAAATATCTTTGAAACAATAAGACCATATTAAATCTACTACTGAATGTCAAAATAAGTAGATTGATTTACAGATCAGATATAAAACTGGTAACTGTATTGTATAATATAGATACTTACTGTGTAATTATGAATATTTTATTTAAGCAGTTCTACAAAATAAATAACAAGAGCAAACATACACACATCTACTGACAACCATTTCTTGATTCTCAGGGTTTCCACTCTTTGTCCATCTAGGCATTGAACATGCTGGTTTAAGTCTTTTATACCCCACTAAAATGCCCTTGCTAAATTCTGATTTGCAAAATTCTCCACTAATTTTAATATGCCCTTTATATAGGTATTGTATACAAGTTTCTAGTCATTGGGGTGGCAAACAGAGGATTTTTCTCCAGAGTGTTTGAGTGTGTTACTCCACTCTTGGAGTAGAGGGCAAAGTTACAGGCCCTCCTACTTGGGTCAATGGATGTTTTTCACAGATGTCAGTAGAAGTGCCATGAGGTTCCATGGGAGTTCACTTGTAATTTTGGTTTAGATTTGACAGGAGGCTATCTGGTTGGGGAATGCTCCTTCCCTTTGATCAGTGTTGTTTTCACATATTATTCATGGAAGTATATCCACTACCTCCTCAGAATTTCAAATGTGAAGTAGTCCCATCCTAAGTCCTTGGTTTTGTATGGATATTACATGCATCAGCCACTACACTTTATCAATGTGGGATTCTAGCTATATTATCAACATAGATATGCATGTTTTGGAAGTTAACATTTTTTTAAACCAATAATACTTACCTCCTCTGACACTCACCCTTCCCCCTAAGAGCCATTTTATGTCTCAAAAAGTGATTACATTATCTCAATGAGGTGCTTATATATAGCATCTAAAAAGAGTGAGCATTGAAGTTGATGAAGAAGTTTGCAAATCAGAATTTGCCAAGAGCATTCGAGTGGGATATAAAAGACTGCAGGAAGTGTGTTCAGTGCAAAAATGGGCAAAGAGTGGAAACCCTGGGGATAGAGAAACAGCAAACTTGTCAGCAGACGTAAGCATCATTGGAAATACATTTTCAGTTTAGGAAAATGTTAACTTACAGCATTTATACAGCTGTCAAAAATGTAACTACCATGTTTTTCAGTCATGTGAAGTAAGGAATAAAAGTTATTATGAATGAATAATGAAGTAAAAATTAGTGAAACTGTCTGAACACAAATATTCTCAATAGTTTTCTGAAGCCAACTCTAAACTTAGAAAATATCTTCACATCTAATGCTAGCATTCCAGTTTTGAAGAAAAGAGGAGTAATAAAAAAATAAGTCTACCCTGTTTACCAACAGGAGTATATAGGTGATGTCGAGAAATCCCACTTGTAGAGAAATATATATGCAAAAACGGCTCGTTTGGGTTGAGAAAATATTTTACATAGAAGAGCGAACATAAAAGAGTATATAAGGTCAACACAAGATCTTTCTTAATTCAATTAATGAATAAAAACCTTACTACATGTTGCAGGTTATCAAAACACGTTATAAGATCATGGTCAAGGAGTGCAAACCAATGAATTTTGAATTACTGGATCAGCAATATAAGAAAGAATGATCTGGACTAGTGACATTAAAAAGTTTGAGTATTTACTTAACAATGGTCGTCTGAATACTTAAATCTAAGCTGCAATACTGTGATTGAAACTGTAAGTTCACTACTAATAAAAAGTTTGTATTTTAATTATACTTTTAATTGAAAAGAAGAATAGAAAGGAATATTATATAACCAGAAGAGCAAACTGATAGTGAATGAGCATTTTTACATTCAGATAAAAAAGTAATGATTATTGATTAGATGATACAACATAATTATTTATGGCAGTGTTAGTACAATTATTTTAACATTTCAAACAAATAAAGAAAGTACTTACCTTATCTAGATGAAACACTGACTGTTCTGTAGATGTTGGAATGGTCTGGAAGGTGACATCTTGTAAACTCTGAGTATTTTTTTTAGGACTAGCCATTTCTATGTAGCCCTCACCTTATGAAAAGAATACACAACAGACTTACACATTCACCAAACAATATAAAACTCTGTTTAAATTAAATAAAGATTGTTTTCACCAAGACATGATTATCACAGTAGCTGACTTGTTGTGAAATTTATTTTAAATCAGGTGAAGGTCAGTTTCTCTGAGACATTCCTAATACTCACTGAATATCACTGTGCTTGACTATAACAATTTTGAATCTGCAAACAAAATAACTAAAAAAAAATTATACTGAGAACAATGTAGCATTGTACATCATTCAATAAATTAAAATTGTCTTTCTATTGGTTATAAATCACATAATAGCAAATTTCAAAGAGTATAACACTAGCAATCTGTGAAAGATAGAGTAACAGAAAGGTGTATCTCCATAAACAAAAAAATGAAGGTTATAAAATTAAGCAATGCCTTATTGATACTCATACTATAATAAGCAACTTATGTTAAACTCAGAACATCATAGTAGGAGAAGGGAAACAGAAAATAGGCAATTCAGAACAAATAAATGTCACTTTACAAATGTAAACTGGAAATTCATTTACATACTTTCTTTTGAAATTCACAAAATGAAACTTATATAATATCCAACTTTGATTTATCAAATGTATTTCAATGTCACATTTATTCATATACAGTGATAAAAAACTAGTTTAATTAAATTTGAAAACAACTCTGTAAAAAGTCTTGATGAGTACTTTTACTTATCTTTATCAAAATTAAGAATATGTTAAGTAAGTGGAGTATTTTGAAAAATACACTTTTTGTACTTATGAAAATTATAACTGATTAGATGCAACATTTTAGACAAAAAGTGTCTCATTATTATTATTATGGAAAGATCAAATACTGTAAGTGTAAGAAAAACAACAACCTTGTTTCTGAATTTTAAACTTAATATAAATTAATTGAATAATTTGTTTGTATTAAAATACATTTGAAACACATGGGATAATTATATGTTTAGTTTTAATAAAATTAGCAATTAGAAGTATGTAGTTTTTCCAGACTAATGGTAGTGTATACAACCATTAGTACCACATATATATATATATATACACACACACATTACTACCATATATATATATATTCAGAACTAACATAACTAAATATCAAACTTGTTTTTCATACACCGATATGAACAATACTGATAGCACAAGAAAATGTTTTCAATAAGGTAAAATAAAATAAAACCATTAGAGGTACTAAGATAAATTACACTAAGAATGAAACCTATAATGCCAATTAACTTCTGTAAAGTCCCAAAATAATAACATAATTTAGAAAACTTATCTTCCTCAGACTCTTGTAATATATTTGTGCTTATCAGAAATCAATCATTCAGACTCAGCATTCACAGATTACATAGGCCAGCAAATTTAAATTTCATAAAGATTGTTTTGATTTTACTAACAGATTTTCCATAATTCAGATATTCAGATCAAATAATAATTTTGTTTATAAAAAAAACAACATAAGTACATACTCTGGCTGCTTGGTTTAGGAAGAGAAGAAGACATAGATCCCATTTTCAAATAACCTTCTTCTGCAACACCTGGAGAAGTATACATTATATTTTTGGGGTAGGTTTCTTTCTTTGGTGCCATAAATAAATAACCACCTGATATGTCTGCTGTTGATGAGTCTATTATAGGTTGCTCTGAATCAGTACTAGAATAATGAGATGATCCTGCAGTAGCAATCAGCTGCTCTAATGGAAGATACTTTCCAGGACTCATAGGAATGTATTCTTGAAATAAAAAACACACAAAAATTGACACATTTAATAATCTGACATTAAATTTCCTATCATATTTCTGTGTTATCTAAACTGCAAGTCAAAAGTTTTCAGATTATTGAAATGTTCAAACAAACACCACAGTTTGTAACTCTAATATATTATTTTTTAATTGTAAGCATCATTCACCAACAGACAAAACTAAATAACAAAACTAAAAGATAACATAAAAATAAGCTCTTAGAATCAACATTTTTAACTACATAATTTTTGCAACAAAGAAATAAAATGCAAAATGATCAGGATAATTGATGATTGATAGATTTAGTGTTTTATGGCACAAAGCAATGAGGCTATCTGCGCCAGACATCCGATAAAAATGTAAAAAAAAATAAATGTAGTAAAAGACATAAATGGAAATGAAGGTAAAACAAAAAAGTATAAAACCAATGTTGACACTTAGCCTACAACGTTAAGATAGAAGGCAGAGTATAAGAAGTTGTAAGGTATTTACTCTAGCAAAAAGGTAATGATCATAACCCGCTAGGAAGACTAACAGATAAGTTCAAGACCCACCGTCAGTCACCTGAAGTTGGTCTTTCCAGTCCTGGTTCCAGGTTATGTGTCATAGCAACCAGTATCAAAATGTAAAAGAATAGAAGTTTTAAAAGACACATAGCAAAATCGCAACAATGAGTAGCCAAATGTCCAGTAAAAAGATAAAAGTCAAGTAAATAGAGGAAAATTTGTAAAAGTAATTGAAGATAAAAGCACAATGGCAATTAAAACAGAAAATGGTGCAAAAACTAATGTTGACATCTAGTCAACAAAGATGTAAAAAACTACCTGTAGCAGAATGGTAATGATTATAACCCGCCAGGAAGACTAACAGGTAAGAATTAAAACCACCGTTAGTCACCTGAAGTTGGTTTTTCCAGTCCTCGTTCCGAGTTATGAGTCAATATGGCCAGTACTAAAAAGTAAAGTAGTAAAAGTGTGAAATGATATGCAGCAAAAGTATTATAACAACTCGCCAGGACGACTAACGAGTAGTTCAAACGGATAGTTCAAACAGAAGCGTTAGTCACCTGAAGTTGGGCTTTCCAGTCCTGGTATCGAGTAATTTAATGTTTTGCCCATTGTCCAATATCAAATTGAATGAGAGAGATTAAAACTGTAAAAAAGGAGACACAATTAAAAAGGTGTTATGAATAAATATGCAACACTTAAATGAGATTACAAAGATTAATAACAATTAAAAACGTTATCAAGGTGGACAGAGTCATCATCACCAATAACTCTGTCCAATGTTACAGACTGACCCTGGGAAAAAATATGTTTAAAATATTGCCGTCGTTGAGAATTGTAACAATGGCAAGAAAGTAAAACGTGGCTGATAGTGATTTGAGTGTTACACAAACTACACATTGGTGCATCAGTTCCAGATAAAAGAAAAAGATGAGTTAAAAAACTGTGACCAATGAACAACTTCCTCCTTTAGAACTTTACGGAAACTAGATGGCCAAACTCCAATTTAGGTTTGATTTGAAAAAGTTTGTTGTTGCGTTGTTCACTCCAAGTGGACTGCCATCTGACACGGAGCCGAGCCTTGAATACAACACCATAGTCCATGTACGGAATAGGCATAGGGGTGATGGTGCTGAAGCAGACATATTTAGCTGCCATGTATGCAAGCTCGTTCCCACGAATACCAATATGGCCTGGTATCCAGAAAAACTGGATTGAAGTAGCTGCTAATGAGAAATGGGCCAATCGGTTTCGAATATCAGCAAGAATAGGATGTGAGCTAACGTGTAGCGATTCCAAGGCAAGTATAGAACCAAGCAAATCAGTATAAATAGTGCAGCTGGAGTACTGTTCAGCTGCAATATGATCCAGGGCAAGAGATATGATATACAGTTCAGCAGTGAACACAGAAGCTGTAGAGGGGATTCTGCGTGCAAGTACTGAAGGATGGACCAGTTTGCTTGATCCAGCTACCACTGGGGCACGCAGGTAGGGTGGCATCGACCTTGGCCAGTCTCTCTCAAAACGATCGGAAAATGATCACTGCCTAGTGGATTACTGTCAACTCTCCATGAAAAATGGGAGAATAATGAAGGGGAGCAATCTGAAAGATCAAAAGCGGTAAAGGACTGACTAGGTGCATGAAAGTAAGTGGAAGAACCAGTATTGAAAAGAGAAAGATTGTGATCAGAGAGCATCTGCTCTACAGATAGACCCCTCCGATCAATAATAGCACTTCCCCAGAGGGGATGATGTCCATTAAAATCACCCAGGATTAGCAATGGAGATGGCAACTGTTCAACGAGAGCATCAAGGTCTGATTGATCATATGTCTCTCCAGGGGACAGGTGCAGAAAACAAATAGCAATGGTATGACCCAAGGAAACACGGATGGCTACGGCCTCCAAGGGTGTGTTGAATGACAAAGACAGGGTGGGCACATGTTGATCAACCAACAGTGCCACCCCTCCATGTACTCAACCATCACACAACTTGTCATTTGTGTACAGAGAAAACTGCCGAAAGGAGACTGTATCAGCAGATTTGAGAAATGTTTCTTGTAAAGAAAGACAAACAGGATGGTAGAAAGCTATCAGAGTTTTGATATCATTCAGATTAGAACGTAAACCTTGACAGTTCCATTGTATCAAGGTGGCCATTTTTAAGAACAGGTAGGTGAAGTGGCTGGAGAACCCTTCGGTTTACGACCAGGTCTTTTTTCTTTACTGTCTTTAATCAGAGGAGGTCTATCAACCTCCATGGATCCTGCTCTGGGTCAAGTGGGCAGGATTTCGTTATTGGAAGAGGAATCCAGTGACTGAGGATGCAAACGAATAATTGTTTTGTCTATTGTGGTGTGATAAAATGATGTATCAGAAGAAATGCCTGTATTTGAAACTGAAGGACGTGGATCTTGAGGTTTGTTGGAAGGTATGGGAGGAACAGAAATGGGTGTGGAAGTCGATTCATATACTTTTTTTAACCACGGAGGTCAAAAGGCTTTTCATTTGTTTTGAAAATGATTCTCTTGGAGGCACAGAGAGATCTGTCTGCACTCCAACTGTAGTTGTGGAATGAAGTGCAGCAGCATATGTCCGAGATGGAGTTGTGGACAGCAACTTTCGAGCCTCAGGATAACTAATGTTATGTGTCATTTTCAAATGCTGCACCTCTTTTTCCTCCAACAATTTTGGGCAAGAATGAAAGTAAGAGGGGTGAGAACCATTGCAGTTTACACAATGTGGGTTCATGTCACAGTCATAGGCATCGTGGTCCTTGCCTCCACAACGAGCACGTCAGGGAACCATGACAAGATGTCTTTGAGTGGCTGAATCTCTGACATTGGAAACATTAAAGAGGGTTTGGAATGTATGGCCAAACCCTGCAAATGAGATAATCTGCCTTGATGGTGGCAGGTGCACGTGGTGAAGTAAATGTTAAAACAAGGGTATTTGTTGAGAGTGTAACTCCATCTTTGCGAGTGGAGATGCACCTCACTGCAGAAACTCCTTGAGTGGAGAGACCAGCGAGAATCTCTGATTCGGGAACATTCTTCAAATCCCTTTCAACAATAACTCCTCGTAAAGAATTTAAAATAGCATGGGGTGTAACCTCAATAGGTATATCCCCAATTGCCTTTGAATTCAAGAGGAGTTCACTGTGTTGAGTTGTGGATGTTTCTACCAATATGTCTGCAGATAGAAGCTTCTTTACTGACTTTGGTGAGCCAACAAGTCCCTCTAGTCCCTTCTAAATAAAAAAGGGGGACAATTGCCCTAAATGTTTTTCCGAAAGAGAATGTAATATAAAAAAATGAGGTACGTGTGTTACTGATGTTGAAGATTGCTGTTCTGAGTATTCAAGACGTGGTCACTTTCCCATTGACTGTTTTTTTACAATTATATTCAAAGTTTTTGGAGAATCCATAGGAAAGAGGAAAAGTTTCGGCACCCACTGACCCCATCCACCATGGAGCCCTACAAGGGGACGCACTACAAAGTCATGCAAGGACAATGCAGCAATGCCAGGGTTTCGTGAGCACTATACCCAAACACCAGCATCAGGCACAATGTCCACAACACCCGTTGAGAACTTTCAACACTTGTACTTGGTTGGCTCTAGCCAACAAGTGGACCAGCCGATTGACATAAGGGGGGCCACCCAAAGGCTACCCGTCTACAGGAATTTGAGGCCAAAGTGGTGTGTTAGGGTTGGACTCCTCAACCACCAGGATCCTCTCCTCCCCTTCATGGGTCACCACGCACAGCAAACACGTTGGTGGATGTTTAGATCCCAGAGAAGGTAACCAGACAGAACAGAACCTTCCCTGAGAGGTCCCCTCACCACATACAGGAATCCACACCGAATTCTAAACTTCCAGATAATTCTATAACCTTTTTTTTTCACTTTTATTTTTAATAGTTTCAGTACAGATTGGTGTTATAAATATTTTGACACAACATCACAAATTAACATGTCAAACTACAACCAACTTGATAGTAAACATTGATACATTTCTTTCTTTTTCATATAAACTCTATTTCTTAGATTAATATTACATTTAAAGAGAAAAAATCACAGTACGTAACAAAACACAAACTTCTATAAAATAAATAAAACAAACACTGACACTCTCCTACACATACATATGAATATATATATTCTTGCAATTATGTTTCAAAATTAACCCTAAATTAGCATAACTTGTTGTAACAGAAACTCAAATCTAAATCAAGTACCTTAATTACAATACAAAAGTCAGACAATCTACAGAGATGCACACATCATGTGTAGGTATGAGCACATAAATTGTTTGTACATGAAGAAGTTAGTCACTTTGCAAAAATATTTATGTAAATAAAGGGAAAAGCAGCACTTGTTATAACTTGAAAGATTATTTATATTTCTACCTGAAGAAGCTGGTATTGAAGCTGTGGAGGGAGAAGTCATATCTAGGTATGTCCCTGAAGCTAGTGGTGATATAGGATTTGAACCAATGCTATGAACACTGGAGGAGAATGATAGGTTAAGGGACATGTTGGCTAATGATGATCGTTGAGATGTTGAAGTTCCCATCTCCAAGTACTCTGGTGGCATCAAGTCTTCTACAACATTAAGAAAAAGAGGCATTGGGAAGCTTTAAGCATATTACATGAGCAAAGTCATTCTTCAATATTAAAATACTTACAAGCTCTAGTGATGTTAACGGGGGTAAACAACACTGGAATACCTGTTTATTTGTCTGCTATCTTATAAAAATAGGCTTAATATTGTTTGTTAAGTTTTAAAATGTGTAAAACAGAAAACAGACCCTGTTAATAATAAACAAATTTTAATAAAATGTGTAATCATAAGGACTACTTAACTCAATTACTTAAATTTGAACAATTTCAGGTTTCAAACTATATACTGAACTATATATTATTGTTATACAAACACACACCACCTTTTTTTTTTCTGTAGAAAATTGAAATGTGTTTTGTTA
Source organism: Carcinoscorpius rotundicauda (assembly GCA_011833715.1). Lineage (NCBI taxonomy): Eukaryota > Metazoa > Arthropoda > Merostomata > Xiphosura > Limulidae > Carcinoscorpius > Carcinoscorpius rotundicauda. The sequence goes on along the minus strand of CM022396.1, from coordinate 50,474,038 downwards.
AGAACTCTTAAACCAGATTTGTTTTTCAGACTCTATGAAATACTATATTGAACAAAGAAAATGCCATCTTTAGTCTATGAAACACTATCATAAGGCAACGAAACACCATTTTTAGTCTGTTAAATACTACCACAAAATCCAGCATAATTAGGTAGTTAGGGTGTTCGACTCATAATATGAGGGTTGAATCCCCAAAACACCAAATATGCTCGCCTTTTCAGCCGTGTGGACATTAGAGTATAATGTGATGGTCAATCCCACTATTTATTGGTAAAAGAGTAGCCCAAGAGTTTGTAGTGGAAGGTGATGACAAGCTGCCTTCCCTCTAGTTTTACACTGCTAAATTAGGAATGGCTTGCACAGATAGCTCTCATGTAGCTCTGTATGAAATTAAAAAAATAAACAAAACAAAAAAGTACAACACAACCACAAGCTAAGGAACTACAACTCTGAGTCTATGAAATATTATACCATGCTAAAAATATATTTATGGTCTGTAAAAGAGTGTCATGAACTAAAGTAATACCATCTTTATTCTACTAAACACTATCATAAGCCAGGAAAACACTAATATGAAACTAGGAAACATAATCTTAAGTCTATGAAACACAATCTTAAATTCAGGAAACACTCTCGTCTACTTTAAAGCATATTAAACATTACTTAAGTCTGTAAAAACGAGTGTCTGTGATTATAAAATACAACTTTGATACATCAACTTGTGATTGTTGTCACTTCAGTTTTATTCCATACTTTGTCAACAAGCCTCTTCAGAATTATTTTTTGACTTCATAGCACATAAAATTTGCATTGTTTAAGTAATAATTTACACGTGTTTTTCCACTAGCACAATTAATAATCTTTAGTTATTCTGAAACAAATATACCTTTTTTATATCATGATAATACATTCATTTGTGTATTTTATTTTAAATAAAACATTTTCAAATGATGTCCTGAAAATTTGTTGAAATAACACAAAAGGAACCTCCACATATACTTTCATAATTTTGAGATCTTTGTTTCTAGTTGGATTATTTCTTTGTAAATAATACACAGCTTTCATGGTGGAATGATACATATATCTTATCTTTACTAATGAAGGAAATTACAATAAAAATCTTAATCACAGAAGACAAATACTTTCAAGATTGCCAGTATTCAAATAAAGTTGTCAAACACAGACACTAACCTTGGCCTGGCTCCATCAACAAATAATCATCTGACACCTCTTCTGTAATTGGAGGTTCTGTGTGCAAGCCCAGCTCACCAGCGGTATGAATGTACCTTCTTCGTATATAAAATATTCATTATTGTAAGCACAAATATATAAACACAGAACTCTGAAAAATAAATGTACTTACTCTGACCTTTGAAAGAATAACAAAATATCTATTGTTACAGGAAAAAATAAAATGAATGAGCAAACACAACTGCAACATACATTCTGAGTAGCTTTGTTAGAAGTGAATGGTGAAACATTTTTGTACTTTACAAGTACAAAGAAGGCAACCACAATGCATTGGTTTTTGCCAGTTCTCTGCTCCTTTTGTTTCCAAATGGAAATTTTTTGCTTTCATTATTACATGTTTACTGGCCATTGCTAATAACAGTATTTACAACAGGTGGCTCTTAAAATATCTTATTACATTATCTTAAAGTTGAACTAAAACAGTGTAATAAGTTTATTGCTAGTTACAGCTTTTTGAGTGAGGAAGAATTTATTTTACAACTGGAATGACTTTTGGTCATTAGTGCAATCACTCTCAAGAACACAAGTAAGAAACTTTATTCATGAAGACTCCATGACCAGAGATAATTCAAACTAGGTTTTAATGCCATTAAGACAGAAAATGCAAGTAATAAAACACTTTCTGTGACATAATGCAAAAGTCAAATGGCTTTTGCATTTTATTTATTAATTTAGGAAATTTTATACCCTAAAAAGTTATTTTGTATACATGCACATATGTTGAAAATGATAGCATTATGATTAAAATGTCATGTTTGTTCTATAAAATAATCTTCTTAATTATAAAAGCTGTAACCTGTAATAAACTAATACTTAATCAGTAAGAAACCTCAAAACAAAACTAATAAAACACTATTACATATACTTTTTATGACAGTCTCATTACATAAGTGATAATACAGATATAAGTAAAGTTGGAATTTTTACATCATGAAAATCTATGTACTGGGAGTTATTAGCACCAGGTTTTATTTGCACAGTACATTGTCTGTGCTGTGCTCACCACAAGTACAAATATGTTTTGTATCTACTCCTAAATGAAACAACACAGGCAAAAAAAGAAGTCATACACAGAGCTTAAAAGTAACCCAGTCATAGCCAAACCTTAATAATAACGAACATTTGACCTTGACCAATAAAATATTATACACTCAGATTTTTTAGCTGTATTAAATATTAAAAGATCAAGCATAAAAAAAATCTGTGATTGTTTCATATTTCACTCATTGAACACTTAAGTTATTCCAGATTACTGCTGTGATTGAATAGGAATGTAGATAGAATAAAACTTACCCAAAATGGAAGTCACTGGGGCTCCCTTCATATTCATCTGTTGAAAACTCACTACCAACACTATCTGTTGAATAAGCTCCTGTTAAACTGAAAACAATATAGTTTTTTTTATAATACCAACATTTCTGGTTAGGCTTCTTCACCTCCTAAAACTTGATCTACTACATAATATAATTTATATAAACACAGAAAGAACAAGTTACTTGAGTGTGTAGATGAAGACTGGAAATAAATATTTTTGTTATCAAAATTCTTTTGAAAAATACTTGGTACTGAGAGAAAAAATGTTAAGAAGCCTAAAACTAAAGTTCAGTAAATTGTGAAACACCATCTGGTGTTTTTGTAAGAGTTTGAACAACTTAAAGTTTGCAGTTCTGGATTAGAAGAGCTTATTTATGTTTTCTTTCCAAGAAAGTTGTAATGTGTGATATAATTTAATTCTAACAGAGAAAAGGCTCAGGATGAAGGAGAATATGTGTGCTCTCATTATATTTCAGTAGTGGCCTTGGTAATCTGTCACAGATATCGTTATTACAGTTTTGTTATGTTAACTGTTCTATGAATTCTACTTGTCATTTACGTTTGATATAATCAAAGAATCCTAAATGATTTTGTTTTTGTGACATTTTTGCTTACAGTTTAGTCAAACTAATTTCTTTTTTCACATAAACTTACAAAGGTTTTATCTATTAGAGTTAGAGTAAATTTAATAGCTCTTGTTGACTGTTTAAAAAAATCATAGAATTTTAGAAAGCTGTCAAGGCTGTGTTTCCAATAAAGTGACATTATCTGTCAACATTCTGTTCTCAATTTCTTATCATTGATATGTAAGTGGTGTGAAAATGACCACAATGGGTATGCATGCACCTGTGGTCTGCAAAAAAATATCTTCTCTACACTGGAAATAATCATTTCTTAGAATACACCCTCTTAAGAAAATATGAAGAATGAATCAACTATTAATACTATATATGTCAGTCCCAAGAAAATATTTAATAGTCTGAATGCTCTCTTTTACTAATCCCATGATGTCATTCCATTCTTTCTTTTCTTAAAATTTCCAAGTACAACACTAAGTAACATTCTCCATGGATTTACTGATTCACATTAAATTTGCAATTGTGAGATCATTTTTTTCTTTCCCATTTTTCAGCTGTGCTGTTTCATTTGTTTCACATTTTCAAGAACTTTTCACATCCTCATTAAACCAATAGTCAAACAGACATAGATAATGAGATACATCTAACATTCTTTTATTTTAAGCTTGGCTGTATTTTCTTTGTGCTTAAAAACAGCAGTGCAATATAAAAATTGTTCATGAATTAGCTTTCTAATAATACATTTAGCATATCACATACTTAACAAAATACACTTTACACACTTTCAGATAAGACAGATGTTAATTCTTCAAAAACAATTATAACCAATTTTGTAGTTACCTTATATTAGCACTGTCTGGAGGAGAGGACGACTTTGCCCGAGCATAAGCACTCTGAAGGCGAAGATTTTCACCTCGATTGTTGGCACAGCTTGGAGAAGAATGCCATCCCCCAGACTGAGGACTGTATTATTAAAAGAAACCAAAATAATCTTCAGGAAGTCTTTATATGCCATACTGAAAGCATTTAGAAAATTATAGAAAGAAACTTTCTTTAATTCAGGTAACAGTGCAATATAGAAATGGTCAATTAACAGATGTTTTTTATTTATAACTTCTTCCTTTATACTTACAAGTAAAATATATGTATATTTCTAAAAAAGTTAAATTGACAGTAATAATTATGGTGCTCTTTTCCACCACAAAACATTAATAAACATGTCATGCTGTTTTTGGTTAGACTATATTTTTTTAAGGTACCTCCCACAAAATAAACTTTTGGGTTAGTAATCATAGGTAAATCATGTTTGGAATATAAAAGGGAACAAACATTGGAAAAACAACATGTACTAATCTAGATAAACTGAGTTTTTAAATAAAAGATAAGAACTAAGTGTAAACAGAACTTAAATTCATAAATAGGTAACTGTTATAATAAACACCACTATAAAAAAACAACAACAGTATTGAAAACATCACTAATCCATTTCATCAGAATTACACAAATAACCAATAACCATAATTACCACAGTATATTTAACAACATAAAGCTTCTCTTAAGAAACAAATGCAAAATATATAATACATAACTTTGTAAAAAACACAAACAAACAGGAATGTATTTAAACCACTGGCTTTTATTAAAGCAACTGGAGTTTCATAAATGCATTCCATCACATTTGACCTACTATTCTGAAGAGATTCAAAGAACATACAAAACATAATTATACCTTGATATTCTCAATAAGACATTGCTAATTTATAGTCTTTTGCAGTGTTTGCATTACAGGGATTGTACAACAAATAAAATAAAGAAACTAGTGAAGAAAGTGAAATATTTGTTTTTATAAAATATATTTTTATTTAGTTATAACACTTGTTTTTTTCATAGATGTAAAGTTTCTAGAGAAGGCATGATTGAAAGGATTAACTAATGCAAGTATATAATTAATGTGTGCTCTGTGTTGATAATTAACATGTTATAAAGCAAAAGCACTTACACAGGTAATAACAAACTGCACTATTATGTTCATTTATGTAAAATTCCATTCATTATTAATAAGAACTTTTGAGTGAAATTAAAAGTTGAGTGCATAAAATATATCAACTACAGTATTTCCAGAACTAATGAGTCTCATCTCCAGTAACAGGGCTCTTTAGGTTGGTGGGTTAAGACTAACACAGCAGTGGCTGTAATGCTACTTACATTAACAAACTGTTTGATTACAACTGTTATGGTGAGAGCTAGATTAAATTGGTTAAATATAATTTTTTATCAATTTAAGTTATGATGTCACAGCACATCATCATCCACATTTCTAAGAACTTAAAATTATTCTCTACTTATAGGTTTATTTGATTTATTTATCTCATGGTTCTTAATGCTGGAAAATGATAATTTAAAATTTCATGTCTTGCACACGAGTTCGTAGCCACCTAGTAATGGATCCAATAAAACTAAAAATACCTGGGATACAGTACTCTATGAAGGAGATTTTTAGGATATCAAGAAGAATGAAAAATGAACAAGGGTGTGCCAAAACATCATTAAAATACTTTTACTGGTACTGAAATCTAGCAAATACTGTATTTTAAATGAACAAGGATGTGCCAAAACATTATTAAAATACTTTTAAAGGTACTAAAATCCAGCAAATACTGTATCTTAAAGTTGAAGAATAATGTTTACACAAATAATCTACTCATATTTTCACAACCTGAAAATAAAAATATTATGCAGTAACATGCTAACTGGAAGACACATTTTATACTTCATTGCATAATTACTGTGTGCAAATGTTCCATTGTTTTCACTAACATCTTACCTTGGGTATTTTTTGAAGTTTGTTGGTTGTTTATATGAAAACCTAACCACATATTTATAATATGTGTAATCAGAAGACACTGTGCTGCTAGCAATATTATCAAATGTTCCATACAGTATTATTAGTAACTTTAGAAGGTTGAAAAAGAAAAAGCTACAAAGTAATTTATTTGGTTTAACACTAACCTTTGCAAACAATTAAATATTTAAGACTAGAGATTTATGTGAAAATACTGAAATTATATCATTCCTTATGTTTAAACTAACCTGCTGCTAAAGAAATCATGGTAGTTTTCACTAGTTGTGCGTGCTCTAGTTGGCATGCTATCACAGCGTTCCCTGATAGATGAAATCACTGGTGTCCGTTCTAAACTCATACTCTGAGGTTGGTAAGGAAGTGCACCTCCATGTCGACGAGATGATATTGGTTTGCTATTCTCACTGGTTGAAGCACTTCTAGGTCGAGCTATAGGTCCTAACTCATCTTTTGTTTTTGAAAGCTTCATAGCTCTGATCATGTAATATATATATATATATATGTATTTTAATGATATATATATATATATATCATGAAAATAGTAACACTAACAGTGTATCAAAAAGAAAATTACACCAACTACTTTTATTTCAATATATCTCTGTAAGCAACACACAGGTCCTAAGTTGCACTTAAGGCAGCATTGACCCTTAAAAATGGGTGCATTTATATTTTGATTACACATTGTTAAACACTTCTTACAATCTTCAAGTTGAGCATAAAACAAAAGTATGATGTTGCAATCTCTGAAGATATGTTTTCAGTTATATACATGCCATACTTTTAATTGATATGACAGGAGTAAAGAAATACATAAATTGTTTTAACGCCATAGCTTTAGTTAGGAAATGAGAGAAACGTGAAAGTTGATACATATACTTTAAGTGAACATCCTCATAGCTTGAATTAAAAAACTTTGCAAATTTTTTGCAATTTTAACAATCTAGGGGCAATTAATTTTTTTAATTAATGTATTTGTTGTGGTAATTACACTCAAAATAAGACAAGTGGTAAATATTTTTCAATTAAAAAAACTTAAGCTATGGAAGAGTGTAATATAAATGGGTGTGCTAACTATCATGCTGCTACTGGCTTTAACGGTGAAGTTATGATGTTAATAAGCTGGAGAACTGGGTGATTATCCTTAATGGTGATCATGCTAATAAACTGGTGACCCCAGAATAAACTACCTTTTCAGAAGAATAATCATTAAGGTTCTTCTGCATTTAAATGCCAGTAAGTTTTTAGTAAATGTGTACATTAAACACATTTAATAATGTTTCCTCATAATGTAAATTTGCCCAGTTTTAAGGATCAGTACTACCTTAATCTTTGATTAATTTTTAACTCTTCACACATGCAGCACAGATGTTATGTCCTTGGTATTAGTTGTAAATGTAATTTTTTTAATCTACAGTTAGTTCTTGACTGTTACTAAATGTGCAGAGATTCAATTACTGCACACAGAGCTAAAAAATGAGCATATGCTTTAACATATGCTCGAATAAACAACTGTTTATATTTGATTACTTCAACAAAAAATACAGGCCCAACTGATACTTGTTCATTAACAACTTCCTACTATGCAGGTGTAAATGATGTGGTATGCAAATTTCAATAAATAGTCTAATGTTTGACATAAAATACTGGAGAAATATAAAAGAACAATATAATATGAGACTTTAAAATACAATACATTCAACTCTTAGAAATATGAATGTATTAGAAAACAAACCTCTTTATATACATTCAATAAAATTCAGATTAAAATGTGTGTGTGTGTACTTAAATTTTTGTTTCATAATTTCCATTGTTTGATTTGCTTTAGTAATATTCTTAATGATACAAATTTCAACTGTATCTTTTATTCGATAACCGATAGCCATTTTCATTTGAGGTGAGGAAGAAAATCAAACAGGATTTCCACTCTAAAACAATACCAACTCTTTCAGCCAGTATGCTCAGATTATGATTACAACACATGTACTTCTGACAGATATTTGTATCCTAACCCAGCACTTATGTCATCTACTATGTTAAACAGTTCTTATATTTAAAGTTTTATGGTTTGTATCATACTTAAACAAATCCACTGTGTTTTTAGATTAAAGTGAAAGCATCATGAACAGACTTAAGGGGTTTCAACAACACTCACAGGTCCAGTCAAGGACTCCTGATAACACAAACTGTAAATGCACACTTGATTTAAGAACTAAAAAACTTAAAACTAAACTAGTTTTAAACAAATTTAAGTTCTTAATATAAGGGAAAAAGATACAAAGATAATGTATTGCAATATCTTTATTTTTTCTTTAAACTTAGGGCATTGCAGCCTAGGATGTATAGAACTGTAGTTACTACAAGTATCAAAAATCTTATGTTACAAGTTACAGCTCTTACAGTAAATAAGGTAAGTAAGGTACAATGTTTCAATCAGTGTTATAAAAATAAATCTTACTCACTGTAAAAGCTATAACTCATAATATACTTAATCAGTAAGCAAACTCAAAACAAAACTATTAATTAAACATTTTAATTCTAAGTGTGTAAGGTTTGTCAAAGTTAAATTTCAGTTAATACTTTATAAATAATGATTTTTATTTATAAGAGCACCTTCATTTGCCATCTACTGAAAACAGCTTAAGCATTGTAGTACAAATTTGTAAGGATGATTACAAAAATAATGATTAGATTTTAATACAAGGGGAAAGGAAAAAACGTAGTTAAATGGAAACAGTCTCAAAAACCTGAATTTATGATAACAGTAAACATGAAGTCTTAAAGTTTGCTGCCTAAACAGTGATGTTTAAACTTTAAATATTTTTATTTAATCTAAAATACTGTGTATTTTGTTTCCAAAATAAGAGAACAGTAAACCATTTATAAACATTATAATAATAAGTTATCTAATACTGATAAAATCAAATATTTTCATGACAATATAGAGCCTAATCATGTATATTATCATTAATTAATGGATGTGAGAGCTTTGAAAAAATTACAGTAACTTAATAATTACAGGTTATTTACATTTTTACCATTCCATGTTATCCTTTGAAAAACAGAAAAAGTAAGACATATGAAGTAGATTTAGAACATTTTAAAAACCATCTTTAAGAGTGAGTTTTCAGTCTTTAAAAAATCATAAACACACAAATTAATAAAATTTAGAAGTAAAAGTTTGATAACACAATTAGCAAATATTTTGTACCTCTTAAACCAACCAAAAAATTAAAAATTATCTCATTCAGAAGTTAGTTTTTTGGTTAAAAATTGGTTTATTTGAAAACAATTTTCAAGATATTACATGAAAAATAATTTGTTGTTTGCAACTCTGACCAGTGCATATTTAATCAATGATATAAAACCTTTTGTTCTTCAGAAAAGAAATCATTTTTATATTCCCAATTTATACATATAATAAGTGTCTGTATCTCAAATTGTGTTCATTATAATACATGATCTTTATATGTTTACATGTAACTCTACAAGTTATTACTTTATGCGATAAGTTGCTTCTCATTGTTACAGGAAGGGTAATAATCTATAAGATATTGTTTTTATTATAATGTTGGAGGCTTATCACTAAACAGCCCATTTTCTATTTAATGGTAACCTTTATGACCAAGCAACTACCATACCATGATTCTAATGTTAATAATATTTCTGTACTATTCAACATTTTTTTAATATATAAAGCTTATAATGAGATCATAAAGTCTAAGTACTGTCATTTTTCTACTTGAAGATCTTTCTTTTCTGGACCTTAATCCTATTTCAATAGTTTAAGTCTTTAGATGTTAAAGAAATTTAATCATGCCTACAAAATTTCAGAGGGTTTCCATACTTTTTATTCTGAATTTGGAAATATAAGAAAATATTCTTACAGGAAAGCAGCTTTTCTCTCAATCAAAATGCCAATTTTTTTAAGTTTTTTAATTGTGAGAGACATGAGTTCCTGTATTCCTGTTTACAATCAAACAATTTTTGATATTGGAAATAAAACTTAAGTGATTCTAAGTAATGTTTTAATTTTAAGAAGTTTTTTATGATCAATAGATTTATTTCTATGTGCAAGTTGACATATTCCTGCTGTCAGTGACCTGGACTGGTCAGTGGTTTATCTACTATTCACCTAAAGATATATATAAAACATCTAAATTGAGTACACTGATCAGTTTTGTATCTACAAGTCTATGGTGTTAGTGTGAATTTTCTACTAGTAACTTTGAAAAAGTAAACAGTGCTTGAGATAAGTAAATTCTCACTGTACATTAACTTAGACCAGAAACCAGTTTAAATAAGGATATTGTTTTCTTACTGTTGGTAATGTACAGAAATCTAATTTTTAAACTTGGTGTTAATCCTATCAACAAAGTTATAAACCAACTTTAAGGTGTTATAACTTAGTCTATTTATTAATGAACTAAAAATTATTTTTTACCCCTTTTCTCACTAGGTATATTAAAAAAAGCACTTTCTAATAACTTTGGTAAATATTAGGAAATAATATTATAATCCTGTAATTATAAAAGTCATGCCAGTTACATTTACAAATCCAGAGTCTTTTATAATATAATTATATGGTACTTTGACAATTTTTTGTGTTTAGTATGTAGTAAAACAAATTTAAATATCACTTCTTTGCAAATAAGCCACACCTGTTTGGCAGAAATTTCACATTTAACAAATATTTAGTCATTCATTAATAATTTCAGTGACAGATCAAAATAAATATATTTATTCAAAAGCTTTTAACAGTACTTGAGTCAACTTTATTGTAAGTAATTAAACAGAAATATATATGAACAGCTTTCAAAACTGTCATATTTACATTTTCATCATAATTTGGTGATCATGTTTTCTTATTGCCATAAAATAAGATTTAAGATCTCAAAAAAAAAAAAAGAGCTTGCATTTCCTTTTTGACTATTACTGAAAGAATAAAAAAATCACAACTTTGATCTTTTTAAGAATTCGTTAGACAAATGTGTGTTTTCTTATAGCAAAACCACATCGGGCTATCTGCTGAGACCACAGAGGGGAATCAAACCTCTGATTTTAGCATTGTAAATCTGTAGACATACCACTGTACTAGTGAAGGGTGGGGCTTTTCTAAGACAAGAGAAGTTTTCCTATTAGATTTTATACCATAAAATACTATTTCATGATTATGCCAAATGCAATTTGTCTTTCATTAACCACAATACTTTTATCAGAAGGCAAACTGATAATAAAATACTAATCCAATTTTAGAATATTTTACGAGTCCATAATACCTAAAATAACTGAAATAATACAGATGTCTACTGACCCTAAAATAGTTTCATGCATATTCTGTGCTACAACTTTGTCTTCTGCCTGCATCCACAACTCTCCTGCTCCTGTTATTGCAGATCTACCAACCTCCATAAAGAAAAACGAATCCGTGTGCCCACATCTTCTTATACTCATCAGCTACAAGATTACAATTTTAAAAATAACCAAGAGATGATGCTCTAAAATATAGAACAGAAAATAGATATGAATCTGAATTTTTTTTATTAATTCAGTTTGCAATGGATTTGTTATACTGTTGACCAAAATATAGATCAACATGTAAATAATAATAATCAAATCATAATAACAAGGAGTTTAGTAAAACTCATAAAAACATTTACAAGGTTCTCTCCAGCATTTAAAAACTAGGTGCCAAATACCCTTGTAATCAGATTATGAGGGTGAAATGTTGAAATATTTAAAATTGTGTAATTGTTAAGCAATAGTTGCAAGTTCAAATTCACATCATTAGTATAACAAACAGGTGCCAATTACCATTCACCTTTAAAAGTACAACAGTTAACAGCTCATAATCAATTATCAACCACTCTACTAAAAAGATCATGATAATCTAATTTAAGTCACATTTCTTCTGATTGCAAGCTCTGTGGGTCTGAAGGCTAGACTAACAAATTGTGACCAATAAACAGGACATATTGACTCTCATCAATGAACTTGCAATCAATCAGATATCGTTCTCTCATATCAATTAAAGTAACTGAAAAAAAAAAACTCTGCATAGAGGAAATCACATGACATCTATAAGCTCAGTTATTTATTTACATGGGTAAAGCTAATTTGTAATGTATACTACATACATTCACATAACATCTGCCTCAAATGTGCTTGATATGGTATTGACAATTATTCCAAAGCAAGTAACAGTTTTAGAATACTAAAATTTTAAAACATGTCAGCCAAAAATCTACATGTGTGTGTGAATGTATCCAATGTACCAAAAATGAATGTATTAAATACTTGTGGTTCATAGTTATACAGAATCCTGTTTGACTCAACAAGAAATGATTATATTAAACAAATGATAAAATGGCTCAGGTATCTCTAGCAGTACTAAACATTGATTCAAGTTGGTTATTAAAGTTGGAAGTAAATATACTTGATTTGATATGTAGAAAGGGAAACCTCATAATTTTAGTTTGCTTGGGGTTATATTTTGTACTCAAACAGATGAGTCATCTAGGGGCAGTGTGTCTGCAAACCCATCTCAGACTGAATCTGGCTAGAACTGACTAACACTACAGAACTTGTACAAGGTAAAAGATTCTTGGACTGTGTTCTTACTATTGTTGATTTGTAAAGTCATTGTCACATGTAGTTCACCCTCTAAATAAGTGTCATTGGACTGCTGTTTGTGAACAAGCATTAATTAAACTGAAAGAAGAAAATTAATCCCTATTCATCTGTTAGCACATCCAACTCTTGAAAATCCACTTGCATAAGATATAGTTACCAGTGATTTTGCAAATACAAATACAACAGTGAAATGAATATGTGATTTTCTACTATAGAAAGGTTATGGATGATGAATAAAAGAGGTATTTTGCAATTTGAAAAGAGCTGCTAAGTGTTATTGGAATCTTAAGCCATGTACATCATTACTTGTATGGACTTGATTACACTCCAGACAGATCATGCAGCACTGAAGTGGTTGATGAATTTTCATAATCCAGAAGGTTAAGTAGCAAGGTGCCTCAATAAATTTCATTCATTATGAAAACTACTTTATGTTAGTGAGGCTTGTAAACACTGTGAAAAGAGGAAAGCACAGGAAACCAGTATATTATGAATTGTGCAAAACAACTCTTGTGGCAAACAGTAACTCCATACAAAGTCAAACATGTAATGGGCAAAGATGGCTTGTTATGTCAGAAATGGTAAGATACTAGTGAATATAAGCTATGACTACAATTGATTATTTTGCATGCAATAGTCAGGAGCACTTTATCATCTTCACAAGTTTCAATCAGATTGGACACTTAGGTGCTAAATGTACTAGAGAGAGAGCAAGAGAATGATCAATTAAGTTGGGTGCCAGATATTTATAACTGGTGTAAATGCTGCAAGTATTAAAGGTCCACAACAGAAATAACATGAATAACTACAACAGTGTTATGTTGAGTCATCATTTGAAGGACCTGTTGTCAATGTACTTGGTCCTCTTTCACAGAATAATAGTTAAAATAAATATCACTGTTAAGATGGACTACTTTACCAAACTGCCAGAAGCTTATTACACGTCAGGAAGCAGAAACTCTGGTAAGAAAACTAGATAATGTATTTATTTCAAGATTTGAGATACCTATGGATCATCACATGATATAATTTGTAGAGATGTGTAAAATTTACAAAATCAAAAAGATTATCAGAACAATGACTCTTCTTCTAGCTTTTGACAAAAAATGAGATATGCAATAATATGTTTCTATAATAATTAACTATTTACGTTGATGAACATCATAAAGTATGTGATTGAGACCTTTCACTGTTATCCATAAATTTCTGAAACAGCAATACATGATACAACAAAGAAGATACCAACATCATTGATGTTTGGGAGAGAACTCACAAGTGCCAATGAACCTCCTATACTCATATCTTGAGGATAATTCTTCAGCAATCTTGTACTGAATACGCAGAGAGAAACAAAGAATCACCAATGATGATGTACATGGCTTTACCTGAGAGAGACTTAAATCAACTAGTGATAAGATGAAAATTCTTTTGGTTGTTAAGACTTAATTTAATTTAATGGCTACACAATACGTGATGCAAGTGAGACTTCAAAGTAAGTATGTGCTGGGAGAAGCTATAAATTGCAATCAAAAGAATCAAAGATGTGGCACACAGAATCTACAAGTTCTGCAAGCTGAGATCATCCACTGGGACCATCTTTCAGAGTATAACAGTGAGAGAACAGTCAACTAATTAGCTAAATGTAGAAAACTTTTCTAATGGTAAGTCAACCTGTAGAAATCACTTCCAGAGTAGTGCCAAATACAGATAAACAAGAAGATTATCTTAAACATCAACCTAAGCCCTAGCAACAACTAGTAACTTCCCTAGTAACAAAACAAGTGCAGTTAAGTGACAAGAAGTCATCTTATATTAATACCATAAACCACAGAGAAAAAAACAACTAAAAATATTAGATAAATTGACAGTTTAGACACAGTAAACAAGATAATGAAAACTTTGTTTAGTACAGTTAATTACTGATACAATGACTGTAATGATTATTTATGAATATTAATTTTTGTTCATTACACAAAGAGATTATTCTAAATTATGAAATTTTAAAATTATTTGTCATGAAAGATTTTAAAGCCAGAGATATACATTACAGACAAATATTTATGCAAAATTTCTCCAACAGATACAACATAGTAACAGCATTATGAGAATTTTTTACATGCAGAATTACCTTTTTAGAAGTTAAAGGTTGTTTGAAAGTCTTGAAAGTGTTCTTTTGGATGTCTACTACTATTGCGTTTAATACTGGTAAATGAAGAATAAATGTTGAAATCTTACCAGTGATTTGTGGAAAAACCTAAATGAACATTTCTTGTCTGAAATGTGCTACTTCAAAAAATATTTTCAGTATGTGTTTCTTACATACTTGATGTTTAGATGAATTCTGTTAGTATACCCTGACAGCACTTATAAAACTAAGGTGTTTTAAATTTGAGAAATTGATGAATAATTGAAATATAAACAGCAGGGACAGAACCACAGGTCTAAAATGTATCAATATCAAAACTTTCACACTTAACAAGCAAGGATGATCAGAAGCCAAGATTACTTGGAATATAACTAGGAAGAGAGTGGTACTTGCTAACTGATTAACTGATGGGCTCATTAATCAGTTAATGTATAACACCTCTTCTACAACTGCAAAAACAAGTATGAAATACCTTCATAATTGTTACAAATACTGCCTTATTCTACTGTGGCATTCACTCATTTTGAAAAGAAAAAAAATGTAAAAAAATCTTTTGGCAATTTTTTTTTCTAAGATAATTTAAAAATTTTCTAATTGGTGAGTGTATCAGTAATGTCATCTAAATACCATAGTGTTTTCTTTTCAAATATATATTAATTTCACACCAATCTTTTTAAAGTCAAATAAATTGATACTTAAATAATAAAAATGTTTTACTATCACCAATACAGGTAATAATATTTTTATTTAAAACATACCCTGACTGCAATTAGAAATTGCTAAGTAATCAATCAACCAATTCAATTATTTATGCTCTTTGAATAGGATAAATATAATAATATTCAGTAAAGATGCTAATATCAGAATATTTTGCAGTTATCTACCATATATATTAAACTTATCTGATTTGATGAAAACTGTTCTACTTGCTGAATACGATATAAAAAAACAACTTGTTTATAAACATTGCAACTCATACACAAGTTGCACAACTTTTTGAAAGACATCACAGACCCTACTCATCAGTTTGTCAAGTAAGTGACAAAAGAAAAACAAATATCATGTTAGTGCTTACAAGTCTGTGTTTCATGATAGTAGTAAGGTTTAAAAACCTGACACGTAAAGAGTCTACTTTAAAACTTGCTTCAATGCAATGAAGACCTACATGCGGTAATGTTGCATGTAGTTTCAGAAGCTATTAATAATTGGATGATAATATCATAGTAGCCAACGAAATATTGTTCACTTGCAAACCAGATGAGGATCCATCAAAAACATCAAACACAATAAGTGAAGAAGACCACAGACAACAAGTAACATTTTCCAAAACTTTACCTCTAGAAAGAGTAAAATAAAAGCTCTGGAAGAAACATCAAGAGAAAAGTACCTAAAGTCATAATGTTTCAAGGTGGTAACAGTTTCAATGACAACAAAATTCTAGCAATGTTCGAAGTACTTCACAATTTAGGGAAGTTACCATGTTATGGTTAACTTTTATAATTAATATCCACATAAAGCTTTAAGTAACATACTTTGGTGAAATTGAAATCAAACATAATTTAAGTTTTAACCATTTTGAACAACTTAACTGTGTAAATATCTGAAAGAAAGAAACCTGTAGTAAACTTTCTAGAACTTATTATGAGAGAGTTGTCTTACAGATTAATTGTTGTATAATAAATAATAAAATTCATATTTTTCAAACAAATATACCCAATTCATTTATGTCAAAAATAAACTGTTGAAATCTCATCATACACCACACACTTACACATTACTTGTATATGCAACACATTTGGGCATTACTTAATGAATGAAAAAGTACAATGCATATCTTTATGTTTTACTTACAGGAAACTCTATGGTTTCATTCTGATCACCGTGTGGATTCATTCTGACCAAGTTGAGGGAGGTAGTGGTTAGGCACAACCAATGTTGTCCAGTGATATTTTTACTGCTTTTCAGAGTATTGGGCTTTACTGTCACTTGCCATATGTGTTCTGCAAGGAAGAAATAACTCATTGAAACAGAATACCTTTACATTTAACAGTTATTTCTCACAACTTGGTAGATGCAGAATTATTTGCAAACATTTTACCATGAATTTTTTTCATAATAGTAACAAATAGTATTGGAGAAAATACAAAAAACATTACCAATATTTATGTTTATTACATTTGTAATACCCTATGAAATCTTTTCTTTCTACTAAAAATGATTACTCATTTGATATTTTACCTTAGAGTTAAGAGAAGTACTTTCTGGAATTTCTTAAGGCAAATTATAATGCCTTTATCACCATAACCAGAACACAACTTAGAAACTTGATTTACTACAACTTCCACACATTAATCCTAAGATAAACTTTCAATGAGTACAAACTTTTTAAAACCTGGTTGGTATTTGACTAATGCTGCAATACCATTCCACTGAAAATGTTTTAAACCTGTTCACCGATATCTATATTTTTGTCTTAGAGCTTTTCTCCCAGTATATGGATGTTTATGGTACATCACTGTTAAATTTAACTTATGAAACCAAGTTATATAATGACAAATAGAGATAAGATATTTATTTATGAATTAAATTATTAAGGCTGTTAAAAAGCACTTTTAGTGTAAACCTGTTCTGATTATTTTGAAACATTTACTTTTTCAAAATTTATTCAACTTAATTCAACTTATATTTGTACTATGAAACTTTAAAAATGATATTATGACTTAAACTTGCTGAACAAAACATACAATTCTTTGAAGTTTTGCTTCACTGTAAATAACATGGTCTAGGATTATTGATGGAGTGATAAATGTAATTATTTAACATAGTGCTCAGGAGAAGGGACCTATTGATCCACCTTGGCTTTTCCACCCTCTATACCAAACTAAAACTATTAAATAAAAAGAAGTATTAAAACCAGCCTTTATATTTATCAAGCTTTCTTTTAAATTCACTCAAATTTACTACCTCATTAACATACAAAAGCAATCCAATCCATAGGCCAATTGTCTCAGCTGAATATGGCTTTTACCTTGGCTAAATCTATGTTTATCTCCCCTAGTTTTATAATTCCTGCTGATAAGTATGAAAATTGTTGATGCATTAACATTAACCTCACCTTTTACAATCTTAAACATTTCAATCATATTCCCTCTAATTCTTCTTTTTTCAAGTGAAAACAATTTAAAGATATTAATCTCTCCTCATATGACAACCTTTTCATCCCAGTTACCACTTTGGTAACCCTCCTCTCATCCCTTTCCAACAATTCAATGTCTTTCCTGAGCATTGATGGCTTAAGAAGAAACTGATCAATCACTACACCAAGACCCTTTCCTTTCATGACATTGTTAAAGTTATTCCCATCCAAATTATACTTATAATTCAAATAATGATAACCCTCACGCAGTATCCTGTGTTTATCACAATTAAAACCCACCTGCAATTTATGTGCCAAACTCACTAAATGATTGAAATCCTTTTGTAAATCAGCATCATTCTCTTTACAGCTAGCAACACCTAATATTTTGATATCATGGTCCAAAGAGCAATGGTCCTAAGACTGAGACCTGATGTGCACCACTTGTGACATAAACTCCATTTATAATACCTTCTGCTTTCTTTCATCAAAGAAAAAATATGTAGAAATACAGAAAAGAAATATAGGGTTGCAAAAGTTGCAGTGGTCAAGGGCTGATCCCATCTTGAGACCAAATAAGAAGATTGCAGTTTTCTATGTTTATTTAATTTTAAATTAAGAAAAAAAACTCATATATGATATTAAAATCTGAACTGTAATCTACAATTTGATACCAAATTCATTGACATAAATTCATAAAATAATAGTTCAATAAAATATTAAATGTAAGTCAACAAATGAGATGATGCCTTTAACCCTTGACCCAGTGGGAAAGTGTCAAATACTATGGTAAATATACTGGCAGATATTTGCTTGTGTAGAACTGCTGAACAATCCTTTTTTGTAAGATGATGGAGCCTTACATTGTACTACCATGCAAGATTGTAACAGATGCTTTGTTTTATATGTGATCAACAAAAGATTTTATTAATTCATCCTGCTGAAAATTCTTTCATTAGCAAGCATGAAAACAGTAAAGCAGCGTGTGGCAGGAAAGATCATAAACACTGCATAAATAAGTAAAGAACAAGGTACAAGTTTATATTACAAATCCCAATTGTTTAAAATTACAAGAGAATCAAACTTTTCATTTTTTATGTAAAAAATGTTACAATAAAATGAATGCTGTCAAGAATGAAACTTGCACTGTTAAAAAGCAAGCAAAATACTGGTATTTGTCAAAAATACATTAATATGTTTATGAAAATTGGATCATATAATCAGGTTATTTTACCTGTATAATAGTTTACATTAGATAACTAGGTAACATTAAAAAAATAAGAATATGTATTTTGTATTTTAATCCATAAATACTTAATTTTGTGGTTGTGTTTTGTATAAAATAACAGAGAATGTATTCAGAGCATAATGAAATGTATAAATAAAACAAATATTAGAGAGTTATCTATTCAAGATAATATATTTATTCATATGTTTATGAAATAAAAAGAGGTTTATAACTTTTTCACTTTTAAGATTTGTAACAAATATTAACCTCACTTCAGTCAAATGTCAAACACTATTAGCAAATTAAAAATACTTCATGTAAATAAAAAAAAAGAAAACCCTGGCAGATATTTCTTTTTACTAAATTGTACTAAGTATAACTTATACTTTACAAAGACATCAGATTTTAAATCCTAAACATCTAAGCAGTGGGAAATATACTGATGATTACAATTATCAAGATGACTTAGTAAAGGATGTGCTATTGATTACATAACATCAAGGTCAAAACCATAAGAACAACATCTGAAATAGTCAACACCTTGGCAGACTATCAAATCTTGAATTGAATATACTTTTTTTAGGCTTACTATGACACACACAACTGGGATTATTTACAAGTTACATTTTAGTTTACATTACTACATAATTAGCTTAATTTTGATCAGAAGTTGTTAATAACTATGTCTGTAGTATATATTTGTTGCTGTGATCACATGACTTGCTTTGAATTAAGAAAACTAATTATCCACTTTTGCATCACTTCTGTATCATGGATAACAAACACAAAAATAATGCTGATTTGATGGTATAAAGTTAATTTATGCCTGCACAGTTCATTCAAGTATCATGAATGCAGTAAAAGTATATTTGCAAAGCCACACTACTCTGTTTAATAATAGTAACATATAGTTTGGTGTCACAATTAGTTCCAGTGGTAATCTTATATATAATTTTAGTCAATGTGACAAATATTTTAATATTAGGACATGCAATCAAAGCAACTTTTAAACCTTTAATCATGTAGTGTAATGCGACACATCTACCAGCATTATTACTAAAAAATCTTTACATGATTATAAGTTATTAATTTAAGCTACAACCTGTCTGACAGTTTAGTGTTGAAAATGCATTAATATTGAAGTTGCAACCAAGCTGTGATGTACCATATGACAACTATAAGGCTGCTATTAGTAACAAACAAAGCATTCCCATAGGTTGGAATGTTAACACACAACAGCAACAATGCAGCAAATAGTCATATAAATAGATTTTTCCCGATAGGATGCGATGTAATACATGGTAATAAAATCACTTCTACACGTAAGCACACTTCAATTGACAGGTTTGGGAATGTTATATTAGTGGGTAACTTGTGTTTTATCTGAGGCATAGAATAAAACCTGTGATTCTTTATTATGTAAACCGGCGTTAGATACACTGCTACGTTATTGTTACTTCACAAGGTTACTTCTGTAGTAACGTCTCCAAGAAGAATAAATAACATCAAACAACTAAAAACAAATTTAGAAGAAAAACAAACACCACAATGTTTCATCAAGTTAACGCGATTCTTAATATTTTAATTCCTGAAAAATGTCTGTTTTATTCTCTTACGGAAGTAGTACAGCTAATGACCGTTGCTATGACAACAGCTCATCCTGAAACGTAGCTTATGCCTCCGCTCTTACACGATCGATAGATACATCTTTTAAACACGTCACAAATTTACAGAAGAGAGAGCATGCGTGGCCTTGGCATGTAAGGCCGCAGTAGTCTCGTGGAGTAAACAACTTAAAATTAAACATGCCAGCCAATATTCGACGGTAATAACCGTAATCAGGTTGACCTGGATCTCAGAGATCTTTCCTGATTTGCAAGTAACTTCACATTTCTAGGACCCCATCACCTTTCAAGTTCATACTGTGTGTTGTGACTTTTAAAGGCTAACAACAATTATACGAAAATACCACAAACAGTTCAGTGTGCACGATGACACAACTATTTATTGTCTTGCTATTTTTATTCCGATGAAAAACTTAGTGATCACGTAAAACGAATTTAATAAACAACTCATCTGAGAAGTCACTAATGAACTTAATGTAAATCCTCTTCTATACTACTACTCTAATTTACTTTGCTTCGAAAATTCATAAAAATCTACACAAAATCTGTGTTAAATTGTCCGAGAGAAGGCAGCTAGTCGACAACACCCAAAATCAACTCTTGGAATACGCTAGTCAAATAATGGGATTCAAGGATTCTAAAACACACGTATGCCCTCAAAGTGTGGAACAGGTTTTGGATGTAACGAGCTGCAAACTACGAACCCCCATATTCATAATACGGCGTCTTACCACCGGCCAAACCTGGCTACTACTGTTCTAAATGTTTTCTCTAAAATGTGTGTAAAATACTATTATTAATCCTCATACACTAACTGCAAGAAGTTAAAGCATTAGAAAAAAAACATGGATACAATTTAGTAGTCAACATGTTTTATAATAGATGGAACCACACTCGAGCATGGTTTCGTCAGTACGACCAATGATATTTATTTAAACTTAGTCACGAAATCACTTGGGGCATTTTAAAACACACCAAAGGTCGTTCACCGTGTAAATTCATCGTAAAGTGGTTGAAGTTTTACTGTCCCAAAACAACAACAAAAACAATTCATAAAATGCCTGGTAAACATAGATCAATTTTTCACACTAAATTCTGTACAATAACACATTAATATGACGTGAAAGATGCGCTGATAATAACAGCGTGGAAATGTATATACGTGAATTAAAGAAAAAAAATATTATTAACTAATAAATTTCTAAAGGCTCAGAAATTAATTACAAGTAAAATATTATTTAACGTTCAGAATCACAAGATTCTCTTTTCAAATCATGCATCAATGAAACATACGAGTATTTGTTTGAAGTTAAACACAAAGCTACACAACAGACTAACTATTCACCACTAGTATCGAAACGCAGCTTCTAACGTTGTGACTTTGCAGACATTCCGCTGTGCCTCTTTGAGGCTAGATAAAAGTAACAATCACTTGTATACAGACACATATATGTAAGTATAAATGGATAAATAATACATATTAATCACCACAAAACTGGATAAAGAGGTAAAGAAATATGAAATACGAAGAACTGATAAACCAAATAAACCATGGTGGATATTTTATCTAAATACAGATTTTTATACTTTTCGACACGAAAGTAAAAGTGTATCATGAGAAAACAACAACAAAAAAACCAACAACGTTATAAAACAAGGTAGCGGTTTGAATGTATGAGAACGCACCATTTTTAACTTTATTGTTTGTCTGGAATTAAACACAAAGTTCACAATGGGCAATCTGTGTTCTGTACACAGGTGATTAATCCGAGGGTCGTGGGTTCGAATCCTCGTCACACCAAATATGCTCGCCCTTTCAATCCCATTATTCTTTGGTAAAAGAGTAGCCCAAGAGTTGGCGGTGGGTGATGGTGAATAGTTGCCTTCCCTCTAGTCTTACACTTCTAAATTAAGAACGGCTAGCCCTTGTGTAGCTTTGCACAAAATTCAATACAAACCTTTCTGCAAATTCGACTTTTAAACTTTAAACTGTCCTGAATATATTACTACTGCTTTACGCCTGCATACAGCTATAGAGTATAGATCTTCATAACGTGTATCTTGAGTCCATATATGATGATTTTCTATTTCTTTACGCACCGACAGTTGGATTAGCTTATAAGTGCATAAATATAAACAAATGTTGTTTTAAAGTTAAGCGTGACCGTTCAAAACTGTTTTAAAATGTTAACAATAGCCAAAAGTACATAGTCTTGGTCAAAAAACAAAGATAATGTATTCAGAAGCGGAAGTTAAGTTAGCTCTCTAGCAAATGATAATAGTGAAAAAGCAATTTATAAACTTTGTTATTTGATCTATTAACTTTCGAACCTCACATAAAACACGTGCTTTTCTCACGTCCATTGTTACAAAAATGTTCCGTTGTATATAAACTACCTGTTACTTTATGATATAACAATTAAGACCCACAAAACTTCTATTAACGTACATTTTTAAAACATCGCTTGCGTGCACATAATTAGAGCGTGCAACAGAAAGATACAGTTTCCGTACACGTAAGTTTGTAATTTTATTACACCCGAGTAAGTTTACAGGTTTGTTGATAGAGCTACATTTAAGTTTATCACACATCATGGCAAAATTAGTTTATCTTTTTACCATATAAATATAATAATCATACTCTTTCGTTAAAAGCTATTATGCAAATGATTTGTAGGAGGATTCACTGGATGACAGAAAATAAACGATCATTTATATGCTTACTGGGATTAGGATGGATCTCGTTTAGCTTGGATGACTGCATCAGTGAATATTTGCAACAAAATTCTGATAATAAATGTACGTGGAATAGATAACAGTTCTTCCTACAATGTAAAGAAAACACTCTGTAAGGATCCAAGCAGAGTGGCAAGGAATAGTGTCTAGTCGGAAGAGCCAAGGTCCCTTTCTGCAAAACTGCCACAGTGCTGTATTATTTACGCTCTTTTTGGAAGTAAGATGTTTCTTAATATCAACCGCTGAACAAAGCTGTAAGATTCTGTTGCATTCAGTACCACACAGTCAACTTTATAGATTTCATGCAGGTATTGCAACACTCACAATTACTCATAGGACATGGTAAACCATGACAACACTGTGTTTAGGATATTCAATGCAAGCTTTCAGGAGCCACGTTTTGATGACTGACATGATGAGAGACTTGTGGACTGCAACAAGACCATAGAAAATCACAAACTAAAACAGTCCAAGTTTAAAAAATGGATTTCTGAACAAGTTCCGTTATGTTGGTTGGCACACTGATTCAGTGTTCATTTGGATACTGGCATGAAAGATTACAAACTAACTTCAAGACTTCAAGTCTTCCTATTTGTAACAACCTCCGAGTTCTGAGTATATTCAGGAATGATGTGCTTTCCTGACAAATAATATCTAATAAGTTTTTCTTTTTAGTAATCCATTCACTTTTGTTGTTTCAACATTGTACTAGGAACTGCTATGCAGATAATCATGGTGACATTTTACACTGTTTGGGTCAATACCATTCACTGGTGTATCATTAGTAAATCACTATATCCAGAATTAAGAGAGGTCACTTGGAATCTGGTACAGTTAATATTAATTTTTTTGTTAAATTTCAAATATTTTGTTCACAGTTCACACAGATATTCTTAATTCACCCTTATTACGTTTTCTAAACTATAGTTGTCATTTGTGCTCTTTCATCATTTACTTCCTGTTGTTTGTAGCCACTGTCACACTACTGCAAAATCCTTTAAACAAAGTGACTTTAAATAAACTCATGATCCCAAAGGATGAATTGTTGAATATCAGCTATTAACTTTTGTTTTTTGTCTTGAACTTAAGAAATGTAATTATTAAAAGTTAGCAATATTTGTAGCCAATTGGATTATCTCATAACTAGCATTAAGTAACAGTAGTCATAAAAACACTGAATCAACTGATAACCAATGGAATATTACATACTTGCCACAAACTAGAACAGCAGCAAATAAGATAATACTGCTCGCAGCTAGTTAAGGATAAATGACTGTATCTCGTATGTCAATGAAATAAATTTCAAAGCTTTGTTTAATCAGTGATGTCGTTTTTGCGTATATAAAGCTTTGTTTAGATTTGTATCGGTTTTTTATGAGCAACCACATGATGAATCTTGAAAAATGTATTTCTGAGTCAAAATTTAGAAAACTGGCTAAATTTGCCAAAAATAACAAATTTTGTTAAATTCCATTAAACTCATATCCTGAAAAAGTTTTAAGAAAATTATTGGGAGATGAAAAGTTTTGTTCTTCACAATTAGCAGTCTACTTCTGGTTCTATTTAGTTTTGATTTCATACGACAATAAGGAAATTTCATCAACAAAGTTACTGGTGTTTTAATCTTGTTTTTAAAACCTAGGGAGAGTAAAACTGAAACCACAGTAATATTATTCACATGTTGTACTTACTGAATGTAATTTTACTGAACTTTATTACTCTACTGTGAATAAGCACTTACTTTTTTGTACGTTTTTAGATTATGATAAAGAAAAAAAATATAAAACTGCATATTCCCAATCAGACTGAGTTCATGAACCTAGTGATTCCAGATTCGTAAAACCAAACTTGACTCTTGTATTTATGTCTTTAGGCTATATTATGCACCATTTACAGCTGGTTTTCACCTGGACAGGTATTTATTCCAAGTTTTCTGTTGTGATAAATATGTAATTGGTGGGGGTCTTTCTTGTAATTGCAATTAACTGTTATATTTATTTATTTCAGGATTTGCCTTTTGCAGATAACAAAATCTTTTCTTTTTAGTATTCTAAAATGAATTTATTATTTAGTACAGTTCGACTGTAAAAGTTTTAATTATTGTTAATGTACACAATGTCCATATACACACTGCTATATTATTTTCATGCTCAGTTGGTTTCCTATTTGTAAATTTGTCTACAGGTTTCATAGTTTCAGTATTGCATGCAGATAAACAAAACAGTTAAATACTGATGAGATTTTGTTTTCCTGAGTGTTTAGTACAACTTCAATGGTCTGAAAGAAGTGATGCTTAGATTATTATTCATCTTCCAATGCTGTATTACAATATAGCAAAAGTTTAGGCAATAAGTTTTGACAAATGATTAAAAATATGTAGCTATGAGTGACTGAGTTGCTGACCTAATTAGGCTATAAATGCTCAAGTTTCATGCTTAGTATAACATGATCTGTGATGCAGCACTGGAACATTTTTTTTTATTAACTAAGGTAACACTCTTGGATGTGAAATGTTCTGATGGGAGAATTTCTTTGTTCATGTACAAAATCTTGTATTTTCATACTGACAGTTCAACTTTGTTTTTGCTTAAATAACAAGTGAAATATAAATAATTTTGCCTTTGAATTACTAGCTTGTTTATATACTATTTGTAACCTGCAGGATCCATGTACATATGCATATATATAGCATCAGACTGAGTAATTCTTATGTTTCAGTGAGTTACCACAGTCAGAGCACAAAATGTAAATAAAAATGGGTCAAAAGAAGTGGGTGAAATCATTAATTTACTAAGGAAACCTGACAGTAATTAGCAGAATTAAATGCAATGTTTGTGATACATTTGTTTACATTTTTTTAGTGTGATTTGTGCATTGTTCAGTCTTTTACAAGTAGTTCAAAAATGTGTTTCATCTTTGGGTTAATACTGTTTCAACATAAATAGTTTACACACTAAATACACTTATTTTTAGGACTAGAAGACAAATTACAGAACATATCACTAATTAGATTAATAGCATTATTTAGCACAACTTGTTTCTTATTATGCAACTTATTACAGTCTTGATCAACAAATTTTCACATATGCTGGTTAGTATGTGTGACATAACACACATGGTAATCAAGGCTTATCCTAGTTGAATTGTATATGAAACAACTAAAATACAACTCATGCAGTGTGCCTTTGATTTAAATTTTAAAAGGACAAATATACAAAATGTCATTTTTCTGATTCTCTTTAAACATCAGTGAAAAATGCAAAAAAAAAACCCAACAACAAACAAACAAGAAACTGGCTATTTTTCCCACAACATTCAAGGGTTGTAAGAATCCTAAATAGGTAATAATGGGAAAAAATTGAAATGCAGATTGATGAACAGTTAACAAATAACTGGCTGATTTTCACATATTTAGCAATATCTACTTTAAATAATGTTCCAGTAGATGGATGAACAATATAAAAAAATTACCAATTCTGAAAAGACAAACAGCAGTAAATTTCTCAATGTTCTTTCTATTAGAATTTTAATAATCTCAACTTTCTGATTCTAATTAAACTTTCTAGCAACAGCAGATTCAAGCATTCTACATAAAAACTTTTAGGCATAAAAAAAATACATTTGCTTGTCTAACTAAATTCAATTACAAGTTTATGAATATGTTAAATTACATTTTACCTTTTACACTGTTAGTTGATATGAATGCTACTATGATATAGTAGAAATAGTGCTACAAGGTTTCTGTGCTGAAACATAAAATAAATTATTATATCCACAGAGTAATAAATAGAAAAAGCCTGTCAGCACCTTCTTCAGCAGTCATCTGCCATCACAGTCCCAGATGGTTCCTACAGCAAGAAAGAAGGTTGGATATTCATTATCTCAATGAGAAACAACATTCTATATAACTGCTGAGGGAGTATTCAAGCTTCCCACATGAAGGATTAAGTTGGATGTCATACCACAATCATTCCTTTGGATTGTTGAAAACAACAAATTGCAAATAGATATTTCCATAAACATAATACCAATGACTCAAGGGCAATGTCCTTGAGTGGTTGGTCTCCAATGGATGGCAGAAAGCTAATTTGATGGTATTGTCATCATCTGATAGTGTGCTTCAGGAATAAAACAAAAGGGGAAGGCAGATAACAGGTTCATAAATGGAGCCTCCAGCACAACTCTGTTAACAGGATATCAACCTCCACTAATAAGGCCAATGTGGCAAACATGGAAGGTATTCATTAACAGTCAGAGTGATTGAGATTGTTGGAAAACAAAGTACTTTATGGTGTAGCTGAAAAAAACAACAGATAGGATATCAATAAGGTAGTAAACAGCTACAAAGCAAGTGGTTACATCAACATCTTCTGTCTCCTGAGAGACAGCTGCTCTCCACATGAGAGACAAACACTTATCAGTGAAATTTGTGGAAATGTTAGCTAGTGCTCTACTAAACTGTAACCATTAAAAATCAGTAATACAGATAAATAATGAAGACCAGGTACAAATGATTAAGAATCAGAAAAAAATGAATGACATTTATATAATTCTTCATCATAACTTACAAAGTGCTTTTTCTTGGCATCCAAAAACCTGTAAAAAAATAACAACAGAGCCTGCAATCTAAATAGCATATTTCAACACCAACGAGTCATTGCACTTCAGTAACAAGTTTTTGATACTTAAGAACAAACACATGGAAACCACAAGCATACCTTTATATGAAGTCAGTGGTAGAAGGTAACCTTGACATTTATAGCAGACGGGAAAAAAACCCAAAAAAACCTGTCATCATGACACAAACTTGAAACCCAATTGGTTGCTCAGTGCATGAAATTCTAGTCTTTCCTACAGAAATACGAAATTAATACGAGTTTTTGACGGTATGTCTCATGAATAATTGCTTAACTATACCTTTTTATGGCATCCAATAAGAAATAAAACCAAGTAAATTTAAAGGCAAAATGAAAGCAACTATCTGTCATACATAAAATAAATTAATTTATTGAGCTTATTTCAGCAAGTATTCAATTTGTGTGTGTGTAATTTGTTTGTTGAAATTTTACTGTTGATATATTTGTACAGCTCAACTTAATGAGTGATACAAGGTTATAATATAATAATCCACATTTTTATAAATAACAAAATTATTTTTAGTCAATGTACACAAGTTGAAAGTTACAAAAAAAATCAATCAGTCAAAAAATATACGTTGAGAATATGTCTACATGTATATTTCAGGAATAATGTTTTACATACAAGTAGAACAAAAAGATGCTATAGGAGGTTCTGGTTTAGACAGCATTTTAGAAGTACATGGGCATAACTAAAATGTTATCACTTCTAAAATAAATTGATTCCAAGAACTATATCAAATGCTGGAATTCTGTGCTTTGTATTTTTGCATAAACAAAAGTTGATGAATATACTACTTATTGAAAATAAAATTCTTCATATTCTACTCAAACATCAAAAGGTAAGAATAATAATTGAGAAGCAAGAATACATGAATTGACATAAACTATATTACTGGCTGATAAGATGATTGCACACTATAGAAACAAAAATAAAATCTGAAAATCATCAAAATACATAATGGTTTTATAAGAACTCTGGGACTACAAAATGACATACATTAAGGTCAATGCATTGTTACAAAATTAAAAAGCTGTTTGAATCACTGTGTGATGTATTTGCATATTATCTTTAGTACAATGTACAACTTTAAAACCAAGAACTTATTTATAAAAATTACTTGATGTTTTGACTGTGAAAGATAAAGCTTGCACATTAAACCATAAAGATTGACATAAACATAAAGTTTGCACATTAAACCATAAAGATTGACATACACAAAATGTAGATGTTCAGTAAAACAGGAAAGCCTACAAGCAAAAATTATCAGCAGAAAATAGTAGTAGTAAAAGACTTGTATGCAAACTGTGTTACAAAACATTATATATTAACGTGATTAATTTTTGTCTTACCAAAATAAGGTTTGGGTTTGCTGTCTCCAGTTGCATTACTTCCATAATGCTGGAGTTCCAAGAGTGTAGTGAGCCATTCCTCTAACTCCACTTGGCTATTTGCCACTAGCCCTAAACAGTCATCCTTTGTATAGAGGGCTATGACAAATTTATGTCGTGCATCAAATTTCCTGTTAATATTGAAACAAGTCTTGAGAATAATGCTCCGTTTCGGGAGAGCTCCTGCTTTCCACTTCTTTTCTGTATCATAATATTCTAGTTTTGCTGGACTACAAGCAGATTCTGACTTCAGTACAAAGAATTTCTTCTTCATTGTCTAGTATGAAATACAAAAACAACAACCAAAACTTTGCAAAAATGAAAACATAAAGACATTTGGAATTTTTAAATATTTCTATCAGCAAGGAAATCATGTAATAGGCATGACATTATTTATTATTATTATAAAATTCAAGGTTGAGCTATTTTATAAATCTTAATACTTGGCCTTATGCTTGATATGTAATGAATAAAATGAATTAAATAAGCAATGCTATTCAACATTTCTTTTTATATTATTTTATTTTTAAAAATATAAAATACAAAAAACATCAAGTCACACACTTATGCTTAAATACTTATCACACAACTTCAATAAACACTTAATCCAAAGGATACAAGTTAGTCACAATACACAATACAGTTAATATAGTGAATGTTTTAATTGTTTGAACCAATTACTCCAAATAAAACTGCACAGTTTTATTCACAAAGTGAGTGCTTTTCTGCATAGTTTCAGCTGACTAAACTATGACTGGTACTACAATACAAATTTAAACATACGGTGAATGTTTTCAGAAAGTTTCAGACAACCTAACAATAACTCAAAAGAGTGGTTCTACTGTACAGCTTTACTCGTACAGATAGTTTTAGCCAATCTAAAAGATAACACAAAAGTGTGCTACATTTTCTTTTAAAGTATTATAACATTATGCTCAGTTTTTCTGATGTATTAACCATGAACAAAAGTATTTTAGGTTTAGCAAATGATACATGATGAATAAGGCAAAACTTCACACTTTTTCTTATTTCATGCACCTATAAAAATATAAATATATATTCTTCTGTTAAAAGTGACACTAAAAAGTATCTGACTATGTCACTACAAATAATTAAATAACTACTATTTCTAATTATACAAACCAGCATCAATAATATTAAATTAAAGACTGGTGTAGACATATTTAACATGCTCCAAATAATACAAGAATAACTTAAAACAGTGGACAACATATTAAATTTAGTTGTTATTTTCACTTTGGAATTTTTAAAATATTACAACATTATGATACAATTTAGTGCACAAATGACGACAACTTTTTAACCCTATGTGCACAGTGGGGGTCAAGTGTGCTTGCTATGATCTTTTACAGAGTGCTATTCAATATGAGACTATCCAGTTGATCCCAAAGTTATTACCTATTCATTGTACCCAACACTGTAAATTTAACAGTCTGCAGTAGAAAAGAGTGGATCAGATACAATATCCAAAAATACTGAAAACTGTAGAGATACATTTTAGAGGTTATGCACATTGTACCTTGGAGAATAGTATTTTACTCTTCACATGAATATCAACTTAAACTTGTCACAGCCTGAGTCACACTAATACTATCAATTCACAGATATACCGAGTACATGTATTTTTATAACACTTAATTTCTTGTGTGTGACAGGATAGTACACTTTACTAAAAGCCTGCTATATTTTATGAACATAGAATGGATCAACCAAGTACACACTTGGCAAAGTCCAAATCTCATAAATTTACCAAACAATATTTAAAACACTTTAAAATAAGAAGTTTAATTATTTTATTTCCTAAGATATTAATTACTAAGTGCTACAGTTGTCTCTGGAAATGTGAATGTAAAATCCTTAAGATATACAGTAACAGCAATGTTTACTGACTGTACGTCAAACATCACCCACCTCTGAAAAAATCTATACACATGCTACACTTTGTTTTTACAGAGTGAAAGATGGCAACTAAGTTGAAATGGCTAAATATCTCACCAATAACAATGATCCACTGTTGAATACACACCAGTGTTCTTAAAAGTTTGTAAAGAATCTTACAGATGAAAATCTCAAAGACTTTTTAGTACTTATGATGGGTGAAGAGTTGCATTTGATACAAGCATTACCCCCAAATAGTTTTTATAATAGCTTTATTTCTCTTTCTGTATAAACTTGAATTTACTTTTGAAACAGTTTATCTTATTGTTAAATTTCAAACTTAAATATTTACTTGTTTCACTGTGCTGAGAAATTTTCGTCTGATGTTTAAAATTTCAATAATACTTGGAGCTTTGATAGAACATAGGTTCCAGTTCAATGGATGGTGTATGTGCTTGAGAAATGCTTCAAACTTATTGATTCAAATGTTATTATGCACCCTGAAGCTGTGAAAAAATACACTCACTACACACAATCATTTGGAAAGATTGCTGGTAATGCATAAAAGTACTACTCAAAATAAATATTTTTTCAGTGAGTTTCTCTGAGTCAATAACACACCAAACTGCAGATTGAAAGGTTCAAAGTTTGAGCCATGATATCCCGATGATGATTTCCCAGCATTCAACTGAATGGGCATTGTACTAGTGATAGCCAATCCAGATATTCAATTAGGGTAGACACAAAGATAGAAAGTGCAACTGACTGGTCTCTCTCCTTCTGTTGAGCCTAGCTTGGCCAGGTTGTTAAGGCACTCCTCTCATAATTTGAGGGTCATAAGTTCAAATCCTCCTCACACCAAACATGCCTGCCCTTTCTGCCATGGTATGTTATGATGTGATGGTCAATCCCAAAATTCATTGGTAAGAGAGTAGTCCAAAAATTTACAGTGAGTGATGATGACCAGCTGCCTTCCCTCTAGCCTTACACTGTTAAATTAAGGACAGCTGGTGCAGATAGCCCTTGAGTAGCTTTGCTTGAAATTCAAAAGAAACAAACATTCTGTCGAGTAGTTACGAATTAAGGATAGCTATGGCTGAGAAGTCAGGCGATATATTGCATAAAGTGTGGTTAAAATAAGATATTTCAGAACTTCATTTTTGTAAAATGATCGAATACAGATGAATTAAAGAAATGTTTTAAAAAAGTTTTGCCAAACTCATCTGATGTGAAGTTATACCATTTTATTAAAACGTGTTTAAATATCAGATGGTGTTTACCTTGTTGCGAGTTATTTTGAGAACGCTGCACATGTACAAACACTTTTATGAAGTACCAGCAGGGCTGGTACATACAAGTTCCAGCTATAGAAAAAATTATTGAATTTAGAGATAAACACTTACTTAAAAGTTGGATAAGCTTGAATCGTTTTAACAATCCTTACTGCAAGCTATGGTTAAAATAAATTTGAGAAATCATCTAATAAAAAGGAAGCACATCAGGATGACGGGCTCTGCTCACCAACGTTCTTCTGTATGATATAAAATGTGATACAACTTCGTCAAGGTCATGGTACATTTAATCAATGTGACGACTGTTGATGGGTGTTATCCTTTTTCTTTTTTTTTTAACTTATGGCTGGTCCATTAAATAATACTTCCAGGAAAACATTTCTGAATATATATGACACAAATAAGTACAACCCACAATTATTAACTGCTTTAATGTACATTCGTGAGGTAATATGAAAATTCTGAATTGTTCTTTGTTACATACATTTTAAAAAAACTATTCTTTATATTTGTTATAACCCCAAAGTCCTTATGTATTACAGAATTGTTAGTTCTGACTGCTTTTATTTTCATACTTTCACACGTATATAGTATTTCCTTAACACAAATATTTCACGATGTTTTAAAGCAAAGTATAAACGAAGAAGCCTCAGCTATACTGACAGCAGTCACCGAAGTGCATTTTCGATTAAAGTATTATATACAAGGAATTATCTCGTTTCATGTGGTTTAATCACTATAAGTGCAACGTATCAATCGCAGGACGTCACATAAAATGGATGCTCGTGTAGCAGACATGACACCACGTCACCTTGCACACGCTATAAATAAGTACGACCTATTAACTTTTGATTTGAAGCAGGCATCATTTGTCTAATACTTAAGCTACCTACATAAACCCAGTAATTGATAAAACTGGCTTTAAATTAAAAACACGTAACAATTAAAGTTAATCATGAGAGGTTTGTGCAACGTTTGCACTATAAAAGTAACCTGCTTTTAATTCTAAAGCTATACGAGTTTATCTGATACAAGTTTACATTCTATACGCGGCCTGGCACAGCCAAGCGCGTAAGACGTGCGACTCGTAATCCGAGGGTCGCGGGTTCGCGCCCGCGTCGCGACTAAACATGCTTGCCCTCCTAGCCGTGGGGGCGTATAAAGTGACGGTCAATCCCACTATTCGTTGGTAAAAGAGTAGCCCCAGAGTTGGCGGTGGGTGGTGATGACTAGCTTCCTTCCCTCTAGTCTTACACTACTAAATTAGGGACGGCTAGCACAGATAGCCCTCGAATAGCTTTGTTCCGAAATTCAAAAAAAAAACAAAAAACATTCTATACGTGCGAAGAACAAGATGAACGCGTTATTTCGTAAAGCTCATGTTAAAATTACTTGTCAAAGTTCTCCAAATTTTTTCTTTAAATTATTGTCTTATTATTATTTTTTCAAAGTTTGGTTTAAATAAACAAACCACTTTCTAGAGTCATTCGACTCGCAACCAGAGGGTCATGGGTTCAAATTCTCGTCCCACCAAACATGCTCGCCCTTTCAGCCACGAGGGCATTATAAAGTTACAATCAATTTCACTATTAATTAGTAAAAGAACAGCCCAAGAGTTCGTGGCGGGTGGTGAGGGCTGGTTTCCTTCCCCCCAGTCTTTCACTGCTAAATTAAGGGCGGCAGTTGCAGATAATTCTTGTGTAACTTTACCCGAAAATCCAAATAAACCAAACCACTATATTTTGCTAACAACTCAAACAACTCCACGTGGTAGAGGCGCAGATAGCCTAGTTGTTTTGCGCCATAAAGCGCCAAACCAATCAACCAATCATGTGGTGGAAGTTTTCGAAATTCTTAACCTTAACAGTGTGGTAACAAGAATAATGTCGTCTTACCTTGCATAGAGTAATCGTGTCTTAAAAGTATGGAAGTCAAAATAAAATAGGTAGAAAGTATATATTTTTAGTTCTTAAGCTTCGATTGTTTATTTTTTTTACAAGAGTTTAGAAATATCAAAGTTTGTTTGTAGTTACTTGCAAAAATGTATAAGACTGTTTTGTTTTTTTCAATTACAAGCTTTTAGCTCATAGGTCCATTTCTTGACCCGATTCGAGATCAAATTACAGCCACGACTATTGATGATTCCCACAAGTAGGTTTTCCGTACAATGTTCAATTTCGTAATTTTTTTCGTGTTTGTCACTGATCTATTTTTAAAGATGATACTACCAAAGCATTTGTGCTTCTCTTGTTAGTGAACTTCAAATAAACATATGTTAGTTTTAAATGTTAAAAACCTATCTCCAATCGAATATAGGTTATAGTGGACTGCGTAGGTAACCACTTATATACCTAAAAATACTAAAGCGTCCAAGCTTACAATGTAAGGCAATAATCTGACAAGAAACCGACATTATTTTAAGCCAAGGCAGGAGAAGGCTCTTTAAATACCACTCATAGCTAGAGAGGAGTTGTCAACCATTTAATGAAGGACCACGAATAATATGTAAAAAGTTCTTGGTAAACAGCAGATACACCCCAACAGAAATACAACGTTCGATAAGACCTGCTCTTACTGTATTAACAAGTAGAAAAGTAAACAAATTTGAAAGTGAGTGTATCCAAGTAACTGTGACTGAAACGTAGGCAAAATATACCAAATAGGTGATAACGCTCAGTGTACTATATAGTGTTGCTACAGTTTCCTAGGGAAGTTAATCATTGGTCTTTGTCCTGGTTTTAATTATCCTAATAATAAAATAGAGAGGATTCAGCAAAAAGTATATTGCAAACTGGCTAATGGCAAAAAACGAAGTCGTGTCAGAAATTTTCGAAAGTTATGGGTAGTATTTGTACAAACAGGCCGCGACTACTTTAGGGTCCAAAGTCATATCATGGGTATACTTAATACATAACCGTTAATCTTACATTAATTTTCAGCATTAAGCCTTCAGCTGAGTTTTATCGGTAGTTTAAAATTCTACGATATCTTTGATATCTTGGAGACAAAATGTCGTTAAGTGATATTCCTTGACTCTGTGTTTGAAAGATGGTCAGTACGACGCATTTACGTTTGAAACCGGCTTGAACATATTTTTATTATAAAAAAACACACATATTTATTTAACACGTTCATGCAAAATATCAAAGACAGATAAGGTCGACGGCCAAATCACTGCCTCGTAATGTTATTAGAAACTACAACTAATATACCTCAGCGCTCATTTTATCAAACATGTTAATCAGCAATGACGTCAATGTAAGACCCAATAATTGCAACAAAATTATAAAACCCGTAGGAGTTAACGTAGAATAATAAGTGGACCAAGGACCTTAAATCCACGTGTATAACAGTTGAATTTATCTCTAGTTGCAACTAAATTTGATCTGTGTCCATTCAAATTATATAACTATTGCTAAAAAAATTAATTAACGTCGTTTTATACATAATAAAAAGAAGTTGCTTATGTGTTATATAAAAAACTACACATTTTATAAAATTTATGAAATATTTAAGTTACAAAATAACGCGAAGTCCACGTATTAAAGCACATTTTGTATAGCACGCTGTGTACTTCACATATGGTATTATTAGAGTGCAAACTCTGAAATACAACTGAACTTTGAACAGTTTTACTTTGTCATAAAGGAGATAAGCCACGCTAAGCTTGAGAAAGTACTTTTCACTTTGTTACGATAATCCAAGTTTGCTGAAATATTAAAAAATAAAAGAACGCTAAGTCACCGAAATCTTCGTTATATAAAAGCTAAACGTTCGAAAAACAAAAGCTACATTATACCAGTGTACTTTTCTACTGTTTGTATCAATGTTAGACCTAAAAACATTATAACAATCTGATTCAGTAGACAGTATTACTAAAACACTATTGTTGTGTAGGCGTTCTTGTATTTTTAAAACATATTTATTGCTATTTACTTTCAAAGTTCTATTCATTAACAATACACACACACACATATATGTTTATCTTTCATTTTTACTGATTTTTATTTTAGCATGATCTGTTGTCTATTGTTTCGCAGACTTTATATTAAGCAAACTTTACCTTTTAGTTTTCTTACATTATATTCTCTTTAATGTTTTAATTTTATTTCGAATTTACTCATTCAAAGGGGCCTTCTATTTATTGTTTCCTTATTCATTGCAGACATTTACTGTTCATTCTCTAAGAATATTTTAGCATCAGCGGTTCCAGTAAAATATCGAGAAAATTAACAGATATGGTTTCCATTTTGCGCATTCTGATGCCTTACGAATTAACAATTGGGCTGTTTTTCACCTTGACACAAATAAAATGTTACTCATTTGCTAAATGTTCCTGGCCCTACTCTTTAACATAAATAGAAATTGTTGTTATTCGTAATTAAGCACAAAACTGCACATAGGCTATCTGTGCTCTGCTCGCAACGAATATCGAAACTCGCATTTTAGAGTTGTAAGTCCGTAGACATACCGCTATGCCACTGGGAAGGGCAAATAGGAATTTCAACCGTTGAAAGATGTAATTGTCCCCCTTTTCAGACATTCACAATTGATACGTATATCGAGTAGAGCTTAACTAACAAAAACATTGTTAGAAAGTTGGTCTTAAAAATAAATAAAGAATTGTTGGATATATTAATATGAGAGAATCACACGATCCAGTTCGTTATTTATTTTTTTCCACAAGATGGTATTTTTAATATGGAATTCCAAGAGGCATAGCGAATTTTTGTGACCTTAGTGAACTTTCTTTTCTTTTTTATAAAATACAAAATTTTAGTGAAAGGATCACAGTTAAAACAGAGCAAAGTTCGATATATACTTTACTTAAGATGACTTCATATCTTTTACTCGGCTGCTAGTTCGATTTCTCTCTCTACCTGGTAAGAGATATGGCTGGATACGTCCAAAATGAACGTTCTTCTCTCAAACCCTTGGTTACCCCAAGTTATGAAATATCGCATGTGGTTTCCACATTTCAAATGCAGTTAACTATTTAATATTTTATTACATATCTAAAGTAAATTATGCTTCCCTTAATGATTTGTTGACATTGCTGTCTCTATAAGTACATGTGAACTACATAAATTAATAATTCATTATTTATTTAGATTCGCTCTTCGTTTCGAAAACAACACGTACGTAAGGTAGGTAGAATCGAGTATGTTCATTTTGCAGTCTCAAGGTTATAAGGATATCACATACACGGAATTAAATTTTCCTCTTAAGACATGTAGATCAAACGAACATTTGGACAAAACAGGTTTCATCTCACATCTGTCTGCTACTAAGGTTTTTACTCGTATTACACCGTCCTTCGTTTAAATAGGTCAATACCAACGTAATTGTTTTCTTCAGTTGAAACGAGAATACATTGGAAAAAATAATTCAAGGAGCAGCTGAATACACATTAATCCAAAGTAAGATATGTTCCCACTACAATTTTACAAGTCCTAACAGCTTTCTGAATATTATTACTTTAATATAGCAGATATTTCATATACCACAACTCAGAAAAAACAACCAAAAAACAATACTGAAATCAGTTGTACTTTGTAAAAACCGATATTCCGTACTGCCTTATTACGATTATCAGACTGAACAAAATCTACGTTGAACGAAGTAGTTTTAAAATGGCAGTAGACCTTATACTCTGGTTTTCTTTCGGAAAGGTTTTCGAATGAAGCTACTGCAATTCCAGTTCTTAAAGTTAACCTTCTGATGAAAATAAGTGATTGATTTTGAGGTGTAGCTATAAGCTTGCAAGTATT
This sequence comes from Carcinoscorpius rotundicauda, assembly GCA_011833715.1. Classification (NCBI taxonomy): domain Eukaryota; kingdom Metazoa; phylum Arthropoda; class Merostomata; order Xiphosura; family Limulidae; genus Carcinoscorpius; species Carcinoscorpius rotundicauda. The sequence continues at coordinate 50,435,540 of CM022396.1, read as the reverse complement.
CGCAAATTCAAAAATCTACGTTTATTACTTTGTTAACACTTCCAGAACACATGTCTAACTTCATCGTAGTTTCTCTTCAATCCAAGGGTTCTTTTTATTATATCATGATTTTTATTTTGTAAATGAGGAAACTGGTTTCAGAGCCAATTGCTGTAGTAAAAAAAATCTAATGTACAAGTTTCCAAGCTTCGGTGGAAAGCACTGAAGGTCTCTTGTTTTGATACGTGTTTATATCGTTTGATAATCATGTTGTGTAACACTTTATACGGGCAAGGTTTATATTCACAAATCTCCCAAAATAAGTCTACCCGTGGGCATATTTTTATGGTCAGGCAATTCGCATTAACAAAAATATATTGTTGTTGTATTTGTAGTGACGGCAAAGCTACTAAGGTTATCTCCTGCCGTCACTAATTTTGAATTACTGACCACAGTGAAGACAGCGAGTAAAACTCTTAACAACCACTATCCGCATTGTGGGATTGACTGTCACTTTTATAACGCACCCACAACTTTAAAGGGCAGGGTTTTGTTTTTGTATGATACAGGTTCGAATACGCTTGCCAGCTTCAAAAATCCACAGCTCTAACACAGGGCCAACCCTCACACCTGTCGGTGCAAAACACATCCATCGACCGTTAGTTCACGGCTCACACCATTAGCAACATGCCCTTAGATTAACACTGTTCAAATAATGAATTGTTAGCTTATGCATCAGAATGGGATTGACGTACATACAAAATAAATTCACGTGCATAAGTTCTTTTCCGAAATGTTTACATCATTTTCAAGTGAATTTGCCGATATAGAAATAGACTAGATTTGCAAAAAATAAATCTCATTTTGCTGACGCAACAACTTATTTGTGTGTAGTATCATACATGTGGGTGTCATCCGTCGACAATAAGACCACGAGGTATATGCGAACTGAGCCGTGAAGAGGTGGTAAACACTCGAACTTTGGGTCAAAGTTTACGCCAAGAGATGCTCGATAAATAATAATAAAATTAGATATTCAAATGTAAACAATAAAAGTTTTTACATATACACTTTTAGAAATGGGACCAAAATATATTGTAATAAAGTTTTTAACAGGAAAACAGTTTCCTATAACCTCATTACCTCAATAACAATAATAAGGACTAGAACAAAATAAAGCGCTTTGGAAAAACAGTTACGAAATAAACATAACGAGAACTCAAAACAGTCTACTGTATTGTACTAAACTCATTTTATCCAATTTTTTTTCTGATGTTGTAATAGGAAGGTTAAAAAGGAATGAAAACAGCTGAAATCGCTAATTTGGTAGTGGCATTAGTAAAAAATAAAAATATTCCTTAACATTGTCCACTGTCTAATAATTTAATAAACATCAAATACTTGTGTATCGGTAGTAATATTCGTAAGAGGTTTTCGCAAGTCATATGAATGTTTTGGCTAATTTGTTTCCCGAAGCGAAAATAGAATAATTTTAACGTTTTCTATTCATTATTTAATTTATAAAACCAATTTACTTCAAAGCTAAACAATTCCTGCTACAACATTACTTAAATCTACCATTTCACGATAAAAGTAATAAATTTACAATAAGGAGGTAAAAACTATAGATCGACAGCGTATAAAATTGAGTTTTCAATTTTGCAATCATATTAATTTCGTTACTTTACATATTCAATAGAGTAACGTTTTATAAAATATTAATAAAAAAACTACGTCAGAGCTATACACATAAAGAACCTAAGTAGACAATTTCTTTGCGTATTTGACAAGAAAGAAAGTTACTTTGATGATTTTATTTTGTGGGTCATCAAAGGACTCATCTATGTTTTTCATGATTTAAGTTGTATTTTTTGAGTGTGTTTAAGGTTGTATAGAATAATTCTATTTGCATTACACTTTTATCGTCGCTTATCACAGTTTGCCACATTATATTTTTGTATAATTGTCAGCGATCGTATTATTTATTTTCTATAACCTCCAATCAAATAGTTGACTTAGAAAAAATAGTACTTCGACAAACTCAACGGTGAAATTTCATCCAGACAGAATATGAATGGAAAGTACATAGTACAATGCTTGCTATAATTAGTATTAATTTTCAAAATGCTCTGGTAAGAAACACCGAGCCAAAGATTTGCAACAGGTTTTCAGACGTACGAGTTAGATATTTTAGGGCTTTGTCCCGTTAAAGGCTGCTCCAAGCGATTCTCTGGATTGACTGCTTTAATACCAATAGTTTGCAGACAAGTTCCCATTTTGCTTACGTATGTAACGATAAGGCTTAGTCCCAAAGCAAGCACGTCGTCTGCTACAACAGCTCCACCACAGCCTGAAAATTACTTTTAGATTATGCCTCACAGGCATACTGACGTAACTGGGTTGTTTGTCTCATCAGACAAAATACCGCTACGTCAAGAACTCTACACGCGCGCTCCTTGCGTGAATTTTTTATGTTGTTTACCACTCGGCTAACATTGCAGACCGAATTCTACTTGCATTGTATACCAAGCTTAAGATAAATATTGTAGCGATTAAAGTAACATAATATACATTGTTTATGAATATTTTTGGCGTAACAAAAACGTGACGTATGCAAATACTGGTCGTCTTAGTTTCTGTGTATCAATAGAAATACTATCGTAATCGATTTAAACACATCAACTGAACTTCAAATGCTTTTGTGTACGTGTGTGTGTGATTAAGAAAATTTACGTTCGTGATAAAATATAAATGTACAGCACATTTATTGCAACAATTATTTCCAATATACCATTTTTTGCGTCTAGACAATAACATTTAATATATATGCTGTATAGCACCGAATGTCTGGACTAATTGGGATCAATGGTGGTTTCAATAATCGAAAATTCTGACAACTGGACATTATTTAGAATCATATCCTGAACATAACAAAACTGTATCTCGAACAATATTTCTCTGGTAGTTTTTGTCAGATTCATCGTTTTAGCTGCGGTATATTGGCTCATAGGATGACTCTAAGTTTGCTTGTTTTTCTAAGTACAAACTTTTAGCTCATAGTTCCGGCATCTCTTGGCCAATGTGAGATCTGGCTACATTTTTAGGCTCAGAAGGTCAAACCCTTTCGATTGGTGTATTTGACTATGCCAAAGGTATAACAGATTATTTTACTTTACTGCAGCCTAAAATACCTTCAGTTTGAGGGTACACCAGTAGAGATCGTGATAAGTAATAAAGTCGAATCGGGTATATGCGAGCCCCGCGCTTGATATTGCTGGCAAACAAAAATATAGCCAATTAAAAGGGAGGGAACTATCATAGATTAATTTACTTTACTACCGCCTGAAAGAATATCAAATACTGCGGCTATTGAGGGCTCCCTCTGTTTTAATTTGTTCATAATATCCACTTCGTCACTAAACGTAAGAACCACTATTTTATGTTTCTTCAGACATTTTTACCACAACAAAGAGCGACTTTGATCAAACAACAACACTTTTTATTTGCTTTAAAGGACAGTTTATTTATTCAAAAGTATAAATGTTAACATTTTAAAAGGAAAACGTGTACGGCCATAGCACCCAAAAGCATTAGGGATATTTAATCTTCATACATAATCAAACAACACAAGTGCACAACTAAATATTGGCTACAGATTCAATAAGACGTTGGAATTCAAGTGTTAGAAGTTACAACACACCAGATCACACACACACAACACAAAATTTCTTTTACTTCATTCCCTTTATTTTTGAAAACTGTGAAATAAATTATTTCTAATTTTCACTTAATAAATTAGATGCCATTTTTAATTAAAAGGATTTTCTTTTAACGATAAAATCCTCAACTGAAAATGAAAGTTTATTTTCATAAAGATGTACAGTTTGGCATTTTTTACTTACAGCAAAATTTCAAGGAAAAGTAAGTTTTGAGATAAAACATAGGAAAATATATACTGGAAAATAACGTGGCGTTAATAAATATTCAGAGCAGTTTTCATACAATTTCTGCCATTTACAAGACAGTAAATTACAACAATAGTAATCCTAATCTTATATATATGTAGTCTTTGCTAAATTAACTTTCTGCTACTGCTTATATCAATACACAAAAGTATAGTTTACAAAAGAAATAACATAAAACTACTTTTGTAATTTGATACAGCACAAGTATAAAAATCCAATTAAAGTTTCGGTTTTTCTCAGATGTGTATAGAAAATGAAATAGGAAAAACAACTATCTAACTTGAAGCTGTATTATAGCGTAATCTAAACTGATGGAATTTGAAATAGATGTTCAACAGTTTCTTAATAACTGGTACAAATTTCCATGAATAGTTTAGTATACTTGTTTTGCTCGCACGGTATCAATTGTCTTAGTTTTATTCATGCAAGTTAACTCGGTGGCAGATGTATTTTCACAACATATAGCTCAGTTTCATAGAATCAGAGCAAGAGGTCAACGTCAAAGAATGCACCTTCCACAGACGCTCCAGAAGTTCAGAACATAAACTGAGATATACAGTTTTATCCACCCCCGGGGAAATATGCCATTCTTAAAATGTGTTTACTATTTCCGATTTACCGATACCATAATTGTTACAACACTACACAAAAACAAAAAACCAATAATCTTCATCGTAACTATTTTTTATGGACATTAAGCATTAATCAAGTACGCGTTTAATTTCATGTCATACGCATTACAGCTCGAGAGAGAGAAGTTATTTACAAAGATAAACCCACGCAGGCTATTTCTGTCTAAGACTAGAAGAAAACAAGTATACCTGTAAAGTATGGTGCGTAAGCCTAGCAAACGAACAGACTTAAATTGAAATACGAGGAGAGAAAAGCTGGTTACGTTCACTAGAGTGATCCTATTTTGTAAAACTTATTATTCTGTTGTTATTTGCTAGTGGAACAAAAAAAGTCAATATGTTAACTTGGAATATTTCTTTCATTATTAAGATGAAGCTATAACTGTAAAGTTTTTAAGAAACAAATAACACACACAAATACATACTTAATAAAGAGGGATCTGGTAATTTAAACATTATTCTAGTTTCGTTGAAAAAATATGTAATACAATTATCAATATACAATGTTCTTGAGGTATGGTCACAACTTCAATATGCAATACATTCTTAAGAATATATTTTTATTACACTGCACCATAATGGCTTTTTATATTAGAGTTTGTGTTTCATGTTTTTTTTTCTTATAACAAAACCACATCGGGCTATCTGTTGAGCTCACCGACGGGAATCGAACCCCTGCTTTTAGCGTTATTAATCCGGAGACTTACCACTGTACTATCGCGGGTCCTTATATCAGGCTTCCAGAATATTTCTAAAGAACACTATGTGCTAGTTGATTCTTCAAGCTTTATAAATTAGAAGGTTTGGAATAATCACAATTATAATTAGTCTGCAAAACAAAAGGTAAGAATAAGTGTCTCTCCGATTTCCAAAACAGTGCGATAATTGGCATCTGTGAGGTATGTGATTAAAGACAGTTTATTTAAATGGCCAAAAATAACACTATATAACACAATTTTGTTCCTGAATAGTATGCTATTTTTTAATTGCTCATGTTGTAAAAGTACAGAAAACGGCCATTATTCCCTTCAAACTTTACTTTTGTGACCTGGAGAATGAAATTTAGAAATTAACTTATTTTCTACGTAAAAACAGGTAAATTTGCACATTTTCATCTGCATAAGGTCTGAATGAAACAACATATGAATCAAGATTTATATGTATTTATACTAAAGTTATACAAAAATGTTTAGAAGTGAGTAGTTTTTCGAGATTTGCAACTGTAATGTAAATCACTTTCATGTATCAGCCCCCAAATAGTTTCCCCATCATGTTTTCGTTATACGCTCCCAGGTCACAAAAGCAAAGTTTGAAGAGAAAAACAGGTCTCTTCCATTTACTTAATGGTATAAGCAATTGGGAAATAACATTTTCTGCCCAGGAACAAGAAAAAAAAACTAAAAATTTTGTTACATACGTCTGTTTCTACGATTCTTATTGGAAACTGGTTAGGATCACCTACTACATTGGTGTGGTATACTGGTTAGGATCACCTACTACATTGGTGTGGTATACTGGTTGGGATCACCTACTACATTGGTGTGGTATACTGGTTGGGATCACCTACTACATTGGTGTGGTATACTGGTTGGGATCACCTACTACATTGGTGTGGTATACAGTCTTACCATGCGTTTTCTACCTTCTTATTTTATGAAGAAATTTTCAGTTTTCTTCGTTTATCCAATTGTATTTGTATTTCTTGCGTAACATGTACCTATGAAAGTCATTAAAGTAACTTTCTTCTAGTTACCTTTATTCTTTGCTATTCTTTGAAAAAGACACTTGGTTTACCCATGGGTTGTAGGGTTGTAAAACTGCATCTTGTTCAGGAAGGTCTATAGTATTGTGCAAGGAAGCACACGATGCTCATAGAATAAAAAGTTGCCAAACAATAATTAATTAGCACAATACAATGATTTATTTCGGGGGAAAACGTGTTGCATATTACGACAGAACATCGGTCTGCCTTCCACACGCATGTTCTTAAAAATACAGATAAAATTACTATGCTTACAAGCATAGTTTGACCACTTATTATTAACCTCCCTTGTATTTTAATAGGAATGAAGAGTTACATGCATAACATTATTTTTTCTGGGTAACCCTGATGATACTCATTCAACTAAGTAACATGAGATTTAGTCAACATCAGTGAATCTGTCACCTTAAGGGATTGTACCAGTTTGATTAATCCACAACTCTAGTGCAGGCGACTGTCTGTTAAAATGTGCAAATTGATTGACTGGTTGGAAATTAAGCACAAACTCACAAAATGGGCCATCTGTACTCTGCCCACAGTATCGAAACTCGATTTCTAGCTTTGTGAGTCCGCAGACATACTGCTGTGCCACTGAAGGGGGAAGACTAAACTGTGCAGAACAGACGCTATTGTTTTATACCATGCAAAAAAAAAAAAAAAATGTTTCGTTGTGTATAGTGCTATACCATGCCCAGTCCATTTATTTTTCAGTACAAATTCAATTAATTCTAGTGGGACGCCATATTACTTCACAACGTTATACAGTGGATCTACGTGGCTTGCCTTTCAGGAAAACTTCGTTTTAACCCTCTATTGCACACTGCACGTGTTTACGTAACAAATTTAGCCCCATTGCTTAACACACACAAATGCTTTAATTATGTAGTTCTTACTTCCAGGTAGCAGTCTATATAAACCACAGAATTATTTTTATTAGTTCTTCAATCCAACAATGTAACTAACTTATTAGTAATATAGCCACTTATAACTTACCCGAATTCTAATAAAACATATTTAATGTGTAATACAAGCCTATTTACATAAGAAATTCAAATAAAACATTTTCCACCGCATTTTCAATAATGGTTGCAACAAAGGGTTAACTGATGGTAGAATATTAGCACATCAAAGTAATTCTACAATCGACGATTAATGGCTCCTTATTGACGATTGCTTGGAATTAAGCCCACAGCTACACAATTGGCTATCTGTGTTCTGCCACCACGGGTATCGAACCCCGGTTTCTAACGGTCCGTGTCTACAGACATACCACTGGGGGGCTACGACTACACTACCGATTTTTCTGTGTGTGAAGAAAGTGACGTAAAAGTCATCTTTTAATCTCTTTTACAAATGCTTTTTATATAACAATCACATCACTTATTAATATTAGTATTAATGAAATGTAATACACCGTGCACATTATGGCCGAGCGTGGACTCGTGATCAACCTACCCAGGTTGTGAATGAGTGATCATAAGTGTGCGTCTCGTTGCCACAAAATTGAACTACGCACTTGCTTTAAGAAACTGTCAGATTCCATTATCTGGCCAGATAAAAGTACTCCGAGAGTAGATGGTTGGTACAGTTGACTGTCCGTTTTCCTTCTAATCTATCAGTTCGAACTAAGGAACGGATATACGCAGATGACCCTAGCTTTGCATGAAATTCCTAAACAACAAATAAACGTTATATTCACAATTTAAGACCTATGTTTAACTACTTCCACAATACATTTAATGCTCTAGACACCCAAGCATCTCTCTTACACGATTTGTGTACACATAAGTGATAGGAAACGGCAAAATATAATAGCCTTGAATATTCGATTCTTGAAGTGGCCATGGCAGAGTCCACCTTGACTTTTGACTTCAGTTGCAATACTTGATACGTCTCCTGGAATTTTATATACACATGTATAATCTTTGTAACTTAATTTGTAACTTAACCCTGTACATAACCAAAATTATGCTCAAAAAGTCACTGTATACGGAAAGATGTCACTTAAAAATTAATGTAATCGTCAAATGAAAAATTGAAAACTATCATACCACTACTGACAAATTTACGATGTCTAATTTTACCAACGTATCTTCTACAAATCTGTATGGATTTTACATGTTTATATGCGTAAAAGAATAAAGTTCTGTTGCAGTACGTTTCTATAAATGAAAGTTGTTTTTATGCTCTCTGATGAGGAAGCAGAGACGTACCTTTTATACCCTAACTCATTATACGTTGCTAAGCTTGTTTATACTTATAACTCCTATATCATTAATATTATTTATACAAACTTAAATGTAGTCTACTAGTAACATTTCGATCAATTTGGTTATGCCATTTTAAGATAAACAATTTATAATTAGGTCGCAGACAAGCTGTGAACCTGCAAATCTAACCAATTTACAATATACAAATAATGCGCTGTTCCCTATCACGTTCTAACTTACTGGCAGCGTAACAGGCAAAAAATGGAGACTCCTTATCTTGATTTGTTGAGCCATGAAATCTAATAGAACTGTAGTGTTTATATTGTTGGTCCTAATCCTGATTGTTGAATCTGTATAACCTAACGTAACTGCAGTGTTCATATTGTTGCACTCCTAATTTGATCGTCAAACCTATAAAACCTAATGCATTGTTTATATTGTTGCTGGTTAGAGGATTAACCAGTTTACAAAAAATTACTTAATCACCATGTTAAATGTTTACATAGCAAGAACCAATGCAGCAAAGCCCAGTGGTTCGCGTGTCCGCACTGCCAATCCGAAGATGCATGGCTCGCGTCACTTTTTTCAAGAAACCACGCTTCGCACTTTCGGCCGAGAGTGCTCTCCAAAAGTGACGGTAAATTTCAACAATTAGGTCAAACAAATGTTACTCAATAGTCGGCGTTGGGTAGTGTTGACTAGCTGTCTTTCATTTAGCACAGTGGTTCAAAATTAGGGGTAGCCTATGTTTAGACAGCCCTTGTGAGACTTTGTGGAGCGATTCTAAAACAAGCAAATATTGTTATGGAATAATTAGTTTCGACTCACTTTCGTCGACTTGGGAAAAATACAAACGTTCCAGGATTTTCTTTCAAATGTGATACAGATTTATCAATAGCTTGTCGTTTTCAGTGATAAATGTTACACGATCTCTATAACAAATTAAAAAAAGAAAAAAGACAACTAAATTCATTAGGTAGAAACAAACTTGTTGTTCACAGCGTGTCAATACAGTAAAGGCTCGACATGACCAGGTGGTTTAGGCGCTCCACTCGTAATTTGACGGTCGCGAGTTCGAATGCCTGTCATACCAAACATGCCCACCCCTTTTAGCCGTGAGGGCATTATAATGTTACGATCAATCCCACTATTCGTTGGTAAAAGAATAGTACAAGAGTTGGCGGTGATGACTAGCTGCCTTCCCTCTACCCTTATACTGCAAAAAGGTACGGCTGGCGCAGATAGCCCTTGTCTAACTTGCGCGAAATTCAAAAACAAACAAGCAAACAATACAATCAACTAACTTCGGTGTTTGAGTTACTCAGTGTTATTACGAAACTTTAAAAAGACAATTTAGCAAGTGGAATGGAATTTATATCATGGAAACGTTTTTCACGTGGAAAATGTATTAAAAAAAAAGATTAAAGCGAAATTCTTATTCAGTGAGGCCTGGCATGGTCAAGCGCGCAAGGCGTGCGACTCGTAATCCGAGGGTCGCGGATTCGCGCCCGCGTCGCGCTAAACATGCTCGCCCTCCCAGCCGTGGGGGCGTATAATGTTACGGTCAATCCCACTATTCGTTGGTAAAAGAGTAGCCCCAGAGTTGGCGGTGGGTGGTGATGACTAGCTTCCTTCCCTCTAGTCTTACACTACTAAATTAGGGACGGCTAGCACAGATAGCCCTCGAGTAGCTTTGTGCGAAATTCCAAAACAAACTTATACAGTGCAAGCACAATTAACCACAACAATTTTATTTAGAATACATATTCAACGTCCAACTGTTTCGTAATACTTGATTTAAGTATATTACGTAATTATATGTATTTACTAGTTAGTTTTCATTTGCCGAACATCACGCAGAGCTACTGAAAGTTATCAGTGTTAACAGTCCGTAATACTGAAGTGTTAAGCTAAAAGAAAGCAGTAAACACCATCAAATGTCAACCTTAACTATACTTTTAACAAACAAATGGTTAGATTGACAACTAGATTATAACGCTTCCGCTGCTGAAAGGAAGAGAATATTTGGCAATGTGGTTCGACTCAAGTGCCCTGATCACCAGGCTTGCCAAAGTGGTCCTGTTAAATTGAATACTATGAAGACGTTTTGCAGGTTTATGTACGATAAAATTGTGGTCTGGGTAACATGAATTAAATTATTTTCTAGACTTGTAATCATTATGATAGCGACCTAAGTAATTTCCTGACTTTCCTAAAATGAATTATCGCCTTACAATTGCAACATATAGCACGATGCTGACACTAAGAATATTTCTATTTTCGTTACTGGCCATCCGTTATTTAAAAGGAGGTCATCAAAACAAGTAGTAAAAACAAAATCATATGAAACTCGGGTATTGTGCAAGTCAGATTATAATGAGAACAACGGCTACAAAGTAAAAATCGAAACATCTAAGAATAATAAAACAATATACATTATCCTTATGTGTGCAGTTTATAGAATAAGTGATCAATAACTCGTTGCTGAGTTGCATGAATTAGAATATGCAGATATTTTTGTTAAACAACAAATCAAATATGATCAATTTTATCAGGTTTAAGAAGTAGGAGCTCCAAATAAAACGTACACATGTGGCGCATGTTGCATGTACAAGTTCTTTTGCCCATTAACCTAAATGTAAACACCATTTCATGAGTTTGGCGTGCTACAACGTGTACCAGGTGATGTGTAAACAACCCAACAAATACGGTGGAGTTAACAGCAACAACCTAAAAATGTTGTTGTTTTGAATGATGAGTTAAACCGTTGCATCTGTTATTGAAAAAATGAAACATAAATACTTCAGTCGTGTGCAATGCAATCATTGAATAAACTCAGCGAGTAAATACATTAAACATGGCTAATATTGTGAATGAAATATTGTTATTATATCGGTAACTGCATTCTCACGACGAAACATTACAGATTTAAAGTTAAAAAGTAAACAACTTTTTCTGAAAGCGGTATTAATACTTTCATAATGCCCTTGCAGACAACAAATAATATACTGAGACAATACGTGAAATGTTTAAAAGATGGTACAAGCAAGATATCAAACACTTTTGGAAAATGAAAAAAACAAAAAACAAACCCAGCAGCAAACAAAGGGTAGTGACTATAGACTTGTCAGATGTGAAGGGAAGTTTTGAACCAGTTTGAATATCCAGCTTCAATGTTCTCGTAGCTTAAACGTCTGAGAGAGTGTCTGCTTGTTTTCTTACAGCAAAGCCATATCGGGTGTTTGTTGTGTTCACGGAGAGGAGTCGAACCCCTGATTTTAGCGTTGTAAATTCGACGACATACCGCTGTCCCAGCGGGGTACAAAAGTCTAAGCAAAAGACGCCTAAGATTTGAGTATAGAGAACCGTTTTTAAGATTTATTTACTAGTCACAAGAAAAGCATCCAATCAGCATTAACCACTGTCATAAGGATTCTGCTTTCTGAACCGAATAACAATACTAAATGTTTTGTGTTCAACGAAATCACGTTTCAATACCATACGCTCCGCAGCCTGACACGTTAACCACTACAGGCTATGGGCAGTTGTCTATCAACTTCTCATGAGAATCACAAAATGAGTGAAAAGCGAGGTAAGACTCTCGCCATCGATAAAACAGCTACACTGTATATTAACAGAGTGAAATATATGCAGCTATTGTCAATGTAATCCCATGCATAAAAACACTGACGGAAAGCGCGAATGTACATGATAAAGGGATGTTTAACGTCTGTTTTCGAATAGCTTAGATCTAAGGTAAAAACTTTTTTATAATTACAAAAAGATGTTTCAGGAAATTTTCCTCTGTCGCTTTCAAAGACAAATGAATTATAACCAACCAAACAAGCCGAAAAAGAAACGCAGTTCAAGTTTTCTTACTTTTTATAACGTGCGGCTATTTTACAATATGTAGCTTAGATACGCCATGTTGATCCTTATATCTTGCCCCTGGATTATACGTTTACATTTAGGCTGCAATTCTGGTATTTAATTTGAATATATTTACCATCTGTCTACCAATTCAGTTTATATTACCAGCAGGCATATTCATGTAATAACAATACTACAGATGTATTATCTATAATTTTTATATATAAAATTATTGTAAGTCTATATATTAAAACACACAACTATTTTAATATTAAAAAAACATTTGAAACATACGGTTTTAATGCTAGAAAATACTGTAACTATAGTTTAAATTTATTTTACAATATGGTTAAAACGGTCCCCAACTACAAAAAAGTTCATTTAAGTTAGAAAGAAGCTGTGGACTTCAAAGCACAGTTTAAGATAGCTTGAATAATATCACTGCAGAGTTGCTCATAAATAATAATAACAGTTAGCACTGACAGTGATATTGCACCAATAGTATCACACCATTCAGTTGACTCAAGTGTCGAGTTTTTCAATTTGTTCTTGCATAATGCTGTTTATTACGTTAAATACAAACTGCTGTTCTGTAAAACTTTTATTAAAAGAACTTTACGTTCAGACACAACTTAAAATATATAACATATCGACTCTACCCGAACGTTAATTATTAACATCTCGATATCAAGAGAATACGATTTGAAAGTCCATAGTTTCAAAGCATAACCAAAGCTGTTAACCCAGTTATATTAAGCTTCACGTAATCACCTTTATCTTTAGTCTTTCTTGTACTTACACCTTGTTTGTGTTTGTTTTTGAATTTCGTGCAAAGCTACACGAGGGCTATCTCCGATTGCCGTCCCTAATTTAGCAGTGTAAGACTAGAGGGAAGGCATCTATTCATTACCCACCGCCAATTCTCTCTTTATCAACGAATAGTGGGAATTATCTTAACTTTACAATGTCCCAACGGCTCAAAAGACGAGCATGTTTGGTGTGAAAGGGATGCGAACCTGCGACCTTCAAATTACGTGTAGAGCTCGCTAACCACCTGACCGTGTTGGGCCATAAATAAATGAAACGTTGAAATAAGCCGTTGACTCGACTGTAAAACTCGAACTACTTAACATTACGGTTAAATTATTACTTGTTGAATAGGAAAATCGTTAACTTTAGGCCTATGAAATCCATAGGGACTAAATACGAAGTCCAGTTGTGTAAATATATATATTATGGTTATACTGGTATTAACGTTTTGTTAAATGAAAGGGATTTTGTTTACCTTAGCGAGTCAAAGACCGAAAAGTTTGTCTTTGTTAAATTTCATTCAGATCTACTCGATAACAACCAGTGCCTAATTTGGGAGTGATAGACAACAAGGGAGGCAACTAATCGACACACACCGCCAACCTGTGGGTTAATCTTGTAAGACCAAACAGCGACATTCAAAAATCAATCTTATAACTAGAACCCATTGACCAAAAGTGTGGAATGCACTCCCCCCCTTTTTTTTAGTCATGACACGAACCAGTCTGCTAACCACTGGGTCATGCTCAACAACAGCTATTCAATTCTAGTCATGTTTTACCTTTAAAGACATTATGGTTATATAATTATTTGACAATAAAGCTATTATTTAACTTGACCTAATTGTAATATTTATAGAAATTACGTTAACCGTGCGACTCTAATTATCCTTTACTTTGCATAGTGTTATGACGTCAAGATATCAAGTTGTTTTGTAGTTTTTATCTTTCATTGCTAGTTTATTTTAAACAAGTGAAACTTAACTTAGGACGTTAGCTAGGAGATAAAATGAATAGCATTAACTATAAATGTATACGAGTACAATATTCTGCTTATTACTTTCACACAAAAATATGTATTTCGAACTGTGGTGTCTATCCAAGCGTTCGTTTGTTGCCAACTTGAAAAGCTGCGCATACAAAGCTCAAAACTCACTTTTGAAATAACGGGACAACAGACATAATGTTAATTCCAAATTTTATTTGGTAACCAGGATATTGTACACTAAATTGTTAGTAATTAATAATTCTATCATTAAGGTTTCTAAATGTAACGTAACAAGAGGAATAAAAAGGCAGATTTACCATATCGTACAGTCGGGCGGCCTCTAGCATGACTGAAATGCTTAACAATTACCTTTCGCGGTGGGCTTTACAAGTTGTTCAAAGCTTTGACTTTGATTGAAACTAAGTGTAATATAATTAATCTTTTAATAGTCCATTAATTAGTTAAAACTGATAGATTAACGTAAACTTCTTGCATTACTGGGGACGGATAATTTTGCTTATTCATACATACAACACTAGTTCTATATTTTATAACAAAATTGCATCATGTTATCTAATATTTGAAGTTTGTTAATTTTGTTTGTTTGGTTTTGAATTTTGCGCAAAGCCACACGAGGGCTATCAGCGCTAGCCGTCCCTAATTTTGCAGTGTAAGACTAGAAGGAAGAAAGTCATCACCACCCATCGCCAAATCTTGGGCTACTCTTTTACCAGTGACTAGTGGGATTGATCGTCATATTATAACACCCCCACAACTGAAAATGGCATGTTAGTGTGATGGGGATTCGAACCCGTAACCCTTATATTACGAATCTAACACCCTAACCACCTGCTTATGTCGGGCCTTGTTAATTTAAATTATTGTTCCAGTTGTTAAAAAACCTTATTTCCTAACCTGTATGTGAGAAAGTTAAAATAGTTGGCAGAAGGTTTCTTGCCATGATGTAGGGGTGAGGGCAAACCAGAATTCAGTATGCCCTCTCACAGATGTTGAAATCTTAACTTCCAAAAAATTCGTTTATTCAAAATACAATATGTATTATGCTACAATAATACCCCCCCCCAAAAAAAAATTACTGACACATTTTATTCCCAATTAGGGTTCATCCCTCCCATCTTTATACAAAGTTATCAAAACATCAGTACCACCTTAAGCATGTGATAATACTATACAATAATAAAAACAACAACAACGAATATCTTATTAATTTATAAAAGCAATTCGAATTTGGTTCTGCAAAGCCTTACGTGTCATCAGTGTGTGTGTGTGTGTGTGTGTGTATACTTTTATTAAAATACGTTAATTTGTTGTATTTCGTCTACACGAACTGTCACATAAATGGTTCGGCAACAACTGGCCATGATCATCTTAAAGTGAAGTAACACAAAACTCGTACTTTCCTTGTTTTATAAATTCTTTATATCTCGGGAACACCGAGAGACCTATAACTTAAGTCCTTCATAAATCTTACTCAGTGCAATTAGTACGAACTGAAACCTGGCATCTACTCTTCAATAAAAACTGGTATACAGTCAGTGCATTGTAATTGGATACAGTCTCTCTCTTTTTTTTAAACATAGCATGTGCGTGATGGGCATGACATCACTAGGAAGTTGGCCGAGTTTAATTCTAGTACTATAATATATCTTTCCGCTGACTGACCAGACAAAATAACTCAGCCAAACACATTACAGTTTACAAATCGTTCCCACATATTCGGGCAAAATCAAGTTCCCCGATTTTTTTCAGATCTTTCCCTCCAAAATATGCCATTCTCTGACCATTTGACCTATGTTTGTAATGTATCATTACGTACAATAGAGCATGGAACTGTAAAATATTACTTGTTTACTTTTAATAGAGACAGAACAGACTGTTAAAAAGTCCCAGCTAACTTAATGGCCATCTTGCAAAATTACAATACGATCAGCTATGCTTTTCGTGAATTATCGATACTTCATCGAAATATAAACAACATTAGTTTATGTCTGCCAATGCACAAATACGTTATTACGACATAAACAATGTTAAAGATTTGAAAAAATTGTGATTACTGGGTTTCGATTTTAAATATACGGAAGAAACGTGTTGATGTTCACTGTTATAAAATGGAGTATTCTTTAAGAAGTATGCTTCTAATACGGCAAATGTTTATTAAAGCAGCGCTTCCTGGCGGGTTTGTTTGCACAAAATTTATAGAACTTTCATTTGCTAACCATTTCTTGCAGTGAACTTGTATTTCCAATATATATATGTGACGAACACGTCAACGAAGTCATTCATTGGTACAGAGCACACTGAATTATTTTCGTACAAGCTTTGTAACCGTGCTTATCAATTCAACTGTAACAAAAACACTGAAATTTATGAAAACGACCAAATATTTACGAATAGATCACGTTGCTGAAAATGTTTTCATGCTCACGCATGTTCTGTTTATTCGCAAAATTGCCAGTTTATTGATACTTAGAAACAACTAAGTTGTAAATTATATGATCCATATTGGGCACTCCATATATGGGGTGAGACATACTGCTTAAGATTTCGCAACGTTTATAATTGCATCATTTATACGTCATCACATCGTCCCATAGCCCTCGTACTGGCTATGGAGCCTGGCACAGATACAAACGTAATTGTGGTTTGTTTTGTTTTCCTTATAGCAAAGCCACATCAGACTCTCCGCTGTGTCTACCGCTGAGAATCGACCCCCCATTTTAATGTTGCCTAAGGTTCGATCTTTAACAATCAGCATATGCTCCAGGAAGGCCTTATCACTGTGACGATCAATCCCCAAATTTCAATGTTTGTGGGCAGTGGGTGCTACTTACTGGTTGCCCTTTCTATCATAAACAGCTCAAAATTAGCCATGGCTACATCTAAAGCTTAAGGCGTTTGATTTCTTTTATTTCACATATAACACGATGTACCGTTCAGATTGCGAATGTTACTGTACGCAGTCATATTAGCCACTGACAGTGATATTGCACCAATAGCATCACACCATTCAGTTGACTAAAGTGTCGAGTTTTTCAATTTGTTGTTGCATAATGCTGTTTATTATGTTAAATAAAAACTATTGTTCTGTAGAACTTTTATTAAAAGAACTTTATCGTCAGACACAACTAAAAATATATAACACATCGACTCTACCCGACCGTTAATAATTAACATCTTGATCTCAAGAGCATATACTGATTTGAAAGTCCATAGTTTCAAAGCATAACCAAAGCTGTTAATCCAGTTATATTAAGCTTCACATGATCACCTTCATCTTTAGTCTTTCTTGTACTTATACCTCGTTTATGTTTGTTTGTTTGTTTTTGAATTTCGCACAAAACTACATGAGGGCTATCTGTGATAGCCGTCCCTAATTTAATAGTGTAAGACTCGAGAGAAGGAAGCTAGTCATCACCACCCACCTTTAACACTTGGGCATCGCTTTTACTAACGAACAGTGGGATTGACCGAACATTATAGTGCCTGAAAAGGCAAGCATGATTGTTGTGACCGAGATTCGAACTCGCGATGTGAAGCGTCTTACCCACCTGGCCATGTCTTGTTTGTCATTTGGCAAACAATACACTTTCCTGATATATTAGTCAGATATTTGATGCAGTAAACTATACTATTTGACAAAACAGAATATGTTCAGTTATTCACTGGTGCATGTTCAACAGTTTTTTTCAAATATTTGTGGATAATGATGTAACAAAATGACACCCTATTTTCGGAAACAATTTCATTATTAGCTGACGTCAATGAAATTTCATATTTCATATAAAAATACAAAAACTATTTTCCTATTCTATACTTCAATATTCTGTTATTTCGATTTTTACTCAAAAACTTGATTCCAAAATTACTGATATTTCACAATATAATCCATCTTTTAATTTAGACGGATTTTCCTTAACTGAAACTTGTGATATTTTAACTGTTTCTTAGAGATATTGCCTGTCAACGACCCTTGCCCAAGCTGTACTACGCATCGTGACGTAGTGTGCTATATTCCAGAGATAGGATCTCGAGATCACGTCTCGGTCTCGACTACTCAGATCTGTTTTGGTCTCGGTAGGTCAGGTTTCGACACTATCTCTACAAATAACTCCACACACTGATTTTATTTACGAAATAGTCGATCTTACTGATCTGTCTCATGGATAGTGTTCTGGTTCCGAAATATAGTTTTTGTTTGGTAGGATATTGAGAAATGAAATCTGCTTTAAGGAATGGTATCGCTTTTACTGTTTTAAAAGAAACAGATAGTATTCCTCACACAGGACCAATTGAAAACGTAACCAGTAGCACTGTTGTACTGTAGACTGACCATTTTATATGCAAAAACGGCTCGTTTGGGTTGAGAAAATATTTTACATAGAAGAGCGAACAACGTTTCGACCTTCTTCGGTCATCGTCAGGTTCACAAAGAAAGAGGTAACTGACCGGAAGCTGACCACATGTTTGGAAGGGGTTGTGTAACTGAGTGTAGTAATGTAGAGGGTGGTGTTAGATGTTTGAATCTATAATTTTAATATAGGTATAATGGCGTTCCTTTATATTGGTTTATTTTGGGTTTAAGTTGTTGTATAAGTAAGGCTTCTTTAATTTTGCGTTTGTTTATGTTTGTTTCTTTATTTAGTATTTTAGTGTTTTCTGTGGTTATGTTGTGTTTATTTGACTTGCAGTGTTCGAAAACGTGTGAAGGTGACTTTTTATGTTCTTTGAATCCATTTTTCTACTTGTTTCCCTAATATAGAAGTCGTAGCAGTTATCATATTGTATTTCATAAATAATGTTGGTGTGGTATTTGTCAGTGTAGTTCTTACATAGTATAGACCTTAGTTTTGTGCCTGGTTTTTGAATAAATTTTGTGTTAACTGGAATGTCATATTTTGTTACTAGTTTTGGCCAAATGTTGTTTTGTTGTTTTGAATTAAGCACAAAGCTACACAATGGGCTATCTGTGTTCTGCCCACCAAGGGTATCGAAACCCGGATTTTAGCGTGTAAGTCCGCAGACAGGAAGAAAGCAATCAAATATCATTTCTTAACCTCAAAATTACACAAGAACCGACACACAATTCAAAACAGAAATCCACCGAAAAATCACCCATACTGGACTATACATTCCTTGGGACTCAGCACATGAAACAAAACAAAAACTCAACACACTAAGAAACCAAATAAACACAGTCATAAAACTGTGCTCACCAGATAAAATTAACAATGAATTAGACAAAATAAAACAATACTTCATCAACACCAATAAGTTTCCTCCACAAACCGTAGAAAACATTATACGCACACACCTAGACAGAAAGCAAAAGCAACCAACAAAAGCAAATATATCTCACGAATCAAAAAATCACGAAACCATATTCTGCAGTATACCATATATTCCTGACATCAGCAAACAAATAACCAACATTTGGCCAAAACTAGTAACAAAATATAACATTCCAGTTAATACTAAATTTATTCAAAAAACAGGCACAAAACTAAGGTCTATACTATGTAAGAACTACACTGACAAACACCACACCAACATTATTTATGAAATACAATGTGATAACTGCCACGACTTCTATATTGGGGAAAAAAGTAGTAAAATGGAAACCAGATCCAAAGAACATAAAAAGTCACCTTCACACGTTTTCGAACACTGCAAGTCAAATGAACACAACATAACCATAGAAAACACTAAAATACTAAATAAAGAAACAAACATAAACAAACGCAAAATTAAAGAAGCCTTACTTATACAACAACTTAAACCCAAAATAAACCAATATAAAGGAACGCCATTATACCTATATTAAAATTATAGATTCAAACGTCTAACACCGCCCTCTACATTACGACACTCAGTTACACAATCCCTTCCAAACATGTGGTCAACTTCCGGTCAGTAACCTCTTTCTTTGTGAACCTGACGATGACCGAAGAAGGTCGAAACGTTGTTCGCTCTTCTATGTAAAATATTTTCTCAACCCAAACGAGTCGTTTTTGCATATAAAATTCTTAACAAGTGGGTTTCTCGACATCACTGATTGTAGACTGACCAAAATAAACACATTCTGTCTCTACAGAAAGGCGCAAATCCAAATCTTTTACAACATATAAAAGCTATTAAAAAATTCTCAAAGACCTAACCCTAAGCCGACAAAAAGTTTTCTCTTGATTTACCGATTTTTAAGATGCTTCCAACACTATCAGGACAGCAAAAGCTTTGACAGAAGTTTAACAAAAAAAATGGCACATTTTCTGAACGTCGTTCACAGTACGATAACTTTCAGTATCAGCAGCGGTTCTGGAAAGGGTAATCAGGCGTGGAGGGAGTTCACGAGGTCACATGTAGCGAGAATGTTACAAAGATTTCTCTTTGTCGTTAGCGGTTTTAAAAGGCAGTAATCACTTCCAAGAAAAGGTTATCACTCTTTAAAATATGCAAACAAACACCAAGACAAATAAAAATAGTGACAGTAGTTGATACTGAATGAATAAACAGAAATTTACTTCACACGTACATCATATTCAATAATTATTGACAGTAATTAATGTTAAAAAAATCAAATTCATTTCATTAAGAATAACAATTCTGTTATTAGTAATTTTTTACTGTGCATTGCTTTTAGTCATCTGTGGATGTTGAAATTATCTTGTTATTAAAATATATCAACCAGACATTCATATAGGAAATCTGTTTAATTCTTGTTGACTTCATCTGTTGTCAATTATTCATATAATTCGTTGACAGTTACATTTCAGTTATATTTTGCTACTTCAACCTTTTAGAAAATAGAGATTTACCTTGTATATATAAAACAGCGTATCTCGTAATAATAATTTTTAAGGACCTTCAGTTTTACCCCGTCTGTGGCCAACTTCAATGAAGATCACAAAAACCCTTTTCCACAACCCTCATACTTCCATTAGGCGGGAAGTAGCTATTGTTTGCGTAGTCTGTTAAGGCTGCTTTCATACTCCATGACAGTTAACAGTGAACAAAGATATCGATGTAGACAAAACGATATTTATGCATAACATACGCATAATAATGTGCTAAATGCACTACGGTTAACCTGAACGCAATTTGTTGTAGAGATAATGGTTACTTTTTTACCATCCGTGTCCTAGAAGCATCATCAAATCATTCAAAATTCCCTAAATATTCCCGCTTTTTGTCTTTCAAATAAGATTTCCTGATGTTTATCGGTTCAGGAACACAAAATAGTAAGTTTATCGGCTTTTCCCGGTTTTCTTAACCTGGGGGAATCATGCATCTCAAGACCTGAAGATGACCTAAGAAAATCGAAACGTTGTTTTCGACTATATTTTAATAAAAAAGATTTTAACACCAGCCGTCTTTAGATACATTTTTACTTCAAATAAGTTTCTCGTCATTAATGTGAGAACCATGTTTATAACTTTAGTTCCATGTCAATACAAAACTATTTGAAAAATACACACTTTCTTTGATATCAGTTACATTTTCTTTATCATCTCCACAGATAGCTAGCTAAAAGGCAATCCTATCACTTCCATATATAGCTATAAGACTCTTTTGATCATAACAGTATTTACATTCTATATGGTGAAAGCAAATTTCCTTGGTGTAATATGAGGTTTCATCTACTTTAGCAGATTATTCCTTAATTGAAAATCTTCATCTGGTTAGGCCACTTCTCCACATAGCCAACAGCTACTTTCTCACTAAAAATAATGGCAATCAACAATTTTATTGAAACATGATGAGCCCCAATATAAGTTCTATCTTAGGCTGTATTTGGAAATTCCCAGCAAAAATTCAATTTTCAAACATGCTTTCATTAAAAGCAAACATACAGTGTATTCAAAACAAGCTTGTTGGCTCATTCTTAAGGCAACTGAAAGAATATACAATAGCATTTTCAATTCCTGAACAAACATAAGAAATACTGGATGATACTAACAACTACAGCTTCAGGTGTTCCAGTTATTTAGATGGCTTTCATTTTCTCGTTCACTTGCACAGCTTGTTGGTCAAAGTGTTATATATATATAAAAGCATTGCTTCAATTAACACTTGCATGAAGAAAGCTGAGTTAAATGTTTTTCTAATTTTTAAGCATTTATAGCTTTTACTGCACACTGCTTATCTACAAGGTTTCATTTCTGACCACAGTGAAGTTCTGTTGATATTCTAAAGACATAAACTGTGAAAGACATTTTATTTTACTTCACACTAGCTCATTAAAGCTTTCTTTTTTCCTTTTACACTTTTCTTCTGTTTTGGTGAAATATTCCAAATAGCATCCATTAGTGACTGATTTTTTTCCATGGTTCTTTTTTTTATTATTATTATTTTTTGTGGTTTGGGAAGTGAAGAGTTATTATTAATCTAACCTTGGTGAGAAATGCATGCATGCAGTTGATATCAGAAACAATGTACCTGTATTGGAAGTCATTGAATATATAGCAAATATAGTTCCAAACAGCACTGCTCTAACAATTTGGTTTTAGTGACTAGAGTAGCCTATGCAGATGCCAAATTTTCAAGTGTTCTTGCTTCTAGTAACAGGACAACCACTGGATGTAATACTTAGGCATTGACTTGACAAAAAATACCCCATATCCACTATGTTGATGGTGTTGCTTAAGTTGCAGAAGGCATGTTTTTTACAGTGATTGGAGTAGCTATGTATATGATTTGTTCATAGGATTATGGTTGAATGACTGAAATAATCTACATAAATACTGATTTTCTAAGTCTTTGTACCTAACATAATGTAATATCATAATTACACTCATAGCAAAAGACTATGAATAACAATTGGTAGAGATGGGTTATACTCTTGGATAGCTAAACATTATATCATGGCCTTGTTAGTGATAGGTCCAAATTTAAGTCCAGGTCATGAAGTCTTTTCCCTTATGGCTTCTTCACTTAAATATTTAATACAAATATTGTGAGATAACAATATAAACAATTTCCAGTACTACTAAAATAAAGTATAACTTAAGTAATTTGTTGTATTAGATCTAAGATCTAATGTGCAAGTACATGATGATAAAATTTTATTATTAATAGATTTTTGAGTCATCTGCTAACCTTGAAAGAATCCAGTTAAAAAAAAATGTTGCAAATTAGTTTAACATTATTCAAAGCTGCGATGATTTAAGTACACATTTTTAATAAAAAATGTGCAAGTTCTTCATAAAATATTTAAATCAAGTTATATCACACTAAATGTCTCAGATTTATACCATCATTACATCCACTGAAACTGGTATAATCTATAACTGCAAGTCAAAATATTGAAATTGTTTTTTTAAGTCTATGAAGAACCATTAATAATGACCTATTTATCCATCTCCTTGTTTTCTTTATTATGCTTATAACTGACAGTGAAGTGTTTAATTTTCTTTAGTAAACATTACTAACCTTCACTAATCTGTAAAATATAAATTTGTTTCATTACATAAATTAGTTAAAGCTCCCACAATTCTTTGCTTTTGATACAACTTTTATTGTGAAGTTTAATATACAGTCATGCATGAGCCAGCACTAGCATATGACCAGTTAAATAAAAAAATAAACTATATTTTTCTGTGGCTTTACAAGTGCAGCTCAATAGCTACACATACATAATTAAATACTGCCTACATACTTGTTATGGCCTATTGTTAGCAAGGAGTGATAACAACCAAAAGTGTCAAAAGTCCTTGACATACTTTGCTCAGAATCATTCTGATGAAAACAAAACTGTAATACCTGCTTTAAGAACACATGCCTCTATTTAAATATTATACCAAGATACTGGTAATAATAATAATACAAGAAAGATTTTCTGTCCTGATCATTAGAATTTACACAAAATCATGAAAAAAAACAAACAATATGACAAAAAGCCATTTAGTTATTAATTACCCACTAGAGTAAGTAACATCAAAATTCAAATTAAGCCTTTCGCATTTTAAATAGGTTTATCAGAAATAAAAGTACATGCAATATTATTGCTAAAAACATTCTTCTAACTTGTATTCATTAGCTTTCCATTTTCATCATCTAAACAAACTAAGTAAAGAAAATTTTTCCAAGTTTCTATTTTTGAAAGCCTAAATTGTGTCAAATCTAATTTTTATATGCTCTTCAAAAAACAAGTCCATATTTGATGCCTTTAACATGAATTATATCACTTAAACAGGCTCATTCCTGAATTTCAAACATCTTAAAATGCTATTTCAATAAAGGGACCATATAAACAGAATGCACTGTTAATTTTCTGCATAAATACAACAATATTTTTGATTTTTCATTCCAAATTGCTATAAATGTAATCCAAAACCCTGCAATGTGTGATGGGAAGATATATCATAAAAGAAAGAAAAGAATCTAGCTGCAAATCCATTACAAATCTCTGTATCTCAAGTTCATGTGTTACACTTCTCAATGCTGATATTTATTTGAATTTAATTTCATACATTCTGTTGTAGTAAACAAGGCTATTACAGCCTTTCTAAACAAAAACATTCTCAACACAATGTAACCCTTCCTCAGCAGCATCCTGGTGTCATCAGGGCATTTGGGTAGTTAGTTTAAAATGCTAATAAGGTTGTTGACATAATAGATAAAAAGGTCTTAAAATAAATTTCTAAGATAACTTATTGATGACATTTTCACATATCTTTCATGATCAATTCCATAAATATCCAGTTTATTAATTAATTATTTTGTGAGGCAAATTATTCTTTTAATTAATACTCACTAGAATACTTTCATTCATAAAGCAAAAGCATAAACAAATAATCAAAGTTGGGAAAACACTCAACTAAATGTGAACTTTTCAAATGATTTTTTAAACTTTTTTACAATGAATTACAAAACTACATTAACTAATAAGCCTAATGTTTATCAGACTTTCTCCCAATTGTTTCTTTCTAAAACTGTATTCATAGTGATAATCTTACAATCAACAGGAATTTTTTCAATTTAGAGAATTTTGAAAACAGAATCCATACACTCTTTACTAAGATTCTTCGAGATTTAACATAAACCCCATTATGTCAGGAAGATTATCTTAACTGAACAGTTTTTCAAAACCTTTCTGAATGAAAGAGAGAGAGAGAGGCTCTTTTTGAATGTCAATGTTTGGAAAAAGCTCCCTAATCTTTGGAAATTGTGGTGGAAACTTTGTCTTTTCCTTCAATGCTTATATTGGTAAATTTTGTTTCTTTTTAATGTTCTTTAATAACTATATTCCTCTATTCATATACTTCAAAATGACACTGTACACGGAATGCAATAATTTTAAGGAATACATTTATTTTCAGACAATTAATTAAAGTAACATGAATACATCTATCTTCAAAACAAAATTCAATTTGGATTAACTGCCTGGTCTTTAACAATTTGCAGAAGTTAGGTCTCCAACAATTGGAGATATTACTATAAATTATTTTATAAGTGGTTTCAAAAAACTAATGGTAATAACATAATGGTTCTTAGTACAATGCTTTTAACTGTATCATTCTCAACCTGTCACTAAAATTAAAGGCTTTTATAATAATACAACCCCTCTTACCTTCAGTAGCATTTCACTAATCTGCCTGTACATATTTTTATCAGTTAAACAACATTGTCAGAAATCTCATGGACAACATCAACACAGTTATCTTGTCTTCCTCTTCTTTCAGGCTTCCAAAACAAACCTTCTATATCTTCCAAATTCAGTAATATTTTTTCTCTTATAAAGCTTTCAGCCCACTTCTTAAAACTAAGATAATTTTATGTTTAACTTTCCTATGTAACATTAGGTTTACAGCTGAAAATAATTGTTAACAGTGAAGGTACCTTACAGTACATTATAATATTTATAACAAAGAATATATGAAAGGTATATAGAAGTAACTTCACTGACTACCAAGTTGAGCTTTATTTTCGATATGGTAGACTGCTTGCTCCAGTTGGAAGTTAATATGACTTTTATATTTGTATATATATATATATATATATATATATGATAAATTTGCCTCATCCTTAAAATCCATGATATGACATTAGAAGTAACACATTTTCTTTAATTATCTTTAATAGACATTTAAATGTTATTTTTCATCTTAATTAAATAGAAACACCACAAATGACCAACTTTTCATTTACCTTTAAAACTTGTCTCACAGATCTTACCAATTTAACTGCTAATCCAAATAAACCTCTTATATTTTTTGACGTAATCTCAACACCGTGTTCTTTTTCTTTAAACCTATATCTATTGTAATATGATAAAAACATAGTCTGCTTGGAACACTGGTTGAAATTACTGGGTGATCAAAAAGGGATGCTAAGGTCCATAGGTACTAAATGAATTTTGTAATATGTGTTATTTTAACCTAGATCTAATATATTTTATGTTAGTCTCTCACACCTGCTACGCCTCACACTTCTTCAGACCTGCCATTTACATACAATAAAATAATCAGAAAATGTTCTCACCTTCAGTTTTTTCAGATAACCTGTTTTTTTCACATCAATATAAAGGCAACTATGATCTTGATTCTCACCACTGGCTGGTGTTGTACCATCTTTTTTGGATTCTTTCTGTTTCTGAGACATTCTGGCAATAACCATAAAGTTGTTGAATTTTTTTCTCAACTTCTTTGCAAGTTACCAAGTTTACTTCATGCAGTCACATGTTTATAAGTGGAAAACATATGATGTGACTAATGTAAACTCATGTTGATAATGCACTAGAAATGGAACACCTGTAAGAAAAAAAACACACACACACAAATAAACTTTATTCTATAGTTGTCCACTGTTATTTGAACAGACTTCAAAACACAAATTCCATTTGCATAAGTGAAACAGCATACATTCTATAGAATTTATTTATACTATAAACAACATGAAATGTATGTTTTCTTCTTTAAATACCTTTAAAAATATCTTTATTCCCACTCTGTAGCTTATAT
This sequence comes from Carcinoscorpius rotundicauda, assembly GCA_011833715.1. Taxonomy (NCBI): domain Eukaryota; kingdom Metazoa; phylum Arthropoda; class Merostomata; order Xiphosura; family Limulidae; genus Carcinoscorpius; species Carcinoscorpius rotundicauda. The sequence goes on along the minus strand of CM022396.1, from coordinate 50,408,348 downwards.
GCTAAGCATTAAATACATTTATCCAATGGAAACAATTTCAAAATGGTCAGTTAACCTCTAAAATAAGACAAAGTTAAGGAGTACTGTACAATGTACAAAAACACAGTTCCTTTCAGCTTTGTTGCAATTGGTTTTCACTACTTTTTAATTTAGTTTTAGTTGTAATATATTTATCAACTGGTTACTCATACAAGTAACCATCATTGACAAATTAAAATAATTTCAATACATACTAAAGATATTATTTAACACACACTTTCTAACATTAGAGGCTTAAGAGCAGTCTGACCAATTTCATTTATATATATTTATTATATATTTTCAACAAATCAACAAATTTCAGCAAAGTTATGAACACTACGTATGTATGTTGTAAGCTGTATTTACAGTATTTTAATTTAGATGTACTTGTAAGCTGTATTTACAGTATTTTAATTTAGATGTTAGCTACAACAGGTAAGAATCTCAAAACTTCCCATGCATAAAAGTGAGAGTTTAGTACAAATACAGCTAGCTAGAACTTGAGCGATTAATCAAGTAAGAGTTAGTGATTAGGTAACCTAGTTAGTAAATTAATTGATATTTGCTACTAGAAAATGTCTGTTAAACATTTTTAATATAGGAGGCTTACAGTAATGTCAGAGTTTATGTTGAAAAATATGTTTGTGATCTTAAGCCTATAACTTATGTAAAAGTAAATGTAGCCTGTAGAAAACATTACTGAAGAAACAAATTAATCCTTTCTTGTTACACGCACTGTACTTAGCATTATTTTTACTAAAGAAACCAAAAGAAATCACCTAATGATTGAAAATACAACAACACTGGTGTCCACAAAAACAAATCACCTAACAACAGAACATATAACAACAGTGGTGTCAGAAGTGCAATTATTTTAGTAAACATACAACAGAACTTTGATTAAACTGGAAATTGAAAAGGTAAGAGGGATCATAACCTTGCTAAAAATGATAAAACAATTAAAATACGGCCAAGAGAAAAAAGTTCACCATGAAAGACAAAGAAAATCAAAAGAAAGAGAGATAGAAAATTAAAGGCCAAGAAGAAAGTTTTAGAAAATTAAAATATAAAGATGTAGGGAGACAAAAATTTAAAGTTGGAGCTAAAAAAAAATATTTGAAGAAAAATAAAGAAACACAAATTAACTTAAGGCAAATTTCATGAAACTAATAGACAGATTAGTACAACATGATGCACCGGACATGGAATACAAATGAAGATCAGGAGCAAAACAGGAGCTACGTTGAACTTAATAGCATATTATAAACATAAATGTAATTAAATATGTTATTGTCAGTAAACAGTTAACTGTCTATTTCTTTCCTACATGATGAAGCAAAACCAAAACTATATTTGTGCATACCCACCAGGTACCTGTCACAATCAGCAAAAACATTTCAAAAAAATTGTTGTGTGGTGTTATCAGAACAATAATTTCTCTGATGGCAGTCTAGAAGAAATGAAGGACTGAATAGGTTACTAGTCACACAGAATGGATGAAATAATCCTAAAGGCAATAGATATTTCAATCATAACTTGAAAGAGCTTACTACAAAATTACAGACAAAAGCCTTATGGAACAAAACTTCTTTTTAAAGGATACCAGAAAAACAAAACAAAAGAACAACTTGTAATTGAAGGAAACATGGTTATTACAGTCACAACTGTAAGGAATCAATAGCTGTTATTCAATCATGGAGAAGAGCTCAACTGCATCAAAGGAATAACAAAGAGCTAACAAGACATCAATATAAAACAAGAATTACTTGGGTTTATGGGACAAAGTTCAACTGAAAATACTCCATATCCTCCAAATGAGATGAGAAGTTCATTTTGTAAAGATACCAGACCATGAGCTCACTTGGTTCTACAAGTATAGTGGTTTGACCTGACTTGGTAATGAAACGTAGGGAGTTGCCTCCAGATGCAGAAAAATGGATTGAGCCAAACAAAAAGAGAAGGTAAAGATACTGAACTTACTGTAGCAAGCTTCTTTAGACCTTATGATGTGTGGGTGACTGACAACAAGGAAAAGTGTATATTGGGATCTGACTTCATGCATTTACAGGGATGTGGGGTTAGACTCACTTTAAACAGCTTAAATTTCAAATCAGAAAATACTTGTGCACAACGTGACAATTATTACATAAGAGGTTGAACTTCCAGTGACAACCCAGAACTCAACCACGAAGTAAAATATTCATACTAAGACTTTTGAAAAATAAAGTTAGTTTTTGACTGAACAATATTAGAAAAAAACACTCCACTATGTCCTGATGGATTAGTGAATAGAAAAACTCTCATGGAACTAAAGAATGTGAATGATAAGATTAAGTTACAAACACAAAGAACTATAAATTTTAGACAGGTGCTGGTTGGATAGTGAATGATGTGTTGTACAGTAGTACTTCCATATCAAAAATCAGAAGTAGTCACCTTTAAGGCAAGATGTATGAAATTTGATGTCTTATTCTCATATGAGAATAACTTATCACCTGTACATCTGTATGACTGGAGTTGCAGAGGTCTTACAACTAGCATACTCTGATCTCCACAACCTCCCAGTAGCTGAGCACTTAGTTGCTAAAAGCACTAGACAGAGTAAGAGTGTTTTTATTGGTTAAGTGCTTGGAATATGTAAACAATTGTTGTATATATTAAGAGCATAAAATTGCATAAAATAAACAGTATGGCTAACCACAGAAGTATTGTGTTACAGTAACACTAGAAACAAACACATTATCAAAAGCATATGTTGTTTCCAATCAGGAAGCATAATCTCTAGCATGGAGATTTGTCAACAAACCTGTCTCAAAATTTGGTGTATCTATAATACTTAAATTTCCTCAGGGTTGGAACTTTTCAAAATGGCACTGTTTGTAGAAATATGTAATATCTTTGGAATCAGGAAAGATCAGGACAACATTGTATCTTCTAACAGCATGGTAGAGAGATACATCTCTATATGTTTCTAATATGCTATTAAGTTCAACATAATTAAGTGTTTTGCTCCTGATCTTCATTTGTATTCCATGTCCGATGCATCATGTTGTACTAATTTCTAGGAGAAAACTCCAAAGTGTCACTCAACAATTTTAAACAGTGAAACTGAGTATGTTGAGGAAACAAGGAAAACCATTGAGGTTATAAATGATTTTACTCAGGAAAGACTTAATTTGGGTAGTGATTAAATGAAAACTTGCTATGATGTATGTGCTAATAAGACTGGATTTCAAGGTGAAGTGTTACAGCTGGTTGTAAAATTCTTGGTGCAAGAATACCAGCTACAGAGTTAAGCAGATGCAAGAGAGGGTCATATGTTGTACTAAAAATAATCAATGATATGGTTCACAGAATTTAGAGGGAGAGATAATCCAAGCCAAAGGTTATTGTTCCATGACTGTTTTTGGAGGTAAACTGATAAGAGAACTGCCAACTGGGTATTCTTCAGAGAAGAATTTACCAGTGGAAAGCCAACCAGCTGAGGATCATAGGGCTCCTATTGAGACCACTTTCAAAAATTCATCAAGAATAGGTCACCAGTGTAGCCCTTGACACATACCCATGAATAATGCTTCAAAGAAGAGGGCAACAAGTGCCAATAAGGTTTGAGAGGCCATCTTATTTGCTTTTATGCCAATCCTCTGAAAATAAGGCTGTCCAAAAAGCTTTGGTGAATTGACAGTTTAGTGTAGTGTTTTATTTTTGTCATAGGATTGTTCAAGAGACTTTACATCTCGGAAAGAGAGCAGTGTTTAAGCTATATTTTCAATGTTTTGATTTAGGTATCAGTTGCATGTTGCATGAAATCATGATTGATAATATTGATAAAAATAGTCCTAAAATCTAGAAACTTTCTGTACTTGGTAAAAGTGAGAATTCGGTATATTTACAAGTAGAGAATGATTGAGTAATTGTTCATTGAGAAAAAACTTATCAAGTTATTCAGTAAATGTTAATGCTTCTGTAACTCAATTAGATACCATTTGTTATCAATCAAAACAATTTCTGTTAAATGGTTTTATGTTAAAAATTATTTTTTGTGAACTTAGATATACAACTTGCATTAAAGAAACTTGCAATGATATGACAGGTTACAACAATATTATTTCAAACAGATCTGGAGATTCAATACAAGACAAAACCTTTATACATATATATACACATAATAGGTTTTTGTATTCAGTAACTTTACTTTTGATGATGGTTCAAAAGCTACAGCCTATATTTTTAAGATTTATAATTCTCAAATTATGAGAAACATAAATATAACTTCCTACATTTACCTTGTACAAAATAGCGTGTTTATTAAACTTCATTAAAACACAAACTGATAGATGACTACTTAGTTTTACCAGTAAGCTTCACATAAATCCAAGAAGTATTAAAAGAAAACTCTATCAGTCATAGGAATTGCAGAAACTAATTAAGCAATAAGAAAATGTGATTATCCTACAGATTTAATGATTAACATTCACAATTTAGCAAAACACAGGTTAAAACACAACTTCTGGTATCATTCTACCCCTTCGGAAAGCTTTTTTTTCTTAAAGATACCTCAGCTGTGTGTCTTAAAAGATAACGGCTATAATTTTATTATGAAGTACAGTATATAAGATTTCACTGTAACTTTCTTTATTGTCAACAGATGGCTCTTGCTATAATTTTTGATACTATAATCTGTTTACGCTGCTGTCCGTAGGCATACATTTCAGTATTTGACAAATAATGCAAGTGCAGAAACCTATAGAATTATGCTTAATTATTTTTCATAGTACTATCGTAAGAAAGGTTCTAGTGATTCATTCATATATGATAACTGTTTACGTGTCCTTTAATTCATAACAAAAATCAGTAAAGAAGTTATAAATTTAGAAATTCAAGACATTAAGAATAATCTTTTTCTGTTTAATAACTATGTTGAGTGTTAAGTTAATCATTGGATTTATTCACATAAAGTGGTTCATTTAGCAGATTTTCTGTTGTAAATTTTATTCACCAAAGGAACACTATCATTAAAAAGAAAATTACACTTTTGCCCAGAGGATTTTAATTTCTTAAATAAGAATGATCTCTTTTATACATTAAACCTGATAACATAATTTTCTACAATATACTTCTTTTTCTTTTCTAAAACTACTTACATTACCAATTATTTTTCATCAGATAACACTTATCTTGAATTTCCTTTTGGTTTAGTAATGTCAATGAATAAATGTAAATTATATAAATAATTTACATGAGGTATACAGAACAGGAGTTTAAAGAAATTTAGGTCCTAATATTTCATTTTTTTTTCCAATTCTGGAGTGTTTTGGAATCCCCAGAAGTATCAGTAAAAGAAATGTCAATTTTATATATAACTATTACACTTGGTTATAAGTAAATTTTCAAAATAATATAAAGAAGAAGAAAACTGAAGAAGTAACTCATTGAAGGTCACAATTTTCAAAAATAATTTGTAAACATAGCATAAACCACATGGCAATAAAAATATGACAATTCTCTATTTACTTCATCATTATATGTGTATAAAATCTTGTTACAATTTTTAAATTAACTGTAGAAGCAATGGTTCTCTTCTCAACAGAACAGCCACATTTACGACTTGAACGAGTATATAATAAACCACTTTTTCTCAATAAATAGGTTATAATTACGTATAAATTTATTGTATTTTAACATACGTAAAAGGCTTTTGAAAATATGCGCACAAGAAATATTACACAAAGTTATGAATGAAAATTAAACAAAATGTCTACTACTAGTAGTGGTAATAGTATTGAATGGTCGGTCGATTTAATCATTTCGTATATTTCGAACCTATTTCAAAAGCTTAATTCAGAAATTGGACGTCTTTAAGAGAAACAATACAGTTAACGTCTCCATACTCCTTGTTATATTTATCCTTATAGTTATGCAAAGTTCACGTGTATCTCAACAATTCTTTCTGCGAAGTTAGTAACTTGAAACAATTACTAATTCCTACTTATGACCGTTTAAGGACGCATGACGCGAGCAAACCCACTTTTCACATCTACCGAGTACCGTATATCATTTATAATTTTTATGAACAGGTAGAAGCAGACTTCTTACTAACGCTAATAGTATTATCAATATAAACAATATCATTATCAGGAACTAAATACAAGGCTAGCGACAAACAAAATGTACGAGCATAAACAAAGGTTTTGAGGTAGTAGTGTAAAAAAATGTGACTTGAAATCTTCAACTTATCTACTCTTTGTCAGTTTTCCGAATTATCACACACTCTGGATATATTATATAAGGATTAAAAATAATGAACGTGAGGTTCCAATAATAAAATAACAACTGACCTGGTATGTGAATTGGACTAGATTTTTTTCCCGCCACAAAAGTAGAAATTATAGTAGTACAACAAACGAACTACAGTTCGAGGAAATGCTTTCACGTAACTTTCAGTCGATTTTTTGTTATAAATAAAATTACACTTAATGCACAAAATAGTCCCTCACATCGGAGTAAAGGTTTAATTCCAAGCCTGTTCGACGACTACAGCAAGTACTTAAACTCTAAAAATGTCTGTAATTAACTACGACTTGCATTATTTCATTACACTCACAAACTACACTGTAATCCGAATAAGCACCCGTAGATTAAACTAGTCTACACTGACCTCTGCCGCGTGTGGATAGTTGTTTACAACATTGGTTTTAAAATTTGGGCGCTAGAGAGCACTACTACCTAAGGACGTAAATTCCGCATTACTAGTTGGAAAATATTTATCCTGTACGGTTGCAGCTTTTTGTGGGGCAAAGGAATTTAAAAATGAAATTAATCATTAATATAATTCTTTATATATAAAATTACAGATACGTGTAAAAGACAAAAAATGACATATGTGTTTCAGATTTATTTAGCAAAGGGTTAATAGAAAAAACTTTTTACATATTGTCAATGCAACTATTATGTTCATTTATCTCTTATTTTAAATAAATGGTTTCTATTACACCAAACTTCACCTTCATTTTGTAAGACTAATATTAAATGATACAAAAATAAAATAATAAATCGGTAAACCATGATTATAGTTATTATCTTTTTCTGTTACATATTTTGAAATATAATTACGATGACTTATTTTCTCGTGGGATTAAAAGCGAAAGTAAATTTTATTTAACGTAATGTTGTTTTAGCTCACACCTTCTTCAGGATAACACGTTGTACAAATTCTTGGCAAATGCGCAATCATTCCTAAAATTCTTTACTTAAAAATATGATTATCTATATTAGTTGGTTTGTTTTAAATTTCGCACAAAGCTACACAAGGGCTATCTGTGGTAGCCGTCCTTAGTTTAGCAGTGTGAACTAGAGTGAAGGCAGTTAATCATCACCACTCATGCCATCTCTTGGGCTACTCTTATACCAACGAATAGTGGGAGTGACCGTTAATTTATAACACCCACACTGCTGAAAGGAATAGTGTGTTTGGTGTGATGGGGATTTGAACCTGAGTTCCTCTTATTGTGAACCGAGCGCCTTAACCACCTGGACATTCCGGGTCATCTACGAGATGACAAGTACTCTGTATGTGAAGTGCGTTAATTACTTGTTAAAACGTTTTAGCCTTGACAGCGTCTAAAGTTAGAATTTTTATTATTAATAAGTAAAGTTTCTTGAGCTCCTAGATGCTCTTAATTATTTAACACTTGAAATAAGCTTTGAAACGGAAGTATACGTTTCTTTTTTTATAAGTTTTATTTAAGTATGACTTGTGATGTATAATAATTTATCCCATTATTTGAATATTTAAAGTTTAATTGAATATGGTGATGATATACACTACATCAAAAATTAATTTAGTTTAAGAAATATATATGGACGGAGTTGTGCCTGGATAGGTATGTAATTATCTTATTGTTGTTGTCTCAAAAACCAGAAAATGTTAAGCCTTTACCAATAAATATGGTAAAATTTTGTTGTTTGTCGAATATTTTTAAATTGCATGGTGCAAATAATACGAATTCAGTAATTTATCAAATTAATTTATTTTATAACGCTTGACAAACTACGTTCACCTTCACGTAAATGCAAAATGAAAAAAAAAACATTTCAACACTGATTTCAACGATCATGTTGTTTAAGCACTCGACTCGTAAATCGAGGGTCACGGATTCGAATCCCCTTCACACCAAACATGCTCGTTCTTTCAGCCGTGGGGGCGTTATAACGTGATGGTCAATCCTATTAATCGTTGATAAAAGGGTAGCCCAAGAGTTAGCGGTGGGTGGTGATGACCAGCTGCCTTCACTCTAGTCTCACACTGCTAAATTACGGACGGCTATCATAGATAGCCCTCGTGTAGCTTTGCAAGAAATTTAAAACAAACCAAACTAACTTCAAATTAAATATAGGTCTAACTTCAAGTTCAATATTTCAATACAAACTACGATACATAAGTTTAACGTAAGCAGTTTTATTACATAAACAAACATTTAACTCACCAAGTAACTGAATAACATATGTTGCATATTATAATTTATTTTTGACGCATCTTTAATTTATTATGTTAGGTATTATTATTTCATATAACCGGAAATTTTAATTAAAATTAAGTAGCAAGTTAAATGTTAACATGTATTAAATTTACGTTAATTTCCAAAAAGATTTATACACAATTTTCTTTTTTAACACAAATAAGTTTTAGTATACAAACGTAAAAAACAATATAATTTATTATAACGTTTATTACCAATTGTTATTACAAATGATGATTTATATATGAGTATTAAAAACTTACAGACAATACTGATTCGTATATCCTGTTTAGAACTGAACATTTTACTGACGATCCAGGTCCACGACGAGCAAATTAATTTTGAATTGTTACTGTTACCCCTCGCTTAAGCTAGCTTGTGTCACGTAGTGGCGGCGTAAGGATATTTTCGTTAGAGGAAGCTGAGGTAAACTGTCGAGGGGCTTCCCAATTGTTTGTTTGTTTGTTTTTGGAATTTCGCACAAAGCTACTCCATGGCTATCTGTGCTGGAGGGAAGGCAGCTAGTCATCACCACATACCGCTAACTCTTGGGTTACTCTTTTGCCAAAGAAAAGTGGGATTGACCGAAAAATTATAACGCCCCCACGGCTGGAAGGGCGAGCATGTTTGGCGCGACGCGGGGGTTTCCCAAAATGCCATCAATATGAAGTATAGATGGTAATTTATAACAATGTAAATACCAAGGTACATTTCAGAAAGGTGTGCTATTTTGAACTGCGTTTTCAATGCAGTTTTCATTGGAAACTCATATTCCAATTAATAATTCATTATAATAAATCAGAAATAATCTGTTTATGAAAATATGCGTATGTAAAAGCGGAAGCTCACCTAAATTCCACTCAAGGTAATGCATAATGATAAAGAAAATCACGATTAGCTGATATTGAACATTTAATATATCATTAAGAGTAAAGCTACAAATCAAAAGAAATATAACACACACACAAAATTGATTATGTAGCAGAAACAAATTATTCCATGTAAAGTTAATACACTCTGAGGAAAAGTAAGGCTAACTATCTTTCATCTTAATGAAGACGTTGAGTTCTACAGATCTATGTCTCTTTGATGTAAATATTTTATGAATATATGTAGGTAACAATGTTTGGGGGCTAAGGGGGCTTGGCTCATTTTGGGGGCTCAAGCCACCTCAAAACCCCCTTGGGCCCGCCACTGCTTGTGTGGTTGTTCTCGTGAAAATAATAACGCCCTAAGTAATTCACTGTAGTTGAACGGTTTGTAATGTTCCAAACGTTTATCGGCTTCGGAAGTTTTCTGTTTAATAGTTTCCAACGCCTATAGTACACTGATTGTAGCTTTCCAATAATAATAATGTCTCTCAGCGAGTCGGTTTTTATATACCATCGTACGAGACTCTAGAATATTCACCAAAGTTCTCTTGGCATAAAACTGTCAATCACTAGTATTATATACACACCTAGTATATTATTGATTCTTACGCTCAAGAACCTCATATAAATTTCGAGAACAGTCAGACTTGCGAAATACACAGCCAATATTTTACGTCACATGCAAAAAAAAGACTATATAGAAACAAACATAAGCACTAAAATAAATATACAACAGTAAATCTGTTACACGCAACGGATGTGATAATTCTAATTAAACACTTCACTTCTACTGGCAATGATCGTATTTTGCTTGTACTTATAATTAATGCACCCATCTAGATTTTAACTTCATGTGGCTTCTAGCTAATATCTAATCTAAAACATTTAAATCATTGCTTGAAAGACAACACCTCTCTTTATTGCGAAGTCCCTTGAACAATTCTCAATACAAAAAATAGATAAAATGTTTGTTCGCTAAGCCCTTTTGGTGATTTTCTTTTCTGTAGTTTATAACATACAGGTGAGATTACCGCTTGGTTTTTGTCGTCAGTTGTTGTCCTGTCACTCAAAGTTTTTTTTTCTGGGCAGATGATCGAGAAAATCCACTAGTGGCTCTAACGTTGATTATCTGGAAGTGTTCTCGACAAAATACATTCGGCCTTCTAAGCAGGTTTTATTTCTGCTCACAACTTCTTCTTTGGAGTTACTCTGTTTGCCATTCTTCATTCTCTCACTGAACGACTTTAAAAGACAATCATGGTGGACGACTTTTGGTTTGGATTGCCGACCTCTCTGGGTTATGTAAACCAATTTACTAATTCTTTTCAGTTAACTCCTAGTTAACATTGGAATTCATTCATTTTTTACACTGGGGATTGTACAGCAATATTATATTGCCTCAATGGAATTTGGACATAACAATATTAACATTACAGGGATTTTTTTATTCTATCACAAGCTGGTTTAAGTTTGCACTAAGTGAAGTCATACGTGATCTTTCCCTCTACATATTCCGTGTAAGACTTATCTGATTGATTATTTTCCATACGTGTTCAAAAAGGTTAAAGGAACTTTAAGGTGTGCCCCAAACACCTGTGATGATGGTGAGCTACCTGTATTGTTACATACTGCTGTTCGAGAAATCATAAGTAGCAGTAGAAGATCTCGTGCTTACATTTTATAATAAACGGCAAATTGATTTAACAATATATGATTGTATTCTTGCGCTCTACAATCAAAATATGGTCTTTTTTTCTTGGTTCCAAGAATCTTACAGATTTCCATAAACAGAATTAACACAAAGTTCCGTTCCTGATCAGAGTGAAGTTCCATAAGCACCTTGAATCTTAAAACAAATGGCGTAGTTTCTACTTCCTGATTAGAAACGATGTATGTTTTTGGCTACTTAGTGAAACATTTCTTAACGACCAAGATGTTTTTATTACTATAAATTTGTGACAGATGGTCAGGAACATCGGCAGCATCTTTTTTAAGTAGTGCTCCAACACAGTCCTGCTGTTTCTCTCATGGACCTTTATGCCTACAGTACAATTCACAGGATTTACATCAAGTATTCCTGTTACTAAATCCAATAAAAACATATTTTTAATTTATATAATGTCCTTTTTAAGATTGAAATTGAGTGTTGGATCGTATTAATTTCATCAATAGTTACTTTTAGGGCTTGGCATGGCCAGATGTTTAGGGTGATCGACTCGTAATCTGAGGGTCACAGGTTCGAATCCCCGTCACACCAAACATGCTTACCCTTTTAGCAGTGGAGACGTTATAATGTTTCGATCAGTCCCACTACTCCATGGCTACGGATGATGATGACAAGCTGCCTTTCTTATAGTCTTACACTGCTAAATTAGGAACGGCTAGCGTAAATAACCATCGTGTAGTTTTGCATAAAATTGAAAACAACAACAACAAAATCCAAGTGACTCAGTTATAGTTTTTCGTATATTTGCATATTCACTAACGCTTGTCAAATTGTCATAAAGTTTTTTTCCCAGATGAATTTATAAAATTCAAGGGACAGATATCTTCCATCTGGCATTTCATTGAATGCTAATTTTCAAGGCAGTTTTTAAAACTTTTGATACCTTAAAAACGGAGAGCTATCTCATGTGATTCATATGTTTTGTTTTTATTAAAATACTAGGGCTACACTTACCGATTAGTGTAGTTTGATCGTCACACTTTCAATGCATCCACTGCCTCAAGGTGTCGAATGTTACTTTATGGCAAGGGAAACTCTGGGATTCACAGTAGGGCACCTTTCCTAAAGACCAAATTCACGAAAAAAAGGAAGAGTTGATGTGGATGCTTCAGCCCATATCTCACATTTTACTGCCTTTTGTTGCATGCAGCAATAAATAATGGAATATATTACATCAATAGGGGAGACAGCATAACTTACGATTTGTGTTTTGGTGTTGAATATTTGTATTGTGGTCGCGATTTTCTTTTTATTGATTTACATTTAATTGTTTTCATACAAGTTTTGAATATGCCACAAATGATCCGCGTTGTCTTTCTTTATGATGTAGTTTTGTTTTTAGTTTCTTTTTTTTTAAGTTTGAGGTTTTCTTAATATGTGTATACACATATGCAAGTTTAGAATTTGGTTTTGAAATTGTTTGTTTTTGAATTTCGCCAAAAGCTGCACAAGGGCTATCTGCGCTATCCCTCTCTAATTTAGAAGTGTAAGACTAGTGTGTGTTTGTATGTTTTTCTTATAGCAAAGCCACATCGAACTATCTGATGAGCCCACGGAGGGTAATTGAACCCCTGATTGTGGCGTTGTTAAGTCCGTAGACTTACCGCTGTACTAGCGGGGTGCGTGTAAGAATAGAGGAAAGGCAGTTAGTTATCACCACCCAACGCCAACTCTTTGGGGTACTCTTTTACCAACGAATAGTGGGACTGACCATTATATTATAAAGCTCCAACTGCTGAAAGGGCAAGCATGTTTTGGTGCGACGGGGATTTGAACCCACTATCCTCAGGTTACGAGTCGAATGCCTTAATCATTTTGAAATTAACTGAGACTTGAGAAATTATCCATTTCTTGTTATCTTTCAAATAAAACTATTTTTGTTACCAAGGAATTTTGTTCAGTTTATATGAGAAGTATGACGATATTACATTAAAACTTTTTTAAAATTTCTTTCGATTTCTGGGTTATCTCTAATAAGACATTTAAATGTATTCAGTCGTATAATTTCAGTGTCACAAGTGCTAAAAAATAAATTGGATTAATAATTATTTCATATTTTCATTTACCATTCAAAAGGAAAACAAAAAACGACATGTTAAGTATTTGAATAAGTAAATATAAGACATGTTTCATTATTATTTCTTATTGACAGAAATACGTTATCAGTAGAAATAACAGCAGAATAAACAACTAAAGATTAAATATGTGTTTTTGATTTGTTAAAATAGAAAGTGACAATTGCTTACGTCTTTTATGACGTAAATATAGACACGTCTATGTTGATAATTTTTGCCAAATAAACGATAATTTTAGGCTGCGCTTTGATGGCCATTGTATCGTCTTAAATGTTTTCATTGAATAGTCCCCGCTAAATTCATAGCTTTGATTTCCCTCTGCAGGCAGAGCAGATAGCCCGATATAGCTTTGTTAAAAGAAAAACACACATGCATTTATTGAATGTGCCACGTTTCATTTGTTATTCACACTTCCTACTTTTCGACGTTTCTTTCGAGGAAGATTTTCCGTTTATGATGCATTGAACTTGTAAACCTAAGACAAATTCCATTCTTTAAATAAAATTTAGCTAAACACCCATCTTCATAACCTTATGAGAACAAAGCATTAACTTAGAAGTGTATTCTGTTATTTACTGATTTAATCGTAAATACACAACAGCTCACTTTTTTTTATAAATAAAATGTATATCAAGTTATAACTAAATTATGAATGTTCAGTATGACTAACATTTAATAGAAGCAGTGTAATTTCTTCATTTGTTAATTGTTTTTCGTCATTTTTAGTAATACTCTAATTATTAATAATTACCAACATTAATATCATTAAGTCATTAGCTAAATGTGTGAAAAAACATAATCGTCATCCGATGTTTCGGCGATAAGTCTGCAGGCTTGCTACTCTAAACTTCAGGTTTATATAGCTTTGTGTTTAAGAACGACAAAACTGAAGTACAATCAAAATTTGATTACAAGACAGAAATTTTTTTCCATAGTAAGTTATTATTCCTGAATTGTTCAATCACCACATCATTTTGTTTGTTCTTCTTTTTTGTGGTTAAGGGTTCGAAGATAAATGATGGGATAAATGATGGGATAAATGATTTTTATTTATTGTCGCCGATTACAAGTAGTTGTTCAAGGGAATTCACCAGTAGCTTTATCCATGGTGATATTCTGGAAGAACCTTCGTATCTTCACCAAGTTGTTTTATTGTGTCTTATTAAGCTAACCACTTGACTATTCTACCTCCTATTACTTCAGAGGATTATTACAATGGATAACATTTATCTTGGACCACCTATTTTTCTGGATTTTGCTTTGTTGCAATTCAAGTTGGATGTCTTAATTATTAAATGCTCATGAATTTATTGTTATTGGAAGTCGAATCTAGTCATGGACCGTGCAACTTTTTAAAGGTATTCTATTTTCCCATCAATATCTCTAACTTTCTTATCGGTATAAAATTTAGGCTATTTGCAGTTAGAATCAATCCATCTTCCTACTTCGTCTCCAGATGAGATGTTTCAGTTTTCATTGCCAGACATTAAGTCGAACAATGGTAGCTGTAGATCTAGTTTCAATAAACGTGTTGCAAGACTTTTCATTAATGTACTTAATGAGTCGCGGACTGAATTTTTAAAATAATGTTCTATTTATTAAATTGAGGCAGATGGAATATTTTCATTTTTAGGGTGTCGGCTTCTGAACTTGTTATCAATGGTTGAGTAATCACAGTCTTGGATATGATGTCCATAGGTTCCACACTTATGACAACGATCTTTTCCTGCCTATTCCTTTTGGAACACTTTCTGTTCCATAAATGCTTTTGTCCACATTTTGTCTTTTTTAGCTACTATTGAAATATCTTCTGTTCTGTGGTTTACTTCCTTCATTCTCAGCAAACAGTTTTATAACTAAGGCTTTACCTGTAGTTCTAGACAATAAGCCTTTTAAATTTGCAATTTAAACAGCTTCTGTCCCGTGTTTCATTTTCTCCCTTGTGAGTTAACAGTTATTTAATTAATGGTTCGAATTCTTCTAGACCTTTGTCACAGACTGTTGGTGTTTCTTATCGATTTGGTCTGTTTATCTCATAATTCCTAAATAGTGTTTAATGGGATTGCTTTCCTTAAAGATGCACATCTATTTTACTTTCGCGAAATTTGAAGATCTTTTTATTCTTTAATATCTATGAACTAGTAAGATTCCAATTAATACACCACTTTACATGGAGCATCTGGATAAGGTAATAACTGGACAAATATTTCTACACTTTTCAAAAGTTTGGCTAAGGTAACATTGCTTTAGAAAATCTCTTTCGTTGTCAATCCAAACTGTTGGTAAGGCGGCATCAATACGGGATAATTGTTACAAACCTCTTTTGGAAGGTTATTTGATGCTGTTAAAGTTGATTTCTCTAAATATGCGTCAAAATGAATAACTTATTCTTCATTATTTCATATATTCATTTTGGACATCTACATCTATTTCGGACAGTACTTGGTATATCTCTCATGATAACTTTTCATCACAGTTGCCTGTTTCTTGCTTAGTCAGGATTGTTTAATTGGTCAGTTAAATTAGGAAACTTAGTGAAGTGCTATAGCTTTAATAGTCAAGTCCTGTAATAATAGGTGTTTTAACAGTAGTAATAATAGGTACAGACCATGTGGATTTGTCTGTTCCATTGCATAGGTAATAATGTTTGATGTTGGAATCAACGAGAAATGCAGATAAAACTGTGATTGGTTTTTGGTCCTCACATGTGATAGTTTAATTTCTAGATGCTTTACCTTTTTTATGTCATTTACGGCTTCTTCAATTTAATTATTATTGTTCTTCTGTTTTGTATTTCTTGTCAATTTTGTTGTTATAAACATTCTGTACATTCTAACTTGTTTAATCTTATACTCTACCTTACTGGTTTGGTTCGTAATTCTTATATAAATTTCATGTCTCATACTTGTAATTTCTTTCTTAAAAGCCCCCCAGAGGCTCAGCGGTATGTTTGCGGACTTACAACGCTAAAAGCCAGGTTTCGATATCCGTGGTGGGCAAAGCACAGATAGCCCATTGTGTAGCTTTGTGCTAAATTAGAGACAACAACATCTTTCTTTAAAATATTATTCACTTATAGCATTAAATACTTTAATAAAAGTGTGACAAGAGAAGTGTGTGTTTGCTTATCGCAAAGCCACATCGGGCTATCTCTTGTGCCCACCGAGTGGAATCGAACCCCTGCCTTTAATGTTGTAAATCCGGAGACTTACCACTGTGCTAGCGGGCTGTAAAATGAGAAAAAAAGAGATTTTGTCATTAATATTACTGTTCCATAAAAATTTCAACTGTACATATAATTTCATCAAATTGCGATGAACAGGCCTAGCGATAAAAACCACACTTGACTGCAAACATCTTTTTTTCATATTCTTATTAATTTGTCTACCACGGACTGCAAAACAAATGTGTGTTGAAACAGTATTTGGTATTTATCTTTTGTCTACCACAAACCACTGTCCAGGATTTCTTTCGTTCAATAGTAGAACTTGTATGTTGAGCTGCATTATGATAATCAAAATTCTATCTGAAACCTAATTTATGAAACGCAGTATAAGTAAGATTTAATGTCCGATGGGAAATTAAAGAATAATGTATGATAAATATCACCAGCTAATTCGTGATGTTGAAAAACCCACTTGAAGTAAAAACGTAAATTTAAGATAGCTGGTATAGGTATTAGAACTTTAATTAAAATGAAGTACAGAACAAAGTTTATCAGTGATGTCGAGAAACCCACTTCTTGAGAATTTTATATGCTGAACCCAAACGAGCCGTTTTTGCATATAAAATTTAGAACAAAGTTTAGATCTTCTTAGGTCACCTTTTAATTAAAGTTCTATTAGTCATACTAGCCGTCTTGAGAATATACCACCAGTTATGTGTGATTTTATCACTACTACTGAGTCTATTGATAGTTAGTTATTTTAAAGTGGAAAACATTATATCTTATGCAACGTAATGAAAATAGAAATGTAAGATAACAACACCTGAAATAATACTACTTATCAGCAGTTTCAATACACCTGGTAAATAACTGAAAACTTGTAAACTTTAAATAGTTTGCTCAAGAAGAGGGGGCGGAAATATTTGACCCAAGAATAATATTAAAACTCCTTTGTTTTCAGCAGTACACCAAGTCCTCAATTCAGATAAATTAATAGGTTTAAGTCAATGTCCAAGTAGAAGTGTTAACCTCCCAGCTGGTCAAAGGTAAGTTTATGGTCCCATAACGCTAAAATCTGAGGCTTGATTCCACCGCAGCGGACAGAGTTCGTATAACAAAATTAAGCCAATAAAATTTGGCATTTATTGAGAAATGTTGGTAAAATAAATTAATGATGCAATAGTGCATAATGCTAATTGAAATACAAAATAATGTTAACTATGTGAAAGTTTATAACGCTAGGTGGAAAGCTTTAGGCTACCATTCATTATTCCCTCTACTTTTGATTCATTTGTAAATCTGCCGCTAAATATTAGGTTTAGATACCTTTAGTAAATAGAAAACAAATAGTCCATTGAACAGACTTGCGCTTAACAACAAACAAACAAAATTATCAGTGCTACTTGTGTTTTCTTTGTTCTTCCCAATACTAGTAAGTCAAAATGTTAATAGTGCATTCTCCGTTACAAAGTTACAAATTTAGATATTAAACAGCTGGTATTATGTTACGTTCAACTCATTTCACTGAAAGTTTAAAAGACTGTATTTGCTTATGTTTATTAATTAGCTGAAAAATTTTCTTTCTATTATATGTTAGACATTTTTTATTATTGCCGTAAATTTTAAAATTCTGTGTGTTACATTTGATCATTGAGGCTTGGAACAATTTAAAAAATAAATAGGTTAGCATGTAATATAAATGAAATCTACAACTCGTACAAGTCATCAACATCCCATAAAGAAAGAGCTAGTGTGGCACTATAATCAGCGTACTAAACTATGAATCCACAATTCGCGCCCCGCTACAGCCTAAAAAATTGTGCTGCCGATTCTGAGGTCGGCGGTACGTCAGAAGAATTATGATCAAGTCCCATTCTTCAAATAAAGTACCCCAAAAAGTGGCGGTAGGTGACGTTGACTATCTGCCTACCTTCTGGTCACCCAGTGATTTTCAGCCGGGGGTACATGTAACCCTTGGAGTACAAAATTACATCCAGTAGGTATAGGGTGACGGTTCGACTCAGTGACTGTACGTCAGCGTAGCTCAAACAACTGCTGATGACGTCACTGTGGAGTTACATGATGACGTTGCAAATTAATTAGGAAATATTAGTAGAAAAGATCGAGAATCGCTATTCAAGTCTATCACTTCACAATGAGGAGTAGCTAGCTCAGATATATATATAGCCTTAAAACGTTTCAAAAACAAATAACATTTTGTGGAAGTGAATTCTATCAGGGTTACTAACTAATCGCTGATAATATGTACCAATAGGTTGGGAGTCTTTGATTTAAAGTTCTAATGCTATCCTGCAGGCTTCAGTGGTTGGGACTTCTATGAAGAGAGAGATTACATCAAAACTGGCCATTGAGGCTTTATGGTGTACTTGATTAAGAATAGATTTAAAGTTAAAAGAGTCTTTGACAAATGCCCACGTCATACATTTACCGAGGTTGTAGTTAAATGGTTAGTAGAGGTTGTTTTATTTTAGTTTTCTTTTCTGTGAAATTATGTTAATGGTTTTGTGTAAAAATTATTTGAGAAAGTTGTCTACGATACTGTTTTAAGATGTTTTGAGGAAATATATGTTTTCAGTTCTACCTGGAAAGATAGGTTGTTGGTTTTCGGAGAAATTGTTGTCGAACTTATCTTATTTCTTGTGGTTGTTTTGTTGGTGTTTTCAGTTTGTGTAGAGTGGATCATCAGTCTTTTAGCTCGGTCTTTCAGGCAGGCTTTCATTTCGACAGAGTCCCTAACCCGGTCTCTACTCCAAAGTTTAAAATCTGTAGTTCTAATATTTGGTATAAGAAATACACAATTTTAGATGTAAGAAAAAACAACAACTTTTAGTTTTAAAAATTATGGTTTTGCACAATTAATAAAATTTTTAATTGAAGAGTTTTAGTTTGCTAACATATATAGGATTGGAAATTATCTATTATCCATAGTGTTCAAAGTCTATTCACATTGAGACACTCTACAATTAATGCCCTTTCAGTGACACAGTAGTATGTATGCAGGCTTATAACACCAGAAAACAGATTTTGATACTCGTGATTGGCATAGCAAAGATAATCTGTTGTGTAGCTTCGTGCTAAATTACAAACAAACGAGCAAAACCAACGTTCAAAGTGCTGTCTTCGTTAGAGCATGCCTTAAACCTTTTATTTATTTTATTTCTACATATATTTTCCAAGCCATTATCAAAATCACAGTTTGTGTCATTTTTACAACTCTTATGAATTTCTCTCGTACTACAATATTCCTTAATTTTTTTTATAGACCCTCTTTTGAGACCAAAGAGAGAGTCATTTCCTTTCAATTGTAGTGTGCTGTCGTGGGGTATGAAGCTTTTCATAACTGAATAGAATGTAAGCCTGGTAGTTAACTTGGTTCATCTGCGTGTAATGCAAATCATAGTTAGGAGGTATTTTTTTGTTTGAGTTTTGTTGTTATTTTACTATTATGCACGAGCTTCAGCCAGTGTCTCGCTGATACTATTTTGATATACAAACTTGATTGTGAACTTTGTCATGGTATCACTGGGTTTCATTTTCCAGTGCTTGATCAGTATGTAGTTTATCGCGGGTCATCTCGAGTTTTTTTTCTTGAGTTTGCTGAACTTATCTCGGTTTTTAAACTTTGTACATACGTCTGATGGGTCTTTTATAAAGCTTCCAAGGAAGTTCTTTATGAAATAAAACGCCAGCATTTACGCTAGCTGCAATAAGAATTCCAAATAAACAATATGATTTGAATCGCTTATTGATTACTATTACTAAAAAACACTACTGTACGAGGAATGGACCGAGGGATGGAAGAACAGTTTTAATCTGTGTATGATTCTTATGTTTCAACTGTGTAATCAGAGCGTGCGTTGGCTAGTCTCCAACAATTTGAATAAATCGCAGCTATTTCGTTTTTGGTCCAGCGATTAGGTAGCAAGTATATCGCCTTATATACTACTAACTTGTGGGGAATGTTTTTGAGGCCAGCATCTGGATAATGGTTTGAAATTCAGCAAATAATAAAATATTTTAGCTAATTTCGAGATCATTGATTTAAATTCAGCAAATCCTAGAATCTTCTCGTTTTTGGCTAAAATATTTTTGCCATTGATATCGAGACGAGCCAGAGAATGGATAATTTGGCCTTGGGTACTTTATGATGACATACATACTTCACTTCATACTGATGGTAAACCATATTTGACAGTCTTAAAAGATCAAATTTCATGTTGTCCTGCGCTGATATTTATAATTTTAAGAAGCTGTGAATGACCATTATAGGATTATTTTCAGTGGAAAGTTTAAGTTCCCCTGTGTGGTAGCGGTAAGTATATAAACTTACAACACAAAAAAATCCTGGGTTCGATTCCCATAAGTTTACCCAGCAGGTATGCCAATGTGGCTTTGATATGAAACAAACAAGCAGACTTTAGTGGCAACATCCTATAGTTAAACAGCACATTTGTGCAGTAAGATGCGTCTACTGCAGCCATTATATCGTTCTTAAAGTCATCACTGTCTAGAGTAGCAGTTTAAAAAAAACTGCCAGTAAGCTCTTCACTATAGCTGTCATTCATTTCGAGTTAAAACTTGATCCATGCACCATATAGGTTAAGAACTTTCTGGTTACGTATTCTAAGTGATAATTTCTGTCATGTTTACAGTCTCTGGACTTCGAGACTGGCCATAAACTGTTATTGATAACTTTACATTCAAAACGTGTCTCCTCATAGTGAACGAAACTGCCAGTGGTAAGAAGGTTATAATCTGAGGATCCAGGCATGTATCACTTAAGTCATGAGTAGCAGGTTCTTTACCTAAGTGAGAAAGTTTCGTTACTCAATATCAGTTTTTTTCTGCATTCTCCAAATCACCGATATGTGGAGGTCATCTTGTGCTTGAACTCTTGACAACTATTTTTCAAGCATGTGGTAATGGTAATCAACAACTGTTTATCGCTCACTCCACAAGAATAGATTATTACTTTAACTAATTTTCGACTGTAAATGTGTCATGTACTGTGATTCTTTAAATTTTGTGCGAAAGACCAAGAAATCTATTCCTGTCGGCAAATACATTTTGAATTAATTGAGCTTGATTTTTCTTACTTTTATCATAACTACATTTCCTTAGCAGGTTACCATAGCTAAACATTAGTCCTTGTAATGTTTTTTGTGCTATCATATTTAATACAACTCTCCGTGCATGTTTGAAGAATGTTTTTCGCACTTTTACATTACGAACATAAATTAATGGTTTTGTCATGCAGGTATATTACAAAAACAAAGATACCTGTTGTACAATCAAGTATAGTTAAGATACTGTTATATATTATAATCTCTTCTAGGTACATTGTGTCAGCATTGAACGAGTACCATTCATCAGTTCGTTGGAGAAGACATCGCTGATCTCTGTCAAGATTTGGTTTGTCTTTTGGATTCAGGCACCAGATGCGGAAATCCCTATTCTTTGGAGAACGCCTTGAAAGTCTGATAAGAGGACCAGATGTAGTTTGAGATATGTCATATGCAGGTCGGGACGAATGGATTTCCTGCAACTTTTGTTTCTTTTTCCTAGTTTTGGGCTGTTCAAACTTCCTCTTACTTGTGAATCCAACTTTATACAGATTATGAAAAAAACATGCCAGTTGGACCATCATGTCAGTTTATTTTCTCAAAACGTCTTTTGTTTCATCCATCCCTCTCCATTCCAGTTTCGAACACTTCATTCTGTTTCCTGGCTTAACTGAATAGTCACTTTGGCTTCCATGTCATTCTTCACCATAAAACACGCAAAATTCTTTAATTGTGTCTATTTTCTTCTCTTCTTCCCACTCGACTGTTGTACCAGTTGTATCACTGATGTCGACATCTTTCTAAGCAAAAAACTTTGTTTACGTACACCAAAAATAAATGAGGGCAGAAATATTTACACACTTATCAAAAAATACGCACGTAGATAGACATGCACACGCATATATTCGTTCAATAAATATTATTTGTGCATAATAAGGAAAATATTGGAGCCTCAAAATTTCCATTTAAATATCAATTATAGCTTTATATGACAATTATGAACCAAGAAATGCCACCACGTTAATTTTGGCAGTTATCTTGAATGTGGCTATCGACCCGAAATTAGTCCAAGTCGTTGAGAGGGGCCCCAAGTTAATATTATTTAACTATTTATTATTTAACATCATTTATTAATGTAAAACCCCTTTCAAAATCGTGTAATGGTAATTTGGTTATGAATTTCTATTATTTTATTTTTACTGTATTGAAATAATTCCATACACATTGATTTCAAGTTTTCAAAGAAAATGACTCATAAAGTTTGTCAATAACAGATCTTGTAAGTTAATAAAAAACAATTTCTTTTTATATATAACTTCAAAGACTCTTAACATAAGAGAAGCAATTTTGTCATGTTTAAAAAATCAAATGGTTAATATCAGTTTTTTTTCAAAAATAATGCAAACAACATAATAAGGATAACAATTTATCTTCCCTATGTAACAGCAGATGCGAGAATTTACATATAGCAACATATATATATATATTTAGCTGTTCAATCTCAACTGAGTTTAATTTACTTTATTTTGTCTGTTAATATAATACAACTCTTCCTGCCTGTGCTATTGTGTTGGGATGTAGCAAATGGCGTTTCTACTAGAGATATGTATATTGTTTACATTATTTTTGAAGGACTGGTATTAGCCGTCCCTACGTTTATTTACTTTTATGAAAAGTTTTTGTTTTATTTACTTGTAAATCTTATAGATGGATGAGAGTTCTTAAAAACAAAGAAATCATGGTGCTTGGAGTCCACATATCCGCTTTACATAGATAGTATTGAAGGCACAAAAGAGTAATGAATGTGTAACGTATATAGAATTATTAACTACGAAATGTATGCTCCTTACGCTAAAAAACGAAATTTGTTTCCATGGGTATTTAACGTAAAAAAAATAAAGAACTCTTCCAACAGATGGCACTAGTATTATCCTGGAGGCGTAAGAGATATGATGTTTTGAATTAAGCACAAAGCTACACAATGGACTATCTGTGCTCTCTCTGCCCACCACGTGTATCGAAACCCGGTTTTTAGTGTTGTAAGTCCGCAGACATACCGCTCAGCCACTGAAAAAGAAAACCTCTCAAGAAATAAGAATATATGTCAATAAACATTCATAAGTTGTTTTTTTTTAAATAGTTTTTCAATGAAAACTCATTTTCCAAATCATCACTGTAAAATATTAGTATATAATATTACAAAACATTTATTGTTTTTCATTTTCTGTTTTTTCACTCAAAACATATTTCTTGTGCTGGATTTGGCCTGGCATGGCCGAGCGCGTTAAGGCGTGCACTCGTAATCCGAGGGTCGCGGGTTCGCGCCCGCGTCGCGCTAAACATGCTCGCCCTCCCAGCCGTGGGGGTGTATAATGTGACGGTCAATCCCACTATTCGTTGGTAAAAGAGTAGCCCAAGAGTTGGAGGTGGGTGGTGATGACTAGCTGCCTTCCCTCTAGTCTTACACTGAAAAATTAGGGACGGCTAGCACAGATAGCCCTCGAGTAGCTTTGTGCGAAACTCCAAAACAAACAAACAAATGTTCTGGATTTATTAGCTTACAAGAATGATCATTTTTCGATGTTGATTCCAAAAATTACTTTTTTATATGATTATCAGTTTCTTATTATAATTTTGAGTTACGGAAAACTATTTTAGGCCTAGCAAAGAACCTTATATTAATTTACTAAATGTAATATTTTATATTACCGATTTTTTTAACGACTTAAAGTTTATAATATACTTTTGGTTTACGCAAGTTATGCTAGGTGGTTAAAGAAAAATGTACACAATCAATAAGAAAAATATCGATACAAACCCAGCTTTTGAAAATTTAGAAGTTTAAATTGAATTGAATCACAGGTAACAGTTTTAAGGGTTTCACTGACAGATGCTGGCCCGACTAGGCCAGGTAATTCGAATCACCATAACTCCAGACATAATCGCCCTTTCAGTCATGGGGGCGTTACTATGTGACGGTCAATCTCATTATTCGTTGGTAAAAGAGTAGCCTAAGAGTTGGCGGTGGGTGAGGATGAATAGCTGCCTTCCCTTTAGTCTTACTAGGGACGGCTAGCGCAGATAGCCCTCGTGTAGCTTTGCGTGAAATTCAAAGCGAACCAAAACAATTTCAAATTTCACGGTCTTCAATAATTTGTTTGAACTTATACGGTGGTTTTCCTTTTTTATGCTGCTTAGTATATATAAATATATATATTAATTTAAATAAACTGCTAAACATAAATTAGCAACCACTATTCTTTTTTATCTTGCTTTTATTTCACCAAAATTACTTTAAGTTGATTTATTACCATGCTTGGAAATCACCCGACATTATACTTTTGAGCGAATTTATTTGGTATAAGTGTGATTTATTCAAAGCTCTGGTTTTAATCTATCCATCATTGTTGATATAATTTTATCTATACGCTACTTTTGATTTACCAATTACCCGCACGTGTTTCTTTAATAAATTAGTTATTTATTCATAGCGAAACATGAAATCTTACTCACAATATTCTTCCTAAAGTTATTGCTTGGTGTTCCATAAATGTCTTAGCGATAGTTGTAATAATGTTTATGCAGCTCGTAGCAGTTCGAATAGCTGCGAAAATCTTAATGGTACGAGATAAGCCAAAACAACAGTAACAACAACTAAAACACTAGGAGGCAGTTTTTCCAACATCCTGCAGTCACAAATACCAGAACAGTTATTTAGGAAATCACTAGAAGTGTGATGCTGTTTAATGTTTAATTAGTACTCGGATATAGTAGTATTGTTCCGACATTGGGGGATGCTCCATGAGGTTAACTGGTAGAGGGAACATTCTCATGGTAGGTGCGGGGGCCGCTTGGTTCTCTGTATTAAACTCATAGTACTCAGCTTGTGCCTAAATACTTTTGTCGATCAGATACATCCCATAGTGATGTATTTTTAATGTGATGGATAAATATAATAATGCAATAATCCATCACACTTGTATTGTCAAATCTAGTTTGAAGATAATGACCGAGAATTCTCTCATTTTCTTTGGATCACTGGATTTCAGCTTAATCTTTGGGATAAAGTTGAACTTATTTATCTTTCATCATCATAATTATTTACCACCATCTGCGATCTAAATGTAGACCACACTCCTCAACCAATTAAAAACAATCGGAAAAACACACACACATTTTTCTTCATCTTATGGTGTTCACGACATGTTGCGTGATCCAATCAAGTATTAGGCGGGAATCATGATAAGCTTTATTCATTTTATAGCAATTTTAAATTTAGAACGAGTTCGGAGAACAAGATTTCACAGCAAGAACTGGGAACGACAAAAAATAAAAACTTACCAAAGGAGTTTGACTTCCGGTCCACCGCGCCAACTTTATTTACTCAAGATGATATCGATTCATGTGCCAACATAGGTTCAATAATCCCACGAGGTAAACAACAAAATGTTTACTCGAATTTCTCGTGAGATATGTGCACAATATCGAAGGCAAGTATAGGTAGATCACAGATTGTGACACAGACGTTGTTAAATTCAATTTCTCCATAGTATAATTTGTCAGTCGTATCATTGGAATATTGCATTAAGTCATTCATTTTTGAGCTGTAAATTTACTGCCGACACCTTTATTTATGAGTAGAAGGACTTATCGCAAACATGGAACTGAAGGTCTGTCTGTAAAACCGGAAAATAATATTCATATAAATAAACTGAAGTTTAATCATGATATAGTTAATTCGAACAAACAATTCCTCGAATTATCTTAAATTACTTGTCCAATTTTGCCATGTTATTTTTGTCATGTATTACGATAAGCTGTGAAAAAACCACAACAATAAACGAAATTAAAAATATTGCTCTTTCTTTTTAGCATATTTCCAAAAGACAAACAAACAACAAAACAAATCTGACATGAAAGGGGTTTAATAGAAAATTCAGAATTGAAGGAGCAGAATTTACGAAATTCGTGGTGACAATCTATCTATTCAGAAACTAACTAAATGAAACCAGGATTAGTGATGCGCAATTACTCTTACTTTCAAATAGGGTTGTTATTCTATATCTTCGTGTGATAATACATAATATACAGTTTTCATTTTGCATTGATTTACGAGGAATAATTCTTAATTCTTCTATATTTACGAATAGATTGTTTTATATGTTTGGTTTGTTTTAAAGTTCACGCAAAGCTATATGAGGGCTATCTACGCTAGCCGTCCCTAATTTAGTAGTGTAAGAATAGAGGGAAGGCAGCTAGTCATTACCACCCACCTCCAACTCTTAGGCTACTCTTTTACCAACGAATAGTGGGATTGATTGTAACATAATAACGCTCCCATGGCTGAAAGGGCTAGCATGTTTGGAATTATGGGGATTCGTAATTTACCGTCACATTATAATGCTCCAACAGCTGCAAAGGCGGACATATTTGGTGTAACGGGGATTCGAACTCGCGACCCTCAGATTGCGAGCTGAGCACTATAACCACTTGGCCATGTTGGGCTGGGAGTCTCAAACTCAAGGATCTGGAACCTTCTTACTTAGATTACACCAATCATCTTCAGGGTTCTCATAGAAACACTAAAAGAATGTTTGAGGGTTTTCTAATAGATACTCAGATAACACTGCGTTCCTCAGAGACTTTCTGAAATTTTGAAGAAGCATTGAGTTTCTGTGAAAAATACTTTTCAGTAATATCAGTTTTTAAAGGTTGTCTGAATGAGTGTACGTAACATTGATCCCCCTTAAAGGACCAATCGATTGGTGCATTGAATGTGTAAGAGGTTCTCTAATGGTTATACAAGTAACATTGGCTACTCAAATGACTCTTTGTAAGGAATCCAAGTAACACTGATTTTCTCAAATATTATCTGAAGGTTAGATCTGTAACAATGATTCTTTGAAAGACTCTTTGACGAGTACCTAGGCAACAAAAAATTTTCCTGAGGGCTCTACTAAGGTTATACAGTTAATAATGCTTAAGGGTTCTCTATAATGAATCTGGGTAACATGTTAGACATTATTATGGCACGAAAAAGTAACATATCATGCATTTTTTAAACATGTGCTCCATGAAAACTCTTGTGATACAATGCAGCAGCTCTTAATTAATATTGACTATTAGCTGTAGTAATATAAGTTTGTGTTATTATTTAGTAGTTTTTTTCGGATATTGTTTCAGTTCGGTTTAGATACATGCTAATAGAGATATTTAGCGTTTCCTCTGGATGAGAAGAATAGCCTGAAGTTTATTTTTCAGTGATTTCAAAAATCATCAAAAGTTGAAACTTTTAACAAATAGAAAGGTTTTATTTAAGCTAAAATATCAAAATTTTCATCATTTTGTTTGAATTAAAAGCATCAACACCTTCTGAAACACGCTGTCTTCGAATAGGTACGTTTCTGTATTTTATCAAGGTACGAGACGTGTTCTACGCTATCACTCCAATTAATAACTATTTTAAGTATTCAAGTTCATATAGATTTATTTTAAACCATTGTCTTACTAATAAATTTTATTTGTTGACTTGTTTTCATGGTTTATCTTCAGAAGAAAAGGCATATTCGCTAAATTGATGTGTCGAATGCTTATGATAATAGTGTTTGTTTATAGCTAAGCACAAAGTTACGTTAAAATATCTATGCTTTGCCCACCACGGGTATCGAAAACTAGTTTCAAGTAATGAGAAGCTTCAAAAATACCACTATGCCATTGGAGGAGAGGCGGTAATAGTAATTCATCATCATACTATAATAGTTCTATTGCTTAGATGATACTGAAAAAACTTTTTGTTATGCGATATGCAACCTTCAAATTTTCAATGTTTCTATTCTGTGTACGTATAGATTTGCAGTAGTTGACACGATTTTTCTTATTTTGTCTCCGTTTTCCGTTAGAGAGAACTTACTTTTTCTCTATTTTTAGAGTGCAGATATGACATAATGAACACGTCTAACGCGGATCATATTTGCTGGCGCCATCTCTATAGATAAAATAGTACTGTTTATTGAATGTCCATGTTTTTGCTCTTTTTTATCACTACTTTCATTCTATTGATGAATCTTCACCAAATTTGGCATGAAGGTTTATTGGGTCCATGAGGAGATAATGGAAATTTACGATTTCACATTTTATGTTTTACTGTTTTTATGAGCATTTTGTTTTTGTTTTTTTTAAATTATATATAAAGGAAACAACTTTTTACGTCTTAATACAACCTTTTATTAACCATATATTTACATAACTCATGTCCAGGGTACGGGTACCCCAGCTAGTGCATAAAACTAATAAAACAAAAACTATGTGTATTATTAACATAAACACACATAGAAGTATATTTTTTATATATTTAATTTCTATTGCGCAATGTTTCAACAAAGTGGAACATAAAACAAATTTTTTTTTTTTGCAGATGATTTAAGCAGAGTCTTCGTAATAAATGAGAAAGAAATGGGCAGTAATTGTTTAGTTCAGAGTGATACCAAGAGAATGTCTCGAAGGACTAATCTATAAAAGATTGACTTGTCGAATAACTCTTTTTGTTTTCTGAGATACTTTTGAGATAAGTCAGTCAAGACTTTCTCTTTGAGTGTCACTCTGGACTAAACATTTGCTGCCCATTTCACCTTTGTTTATTCAGAAAACAAATCTACTAAACGATCTTCAACTCAAACCTTTGGTGTTCTCTCTGAGTCAACAATGTTCATTCTCTTTATCAACAATAAGATGCATAAGAAAACTGGTGGTGAATGAGTTTGTTTGTGTATCATTCTATATAAAAGCACATGTAACTTAATAACATGAGTTAATTATGAAACATTAATGTTTGACAGTCGAGGACTTATTTGGTGGTTAGAGCACTCGACTATCAATCTGCGAATCGGTAGTTCGAATTTCAACATTGAACATGCCCTACCTATTCAGTGTTATAATGTGACGTTAAATTTCACTATTTGTTAGTAAAGAGCAGTCCAATAGTTGGCGCGAGTGGTCTCAAGTAGTTGCCTTCCCTCTAATTTACGGTTCAAAATTTAAATCTTGAAAATCAAAACTTTATTAAAGTTACTTTTGAATGCACGAGTGCAAAAAATAATAAGCAAATATTAATATATTAAAAATCGTATGAAAACTTGATTGGTTTTCTTACTACCGCAAATGTAATTCTTTTTTTATCATTACTGCATTCTCCAACATTTCACGTTGTTACAACAACGTATATATCTGTGGTATGAATAGACCTAGGTGTTTAAGAAGCTATATCTTTTTCAAAATAAATAAAACCTGAAATATAATTAATTTAAAAGCTATACAATTTATTAAATTGTATAGAAGATTTTGTAAGTATTTGTTTGCTTGTTTTTTTTAATTTCGCGCAAAGTTACACGAGGGCTATCTACAATAGCCGTCCCTCATTTAGCAGTGTAAAACTAGAAGGAAGGCAGCATGCCATCACCACCCACTGCTAACTATTGGGCTACTCTTTTACCAATGAATAGTGGGATTGACCGTCATATTATAACGCCCACACGTCTGAAAGGCCGAGCATGTTTGGTGCGACCGGAATTCAAACCCGTGACCCTCAGGTTATGAGTCGAGCTCCTTAACTACCTGGCCATGCCAGGCCGTTTGGTAAGTACTGTTTGAACAATTATACAAATGAATTTGCAAATCAGCAAATCGTCCAGCATTCTCAGATAACATAACGTCGTTGTATGACTACATTTATCAGAACTACTTGGATATGGATACAATTTGAGACTATAACTATTGAAACAAAGTCCTTAAACAAACTGTACCCCAGCAGTAGTAAGTAAAGTGCAACGTTTTGTATCTGGAGTAAAATATTAAACACAAGGATTAGGATCAGCGGTAAAAGCTGTCTAGATGCCGCAGGCAACAGTACACAATATAATAAAGAATGATCCATTTCTGGAAAAGAAACTCAAGTGACATGTACACAAGTTGCCTCAACGACATATAAGTTTAACCGTCGTACACCTCATGCACCTGGACAATAAAAAAGGTTTAAGGTTTTCAAGTTATTCAAATAAAGTTGACCGTTAGAGTCTCTATGAATTTGCTTGCTATCGGACTGTTGAAATGAGTGATGAGAAACAATCATTCTCGCAATGAATTCTCGTATTATAGAAAGGTGTAGGGAGAAAAGGTCAACTTTGAACATAGCAGTCTTACGAAGCTCTTTATAAACGAAACTACGCTGTAGGGTTGTTGTCAACTTGCACGATCATCAGACAGAACATGATTGGACGTGATGATATGGAATGCAGTAATGTGATGAGGCTACAAAATCGCTTTAATGTTTCAAATTCAAACTTTGTTCTTTCAAAATTCAATACTTCATAAAAAAATTATAAGTCTATGTAGCTCACGCATCAGAATTTTAGGAGAAAAAAACGTTAAGTGTTCAAAGCCATCTAACTGATTTAGGTCAGAGAAACTACAAAGTGCATGTTATTTAATTATTTCTCTTTAAAAAAAATTATAGATCCATATGAACTTTCAGTATTATTAACTGATTTTTATATATGGTTTGAGGGTATTTTCTACATTTAAGAAAGTCCATCTGCAAGCACTTTGATTAGCATTCTATATTCATATCTTTTACGCGCGAAACATTCATCTATGTAAATATTCATACTTATGACTCTACAGATAATAATTTTGAGTATTTTAATGCTATTCTGAGATATTGTGTGTATAACTGAACTGTATAAATATATTTGAATAATTTTGTTTTTATTTTATTAGGCGCATTTTCACGTACATGGTCATGTTGCATCATTATATATAGCTATAACGTACAGAACTTAAAATATATAGCATTAATATTGCTCTATGTGAATACGGTAGATAACGGATTTACATCGGTTTATTTTAGCCTAAACTTGCTATAAGTCTCTCACTTGTGGAGTTTGTAATTCAGTAGGGTTTATATAGAATTTTCTGGTGTCTTTTTAAGACGCTGAATTGCCCTATTCAGTAATAAGCTTACAAGTTTGTCAAAGATTGAAAAATATACTTGGTCGTTGGTAAGGTTACTGACCAGAAGATAGACCGGAACACTAGAAGTTAAAACTCTTGTTCGAATTGATTAATTAAGAATCAATAAATATTAGACGAAACACTGATGATTCTTGTTGCATCGCATGTGGCAGAAACGACACCAGTGATAAAATGGGGAACACAGGAGTTCTAAATAATGTTGTTCGAGTAAAAGTAATTAAAGATTAATGGTTGATATCAAAATGGCAAGGATGACAACAGAAACTATATCAAGAGGGATTTGTAAGCCTTTATTTTTAATGCATTATTAATGAACCAATTGCTTTCTAGATGCCATTGTTTGATTTAAAATTTCATAATGTTGGAGTAACTACGAGCAACTAAATATTGATACATAATGAGATATACCATAGTGGTAGAATGACAAGGTAATAAACCAAATAAGACGCCTATGGTGTCTACGATCGTTTAGTGAATGACATTAGCTCTCGGAGCAAAAATCCACTCAACTGACACACTAAATTATACAATAGAAAGTAGAAAAAGAACATAATAGAGAAGGACGGTAGTATATTTATGAATTGATTTATATCATCATTGCAGATGCTCATCCAGAAGAAGTACCAGAATGCAGTTTATAGAGAGTAGAGTAGAATAAAAAGAAAAGTTTGATTTGGTTATTGTAGAGCAAAAAAAATGCACAATGAAGTACTTGCAATCCAGGGCTATCGAAACCCAAATTTTTAGTATTGAAAACCTTCCGACGTAATGCTGAGCCATTTGAAGGACAAACAAAAAATTCTCTCCGAGTGTTTTGGAGAGAATATTTGTAAGGGGGTACCTGTATTCTCTTCAAAGCGGGGAATCAAACGGCAAATTTTAACGTCGCAAGCTCTTAAATGTACAGTTTACTGACCGGGGATACTAAAACAAAAGTATCTTTCTGTATGATGACGTTGGACTAACAGCTATACCTTTTTTAGGCTGTTTTAACGTATTTCATATGTAGCTCATTTCGGGTGGCTTGTGTGTGGTGGTGGCTGCAAGGAACAAAATAGGATTAAGATAGGTAAGTATTTTAATTTCTGAAAGAGACAGATGTTTCAGGTTTTACTTTAGATAATTCTCCAGGAAGGTGGAAAGTAAGAGGTAAATGTAATTTTCTAGTACTTAGTCAGCCCGATAGAGTCACAGACATGGTGACAAAAACCCACTTGAAGTAAAAATGTATTCTCGAGACGGCTAGTGTGGGTATTTAAACTTTAATTAAAATAATGTACAGAATAACTTTTCGTCCTTCTTAGTTCATCTTCGTGTTAACAAAGAGAGTTTTCAATTGAGTTAACATGAAGATGATCTGAGAAAGTCGAAACGTTGTTCTGTGCTTTATTTTAATTAAAGTTTTAATACCCATACCGGCCGTCTCGAGAATACAGACTCATAGACAATAGTAAGTTAGTTGATGTTGTTTTGAATTTAGCACAAAGGTACACAATGGGCTATCTGTGCTCTGCCCACCACGGGTATCGAAACCCGGTTTTTAGCATTGTAAGTCCACAGACATACCGCCGAGCCACTTTGGGGCCGTAAGTTAGTGAAAAAAGCACTAATTTCTAACAGGTCTATTTTTTCATGCACGGACGAAAAAAATGCCTGGTATGGTTATTAATAATTAACGAATCATTAACTCTTTTGCATTTTAGAGCTGCCACAATATAATGATTGTACCAATGTATGGCCGAGAAAGTTATTAACCAATAACTCATTAAATCCATAAGAGTGAGCTGAGAAATCTTCCTGAGACATATCTTTCTATATGAGACAAATATTCCCTGTAATAATTTAAAATATTTTTTGACCTATAGATATGGACGATCGATGACACTGTTGAAAGGAGTGGGCGTAAACTGTAAGCTAAATATCAACGCATTTAGTTTTTTTCCTAGCATGGCCAGGTGGGTTAAGGCGTGCGACTCGTAATCTGAGGGTCACGGCTTCAAATCTCGACCGCATCAAACATGTTTACCCTTTCAGCCGTGGGGGCATTATAATGTGATGATAAATCCCACTATTCGTTGGTAAAAGAGTAGCTCAAGAGTTGGCGGTGGGTGGTGATGACTAGCTGCCTTTCCTCTAGTCGTACACTGCTAAATTAAGGACGGCTAGTGCAGATAGCCCTCGTGTAGCTTTGTGTGAAATTATAAGAAGAAATAAAGTTATAACGAAGGTAGAAATTTAGTTCAACCAGCTACGTGCATTAAAAAGGTCAGAGATTATGCAGTCTGCAACTTTATGGTTCACGTCTCACTTTTTGTTCTGAGATTGAGTGAGAGAAAATATTTACAAATAAATGAGAGTAAACTGTAGCACAATAACCTAACAGTGTTTTTTTTTCCGGATGCGGTCAAGACCAAGGAACATTAAAGTACGTTTTTAAGAAAAGATGTGCAAATACAGAAAGACAGTTAAAAATGGGAATGCAAAAACTGGAAACAAGGTTGAAGATGGATAAGTAAAAAATGGAAAGTGCGAATAGAAAGACAGTGTACAAGAGTAAATCTAAACAGTGTCACATTGTTTTGTAAAGAAAG
This sequence comes from Carcinoscorpius rotundicauda, assembly GCA_011833715.1. NCBI lineage: Eukaryota > Metazoa > Arthropoda > Merostomata > Xiphosura > Limulidae > Carcinoscorpius > Carcinoscorpius rotundicauda. The sequence continues at coordinate 50,374,268 of CM022396.1, read as the reverse complement.
TTGGCTAAGTGAAGATGGCCAGGAAATTATATACTCAAAAAGTTGGGAGACTAAGCATGCATCAATACCGATACCATGGGTACTAATGGGTACAGTACTTCATATATGTTTGTTTTTTGCGATTGCCAGTAGAAACAGAATAAAAATAAATTTACCAGGACAAGTAAATGATACAATTCGTGGTAGAAGGAGCTTTGGTTCATTTCAAAATGACCACTGGAAATAATGTGATACCATTGTTGCTACATTCACCACACTTATAGTCAGACCTTACAAAACTGTGTCTGCCCGTGTATAAGTGGCAATAGTTTCTTATTACAGGTAAGTTTTGGTGATTAGGTGGATGGAGATAGTGACCAGGCAAAACAAAATGCTCTAAAGATAAAGTTGGGGGCTTGTTCTAATGCTCTAAACAAAAGAGTAGACCACGAGAACGACTGCTATGGGAAAAGGTTGAAAGTAAGAAAGAAAACAATTGATAAGAGAACAAATAAATGACAGAATTTGGGTGTATTAACCTTTTCATTTTAATTCAACAGATTAGTCTCTGTGTTTTTATCAGGACCTCTTTAGTTCTCAGTTTCTATTTAATGAAATTTTAGAAGCTATTCCTTCATCAATGAACGTTTCTTGAGATAGTTTAATTTATTTTTAAACAGTCGTTTCGGTTTCGTGAATTCTCCAACGATGTAAAATCAGAAAAACACAAAGGATTCGCCCACCATTGTGTTCAAAACTGACATGAGTTACTTAAAAGCAACTGAATAAACGTAGTTTTACTTGTATTTTTAAGTCATTTTATTAGAAGTAATTTCTTGTAGAGTACGCTTTAAATCGATATATATATGTAAAGTTTAAGTAAGTTATGAAATATTTTTGTGTTTCTTGACAATTTAATGATAGGTCATAATACAGTTCGTTCTTGTTCTTTTTTTATGTGTATAATTTGTTATAATTTTCTTACAATGACAGTTAGATTGCTTGGTATTTTATCTGTAAAGCACTATTGTCTTTATTAGGACGATAACTAAGAGCTGCGATGTTTAACGGTTGAAATATTCACTTGCTAGTTTTATAATGTGTAACAATGATTATACATTAGGCCAGATTTCAGTGATTAAGTAGAACAAATGTATATATTTTAATAATCACTATATTTAAGATGTTTGAGTTTCAAGGTAGTGAAATGAGTGAGATCTTGACACTATAATAACTTACAATGCTGGCTATGAAAACTTTCCTTAGTTTTGAGGATTTATAATAACATTCTTCTCTTACGAATTTACGTTAATCAATGTACGTGGTATAAATCTAAGGATTTCGCGAAAGCATGGTAATAAAGGTTTTCGGGTAGAAATCTTAAGTTCAAACAGTAAAATTCGAGATTTATATATGTCAAAATGTGAAGGCTTGAAAATTTAAATTTCATCAAAGTTATTTTAGTTTTAATAACAGATTTTCTATTATTCAATCAGGCAGATTTCGAAAATAATGCTAAATTTTTAGCATTTAAGGATTATTTTTATAAATTTGTAAGAAAAACTATTGCTTTAATCAAATGATTATTTTGTTTACCACAAAGAACATTTTATTATTATGTTTGGATTCTAGAACGATACATATGACGCTCACATCATGACTGTCTAGAGAAATCTCTAATCAACATTTTAAACATAACAAAACGTGACCTACTTTCAATGAAGAAGATTCACTTATATAAAAGAACGTCCGACGTTTTGTGATAAGCGTGTATGTGATGAAGAAAAATGAATATCGTTTCCAGATTCAGCGTACAGAAATTACTCCAGAACATATAAAAATTTCAAGACATTAAAATCACAGCAGGCCTGTGTAATTGAAGTAAAAACTAAAGTTAATAATTTATAAAGAATTTTAAAGACATTTGATAAAGAATATAAGGTAGCATGTGAATATCGTACTTTATTGGATAAAATAAAAGATATACGAATTGGAAGGAAAGTGATTAAATATTTATTGTTTAACAAAGTTTGTTGCTGCTTCATTTATTTCTGAGCAATCAAAAACAATTTTCATTGTAATCTGTATTGTTTGTTACATGCATTTGAGGTATGCAATTTCAAACGCTTTAATTAACTCAATTTGCTATCATAGATTGAAACATTTAGAATGTAAGAATCTGAGATTTTAACCCACTACAGGTAAGTGTTCAACCAAAAACACTAAAAATTAATTATTAAAAACAGGTAAAACACACGTTTATAACGAAAACTTTATTATTATTTTCAATGTTTTGAGCAGATCTTTGTCAAGCAGTTTAAACCGTGTTACGTAGACAAGCTTAAGCCTTTTTCTTTTTTATGTAACGCGGCTTAAACTGAATGACGATTTTTTCTCGAAACATTGCAAATAATAATGGGGTTTATATAATTGACTTTAAAACATATGAAAAGCCTAATCTAACCATTAAAAGAAAATTCAAGAAATTTAATAATCTTAGTGCTTGACAAATGTTTGTTCATTTTGTGCTTTCAGTGACTGGTAGAAGAAAGAAGAGAATACGAATCAAATCGAACATTTGACAAAAGTCAGAAAAAAGCTACTGTTTTCAGGACTGTGTAACTTATGAAAATTCATACCTTTCATTTCTTTGTTTGAATAGTTGGATTAATGGTTACATTATAACTTCCCACGTCTGAAATTACGAGCAGTTTTTGTGGAACGGGGATTCGAATCAGCAACCCTCAGATTGCCAGATAAGCGTTCTAATCACCTGGCCATATCAGGGTACACTGCAGGGAATCGAATCCTATAGTTTAATATTGCAAGTCAGTGAATTTTTAGTTATCCCACTTGGAGACATTCCAGATAAAATTAATGACAGTGTAATTCTCTCTTATTCATATTTCGGTTTCTACAAACTCATTCTACAAATGAGTGGATGTGTGCTACATGTGGACAAATTAAATAACTTTAACAGCATTCCAGGGATAGTTTTCTCCATGTTCATTTTGCATGTAATTAATTACATTTTAGTATCGCATGCTCAACAGTAGTATGTGAATGTAATTTATTATATTCAAGAATTTAGTTAGATGTTTTTCTTTTTACATTTATTTGTGTTGCAATGGAAGTATAGGGAGATTTAGTTTACAATTGGTGAACGTTAAGCGTCATTCAGATAACATGACACCAGACTCGGTTCATGTAATCTACTTGTTTTTGTCTAACTCAGTTTTGTTACAAACGTAAAGCGACAGCTTTGGTTGAATAAAAATATTTGGTTTCATTTGGTGAAATCCGTGAGTTTGAGTTGACTATGAATTAATTTGATTCATTTTTTTCTTAAACGTTTAGTTATGTCTTGACTATTTATACATTACTAAACGAATTTGACGTTTTGCGTAACTGATTTAGTTGAATATTAAATTTAAAGGCTACTGTTGTTTTATATCATTGTATGTAAACTATTCATTTTTTATGATGATTTTTATTCTTCTTTAGTGGAAAATTTATTGCTATTTCACGAAGGGCATGATCCTCGAACCTGGTCAAACTTACACGACTCCGACACAACTGCTCTTGGCATAATCTAGTATTTCTACTTTTGACAACGTTTTGGTAAGAAGTAATACTCAAGGAACATACTATGTAACACATATAAATCATAAGTTCATATGATACATTTATTGAAATCAACAAAAATATTGATACAAGAGTCGAATTTTGAAACCTTATAACTTCTCAAGGAATGAAAAATCCTTTGTAGTTTAAAACTAAAATTTTCTGTTTATTTTTTACAATTAACGAGAACTGAATGCTCTTTATAACTGTCAGATATCTTATGTATTTATATATATATATATTAAAGTAAGACCTGTACTTTTTCAACTTCGTTCCCAACGATTACTTGGTAATCTGCCAACACTCCTGTATCCAGAGTATATGCCTTACTGGATTTCCCGTGCTGATTGTGTCCCTCACAGTTAAGCCTTCCTTAAGTTTTACGCGCTTGTTTCAATTTGTTCTTTCACTACTACCAAAGCCGAAGTATTGTGTTTATTTTGTTGTTGTTCTGAATTAAGCACAAAGCTATACAATGGGCTATCTGTGATCTGCCCACCACGAGTTTCAAACCCGGATTTTAGCGTGTAAGTCTGTAGACATACCGCTGAGTCACTGGGGTCTCGTGTTTATGAGGTTAGTCAATACTAGGCAATGAAACAAATACACCCCCCACATATATAAACATGTATATATATTTATTTTTGACAAACAACTAGGCGAAACACAAATAAATAACATAGACAAATACATCTTAGATACAAATTAAAAAGTTTGAGTGGTAAAGTGTAACGTATTCAGGAAGGTGTCTGTGGAAATAGAGCCCATACAGACCTAAACAGTATTCACATACCTTATACGTGAAATTAAACTCCAATCTGAAATATGGAATAATATATGGGTGTTCATGCCTATCTGGCATCGTGTTTAAAATTTCTCTTCACCATCTGCAACCAGTTGTGGTAATTAAGCATGCTATTACAAATAGGATGCTGGGAATGAATGAAGATGTTCCCCATAAAAATCAGATACTTCAATGAACATCATAATGAAGTCTAAAATGTGTACATCAGTAATTTACGATAAATAAAAAAGAGGAAAAAGTACAAAGACTGACCTAATTACAACAAATAGTGCAGTATCCCAATTCATTTTTTCTTTACATGTTAATGTATATACATACATACAAACTCGGCGTTTTTTTCATAAATCGGTACTGGTAAGATTTAAGAACAGAAAATTTACTTGGTATCCGCACACCGTAAACGTAATCCTACTTAATGTTCATGGGTTTTTCTCTGGTTATAATTATCAGTATGTTAACCACATACTACAGTCTAAGATCAAAACGTACACAAAAAAAATAATGAAATCGCTATAAAAATCTACAGTTGTACTGTAGTTGGGTCTATCACAGAAATATGGGCAAAAAGAATGTTTCGAAAAGTCTTTGGTAGAAGTACTTATTTCATTTAGAGAAAAAATGTTCAATCAAAACTTGTTCAAGGGCGAATAAACTATCCTGTTAATTCATAAATGTAATTGTTTCATTGACATGTAATATTTTACAATAAATGTGATGATATGCATCTCCTATTGGTTGTGAAATAAATTATAAATCACACTGAAAGTTTTCATTTCACTCAGAAAGAGTAAAGGATCAAAAAGTAATCTTATCTAAGTTTATATACAACCAATCATCGTACAGTAGTTTATGTTTAGTTTGTTAGAAACATTTTATCCATTATGTCGTGTCCAAATGCTATCAATAACTTACGGTAAAGAAGTATACATCTGAAACGATGCATGTGCAAATTACTTGCTGAAACCACTTAATGGACCTGTTAAGAATAACTTGCTTGAAAAACCATACCACTTTGATAGTTATAACTTCTGTGACATAAAAACACATTTCATATTAGTAATAATGGATACTGTATATTGAAATATACGTTACGATAGCGATAGAAAATATAATTTAAAGGAACGTTTCTGATACACCACTTGATCACTTTGTTATTATTCACAGAAAGCAATATATTTAAAAGCAGGAAGTGAAGTTTTAATAACAAATAAGTAATACAGTTGTCAAATTTTCAACACGACAAAATATGTGTGATAAACAAACTGAACAGTCTAGTTTTTTAAAATTACTATCTAATGTGATAATTAAAAAAAACTCTAAAGAAACATGACAAAATCTATTCCATTTTCTTAAATAGTTATTTTGAATGGAATGCTAAAAGTGAATCACTCGTTTCTCAAAGAAAATATGCATAAACAATTACGTTTTTCGAAAGAAGATGGTTGTACATTGTTAACATCAATATGGTTATATAAAAATTTCATCGAATATTACAAACAGACAAATAAACATATTTTTCTTTTACTTTAATACAACATTTATATAATTTTAACACCAAGTAAGTTTTAAATGTTCAACGCATTATTATATAATTTCACATGTCACGAATATTTGGCAGACACCAATCTTTCAAATATTGGATATAATAAAGATTTCAATTTTTCGTTCAGTTAGTTCTTTAGATAGCTCAAAAGTCTCGATTGTGACGTGGTAAGTTTAATGTCTTAATTTTTAATAAACTTTCTTTTCACTTGTTTCTGTCAGACAGTTTCACGAATCGTAGACTGTTAATTTAACGCTAAGAGATCTTTTTAATATTTACCTTATGCAAAGACGTGATTCGCAAAAGATTACAATCGAATTGAAAGTTATATTTGTTCTTAGAACTTACTCACCATCTTCATTACAAAGTCAAATAGAATTATACTTCAGCCATATTTATAGCTGTAAAACATTTTGTTAAATATAGAATGTTCACATTATTGAACGTTTTAACACATACTGAAGTTCCTCACTTCACTTTGTTTCAATTGTGATCTATAATATTTACACAAGAGTTGGAATTTACGATTTTTTTCTGTTCGAGAGTTTTTGATTTGGAAAGAAAACTTAATTTTTCTTCCTCAAAACGTTTTTATTCCAAGTGTTCATGAATACTGTTCATATCGAATGTTGAAACCATCCACATTAACGATGGTTCGTCCTGAAAAAAAAAGACTTTCTAGTTTGTTTTTGTAAGAAGAAAATATTTTCTAACGACGAACTCAAACTTTTATATGATACAGATGATAACAAAAGCAAGTTACGAAAAAATCGAAACAAAAGTTATTGATGAGAAAGGTAATAAATTTCATTTTGATCAATAACCACAGATTATATTCTTGTTAAGAAAAGGTCAACCAGTTTCATAATTACATAAACTGTTTTTAATTATATAAATAGCTTTTATTAGCAACATTATTAAAACTCAATACCATTTTCATGAGACAATTATAAAGCAGTAACTATAAGGAATTTTATCACTTCCTTGGGGCCTCGCATGAGCAGGTGGTTAAGGCGTTTGATTCGAAATCCTAGGGTCATGGTTCGAATCCCAGTCGCAACAAATATGTTCATTCTTTCAGCCGTGAGGATGTTATAATGTGATGGTAAATTACACTATTCGTTGGTAAAAGAGTAGTCCAAGAGTTGGCGGTGGGTAGTGATGACTAGCTGCCTTCCCTCTAGTCTTACAGTGCTAAATTAGGGATGGCTAGTGCAGATAGAACTCGTGTAGCTTTCCGTGAAATTCAAACAAAATACGTACAAAAGGAAAAAAAAAACATTGCCAAATGTACAAATACTTCTAGAAAATATAGATTTTTAACATATTTAATTTAAATATATCATTATATGGTTTGAGTTTGATTTCATAATGATCAAATGATCCAAACTACACAAGTGTGGTTCATATGAATGTTAACCGAATCACCCAACGATGACTTATTCAGGCCTCGAACTATTTCTTTAAAATTCGTAGTGTTTGACACCTTTCAGAAACACTTCAGTGAAGGATGATCATAATAAACTGTCTAGACATAAGCCTCATGGTTTATTAATGATCCAATGTTCCTTTTGTTTTGAGGTTACACAAATTATATTTTGTAAATACGAAATGTCAAAGTCAAACAGTCTGTAAGATAAATGTATGAAATTGTTTCTACATATGGCGAAGTGCGTAAAGCGTGTGACTCGTAATCCGAGGGTCGCGGGTTCGCGCTCGCGTCGCGCTAAAACATGCTCGCCCTCCCAGTCGTGGGGGCGTATAATGTGACGGTCAATCCCACTATTCGTTGCTAAAAGAGTAGCCCAAGAGTTGGCGGTAGGTGGTGATGACTAGCTGCCTTCCCTCTAGTCTTACACTGCTAAATTAGGGACGGCTAGCACAGATAGCCCTCGAGTAGCTTTGTGCGAAATTCCAAAAAACAACAAAACAGTTTCTACACTGTGGTATAGCAAACAAGGTTCTAATTTTAGTGCATTGCTATTCAGTTGTAAGGGTAGGAGTAAAAAGTGGTGAGGACCAGGATAAATTAAGTGGAGAAAAAATAAAATTTAAAGCGTAACAACAAAGTAGAAAGGCAGTTTTAGGTGTAGGTCAAATTATTAATATTGAGTTTTTTTTGAAAACAAAGTAATATCGGGCTATCTACCGTTACCATGGAACGCCAGATTTTAGCATTGTAAATCCGAAGAATTACCGCTGTACCATCAGGGGGGTCTTAATTCTTTAACGGTAAAAGTGTACAAAATAAAATAGATAATTTTGGAGCAATTGTCGGAATGGAAAACTTTGATATACAATTAGAATACCAAAAATCTGGTTAAATGCAGACAGTTTTGATTCAAGAAATTTCTTTGAAATACAGGATTATATGTTATCAAGTTAGGATAAAGTACCAAAAAGGGGGACAATGGCTTTGTATGTAAAATGTGAGTGACATCCTGTTTGAAGTTGAGAATATTAAGGATAACAGCGAGGACAGTGAATCTATTTATGCTTTTAGTCAGAAAAAAATATGTATATCGAGAAGGTTTTTATTTGGAATTACTGACAGGGGAGTTGGCATTTGTCATACATTAGTATTAACAAACGTGTTTGAAGTTTTGATAATAAATGTTTTGAAAAGTCACTTAACAAAGTTTAAACTTTTAATTGATAGTTAGCACAGTCTCGCTAGAGGAAAATCTTGCCTTATTAGTCTTTTACCATTCTTTGAAAAGGTTACTGCTTGCGTATATAAAGGTCAGGGTGTGAATTTGGTGTACCTGGATTTCAAGGAAGCATTTGACAAAGTATCAGATAAAAGAACAGTTAGTTAACAAAGTAATCTATACAGATTCAGGGGATAAGTTGACTCATTAGATAGAAAATTGTTGGACGGAAGAAGGCAGAGGTTCCTTATAAATACAATTCAGTGGGATCAGATTAATGTCAAAAGTTGGGTACTTTAAAACTCAGTGTTAGAACCTTTGTTCCTTTTCATTTACACAAGTGACAAAGATGAAGGAATGATCAATAACTTGCCAAAATTTACTGATGATATTAAGTGTTGTCGGCTGTGATGAGGAAAGGGTTTAGATTATTTGATAAATTAGGCAAATAAATTGCAGGTTGTTCTTAATTGTAATAAACATTATATTTTGTGAAATGGTTTTGGTGAGAATAAACTCAACAGCATTCTCGAAGAATAAATCTTAGTGTTCTGGTTAACCAATCTCTTAAGCCATCTTTGCAATCTTCTGTTGCTTGTGGTAGGGCAAAGAGGATTTTTGACTGTTTCTATAGAAATGCTAAATTCAAATCTAAATAGGTTATAATTTCATTGCTTGGACCGCATTTAGATTATTGTACCCATTATTGTGTTCCTTACACTAAAAAGGAATTGATGGAAATGGTTCAGAGGAATGCTACTGGGTGACATCTGCGAAGAAAAGTTTGCTACATGGAAATAGGTTAAGAGAGGTGTTTACGATTGATATGGGAATGGTTAAAGTCAATGCATTATATGTTTTCGTATTTACTGAAAAGATTGTTAATATCAAGTGACACAAATATAAATTTTGGCAGGGTAAGATTCATCTTCAGACAATTTTATTTTTCTAACAGGGGAGTTGGCATTTGGAATGGGTTGCCTTCAGATGTGGTTGATGTGATTGAATTTTGGGAAATTGAGATAAACCTTAATAAACATTTGAACAACTTGGGCTGACTTAGAATTTTTTGGATATTCAATATGCTTTATTGGAAGACAGGGTCTAGATGAATCAACAGGTTCCTTGGTACCTGTAGGTGTCATGTTTTGTTTGTGTTCGATAGCGTGTGTGTGTTTTTCTTATAGCAAAGCCACGTCGGGCTATTTATTGAGCCCACCGAGGGGAATCGAACCCCTGATTTTGCGTTGTAAATCCGAAAACATACAGCTGTACTAGCGGGGGGCGTGTTCGATAGCTACCTTTTTCTCTAAGTTCATTCTGGTCCCGATCGCATTCAGTCTCGGATATATCTTGGGGATCCTGACGACTGCTGGTGAGATTTCTTCTGAAGAAGTACGTTGTGGCTTCACTGTCACTCTCATCAGTCGAATGTCTACATTGAGGTTTCGAAAATTTTACCGTTAACGTGTTACCTTAAGGTACTTCACAGAGAGCGTATATATTAATTCATATTAGTTTAAAAATTAGTAAAACAGATATTCCCCTTATGCCACTTTAGAGTAAATATTTAACGTAATAAGTGTACAAAAAAACACATTACTTATTTTTTAAAATTTACTAATGAAAATGAACACACATGGATTTAAGTGGAAAGTATATAGATAATAAAAAGACACATAATTTATATATAAAATAAAATAAATGACAGCCAAACATGGTAGGCGTGCTCAGTATTTTTAGAAAGGGAGACGATTGTAAACTAATGTGGTCGGGGATGACGGATTTCGACTTAAATGACAAACTAATTTGAGATATATGTCCTGAGGCAACATTAGTTTCCTTATCGGGAGAGGGGTAGACAACTACGCCTTATTCTGGACTCATCAGTGGACACATGATGTTAAAGGTATAAGTTGAGAAATGTTTTTGTGCACTGATTTTAATACTTCTGCATTAAAAGGTTTTCTATGATGACTCTCGCACGTAATCTAACAGTACTGAACATATTTAGGTGTATAGAGAATTAAATGAGTTATTTAACAAATATATGAAATAGTATATAAAATAAAGAGATTAACGAGTAATCATATTTTGTTACCCATCGGAGGCCAAGCTTTGACGACCATGAATCCCTTTACTGCTCGGTCTTCTACATTCCTCTGTTTGACGATCCCTGGAATGACGTGGTGCTGACTTTAATGGTCTTGAGAAAACTACTTCTGAGAACATAAACATATTGAAAGTATAAATCATATAATGAACACAGTTAATGAAAATCAGAGTACAATATGAGACATAACTAATGTTTCAAAGGCGTCGAGTTAATATCATAATAAAATAATCGTAAAACAAGATGTTGAAACATATTTCTCAATGAGGCACAATGCTGTGAATAAAACTTGCGGAATACACAATATTAATAATAATTTCTTCGACAGAACAGTATGATTGTCGAATTTAAAAATCTTCTTGGCAATTCCTTTTATCTAAAGAATCAGCGCAGTTGCTAATTAGGTCTAATATCTTAGCCTTATTACTACTATGTGGTTATTTAGAAGCTTATAAAAATAAAGCCTAATAGACCTAACATAATTTAAAAGCTTTACTAGGCCTTAATTTATCAGTTGTTTAGAAACCGATTGTAAATAAACCAATACGATAGCAACTTACCACATGAAATTTCAATCCTAAAATAACTGCAATAGCGTAAGTGGGCAAATATTCGAAAACGCGTTGGCACGCAAAATATAATAACATGAAAAACTACATATTAAAGTCGTACTTTATCTTCAGAAAGCATCCAGAAATAGGAGTTTTGATCGCATTAGCAACGGCACGAAGTTCTGGAGATTAAAACAATATTTACTTCTTGGATAGATTTCAAGATATTTCTTGTGATGATGCAATTAATGCATATCAGATATAGCATAGGTAAAACAAATAGAAAACGAATTAATTGAAAGTTTGGCTTATTTGATGTTTCAAATTCAAGATAATTGAAGCACATGTTAAAGTTTGCTTACTGTTGTTCGTAACAATATGGAATAATTTATTACATTTTTGGCTATTTTTATTTAGTTCAGGCTTAAAGCAAGAATTATAATTTATAGGATATTATATATCTTTTACAAGATATAAGCAAAGACTTACTTGGAGTTTGATAACGATTTATTTCCTGGGGAAAAGGAATGGACGATGTTTCCATTATGTGCGAATATACATCTTCATCAGTGTGCTGAAACACGGGAATTTTTGTGATTTACTAACTTTTACTTATTTCTTTTAAAAACACCGTAATCTAAGACTAGATAGTATATTACATACATTGCTTCTAAGTCCAATATCAGTTTTCAATCACAATAATGTCAAAAACATAAAATGAACCAAACAATAAAAATTGAAAACATTTTCGATAACTATTCTCGAGAAGATTCAGGGTATTTCGCTGATCCTCTCATATACGAGCATTATAATGCAAACAATTCGAATTACGAAACAATGCATTCATGTGTGCCATAGCAAAATAAATATGTTCAGGTGAAACTTTACAGTTTTTTTTGCATCGAAATTAAACTAATATACGTCGTGTATTATACATATATAGGCAAGTATTAAATAAATAATGATTCTTTAATTGTGTGATAAGATTATTAAACTTTCAGAGAGAAATAATTGTAGTAAAATAATATAATTTTCACATCTGTTACTAGCATAAAACTAAGCATTATGTTCTATTGTTGAGGAACTAAATATTCCGTGGTTGGATTTTCAACAGTGAACAACATTCAGTGAGGTCTACAGCATCCACAAATGTAGTACATTATATTATAAAATCTTAATATCGTTTAAAGATCGTTATCTATAACATATTAGACATTAAAGTTTTATTTCTTTTATCCCAGATTATGTAACATATAATTTTGATATGTAAATTGAAAGATAAATATCACTAGCGGTGTTTCTATGTTGTATTATTTCTCAGGTATTAACTATAAATTTTAAGTCTGAAACAGTATAGTTGGGTTATATTATCCTTCAAATATGAAAAACAAAGAAATAAAAAAGAGCAAAATGTTGACAAGCATTGCGTAAAAAATATAAAATGTAAAAAAAATATAATTATTGGTAATCAAACTTAGATATTTATAGGGTAATTTTTCTTGTAAGTTGAAATAACTCAGTTATAGTTCTTACCACTTTTGTTGGAAAGGGAACATCGTAGATGTGTTCCCGTCCTGGTCGCCTTAGGCTGTGGACAATATCCGATTCTGAGCAACTCTGAAGGTGTTTTGGAAACATTGGTAGTCTGCTCATAGCATAAGGGGAAGGATAATAGAGTTGCTCTTTAGGACTACCACTACCAATGCTCCCAGAAGATTTCCCTTCCATTACAGACAGCCCTATTCCTTCCAAGCTTTTGTCATCCCTGGTGCGGTTGTCTAGTGGTAAAATCCATGAACAATATATTAAGTAATTATTTTGAATTACGAGCTTTTAAGATTAATTTAATTCTTAAGAGGAATTCATCATGAAAAACAACAACAAATTCACCAAACCTGTACCAGTTATATCATTTTCATTTCTCGTGAAAAATAACTATAGAGAATCTGTTAATTCATCAGATTCTACAGTAACAAAACGTTAAACTATGCAGAATGAACTAATCGTAAATGGCACGTAAGAATGTATTTACTTTTTACTGCTGTTAGTTTATCCAAAATATTTGATGATTATTCAAATCTAGTTCTTAGCAGGTTCCATTTCTTCAATACACAAGAAGGAGACTCTTTTTAAGTTCTGAAGCGTTTGGCATACAGTTTTCAATAATTTAAGTTTCATGAAAATAAGTTATGGATATTTTTAAAATCTTTACATATTTAAGCCTTTGGTCGCTTACATTTAAATTTTAATTGAAAATATAAATTCTTGGAAACCATCTTGAAATGGATATTTGTCTCAAAATGGCAATTTTCTTATAAATAATTAAAAACGAAAATTTACTTTTATAAAACTTTCTGAAGAGTAACTGGATCAATCATTAAAATTATATGAACCATTTGACTGAACATTTGTTCATAAGAATTATAGCAACGTTTCCAGTATTACTTCTAACTAGCAGTCTGTTCAGTCGGCATCCTTCGCAATTTAACCAATTTCATAAAGTTATAAAGTAACAAAAACATACTAACGTCAAGGCAGCAACATTTAACTTGTGCCATTTACTATGTAGCGTTGTACTGTGATGCTTTCATAAACTCGTTTCTCATATCGTTTTATTAGAGTCTGTAATTTATTTTGAACTTATTAATATTTTACGGTTCCTTTTTATGAAACCAGACTTGATGCCCGAGTTATCCTGCAAAATGAATACATATATTATTATATTGTATTTTCAGATTACTTGGTTTTGTGTGATTATTTTCAAACAAGTTTTTATCTCTCTCTTTTTTTGTATCCGGTTTTCATTGTACAATACGTCACATACGTAATTTAGTAATGAAATTGTAGATAACACTAAACAAAAATTGTAAGAACTTTAGCTCTTTCCATAATATGGTTTTAGTTACCTACTCATATATTGATAAACCAAGATGACTTTCTTTTCTTCATGTTTTCATGTTGCATAACGCTTATTAATTCTTACCTCTCCCAGGAACAGAATCAAAATGTCTTCTTCTCTTTACAACAACACATGCAACAATGATGATTACGAATAGAACCACAATTGCACATCCACTTGGGACAACGATACTGAGACTTTTGTATAAGGCCGGTCGTGGTACATCAAGAGCAGATACTGGTGGGACAGTGGCTAAGAAGAAACATAAGAGGGCAAGGGCTTTAAAGATCTTAATTTTACAACACTTTTTGACACGATTAAAGTGAAAAGTTCTAAGAAAACACATATATACAAGAACACTTGACTAAACTGTTAAAAGTTTAGTTTGAAAACAAACGACTTTTTAATTACAAATTTCGTATCGATATTTACAATAATGTTTTGATAACACGTAAATATCACATTGTAAACATACACGTGACTGAAGTGGAAGCGAATCTGATAGAATAGAAATTTTACGCGGAAATTAAAACCTACCACCTTCTAGCGTTAGCGTCGAGAAGACGTACTCGGCTTCTGTAGGGCCAACATCGTTATGTGCTGTCACCAGCAAGGTGTACCATGAACCTGAGTTTAAGTCTGAAATTACAACAGTCTTCTGTTCCGCCACTATGTTGTTCGACACCAAGATCCATTCTGACTGTAGATGAGGCTTATACTGGACGACAAAAAAGTTGATTGGACAACCGTTACTCTGCCAGGTAGTGAGATGAATACTGACTGAACTAGCGTTGATAGATAAGAAGGCTTGCCGCTTGGGTGCCTTTGGTACTATTAACAAAATTATAGAAATATCGTAATTGTTTCTTTTTATTATATTAAAATCCAATAGAATGATAATAATACAAATAGCAGGCAAAATTATAATAATTAAATGTTCATTAATTGTGTTTACTGTTTGCCATTTTTAGAAATATATACAATGACTCGTAATAAAATGCTAGCTTCATGTAGTTGAAAATAAACATTTTCATGTCATTTATAAGAGGAAAAAACATTAAGCTTATTCTATCTATCAACATCTTTGTTAAAACATGTTATATCTTCTGTTTTTAATTGTTTAAAAACGTGTATATTATTTCATACTGCGGTACTCATAATTCCGTGTGCCTGAAATTTTAATACTCAGTATTTTCAGTGTTTAATAAATATTAATATCGGCAGTTGTTATGAAATGATATTGTAGCAACACTTTTTGAAGTTGCGAAAATGTAAGAAAGGTGTCAATATCCGGTTAGTGTTTAACGAATAATAGAACAACAATATTCAAATTGTTAGAAAATCTCCAATTATTAGATTGGAATGCGGGTACAGCGGTCGTCTTTCTATATTTAGTCGGAGATTAAAAGACCAACTATGGTTATGAAACTTTATAATCAAGAAGTTGCAATATCCAAAATAAAGGGACAGGTTGATCTTGGGAAAAGAATGCAAAAGCAGAAGTTCAGAATAAGAAAGAGAGAGAGAGAGAAGTGGAAAAACAAAAGGGAACACCAACTAAGATGTGAGAGAAAACAAATAAATCGAGATAGGCGAATAAAGAAAGTAAGTGTAAGTATAGCAATTTAATAGCAATAAAAATTTCACTTTAGAAATTTCAAGATGACAGGAATAAGTAAAACAGAATATCTACTCTATTATAGTACCCAATTATTATAACAGCTTACCGGTTGATTGATCATTATGTACGCTATATTTGTTTTAAAGGTGTATGTTTCAATTTTATAGGTAGTTATACAATTAGCCAGTTTAGCATCAATTGATGCTACTACGTACAACATCCCCCTGTTTAAGGGTTAATAGGTTCGTATTGAGTTTACTCATGGTTCTAAGTATTACATTATACAAGTTACACTTATTCAGTAAAGAACATTTTAAAAGCAGGAACGACGTTTCTATCACTGGTGTGACCAATTTGTATATTTTAAAATGATCGCCACCAATACTGTACCAATTTTAAAAATAGTTTTCCTTACTATAAAAGCTATTTGTAATAAAATAACACTCAGTCAGAGTATACAGCTCGATTTCACTTCCAAGTATTTCTATAACTTACCTTACGCTATTCCCTCGTTATAAAAAATTATACAACGCTACAATAAGAAGCGCAAATTTGTATGGATCAATGAAAATTATTTATACACACTTTTGTAAAGACAAAAATACGTAGATAGGGTATCTATGTGTTATTTTAATTTACCAATAACCTTTTTTGAAAAACTCACCATTTCCCTGAGTTTTAGCTGCTACAACATCACTGTTTTCGCCTTTCCCTGCACTGTTGTAGGCGACAAGGTAGAAGTGATAATGAGAGCCACAGAAGAGGTCACGGAAAGTGTAACTTTCCTGATCAGACATAGTTTGTCTTTCTTCCCACGTACCATATTGTTTCTTATAGTAAATGAAATATCCTGAAAAACAACAACAACAAAAAAAAACAACAAACACACAAACCCGCATGATTCTAAAGATGATTATTTTTATTTTATGGCAAACGCAAATATTGAAAATTTATTTAGGAATTATTACGAGACATTGCAAGTTTTGTCTCAGATAACAGCTAATCTGAGATTAATCATTCTGTTATATTATATATCATATTACTGAACAAAGAAAACACCTGTTTAACAATGAAAACATAGATTTTCCATGGAAGTAATTGGTTTTTGTTTTGGAATTTCGCACAAAGCTACTCGAGGGCTATCTGTGCTAGCCGTTCCCAATTTAGCAGGGAAAGACTAGAGGGAAGGCAGCTAGTCATCACCACCCACCGTCAACTCTTGGGCTGCTCTTTTAGCAACGAATAGTGGGGTTGACCATCACATTATAACGCCCCCACGGCTGGGAGGGTGAGCATGTTTGGCGCGAGTCGGCGCGAACCCGCGACCCTCAGATTACGAAGCGCACGCCTTAACGCGCTAGGCCATGCCAGGCCCGGAAGTAATTGGCAGAAAATATTTACCGAAGGTTATTAGCGTAAATCTGCATGTCAGTCTAGGTTGCAATATGACACTCAAGCATTATTTATTGGATTACTTCAATTAGCAGTTGTATATTAACATTCTAGTTAATATTTCGTGGAAGTTATTATGGAACTGTCAAAATGATATTTCTGTGATATCCCATGTCAGAATTTTTTTTCAATTTCCCTTAGTCTCTTATTTAATATATCAGAAACGACATTGAAAAATCGTTCTAAACAAGTCATTTCGTGAGGATCAATGAGAAGCCTTGTAGTAACCAAAGCGCACAACTCATATTTAAAGTCACTTGATTGTCGGCAGGAGTTACTGCAAGATAAAAATAATTAATTTTAACAATAAAGTAATGATTACTTCGTGTATTTTTGTTTTTACATATTCATTAATTCAATCTTTGTCTACCTGTAATTTTTGTTAACTGCAAATAATAATACCGACAGATCCAGCAGGTATTGCAAAACAAATATCCAACAAAGCAAACGTTATATCTTACAAAAACCGTTTATTTGGATATAGATTCTCACAGATTACTTCAGTGATTTAGCTATAATGTTCATATAAGTAAGTGTATCTTACCTGTAATGATGTTGTTCTGTTTGTCAGTATTGGTCCAACTGAGCTTAATGGATGTATATGTTGTAGCAACAATTTTTAACTGTGGTGTTTTTGGGGGATCTGGAAGAGATGTTTTCAGTTAAGTGTGTGGTACTTACACAACTACTGTAAATAAATGATCTTCGTATTCAGTTGGTGCTTAAAACAAGTTGTAACTTTTCTATAGAGATATATAACATCAGATTTTCAGGTTTGATGTTCTTTCTTGCATAGTCCAAGGTGTATATGATAAAGTATTTATTTCACGTGGAATGAATGAGTGTTTTAAATATCATAGTAAAAGACAGAAATAAAACACAACATAGTGAAGTCTTAATGCACTTTATGATCATACATCTCTCAGTTTGCTTCATTTGAGCGTATTTTTGCAGAGAGAAAAGTACTTTGTGCATGTAAAATAACAGCATTTTAGGTTTAAGTGGGAAGAAGTTATTAACATAGAGCGTAGAGAAAAACAAAAGTACCTCGTTGCCAACACTGACATCCAAAATCTTCCTGAATATAAACAGAAAACAAACAAAGAAAAACGTTGAAACATGAATTAAGCCACTATATTTTATAACCTTTTAATATTTTAACCAAATGTAATTAAAAAAGATAAAACATTTTGAGCGCTTTCGAGAACATACTTTCCTTATCAAGAAGTAAAGGAAAAAAAATCACTGATGACTGATCGTTGTTTTGATGGTTCATTTAAACCATTGAGAGTATTAAAACCAGATTTTTAGTGCTATAAACTAAAAGAATTACTACTGAGCTATTGGGGCCCAGCTTAACTTCAAGGAAGTGCCAGTGAAGTGATTTTTTTACCTGTAGAGTATTGAATGATTGTTTGGAATTAAGCACAAAACTAAAATATAGGATATTTGTGTTTAGCCCACCACGGGTATCGAAACGCAGTTTCTAGAGGTGCGAGTTCGCAGACATACCATCATGTCACCGTGTGGAGTAAACCCGATATGCTTACAAACAGAGTCGATAAAGAACAAAGCATGAATTGTAAAAAGTTTTAAAAATTCCCAAAGTGTAAATTATGTAGAAAAGATTCAGGGGTTGGTTCGTTTTAAATGTTGCGTAAAACTGCCTACTCGACGGTTACCTGCGTTAGCACTTCTTAATTTGGACATGATTCTCTAGACCCCAACTCTTGGACTTCTGTTTTACCAGTGAATAGAAGGATTAATCGTCACCTTTATAAGCTACTACACTTGAAAGGAGGAGAAAGTTCGGTGACCGAGGTTCGAGGTTGTGTATAGGGAATAAATAACCTTAAAACGATATAGAATTATATGTGATTTTTATAACATATACACGATATACGATAATCTAATCAAAAACATTTTAGGTGTGAAAGAATGATGCGGCCAAGAAGTACTAAGCAAGCGACTTAATAGAATGAAATCAAAGTTAGTACCCATAATGAAGGGTAAAACAAAATATGCAGTATGGTTAAATGAAGAAATAATATTTGCTGTATAATATTTATCAATAATATAAATGTATCTACCACTTTGATTGTCAATTTTGATTGAATTTTTTAAGTTGCACACTGAAACCTTTTTTTGGCCGCTCCTTTTTTCACACCTAACATGTTTTTGATTAGATATCACGAAATTTTATCTACACACACCAACAAACCACACAAGTAAGAAAGTGACACTCGATAGCAACTAAATTAGCTTTACAAACGCAACCTTATTATTGGGAACAGATCTACACTTAACCGAATCATCCAAATTATTTAAAATATATGAAGGTATTTTATCCACTCCGAAACAATGCCAAAACTTCCTTTATAGTAACGCCATAAACTCTGGATTAACATTTTTTTTGTCATCACTCACATGCATTTCATATAGCTGTATCAATCATCATTAAGCGTAAGCTCAAAGCACGTGACTCTAAACGCTCTTTAATTAGGAGGATTTCACAAGATTTAATAAATTTGTGTTGAAAAGTGGGCAATGGATGATTAATTAATAACTGTCCACCTGTATGGTTCTTTTGAAAACTTGAGCTAGGAACTGCTATTCTAGTTTGCTTGGCCTAGCCAATATTTATGTATCTGCACATCTTTTCGCCTCATAATTTTGCTGCTCTAAATATCCTTTCTTTATACAAATGATGAAAAACCAAAAACTTTCCATCTTTACTTTGAAGTGAAGCTTTAGTAAAATTGTTATACCGATTGCTCGCGTGACTTTTAGCGTAGGTGTGCGCAAACTTTTGATCAAAATTTAGCGGTTTTTGCTAAAAGAACCCTTGCACATCTAGCTAGTATTTAGACCAAACACCATACCTAACTGTAGGATATAGAGATATATCAGTGTACAAAATTTAAAAGAATTTCTTAAAGTTAAGTATGTTTTTCTACAAAGTTTCCATACTTTAGGTGCGAAGAAAGAAAAAAATCGAGATTTTATTTCTGGTGTATTTCTTAATAAATTACATTGAAACATGGTATTAGAAGTAAAGATCCAGTAGAATACATCCACTGAAATTATGTGTCACTTTATGTACCACAATTCGAGACACAGAAAGTGGAAAATCACTAAACTATCACTTCTTTTAATAAGACATAGTGTGTCCTGCAGGTAGTTTTGGCTGCAAGACACATTCTCATAGGTCTTGATCACTATTATAAATAATCTGTTAAATAGAAAACTGAGGAATTATAAATATAAATCAAAAATTAAATAACCAATTAATTTGTTACCGTTATCTTCACGTACATTCAATCACTACAGACGACAAAATTTTATTGCTTTTGTTTAGCTAGTATCATTAAATTATTGTTCTGTTTCTATATTATTACCAATTTTAAACCTCTGGGGCCTGGCATGGTCAGGCGGTTGAGGTGTTCGACTCGTAATCTGACTCGTATCGATACCAATAATACTAACAATACTTGCTATTCCTTCTGCAATAGATAGTTTCTATTTGTTATCCTAAATTTTTAGAACTTAGTCCATGTCAGTTTTCGTGTATGTCCTTTTAATATCTGTTTGTAAATTTTGCGCAAACTTACAGAACAATTATCTGCGCTAGATGTCCCTAATTTAACAGTAAAAGACAAGAGGAAAAGCAGCTAGTCATCACCGTCTAGTGCTTTAAGTTTATATATTTCTAAAGCTGGTATTTTATTGATAAGTAAAATGAGAATCAGATTTGCGAAGCACAGTTTCGTGTTATTTGCTAATTTGCGATAGTTGACCACATGTTTGAAGACTGTTGTGTAATTGAGTGTAGGAATGTAGAGGGCGTGCTTAGATATTGGATTATATTTATTAATATAGGTATAAAGGTGTTCCTTTGTATTGGTTTATTTTGAGCTTGAGTTATTGTGTATGGCTTCTTTAATTTTGCATTTTTATGTTTTTTTTTTTAGTATTTGAGTGTTTTCTATGGTTATGTTGTGTTTATTTGATTTGCAGTGTTCGAAAACGTGTGAAGATGACGTTTTGTGTTCTTTTAATCTGGTTTCTACATGTTTCTACATTTTTCTACTTGTTTTATAGACTTATAGAAGTTATGGCAGCTATCACATTGTATTTTATAAATAATGTTGGTGTGGTGTTTGTCAGTGTAGTTCTTACATAGTATAGACCTTAGTTTTGTGTCTGGTTTTTGAATAAATTTGGTATTAACTGGGATGTCATATTTTGTTACTGGTTTTTGCCAAGTGTTGGTTACTTTTCTGCTGATGTCGAAAATATATGGTATGCACCAGTATATGGTTTTGTGATTTTTGAAATCGTGGAGTATATTTACTTTTGTTAGTTGGTTTTACATTTTGTCTAGGTGTGTGCGAATAATGTTATTATTCTTTCTTTGTGAATCTGACGATCACCGAAGAATGTTGAAACGGTGTTCGCTCCTCTACATAGTGCTTTCTCTAACCATACCAGTCGTTTTTACATAAATAAATAACATTTATGTTTCCCAAAAGCAACTGGTTTTCAGCTATTGGAAATGACATCCGTAGAAGTCATTTGTTGAAACCTGTTACAACTTGCAGACAACATTTCAATGAACTTTTATGATCACGTTTAGTACGTTAAAGTAAATAGAACATGTAAAAACTGGAATAAGTACCATAATTTCCTTGTTCTCTAGAGGTTGAAAGTAATTTAAAATATCAATTGTTGAAGTATTTAATAACAGAAAAAAAGTACTCGAAATATTTTTTTTACTCTGATTTAACTGCAATCTAACATTATTGTGACTCTGTATTAACAAAAAGAAATTAAATTGTTTGCTACTCAAATTTTTGAATTTTATGTCCATTATTTTGTTACGTACTCTAATATAATCTGCCATCAATTATAAATACACAGGTACTTAGCACGTTTTTTTTGTCACAGTACTAACCGTTTTTTAATGTCTCTACAACTAGTTCTTCAGACGAAGGTCCAGAACCCTTTCCATTGAAAGACATCACTTTGATGCTATATCGAGTTGCCCGCTTCAAATTATAAAGAACAACTTCTTGTGATCTCTCAACCGTTTTGTAGACAAAAGGTTCATTGGATGTATGTATCTTGTAACCAACGTAATAACCTTTGAGAACACCATTTCTTAGTTCCGGCTTTGGTGGCTAGTACAAATGAGATAGTTATTCACATTTAAATAAGTAATCTGCGAGGATTTTTGATAAATAGAGAGCATTTTTACTTTTTCCTATCATTCCATAAACTATTAGACCGTATGGTGAAAGTGTTTATTCAGTTGCACCAATAAAGTGGAACAGATTAAATTATGTAAAAGTAGTCCCAATATTTAATCAGCACACATACATGTTAGTATCAAAATAACCACTCCAAGTTATTTTGAACAAAGACTGAAAATATCCCTATCGATCCTTTGATGCAGGAACCATAACTTTCATATAGGCATATTAAATCAAGTCCATTTGTTTATTACATGAAATTTTATGTACGTTAGTTTAATAGCTACATTAAACACATAGGTCCGAAAGTAAATATATCATATACAAATGATAAAACGATTAATTCAGCGATAATTTGTAAAACCCATTGACTTTGAAAATGGTGCTAATTTTTTAAATAAACATTCTGGATACTTTGAAATTCTTAAAACTCTGAAAGCTATGCCATGAATATATATTAACTGTCTAAAAAGGTCAAGACGTGAGGAATGTTTAGGTTAGAGGAGTTAAATCGCATTATTGGAAAGGATCACGAAAACTGAATTAAAAAGGGTATATATATATATATATATATATATGCTTCTCCGTTACAGTGTGAAAATGAACTACACAGGTGTAATGTGTTATTATTTCAAAATGATTGGTTGCCATTCAAACGATCAGAAAATTTAGCCTAAAAATGCAAAGGTATTCATACATTGTCTGGTAGCAGCACTTGTAGCATTAGTGTGATTATATCCTTAGCTGAATTGTTAATGGCACAATTCAAAAGTTATGGGATCGTCTGATTGAATAGTAGTGAAACATTAAGTTCTCGACAATAATACGGAATAACTGGGAAGATGAGTTAGAAAACTAGTTACACGGAATGTTAGAAATAAACAACAAGACAATAGATGTTTTAAGCGTAACTTAGGAAGACTCATTACTGAATACAGATGTATATATGGAACGAAATATATTCCTAAGAGACGTTAGAGAGAGGGAACTGTTACAGCTATGAACATGCCAAGGAAACAATATTTCGAAGACAAGTCTTCAACCCCAGTCAGGTCAACGGAATAAAACACATAGCTACCAAGACATTGTAAAAGAAATTATCTGGACCTATGGGGCAAATTTCAATCGATAATACCTCATCTGTTCCAAATCAAATAAAAATTTCAATTTTTTAAAAAAACAGTCCACCAGTTTATTGATGAGATCTTTGCAATAGGTTGGTTGGCTTTGTTCAACAGTCATATCTCAATCCAATTTAATAACGAGAAATAAAAAAATTGCTTCTAGAAACGATGAAAGAAGATGAAATGCTGCAAACAGAAAGTGGACAAAAAGTTCCAACAAGAGGGAAGTTGGAAGCTACCCTTAGTGTAGGAAGCTTCTCCACACTTCATGATGTATGGGTAATTGATACCGAGGAAGAATACGTATAGGAAACTGATTTCATGTTAGGACATGAACGCCAGATTAGGCTATTTTTAAATAGCTTCAAAGTCTATAGCAGGTAATCACTATGAGCTACATGGTCATTACCACATCAGAGGTCAAACTTTCAATGACACTGATCACCAGTAAATGAAATACTTACACCAGGAGTTATTAGGAATAAATACACATCTACTGAGCAGAGTATAATCGAAACGAATACTCCAGCATGTCCTCAGAAATTGATGGTTGGAATAACTCTTGTATATCTAAAAAATAAAGATGCCACAGGTGAGTATACTCAGGAAAGGCTTAATCATAACTCATTGTGATGTTAATGCAAAAAACAACAACAACTGGATTTCGTTAAGGTGCCATAGTATGACTGAACAATTCTCTTTGCAAGGAAGATCGAATTCCAAAATAAGTGAGGTGTTGGAAAGGGCCATACTTTGTAATGAAAATAATAAATTATGTGGTTTACAGAATCGAGAATGAGAAGTAGTTAAGTCAATGGTCATCTCCTCAGATCTTCTCAGTAAGAGAGTGGGCAACTATATAAGTACAGAAAAGAATTCGCCAGTGGGAATTCTACCCTCGGAAAAGAGAAAGAGTAAAACAACTTGGTGAGGGTTTTGTACTGTTTTATTTTCGTGTATTAAGATTTTTTAAAAAGACTTCACAATCCAGGAAGAATAAATTCTGTCAGTTCTATTTTTAATGTTTCAATTTAGATGTTTGTTAGAGGGCACATGATGTTATGATTTGGAAATTTTATAAGTGAGACGAAGGGGATCGCGGTAAAAGTTCAAGTAAAATAAACCAGTGAACCAATGAGAAATTAATGAGTTATAGATCATTCAATGAGTGATTCAATTCATTATTAGTAGGGAAGGTTACTCTGGCTATTCAGTTACGTAATGAACAAAGGAGGAAATTTTTAAAATAAGTTTATTTGTGAGTTAGGCGTCTGTATTATTAATACCACAACTTTTATTCAAACATTGTATGTTAAATTAGACCTAGATCGTGTATCAACTTGAATGCAGCGTGTAGTAAACATTATTAGGAAATAAACGAATTAATATTTGTAAAATGTATAATACTTAACATTAATTCCACACCAAATAATCCAAAAGAACACGTCTTATAACAGTCTACGTTGCAACAGTATTTGTTGTGATTAGTAATTTGATCATTTAGTTGCAATTACTCGTTGCTTGTTACTCTTGTACGAGTATTAAAATTGTAGGTTTCAACAATTATTTCGATTACTGTACATTTTGTCTATAGATATAACATTGTATGTAAATAATCCCAAGGAGCTGCTACAACATAGTAACATTTTGACAAGGTATTACGTAATGGAAATGATTCTAATAAGAAAAATGAAGATTTGAAACAGTATAAAACACAAAGAAAACAACTGTTTCCAAGATGAATAAATCAAACAAGAAGATTAAATGCAAAGTTAACGATTAAAGTAATGGTGTTTATATTCTATACGTTTAATGATTCAGTCAGTATTTGTTTATTCGTAATATGTTTTTCATTTATGTACCGTTAAAAACAACAACCTACATCATCTGTTGCTTATTCTAATGTTAATAGTGTTGGAGATAAGTAGTGTCTAATATAATTAAGTTATACCTCCCAAGTGACTTTTATGGTGCGAGAGGATTTGGCGACCGCTCTGACGTTGATCGGTGGTGCTTCTGGAGCTACAAATACAACATTCATCATTAAAAAAAGTAAAAGAGACAATTCTGCCCTAAATCTCTTAAAATTATTGTCTTTAATTTACAGTGTTATAGAGCATAAACTAGAATGTAAGTAAAAGATTCTCAGGTCATTTTTGAAAATGTAAGATAAAGGTATAAATAACAAATTTATAAGTAAAAGAATGTAACTGGTGAGAGATGACAAAAAGCTTACCATTTCCATCAACAGTACTGGTTTTACAGATTCAAAACAAAAACAAAGCTATAAGTACCTTACCAAAAGAGTCACGATTAGTAAAGAAAAAGCTAGTTTAGATTATTTTGGAAGTTTATGATATTCGTATGTAATAGCATTTCAGAACTTGATACAGTGAATGAAGGTCTAGAAGTTCAGAAATAGCCATTAAAGAAAAATGATAACTAGTAATGGACAAATCAGGTTTTCAAAATGTTATACACTTGATTGTTTATTTACTCTCTAAATAGATATTATGAATATTCCTACTTATAAAAACAATTTTAAAACTTTCAGTTTCTGTATATGAATACGATGATTGATTCTAAATTAATTAGCACTTATGTTTTTCGTCCACTATGTAAAGCAGCATGTATCAACCAAAAATAGACTTATTATTCTTATTAATTTTTCTACTTTCTTTATATTATCCCTTTTCTTAATTTCCTGTTTACTTTCATAATTAGTTTGATTATTCACTTTTATTGAATCAAAATAAGTTATTAATTTGTTTGTTTTATTGCACTTCTGACACCTACCTTCTTCTCCTGTTGTGATGTGGACAACAGTACTGGGGTCGCTCCACCCCAGCTTGTTTTTTGCAAATATACGAATGTGGTAGTCAGTAACAGGTCTGAGGTTTGTAATGGTAGCTCTTGTGTTGGATGCCTGAAGTGTCAGGATCTCAAATGATTCGTCCCAATTATCTATAAAAACAGTAAATCCTAGTATTACAACATTTACTTAAAAAAATGCAAGTAGCAACTGTTTGTTTGTATGTTTTAAATTTTCGCGCAAAGCCGTTTCTAGCTTAGCAGTGCAAAATTAGAGGGAAGGATCACCACGTTTACCGTCAACTCTTGGGATGCTCTTTTACCAACGAATAGTGGGATTGAACATCCATTGTAACGCCTATACGACTCAAAGGACGAGCATGTTTAGTGTCATGGATACTTAAACCCGGGAGCCTCAAATGACGAGTCGAGCTCCCTACCCACCTAGCCATGTTTTCAGATTAATTTACATAACTTATTGTAAATTCATCAAGTATTAAATAAGATAAATGTACTTTTGTTCCAAATATTCAATTTATTAATGACGTGATAAAAACACCTTTAATAACACTTTGATACACATCGACGTTTCGCATAATAAATGCTGAGCATGTTCGAGAAAATCTAAGAACAACAAACAAACAAATCCGATAATGCGATGTTAAAAAAAAAAGATGCAATCTCCGGTCAGGTGGATTGCAGTTTTAGGTGACGTTGAATAAGATAATATTTGAAGACATAATATTGATAAAGTTAAAAGTTATAGTTTATCAGCACACACTGGGAGATTTCACATACAAGTGTTGTACCATCCTTAGACATAAAACAACATGACTTCCGATTTTTACCAAACAGATTTATCTGAGAACACGTCGAAACAGCCAAGTGATTCTATCCTAGACTGTCATCTGACATAGAACATGTAAAAAAGAAAGAAACTTGAGAACGTTAGGTGATTCTAAAAAATATGATCACGTTCTTAAACGATGGAACTATGAATGATTTATCAAGCACTTCAAGATATATATATATCCTGTGTACACATACGTGATACAAATAAAAAATATAGTGTAATTTATTTGGCAGCTGATGTATTGTCGTGCTATGTGGCCATAAAAATATATAAATGTTTTATGTTTTGTATAAGAAATTAAGATCTATTTTAGAAGAAAACAAATCTTGCAGGATTTTTTCACAATAAATGATAATGTTTGAAAGCTGACAGATGTTAAAAGTTACAAAAATATTTATGTTTCAAATTTAATTGACGTCTATGTTACATAAAAAACAGCTAAACTAATTTTATGTTCTGTGTGTTGTTGTGACGAAGAACGTGTACTTCATCCAGTCATTGAAACACGTGTACGGATTGCAGTTAAACAAATTCTATGTTTGATAATCAATACTGTAAAGAACAAGATA